>VHKM01000308.1:582500-1928491 GCA_007210695.1 Neogobius melanostomus
GAATGTTGTCAAGGCATCTTGGGCTGGATTACCTGTTGACAGGTGCCAGAAGTTGGTTGACTCTATGCAACACTGATGTGAAGCAGTTCTAATAAACTGTGGTCATACAACTAAATATTAGTTTATTGATTTACAGGAAAGCTAAATCCTATGGGGAATTTCTTTTTTATGTAGTGCATATTGAGCTTGTAAAGACAAATGCAGACGCTGCTATTTTTTTGAACAGCCCAATGTTCATTTTTTAAAATGTTCTACAAAGTACTTGAAGAAAATATACATTTCTCTTCATGGTTTGATTTAGAAAACCATGGGCAATGCTTCCAATGCATCGAAATAAGTCTATTATGAAGATTTTGTGCTTAACTAACGTTTTTAAACACACTGCTATTTTGAGCACAACTGTATATATACATATACACATATATATTTTTTCTTTCTTTTTTTTGCACATTTTGTCATGTTTACAACCATAAACAAAGATTTTATTTTGAATTTTTACTGAAAGTTCACACACAATAACAGACAACTGTGAAGTGAAAGCAAAATGATACATGATTATTATTTTTCAAAAAATAGAAAAGTGAAAAGTGGGCATGCATAAGTATTCATACAGCATTTTCTGAGTGCATTCACTTGCCTTTATAACATTCCTAATGACTGCAGAATGTTCACACCTTGCCCTAACCATTAAATAGAGGCCACCTGTGTGTAATCTACTCTCAGTACAATTCCAGCTGTTCTGTGATGGCCTCAGAGCTATGGTCGGAGTGTATTAGTCACTAAACAACATCATGAAGGCCAAGGAGCTCACCAGAGAGGTTAGGGATAAAGCTGTGGAGAAGTTTAAAGCAGCGTTAAGTTATACAAAGATTTCCCAAGATTTGAACATCTCACGGAGCACTGTTCAATCCATCATTCGGAAATAGAAAGAGTATAGCACCACTGCGAACTTACCAAGACACGGGCGTCCACCTAAACTAACAGACAGAACAAGGAGAGCACTGGTCAGAAATGCAACCAAGTGCCCAAGATAACTCTGGAGGAGCTGTGACGTACTGCCACTGAGCTGGGGGAATCTGTACATGGACAACTATAAGTCGTACTCTAGACAAATCTGGCCTTCATGGACAAGTAGCAAGAAGAAAGCCATTATGAAAGGAGGCCATAAGAAATCCCGTTTGAAGTTTGCTAGAAGTCATATGGAGGACACAGCTACCATGTGGAAGAAGGGGCTTTGGTCAGATGAGACAAAATTTAACTTTTTGGCCCAAATGCAAAACGTTATGTATGGCACAAACCTAACACTGCTCATCGTCCTGAGTGCACCATCCCCAGTGTCAAATATGATGTGGGGGAGCATCATGCTATTGGGCTGCTTTTCCTCAGCGGGGACTGGGAAGATTGTGAGAATAGTTGGGAAGATGGATGGCGCCAAATACAGAGACATTTTGGAGGAAAACCTGCTGGAGTCAACAAGAGAATTGAGGCTGGGGCAGAGATTCACCTTCCAGCAGGACAATGACCCTAAACACTAAGCTAAATCTACAATGGAATGGTTTAAAAACAAACATATTAATGTGTTAGAATGGCCCAGTCAAAGTCCTGACCTAAATACTATTGAAAATCTGTGGAAAGACCTGAAAACTGCTGTTCACAAACGCTCTCCTTCTAATTTGACAGAGCTTGAGTTGTTTTGTAAAGAGGAATGGGCTAAAATGTCAGTCTCTAGATGTGCAAATCTTGTAGTCATACCCCAAAATACTTGCTGCAGTTATTGCAGCAAAAAGGGGGTTCCACAAAGTATTAAGTCATGCTGTATGAATACTTGTGCACGCTCCACTTTTCACTTTTCTATTTTTTGAAAAATAACTGAATCATGTATCATTTTGCTTTCACTTCACAGTTGTCTGTTACTTGTGTGTGAACTTTCAGTAAAAAATTCAAAATAAAATCTTTATGGTTGTAAACATGACAAAATGTGCAAAAGTTCAAGGTGTATTAGTACTTTCGAGAGGCACTGTGTGTAGCATTATGTGTAGAGTGAGTGGAGAGTAAGATGAATGTGTACATTGCGACCAAAGTCACCTTTCCCCGGAGCCTGCACGGTGACGTTCATGTTACACAGATGGCCCTGGCAGCACTTGACGACGCGGGTGGAAGAGGGCGCCGTGGCACAGGTGTCCCTGCCCTCCTGGTCGTCCCTCAGGCAGCCCTTGTGCTGGACCGCAGCCCCGTCGCTCAGCGTGAGAGACGAGAAGCAGTGCTGGCCCGTGCAGCGCGGGTGGTGCAGGCAGTGGGCACCGTCGCACACGCACTGCTGCTCCCGGAGGACAGGCCTGCCAGCAGACACTTCCACATCTGATAAGAGCACATACGGCCGCATCCATTAGACCAATACCATTAGTGACCATTAAATTAAATGGCGGCCGTGCAGATTATGGCCGACATGGGAGTGAGAATTAAATGGGCGCCGTTTGGCAGAAGACAGCGGTACTACGCATATGTGGTGGGGCGACCAGTGACACCATTATTTGTATTATTAGAGGATGAGTCATAAGGCTTCATTGGCCGTTCAAAAACTGGACATATTCCAGTTTCATTTTGAACACTGCAATTAAAAGGCAAAAGCAATCAAATAAAAAGATCACAATTCAATCATCTAAGAAGAATTAAACTGATTTTCTTTGTTAAAGATCTTACGATTAACTTATGACCTTTTATCCACAAGCTTTAAAAAAAACAAAAACAAACATCCACCTTGGGACATCATCAGGGTCCTTTATTAATTTTAATCATTTATGTTTTTAAAGCAGAACTAAGTAACTCATGCCTCTAGAGGCCATAACACCACTGCAGGTGTTGTAGCATGCCGAGTTTTTTTACTCATTAATTGTCCGTGAGAGTAAATACTACGCTGATAGAAAAGACAAAAGGGAGAGAGGGATATTGTAACACTGCTAAAGTGGCGCTAGCCTGCAGTTAGCTTTGTCCGTTCGTTTCTTCTTCGTGATTCCATTAGTGTGTATTGCATCTCCGAACCGGAGGCAGGAAAGCTGCAATTGTGGTTTTCTGGCCAGAGATACCTGGGGGAGATGAAAGACCCCCCAATCATTCCATTAACAATTGTATTACCCCCAGAGGGACTACGAAAAGGATTTAATAAGGTAAACAAGTTACTTAGTACTGCTTTAGTTGTTTTTTCTGGTTGAGTCATGTTCAGTCACATTTTAGTCCAAATTGAGGTCTATTTTAAACCATATATAGACCTGGCTCTGTCCTGATTTGGTACTGGTCAAGTCATGGAGAGTCTGCCAAACTAAATATTGTACAAGTTGGTACTTCAAAAATTGATATTTGGCGGAATTTGGTGTGAAGAGTTTGACAATCACCCAACTAAATAAATGCAGCTTTTGTGATTTTCATTTTATTTTACTTTTCTGCAACCCTATACTTTTAAGGAAGTGATCGAACGGTGCTGTTTTGTGGTTTCAAACCTAAACCCCTTCACCAGACTCATTCTGTTAATTTCAGCACTCAAATTGTCCTCACTGGAAAACCCTGTACTTGATTGTTTTAGTTTACAAAACAATGAAGAGGGAGTCCCGTTACGTGAGGTCAATGAAAACATCAACTACTAGTTAAAATAGGCTTTGATACTTTTACAATGTATTGAAGGACACAACTATTTTTACTGCACTACTACTACAACAAAAAAACAACAAAAACACACAGGTGTAGGGCCTGAACTTTAAATCTGCAATCAGATCTGAATTACTTTTGCTTACATGTTTTCTTTCCTTCTGTGGTGATTTTGTTTGAAGGATTTAAGGAAAGCAAAAGCAAAACGGCCTTGGCTAAATGAGCAACCCCATTTAACTCGTTGGCGAGGAGTGATGCATTACTCTTCAAGGGTGGCTGAATTGAACCCTTGTTGAAAAAGGCAATTACTTACATTAAAGAGACAGCACAGCAGACAAAATGTTTATTCAGTCTGTCCGACTCATTTCACAGCTAATTGATGCCAGGGAAGCTGCGCATGTTGTGATCTAGGACTCAACCAGTTATGGAAAAAATAAGTAATTGAGGTTCTATTCGGGATTAAATAATTTTATTTTGTTGTTGGAAACTTTATTTTCAGTGAGAGCAGGTTTCAAACAATCTTGGCTGTTTTCATACAACCCTTTCTGAAATTGCTACTGGTCAAATTGTGATTGAACCATAAGAATTTACTTGTCTTTCATTCTGCAACCTTACCTTCAACTGGAAGCTGTAAGGAGACATTCTTATTACAGAAATCTCCTTCGCAGCATTCCACCACCAGTTCAGACGCAGGTGGGCGTGTGCAGGCGTCGTCTTCGCCACCCACAATGCACCCCTTCTCTGATACCATTGTCCCATTCCGTACAGCTAGTGAGGTGAAGCACTTTGGTCCAAAACACCGGCTGTCCGCACTGCACGTGGATGCGTCACACTCGCATTCAAAGTTCCTTACACTGCCGTCTCCTGCGAAAATACACGGGGAAAAAATTACAAGGTCAGGGAGGAGAATGGCGCTAAAATGTTTTGTGTCTGCCGGAGAGATTAGTCAGGGGATAACTTCTGAAGCAAGACTCTGCGGCGTTCTCTCAAAGTGCGTGCCACTGCAGTCCTTTTTAAATAACACATAGACAGCAGTTCAGAAAAGGGAGACAGACTGGGAGCGTGGTGAGACCAAAACAAATTGTGTGAATTTGGAGCAATGACTCATGGGTGGGGACTGAAAGATCGGTCTATTTTAATGTGGGTTACTGAAGAGAGGGGGGGATGGTCTGAATCATAGCATTTTAGCCCCCCGCGACAGGGTATGACCTACTCACATCCTGCTCATTTCTACAAGACTTTGAATTATGTTGGTTTTAAATTAAAGCTATGGTAAGGACAAATATGATTTATTGTATGCCTTCCTTATCTGTGCCGGTGATGATTTGTTTGATACTATGATTTTCCGGTACCAATGCTGATTTATTCACAATTAGACAAACATTTCACATGTAAAAGTCTTCTAGGTCTACACTTTTGTTTGCTTTGGTACAGTTCCCAAATAGCCCATCACAAAGAGGTATTGGGCTGCCTGACGCTATGGCTAATATCAGAACACAAGTCCTCAGTCAAGTCTGAATTAGTGCTAGTGCACTCCAGTTTAAGTGCTGATTATATTGTCTATTTTAAACCACTTATAGTGCATACTTTATACGCCTCCTTTAAGATAACCGGCAAAGATGGGGGGCAGGATCCCCACAGGCAGGGGATCAGAAGAGCTTTGACTGGTTGTGGAAAGGAAATACATTTATCTACTTATCTATTTTTAAATCTGTGCAAATTCAGAACAATTACATACAAATGTTAATTTTGTCTCAAATACACCATCTGATCATAAAAATTTCATCACCTGGATCTGCAGTTGTTGCAGTTGGTCAGATATAGGGCCAAAGAATGAGGTCAACTGACGACCTCAATCAATGAACTCAACAAGTTTTTCCATCAGTGGTCAATGATAGCACAGGTATATTCAAAAATCATAATGCCTTTTTAATTTTAAGTAGCAGGCCTGAAGAACAGACTTTTTAAAATTATCATTCTTTGATTATAGTTTTGGATTTCTGAATTCTATGACGTTTGATAGGTTTAAACACAAGCTACATGGACCACCAGTCACCTTTGTAATTAAGTCTTGATGGCATCGATTGCAATGTGCGGAGATGATGAGGCAGCTATACATTTTAAAAATGGATTTCCCCCATTATTTATGGAAGGCCCATTTTAACTACCACTTACTTTCCGAGCTACAGCAAGGCACTACGAGGAGGATCAAAAGCAAAAGAAACATGGCCCCAGACTTCATGGTAGACCTAGGAGACAACAGAGAACAGAAGAAACTGGTCAGAGCTGCAGTGCAGAAAACCCAGCCCACAAATACATGGTGGTGTGCTAATGCTAAAAACTGCCAAAATAAATGCGATGAACCCCACGCAAAGGCTTTCAATTTTGCACCAGCCATCTGCGGGACAGCACAGTGAGAAACAAGACAGCCAGGCTAGTGGCTGGGATATTCTAACGCTTCAAGAGTATTTTTGTTTTCTTGTTATTTTGTAAAAAAACACACACAAAAAAAAGAAAAGAGAAAAAAAAGAAAAGAAAAAAAAAAAAAAAGGAGTCAACATCAAGTTTTTAAAATGCTCAGATAAAGAGGGTCTCATGCCTGCCTGTAGTCCTGGCAACAAGGCGTTGAGTGGCAAGCAATGGGGAGACTGGTGCTCTCCTATTGGCTGCCTTTGGAGTGTGCGCGAGGGTGTGTTGATGCCCGCGCGTGTGTGTCACCGGGACAGGCGGCTTGGCACAGCGTGGAGAGAGGCAGACAGACGTGCGAGGTGGAGGAGGAGGAAGAGGAGAGAGGGAGGAAGAGGAGCACGGCGTGGAGTGTGGGCACCCAAACACTGGCTTTTAGAGACTCCACGACATTTAACACCTCATATGAAACAAGCACGTCATACGGAGATATAGACCAGCAGGGGCTATGCCACAGCAGGGGGAGTAGAGATCATTATAATATAAACCATCCGGAGACAGGTGAGTGACAGATAGATGTATAACCAATCACAGTAAAGTGTGAACACTTTAGCAGATGGGTTTAGTTTATATAAATCTACTAGGTGTACATAAATCATAATAAAATCCTAATCTTGATCTAAACTGAAAAATTGACTTCGGGTCAGACAAAACAAACTTTCCCAGACGCCACTGTCTTAGCGTCTTCTTGTTCAACTTGGCTTCAGAATTGCGGCTTTAGAACCAGATATACGGCCACTATTGCTATACAATACTGTAGACTGTTTCACCCTACTACACACAGTGACATTCAATCGCAAACTGAATACATAAAAAGCCAATACTCTCTAGACTAGCCATTTCATAAAGATGACATGTTAGTTTTTCTACACAGTACCCCGGAGCGCGCTGCCTTTTGTGTCACGCTGAGCAACACCGGGGCCGTTATCTTGGCAGCATGTGTGTGCACGCTTCAGTGCATCTGTGCCACTGATAAATACCCCCACCCATACGCACACAAACACACCTCCACCCACCCACTCTCCAGCCATTGTGCCCCCGTCTCCTCAGACATAAATGATTAAGCACGTAATGTTAACAGCATTAGCCCGACGGCGGCGTCTGCATGGGCCCGCTTGCGCACGGACCACATGCTGCTGCTTTAATCAGGGCACAAAACAGCGGCCTGGCACATGGAGATAATCGGGAGGCTGAGTGCGAGTGTGTGTTGCTTTTGGGAATGGTGGAGGGGTGTAGAGCGCCCGCTCCCAAATGGGGGGCAAAAAGGGGGAAGGAGGCGTGGCCAAAGGGCAACTGGGGGACAGTGGGTCAGGAGAGGCCACACAGTGGAGTTAGATTGGAGGCTCTGTGGGGCAGTTTGGGTGGTAATTTGAGGCAATATAAACGCATGATTAATGCAAGGCAAAACACAAGACGTGTTTAGGGTGACGCTAACCCCTTCGATTTGCCAAACATGCGATATCAAACACGGCAATGATGAGCAACTAGCACCCATGACACACCATGAATGGACATTCCAAAATACCAAAGGAATACCCTGTCTGGCCGCATGACTTCAAAACAGAGTACAGTCTGATACTGCTGCATACGAGATTGGATTTCCCTCTAGCAAAGCACATCCATGGCAGTTCTTTAAAGCAAAAGATTCAAAATGTTGGTTTTGAAGTCTTTTACTCCTGTGCTTCCATTTTTGAAAAAGGAGGAGTAACTGACTGTTCTTGCCATGGATTTGAAAGTTGCCAAAAGCCATCTTTATTGTACCGGGGGAAATGAAAATGCACTTATTTCTCTGATGGGTTCACTAGTCTGCGCCTGTTCCGCCTTGAAATACCAGACTGTCTAACTATCTGTACATGAAATAAGTCAGGCGTCTAGCCAGGCTACCGAAGTTGAACAAACTTTGCCATACAGAGGCACCAGTCGAGCTATGATTTCAAGCGACAACTAATGAATCATCAAGTTAATAAGTCCCATGTCCCTGTTGGGCTGCCTTAGACCTCCCAGGTAAGTAGAATTAGCATCAAGTTCGCTGTCTCAACGCGTTTAGCATTCAGTTTATTAACAACTATGCAAGTAAGCTGGCAAGGAACCATGGAAACAACCTATTTAACATGGAATACGGCTTGCCACAATTAAGACAATCCCACGCCAGCCTCGTGAAAAGCATGGTTGGCGGTAGGCAGCATTGAGGAGGAGGAAGTGGGACGGGGAAAGTGTCTGGTGTCAGCGCCCTGGGGACACTGAGAGAAGAAGGGCATCGCGCTCTCCCTCTCGCGCCACCCCGGGACGTCTGCCCAGTCCGGAAGACACGAGACAAAGACATGAGTAAAAAGACACTACAGTGCACTTGTCTGCCAGTCGAGTGCGGCGGCCAAGAAGAGGACTGATTTGGTTATCTCCATATTGACTCATATATCAGTCATGTCCGAGAGCCAACAATGAGCGCAGTATCCAGAAGTAGACGCAGTTGGCAGATCGATAACTCACCATAATTAACTAAGCTGGGGATGTCAGGAGTCTCGACTTAATGGGGGCAGTTAGCGGGTGGGTAAATGATTCTGTTTTTGTTTGCTGCCAAAAGACCTACTGTGCGGTGGGCCTGGGGAATTATCTTATTTCTTCGCCCACACGCAGTCTCCGAAACGCAGAACAAAAAAGAAATGCATAAGATCAGTGGCCGTATCTACCGAATTTAAATGTTGCACAACCCAAAAATTATGACTTACCCCGAAACCATTTAGCAATTAGCATACAACATTGCTTAGGCCTTAACACAGAAAATGCTGTTTATTTAACTGTATGTGCATAAATTAGTCAAACTGAGATACTCACTGCAATATTAACAACAAGTATGTTTGAGTTTGTTTTTATTGACAATTTGGTTGACAATGGGACATGTGCATTTCATTGTTTGCACAGGAAAATGCCTTAAAATAACCAACATTGCTAGCGAACAAATATTTAGTGAATATTTAGAGAAACTGAGCACTGTTTAACCTCTTAACCCCCCACTTTAACGGAGCGCATTTTTGTCCCGTTTGGCTTTACCCAGTTCTAAAAGCTTCTTACAGCCTACAGGCCAGTGTAACGCCTCATTTGAAAGACCTACAAAACTGATCTAGTGGTGTTTCCATGCTCTGTTGCCACTTTATCGTCACATTTTGTTCCGTTTTCATCTTTGTTTATGTCTCGTTTTCGTCGCTACGTTGACACTTACTAAAAGAAGCACATGGGTAGAAAAGGAGACAAACCACTCTTGCCCTTTGCTAGTCTGAAAAAACTCCAATGCCTATCTATGTGTATGTGTGAAAAATGTTCAAACTTCTAATTATACCACGTTCCACATATATAGACTATAGTCATCCATCATGTTAAATGTCTATACTTATACATGTGGGCCCGCATCTCCGGCATGTCAGCACTAACCCAAGCTGCCCATGTTTTTGCACCGTGTTTACCTTACATAGGGGCTGTAAATAGACGCTATACCCCACACTTGCGTTCACAGTTCACACATTAGCATGGATCCGAGGCAGCACGGTAACATCGAGCCGTCTCGCAGCTTTGTGTCCGACTACACACCCAGAACTCGTCCTGACACTGGAAACCTCAGAAGGGATTCGTAGTGAAGGGGGAAAGAGAGAGAGAAGGGTTAGCGGCATCTGCAGGAGCGATTGCGATCTGAGCAGACAACTTCATGGCACTGTGTGAATGCGGGTTTGTGTGTACGTGTGTATATAGTGGCGGTGTATTGAATTCACTGGCAGCCTTTGGAGAGACGTGCGTGTGTCTGTACGGCGTTGACGTCGTGCCAAGGGCAAGCTCTCATTTCGACCCACCTATCAACCCCCTTTCGTTTTTATTACTATGTCCAGTGATGGGAATAATGTGCTCTGCAAATAACACACAAAATAAAACACTTCTACCTCGTTATTTTTGGTAAGGATTTCTCCACTTCTAATGGTCAATAGATTAATGATGGTAGTTTTTGGACCATTTCATGCCAATGTGTTTTGTGGCACTAAACCTCTCCACCGCAGCCAAGTAGTTAGACAGCAGTTCTCAAACTTTTGGCACCAAGTAAGTAAGTAAGAGCTTTGTTTGTCATTGCACAACGGTACACAACCAAATTGTGTTCAGGTGTTAGTCCTGAGCCGCTGCGAATGAGCCGCACCGCCATTGTGGGCCACCCTGACCCACATTGTCTTTGGAGGTAGGGGACACCGTAGCAACCGGAGGAAGCCCGGCTGCTCCTCTGAAACGGTGAACCACCATGTCCCTGTTTCAGAGTGTGGCATCCTGAACTGGTCAGCTCCACCTCCTCCTTACTCTTCCTCCCGCCGCTCCACAACAGTCTTTCACCATCTTCTGGGAAGATCTTAGCAGTTAATCGGTTTTATTCTCCAGAGAACGTCCATTAGCCAGAACAATAGTAGGGATAGAAGGCATGTGTGGCTTTGAGTCTTGCCCAGATATCTCCTCGTTTGTCCCTTTTCTGTTTCCTGTAGCGCCTCTTGTGACGCCTCCACTGTGCTGCAGGTGTAGGCAGCTCTTGGTGCCTCTTTAGAAATGTGTAGGTCTCAAATGTCTTTGGCTCATAAGCTAGCTTTTTGTTTACTTTTAAAAAGCGGCTTGCTTCAGGACCGCAATGGACTCTCTGCAGTAAAAAATAAATAAATCTGCTGAACCTCCACAAAAACACGGCAAAGACGTACTCACATATCCAGTAAAAAACAGTGTGAAACACAGAAACCACAAATGCAATTCGCAGAAAATGACAAAACACGCAGCTGTACCAAGAGAGAGGGAGGTTGTTTCTTGTTTACATGTCGCTATGTACCACTTAAGACAATAATATACCCTCAAATCAAAATCACTTCTATAAATCGCCAATAATACGACTATACCAGTTCGAAAATAGAACTAAACCATGACTCAAAGAAGCTCTAAACAAGATCTATCTATTGAATCGTTCAGCTGACGAGAGAGCTAAACTGAGAGGTCATAGTCACAGTATGATGTTACTTACTGGTTATGAATGCTAGATGAAAGGCGAGTAAACCAGAGCACACACAAAAAAACTAAACTAAACTTTTCAAGTGTGAGTCAGCTTTCCCACTGAAGTTGCATGTATCATAATTTCCAGGATGAATAGTCGTAATCCAAAGACTAAGTAGGTGTCTTAATCATTGACTAAATGCCATAGGGTCTTTTTGGCTGGAGGTGAAAACGTTTTTTTTGTTAGAATGTATTAATCCAGACAATGTTGTTCTATGTTCCCCTTAATCTTTAGGAGGTATTAAGAGTGAGGAGTTGTCGTCACGGCACAGAGCCCCTCCCCCCCCCAACCTCCCCCTCTCCGCCATGATGGTAGCACCCCGGAACGGCAAAACAGATTGTTTACGTGTGTTCTTAATGCGGTAGTAGCGGAGGTTCTTAACTATTCCGCACGGTTTTACCATGCTTGGAAGTCACTACTGCGTTAAAAAACTGCACCAATACCTAACACGATAGACATGGAAAACGTAGGAACAATGGGATACAGATTTTTAGATTACTAAAATGGACACAGAATCAAAGAGCGCAATTCTCTGATCTGTCAAAACATGTTGGAAACGTTTATGTACAATGAACATCTCGTAACAATGTAGTGTTTACGAAACACGCACTTGGCCAAGTTGTAGATGGCCATGTCCTGGACCCAGCCACAGCAGAAAGACGTGTGGCTTTTACACTGCATCGTGTATTAACTTACACTAAAAACAAGGTAATTTACTATGTCCAGGTCTCTGTGCCATTCCGCTGCAGGGAGCTCGTATGTGTCGATCTTTTGGATGTCCACAAGCTTCTCCAAATCCCGCTGTTTTACGCTTGGTATAAGCTTGTTCCTGTAAGGTCTCTTTTCTTTCACCTTATCTTTTTGCATTGCTTTACTTTCTTCCTTTTTTTTGTCGTATTCGTAGGTCCGTCTCTGTCCTGCCGAAAAATTAAATGCGCAAAAATGCAAGTGCTCTGTAATGTGAGAAATGCGTGAAATTCTGGGGGCGTGCCCCTAGTGTGCTACCATCATGGCCAACCGGCTCAGAGCCCCCCCAAAATCAACCCAACTTGGCATGTGACTCCTCACTCTCAATAGACAGATCTGTTCCATCTATTATGTTTCCTGTATATCTTAGTGGTTATCAAGATCTATGGCGAACTGGTTTTTGTTTTAACAAATAACTTTCCATGTGACTGACCCGTTTCATGTTTCAATATTCATTTTTGCTGCTGTTGCTGTGATGCTAACTACCTTGCTGTTGCTATGTTATGACATCACACGCATAACCTCTACTGCCAACACAAAAGCCCCTAATATGAACAGGATGAAGGAGCAAGACTACCCAGAGAAAACCCATGGTAGTACCGGGAGAACATGGAGACTTGACCAACAAAGTTTGAAGCCTTGGATAGTCAAAGGCAAAAGCCCCAACTGCGCTATCTAAAACTGAGGAAGAGGGGGACTTTCATGTTCAAGTGTATTGGGGGTTAGGATGGGGACAAGAAAATGAAAACTGGAAGTGGTGCTTTTTAAGTGCACTTTAAAGCCATCGTTCCCATGACGGTTATAATTGAGCTACATAGCCGCACAATAGACCACTGCTCATAAAGTATTCATGCATCTTTTTAAGAATCTGTCTCGCTGTACTGTACCCTCTGCAACAAAGCCATTGGCGGTGTACTTGAGGACTTGAGAGGACTAGCCGGGGACAGACAGACAGACTTGGCCCGGGGAGTGGAGTGCGTGAGGGTGACCCCTGCTGTGTGCTGCTGGAGACACTTGAAAGTGATCTCATATCAGCACTAGCTCCAACTTTGCGGCAACGCCATGTTTTCTTTCCTTCCCAGTGATCCCACTCCAAAAGGGCCATCGCGATAAGCACTGCCCAGAGGAGAGACTGAGGAGGGTTTAAAATGATTAGCAGCCAGGGAAGATTACAGTAAATAAAATGTGCCACTTAATATGAATGAAAAACGGGAGTACATTATCGTATAGAACAGATGGACAATTGATTATGCTAGACTGTCTGACCTGCATTTTTAATTTTTTTATACAGGTAATTAGAAGTACTAATTGAGCACTTTTGACAGTGATTGTAACTTAAGAAAAGTTACTTTAAGGCCATACTGCTTAACATTACACAAAATTAACACACGAAAATAACCTGACTAGTCTCATTGTTAGGAGCGGGACATCACAAGCTTGTTTCCATGGTGTTACCACTTTGCTTTAACGCAGGCATCCAAACATCAGGTGTAAACTGTTGTGAGGCTTGATTTTAAATAACCCATCGCAGAAGCTAGCATTGTTGGTGTCCGCCTTTTTTATGTTGAGTTTTACAACAGTTTAAGCTGAACTTGTAAGATAGCGGTGCTCAGCAGCACTACACAACTACACCCAATTTATAATTTACTTTCAAGTATTTCCAAAGCGGGCAACATAAATTCTAAACTCACTGATCCAAATAACTCTCCAATCTACTGGCAAACTAGTGTACTTTCTGTAATAGTGTATTCCCATTATGCGTACATGTCTGATTCTTAGTAATACATTTCATAACAGCATTAACGTTTACCTCATTCATCAGAAGCTGCAAAACTCAGATTACTCAGCCCTGCATTAAACCCAATTTACTGCTGTGCCATTTCAAAAAGCCAGTGTTGAAATAAGCTCTCGAGAGCAAAACAAATCGTATTAGCCGAGTCGGGCGCATCATTATTATTATTTTGGTCTGTTTTCGCATTCAGGTCAGGGGGAAGGAGAGGGTGACAAAACACTACTTTGTCTGATGAGCGCAGTGGCGGAGTATGGGCGAGGGTGAGGAGGGAGGAAGAGGAGCGAGGAGGGTGGAGGAGGTTGCTGAGTCATCACGCTGGCAGGGAGGCAGACGGGAGGTGGAATCTGTGTCTGAGCTGGCAGCCTGGCACTACTGTTACCATGGCACGGACCGACGGCCAGTGAGGGGGGAAAACTGCGGCAAACTGAAGGGGAGACGACGAGGACTGGACAATGTATCACCAATTATGTTATGTAATGTTATTCACACTCTGGTGATGGTTCGGTCAGTTAGTTCGATATGGATTTAGCCACTGCTTTAACAGATAGATGTTGAATAAAGATGTGCTGGAGTCTCCAAGTTTAGAACTTCATTTATCCGTTCATTTCACATGTGACTAATGACAACCTTAACTAAGCAGCAGTAGACAAGAGCTCCTGTGGGTCTCCCTGTCTATTGCTACACATGAGGCACGTCATAAATGCTGGAGTTTGAATTAAATGTATAGCTGAGCAATGTCAGGCTCGGGGGCCAAATGTGGCTCTCCAGCAAATATCTACTCAAACTTGCCTCCCTATGGTGTAAATATAGAATTTTGAATCATTATTCTTGGTGTGTTCAGGGTCAGACCTAGGGCGCCATCTAATTGTCTTCCCCCCCCCCCCCACATAACTTTGGAACGAAAGGTGATAGACTTGTTTGGAAACTAGGGATTTAGAGAATTGAAATTCCTGATCCTCCTAGGGGAGCTGTGTAACATCCAGTGAAAATCTGAATGTGTGAGGTGGAGGGTGGGGGTAAAGACAGTGGCCAATAAATAATAATAATCATGTGATATTGTCATTTTAATAGTCAAAAGTTTTAAAACGGTCATAACAGGAGTGATACGACTGAAACCCAAGCATAGAATATTGTGCCTAAACTTTACTAACAATATAATATTACAGTATATAACATATAAAAACAATATAGATTCTGAAAGATACAGACTCGACAACCTCATTCTATAAAGTTATTAAGAGAATCCTAATATTTTAAAACATTTCTCAAATCACACATTTCCAAAATTTCCAAATAACCATCATATTTTTCTAATGATCAAAACCATATTGTGTTGTTCGGAGCCTCTGACCTCGACCCGGTCCAACGTGCCAGAGCGCCATCGGCCGGGTGCAGATGGTTGGACTGTGAGGTGCGTGTGGGTGTGCGGCAAACCTGCGGGCCAGCACCGTCCTCTCCTGCTGCAGCCTACATTCATATTCACACCGCAGCTTTGCACATTCACCCCGGACTCAAAAGCCTCCTCTGCCTACAGTGCAATGTAACACTCTGAATGACTAAAACCGAGACAGGCAAAAAGAACAAGAGTGGGTTAATGGGGGTATGAGCCAGCACAAAATGGTGCAAAAAAACTCATGGTATGAAGCTTCAGATAATGATAAATGGGGCAAACAGAATAAACTGAGCTAAACAGGAGGCTTAAAACACTATAACAAAAGATATGTCTGCTGGTTTCGGATTAGTTTGGCCGCTGATACCTCGCCTAATCAAAATCTTAGTACGCGCAAACCGGACCAATCAGATCAGCAGCTTATGACAAAAGAATCATCTCATCCATCAAGACTGATGGGAGCCCACCATAGTCTTGCATTGGATTCGTTGAAGCGATTCAACTGAACTAACTCAGCAGAGTTGATGAGCCCCGTCATGCAGTGGGAGGCCTGTGGACCAGTCATCGCTTGGCTCGGGGCCCTTGCACACTTTATCAGCAAAACGTGTGGGTTCAGATGGAGTCCGGCGCAAGATGAGTCCACAGACAGGCGGTTAGAATTCAAAATTAGGCCGCATCAGATTGGGCTTAGAATGGTCCGTTATGTAAAAAGTGTAAGAAGTTATTGCTTTAAAAGATTTCTTGAGTACAGATGTGTTGAACTGTGGGCAAAGTTAAAGATGAGAAGAGAATACATGTCTAATTCAGTGTTTCCCATTAACAGAAATGATGGGGCCTCACATTTAAACAAAATAAAACAACCCGTTGCTAATTGTTTGCGCTCTTCCAATAGAGCAGAAATAATCATCTCAACTGTTAAAAAATATATACTAGATATATCAGATTGTGCTCACATTCTTTGAAAACAAATTAATGCTACTCTGCAAAATGAAATTGTGAACAAGAAACATCAAAGTATGGATTGATTCCTTGACATAAGTAGCAGTCAGCACCAAATTACACAACACCTAGGAAGAACAAACCAGCATTTCCCTCAAAAACACACATTGATCTGAGGCGGCGCCCTGAAGGCAAAAACGCTTGACCGCCACATTTACAAAATCTGCGAGTTGTAAGGGCAGCTGCATCAACAGATGTCAGGGCAGATATTGTGGCGGATTATGTCAAATATTCAGACAAAATCCCTCGCTAAACATGAGCAGGCCAGCCGTCAAGCTGTCTTCTAGGATTCACAACATGAGAAGAGGCAATCACACTGGTGCATTAACACATTGAAATGCTAGTCACAAACAAGCACCCCATTACCGAAATATATTTATATATTATTTGTGATTTTTCATGTCCTGGGGTAAACTTCTACCCTGCAAGATGCGTAGTCAAAATAGCTCGGGCACCCCGCTGTCTCCCGAATTGAAATTTACCCATGACAGCGCCGCGACCTAGCCTGAAATAACAGCGAAATGCCAGCTGACCTATACTCCTTGATATCCAGTTGCATACACTTGGTTTGCTGACTGGAAAGAAAAGCTCATTAACCTTTGCGAAACACACTTGCCTGTCCGAGAGCCTCGAGAGCACGAGATGAAAGGCGAACTTCAGCGGGTCCCCAGGAAGAGCCGCTGGAATCCGGAGTGCCCCGTCAGCACGGGCCAGGACCCTCCTCTCAGGGCACTATCACGGCAGCTGCCCCTATTCACCGCGCGAGGCTAAGTAATCAAATGCAAATGCCCCCCTGCTTATGTTTAATTCTTCATTCAGCGCTCACTGTAGTGGGCCAGTGCATATCTGGGCATCGCTCCATGGATACAGCAACCTGACTGTGCACAGATCTACAGAGGTATGAGATTAAAGAGAATCCATTTACATTTCAGAAAATGAATGGCTTTTACACCTACTTTATTAGTACGTTTTTGAAGTATAACTTAAAACGATGGCGTGCCGAGACCTCGTTTCGGCCCGGGATCTTTGAGGGCAGAACAAACACAAATGAAATCAAACAATTCTCCAGGTTATATTCGATATTGATATGATAATTTGATACAACTGACTTACTGTAGCCAGCCAGGTGTGAAGCCATTGAATATTCAAAAAAGGTAAAGTTTTGACAAGGTGATGATTTAATAGCATTGGTAAAAGCTAAAAAAAAAGTTGATTTTGCAGCCACGCCCTTTAATTTAACTACGAAAGACTATGGTGCAATACAGAAAGGTTGATGACTGATACTTTACAGAATGTAAACAAATCTAACTGTATGACAAAACAATAATTACCTCCTAATAAACCATAAGCTAAATGGTTAATTAGCCATTGAATACTCCAACCGGTCAAGGTTTGAAACTTGCCACTAAACACTATCTGATCACTGATTTGTAGCTCTAGCAGTATTAAAAGGAACAGGCCACTGATTTTCCATACTGAGATATGTTCTTACCTGAGCTTAGACAATTTGATGCGTACCTGTCTGGTCTTTGTGCGTGCGCTCAGTCACGAAAAAAGACCAAAGATGTTGTTAGTATTTAGCCAGTAATATCTTCAATCCTAAAGAATTCTGAAGATATTATTGCGCGGACGTCGAAGTGCTCTTAAGGTGTTATTACGCCACAATATAGTATCCCTTTATATGCTCTTAGAAACTCGACATGTTTAATTTTGTGTGACTATACTTGGATCGTGTAACTACTCACGTAATCGTATTTAAATAAGGAAAACTTGCAAGAGCTTGGTCACTTCCAACTTCACCCCCGTTTGGGTCCATAGAGGAGAGGAGGAAAGGCTAAATGCTAACAACATCTTTGGTCTTTTTGCGTGACTGAGCGCACTCGTAAAACCCAGACAGGCACATCAACTCGCTTAGGCTCAGGTAAGAACATATCTCAGTATGGAAAATCAGTGGCCTGTTCCTTTAATAATGCACAATTTTTTCATGCAGACGTGGACAAAGCCTCTCCTGTAGGTTTTGACCCAAATGTCCAATGGCACTCCATATATTTGATGTGTTTTTTTTACACAGCTACTCAGACGAGTCCTAGGAGTGTGGGCTTATTGGAAAGCCTGAAATCTCTGGTTTCCTACAAAACACGTTAAGTCTATAATGTGTGAGTATATAATGCCAGGAAATTTAGGACCATAGCCACCCGGTTCACCTATGCCCAGACAACAATAATCTTACACAAAGACCTCCAATTTCCTTTCCCATGGAGCCGGGGTAATCTTCTCTGTGACCATTGTGTCTCTTTATTGTGTCCTGAATTCTCATGAGACAGAAGTTGGATAGTTTTACTGTCTTCTGACGACAATGTTTGACAAGTGTCCTACGCAATGGTCACCATGGCAATTTGACATTCATTTTAACAGAGCCATCAAAACATTGGACACGGCCAACTCAAACACCGTCTTTATAGTGCTGAACAATGTTTGCCCAAAAGTGGAATGCACAAATACAACACTGTCCCACAAAGTTCACTTTCCTAAGGGCAGCCCACTTTCCTCCAAAGGACACCTAGATTTGTACAACTTTCCAAGATGTTTCCCCTTGTAGAGAAAAGACCAGGGAACAGAGTGTGCAGACACAGAGTGCGCGAGACATATTTATTGAGTGTTTTTTGGTGCTTTTCTTGGCCCAGACCATTAGAAGAGAGGCAGCGTTTTTAATTTAGAAATGGGCTCAGTGCATAACCCCTTTTTGTGGTTACAATACAGCCAAGTTTCCTATAGTATCTTTTATTATCATTATTACAAGACTTGTGGTAACGTCCTGGCTGCTACTATGATGACACATCTCACTAATTCATTTACTTTACTGAAATGTAACGATTTTAAAACTAAAATCCATTGCCTCTTTTATTCACAAGTTCAATATCTCCGACAAGACATAAGCATTTAAAAAGAGACCCAATCTAAAGCTTATTTAGCGCTTGGAACTTCAAAGCACTTGGGCAATGGCAAAAAGTCTAACAACAAAACCTTTAGAGTGACATAAAAAACTTCATAGCCAAGTTCACACCTTAGAAACTGGTCGCCGGTGCTTAGCCTTGGAGTGAGCCCCTTTCCTGTGTGACCATTCCCCAAAGTGATGGTAATGACTGTGCAAACATCTCACCTTGAAAAACAATTGACTCATAAGCTGGGGTCTCTTTAGCATGACTGACACGGGCGGTCGCCTCTCACGGATGACTTTATAATCACAAGGTTCCTGACTGCTTGGGGACTTCTAAGACCAGGGCAAATAGTAAAAGTTTTAAAGAATGTTTTAACAACTGTTTTTGATGTGTCTGATGTCAGCCTTTGAAAGCTTGTAAAATTTGCTCTGGAGAATTGAGAGTACTTCGATGTTGCGCAGGGAAAACAATGGTTCTTGAGTAAAAAACAAAAAAACAGATTGTTAGACTTTTAGTGTAAATTAAAAGGGATAAAAAGATTATATACTATTTAAAAGGTAAACTAAAATGTGAAATTGATACAATGTTATTTTCAGCAAAGATTAGCGTTAGCAGGCAAACAAAATAGCCTATGCTTAAATCACATTTCTACAATATCCACAAGATCATTTTAGCTTATGTCAAATACACAAATGGACATGCAGAAGAAAGTCGGGAAAATGAATAGTATTCTAAAACTGTTACATTTGTAAATGTAAATATGATATGTTATGCAAGACTAGCATCAGCCAGCTAAATCAAAGCAAGCAAAAAAGCGCTATGCTAAAAACATTTCTATGCTAATACACAGTATGTTGCTATAAAAATCTGCAATATAATTTTGACATGATAGATTTAGCTAGAGTCAGATGAACAAATTGAATACAACAAGGCACTAGGGCTGACCGATATTAAAGTAAGTTGCGATATGCGATACAGCTGTGCAATATCACGATAATGATATTGCGATAATTCACTATGTTCCATTCCAATTAAACACAAATAGTGACTAGATTTTCAGCAAATTGTGTCAAAACAAGACATAACAAAAACACTGCATCAGGACCAAAACAAGACTCAAATTGAACCTCCGGGTACCTCACGATTCGATACAATACGGGATACATGGCTCACAATAACAATTATCTCAAGATACACTGACACTGCGATAATTGATATATTGGACAAAAATAACCTCGTAGATCACGATAAAAAAAAAGAAGCCATTTTTAACCTATATTTAACATACTACATATTATTCGTCACTTGCATTTCTTTTCATGTGCTTTGTCCCTCTTTCTGTGTCTATAAATGATCCCTGACTTACACACTGAAAATGGGTCTACAGATAATCAGTGACTTCATTTACATTTAAACAAACAAGAAACCACAGTCCCATTTAAAAAAGTATTTGGAGAAGCTTGCGGACATCCAAAACCTCGACCCATACGAGCTCCCTGCAGCGGAATGGCACAGAGACCTGGACCATTTACCTCCGTGCACATACATGGATATAGTAAATTACCTTGTTTTAGTGTAAGTTACTACACGATGCAGGAGTTAAAAGCCACAAGTCTTTGGAAAGTTACGAGACTTTCTGCTGTGGCTGGTCCAGACATGGCCATCTACAAGCCTCCAGCTCTCCTTGATGCTGTGTCCGTTTTGGTAACCTAAAAAACTGTATCCCATTGTTCCTACGTTTTCCATATCTATCGTTGAGGTATTGGAGCAGTTTTTAACGCAGCAGTGACTTCCAGGCATGGTATAACAGTGCGGAATAGCAAGAACCTCCGCTACTACCGCGTTAACAACGCACGTAAACAATGTGTTTTGCCGCCGGACGGCTTCCATCATGGCGGCGAGGGGGGAGTCGGGGCAGTGCCCTGACATCAACTCCTCACACTCAATATTTGGTGGCTTCTTGCGACATGGACATTGCATCACCTAATATCGCAATATGATATTTTTCCGACATATTGTGCAGCCCTACAAGGCACACATTTGCTCATTTTTATAAAGCACGAGATAAAAAAGATATTATAGCCACTTAGCTAGGCAAGCTAGCTGCTTACACATTCCAGGTAATAACATTGTTTCTATAAAACAAATTTGCACAAACTAAAAACCTAATTTCCTCATTTATTTGCCATGTTTAGCTTTAGCAAGACAGCACAAATGCAGGTCAAAAAGCCATAAGCAAAACCTCCGATTTTCTCAAACCCTGCAGTTCATCTTTTGCCCGAGTTTGGCTAGCACCACCATCATAACAAACTCCCCTTTCACAATCTCACATCCCACACGGTGAAAGACAGGTTATTTTACGTTCCCAGTCAAAACAGAGCCCAAGATTTGGTTTTTGGAAAGAGATCAGAGACTGAAACAGAGCTTTAACTTTTCCCCTCTAACAGCTGAGCGATAAGACAAGAGCACCTAGGCGAGTGAAGGGCTCATAAAATGTGCATTGCAGACTGTCTCCAGTGCAGTCTGGGGTTAGCGCGGGGAGGGAGACGCTGCAGATCTATGCCTTATGTCTCGTCTCCTTGCAGTCTCCACAATTGGACACACAGAATGGAGGAAATCGATATAATGAAGACAAACAGCAAACACTTAAAGCAAGACTAAATTCAGTGTCTTCTCGCCGTTTTATCTCTCGGCGTTTTTTTCTTTCTCCAACTTCCTCGTGTCCTGCTGAGACTGCAGTGCCCGCCAGTCCCAGACAGCTTTTCTTCTCCTGATACACTTGGGCGACACACAGCAGATGATTATTAAAAGGCTCAAAAGATTCTTCCCCCCCCTTTTTTTTGCACTAAAAATAACAGAGCAGACAGAGGGATCCTTTAAAAAAAAAAAAAGGAAAAAAAAGAAGAAGGGTGGACTGAAGCATAGACAGAGGCAAATTCAAGCCACATGCTGTGTTTTTGTGTTGCTTGCTGCATCCTCTGAAGCCAGATCTGTTGCCAGTCAAACTTTTATAAAAGGCTCACACATGGTCAAAAGCTGTGGGTTTGCAGTCCTACTTCAGGCAAAACTTTCTCGACTTAAAATGGCTGCCGGCACTCACGTATGGACATTGTGCCAAGCTGGTAAAGTAGCTAGAAAAAGGCTATAGGCATGATAGTACTAGACATCCTCTGCTACAGACATGGAGTTAACATCCACATTAGGGTAAAATAGGAAAATTGGATTTGTAGAATAACTTATTTGGGTGAAACGGTACAGACGGCAAGTGTTCACCCACAGTTTTAGAGGGTAGCCAGTTCAAATCCCGCCTGAACCACAAAATTCAAAAGCGTGAACATTGTTTTTTAATCGCCAATAATATATCTTCCTAAAGGTTAAGGTACCTATATAAAAAAACTAAATAAACAGCGTCATCAGAAGTGCAGGATTAGGCGGTGCCCCAGCTGATTTCCATTGTGCCTTCTAGCAATTTGCTGTTGCACGTTTGTAAAGTAGCTTTAGTAATACAGGTACCCACTAGTCAAATTAGCAACAAAGCCAGGGGAGTGGTATCCTCTCCAGTTCCCATAACGTTTGTGTTTCCAACTTCAAGCCACGTCCTGTCTCTTTTCCCAGGCTGAGATCAGTCCACCAACCGCATTTGTAAACAAACAGTATCTCCACAAAGCTCCCTGCCCTTCTCTTTTCTTCCAACCCCAGAGCCACCTATGAAGACAGGCCACGATCCTTCAGACTCTTGCTCAGACTTGAAGCAGTCTATCTTGGTCCCATAACTGCGGCCCTCTTGTTGATGACAGACAGTGTAACCCGATTCCACACACACACACACACACACACACACACATACACATCCCAACCCCCTTAACTACTCTAGCTTAGGGTTTGGGGGCTAGTTTGCTTTTCCATTTTCCCCTCCATATTGTTCCAACACAAACTACCAGCTGCTTGTGACAGCCAAAGTACTGTGCGCTGAGAAATGATTGCTATCACAGGCTTACACCACCACCCCCCTCCCCCCTCTTCTCGCGCTGCTAACCTCACTCACCTCGCACGTTCTGAAATGCCCAGACGTCTGTGGGAAAATTATACACTTTATGGTCATCAGCGGTGTCTGATGCAGCAGGCGCTGACGTAATAGAGAAAGTTGAATAAGAAAGTCCAACGACAAACTGTTAAGAGACAGATTTACCCCGTGTAAGATAGACGTTAATCAAGCAGCACGATGATGGGAACAAAATATCTGATTATGATTTCCTTGACAAGTATGCAATTGCAATTAGGTATCTTATTTAGGTTCTAAAATTATGATTCAGTTCACATTTTTAACAGGAGCCCTAAAATCTGAGTGAAGACTGAAATATGACCTGCTAAATTGTTCAATCAAATTAAAATGTTTGTTGTTTAGAAACATGTCCTGAAATGCATGCAATTCCTGTATCAGTTTAAATATTAACTTGAAAACATACATGAGAAGCTAATGAAGAAAAGAAAAGATATAACTGCATATGATTAGAAAAAGCCTAAATGCAATAAATCAGCTCTCGCCACTAAACAATGCATACTGTTATACACACTAAATATTGTGTTTGTACACAATAAAGTATGAAAAATATTGTCACTTGACGGTCACTTAATGTCTAGACACGGACAATAATAATAATATTCAATTGTGGTGGCTGTTTGCGCCCCATAAATGCCCCTTGGTTATAAATGGGACAATCATTGCAGCTTGACCTCTTTCAATGGAGATGTACTTTCCAAAAATCAAACTTGTCGACCCACTATTTTGGAGCTACAGATGAGGCAACTAACTAGAATAGCAGGATACAAGTCTTGAAGACTCCCCCCTCCCCCCCCGACAGACTGCCTGACGACCTCTTATCTGACCACTATCAGGGACTCCCGTATGCGAGCAAGTGAAAGCCAAGAAGTCACAAGCCAGGCAGCCATGGAACACAAACAATATTTCGAAAAAGATCACATACGACATAATGGGCATAATAAATCTGGCAAAAGAAAACCCATTTCCTCGTACACGATTTGATTGTATTACAATTCATGTGCACTTAGATTTTTGTACCTATTAAAAGTGGACAACTGCGTAACTGAGGCTTAAAAACATTATTTTGGGTGCCTCAGCATTGATATTTTAGGTTTTCAAAATGACTGGACTGTTAAGGATTTTGAATTAGCCTGTAGCGCCGCCTGCACACAGCAGTGAAAAGGAGGACTAACGCGCACTTTGATCGAACAGTATTTTCGCAAATCCATGACACAGTGATGAACACACTTGGAGCGCAGAACAGGTCCAGTGATCAGACTCAGGATTACTTAATTGAGCCGGAAAGGGACATTCCTTGAATTATGCATTAGTGCCTTTAAAAATCTTGGAGGACAGACAGTTGGGTTTTTTTTCAACAGGATTACAGAAAATACTACTCTAGGAAGAAGGTTTTTGACAAAAGATAGAGTAGGGCTGGGTACCATCACATGTTTTTTGATATCAGTACTTTAAGGATACTTGGTTTTTGATACTGATAACTGAACGATACTTTTTTTGATACCTATACTAAATTATTTGTCATATAGAACCATAAAACAGATTGTTACATTATTCCTTTTCCATCCCTTTCATTACTTTTGTATTTGTATCATTTGTTTGAGGTGAAACTTCCTTTAACTACAGAGGGGAGGGAAAAACACTTTCTACATTTTTCTTATCTTTCCCTAGACTGGCTAACGCCAGACTGCTGTGTGCGCTCGAATAATTTCAGTCTGGGGACCATGGCCGAAATCTTAGTATGACTTTGCGGACCAATCACAGAACGAGGAAGGACGGCAAGACGATGATGCGCTATTCGACATACGAAAGCTTGTAGTTTGTTTAGGGATACAAAAATTTAAAAAACAAGTTTTTTTACGGATCCAACATGACAGCAGCAGACAAAAGTTTACAGCGGGTACATCATATGTCATCTGATACGATGGGCTATGGCTACGTGCAGACGCATAATAGACATTTGTAGCGCCCAATAAACGGCTATGGGCAATTGTAAACCACACCTCTCCTACAGGAAAATGAATGGGTGGTCTCCAGACTAAATATCACTTGTGACTTTAGTCTGGTGTTAGCCAGGCTAATCTTTCCCCCATTTTTAACACGTTATATGTTTTTCCCCCTAAATTTTACTTTCCCCCCACATTTTTACCACATTTTTTCCACTTTTTTCAAAAAAATTGTTCAATATGTCTGTCACTTTTTTTCTTTTAAATATAAAGATTTATATTTCTTTTCAGTACCTGCTTTCATACTGTACTTTTATTTTTTCGATACCAGTAGAACCTAAACCTTATTTTCCACAAAAAACTGGGACAACATTGGGAATTTGGTGGTGAAGCCATATTGTGAATTTTCCCACCACGATGAACGTGTAAAAGTATAATGTCAATTAAATGGACCAATCAGCATTGAGGTGAGAGACTTTTTTAAATGTGTCAGGTTTTATGGAACCCTTGAGTTTGACGCGTACTTGGTAAAAAGTCATTTAGTTTCAAGTTAACAATACTGCTTTAGGCATGGAACTGGTGAAAAAGCGGGACACCTGGGACAGAGCTTGTGTAAAACTGGGACAAATCAATGGAGGGTTTCCGCAGGGCAACAGTGGCGCAGTTAGAAGAGTGGGTCGTCTCATGAATGGACGGTGCCCATTGTCGTTGTGTCTTTGGGCAAGACATTTCACCCACATTGCCTCCAGTGTCTGCGCACAATGGTGTATGAATGAGAGAGTGATTGGGCGACTGATTGCTTTCCTGTAGAGCGCTTTTAGTCTGATAAAGGTAGAAAAGCGCTATAAGTTGAAACCATTTACCATTAACATTTGTTTCTGAGGAAAATGTACATTTTCCTTAGGGATAGAACCCACAACAGTGACATTGCTCAACTATTTGTACTGTCTGATGAAGGGCTCAGCCCGAAACGTCCCGTTGTTGATGTAAGCAATTAAAAATAGCTTTTGGGAGCAATCTGGTTGTGCGGATCTTTCCTTTACCTCCTAAAACTACCTGCCTTGGATCCATAACGCCAATTACAGGACTGGGATGTGCACGTTTTTCCTTTTACCTCAACTATGTGTACAACATACATTTGTAAAAACCACATAAAAAACTATGGTTTTAAACAAATTCTGCTGCAGTTCACTATATTTTCCTCAAGTTGCCCATTGACCAATTTAGTTTTGAACATCAAAATTTCTCCTCATTCCTTTGTTTGATTGAATGCATACAACTCTTCCAAAATGAAATATGCCACGAATGTTTGCATTTGTGGCATTAAAACTACAGTACTTATTAAATTTGGCTTGCTGCCAATTGCAGAAACCCTGCAATGCTTAAATTAATAGAGGACACAGGACAGAGGGCTCAGAACAAGGACCGTAAACTGGGATGTCTAACACAGAAACATCGTTATAAGACAGTTAAAATGTCAAAAAGTCAATTTTGTCTCAATTAGAGCTCACATTTCACTATGCTTAATGCGCCTGTCACACAGATCTGACCAATAGGAGGAGTAGATTGGTAGGTAATGTATAGAGCTGCAATAAACGGAAAAGGGCGACAGAGGCGCAGATGGTAGAGCTGGTCGGGGGTTCGAATCCCGCCTCCTGAAGGTGCACACTGTTGTTGTGCATTTGGACAAGTCACTTCACCCACCTTCCCTCCAGTGTCTGCGTACATCGGTGTATGAGTGAGAGTGTGAATGGGTGAGAGGATGTAGGTGGGAAAGTGCTATAAGTTATCAAAAGCAACAAATCACGATATTTGCGAGAACTAACTACAAGGGCAGATCAAGATTCAATACATCTCTATGTAGGGATGGCCGATATATATCGCCGCCGATATTTGTCATTTTTTCACATATCAGTCCGATATGGGAAAATATCAGCTGATATTTTTTTTTAGTTTATTCAAATTACCTGAAATAAACAGTGGCTCCTAAAAATAAAGAAACTCCAGCATAAATTCACACGTCTCCAAAAGAAAGTATGTTTTTACTCAGTTTAAACAAAGTGGAGCGGACACTTGGACACCACAGAGATACAGAGCCACAAGTTGCTGCTGTTACAAACTGGACTAAAACTGCCTCCAAGGACATTATTTTGAGTCAGGATTAACATGAATCTTTTTCTGATGGATTGTCGCTACAACTGAGTGGTGAGAGTTGCAAAAGTTTCTCCGTCCTGACACCAGATTTATAACTTTGTTTGTTAGCGTAGCATAGCTTCTAACAGGCTAAAGGCTACAACACGTAAACATTGGCTTTCTGTCATCGTGTAGGTGAATAACCGTGAATAACGGCTGTATTCACGTTTACTGTGCCCACTTTTGTCATGTTGATGACCCGTGAAAATGAGGAGTTATGGCCGCATTTTCGCGCATATTTAATTAGACGCATTTGCGATCATTAGCACCTTTATCATTGAAAACAATGCAGTTCAAAGCTGCCTTTTGCCTGCTCTAAACCAACTCTAAATCTTCACATTCTGGCCTCCTAAGTTCAGTATAAGGTGCTGTTAAAGTGACATGATGCCATTTTTTTGCAATCCACAGCTTCATACAGAGCTGTCCTCAGAGAAGTCCATCAGATTAAGTAACATGCAACTTAAACAACATGGTAGGCTACATGTTTAAATAAAAACTAGTAGCCTAGCATATTCCCAGTGTCACGCCAGTGTCAGTTTCCCATTAATAGAAGAGATGGGTGAAAGTATAATAATAAGTAGGTCTGAGTAAATATTTGGCCAAAAACAAAATGGACATTTCACTCCAACATTACATTTGATCTTTTTAAAATATTTTTCTTATAAAAAGGATTGTTTGTTCCATCATAGTGTGTGAGACAGTGAGTCCCAGACACACCACGCATTGTATTGTTTATTTTCCAATAATTTGAAAACTTTACAACATTTGACTGAGCCTTTTTCTTGATTTTTAATGTCAAAATAAACAGCGAGGCAAATATCGGCAGAACATTTTCATATCGGACCATCCCTATCTCTATGTGATCCAATCACATAATCATGTCATGTCTCCCAGCATGAAAAGCCGCAGCTCATTTGGACTAAATCTTCCAGGTCACTACAGACTCACTGCATATAGCCCAAGTTGTTGTGAAGTGAAGCAAAAGCCTGATTAGTATGTGGGAATGTAATTTCAGGGGAGCCAGCGTTTGGAACAATGTGTGAGTTGATTCGAAGAAAAGGACACACTGAGCGCTAGACGTGCCCATTCACACGTCTTTTAATCGACACAATTATCTCTGATGGTTTTCCGCGAGCATTTTACACCTCTGTAAATGAAGTTTGCACCCTTTCATTAGCTACCTCTCTGGCTGTTTTTCTCTCTCCCCCACCCACCCCGCTCTTTTCACAACTGATTGCCTCTGGAATCTCCTCACTTCATGCCTGACTTGCTGATGGCACACACCTGAGCCAGAGATGTCAACAAAGATTGTTTACATATTGTTTAACACGTGCATTCTGGTTGGTATGCGTCTTGTGTTCAAACCTGTAGTGCAAACTCCCGATCCTCTCTGGCCTCACCCCCATTCAAGAAGTGCAAGGCAGGCGATTGTAATGTAAAGTGCGCGCAGCATGGGGCGACGCTAGACGCAAGAACGACCCAAAAATACAATTTGCATGATAGTAATGCCTACAAAGTCACAAGCTAGAGGTTTAATTTGATGGCGACACTGAAATGAACGACCCAGAGATACACCCAAAGGCTTAATGTGCAATATTTTGGTGTCAGTCTTATAACAACCAGCATAATTACGACAGACAAATAATCTTAAAAATGCATGCAGATATTTATGCTCACTGAGATTGAAAGGTTAGGTTTTATGTTGACAAAGATACGTTAGAATTCACGTGAGAGATCTCTTTCCAACTGATCAGCAAACTTCTAACCACGTCTTTAAAAATGTGGCCATACCCCACCACCCCTACTACCACCGTAGATTCATACTTCGCGTTATCTGTAGTTCACTTCCAACATTTTATACCAACTTACCTTGTAAATGAGTCTTGAAAGTGCTTTATGAAGATTCAACAACCGGCGCAGGTCGAACTATAGTGCCATCTCCCGAAAAAAGAAAAAAAGAAAATCACCCACAGGACCCGATTTGTTTTCCAAACTCTAAAAAGCCGAGTCTGTATGGCGCCAACATTGTCTTCCTGGCGTTTACGCAGTGGACAAAAGTACAAAAAATCATACGGTTTTCGTCCACAAATGGAAGACAGAGAGAAGATACATGTACATGTACATGTTGCTGTTGCTGCTGCTGCTGCTGCTGCACACCTTTAGCTCTGCTTCTGTCTGGCGTCTCTCTCAAGTCACACTGAAGGCGTCAGTGCGGCGAAGGCGAAGATCCAGGGATCTGAGGAGGAAGTTACCGTGCTACAAACTGTAATTAACATGTGTCAAGCGACAGGGATACAGGCACGCACTTCCGGTGAACTGACTTCAAAATAAAATAAAGCAAGCATACTAACGCAAATAATGTATACATAAATATTACCGAATTAGATTTTAAATGTTTATTGCTTGATGTCACCTTTAATATTTATTGTTTTTGTGTTTTTTCCCAGGAGGTCCTGGATTCTTGCATGGTAATTTCGGGTTTATGAAAGTTTGGGAACCCCTGCCTCAGCCTACAACCACTGCCACTACAACTAGCCGACTTCTACAAAATGAAATGTGGCTGATGTTGTGAGATTTTAATAGTAACTAAAGGTTTAGGCCATGAATTCAGAAAACAAATCTTGCTTGCTTACAACTTCAGGTATGTTGCACGCCCCCTTGACTTTTCTTTTCCAACTGTACAATTTTAATGTTATGCATTTGATATTAAAACTATTATCTGACTGTAACCTGACATTGCATGAACAATTGCCCGCTCGCCAACTCCAGCCACCCATAATAACAGCTATATATAATTGTTAATTAAGTATACTCATTTAAATATTTAGCACAAAATTCAATAAATCTACTGAGTCGCGACTGCGTCGTTCATATACCAACAGCCTATGCTTTTATGCTGAAGGTTAAAATGAGTTTCCTGTCTCTCACTGTGTTGTTTTGTGTGACTTGACTACAGGACGTTCAGGGCCCTGGGCATGTCTATGCTCTACAATTAGTACCATTACTATTGATTTTATGCGTTTCCATTCTGCTCTGAAGCTTTACATTCTTTTAGATTTGAATGTTTTAAAAATCTAAAACGTCACGCTCACGTTATGGCATTTAAGATATATATTTTTTTTTAATTTTGTGTCAACTAATCAGCTGCAAAGCTGTTGTCCAAATTACTCTGAAATCAAGTATATGGCCCAGTGGTTCTAAAACTTGGGTATGTTGGGGTCATACTGCTTTCGTACTGTCCCGACTGATGATCACCAGTGCATGATGCACGAGAGGCCGTTTCCATGGCAACGCCCTCCCAGCTTTTCAACAACACACTCTGCGCTTCATAGCCTGCACTTTGCTCCGCTCTTTCCACCATGACTTCAGAGTAAGTTCATATACACAATGTAAAAAACAAAGAGGAGATCTTATGCTAATGCAGTTTAACACACGCTTGACTAGTTTTTTTTTTTTTTGTATTGTCGTCCTTTGTCGGACTATATGCACTTCTTTTATGCTAACAGGCTAATTTAGCGCGGAGTTAGGAGTAGGAGAATTTCACAATCTTGTGTTTTGTTTATCTTTCTATTAGAAAGCCACCAATGCCTACGGATGATGACCTTCTACTGACCAAACGTGGCAAGTATAACTTTAGATCATGGTTAGCTAAGCTCTTGTTAGCATGCACTTTGCAAAAAAATAAAATAAAAAAATGCGTGGGTAAATTTTTTGATTAATTGTTTTTGGTTTGTTTTATGCTTGTTTTTTTGGGACAGAGGAGAAAGACTTTCTTTCAGTGAATGGCCACATCTCACAGATCCCTGGCCTGTCTCCGATGCTGAACGCTCTCACTGATGAAAGAGCACGAGGGAGGAGAGCTGGAGTTCTGGAAGGTGATTCTGAATATGTCAAACTGGCCAAGCAAGGAGGACATAAAGGTATGTGTCAGTGGCCCATCCCTCGTTCTCCTGCACATAGTTGCTTACAGTGGGCTCATAAAGCTTTGTAAATATTTCTGTTTTACAAGCATACCTGTTTATGACCCCCAAAACTTCCATGCCCCAACTCTATAAAGTAATCAGATAATGTCGAGCAGCCAAACATTCGGGCGATTTATCGGAATGACTTTATTGGACGGCAAAGGGAAATTCCTCTTATTGCTTTTTTCCTAAAGGTTGTTTTTGTTCAGCAGGACTACTTTGGCACAGTGAATCTTCAGCCTCCAGCCCTCCAGCGTTTAAGGCTCCAGACTGGTTCTCACTCGCTGCTGAAGGAAATGGGAGTCCACGGTACAGAACCCGAATATACCCGAACATCTTACAGTTGCCAAAACAATTTGAAGAAGTTAATGTAGCCACGGAGCAACTCACTTAAGTCTGAATGATAATTTGAGTCGTTTACACAGTAATGTTCTATCGGTTTACCATGATCCTACCTGGGACTTTGCTGCAGTACGATCACTATCCCCATTTCTAATGATGCAAAGTCTAATCCGAATGTTTACACTTTCACTACATTTACGCTGTTGCAGTCATTGCCAAGTCATCTCAGCAAAAAAATAATTCTCACTCTTATATTTTGTGTAGAATTCATGATATGTCGTTATAATCTTTATATTCATACAGAGCGTTTCTACAACAACTTCCAACCTTCATTGAAATTGAGTTTCAGACAGCAATGAGTCCGATGCTTAGATTGAGTTTATTGACAACGCCGGGAGAATCATTAAAAGTACTCCATGCGTCTTTGCCAGCGTTAACCTCTGCTACTTTCATATGTATTTCATCCTTATTTGTCAGCTCGGAGTTTATTCACACCGCGCCTTTCTGTTTGTGACAGTCTCATTAACAGCGAACACAAGAGAAGCCTGAGAGCTGTTCAGCGCAGAGAGCCACCCTTTGGGAGTGATAATATGTCTGCTTGGGAGAGGGATGATAGCAATAGCGGCGGCGGCGGCGGCAGCACAGAGAAGGTAAACAAAAATCTATCCAGTAACTCTTGGATCTACTTTACAAAGTCGCTGATTAATCTGAGTAACTTTGTAGATTAATTTAAGGCTGAATGATGAGTCTCTGAAGCAAGTTGAACTAGTCATTTGAATGGTTGCAGTTAGAAATGTGTTAAGACTGCACTTTATAGGTAATATTGTGACTCCCCTGGAGATGTTAACATGTAAAAATCCTGTTTACCCTGTTGTTTTGATCAGTAGTCTTCAATGGGATCCGCTTTAAGACCCACATTAAATCCACAAGATAGGATGAGATGCAAATAAAAATATGTACATTTTTGTTTAAAAACATTTGCAGTTTACTTTATTATATATTTTTAATTTGTTTGACAGGGACAGTACACACTAATGAACATTTCTGTGAGTTTTCTATGTGTCACTATTAGCTGCAGAGCTAGCTTTCAACTGTTTTCCCTGGGTAAGGTGTATAGTGCCATCAACTATTATGAAGCATTTAGAATAATGTAAAAGATAGTTGTTAGTCGGACAGTCAACTATCAAAACAATTGATCAATGCCTTTATTTTAACAGGCGTTTGACACACTGAAAATGGTCCCTCAACCCACATTTGGGTCCTGACCCACCAGTTGAGAACCATTCATTTCACGACATATACGTTCTGAAATGTCTGGGAACTTAAATGCATTAATCATATTGTATCCTTATGTGTCACATATGCTCGCCTTTGCACTTCACAGAATAACAACATCCCAGACAGCCAGACGGAGGAGAAACTGCCAAGTCAAAAATTAGAACGCAGCAAGTTCAGGCGGATGTAAGTGTCTTTAACCACTAGATGGTGCTGTTGTCGTGTGAAATCTCGCAGGTTTCAATAGTTTCAACAATATTAGGTCATAGTTCAAAATTTAAAAAAAGTTATAAAAACAAATTATTATACAAAAGAAATGTAGGTATCGCCTTTTCAATCAGAATGTTGTGATTGGAAAGTATCTGGAGTCTATAAGCTTTTAAAGATTAAACAGTGCACTACTGGAAACATAAAACGGTTGGCTACCCTAAATGTTTTTATTTATTTATTTTTCAGTTGCAAATCCTGTGACCTCGTTTACAGCCACATGTTATGATCTTAACATTGCGGTCTGTCTGCAGTTTGTCCCCATTTGCTTGAGCCGTGCCCCAGTCACACACTGGATTTGCTAATTTCTACACATTTTGTTCGAGCGGGTGCGATTTAGCGAGTACGTCGCTCATTATTTTAATACTCATGCTGAAGTTAACTTGCCAAAATGGTAAATGATCTTCGTTAGGATTAGCATCTGTGAAAGCACTGTAATGGCAGTCTGTTTGTCACATTTTCTTTTTGCTACTAATGAAAGAACTCTCCCCCTAACCATTAATGTTTTTGTTTGTTATGGTAGTTTTTCAAAACTCATGTGAATTTTCACAGATCCAGTCACACACAGTGCCAAAGTTCACCTGATTATTTGACTTGGCCTACAGCTGTTCTCCTGTTTGAATTTGCTATTTTCTGGACAGAACATAGTTAAACAGTTCTGTGCCCTCTTGTATCTTTAGTTTGAGCGGATACTATTGCAATAGCGTATTATTTGTCATTTGTCAACTATTTACTAGCGGTTATGCAAGTGTGATGTAAAGAATTGTACTTTTGTTCCTTGATCAAATGTGTTGTGTCGGGACTATGCACTTTTTGGCATATACATGGGCATAACATCCACAGTTATTGACCTGCAGTGTACTTTGTTGTTTGAGTCCATGTCTAGCGCACAGATGGAATGTTCCAGTGCCAACCTTAAATAAACATGTTTTAAACTTTTTATACCCAGAGTCTATGACAAGAAGCCTGCCCCCGTGGACATGTCGACACTGTTGAGTTTTGGCTATGTGGGAGACTGCAAACCTGCTGCCAGCGGTAATGTGTCAAGTATGTAAAGCCGTGAACAATCTGCAACCTTTTTTTAATTTTATTTTTAAAGCTACATTGCGGATCGTTGCAGCGATACCAAACATTACTTCTAATTATCAGCCAGACACTGACAAATCTTTTAAGCAGTATCGAAATACTGCATTTGGGAAAGAACCTCTTGTATTTAAACCTACTGTAATGCTGGGCAGTCTGTTAAAGGCGAGCAGCAATATCTCCATAAAGAGGAGCTGGTGATGCTTTCAGCAAAGTCACGAGTCAGGTCTGAGGAGAGGTGCTTTTCCCCCCCAATAATAAAACAACTGTTGAAAACTATATGCCTGCATTTGGTTCTATTTATTGGGTGAAGTATGGCTTTAGCAATAAGCAATAAGTGATTTGGCCTAGCTAAACACATATTGCCCTCTTTCCATATTTAGTATTGCCATTTTATACCTATGAGGACCATTGTTTATGAAATGGCCAATAATCACAGGTCACAGGAGTAATTTGGATAAATAGATGCATCACAAAAATTAGGATTGAGAGGTTAATGGAATATTCAAAACTAGAATCCAGATAGGCAGTGCTTCCTGGTTATTTTTTAATCCTCAGAAAGAATTGGTCAGATTTGCACACAGAATAAATCCATAATAATAAAAAGAATAGTTTGAGAATGATCCAGACCCAAATTGTGCATAGTCCATCCATCCATCCATTTTCTTCCGCTTTATCCGGGCCGGGTCGCGGAGGCAGCAGTCTCAGCAGAGATGCCAGACTTCCGATCCACGCACACCTCCTCCAGCTGTTCTGGGGGACCCCGAGGCGACACCAGGCCAGCTCGGAGACATAGTCCACCAGCGTGTCCTGGGCCTTCCACGGGCTCCTCCAATAGGACATGCCTGGAACACCTCCGAGGGAGGCGACCAGGAGGCATCCGGAACAGATGCCCTAGCCACCTCAGCTGGTCCTTTCGACGTGAAGGAGCAGCGACTCTACCCGAGCTCCTCCCGGGTAACTGAGCTCCTCACCCGATCTCGGAGGGTGCGCCCAGCACCTGCGAAGGAAACTCATTTCGGCCGCTTGTATCCGCGATCTTGTCCTTTCGGTCATTACCCAGATCTCATGACCATAGGTGAGGGTGGGAACGTAGATCGATCGGTAAATCGAGAGCTTGCCCCTGACTCAGCTCCCTCTTCACCACAACAGTCCGATACAGCGACCGCATCACTGCTGACGCTGCACCGATCCGTCTATCGATCTCACGCTCCATCCGTCCCTCACTCGTGAACAAGACCCGAGATACTTGAACTCCTCCACTTGAGGAGGAGTTCAATTGTGCATAGTATTTTTTTAAATATAGATCTGAAAAATGTAACATAATTCTAAAAGTTCTTCATAATACTACTATATCGCTTTAACAGCAAATTTCTCTTTCCACAGATTAGATGACCAGTGTGCGGAAATGCGCCGTCACACAGCAACATTTGTGCTTTGCTTGTTATGGTTAAACGCTTTATTTTAAATTTTGTGTTGGTCCATTGCTGTAAATAAGGACGTGATTTGTTTATCCTGTATGTTGCTTCTTTTTTTTTTTTATGAAATCGAATAAATATTTTGCAGTTATAATAAATGATAAATTGATACAGCCAAAATGTCTTCTTGTCGTAATACGCAACATATGACAACAGTAGTAACCCAAAGCTAATCTCCAATCCATAACATTTCTTCTTCTGTTTTACTCGTTAACGCGTTGTAGCCGCATTTACGTCACTGGGTCTGTTTTGATTTGCCGTTCTCTCTGTAGCTCCTTTAACAGTGATCCATCAGGTGATTGCTCCCATGTTTGTGTAGGGGTGGTGGGTTTGAAGGAACGAAAACTCCTCTTTTTACAACCAATCGGTGCACAGATAACGGGCTGACGCTATATAAGCCGGGCATTGACACTCAGCTCCTATTCGGATAACGGCGACAATTGACAAGAAGCTTTGAATTGTGCCTATTTTGGAACTTTTTGGAGGGAACATATTTATCGACAATCATGGCTCCAATCCTGCTGAATTGTATGGGGCCTGAGCACAAGGAGTTCATCAAGTAAGTGGTTTTTTTGCAGCCTTTACTTCATGTTGAATTTCAAATGTTGACTTTTTCTTATTCCATTTTTTTTTAGGGAACCCGTCATTGTGAAAAATCCCAATCTGTTCACAATGGAGGAGGATATTCTCTACCACTTCAGCCTCGGCACCAAGACTCATAATCTTCCTGAAATGTTTGGGGATATCAAAGTTTGTAAAGGCACTTCACGTATCAAATTTTGAACTAAGAACACTTGCTCACTCACCGGCTTCCCTGTAGTTTGTGTGCGTCGGTGGCAGCGCAAACCGCATGAAGGCGTTCGCCCAATTCATCCACCAAGAACTCAGCCTGCCCGGAAACCCCGGGGAAATTCAGGACATTTGCGAGGGAACGGACCGCTACTGCATGTACAAAGTGGGGCCAGTGCTTTCCATAAGTGTGAGTATGCGGCGCGAATACTCGGATCCCTGTGTTACTGTACGTGTACGTGAAACTAAACGTCTCCCCTTTTCTCAACAGCATGGAATGGGAGTGCCCTCAATATCCATCATGCTGCATGAGCTGATCAAACTGCTGCACCATGCTCAGTGCCGTGACATGGTCCTCTTCAGACTTGGTACCTCTGGCGGAGTTGGTGAGGGTTTCATGTTTTTTTTTAAAAGAGCTACACAGGCTTAAATATTTGTTAAAGTCCACCTTGATTTAAGGCTAAAGCTTGGTTCTACTCCTAGGGCTGACTGACATGATTTAGTCCATTATTCTTACTTACTTACTTGATCGACGTACAGCACTTTCATAACTTCATGTAATCGAAACATTATTTAGGCTTTACTATAGTGTCCCGACCAGAGCAAGACAATCACTTTACACATATCTCTAATTGCAATAGGCAGGGCATCTGGCTCCATGCAACTGGTTCCCTGTTCAGGACTGAATATGAGAAATCAGCTGATATAGACCAAATTGTAGTTGGTGCCATGGTTAGCGCTCTCGCCTCACAGCAAGGAGATTACCCTACCACTAAAACATGTATAGTAGGGATCCCTTTGGGGCTAGAACTCCCCTGAAAAGAAGAGATTCTGAATCTTAGCCTGACTTTTTTGGTAAATAAAAGTCAAATTATGGAAATATAAAAAAAAATAGTTGTGTTCTAAAGCAACCTTCTTTCCTTGAAGCCCCCCCCCCCTTACGCTGCTGTAGTCGGGCCGCGCCCTCCAGTCCAAAACTGTGGCCTCCACAAATGTATCAAAACATAAAAAATATTGCTAATGAGTATTTATTTCAAACAAATACTGAAATTGGAGTGTGTAATGCACCTGTAGTCCTTACTCGTCATATTTGATGATTGATCATTTATTGTGCTCAAATAATATCATTTATGACCTGACCCTCTAACCAGGCAAAGCTCTGGGGCCCCCCTGCAATCCCACGCCCCTCAGGTTTGGAACCACTGTTCTAAAGCCTGACATTATAATAATAATAAATCCTCTGCAAAATTTAACTTAGGTCATATTATTCGATCTACATTTAAAGATTACAAAATGAGGAGAGAGCGAGAGGAATTTCCAAAGTAAACAATCAAGCCCCTCCCTCATCTTGATTGGACCTGAACGAAATTTTAAAAATTAACAATCAAGCTCCCTCCCCTTTCCCTCCTGTTTGAACGTTCGCAGGAAAGCTCGTCTCATTGGGCAAAGTGATGGCACCGGGTAATCTGATTGGCTGCTGAAATCAGCAAAGGGAGGGACTTTCGTAAAAAAAAAAAAAATATTCGATATTACTTGCGTTACGTCAAATTGCAGACATAGCGGGTCAATTATACGCAATCTAAAACGTTTACATTTAAAAACCTACAGACTGTCACTTTAACCGGCTATATAAGAATGTACAATAGGCAGGACAGCGGACAATCTGAACCAGTGTACTGTAGGGCCTACCTATCTTACCAGTCATATTAATACCGTTTTTGTCTGCAGGCCTTCCAGCTGGGACTGTGGTCATCACGGATAAGGCTGTGGACTATTCCTTCCAACCCAAGTTTGAGCAGGTCGTCCTGGGGAAGGTCATCACCAGGAGCACCGAGCTGGACGAGGGCGTGTCCAATGAGCTCCTGCAGTACTCCACTGAGATCCCAAACCTGCCCACCGTCATTGGAACACCATGTGCACCCACGATTTTTATGAAGGTTTGTATCCACAGCTTTGAGGCAGTGATGGCTCCTATAATTACACTCTGACCCGTGTAATGTCTTCTCCCAGGCCAGGGCAGGCTCGATGGGGCACTCTGTTCCTTCTCCAATGAAGACAAGCTGGAGTATTTGAGAAAGGCTTACGACGCCGGAGTGAGAAACATTGAGATGGAGTCCGCCGTTTTCGCCGCAATGTGCCGTGTCTGTGGTCTCAAAGGTGCAACTTCAAAATCCACGTAATATATTCCCAAAAAATTGCCAGCGCAGTGTTGTTAAGCTTGCGTTTTCCGTCTCCCGCAGCGGCTGTGATTTGCGTGACATTGCTGAATCGTTTCGAGGGAGACCAGATCACGTCTCCTCACGATGTTCTAGTGGAGTACCAGCAGAGACCTCAGGTGTTAGTCTCCCACTTTATCAAGAAACGCCTGGGACTCATCACCTAATTTATTCTAATTGCGAATATGTAAACAGAATGCACTTTCCTTGTCTATATGTATATTCAGTAGTATTTAAACCAACTTTATTCAGAATGGTTTGTTGTAAATCTCTATATTTGATGTGAACTTTTTATACTTCGTTACAAGGAAACACGTTGATGCTACTGTACGGAAGAGATCAATTGTATTAACAGAAGTAGTATTGTACATATTTTTATGCTTTGAGAATTTCTGTTGTTAAAAGTCAGGGAATTGTAAATGGAACTTTGTACTATGAAACTATACAATATTAAACTATACTTGCAATAATGTATTTTAAGGATTCTGTATTTGTATATCTCACATAATTGATGGTGCGTTTTACTAAACAGTATCACTTTGGGTACGTCAAGAAAATATTCATAGAAATGACATGTAACGTAAAGTTGTAGTTTCGGGCTAATTTGAGGAAAAATGTGTTTTTACTTTTAAGTGAATAAAAAAAACAAATGTTGCTTGTTTAATTTTGTTATATTTTTAAAGCCGTACTTTGCAACATTTTACCTCATAATTAAAAACACGCTTTATTTCATTACAGTCGTGTTTATGGGTGAAACGTTGTTGCTGCTTTGCTTTGATTACAGTTTGCCAAACGTGAGGTTAAACTACATTAGGTCCACTTCCAAAAGCTTTATTTTGAGCTGAGCATTAGGACTGGCGTGTTTGTTTATTACTCTTTGTACGGCAGTTTCGTTTCATTTTTACAACTATAATTTCGGCTTACTTCTCCATTCCACTTCACAAATACCTTTCCCGTCTTATATAAGTTCCCCTGTCTGTGTTGGCAGATGGGACGAGGACATTGTGTAACAAGGGACAGGTTATGTGATCAGTCGCCCGTCTGCCTGAGTGCATTTGCCCTCCTCTGTTGGAAAGCCGTCCGATATGGTATGTGATTAAAGTGCAGTATCCTGGGCTCAAAGCCAAAGCATGTGCTCCCTTTCACCCACTAACTCGATGTACAAATCTATACAAACCTTTACCATAGAAGTCAGTGTTACCTCATCTAGTGTTGACTTTCTGTTTCTACTTATAGCCACATGAGATGTTTTGACAGATGTTGACATGGCGGTTTTGGGCTACGGTGAATATATTAATTAGTAATACCTTGTTGTTCACGTTCTACGATTTCAACAGGTCAGGATATCAGATTTAAGAGCGGAGGCCAATGTAACTACAGAGGTGGCACCGTTTTTGAAAGAAATCTCCAAAGAGGAAAGAAAACATAACACTCTTATCATTTGTTCTGGATTAGGCCCACACAAGGTCTATACGTACACCATTAATTGCACAGCCTACAGTCTTTTCACGTCTTTGTGATTGAATGATAACCAAATTTTGAAACCATTGTAAAGAGGCTCACCTTAGTTTCCATTGGGGTGACAAGATGTTGGATCGGTCCAGTAGGTACACAAATATTAACCCTAAAACCAAGATCAAAAACAGCTGCTCTCTATATTACTTTTAAACTAACTTAAGTATATTATGATGTTGCATGAACTCAACACATTAAAGCCTTCATTTCATTATAGGTGTTTTCATTGGTGAAATATATACCTTGAACCTTTTCTGTAAGCAGGTTTGGGTCTCCTCAGACATGACTAGTAACTTTGCTGGCAACGGGACACTACCAGATAATTTTTATGGAGATTTTGCGGCTTTGTTTTGACTAGAGGTAGCAAACATGGGGTTTTAATACATTAGGTCCTCTCCCAAACGATGTGTAACTCGTTGTAAAAAGCAATTGTGTCTAGCTAATCATTAGGTTTATGTGTAGCCCCATTAGCATCAGTGGCTTACAGCTTATGCTAATCATCCTGGGGTCTTTATTTTTTTTTACAACAAACACTTTTTTATTGTTCTTTACCAGTAGGGGAGCCCGGGGCTAATTGTCAAGCAGGGTAATTTGTCACATTGCTTCTTATAGCCACAGTAGAGGGCGCTGTGCACTGGTAGGCTATTGATATTATAATATGTATTGGTATTCCTCTTCTCTTCCAATAATAATTTTCTTATTTGTACTGAAGACATGAGGACAGGGCACATTTGAATTGTTTTTATGCTTATTTCTGTAATGAGAGCTTTCCTTTTGTCGGTGCCTTAAACAAAAGACAATGATCTGAAAGACAGAGACGTTAGCTTCGATTTGAGCTGTTTTAGAGCCAACATGCTAAAGCCGTTTGTTAGCTAGCTTACTTTGTTGGTAAAGTGGACACTCGGGTTATTTGTCACAAAAACTGAGGGGTCATTTGTCACATGGGGTATAACATGGTGGGAAATGGTTTTCTTTTGTGTAATATATTTTCTGATCACTTTATTTTAACATTAGCTTTTAAAGAGGCTGTATGTTTGGATCATTTTAGTCAATTTGTACATTTTACACCTCAGAGCATTTTGCAAAAAAATCAACAGTTCAAATGAGCGTTATGAACACATCTGGCATTGCTTTGCCACTGTTTGAAACATATTTCTCATTTTATCGCAAAAAGCAAAAAAAAAAAAAGTTAATCAAATTTCAAGTTAATCTAAAAAACTCCATTAAAAACAACTGTGACAATCAACCCCACGCCTTGTGACAACTTGCCCCGCATAAGAGGCACATTGTCACAGTCGATTTTGTTGTGTTTGACGGTTAATAACTATTTATTGCAATATGATCGAGAAAGGAGAGCGAGGTCTACTTCAAGTCAAGGGTTCAAGCTTTCATTTAAATGCAGGTCTAACTCTGGGATTTTCTGTTGATGAGCAGCAAACTCTAGAAAAAAAAGTGTGACAAATAGCCCCGGTCTCCCCTAATCCAGAACCAGGAATCATGATCAATCCAGCAGCATTTTCAGATGCAAGAACACAGTCAACCCACCTGTTTTGTGTTACGACAGAAATATTTCAGAAAATGTTACAATTATTAAGAACTGTCCAGAATATTCATGTACCATAACATAATTTGAGTTGCTTCTTAAAGCTATAAACCGTATTTTGTTGCTTAGTATACTGTGGTAAATCATTATATTCATGCATGACTCGAAACACAGCTACAGTATACGTTGGCTCAGACTAGTTTTACATTTTGGCAGAGTAAATGCCTTCAGAGTGTCTAAGTAGCGATGTGTGTTTCTACTGAAAGGCAACTATTGGTGAAACATAGAAAGTTCTTAGAAAGTTAGTTATTTTATACAATCATCTGTTCTTCACCCAAAACCAGGAGAGTTGTGCATCACTTTCATGTTTATTTATGTTTTCAGTTCTATGACAGCTTAGTTTTCCAGTGACGTATAAACTAAGCGGTCAGAGTTTAAGTATAGATTTGGTGTCTTTCCTGGGAGGTTTGGGCGGCGGGATGGTCAGCAGGACTTGTCGGCCGTACACGGTGTTGTGCAGACCAGCCTCGCGCAGGGCCTGCTCTGCGCGCACCCTCGGATCAGACACAATCTGGAAAACACAAGACATTCTCCAAGTCAATAACACATTGACAGCTTCTGCACGCCCCAGATTATCAGCGTTTGCTTTATAATTTTATGAGTAACTTCAACGTTTAAAGCGTTGGCGGAAGTGGGGAATTATTAGTCACAATGTTACACAAGAGTATTACAGGCCAGGACTACACAATGTTGGAAAAAGATCGAATCAAGTATCGAGAAGGGCTGCATGTATTCATCTAGAAAAAAAGCTCACACAAACTCTTCTTCTTGATGTCCAGCCTGTGATAAAAAGGCCTCCAATGGGAGAGCAAACAATACTTGACCGCACCTCTCTTGCATAATGTTGTGCACTGGTCATTCCCACCCGAGTTTAAAGTTAAGCAAGGCCACAGTCACAGTGGAAGCGGGGGCCCATAGGTCAATGATAAGAGGCGTTTGACCAAGTGAACATAAGAACAGTCAAAAGGTCAAGAGCTTTAAAGGGAAACTGCGTAATGTAGCAGTTGCACTCGTCACATAAAGGCTTTAGTCTAAAGAATTGTAACAGATTCTAATGTAGAAAAAAAAAAAAATCAAAATCACTAAATGCCACAGTCGCATCAAACGTAAAATGATTCCAGTTCAGGAAGCTAAGTAACACGTGACAAAATATTGGTGAAACATTTACGCAATGTTTACAGTAAAGTGTCCAAAAGTCCAACTCTGCACTAAAAACAAGTTATGGTAAGCTGTCCTTTGCGTTGACGAGTTGGTTTTCTATTTTCTTTACAAAAAAAAAAAAGAGTAAGCACTTAAACCATTTTCATTATTTTCTAACTCAAAATGTTGACACTAATTTGGCTTCTGTTTCCATCCTGTGACATCATCTGCATAGGCTCAAAAGCCTCCATTTCAGGAGCATATACTTGCAAACATTGTCCATAGATTAAGCTTAAAACAATAGAAATTAGAGAAAAGAGCTGTGGAACACATCTGTTACTAGTACATGTTATGTGAACAATAACTTTCACATCAGAATCTCCATTAGTTTAGTTTAGTTTATTTGTTTATTTGAGCAGCAAACACTCTGCTCAAAAGGAGTGGGCCGAAGCAAGAGCTTATAAGCGCCTACCCCAAAATCAGTTTATTTCTTATGGCAGGCACCAGTGGTTTTTGATGACACAATCCCAAACACTATACATTGAAAGTTATCTGTTTCACACGCTCTGATGAAGGGTCAATTTAGGAGCTTAGATGTTCCTCACCTGTGAGTCTGTGTACGTGTTGATGCTATAAAGAGGTTTATGAAGCTCAAAATCATTCGCATTCACGTGTCGACTCCTCCACGCCTCTGTTTCCGCCATCAACCTGTCGGGATCCGCCTCAGCCACCACTGCCACCTGAAATAGACGTACTAATCTATAAGTCCTTTACTGTACATACACATAGGAAATATAGCACTACAGAGTTTGTTTTAACTAACTACTCGCATTTCCATATTATTTAGACAGTCTCCTTTAGATTTGGAGGTTAGTGTTGAAAGGTGAAAGTGTATTTACTAACATACTGTCAGTCTTTTTCGTCGCCCTGCTAAAAAACATATTTCCCTCCCAGAAGATGGCAGTGTTGCTCAAACCTAAGTAGACACTTCTCACACCTGGTTTCGGAGAGCCTCCAGACGCCTCTCTCTCTCCATTTCCTCTTTCTGTCGCTCTGCCTCCCGCCCCTCTCTCTCCTCCTGGCGTTTCTGAAGTATTTCTGCCCTAAACTGTACCCTGGAGACAACAGAGACAGAGGATACACACATATGAACTAAAAGTGAACTGCCCGGGGGCTGACTGACAGAGCCTGTCTGACCGCAAATAGAGGTGGTGGTAGCAGCAAGAAACACTATGACACAACAAAAGTATATAGGAACTCGTCATTTTCTGCCTCTCACACCTTGAAAAATATACAGTCAGTGGAATCACCAAGCATTGGGTCAGTGATGTGGAATACTTTACTGCTCAGCCTCTGTATCCACTTATAGTAGAAGAAAGTTAGTTGTAGTAGCAGTATAACATTGGTAGTAGATCAAAAGGCTAGTGACGTGCTCACTCTGAGAGAAAGTGAGTGTGATTGTGCGGGGATGAACAAGGCTACAGCTGCAGAATGACAGACATGTCAGCCTGACAGGCCCAGACCCATTATTTTCTTATTGTAATCTCATTGCTGGTAGTCGGTCAAGAAATGTTTGGTAATGTGATACTGTTACTAGCTAGAAAACACGGTGGTAGTAATATATCCAATACTTTTACTTTGTTTGTTACACTTTATTTTATGAGGTTAACACAAGTTAATCATTCAGAAAGCAGAATGCGCCTCACACTTTGAGTCGTCAGATCCTATGGCTAAAACCAGTTCTCAATCAACCAAAAAAAAAGACTCTCTGATGCACTTAGTCACTACCAAACTCAAAAAATAATTTGATAATTAATGTCAGAAAAGTCTTACTAATGAAAATCCAGAGTAAATGTAATATTTCTTTGCGATTAGATGTTTAAAAAGAGACTTGCAGTTTGCTCTATAGCAGGTTAAAATCAGCAAAATCCCATCATAGTGAATAGGGCTAAAGTTTAATTGGACCCGGAAATAGAGCGATGACATCATCACTTAACAAACCCATTAGTGCTAGTGCAGTCTTCCATTTGCCTGTTTAAAATTCCACGACCCAATTCTGGAAGTTCTGAGCTTTCAAATGCATACCCACAAACTTCTGCCTATGTCTTTTAGTATTATTTTTCCCAAATGAAAGCTTGTAGGAAAAATAAATGACAAATTTACTTCCAGCCAGACGCTCTCATTTTCTTAGTCTTTGTTTAAAATAGGAAACTTGGTCTCGGCAGGGCGGGACATTAATAAGCAGCGTACAGCGATACAGGTCGATTTTGTGATTGTTGTGCCAAAACCTATACCTAGTTGTTTATTACATCCTTCACCTCGGCTTCTTCTTCCTAGTACCCAGTCCCAGCATTTTCCCCAGGCAGCGTTGGCATTTATAGACCTTTTACATTCACACAGGAGCTCTTGGACCATCAAGTGCATTTTATCTGGTCCGCAGCCCTCAAGATACTTGCCTGCGCGGCTGCTGCCAGGGCCCCATTCTGCCGACACTGTCACCCCCATTATCTGCCTCTACTTCAGCCTTAGAGGATCACACAGCACATAAACTCACACAGATTAGGTCAGGCCAGAGTGACCCGCTGTAAAGGTTACAGCGATAAATAGTTGTTTATTCATTTTATGGTGGAAGGAGATAATCATTTTGGTGTTCACGTATCCAGAGGTTTACGGCTTGTTGTTGCATAATGGTTAACTGCTAAGATTATTGCCGTGGAGGACACATTCTCCTTGTACTTCAGGGTGATTCGGATTGTTTGTCATAGCTAATGTGTTGTGTTGACGACATTGTAAAAGAAGTCTTTAAACACCACCTACTCCACCCCACAAAAGACATTATAAAATTAGACATGGTTTACTCCTAGTTTAGGCTTTTTGTTAAGTTTTTGTCACTTTTTTGCTGCACTTTCTTCTTTTTTTTGGGTCACATTTCATGTTTTTTGTGTGTTTTTTTTGAGTTTTTGTCACTTTTATGCCAAACCAGAGAAAATGGGCTCGGTTCAGGTGGGGGTTAAGAGGTTTTAATGGTGGTCGGACTGGCCTTTGGCACAGATTACCAACAATCATGTACGCTGTCCCGCCCGGGCAGTGTTGGCGAGAATACTTTGAAATTGTATTTAGTTACTGAATACTTGCATTAAAATGTATTTTGTAACATATTCCGTTACTCTGTTTAATTAGAGTACTGTATTCTGAACACTTTGAATAGTTTTAGAATACTTTCACATTGATTGTCATCATATTTATGTATAAGTATGGTGTATAATTACACAAATGAAGACTACGATTGTTGGAAACCTGTTAAACTCACTTACCATTAACTAGAAACTCACAAACTCTCTTGGCAAATGGAGCAGCAGATACAGCATCATGTAACACAAGTGCAGTGTTTGTATGAACTGTGGCATAAGGTGTTTAAATCTTTATTTTATTTTAGGAAGAAAAACAGGTCAACATTAAAAGTTCTTTCTTAATAATGTTGTGAAGCTAAAATGTAATAATTGAGCAATGGGATGTATTCCCTTGATATTTGGAAAGTAACTGTATTCTAAATACTCTCAAATGAAAGTGTAACTTTACCAGAATACAGTTACTCACAATGAGTATTCTAAATACGTATTCTGAATACATGTATTTAGTTACTCCCCAACACTGGTCCCAGGGCAGCTGTGACTACCTTAGCTTCTGACCACAGAGTGTACTGCATAAATGTCAAGTCAAATACTACTGACACCATAGGAACTGAACAGATAGCATTAAACCAACCCAAACCTGAGCCTATTGTTACCTTCACATCTTCATTTGGTTTCTGAATATGATGAAAAGAATGTGTTAAAACTTAAAAATTAAATATCCTGTTTCATGTAAAAACTTTAACCTTGCATAATCTTGCAACCTTGCTGTTTTTAAACTAATCCTAAGTAGTTAAACCTTATCCATTATTATAAGCAGCATGTAGAGGATGAATATCGGCGTAATGCTAATTTTAACCACCTGAACCAAGCACATTTCCTTCAAATCACAAAGCGTCTTGAAAATATTGTCAATATAGCAACAAAAAAGGGAACAAACACAAGGATGAAAAAATAACAAGAATGAAACATAGTGACAAAAACGTAACAAAAGAGTGACAAAGACGTGACGAAAAAACAATGAAAAAGTTACCAAAATGAAAAAGCCAAAAAAGAGCAACAGAAAAGTGACAAAAAGCGATAAAATGTGGCATAAATGTGATGAAAACCCAACAAAAAGCAATGGGGGAAAAAATGTCAAAAAAGTGACGATGACGCGTGGAAAAAGATCCATTTAGATGACTTTTGTACATAGGTCTTTGCTTTCAAATGAGGCGTTACACTGGCCTATAGGCTGTGACCTTATGGATTTGGGTAAAGCAGAACTGGAGAAAACTCGGTTAAGGCATGGGCTAAGAGGTTCAACCTTGTACTTCAATGCTGTCACTTCCCAATGTGTAAAACCCACCTCTCTCTGTCCCTCTTGGCCTGTGCCTCCATCTCGTTCCGCAGATATGCCAGTTTCTCCTGATCCCTCCTCATAGACTCATCTCTTATCCTCTGCTGCTTCAAGTAAAACTCCTTCAACTGTGGGATATCCATTAAGAAGAAGAAAAAAAGAGTTAGCAACAACAAGTACCCCCGCTGTCCTCCCGCTAATGTGGCTCTTAGCGTCGCCGTGTCCTATTGATTGAGACGGTGCGGAAAAATCAGATAAGTGTAAATAAGACGGAATGAGCAGATATTTCACTGTCTCCCGAGCCCATTGTTTTGTGTCTTATGAAATCCATTGGAAGCTAAATGCCCGTCATTAATCACGCCGTCCTCCCCAGAACCCCGAGGAGAGAGTTAATTAACAGGCAAACATTTAGTTATTGTTGCACTGGTGAGGACAGCCACCCCGGAGCCACGATCAAAATAAAGAGATGACTAAGATAATTATGCTAAAGATTTTGTACTTAAAGCCATACTGCGTAACATTTCTTCCAATACGGTAAATGACAGTAAAGTACAAGCATACAACAAAAAGGCAAACTCCAAAGTTGCCTATACCCCATCTTTGGACTTGATAGTTAGTGTAGTGCAGTAGTGAGTGCGGAGTGTTCTGTTTACTCGTTGTTTCTGCTGTGACCTGATGGCAGCCTCTCTCGCTCTCTCCATCTCCAGCCTCTTCTCCTCGGCCTCCTGTTGTCTGGAAGCTATCGCCGCCTCAAGCTTCGCCACCTCCTCCTGCTGCTCCCGCCACTGCTGTAACTGCACACACACACACGAACCACCCAGGATGAAATACACAATGCATGTAAGGAGCTGTTCTTTCTTTTTTTCCCTTTTTTTTAGCAGCTGTCTGGGAAGTAACAGGGCAGCTGAGACCAAGTGCCAGAGCGGTGGCATGAGCTTTTTCTGAACGTGTTATAAACTGTCGCGATCAGTTAGGGCTTGATCACTTTTGGGAACATCACGGGGAAAGTTTTACCACAGGGTTCAACTTCAGTGGCTGGGGAGATGAGTCACAATGGATTATTAAGGGCCAAAAAGCTAACACAAAAAGTTGACAATATTGTACTTCAATGTGCATTAATACAGTTTATTTTAAAAGGCACACTGTGTAACATTTTGGACTATACTGTTGCCATCAAAAAATGCTATTACTGCAGTGGGTAATCAAAGAATGGATTTGGATGAGAACCAAACATCTCCATGGAGACGAGCTGGAGACGTAGCCTCTCCCGGTAAAGTTACAATCATGTCTTAAGAGAGGTGAGCTGCTCACAGCAAAGGCTCATGTTTATTTGTACATTTATGAGGTATTTTTAAATGAGGTCATAAAATAAATGCTTGTATTTAAATTGTATTTATTGGGTAAAATGTTACGCAGTGTGGCTTTAAGGCATTGGTCATTTAGCGTCATGTTCATCATAATCTTCAAGAGCTCTCTTTGAAACAAAGGTTAACCATTCTATGATTGTTAATACATTGTATGTCTTGGGGGATTACAATAATGTTAGTACTTGACAGTTTGTAAAATTATAGCTCTGTTGATCAAAAACTCAACAGACAATAGCCTCAAAAGCTAGAAGTTAGTACATACAATTAGAGATGGGATGACATATTGTTTTGCAATATGTTTTTGTTGTGATACGTGTATTGTATACAAAAGCCCAGAGCGCAATACTTAAATGACATAACACGTGAGGCTGCAGAACTCCACTGCTTTGGGTATGGTGCATCATCTAACGCAGTTATAGACAAAAGAAAAGACTTTAGAACAGTGTGTATTGGTAATCTTAACACAAGCCATACTTTTAATGTGCACTTTAATGTTTCCCTGAAATAACTTTTGGTGTATAATTGGAAATTCAACTTACTTGAAGTTCCAATTTCCTATCTTTTCTATTTATTCTGGGAAAGGTGTCTCAGTTCCTTATTGCAGGGGTTCCCAATGTGTGGTGGAAACAGAAATGTCTGCGGGGTAGTGTCGATACGTGCACGTAGATCGTGGCGTGCGCGGCCGGGTCGCACTATGTGGAACGACGGCTAAGGTGGGGTACATTGAAAAAATACAGATTTTGAAAGGAAATGTACATTTATATCCTAATGAAATTTTCGCTCTTTTGAATGGAGTCAGTTACTGTTATTGGGGGCACCTGGGGAGAGTTTTGGATCAATACAGTATGTGTATGGCTTAGTGGCAAAAGCATATCATCCCACCTCTACTTGCAACATGAGCAGCATTAGTGGTAGTAGTAGAAATTGTTTAAGAAATCACAGCATAATACTTGCATGGAGTATAGTCGTAACATTGTTTTATAGACCTGTCAGACGGGCTATTCATTTACAGCCCATCTCACACTGATTGCGAGTGATTGATTGACGTGCGTTATGCAGTCATCATTTGTAGGTTATTTAAAGGGCTCCAGCGGGGCAGCATGTTCACAGATCTATCAGCGCACAGCTTACCTATCCCTCGAGGGCCGAACTGCAAATTAGCATAGCTTCACAGGCGCTAGCACAGCCCATCACAACGCCACGCACATGACTGCTGCTGACAATGTGTTTGGTGACAGGGGATTTGGACAAAGCCAGTCTCTAATCCACTCCCATTTGGCACGGATCTGGCGCAACAGGTGTCACTACTATGGGGAAACATTTATGTGGGTGGAGCGGGGGCAGAGTGGTTAGCCGACCTCTCACAAAAAGGTCCCAGGTTTGATTCATGCATAACCATGTGGGGCCTTTGTATGTATGAGTTTCTATGGTTTCCATGGGTCTAAAACCTGCACAATAGGCCAATCCTATATAGTCCTGACTATGAACTTAGCTCAAGGTTTGCAGAGGTTTTCTTATCAGCAAATACATCTTTAAAAAAAAAAGAGAAAGAAATGGTTGGTTTGTATTTATACAAAAAAGATAATGACTGAGTTGTTAGATGGTCAAATAATAAAAAAAAAAAATCTGGAAAAAAAAAAGTGAACAATATATGTACATTTATGCACTGGTTTTATTTCTCTAGAATGCCCTTTGTCAGGCAACATTTTCCTTATACTGTACCTTGACTTGACTGGCACACCGAGTAGGAACATGTGCATTACATTACATGCATTTATATCAAAACAAAAGGGATATTATTGCTTATTTTTTGCTTATGTGAACCAAACCATACCTTCACATTTTCTGTTTGTAACTTCCTCACGTGAAGCATCTTTCACACTTAAATATCAGCACACACACTCACACATTGAACTGTCTGTTTCTGCTGCAACCTCATAGCCGAATGTGACCCAGTAATAACGAAGGCAGATTTCATCGACTCTAAGCCTTGACTTTAGGTTGTGTCAACAAAGTGTGTGTGGGCTCCTCATGCATGTTGATGTAGGGTGACCACTAGGTGGTGCCCTTGTGCTTCATTATCGTTTAGAGACTGCTGCTTTCTATTTTTGGCCTTTAGTCCAAGATAGGCCACCGTAGCGGCACTGCTAAGAGGCTGCGCAGTACGCGATCAGTCCTCTTGCTCTCTTCTTACTTCGTAAGGTACACAGTCACTGACTTGTTCTTAATGCTATCCATAAATATCTATGCTTTTATTAGCCATCTACAAGTTATTTGTACAAAATATTTTGCCTGAGACTCTGTCATCGGCCCTGTCCTGTTTTCAATGAGCCGTGGCCAAAGCCAGGCCACAGGGAGAGAGCTGCGATGGGCGAGCAGGCGCGCCTTCTCTTAAAGGAGTGGAGGAGGTTGGTAATAAAAAATGGAGTCTTGTTTCGCAAAATCAAGGATCTACACAGAGGCATGGTGGAGCAGCTTATACTGCCGGAGACGCTGCATACTAAAGTCAAAACCACCCTTCATGATGACTCAGGACACTTGGGTTTTGAAAGAACTTTGCAAATGATTAGAGAGCGGTTTTACTGGCCGAGAATGTTTCAGGAGATTAAAGCTTGGTGTGAGCAATGTGAAAGGTGCTGCCTGAGAAAAACCTCCACCGCTGGCTTGAGAGCTCCTTTGGTTAGTATCCACACTAGTGCCCCCATGGAACTGGTCTGTGTTGACTTTTTAACATTAGAAAAATCCCGAGGTGGCATCGAAAATGTGCTTGTGGTTACAGACCACTTCTCACGTTATGCCCAGGCCTACCCCACCAGAGATCAGAAAGCCAGTACAGTGGCTAGAACGCTGTGGAAAAACTTCTTTGCCGTTTCGGCTTCCCTGCCAAGCTTCATGCAGATCAGGGTCGAAATTTTGAAAGTGCCATTGTAAAAGGATTGTGTAAATGTGTAGGCATTGTAAAAACGCACACAACGCCATACCACCCGCAGGGCAACGGCACCACGGAAAGATTTAACCGCACGTTAATGAATATGCTCGGGACCCTTGAGCCCCACCAAAAACCCCGCTGGCATGAACATGTAGATGCCATGACCCATGCCTATAACTGTACACAGCACGACTCCACTGGCTATACACCGTACTATCTCATGTTCGGCAGACACCCCAGGCTCCCTGTTGATCTGGTCTTTGGGCTCTCTTCCACCAACAACCCTTGCGAATACTCAGAATATGTTCAAACCCTTCACACTGCCCTGTCCGAGGCATACACTCAGGCCAATCAGTCCTCTCATCAAGCCAAACAGATGCAGAAGAAGCACTATGACAAAAGAGCTAAAGGCCAGGTTTTTACCCCAGGGGATAGGGTGCTGGTCAAAATCTGTCATGTTGAGGGCCGCCAGAAACTGGGAGACAGGTGGGATTCACATCCCTACGTTGTGGTCAAGAAACAACCTAATGTGCCAGTATATGTGATTAGGCGGGAGGGTGGGGAGGCAGAGCGTGTGGTCCATCGCAACCTCTTAACTCAGTGCATGTTCCTTCCCGTGCAGAGACAAACAGAAACACCAGAGAGGCAGAGGGATGCGACTGAGATTGAAAATGAGCAACAGGACATTGAAAGCATGGAAGAGTCCGATGCTGAGAACAGTATCAGTCCTGAAATCGCTGGCCAAGTTCAACTGAGCACGGATGAGGTAGAAGAGGTGGCTGGGCTGCGAGAGGAAGAGGTAGAGAATGATCCTGTTCTGCCGCAAAAGGCCATTATCCCAAAGAGGAACCCCACAAGGGAACGACGTCCCCCAAAGAGACTTTCATATGAGACACAAGTGACTATGACAGACCACAAAATGATAGAGAGAGGCAGGGAGATATGGCAAAGGATGAAAGAAAAAAGGGCATCTGGATGTACGTAAAAGGACACACTGAAGTTCACTGTTTTGTTATAGGCTATATGTAGATGGCATTTTTGTTTTATCAGGTGTGTGATGGCAGAGACGCCATCAATTAAAGAAGGGGTGGATGTAGGGTGACCACTAGGTGGTGCCCTTGTGCTTCATTATCGTTTAGAGACTGCTGCTTTCTATTTTTGGCCTTTAGTCCAAGATAGGCCACCGTAGCGGCACTGCTAAGAGGCTGCGCAGTACGCGATCAGTCCTCTTGCTCTCTTCTTACTTCGTAAGGTACACAGTCACTGACTTGTTCTTAATGCTATCCATAAATATCTATGCTTTTATTAGCCATCTACAAGTTATTTGTACAAAATATTTTGCCTGAGACATCCTATCGGTTATTGTCCTGTTTTCTGGCAATTAACAATTTTGATGTGTTACTTTTATTTGTGTTCAATACTATGCTAATTGCGAAGGAGGTCCAGTTGTGTGGCTACTGTTTGCACTATTAGAGATTGTTAAATTTATATGCAGCCTATATGATGAGAATTGTATTAGAAAACTAATAGTGCTCTTGCTCTCTTCTTACTTCGTAAGGTTCCATGAGCCAAGCAACCGTGAAACACCTGACATCGTTGAGTGTGAACAACAAATTAAATTTGATTCCTGCTGCACGTTCCACAATCAAAAGAACCACCGTGTCTGCTGTGCTCCTTCTCTTTGCACCACACCTGGCCACTTCTACATCACTCAATCACAACGCAGAGTCCGGAGGCTGGGTGAACGGAGTTAATTGGGGCCCTACATAGACAGACTAGGTCAACGAGGGTTACATTTACAAGGAAAATATATGATGATCTAAAGTTCAGCAGTAAAAATGTAAGGATAATGCATTGGATCTTCCATGGTCATACTGGACACATTCAAATGCTGGACGTATTTAAGGTCTCATACCTGTACTACCTTTTGGACACCACAATGTTGATATTTCATAACTTAAAATAATGAATAGAAACCTGGTAAAAGTTATTAAGCCCTCATTTATAAGCCTACAACACGTCTGCTGGTACAGAGGGGAGTGAAGCCGTTTGAACAAAGTGAAAAAACATTGCTGCTAGCTATTAGCATGATATGCTAACAGAGGCTTGTGAAGCTATGTCCACTTTTTGAACACCTGGTGTCATCATCAGAAGAAACGGACCAACATCTTTGTATTTACACAGTATTGCTTATGTGTTTAATAAAGTGAATAAAGTAAAAACACCTGGAAATAAACATAAATATCATGTTTGTTTTTATCATAGAGGAACATTACAACAAAGGTTAGCATGGCCCTTTCATATGTCTCGTTTTTGACGGCCACTCGTACGATAAAACGAGTTGAGTTCAACTGTAATCTGTCAGTGGAATCTGTGTGAGGAAACTGAAAATCCCATATTTTTTTCCTACAGTGCATGAAAAGTACAGAGATGTCAGAACAACAATAGTGTGACAGACTTTTTATCAGAGCTTGGCAGCCTCATCAAAGACTTTCTATTCCAGCTAAGTCTGAAAGAGATAAAGGAGTAAGATAAAGACGTACACATGTTGAGGCTAAATATGACAGAAACAGTAAGCATACACTAAACTTCCTCTTTAAAACGAACCATTGTCTTTTTTGGTCAAGGTCAAGGTCAGGCTTATTTGTGCTAAACAGGTTCAAAGTGCACAGTACACTAAACAGATAACCAAAATAAACACAACATGACAACATGTTGTGCCTTGCGAAAGTACTAATACATGTTGTGCCTTGCGAAAGTACTAATACACCTTGAACTTTTGCACATTTTGTCATGTTTACAACCCTAAACGTAAAGATTTTATTTTGAATTTTTTTACTGAAAGTTCACACACAATAACAGACAACTGTGAAGTGAAAGCAAAATGATACATGATTCTGTTATTTTACAAAAAATAGTGGGGCTTGCATAAGTATTCATACAGCATTTTCGGAGTGCATTAAATTGCCTTTATAACATTCCTAATGACTGCAGAATGTTCACACCTTACCCTAACCATTAAATAGAGGCCACCTATGCGTAATCTACTCTCGGTATAATTACAGCTTTTCTGTGATGGCCTCAGAGCTATGGTTGGAGTTAGTGCTGGGCGATATGACGATACATATCGTGGGGACGATAGAAAAGTGCCTATCGTGCCATTTCTCTTCTATCGTTTCTATCGTTTCTAACCTAATTTAATCAATTATTAAAGCAAATATGTCATTAAATAGGCCACAAGAATGTATTAGTGTTGTCTTGTCACTATGCATCCTCTAGGTTTATATTAAGTGATTATAAACAAGAATAAAAAAGAACTTTTTCGCAAAGAAACTCTGCCTTGTGGTTTTGCGACACCCCCCTGCTTTACGATATCTCTGTCCGCCACCACACCTGCTGTAGCAACGGCGACATCTAATGGACGTACACGCGGGGCTCTCTCTCCCTGTTAAACACCGCGTGGTTTCACTGCTTTACGCACGGCAACTAAACTGCTTTTTAGTGATGGATCTTTTTAGCGCGTGGATCTGGATTAAACACACGAGAGGGAAGAGAGAAGAGGCGTGGTGCAGGAGGTAAGAGACGGATCGGGCAGCGCGTAGAGCAGCTAAAGACGTACAATACAAACTGCTCGCCCACTGTTAAACATTACATTAAAGTTGAGAAAATGGCGGTAATAAGCTCCAATTTACATTTGTTTTAGTGTAATATGAGCCTTGATATTGAGGAGCAGATGATGCTCTGAGTAAGTCGTTCTCTACGCACGAGTTTACACATTTCTGTTGTTAAATTCGTGTTGACTCTGGTCAGATCATGTTTGGCCCATTTATCCTGCAGTCTCACATTTGACAATTGACACATTGACAATATATGCTATATAAATTATCCATAGCAAAACCACTGCTTCAAAATAAAGTTGAAAAAAAGTAAGCAATGATATTTTTGTCAAACTTTTCAAAGAATAACTGAAAACTGACTTTATTGTGGTATATCGTGATATATATCGCTATCGTGATATAAAATAATCCATATCGTGATATAAGTTTTTTCCATATCGCCCAGCACTAGTTGGAGTGTATTGGTCACTAAACAACATCATGAAGGCCAAGGAGCTCACCAGAGAGGTCAGGGATAAAGTTGTGGAGAAGTTTAAAGCAGCGTTATGTTATACAAAGATTTCCCAAGATTTGAACATCTCACGGAGCACTGTTCAATCCATCATTCAGAAATGGAAAGAGTATAGCACCACTGCGAACTTACCAAGACACGGGCGTCCACCTAAACTAACAGACCGAACAAGGAGAGCATTGGTCAGAAATGTAACCAAGTGCCCCAAGATAACTCTGGAGGAGCTGCGACGCACTGCCGCTGAGCTGGGGGAATCTGTACATGGGACAACTATAAGTCGTACTCTACACAAATCTGGCCTTCATGGACGAGTGGCAAGAAGAAAGCCATTATTGAAAGGAGGCCATAAGAAATCCTGTTTGAAGTTTGCTAGAAGTCATATGGAGGACACAGCTACCATGTGGAAGAAGGTGCTTTGGTCAGATGAGACAAAAATTTAACTTTTTGGCCCAAATGCAAAACCTTATGTATGGTTCAAACCTAACACTGCTCATCGTCCTGAGTGCACCATCCCCAGTGTCAAATATGGTGGGGGGCGCATCATGCTATGGGGCTGCTTTTCATCAGCGGGGACTGGGAAGATTGTAAGAATAGTTGGAAAGATGGAGGGAGCCAAATACAGAGACATTTTGGAGTAAAACCTGCTGGAGTCAGCAAGAGAATTGAGGATGGGGCGGAGATTCACCTTCCAGCAGGACAATGACCCTAAACACAAAGCTAAATCTACAATGGAATGGTTTAAAAACAAACAAAGTCATGCTGTATGAATACTTATGCATGCCCCACTTTTCACTTTTCTATTTAAAAAAAACAAAAAACTGAATCATGTATCACTTTGCTTTCACTTCACAGTTGTCTGTTACTTGTGTGTGAACTTTAAGTAAACAAATTCAAAATAAAATCTTTACGTTTAGGGTTGTAAACATGACAAAATGTGCAAAAGTTCAAGGCGTATTAGTACTTTCGCAGAAAAAAAAGGATACAGCAGTACTGCAGTTTTTGGCTTCTCTTACTCTGTAATTACGTTGGACTAATGTTCTGTTTACCTGTATTAACGCTACATTAGCTTTTGCTGCACTGTGCTTAAAATGTACTTATACTGTAAGAACAATGGATAGGGTCTTCTTACATATACTGTACTAGCTTTGTGCTGTGGATACCATGTACCAGTACGCTGTTCTAAGAATGTAATTTCACTGGAATTGCACAATAGTTACATTGTACTGTTACATTTCCCAAAACTATTACATCTTGTTGATTCATTGTTCTTCAACCCTAAATTTAGTAAAGTAAATATAAAAATCTGTATCAATCAATGACATGAAAAGAACAGGCAAAAAATGTTAACGTCCTTCCTTAAAGGGACTATACAGAGTTTAAAAATGTTAAAATTAAGTATTTTCCTCCCCGCTACATGTTCAAGCCATGTCCTACTGTGTTGAATGAGATCGGACCTATCCACCACAACTGCCTCTAAAATCTTGCACTGTCACTCAAAAAGTTGTTACTTCGGGTCCCAAGTGCCGTCATTTAAACTTACTTCCAAGCCAATAGCGTTTGATGTTTTGTGGGGCTAAATGAGGCTGCAAATGAAAACAACAGTGAACTGCTAGACTTATGTACACAGGGCCCTTTCCACTGAGCAGCATTAATGCTATATCGTATCAAAAGACAGCCATTAAGGAATGAGCGAGCTGAAACCGTGCAATTATCTGAAGCAGCATTATTACAGATTTTCCTGCAGGTATGGGCCTTTTTTTCTCCGCAATTTATCTGAGCAATTAAATCCTCAGAGATGTCGGCTGCCCACGCTCCACCTCGAGTCTGAGCCGTAGCCATACACGCACAAAGAGAGAAATTAGTTATTCCAAGCTTTGACTGGGAGTGAGACAAGATCAGCCAGCGCACGGCATCGGGAGAATACCTCGATTAACACAGCCAGGGCACACTTCAGCTGAGAGGGGTTAAGCTAAGGAGTCCGCTGTGCACATATCCAACATTCAGGAGATCTAAGCAGGGCATGTAGGGTCAGATTCAAGGTGAAGTCAATTTGAAGTTGAGGCTAATCAGGTAGCAACATAGTCAATGTTTCAAGAGATTTATAAGGAACGAATGCAGGAAAGGATTTAAAGGATCTGTATCATGCTATTTTAGCCATTCCAAAGTAAAGTATAGGCATATACTGTATATGATATATTCTACCTCTATCACTATGGAGTACTCATTTTTGAGAGAAATATAAGTATTTTTGGGGGGTAATTTCCCTACCCGGAAGACAAGACGCTTCGATTCAGTTAACTCCGCCCCTCTCTCCGCTCATTCCACATTTGCAGTATTATAAATATAAATATTGCTGCAAAAAGTGAAGTTACTTCACATAATGCAGTTATAAGGAGTTGACATGTGCATGTGCGTGAGATTGATAGACGGATCGGTGCAGCGTCAGCAGTGATGCGGTTGCTGTATCGGACTGTTGTGGTGAAGAGGGAGCTGAGTCAGGGGGAAAAGCTCTCGATTTACCGATCGATCTACGTTCCCACCCTCACCTATGGTCATGAGATCTGGGTAATGACCGAAAGGACAAGATCGCGAATACAAGCGGCCGAAATGAGTTTCCTTCGCAGGGTGGCTGGGCGCACCCTCCGAAATCGGGTGAGGAGCTCAGTTACCCGGGAGGAGCTCGGGGTAGAGTCGCTGCTCCTTCACGTCGAAAGGAGCCAGCTGAGGTGGCTAGGGCATCTGTTCCAGATGCCTCCTGGTCGCCTCCCTCGGGAGGTGTTCCAGGCATGTCCTATTGGGAGGAGGCCTCGTGGAAGGCCCAGGACACGCTGGTGGGACTATGTCTCCGAGCTGGCCTGGTGTCGCCTCGGGGTCCCCCCAGAACAGCTGGAGGAGGTGTGCGTGGATCGGGAAGTCTGGGCATCTCTGCTGAGACTGCTGCCTCCGCGACCCGGCCCCGGATAAAGCGGAAGAAAATGGATGGATGGACATGTGCAAAGCAGTTTCATAAATGGCTAACACACATGCTAACATGCGTTTTGATTGACTCACCGCTCAGCATGGCTTCCCCATGAGATCGCGTTGGTTATAAAAGTTAATCCACTTTGATTCTGGCCAAGGTTCACCAAGCATCCATCAGGTTGGGTTGATATAGTAGCTAGCTTAATCCCGGAAAGAAATTCCAACTTCTGGCGAGTGCACTCTTCTTTAGGAAGGCTGACTAGTCCTGTTCCTCTCGTAGCCAAACGCGCATCCGTGACATTATCGTTCGGTAAGAAAAAAGAACAGGCGGTGTCCAGAGTAGGTTAGAAAGAGCTCAGTCTTCAAAAACAACACTTATGCTCGGATCCATGGCTCCTCCAGCCGTGGGTGCGCTTGATTAGCGTCATGGGACAGCACAAACGCTGTTTTATAAATTAAAATCAGGCCGTAAGGCATTACATTACAGACGTAGAGCACTTCCGTTCCTTTGTGACGACACAACTGAACAGCTCAGTCGTTTACCAGGAGAGGGCGGAGCAGCTGCTCAGAGAGCAGGATTCAGGAGGATTACTTAGAACTGTGTGAATGAAGCCAAAAACCGCTCTGGGGGTGTTTTTGATAAGGAAATAGCATAACAACATGGTTAAAAACTCAAAAAAGTCGATTTTGCATGATATAGGACCTTTAAAAAAGAAATAGCTATAAAAGTAAGGAACTGTAAAAACCTGTTGTAATCCAGAAGTGTCTCAACAATGATCTCAACAACGGAATGGGTAACAAACCTTAAACTTGGCACACAATCTGGCCAGTCACAATCACATTCTATTGTTTGTAGTACTAAATTGCAGGGGGGGTGGGTCAAGTCCCCGGAAATGCTGGTTGCCAGGTCTCAACGACGGAATGGGTTACACACCTTAACCGAGCACATTTTCTCCAGTTCGGCTTTACCCGAATCTAGAAGCTTCTCGAGTGGAGCTTACAGCCTATAGGCCAGTGTGACGCCTCATTTGAAAGCTAAGACCTACTTAGTTCACCAAATGCTGGTTGCCAGGGCTCAACAACGGAATGGGTGACACACCTTAAACTCAACACACAAAATGATCAGTCACACACCAATGCTTTGTAGTACCAGACTGCTGGGGGTCAAAGCTGATTGCCAGATCTGATTTTTCGGTTGAAATCTTCTGTGCCATGAACAGGGAATAAAAAGCCAAGAAAAACAGCGTGTGGGCATCTCTGTGATTTTGACAATGTGGAGGTAGCGTCGACAAGAACAGCGTTACATCATTCAATTAGCTTCAGTAAATGGGTTGTTGGTGAACCCCTTGCCGTACTATTACTGCCACACTTCAGCGAAAAGTATTCAGAGCCCTTTTAACCATATCTGTCTGGTTGCATAATCTGACACTAACATTTAAAAAAAATAATTGTATTACTCAAAACCAGTGATTGCCCAAATTGTACAATTTAATAACAAAATTGATGAAAGTTTCAGAAAAGTATGAAAACCTAAAAAAGGGATATTTTGCATGTAAAACAGTTGCAGACTCATTCCATTGGTCTCAATCATGTGTGTTGTTATGCACCTCCACAAGTCCACCTGAGGAAAAGCATTAATTATTCATGATAAGTTTCTGAACCCGCACAGAGGAAATTCTGTTTCCCTGATCAAAATTACCAATTCAGACCAGCGGCTCACCTATCCCTTCTTGTAGATTTCTAAGTGTGTTCTTTATAATAGAACTGAGTATAAATGTCAAGAATTTACACATCATACACATGTCAAGTACAGTACATAAGTAAATAGACAAACCCATTACACGTCCTCCTGTCCTCACCTGAGTGTGTCCCCCCAGCTATATTTACTCATATGAAAATCACAATCCCTCATCAGAGAAGTCTGAGCGGCAGCTATAAGTGGGAGGCGAATGAAAGCAAGGACGGGATAAAAGGAGTGAATAAACAGCGCGGGCTAGAACAAAGACTGCTAATTACAGAAGCCCGAGGAGCGTGCAACAAACAGGGCCTGATTGAAAAGAAGTCTGTCTTTCACAGATAAATTATAAGGAAATGAGCCACTGTGTAAGGTGCTCAACTCGATCAACCATGTCATTATACTTGGTATACATTACGTACGTATGGTTACTTCTGAAATTAAAGGGGTAGGTGACGGTAAAATGGCATTAGTCAATGGGTGGTCCTATGAAGCTAGAAAAAGGTGTATGTTTCCAAAACGTCCAATATGAGTGACTAGCATCAAACATAGCTCACAGTACACAAAAAAGTGTAAGTCATTAAGTCATTATATAGATAGCATGTTTTTATATATCAATCCATCCATCCATCTTCTTCCACTTGTCCGTTGCCGGGTCGTGGGGGCAGCTGTTGGAGCTGCCCAAATCACATTGCACCAGCCCCTATGGCTCCTCCTGCAGGTGGTGGGTCCACGGTAGGACGGCCTCATGGTTCTAACCGGGCCTGTTGGTCTCTCATAAGGGGCTTCTGAACCGCTCTTTGTCTGACCCGTCACCTAGGACCTGTGGACCATAGGAGACCAGGGGCACGAAGCCCCTGACAACAGAGCTCCAGGATCATTCGGGGCGCTGAAACCCCTCCACCACGTTAAGGTGGCGGTTCCCGGAGGGGTTTATATATCAAATGTCTTTTTATTTGGAATTTTTAGAAAATGGGTTTGATGCCACCTTTAAGGAAAAATGCGTTTGCTATGTTTCGTACGTCCAAATAAACTTGGGTTAAAAACACGTCTCCTTTAAATCAAACCTAATGAGTTACTTGACTTGTATTGTATGAAAGTGTCATCACTGCAAATGGACGAGTTTGTGCTTTAGTTGTGACACTGCATTTCAGTTAAGGCTGCACAATATAAGGCAAATAATATCGTATCACGTATTAGATGATGCAATATCCGTATCGCAAGAAGCCACAATATATCGCAACATTACTAAGGTCTTCATCTTATTGAGCCAAAAACAATGATCAGAACTTAAAAATGTGTAAAAGTTCAGTTTTAGTTAAACATTTCCTAATCTAGTTCAATTGTACCCTTGTTACATACTGTATCATGTTGAAATGGTAATATTGCAATAATATCGTTATCGCAAATTACTTCATTATCGTGCAGCCAACTGTATTTTGGGGGGGGGAAGATTATGTTTTCTGTCTAATGATAGTTTAGTTTAGCTGTTTATTTGAGCAGTAAACATTCTGCTCAAAAGGAGTGGGCTGAAACAAGAAGCTAATGAGCGCTTACCCCTACAGTATACGATAAACATACTGTGTACAATGCACAGTATTAACCAGTCTATTTTTGATCCAGCCCTTGTGCATAGGAAGGATAGACATGGTTAAGTAAAGTAGTACTTTACTATAACTTAGAGCTGGGCGATCCCCCCCCCCCAAAAAAAAAAAACATCTGTGATTTTATTAAAAAAACTCGATTTATGATTCAATTTGATTTTTTCCTCCCATTTAAAACTAAATAACTGCGAACTATAAATCTAAAAAATATATATTTATTGTATTTAATTAAAGTGAACCAACATAAACAAAATTGCAAAGGCAAACCCTTTCTCTAACTAAAAAGTCACTATGCAGTGTGCAACAAACATCCAAATTATTTATTTGGATTATTTTCCCAGCCCTACTATAACTTGAACAATGAAACAAAACATACAATCACTAATGTCACCTTTAAGTATGCCTAAAACCCAAAAAACTCATAACAGTAATTATGAACTCCAATGATCGCTCATCAACTGACCCCTCCTCATATTGTTTGAAAGGCCATGAGAATTTGCTATGTTGATAGAGGAGACTATGTCGTTTAGTTCAGGAGAAAGAAGAATCCATCACTCCTGCGCTTTTCGCCTCTGCTCCGGAGTGATAAAGGCAGTGGCAAAGAGAAATTGGATGCAAACAGGGCCACTAACCCGAGCTTCGAATGGCGGAAAAGGCACTTTTGCGGATGAAAATTTGCAGAAGTCACAGGAAGGAAATTGCTGGGTTTTGTTTTCATATTGTTTTCCTTATTGCCACACGGAGCCATAACAATAACAGTTGCCTGTGTTGTACTGCAAATGTAGCAAAATTACCCAAAGGACACCTGCCGTTTTTGGAAAAAATCAAGAGGAAATGGTTTAGTAGAAGGCAAGAAAATGCATTACTGAGAAGTGTAACGTCCTATTTCCTCCTAACGTTTATACGCTGACCACTCATGCAGCCACTGGGTCACTAAAAGTTCAAATACACACTAATATTAACCTTTTCTTTTTGCATGAAAAGCTGCATAATACACCTTTAAGAAACCGTTTTATTTATTTGTCATTATTGTATTATTTGGCAATGGCAGTTTGAGCTCATATTTGAAATTGCTCATGACTGACTGCTTGTGCATCAAAAATGTTATTCCACAACTAGAAATAAATCCAGTATCGGGACACTTCTATAAACGCTTCCTGTAGTGCTCTTTATAAGCCCAGATTTTGAATACATTTCTATATCTTTAGCTACAAAATACAAGAACTCAGTTGGCATTTTTAACAGTAAGTCTATCCCTCCTGATTTGGCATTTCCACTTCCCCATCAGCAAGCCTCCCTCGATCCATCACAGAGTCCCTTTATCTAAATCGGCCGCAACAGCGAAAGCACAAGCACAAGCAGATATTCCATTTGTAAAGCAGCGCGTCACGGCACACGGATTTGCTCGCATAAAGAACTGGTGCGCGAGTGTGAACTATGGCACCCATGGGAGAGACTGCATCATCGTGTTCGCCAGACGGTCCTTATTAGCTTGTTTGCATTCACAGCCAATCCCGAGGGGGCACCCAAAAGCGAGATGCCGTCAGACGGACTGGCAGTGGTAGCGCACGCGGCCTGATCAGCAGATGTAAAGTGTTAGGAGGAGGCAGCGCTGGCACCTCGCTCACTGCTGCTGCCCGTCTGTCTGTTTTCCCACATGTCCTGCTAACGCTACACATGCTCCTATCAGGACAAGGAAATCCTGCTAGATATGATAAGAAAGGAAAATCAACACTGCCAGGTTTTTTTCTCTCTTTTGTTTGGGATCTGTGGAGAGAGGCACTGAGTGTGGGCAGAGCTGTCAAAGTACGCATCCTTTTAAAGATTGTTCAAACAGTACACTTTGTCTCTTGTCAGGTAGACTTTGAATTCTAAAAAAGGCAGAAAGTATATTGTACTGTATTTCAAAGAGGAATTTTAAGGGTCAGTGCTAGGGTAAGTATGATGATTATAAAATACTTGATGAAAAATAATAAATCAGATTGGTCGTAGAAGAAACATAGTTTGAAATGTTTTAATCGCTTGTATTCAGGCAAAGAAATTACGATAGACAAATGGAACTTACAATGAGAGAATACGTATGCATTCTCAACACTGCTTTAGATCATCTTATGACAGAAGGTGTGCATAGAGATAAGCTACTGTCCGTGCCCCACTGTGCGACCAAAACACCATCTAGAAGCAAAAGCATAGTATTCAGATTCTCACAATTGTTGTAAAATGTATCAAAAGTAAATGAATTGGTAAGCTTTTGACCCTCCAGCCAGAATGGACAACAGACGTACAGTCAGTCCTAAATCCTATACTAACAAAGGTATATATATATATATATATATATATATATATATATATATATTATATATATATATATAGGGAAACAAAGTGAGCTGCCATGGACAACCTTTCTGAACATTTGGACGCCATTGGACTTGACAACCGACTAAAACAATTATACTGTCGTTGCTATTCTTATGATTTAGGAGGTACTGTATATACGAGGTATCCAGGCAAGGCTCACAGCTAAGACACACAAGCCTTCTATCCCGACTATTGTTCTGGCTAACAACCTTGGAGTTCTGTTAACCTTGGAGTTCTGTTTGACCAAGACCTCTCTTTTAAAACACATATAAACCAGGCTTGTAAAATTGCGTTCTTTCACCTGCGCAACATTGCTAAAATACGAAACATCCTACCTAAGAGTGATGCAGAAAAACTATTCATGCATTGGTTTCATCAAGGCTGGACTACTGTAACTGCCTGCTAGCAGCGTGTCCTAAAAGTTCCCTAAAACGTTTTCAATTAGTTCAAAATGCAGCTGCAAGATTGTTAACGCGTACAAAGAGAAGAGAACACATTACACCTGTGCTAAAGTCTCTCCACTGGCTTCCTGTTGAGTTTAGAGTCAAATTTAAAATCCTGCTCCTCACTCTCCAAGACGCTATCGTTCCATATCAGCCAACCAGAGCACTCCGCTCTCAAAACTCAGGGCTACTAGTGATTCCTCGAGTCTCCAAAATCACCATAGGAGGAAGAGCCTTTAGCTACAAGCTCCGGTTTTATGGAATAAACTCCCAGCTCACATTAAAGAAGCAGACATAGTCTCTACATTTAAGACTAGGCTCAAAACGTACCTCTTTGAATTAGCTTATGATCAGGTCAGTTAGGTAAAGCTCTAACCCACAGCCTGAAGTAAAGCTGCCTTAGGAGAAAGACTGCTGTGGGAAGTACGGTACACTGAGCGCTATCCTCTTCCTCTTCTTACTGCAAACTTTGTCTTATTATGATACAATATTTAGATTATCTGTAGTCTGTTCATTACTATTCACATGGTGTCTCCCGTCCCACTCCCCCTCGGGAGTGCCTGTCTAGATCAACGGAGGAACCCGGCTGAACGGATGACCCGCTGAACGGAGGAACCCTGCCTACTGGATTGACAACAAGGACTGGACGGTCTCGATCCTGGCCCGTCTGCTGGATGGACTCCATTGGCCCTGGTCTCTATAGCCTGGATCTCTCCTTCTGTGGTTCTCCCAAGGTTTCTCTTTTCTCCCACTGGGTTTTTGAGTTTTTCTTGCCGTGCTGGAGAGTCTAAGGACAGGGGACACCCGCGCCGCTCGTGCCACCTGCTGCTGACACTTATTTGGACATTATGTTTGCCTGGATACTTGATTCACCTGAACTTTACATTGTCTTATTTGTGCTCTGTTTTATTGCCTTAATGTTCGGTGCAGCCCTATGAGGCAACTCCTGTTGTGATATTGGGCTATACAAAACCATTGATTGATTGATTAATGTACGTTCACTAGAGAGTAAGACGGAATATATTCGTCTGCTACGCTCTTCAGATGGTGAAAGACTGTTGTGTTTTCATATTCACTGAGCCCTGGCTCAACTGTATGGCGGAGTTTCACAGGTGATCCTCAGGTGAAGAATGGCGTCAGAGCCAGCGGAGAAGGAGGAGGACAAAGTTGAAGATGAGGAGGAGCGAGAGAAGGCGGTGCGGCGGGAGTGGAGGGAGCTGCGCAGGAGGAAGAGGAAGGAGGAGGTGGAGGAGCTAACCGGTGCGGGACACTATGATCTGAAACAGGGACAAACCCAGGAAGCGGTGCACTGTTTCAGATTAGGATAACACTTTATAATAACTACATCTTATTTTGCCTTAATAAATGAGTTAACACTTTATTCATCATGAAGTTAACTAACACTTAACTAATGAACATAACTACTTAACAATGAATAAGTATGTGAAGAACGATTTATCATGAGTTAGGCATTAAGTGTAGTTAAGTAGTTATTAAGTGTTAGTCACACTTAATTCATCATGAACATTCATTAGTTAATTGTTTATGGATTTTTTAAGTCTAAATAAGGTGTAGTTATTATAAAGTGTAAGTGCTTTATTTGTCATTGTACAAGCGTACGATGAAATATTGTTCAGGTGTTAGTCCTGAGCCGCTGCGACTTAGAGCGCCACCACTGTGGGTCAACCTGAACAGCACGTTACCCTCAACAAAACTCTGCCCAGATAAAAAGGCAATTGGCCTACTCCTAACACCTACAATAAAACATGCAGAAAATGCACATCAAAAAGTAAAAAGCGGGCATAGTGGACAACAAATATGCTAGTGTGGAAAGATAAAGCTTTTGTGTACGATTAAACATGGAGTGTTTGCATACTGTGTGACCCCGTGCTCTGACCTTGCTGTGGAGCTGGGCGCAGATGTCCCGCTGCTGCTGTCTGTCCCTGTGGATGTCTAGCGCCTCCTGGTGGGCATGTTTGGCCTCCTGCAGGGTGACCAGGGCCCAGGCCAGCAGCTCCTCGCGGTCCCTGTGCCACTGCTGGGTCACTGCCCTCAGCTGGCTCTGAGTGAAGTGCTGCCAGCTCCACTTACGCTCGTGGTCCGTCTGAGGACAGGTCAGACAGAGCATTAGCACATGCACTGAGGTGTTTTACAGACACGAGATGAGATTGAAATAAGTGTGAGGAGAAAGTAGGACAGAGAACACAACATGAACTGGATTTTTTTTTTCTTTTTTTTGTCTTTCGCATCAGCATTACCCTAAACTTGAATTAAATAGAACAATCTCAGTGTTTTTGGGTGTGTTTGTGAAACCTTTTTTTTTTTTATCTTAAGAATTTGGTGATGCTATTATTACCAGTAGAATAAATGCCCTCACACAAGCGAAAGGTGAGGTGTTTTATGTTGAAAACTAGAACACTTTCAAAGGTCTTTTTTGTCCATGGTGCTTGGAGAATGGATACGCAACTTTTCATGTGTCTGTACTTGTGCTCCCGAGTTGAGTTGAGTCCAAATACATGTTGTTTTCTCAGATCGTTATGCCAGATTCCATTCCTTTAACAGCTAGAAACTGGAGTGAGCAACGGCAACACAACAACAGCACGCACTTCTGGTGACATTTAAACCGGCTACTGCGCCACTGTCACTTCCCGAGTCTACATCGTCACACTTAAAACCAGCAGCGTTTTACAATGTGCCTATTATTGGCAGCACACCTGTTCTGCTGTACCCTTTTTTTTTCTCTTGTCTGTGAAATGTCCCGTTCCGTTCTGTGAGCGAGGGGGCTCCGGAGCTATTCATCATCGTGTCAGCGCGCTCACGGGGGCTGCATCACTTGGCCGCTGCGCTGGAACAGAGGGAGCGATATTCATCTACGGGCTAATAGCGGCTAACTGACAGAGGAACGCATTAGACGCCTGACTGCTTTTATTGAAAATGAGTGAGGTGATGGAGCGAGCGGCGAGGCCAGTCAAGCGAGGCCTATTTATTAATGCACAAGTTGAGAACATGGACGGAGGCGCGCCCTTAGTTTCATCGCCCCCGTACTATTCTTGCAGCTCAACGGTGACGTGGGGTGACTTGCAATGCTCTGGCGTGTCTGTACATGGGTTTGTATGACCCCGGGGGTACGTGCTTCATCATACAGTAGGCCTATAGGTGAGGCAGCATGGGAGTGATGAATGCTGGGAGAATGTAAAGAAAGAATGAAAGTGTGAATACATGAATTAATGAACGTAAAAATGTATAGTTCAATGTTAATAGAGTGTTACCATTATTATTATAATGTGACAGATGATCAACCAGCAAATTAGTGTGTGCATACATATGAATACTTTATGAATGAAAGTAATCCAACTAATGATTACTCTAGTTACTTTTTGATTACTTTAATGCAAATGTATTCTGATTACTTGTTACTTTAGTTTTTTTTTTTAAAGGATCAAGCCAGGCTGTTTAGGACTGCCCCACATAGTTTTGTGTGCAGTTGAGAACTTCTTGTTTCCCCACAGGTTAAGTTTAAGGTATACTTTATTGTCCACGTATAGGAAGATTTCTGACATTTTATGAGGACGTTTTCAGCTGTCAAAATATTACAATAAGTAATCAATAGTTACTTGTTTAACCGCTTAACCCCCACCGGAACCGAGCAGTTACTCCAGTTTGGAATTACACAAACAAAACAGTGACAAAAACACAACGAAAAAGCAACGAAAAAAAGCCACAAAAGAGCAACAAATATGTGCCAGAAAAGCAACAGTAACACAACAAAAAGTGACAAAAACGTAGTGTAAACACGACAAAACAGCGACATAAGAAGAGACGAAAACGAGACAAAAACGCCTCAAAATGTGACAAAACCACGCCAAAAACGCTCTCCAGCCAAGCAGCTTTAGATTTGGGTAAAGCCAAACTGGAGACAATGCGATAAGTTAATCTACAGTTTTGCATTATGTATGTGTTATTACTGCTTCCTTTATGTAATTACACTGCTCTTGTGTGTTCTGCCTTCAAGGACAAAACTGTGGACTCTACAGACCAGGTCCAGCCGATTGGAGGACGGTTTCATCCACTAGGCTTCTCTCTCTCTGGTATTTTACATTTAAAAGTCTCCATTATGGAATGTACCCGTTTTCCCCAAATACTTTTAATGCTTTTGACAACGCAATCCCGGGGTCTATTGGATACTACGATCAAAAGGATGCTAAGAAGCAAAAGAAAAACAAAGAATTGACTGAATAAATTGCTAATGCACGTTTGTGTGCACTCTTTTGGGGGTGACTCCCTTAGCATGCCCCTTGGCTAACACCCTCCATCAGGCACTGCGCCTGTTGTGTGCGAGCTTGTCTGCAACCCCCGGTGTCTGCAATGCACCTTTATAATGACACAGCCTTTAGTTCAGCCACTGTCCCCCTGCCGAGAGCCGTCTCCTCGAAGAACACTGCCTGCCTCTGCTGCAAGAGGGGAGAGGGAGAGGGGAAAAAAAGTCTCCATGCTACTGTGAGAGATCATGCTGGTGTTGCTGTTCAAATGGCAATGGTTTTGCACGTTTACGAGCAGGGATGAAAGACAGTAAAGTGCCCTGACCAGTAGAGGGAGGTGTACGCTCAGAACATCTAAAATTTCCAATTGCACCCCAAGCGAGATATGTCATTAACAAAGCTATAGGTATACGGATAAAAGCTTACGATAACTCTAGCAGGATATGAACTAATAAGTCTGAATTAGGCAATTTTATAGTTTCATATCTTTTGAAAATATGATAACATGTAATAATATACTGTATCAATAATTAAAACAAGTCTGAATTCTTTCTATTAATCTTTGTCCATCTTAAACTGTATCTCTGTGTTCCAGTGCACGGGCCTTTAAACTGTGGTAATAGTAAGTCGCTTCTGCTCTCAAGCTACAAAATGCCACCAGTTTATTTCACAACGTTATTTGGAGACTAACAAAGGAAATAAAACAGAGACGATGAGATTGGAATGAAAATAAATTGTGGCGAATGGTTAGCGAGTAAACCAACAGCCTTGAACAGCGGGCAAGCCACAACACGAGGCAGCAGTCTGGAAGTCCACAAAAGCAACAGTGTAATTTAAGTACTGACTATACACATCCTATTGATTCAGTTGTGAGGAAGAACAACGGGAATTGTCCATCACACGAAAAAATATCTGTTCAACTCTTGTCGGCTGAAATGACAGGGAGAGGTTTTTCCACTTGTTGAGGTAAACATTGCCATTCCATAATACTTAACTGTGAATGTTGGTTTCTTCCCCCTAGCGATATGTTCATTTAGTCTTAAATTGCAAATGACCTTGAGAACTACAAGCCCATATACCACCAGTGGGACACATAACAGTTAGAGAACCCCTGACACAAAACAGCTGGAGTCTCCTCATCTGACCCTTCCGAATGTAGTGAAACTACTCTGAGCTCCGTACTTTGTTTCATATTTTCACCCTATACTTGGGCGGAGAAACTTTGCTGACTTGGAGAACTTTTAAGAACCAGTTGTCTCAGCTACTCAGCAGTTGCAGGAGACGTGATATGTCTGAGTCTGCAAAAAAAACAAAAAAACTAAATATTAAAAAATACAAATACAAAATCGACTATAATGTGAAACCCTCATCGAGTGCATCTGATTATAGCCAGTCACGGCCATGTCTAAAAGCGTGACTGAACAATAGAATACCTTACCAAACAATATACACAAACTTATTCTCACACAACAAAATGTGTACAGCCTCAGGAGTGCTGATGACCATAAATTTACAATACAACAATTCAAATCAACTATGAAAGTTTTTGTGTTTCCATTACCGGTGCCAAATTATGGAATGATTTAAGCTCAGATCTAAACAATGCTCAAGTATGAATCGGTTCAAGAAGAAATATAGAGAAAACATTTTTTTGAAATATGAGACAACACGATTTAAAGATTCTAAGTGATTCGTCTCATGTGTGTGCCTTCTTTTTATTTTTCCACACACAAAAAAAATGTTTATCTTGTTATTATGACTATTTATTCCCTTTTGAGTTTTGAGAAACTCTATATAGGAACAGGAAATGTATGTTATTAACTGTGCTTGGAATAGGGGGTGAGGTTATACAAGTTTAACTTCTCCTCACTCCTTTTTGGACATGTGCATTTGTACAGTATATTTTGGCTTTTTTCAAGAGAACTGACAAGTTTGCTTTTGTCTTTTTGATTTGTAACAGCCTTTATGTCTAAAATCTTGTAAAGATGCGTTGTGTTGCTCACATGTTCAAAATAAAGAAGAAGAAGAAACAAACAACAAAGGGCTAAAGCAATAGTGTATGTGTATGTAGCAGCACACCGTGTGTTTTTCAGACGTTGCCAAGTTGTTAGTATTGATAAAAGCACCCACTCGTGGCAATACTCCCGAGTCTCGTGAGATTGGTCTGATCCACCAGTGAATTTGAGTCCAGGCTTGAATTGCGCACTCTGCTGGTCTACAGCATTACTGCAGTTTACCTGATCATCAACATATGGGAATTATCTAGACACATATGTTACTGCATTTTATGTTATACAACAAAAATATGAAGGCTAAGGGGTATATATAATATTGCATGAATATAGATATGATATGATATGATATAGATAGGACCTTTATGGACCCTGTTTATAGTTAGCAGCCACATAATTTCCTCGGAAATACCTCATGGACAACTTAAGTAAGACAGAATTCTCTAGGGAAGAGATCTAATATTGTGACAACAAATTAGGGCAAAAGCTAATTTAGAAAGAGAACGAGTATTCAAACACTTCATTATTGGGGTTTGGCCAACTATCTGCACTTCATTATCTTCCGCACACTGGCCAGTTTAATTATGACTAATGGCAGAATTAATTGCTGTCTGCGGCTTTAGCGGGCTGGTTTTTAAAATAAAAGCTAGATAAATTAGACTGCCTTCTCATCCGCCCTAAAGGCTTGAGAGGAAAAAAGAAAAGGTGGTGGTCATCGGGTTGTCATGGTGATGGAAGGCGAGTGGTCCATGCTGGGTGACATGGCACAAATCCTACGGCGTGCTGAGTGGATCATTGTACCGGCTTATCGGTGTGGTCGCTTGGTTCAAGGTGCTGAGCTGCATTGATTGGGAGGAGCAGCAGATAGGCCATGGCAGTACTGTTTTTAGAAAGATGGGAGAGTAAATCTATAGTCTAGGATGCATGGCTGTTGCTACCTGTGAACTCAATGATGCTTGGTGAAGCAGAAAACAGGGCACAATCACAGGGGAAAAAATAGGACGTTGAGTCATTACGAGAACTTTAAAAGCTAATCTTGTCAGCATTAAGTACAAGTGTATCTATTATGGCAGGTGCAGTCATTATTTAAAAAAAGTCAGCGCACTTGTGGGTTTTACTGTTGCACACAGCAGGCTCACCCTTTATAGGTTATGATGACACACTGTTTGGTTTTCTAGTTCATGACAAGCTTTAAATGCAACAAGTTTTATATTATATTTTGTTTAAGAACTTTATAATTAGTAATTTAATATGGTTTGCATGACAGCAGCTATATATACTGCAGAAACTGATTTTCTTTATTGTAACACTTCCTTTTTGGCCATATTCTTTGAAATGTCTTACGATTTTACGTGATCAAAAATCTCTAAAATACAGAGCAGCAAAAAAAGATGATTCAGTGCAGGATATAATACTAAACCACTGACCAGCTCTTGTCTTGTTCTTTGCGGAAATACTCTGAGAAGCATGTCCATACACAGAGTCTTGGTGTTGTTGTTGTTTTGGTTATACTGCGAGACAACAAAAGTGAACTGCAGGTGGTCATCTTCCTCCCAGCCACAGAATCTGAAAAATAACAGCAAAAATAAATGTGAAAGGTAAGAATGACTGTATTTAGCATACAAGCAGCCAGGGAAAACTGCAGACTTCAATATTAATTTAAAAAGCCAGCTGAAAGTCAGAATTAGACAGTCAAATTTGAAAAATCCAAACAAAGGAGACACATTTACAAAACAATTGCATGTGTAAATGCTCAGCAAATGTTTCATTTCAGAACTGACTCAAATTGCCTGTGTCCAGGTAAACTTAAACACACAACTTTGAGGGAAGCGACAGTTAATCATATTATCCACTCCAACTTTTGTATCAAGCAACAAGCTACTCGATTCATTACGTTTTCTAATTATTAAATTTGCATTTTCTTATAATTTGTCATTCCTTGACATGTTTTGGCTGCACTCTGCTGGCTTTCTCAGAAGTGTAATTTGATGTTGTCAGTTCACCTGATTTAAAGAGATTACACTTGTTTTCTCGTTTCTCCTAGTTTGGAGCAATAGAACGACAGTGCACTTCCATCTGCAGTGCGACTTCTTGAGAACTATATCCCAGGTGTGGGAAAGTTTGTATGCCCCTTTGTCCTAGTTTAATGTCTAGAGGACACATTTACAGATCTATATCAGTGGCATTCCTGATACAACGGTGATACTGGTCTCTTGTTGTCCAAATCCATTATATCATTTTTTAGTTTGACTCTCTTTTACGCCCTCAAACTCCAGCCCATACTTCGGTAAATGTCATACTAAGGAATCTATACTATTTATAGTCTAGACACCTTCAGCAAATTTGTTCTGTTCTTGTCTGTGGTCAAGCTCTATACATTAGCATGTTTGCCGGTTATCATTGTGTTACTTTCAATTTGAACAACTTCCTGATTAGCGCCCTCCGCTGGTGTTTTGTATATTCTGATTCTGATTCAGAAAACTTAATTGACTTTACATTTTATAGCATCTTTAATTGGACATATACATCATTGAGGCCTTAAAACAATTATTTACCTTAGCGTTGATACTGTATTTTAGTTTTCTTTGCAAAGAAAAGACAGTAAGGAGTGAGAGCTGGTTAGGCCCTCTGCAGGCAGCTGTGTAAATTGAACTTACAAAAATGTGAAAACAAGCTTTCCATTTCAGCTAACACCTGGCTAGCAAATCTGTGGTGCAGTGATGAACACACTTTGAGTGTAGACCTCAGAAAGATTCCAATGATGAATTCTTTGAATTTTAGGGCCGTTTTGTGTTCCCTCTATAACGCAACAGAAATAGATATCGGAGCACTTATGCACTTATAGATAATTTTTTGTCTAGTGCAGTATTGAAGTTATGCTACAGAAATGTCAAAGCTAAGGGGCCCTATTGTGGACCTTTAAATTGCACTACAGAAGAAGGATAATAATGTTTTTGCAACACCCTTGACTTGACCCTAAACTTCCCATCTTCCCTCCATTAGCCCCACCTGTCAGTTTGACGCAGCTTGTCTCTGAGGCTCTCCACTCTGCTTCGGTACCTCTCTGACAGCGAGTGGAAGGCCTCCATCAGAGACGATTTCAACTCCGGGTATGGATAGTCTGCGTCCGAAAGCACCTCCGGAAGGTCCTCCATTAGCACGTTATCTGAAGACCCGCTCACAATTTCCTGCAATTTGCAACAGATGCCAAAATTATTCCAAACGCAAATTGCCAATCATATCACACAAAAAACGTCAGGAAATGTACCTCCAAGCACAAGGCTGTCATTTCCGCCTCCACCACGCGGTACTCGTCTTCAAGTTTTCTGGTTATGTCCGCCTGCTGCTCCTTTACAAAGTTGATCTAGCAGCATGAAGATAAAGCCATTTGGATAAGAAATGTATGGGCTTTGACAACCTAAGTGCGTCATAAAAACGGGAATAATGTGCCAAGCCAGGAGCGGTAAAGCTTCCTCTTCCATATTGCAATCTGTACCATTTAGCCGTATTGAGCGGGAGATGATTAAGCTAATTTGCAGACGGCTCCCGGGGGCTACGGAACTGTGTGGTGCATGTCAACGTCTAGGACACCTCCGGTTCACACTTTGAGTTAGCAGTGGCGCTATACAGCACAACAGGAAGAAGTAGCATTGCTTTGTATGAATTCACCTTGAGAACCTGGGAGTGACGAGCAGCTAATTTAGCTCATTAGGCAGAAGCGGCACAGGAAGCTCATCGGGGAAGGAGGGCTGGTCTGGCTATAGGAAGATTGTGCAATTATGTCCATTACAACTTTACTCAGCTTTATTTGAGGTAGGTGGTCTTGTTTCTTTTAATATTTTACTTTGGTAAAGAGATTGTAGTCTTTACAGTTAATCATGCAAGCAATAAGTATTTATGTATTTGCATTTTGCAAAAAAACAACAACAACAACTGTAATTTTGACCTTGCACCTTGGATTGTGCGATCATAAGTTTAATGGCTACGAAATCTGGTAAAAGCGAGAAGTTGAACATAGTAAACCAAAGGAGATATTAAGATGAAGCTACTCAAGTTAGCATCCATATGAAAATGATAGAGCACTATAGTGTGTTTTACCAAATGGAAGACTAAGTTCGATGATCTGGGTATGCAGACTATGTCACAGGACGGCAAAACGGATCAAATGAGTGTCAGCTGGGAGTTGTATGATAGTTGGTATTAATTCTTTTGACACAGGTAGGAACTTGGAGGGTTCAGTTTAGAATGAAAATGATTTAGGTGCATAAGATGTTTTAGACATCAGGCATTGTTCATAACATAATTTTTTTAGGAGCTAGTAATAATTATCGCACCATCAATTAGCTCTACATTTAATAACTTTCAGACATTTATTGTGGAGAAAAATTGTTATAGACCAAACCCATTGCTTTTTTGAATAAAGTACTGATTATTGTTCCAGATTTGAAATCACAATCAAACCGTTTAAATGTGCTAATTATGCAAATTTACTTCATTGTGTTTGACAAATTGGGTCATTTTAACTTTGCAGTTTTGTCAAGTTGAATAATTTTTATGACCATTCCGCTGTGGTGGTACGTTTAATGATTTTGAAAGCAATAACGCAACAACAACTATTCCTTGGCAATATTTCCCATTGCAACTTTATATGACAGTTTATCTGGCCACAACATTTTTTCACTGATATGGGCAGACATGCATCATTCTGCTGGAGTTAGAAAGCACATTGGAACAGTGATAGGATCAGGCTGGAAATGCCGGCTTTGCACACACAATAACGGGGAGGGAGATATAGCCCACGAGCAACTAGTAAGTTTACAGCACAAGTATGGCCTAAGTTCCCATGGATTTGAGTCTTTCTGTTGTTGTTTTTATTCGGAAAAAGCATAAGCAAGAAACAAAGAAGAAAAGAGAAAGCATTTTAGGTAGGTGGGGTGTGTTTTTCTTTTATGCCTATGGAGCTAAGGGAGGGTTTGAGATTCCGAGCCAGCCAATATAGTGGGGGGTCGTGGGAAAGAAACTGGCCTGACTGAGCCAAACACAAAATGGCTGGCTCTTCCTAAAGACCCCTACTTACCTCTTAATCTCACCATTGACGTGTGGCGTTTGCCAAAGGTCTTTGTAAAGCGAAGGCATGTGAAGTTCAGATATTAAGCAATTAAACAGGCTTTTGAGCGATGAGACTTGTGAGTAGTTTTGTTCAGTAAAGATGCAGAATCGGGCCAACTTGCAAAACTGAGATGGCTAAAATTAAAGGGTATGGCATTTTTTGGTTGGTTAATTTGTTTATCTGTTACTGTTAGCATGATTAAGGGCAAAGTATGTAGCATCTGTGCTTTGTGGTTATCTTGAATGGCTAGAATGAAAATTGCCAATCTTGAGTTGCAAAACATGTTCGAAAAATTGCATTTATTTAACCCTTTAATACCTTACACTCCTTTTGTAGTATTTTCTGACCAGTTTGGATAGGCCTCTTAGTTAATCAGTCCAAACTTAGTAGAAACCAATCCAAACCTGTTCTAAACCAATCCAAACTGGTCAAAACCAGCCTAAACCAGTCACAAACCTGGTCTAAATCAATCCAAATATGTCAAAACCAGCATAAACCAATCCAAACCTATCAAAATCAGCATAAACCAGTCCAAACCTGATCTAAACCAATTCAAACCAGTCCAAACCAGCATAAACCAGTACAAACCTGGTCTAAACCAGTCCCAAACCTGGTCTAAACCAATCCAAACCTGTCAAAACCAGCATAAACCAGTCCAAACCTGATCTAAACCAATTCAAACCAGCATAAACCAGTACACACCTGGTCTAAACCAGTACAAACCTGGTCTAAACCAGTCACAAACCTGTCTAAACCAATCCAAACTTGTCAAAACCATCATAAACCAATCCAAACCTGTCAAAACCAGCATAAACCAGTCCAAACCTGATCTAAACCAATTCAAACCAGTCCAAACCAGCATAAACCAGTCCAAACCTATCTAAACTTGTCCAAACAGGATATTTTGAGCATTACACATTTGAACCGAATGGTAGAGATGGGCAGAATTAGAAACAACACATCATTCAATAAAGTGTGCTCTACCAAACAGTTGAGCAAACTATTTAATCATTTCATCTTGCCCTACCTCTGAGTTACTGTACCTGCTGTAGCACTCGTTCCCTGTCTGACTCATCAGCGCTGAGTGGCTGCTTGAGTGCCTCACGGAGTCTGAAGCGCAGGTCGTCTCTAAGCTGATGAACAGGCTCCACCGTGGCTCTCCTGAAGGCTTCCTGATCGCTCTTCAGAAAGAACTCTTCACCCACAAACATGTATTAAGTTATTCAAACAATTATTTAAATAGCATTGCAGAACAAAAACAACAAACGTCTTACTTTACAGGACAATAAAGTGGAAATTGCATGGGAACTACAGATAAAAGGGGCAAGTGAATTTTGAAGCCTTTTTTCCCATGATATTAGCAAGAGAAAGAATACAAGCAATGTTTCCTAAATATATAGTTTTTCGGTTAGGGTTATGATCAGTTATAATATCATGAAAAAAACACTCACTTTAGATACCATATTTCTATGCTATAAAATCTCAGCTCATTGTTGTAACTTTGAACATGTTTTAATATTAAGGGTTTTTTTCCCCCTGCAAAGTGGAGTAAATGTTTGCAATTTGCATACAAACTAAGATTGAGGTTGAGATTACCATATTCTTGAATTGAGATGATGGCAGTGTCACTTCTGTCACTCTGTCTGATTTGCTGCAAAAATTCCTGGATGTCATCCTCAATCTTCTTCCTGCCAGACAGATTAGTGTTACATCATGTACATCCTCATAAAAATGCACATATATAAGACACCTCCACTTTCATTTCAATAAGTCGTGGTTGAGAATTTAGCAAATGAACACTGAAAATGTGTCTTCATGCTTCATTTTTTCCTTAGGCAAATAAATAAGCACAAGCACACTTGAGCGCCTTCGATCATTTGCATTTTCCATGTTTATTACCTTGCCCCCCTGTGGATCTGATGAGCACCTGTTTTCTCAGGACATTTTGTGATACTTCCAGAACTTTTTAATTGACTATAAGGGAAGCTGAATGTCCCCCAAAATGTACCTACAAAATTGCCAAATAACATTTCTTTTATTTTGTAAATGTAGGTATTACAATATAATTTGTGAGAATGTCAGTGTGGTCTTCCCTGTAGTCTCCTGTTCCCTCAGAGCTGCCTGAAGCTCTATGGAAAATCCCATTGAAGCTCTGCATCGAGAAAAGTATCCTCTGATTGGCTAACTAACGGAGCTTCAAAGCAGGAGGCAATGTTGTAACATCGACCAGCTGAATGGTGATTGGCTGCCAACTAAAAAGGGGGGTGGGATGTGGGTGGGTTAGGCTTCGACAGGGACGGACTTTAATTCATGGACTACATGTTTAATGGAAGCTTTCAAAATAGTTTTGTGCGATAAGAAGACTTTTTCGGTGAGACACATTACTGTGGTTCACTCCATCTGCTTTGTGCTGCCATTAGCCACATAAAAGTAGCCTGGCTAACGCCAGACTAAAATCACAAGTGATATTTAGTCTGGGGACCACCAATGCATTTTCTCGTAGGAGAGGTGTGGTTTACGATTGTCCATAGCCGTTTATTGGGCGCTACGAATGTCTCTCATGCGTCTGCACGTAGCCATAGCCAATCGTATCATGGTATCAGATGACGTATGATGTACCTGCTGTAAACCTTTGAGCTAAACTATTTAGAACACGTTCTAAAGCTTGATCGAAAGATGGCATCGCGTCTGCTGCTGTCATGTTGGATCCGTAAAACATTTTTAAATTTTTTTTATCCCTAAACAAACTACAAGCTTCCGTATGTCAAATAGCGCGTCATCGTCTTACCGTCCCTCCTCGTTCTTTGATTGGTGCCCAAATCCATGGAAAAATGTCGGCCATGGTCCCCAGTCTGTTGTGAAGTTCGAAAAGATTCGAGCGCACACAGCAGTCTGGCGTTAGCCAGGCTAACATAAAAGCACAACAGCTCAAAATCAGCCCTAATATGAACCTGTTTTTTTTGTTTAGTCCTAGTTTGGACCTGGTTTTGTTCTGGTTTAATCCCAGATTCAGTCTCAGGTTGTCTTTGTTTAGTCCAAGTTTTGGATTATCCCAGATGAAATCTTGTAAGCGTTGGTTGTAGCTACTGTTTGGACTTGATTCTGTCATTAATGTAGAAAAACTAGAGTCAAAAGTCTAAATAAATCCTGTATGCTGTGTGTAAAAATACTGGGTACAATGTTGGTATTTGCAGGTCTGTAATAATGAATGTTTGAAAGACCACTAGCCGCAACTCCCACCTGCAACTAGTTAGTGTTACAAACTCTTTTGCCACTGTGCATTTTACATCTTTTCTATGGTCATTTTCAATTACAACCTCTGCCCATAGCTATCCTTGGTGGCATTCAAACGGCACAATCACATAAACATAACACTTTTTCCCCATCCAATCCGTAAACAAAAATAATCACCATAAAGTCATAATGCATCTCCGTTCCCTTTCGCCAGCTTGTTACTTCCCAGTGTGCAACATCATAACATTATTAGCCAGAAAGGATTGTCATTACAGAGCCATACTGTGTTGCTTCTCGTTTGACAGAGCCTTTGTAATCCCAAGGTAATTTGACTGGCTTAGTGGCATGCGAGGAGCGGTGGCACATCTTTATGACGGGGCTCATTATGGCAGCCTGACGCTTGTGTACATCATTAACCTTGGCTGGCTCAGACACCATCACACTCAGGCTGCACCCAAGAGCTACGGCCGCCCTTCTCACTCCACCAAGCATGGCCAAGGGAACTTCAGCCTTAGAATACACAAGTTCAGCATCTGACATCTCTGGGATCAATAATTAAAAGATTTCCTGAAATTGATATTTAATGAACTAGTGTGTCAGAAATACTACATCTAACAATTTCGGACATATTGGGACATGACCTTGAACCGTGCCCTCTCATTGCAATATTTGGTATACCTAAACCAGGGATAAAATTGCCATCAAAGCAAAAAAATATTGTCTCGTTCACTTCACTCATAGCCCGACACAAAATATTACTTTTGTGGAAGAACCCGGTACTGCCATCTGCAACATCCTGGTTACGGGACACGATGTCCTTCTTAAAGTTAGAAAAAATCTAATTCTCTTTGAGGGGCAGTACAGGAAATTTGTATCAAAACTGGAACCCCTTACTTCAATATTTTAAGGAAATTACTTCTTTTTCTGTTGACTGAAAAGCAAACTTGTACGGATATGCTTTGACATTGGATTCCCTTTTTATTTTATTTTATTTCATTTATTTACCTTTTTCTTTTTGTGATGTATTGGTACGTACAGTATATAATAAAATTGTAAGAGCAACACAATTGCGCTCAGCTTGGGGATTGTGGGGGGTGGGTTGGTGGGTGTTTCTGTCATCCAACTGTTCAAGAATTACATTTTGTAAAATGTAAAATATAAAAATGTTCAATAAATTGTGTTGAAAAGAAATACTACATCTATTAAAGTATTAAATATAAGTAATCTTACTTCATATTAGTGCGTATTTGACCTTTCAGTGACCCAGTGGCTATATGGGTGGTTAGCTTAGCGCCTTTACTTTCCATCCCAGAGGCTCCTGATCAGTTTATTTCCGTTTTTTTAAGGATTTCTGGTAGGTTTTCTCAATGGAATGTATGCGCGATCCTGGAGCATGACTGAAAGGTCAAATAGTATTAATAGCAACTTTTTTTTCCATAAAAAGTTGCATAGTGCACCTTTAACTGAGGACCCTAAAGTGGGTCACAGAATCCTTTTTTATTTAAATAAAAACAATATTTATTTACTAAAAAAGTATAGAAAGATGTGACGTTTCTGTTTTTATCATTCAACAATAATTCGAAATACAGTATTTTACATTATGTATAACAAATTCAATTCTGTTTTGGGTTGTGGCATACAGTATATGTAATTTTATAGTGATGGGGGGTTTCGACAGCATACCGGTTGAGAACCATTATACAGTATATACGCACAGTTGCTCAGACTTAAATCAATTACATGTATGTTCTGCCTCTGACTTTTTATTGACTTTCTTGGCATCTTCTCAGATAACTGTTTATTTAGGGCCAGACTGAAAAAAATAACTTTTCCACTTTACCTTAAATGTTTGTCCAACTTTACCTGAACACGTCTTTTACTAAAACTAACATCATTCAGGGTGACAACAAAATCTTTAAATAAGTTTAGAGCAGGCTGAAATAAGCAGCATGAATGAAGGACACAGTTTGTAACCATTTCAATTTGATTCGTAAGACTTTGCTGTAAATAAAAACATTTTTTTTGAAGACACAGGATCGAAAGAAGCTGCGAACTGAGATCACATTTGATGAATGGTGGATTAATTTAAAAATGCTGAAATGCTTCTTCTTCCTCCTGAAAAATAACTCGACATAATACCGTTCTAATAATCTCTTATTCATTTTCATTCAAACTGCATTGGCTTGGCAGTTGTGTTGTAAACACTTTTGAATGAAATAAATAAATAGAGGGAAATGTGGAAAAAATGGATAATACTGTAGATATAATAATAGATATCCAACCTGGATATTTGTGTGTCAGCATGCTATCCATCTTGCCAAGTCAAAATGTACCTTTAAAGGAACAGGCCACCGTTTTTCCATACTGAGATGTGTTCTTACCTGAGTTTAGACGAGTTCATGCGTACCTGTCTGGTCTTTGTGCATGCCCTCAGTCACGCAAAATGACCAAAGATGTTGTTAGCATTGGCCTCTCCCAGCATATTCCTATAGCTCCAAACGAGGGTGAAGTTAGAAGCAACCAAGCTCTTACTCGGGCACGCACAAAGACCAGACAGGTTTGTATCAACTCATCTAAGCTCAGGTAAGAACATATCTCAGTATGGAAAAACGGTGGCCTGTTTCTTTAAAAGTGTAGAATGAATGAAATCTTTATCCTCAAAATTTGCTCAAACATCTTGTGCCTTCACTCTGATTTGCCTTCCGTGAGTCTGCCAGCCGCGCTTTATCCCTGCCCTTCTTGGCTCCGGTATTTTTGAACCTGTTTTTGAAGCAGGTTTTTCCAGGGGCTCAGTGCAGGTGTGCGGGGGCTTAAGCATGATGGGTGCGTGCCGTGGTGAAAGAGTAGATTCTGAAAAAGTGCGGCAGATAATGGCATGGGCATAATCGGGGGTGCTCTTACTCAGCCTTTCGCAGCCTGGGGCACTCTGAGCTCCACACCTGCCTGTGCTGCCGTAAGATCGACTTCTCCTTGGTTACCTTGGCGGCACGCAAGCTTCTTTGAACCTGAAAGACAATGTAATCGAAGAGTTTATCCTTGAAATGGGATATGCAAGAGAGAGAGAGAGAGAGAGAGAGGGATAAACAAACAAACCCGTCTTCGGAGTGGCTGCTTTCAAATCCACTTTGAAAGAATGTTTGTTTTGTTTTCCTCATGACTTTGTAGTGCTACTGAGGGCAAAATAATGAGAACAAAAGGTAATGCTAGACGCCACCTGGACCTCCGCATGAGCGAGTGATGAAGTGAAAGGTTTGCACAAATGCCTTCAAATCTCCAGGGTTTTAAAAAGTAGAACTAAAACATTACACATGGAAAATTGAAACAGCTGCGGACTCAAACTAGGAATGAGAAGGTTATTTCTTAAGAACACATTTGTTGTTTTCTTCAACTAATACTACAGGTAATGTGCTAATGCTATTATTACATTACACTCTCTGTACTGTGACTGCACCAACTGTTTGTGCTGATTCATCTTCTACCCAGGTAAAGTCTAACTGCACCGATGCTAAAAAATAAAAAGGCCAAATAGCAGCAGCAAAATAATCAAGCAGAAGCCCGCCCGACATGCATGGGGCACCATCCTGAAGAACAGTGGTGGGTGCAAATCTTAATCGCCTCCCGTTTGTTTCCTTTTGTAATAATGAGAGAACAAGGATGTCGGTCACAGCACAGCGAGCACTGATTCGTCGTGTTTCTTTGCTTGTGTTTGCGCCCACAGACCGCCGGTTCAGATAATTGCACCAGGCTAATCTCATAGGCTCGTTTGAGTTTACAATGCACTGCTGCTACTATAGCCGAAATATTATCATCATGTTTATGGGCCAAGATATTTTGTAGGTAAGGATTTTGTGATAATTAATCTTGATCACTCAAAACACTGGTATGTATCTTTGCCTCAAGTCAAAGGGATGTGTATTTATCTAACTTCTGTAGTCAGTATATTAGTTTTTACCATCATATTATTTGGGTATATCTTTGCTTAGGCTTTCAGCCATTCAGAAATGTTTCATTCTAGTAGATCTTCAAATATATATTATAATCTCGACGACAACCAAATATAATATATGCAGATGAGTCACTTGGAAGTGGAACAGCTTACTATTTACTGACGCATTGACATTTGGTCTGATGAAAAATTCTATTTTTAAGAAAATGAATGTCTTAGTTATTAGTATAACACAGGAGTTAAGGTTAAGGTTCTTTATTTGTCATTATACAACAACTGTTACATAAAGATAAAATCTTTTTTTGTGTGTTATAGCTTCATTGTACCTTTTTAGGAAGTCTTTGTTATGTATCTATCAGTGTAAGCTCTGGCTGTCTGCAGAGATTATTCAAATTTCTGACTTTGACAGCAAGTAAGTGTATTCTGATAGTTGCCAGCAGCGAGATTTTAAAATTGCTTTATACTGTATTAAGAATAGCCCTTAATTTTTTTATAGAGCCAGACTTCGGAACATTCCAGGTTATATGTTTCTACATTACAGGACCGACTAAACTGTCATCAAACTATAAACGCTAAACAAGTGCTCCTATTGCTCAACTACAAAAAACAACTGACATGGGTTCACAAAATGAAGCATTTGGAAGTGGATTTGTGTTTAGCAACTTGAAGCAAAAGCTAAGCAGAATGAGGTGGTGGTGATGTCCCACTCTTAGCACAGTCACAAGTCAGGGTTGAGGAAAGGCGAGCTGCTCCCAGTCAAGACACTTTTATGGATGTTTTTGTTTCACCAGTGAAATATCTATTTTATTCTGTTGGTTGGATAAAATGCTGCACAATGTGGCTTTAATTGTGTATGCCACATTGCTTTACAAGATGATTTTGTACATCTTTGCCATGTTTGTGTAAGGTTCAGCTGATTTTTTTGCTGCAGTGTCCTAACTGGCCATGAAGGAAACAGCTTTTTAAAAAGTAAACAAAAATCCAGCGGACGATCTAAAGGTCTTTGACCAGATTTCTTCTTCTGAAACACTAAAGAGGTACCAAGAGTCACCCACACCTGCAGCACAGTGGAGGCGTCACAAAAGGCGCAACAGGAAAAAAAAGAACACCACGCTTCTGTGGCTAGCTGCAAGTGTTGCCCGGATACCTCAAGCTAAGAAGCTAAGTGAGAAGGGCTTCAGTCTCATAAGCTGGTAGCTTCATTGGGAGTCCATTTTTTTCACCATGTACTGTAACATGAAGGATGTCAAGCTGTGAGACCCACAGTGGCGGCGCACAGAGTCGCAGCGGCTCAGGACTAATATCTGATCGATGCAATTTTGCTGTACAATTGTATAATGACAATAAAGTTCTTAATTCATTCAGATGTGGAGTAGAGTTTATTTTGCTGCATTCAGTGTATAATCTTTATTTTGACGCAGGGACAAGGTTCAGTGGATGCCGCTGCAGAGTAAGCAACCATGCAACTCCTTTTACCGCATTTTCCATTGTTGGGTAAAATCATCTGCAAAGGAACAGAAATGTTCAGGTTTTTGCTATCTCCAGAGCAAAACACAGCCTGCAGCAGGGGGGGGGGCAAAAAAATGATCTTCTGCTCAAGGCAACTCATGGTCATTTATTTACTGTCTATCACCATCTCCAATAGGACATGTGCAGGGACCCAGAAAAGCTGCCTTTCAGCAGGGTGCCCGCATGAGGACGTCGCCGGCCTTATCTGGGTTATGCAGAGAACAGGGCTGCAAAGAGGCCATGGGCAACTGTAAAGATTATGAAGACTGGCTCCTGCTACTGTGTGCCCATTACCTCATTGGAGCAGGTCTAACCGTGCAACTTCAAACACTTTTAGAGCCGACCACCAGCAGCAGGATAAATATTCATGAAAAAAGTGATTATTATGCTTTAGTGTATGCCACGGATAATGTTGCTTGTTTTCATTGGTGAAAAGAAAACGCAATGTTTTTGTTTTTGTTATCCTTTCAAAGCAATGCAGTGAAATGGGTGTGTAGTAGCACCGTATTTTTGGATGCCTACTGTTAAGACATTCTTTACGGGCTAGTATCATACAATTGTCTCTTCTTTCAGGGCTTCCACACCAAATTCTTTGTCTCATAATACCTAGCCAAATGTAAATATGTTTTAACTGTACATTGTGTATGTGTAAGAAGAACAAGCAACCAAGGAAGAAAATAAATTTGATGGGTGGAGGAGTTTGCATGATTGCAGTGTGCAGCCACAAGCGGTCAGTAAAGGGACAAATACTGTCTTTATTGACGCACCTAGTATCACCTCATCAATGACCTCGCAAGCACCACCAGGCCTAGATCAATATCTCATCAGGATTACACCTAATGTAAAATAAAAGTCTCAATTAGATCAGAATTTAAATATGATATGTTTAAACTGGGTCCTAGGTTGTTGCTTGCCTACTTTCTATACAGGCGTTATACAGGTATATCCCAAAATGTTCTTGCTGTTATTACTTCATTACAAACTGAATTCCTCTACACCGTACATAAATAAATTATATAATTACATTAGCCATATGGAAAGCCAGTCTGACATTGATTAGGACTGAAATTTACCTTTTGTCCAATGAGATTAGACTCCCGACGTTTGGCATCAACAATGGCTTGCAGTTTCTCATACTGAGCGGGCTTATACTTGGTGCTGCTGCTGAGGCCATTTTTCATTCGCATTGTCAGTCTTTCTGCATGGATGAAAGCAAATGATATGGCTAAATTAGAATTATCGGAAATGGCTGAAAATCGTATCATTTCTGATGCTGGAGGAAAAAGTCTTTATGCAAGCTCAGCATGGAGGGAAAGACAGGCAGATAAATGGCACAAGAGAAGAAGCTCCGTGCCCTGGAAAGTCAGAAGTATCAGCATTCAGGGAGGTAGAGGGGAGCAGGGAGCAGACTGTGCAAGAAACATTTGAGCAGTTCAGCTGTTGTGTCACACTGACAGGTGAATAAACACAGACTTACGTTACCACTGACAAAATCCTGACAGTTACAAAGACAATTCAACTAGATTTGGGGTCAAAAGTGCTGAACTATATAATAGGTCACTATGGTACAGCAAAGCAATGCTGGAACTTTCTGTTGACTTACCAGCATCATCGGTACTGCACTTGGTGATAAATGTACGAGGATCTCTCCCACTCATTTCTTTACTTGTGTATGCTTTGTAAAGTATTGATTGAAGAAGCTTTCCTGTGAGTAAAGAACAATGACAGTTTAAAATTAAAAAGCTTTTGTATCAATGTTGGGGGTAACATATTACTATATTATTAAATATATAACTTTTTTCAGCAACTAAAGAATATCACATATAACTTCATCAATATACGGTAATATATTTGTCATTACAGTTCAAAGTGCATTTAAATGGTTTCTATTCATGCTCGATAGAAAAAAATACCAAACTCCCCCCAAATAAAATGCAGCATCAAATGAAGTTAGACACTAGTGTAAAACAAATCACGAGAGAATAGGGGAAAGCAAAGCACTTTTGTACAGTGGCATTATTACTATTTTCATTTATAGTAATTCAAAAGTAACTCAAAATAGTGTAACACAGTTACATTAACGGTTGTTAGCAACAGTAATATGTAATGCAAACATATTACATTTCTAAAGCTGTAGCTACTAATATAGAATATATTACCATTTAAAGTAACTTGCGCAACCTTGTTTGGCATATATTATAAGTCAGTCATTTATCAGGCTTCTTACTATAGCTATCATATTGTGATGATAAGTGTATTTAGATTGAGTTGCATAAAAAGCAGACAACGTTGCCCTTGAAGGTTTAAAACGCTATTTTAATATAAATGCTATCATTTTATTGGGTTAGATTAAAAAGATGTTACAGAGCGCTACGAAGTGGCATTTGGAAAGGAAAAGAAAAACTTGTCATGTTAGACGAGAGAAAAAACTACGTAGCCTCCATGAAATATAATGATACAAGTGCAACATTGTTTTTTAATTGATTTATTGTTGTTACTTTACACATTTCAGGCATTTATAACAAAGAATGTTATTTCAGAAAAAGAGCAAAAACTCGAGTGGGCGCAACAACAACCTGCATGTTTAGCTTACCTTTTCAGTAGCAGCTAGGCACAGTTGACAAAATTTGTAGCCACGGTAACGGTATTCACTGCCTGTGATTGGTTTGTTCATCATGAAGACACGCCCAGAAGATTGTTTTTTCCCCCTCCTTTTCTCTTTTTTCCCCCAATACATAATAGAATAATAACAGGAACCTAAAAAAAAAGAAAAAAAATGAAAGAACAAAAAGGATAATTATAAAAAAATAAAAAATAAAATAAAATAACCAACCAATCAGGAGTGCTCGTGGCTTTCCCACATTCGTCCTGACGTCATGCCCGCTCGCAGCGCCTGGGACCCGCCGTGGAGCAGGGAGCAGCGAAGTCCTCCTCTCTCCTTCTTCACCACCCCAGCCATGGAGCCGACTTTCTCCTCTCTTCCACACGCATGGGACTAAACCACGGGACCTATGAAGTTACATATTCCAATGTAGACCCCAAGCCAGGGCTCATCCAGCGTGACAACAGCACTCCCAAGGTATTTGAATCGCTGATTTTCTTTTAATTTAAAAAAAATCAGAACTGCATGGTAATTTGTGGAGAGAGAAAACCTATGGGGGGAAACGAAAGCATTACGCGCGAGCCATGCGTGGCTTGCTCGCGACTTCCACTGTGGAAAAGTGTTTGGAAAGAGAGCGGGGAGGTTTTTCTTTGGTGTTTGCGGTACTTTCGGCTTCTCCCATACCGGGGAGAATCCAACACTGGGCTAATCTTTCTCTTGTGACCCGTTTAACCGCCGACAACGCACACCTTTTGAGATAGAGAGATGTTGCTCGGAGGCGCAGTCTTGGCTGGTTGAAAACTTAGCTGCGCACCGCGAGAGAGAAGCAGAAAGAGCTCGTTCTTTTTCGCAAGCAGACTGGCGTGTAAGTTTGCTGAATGTTCACTTTGACTTGTCATTGAAAAGCGTTGTTGTCATTGAAAGCGTGCTGCTAAGTGGCCAACGCTGCTGCTGCTGCAGGTGAGCATTGAGTGCGAGAATCCCGGGAATGCGAGGTCGCCGAGAGGGGAGGAGATCCAGGCTGTTCACACAAGATAAGCTTACCTTTTAGTTCAGGCTGCATTTCAAACTACTTCTACGCCATATTTAATGACACATTATCTGTATTAACTACGGGCGTTTCTTTTATAGCCAGTGGCGCATGCGTTTCTTTGTGGCCCAAGCTGTAAAGATAAGATAGATTGACTCACGGTGGCCCCGGAACGTTTATGATCTTTGAAGCTATATAGTGCAGAGTGAGTCAAATGCCTTGCCCCGTTTGCCGTTAGCCGTGCTGCAATGTGTATGTAGTCTTGCCACATTGACACAAATTGGGGCTACCACACACCGTGCATGTCCTTAGAGATGCTACCCACTCATCATTGCCTTGTCCCATTTTTTTAAAGCGCCAAAATAAATCTTGTCTTCTAAGCTGTATTTCTAAAGGGAGTAGCAGATTTCTTTTCCCAACTCTGATCCTTCAAAGTCATGTCCAACTCTGCTTAAAACTTAAAAGGATCCCTAATTATGAGGTATTGAAAATATCTGTCATAAAATAAATGCTTGTATTTAAAATGTATTTATTGGGTAAAATTCGATGCTGTGTGGCTTTAAAGATTTGTGGACAAACTTGAGCTCATCTGACGATGTGCCCAGAAGAGTTGCTGAGGGATACACCTTTGTGCCGGGCGTTATGGCAATAAATAAATAAATTTTTAAAAAATATGGCGAATCTATGTACAAAAAACAATCAATATACATTTTAATATTATGAATCATGAACATAGACAAGTTATTCTTTTGAAATAAACCTTAGCTCAACCAAAAAATGAACGCATTTCACTCCAGTATCATTTAACACACAACAATCTCTATTGAGTGACAGACTGACCTGGCCATTTAAAAAGCCCCATTACATCATTTGAGATCGACTACAGTTAAGATTTGCGATATCAATCAATTGCGCAGCCCTACGATACCCCAACATGTTAGCCTTTCAATGCCAGTCAGTCAAACACTTTGCACTCTCCCATTCACACAGCAACAGGGAAGAATGCTAGTAACTCCCCTTGTGATTCCCATTAGCCAACGAGACAGAATGCTTGGTAGCTGACAGCGAATGATTGAGAGCATGACAAGATGCTAACTTTTGCACCCTTTTTTCTATGCTCTGCTCGTCGAGTGTGGTACAAGGAGGACAGACTTTTTTTTTTTCTGCAGGTCACAAATGCAGGCAGGGGATTGTCACTTTCATTTGTCATGCTCCTTGCTGTCCCTCCCCTCTGCAGCACAGAACTGCAGCACCTTTTTTTTTGGGGGGGGGGGGGGGGGTCTGAAACTTGGTGTTTGGATTTTTAGGCCATGGGTGTTATCTGGAAGGGGATGTGCCACGCTACCTTTGCTGTGTTGACAGATCCAGCAGTGGCCTTTTGGAATTCTGCCATGTATTCCCTATTGCTTTGATATGGGAGGTTCAGCACGTTTGGCTGCTGAAATGGGGCATGATTTCTAGAGGATTCCAAGTGCGATTTTTAGACATTTTGTTAGTTACACACACTATAATTTTTGTCCGATGGCTAAACTTATGTTGCCATTCCTGCCACTTCAAACTTTTGGTGTAGTTCCTCATGCATGACTCTGCTTTAACACCGTTTTCCCAGAGTCTTGTTGGTGCAGTTGACACGTTAAAGGTACATTATGCAATAGGCGTGGGATACCTCTGGGTTTTATAAAAGATCCCTGACTTACACACTGAAAATGGGTCATAGAACTGTCAGTGACTTCATTTACATTTAAATAAACAAAAATCCACAGTCCTATTTAAAAAGTAATAGACCAACCCCAAATCTTATTTATAATTATAAAAACTATCATTAAAAGTAATTTATTTGTGTGACAGTGTTTGGTCCAAGTGCTTAAAACTGTAGTACTGTATTCTTGATCATTATTTGCTTCTATTGACTGTGAAAACAGTGGAGCACTGCTGCCTCATTAATATGCATGACGTTACTCATTAATATACTTGACGTCATCAAAAGTATCATTATCGGAATAAAAAGTATCTGTATCGTATCGTCCTGCAAAATATCGTGATATATCGGAAAATCGATATATTGTCACACTCCTATTATGCAACTTTTTATGTGAAGAAAAAAAAAGTTGATAATAGTGCGTAATGCCTATTTTACCTTGTGGTGACCCCGTGACTGTATGAGAGGTTAGCACGGCGCCTTTACATTCCACGGAAAGTAAAGCATCAATTGTTTTGTAAGTTTTCAGGTGTGAGGATCTATCCACAGTGAAAACCTTCCAAACAAATGATCCTGGAGCGTCCTCGAGACCACCATGATCGAAAGTAAATGCTGACCACTCATACAGCTGCTGGGGCACTACAGGGTCAAATACACACGCGCATTAACTTTCCACATAAAAAGTTGCATAATGCATCTTTAAGTTTGACCCACTCTTTACCATGAAATCTCTGAAACGTGAAGTGACCACCACAGAATATTCTAGCTTCTTGTATTTTTCTTTCATTCCCTTATTTTGCCCAACATCAAGGCTTATGCCCTCACCCCTGTATAGGCTACGCATCAGTTAAGCTTTTTCTACTGTGAACAAATGTTGCTTGTCACTTTTTTTACATGCAAAGCGTCTCCAGCATGCATTCTTACAGACGGAATGGAATGGATATTTTCCTTGTGCTTTGTGCATGCATGTGTGTATGTAATTGCCCAAAAATCAAGCTGCACCCACAACAAGTCAAGAGAGGGTCAGCACGCACTGGGCGCTATTCAATCAGTCAAGTGCCTTCACGAGTGGACCCGACTCTAGGTGGAAGTCAACACTCATTTTTAAAATGTTTTTGTGTTTTCCCTTTTTTACACTCTCAAACCATACTATAGTTAATTGTTTTTCCCTGTTTGCTTGAATTCTAGCTACCACAGTAATAATAAATTGCCTGTTTTGATTGCCTGTTTTGCAGCTACATCAGTGGATAAGCCCTGGCGTGTAAGACTGATGGGCGATTGTCAATGAATTCCTACAAGATTTCATGCTATTGTTGGAACTTGGACAGCTAAGGATAATAACACAACACAAAGCATGTCAGCGCTTCGAGAGATTACCCTAACAATAGATTTTTTTTTTTTTCGTCCAGTGAAAAGCTCTTGTATATGCCCTACATGAGAAGTCTAGAGCAGCAGGCCCCCATTGGCCAGAGCTAAGCTTTTCTACTACTACTACTACTACTACTATACTAAACCGGTAAAAGATCAAGCCGCTTACTCAATCAGACTTCTGAAGCGGAAGATTTACCACTACGGTGCACGTAATACCTTGTTGAATATTTCACACAGCATCTCACATTATCACCCCACTCAATGGTGTCTCACACTAATGCTAAAAAGGCTGGTCCAGCAGAGGAAACGCCACTGTCATGTCCAATAAAGAGTAGAGGGGGAAGAGTTGCAGCTCCTGGGAGCACATTGTTAGCCATTTTTATAGAGCAGATTTTCTTTTCTTATGCAAATCCACTGTCCAAGGTTAAATGCTGCAAATTCTAAGGCTCCCAGTGGGCGTATTTAACATTTTTGATCTCAGCACTTGTAAAATTAATGGACTACAGTTTTTTTTTTTTTTTGTGATTTTATTGCTGCAACAGCTCTTTATTTGTTATTTAATGCGTAAGAAATTAAGATGAACTTGTGCATTGGCTGCTCTTAAGAATGCAAGATTCACTCCTTTGGGATTTTATTATCTTCTGCTAACCCTGTTCTAGTACTGTAGTCTTTATTATCTTAAGCACTTGATATTTCTGACTCAAATGTTTACGCTCCTGGGCTTGTTTCAATGTTCATTCTGCAGTAAAAATCTTACGTTTTAAAGACTAATTGCAAATCCAATCGTGATTACAATATTTTTCCCAAATTGTTCTTCTATCCCTACACATTGTAATTGAAAAACTTTTAGTGTGACTGGCTGTTCTTTTATTCCTCACTATAAATCGAGTGTTTCTTGGTTTAGAATTACGTGGTTCGGATCTGGTTTGTAGGATCTTATGTCATACCCAAATGGTGTGAACGTAGCTATTCACGGCCTGCTGCAAGGCATTTCGTCAGGTTACATTCCAGTGACCACGTATCGCTACCGGTTCTCAGGCGAGCAGTGAAAACTAAAACTGTTGTCAAGATAGGTGGTTCTCAGCTAATGAAGCTTCAACACCCACCTTGAACCTATACCATGACAATCCAAAACCCAAATAAAAAAAATGAAATAAAATATTTAAAAATACAGTACAGTGTTTTCTTCTGATTTGCATTGTCAAGGCTGTCAAAATCTACAATTTATCAAAGGCCCTGAAACTCACTCACCTTTTAAGAATCACCGTTCAAGATTGATTCCTGATCATCTGGTCCTCCAAAAGTCTGCAAAAGAGCAACGCATCCGCCTCTTAAATGTCAAGGCTTTTGAAATGCTTCTGCAAAGTGAAATGAGCCTATAGAAAAAAAATAAAATGCTGTTGACATTGTAAACGAGCAACTACAGTTTGCGTGTGACATTTAAAAGGCTTTTATAGATCTCCAACTTCTATATGGGCTTTATGTCATCATAGCACAGCCTGTTTTTATCCATCACACGCTGATGGCATGAAAGCTGACAAACCTGTGGCCTGCAGGCAGACAAGCAGACATTGATCCTGAAAGACGCCCCTTCACTTGAACTCCCCTCACAAAGCAATCTGAACTTGAGCTGCTATACTCACAGGTTACAAGACTTAAGCCTCCAAGGCGTTTAGAACTAGCATGAAGTAAAGTTTACAAAGTACCAAGGAAACTTTTCAAAGCTGTGAAAAATAAAAAAATAAGTAGGCTCTTTACATCACTTAAAGGGACTAGATGCAAGTTGGACATTTTATACTCACTACTGCCACCTCAGGTCTTACGTGTAACTGCAGTTCCTATATTAAAGGGATACTTCTGGATTTTTGACATAGGGCCTCATTTCCTAGTTATCCAGAGTGTTGTTGATGTCTGGAGATATTTGTTTTCTTAAATTCATGCAGTTCTTATATTTGAAGAGTCTAGTTGCGCTAGGCTAGAGCAAGGCTAAAGCATTTCTATGGTAAAGTCTAGCCTGCATTAAAAACAGTCTGGCGCACTCCACAGTGCACCTGAGGTAAATCACTTATAACGCCAGACTAACTATATAAATGTCTGTGTCGATAGAATAATTTTAACCATTTTGCATTTAAAATAACTTATATTTGAGCAGCATCAGCTTCGTGGCTGTAAGCTAACGCAGCGGCGGAGTGATCTGCGAGAAAATAGTCCCTCAAAATGCGGTAATTCATGTGATACAAGGTCAGTTATATTTCAAAAATTATTCTATCGACACAGACATTTATATGGTTAGTCTGGCGTTATAAGTGATTTACCTCAGGTGCACTGTGGAGTAGGGATGTCAAGATTAACCGGTTTTACGATTACCACGATTATAAAAGGACGCGGTAGGTTATCCGTAAGAATTTCAGAAGCCACGGTTTACCGCGGAAATTTTTCACGCTGACGTATGAGCTGCTGCACGCCATAAACAGCGCGTAAACTCACCGGTAGTTAAGCAAGGCAGAAGGACGCTCTCCTCCAGTGTTGTATCCACCCAAAAACGATTGAAGTCAGCAGAGTGGGACCTCTTTAGGATCCAAAAGATGACAAAGACGTTGTTGTTGTCGATGGACATTCGTTATGCAAACCATGTCGTCAGAAAGGCAAAAGGCGCTGATATCGGCTACGTCGAATATAAACAACATCTTGGAGATAATCCTTCGCTGTAAATGTCCAGGTCAAGGTAACGAACTGCATAATTCCAAAAAAGTTGTCCAAATGTTCGGAAATAGCCGCCACAACTGGCTCAGGATGTAAACAAAAACTAACGCGCTCCGCTCTGCTTCAGCGATGCGTAGCAGAAAGGAAAGTGAAACCGCGCACATGTGGAAATCAGCTGTTCAAAAGAGTCTCCTTAGTCATTTTGTAAACACGTTTCATTCTCTGTTCATCAAAACATCTGACAAATAATTAAGCAACAGCATAACGTTTGAGAACATGAAACCTAGCCTAGCTTGTGGCCTAATGATATATAGTAAAATAATTATGATAATTATGGTCATTATAAAGAAGTAAAGTCGACATTGTTTTATATTATTCAATGTAGGCCTATTTATTTTAATGCAAAACAATCTTAAAGCATTTTTCATTTTTAGAAATGGTGAATGTTTACAAGTTTACAAGTATTAAAAAGCTTTTTAAAGACAAAACCTAAAAATATCAGTTATTTCCTTTCATTCGGTCGATAATCGTGAATAATCGTAAAATCGCAATAATTTCTCACACAATAATCGTGACTCAAAAAATTGAAATCGTGACACCCCTACTGTGGAGTGCGCCAGACTGTTTTTTAATGCAGGCTAGACTTTACCATAGAAATGCTTTAGCCTTGCTCTAGCCTAGCGCAACTAGACTCTTCAAATATAAGAACTGCATGAATTTAAGAAAACAATATCTCCAGACATCAACAACACTCTGGATAACTAGGAAATGAGGCCCTATGTCAAAAATCCCGAAGTATCCCTTTAAGCTCGTGCATGACGGCAATTCGGACCCGAATTGCCTTTTTGAGTGACAGTGCAAGATTTTAGAGGCAGCTGTGGTGAATAGGTCTGAGCTCATTCTACACATTAGGACATGGCTGGAACATGTAGGGGGAGAAAAAAATATTTTTAACATTTTTAAACTCTGCATAGTCCCTTTACAGTTGCATAATGCAACTTTTTATGTGGAATTTTTTTTGATATTTGTGCATATTTGACCTTGTAGTGACGCAGTGGCTGTATGAGTGGTCAGCACTGCGCCTTTACTTTCCATCACAGTGGTCTCTGGGACGCTCCATTGTTTGGATGGTTTTCACTGCTGACGGACACTCTCACCAGAAAACCTGCAAAACAGTTGATCCCGGAGCATTGTAGAGGCCACTGTGATGGAAAGTAAAGGCGCCATACTGATCACTCGTACAGCCACTGCGCCACTACAAGGTCAAATATGCACAAATACAGTATCAACCTTTTTCTTTTTCTGCATCAAAGGTTGCATAATGCACCTTTTTAAGGAAAAAACCTGGGCATTTTAGACTTGATTCGTCAGTTATTTTTGAAAATGTACAATTAGTCTTGACTCTGAGCATAATCTACTTTGACTTAAGCAGTCAAAGCCTTCTTTTTGAAAAATACAACTGCTCAGGATTTCCTGCTAAAACATTTAGACTTTATTTTCCCGGTGAAAATGTACAATTAGTCCCAAGTTTAGGCTAATCTGATTTGATTTAAGCAGTTGTTGCTTCTCGCTAACTGCTAACCAGGCGCATTGAGTTGCCTTGTGTACGAAATGCGCGGTATAAATAAAGTTGCCTAACCACAAGCAAATCCTCAACCGCCTTCCTTCTTTTTGAAAAATACTATTGCTCATGATTTCGTGATAAAAGTCTTAAAAAATGTTGGACATACAGCCTAATGATTAATGTGTTGAATCGTGTATCCATTCAATAAAAACTCTGTTTGGATTGCAGCTGCCTACAAACTTTCATGAGCCACTCTTTCTGTTTGGTAGCCGCAGCTTACAGATCCAACCAACCTGAAAGCGCTCATTTTCACCTGAGGATAACTCCTTTCTGCGCCATCTCAAGTGCACTCCCCCTCTCCATGCACCGGCAGCTTTGATCAATCCCAGTCCCTCTTTATTTTTGTATAGCATCTCCCCTCCCAGGTGCGAGCGAGATTCACCTAAAAAGCGTTTACCGGCCTCGCATCCAGCTGCACTTCGTTTACGATGAAATGGATCTCTGCCCGAGCCGCAAAGCTCCTCCACATCCGCCATGAATCATTAGAGTACAACTAAAGACGGGATTTATTTTTGCTATACCGTTGGGGTGTGATTTATTTTTTCAATTAAATCCTCCTTTGACAGATTAGCCATCCCGTCTCGCAAACCCGACATTCTTCTCCCAGTTTGCGGTGACATTGCACAAGGAGCGGGAGATGTCACAGCCTTCTAGTGCGAGAATAATACAGTTGTGAAAAAACTTTGGGATCCATTTCAGCGTCCACTCACCTGTAATGTATGTCATTATTTCTTTAAGGCTGAGTGCAGCCGGCTGACATTTCCCTCTCCCTTGCCTGTGTTACTTAAACTTGGATATTTTTCACACGTTCGCGCTTCAACGTGCATTACGTTCGCTGTCTTGACGGCCCAGGTACATGAATTGATTTTGTGCTTCGGTAATATCTGTTATTACCTGGGCTCCCGTGGAATATTACTGCAAGTTGGAGAGGTTGTATCACCTTTTTTTTAAGAGCATTTTCTTCAGTAAAATTACAGTCAAATTCCATAAGAGATGTTTTTCTTCTGCTTGGCTGAGAACACTGTCGAGTGAGGATGTAAAGCTTGGCTGCCACATTACGATTAGGCTCTACTTCAAGATAATGACATAATAATCAACGTACTGAGATGTAATGAGAAGTAATTTTTTTTTTCTCGTCATCAGCCTAGTGCCAAGCAAGTGAAGAACTTTTGATTTATTCCTTGAGTGGGCAGATTGCCTTTATATCATAACGTAACACATCAACAGCATGTGTTATTAGTTCAATTGATAGACATAAGGGTCTGCTTTGATTTCATTGCAATATATATATATATATATATATATATATATATATATTTTTTTTTTTTTTTTTTTTTTTTTTTTTGGGGGGGGGCTGACATCAAACAGATAGAATTCGTCATCCATGCATGGCCTGGCCGTATCAGAGCATCAAAGAGGCAGTGCCAGGGTAATCAGCCATCAGGAAGTGCACAGCCAGCCTCCTGTTTTATTAATTTAATAGTTTTCACAGGAACTTCTGCTCTGTTGTGGGGCGCAGTGTTTATGACCATATCAATGAACCAATACTGTCTCATCAGTTTCTTTTTCTTTTCTTTTTTTCCCAATTACATATTTTTGGGATGTGCGTTGTTTGCTGCAAATCACTACATATTTGGCTAGTTTTTGTGTTGGCGCATTGAGTTGCCTTGTGTACGAAATGCGCGGTATAAATAAAGTTGCCTTGCTTGCCTTGCCTTGACCACCCAGTCTTCTGATGAGTACTTTGACCTCTCTTCCATTTTTCTTCTGCTTGGATTGTAAATATGTTCGCTCCAAATTAGCATTGCTTTCTAAAACATGATTAACTGCCAATTACTTGGACAGACTATCAAAGAAAGATGAGAAAAGGAGCGCTCCCTGGACCTCCGAGGAGTAAATTACTAACAACCAGAGGTTCTTTTTCTTTTGGGTCCGGGAAAGTCAATCAAAAAAAGCACAAGACGCTCTATGTGCCTATGTCAACCTTGATCAGAGGCACAAACGTACTTGGATACACTAATGGATAAATGATACATAAGTTAACACTGCATAAGACAGTGAGAGATGCACTGATCCAGCTTTTTTGGTTCTGATACCAATACTAGAGGTTTGAGTATCTGTCCGTGTCTGATATTAACCGATACCAAGAGAGACTTAAACTGTAAAGGGAAAACATTAAACAAGAATAACTGGACTTTTCTACACTAAATAGATGACCGGTTATTTCGGTTTCTGTCCCAGTTTTGATTAGTTGCCGTTGGCTTTAGCACGCTGCGGCTTGCTTTAGCATACGGTCGCTAGCTTTAGCATACGGTTGCTAGCCGTGGCATTTTACATGGCGATCAGAAGTACGTTTACGGAGGTTAAAACTAACTCATCGATTTAATTCTCCAGGTTCTGTGCAGTTCAATATTCACTTAGATTTACGTAGTTGGTGAATGATGTGTTTTTAAAGCGGTGAGAGCCAAAACTGGCATCGGTTCAGTATCGGATATTTGAAGCAGATACCCGATATCTTATTTTGTCGGGTATTGGATCAGTGCATCCATAACTACAGCTTTTCATTTTGATTTGAAGTCAGTAAATCAAAGACAATTTTTAGAATTTGCTACAACATTATTTCTTGATGCAACACTTCATCCAAGCTATATTGTTGCTTTCGAGTGCTGTGTCAGCCTCAGTTACAGTAAAAGAACAGGCTCTTGAGTCAACATAATTAGATTTTGTTTGCATACTGTAGATTTGTTATGCTGTATTATGCTCTGTGGCCGAGTGCTCTGGTTATCGTCAGCTCTGTCCTGATGTCCCTCCACAGTCTCACGTTATGTCAGTTTTTTTCCGAGTCTTGAACGGCAGCGGTTTCTCATATCACCAGCGGCCCAGGTGAATTTATTACCGTAAATGTCAGCTGTGTTATTCTCCCACAAAATGCAACAATAAACCCACAGAATGCCATTTTATGAGGAATCCTTCCGCTCGGGCCTCCGTGTCTAATTCAAGTCGGTGATTGATCGTGGCAGGAGATGAACTGTCCCAGAAAACTAATTAGTCTTAATGTGGAGTTGCTGAGTGGGCTCGCTGACTCACCTCAGACACCTGACATTGTGAAAGCCGCAGCACTGCCAGGCACCGGACATTTGTTATGCTAATTTTCCTTTTCAAAAACATTTCCCCCCCCCCCCCCCCCCCCCAATGGGATGAGCCCATGGAATTTCTGTCGCCTTTCACACTCCCGAGCCCTACGTGACATAAAGTCTAAACATATTGACTTTGACTGGCAGCTAATGTGCCTAGTGGGAGGAATTGTATCCCAAGTAAATAAGGTGCAAATATGCGGGACGGAAGACTGCAGTATAAAATGATGCCAGCGTATTCTAACAATATATACGCTGGTTAAGATATCTGATGGTAAACAACTTTGAAAATATCAATGACATTCTGTGCTTGTACAGGTGCCCAAAGAGGACACGGCGCTGCAGAAGGTCTATTTAAAGGCACACTACGTAACAACCAGCTAGGCACTGAGATGGCTACTTTTGCCGGTAATCAAAAAATTGATTTGGATGAGGCCCTATTACTGTAAGTCTCATCTAAGGCTGCCTTTTTATCCAAATAAAAACATCGCCATGGAAACGAGCTGGAGACGTCCCCGCACCCAGTAAAGTCAGGTGAGGTGAGCCGCTCACAGCAAACACATACTGTACATACATTTGTCTGTTCATTTATTTGGTAGTTTTCCACAATAGAAATATCTTAACACTGATGCTTATATTTTTCATTCTATTTATTGGGTGAAATGTTATGCAGTGTGGCTTTAAAACAAAACTGCATCTAGATGAACTTTCAAATGAGATTGGGAAACTTGTCTGGAGATTTTTGTGGTTGTTGTGCCGAAATCATTCCTTTTTTAATAACCGGGCATAAACTTCCATGTGCAAGATGTCGATCCTTGTAAGTCAGATTATCTGTCCAAATGCTCAATTTAATAGTCATTAAATTGCATTCTTTTCAATTTGACCTCCGGAGGCAGCGACAGTATTATGCTGTGTAATTCCCTCTCAGCTGGCGTCGCATCCGCAGCCGTGTGCCGCTTGTAATTGTATGCAGGAGCGCAATAGGCCATTAAAAGTGTTCCACTAACAATGTGTGACGGGATAAGGCACGTCTGACGAGCGCAAACAGATTCCATTTAAAGGATTTACATCCAATCAGAATAATGTCATGTCACAACATATTACTAAAGGAGGCGCATTGAAAACGGCTGAAGTGGCACCAGTATTTATTGTCTACGTGGCTGCGCACATTTGTAAAAAAAACAAAAAACTTTTGAATGCCCGATTACATTTAAAGAGCAGATTTTTAACATGTCCAGGAGCATGAACATTTGAGAGAAGACGACAAAAGGATAACTGCTAAAATAATACAAGAATCACATGCATTTCATAATATCTTTTATAGAGACCTGAACTACTTTTTTGCAGTTTTTAAGCCCATCGATAAGACCTGCACTACCTCCTAAATAACTGCACCTTTTTTTTTGCGATTTGCTAAACTATGTAAATTGGGATTTCAATCCGATTGCAGCATGTGAGCGATTACTTGTTGTCCACGGATGGTTGGCCTTCTGTCCTCACTGCAAACACTGAATATTTGGTCTGCAGTCATCCTCCACAAGTAAACATTCCCGACAAGATATCGAGTAAGTTTGTGTGGAGCATGCACGCCCACTTGTGTGTGTGTGTGCGTGTGCCTGTCCGGACTTTCTTTCCAAAGCTTATAACTCCTGTCCTTGCCCTACCCCGGGCCTGCACAGATAGGCCGCAGGATATTACAACAGCATTTTGCGGTCCAATATGCCGTGTAGCCATGGGAGCTGCCCCGTGAGTGAGGCGTTGTGTGACTCGCGTTAGTTCAGAAAATGAAGGGCGATGTGTCACTCTGCTGCTCCCATCCGCTATTCGGAATTCCGCTCACGTTTTACAACCCAGAGTCAACAATGAGCAGGTACGTCCCGCCCGAAATAGTCCATCATTGTCCCAGAAGCGAGCTAATGATTGATAGAGTTATTGCGCACCGGCATGTGTATACTGCGTCTTGCTGTTGAAAGGAGACGCATTCTTTGGCGGATGGGTGTGTCAGCTTAAGGGAAACATTTTTAGCTGTTGAGAGTGCAGAAAGTCAAACAGGGATTTAAAAATAACTTTGGTGTGTTTTTGCTTCTGGTTGAGTTGACCACGTGGGAGCCTTGCAAAGAATTTGTCAACAACACTACCACATTGTATTGTAAAGTCAGAAGGGCCACTCTGAAACAAAATATTCTTCGAAATCACACTGAATTTAATTGTATTTGGACATAAGGCCGCGTGGGAATGCTGTAGCCTTCTAAACTAAGCATATAAAACTGCTGCTTTTTGCTTCATAAATGGCTCGTTTAAAATAAAAGAGCAGTGGGACCTCTTTGTTTTGACGAAGCAGCAAACCGCTGCCTTTTTATTTATATTTTTTCAGGGGAGTCTTTGCTGTTATACGACCCGACTTGTCTCTCCGTTGAAAATATAAAACATAAACTGCAGGGTGGCAGGCCTAATGAATAGGCCATTGGATTAATGCGGCCCCTTGGGCTTTGAACTAATGTACCCAGCGCATACCGGCGTGTCGACACATACCACATACAATTTAATGGCTTAATAGATTGTAAACACAGGGATTCATCAAGAATGCAAATCTTTTCACGCTTGTCACACTAGAAAGAGGTCATGTACTCTTGTTCTCTGGCTTCTATGGGAGTTTGTCACCTCCGTTCCCTACCGAGTGGTCAGAGTGCAGCAGACGTCTGAAAAAAAGTTATTTGCTTATGCAGTGTCACAGCTATATATAGCACCTGTTAAAACTACAAAAGTGTAATTATCCGAGTTGTTTATCCAGCCTCCAAACCACAAATCCAAAGTGTCTGTCTCGAACATGCATTTCAGTGACTGCTGTTGTACATTTTGCAGGGATCTTGTTGTTTTATCCAGAGACGTCAACGCACAGTTGGCGTCTGAACACCATCGGACAGTGTGCTGCTCCGTGCTCGCCGTTGGTTGCCACAAAGAGACTGTGTATTTTGCATCTGAAAACCTGCTCATGCTACGTAATGCTGCCCGAGCAAGTCCGGATGAGGTTAAGGAGACCACATGCTGGCGGGCTGGGGAGCATGTGGGTTTCCATTAAAAGTGAACCAGATGATATCACTCAGCAGTTCCTCATGCTCCGGTTATCTTCATGCTAATCAGCGAGGAGCGTGGTTTCAAGGCTTCTTAAAGTCCCGCTGGAGGTGAAGGTTACCATTTTAAAGACCTCATGGTCAATAGATAGATATAAGTTACAGTAAAATAGCAGAAAAGTTGAGTGTACGTTTCTCTATTGCACACTCATGCAATAGGAATGCGTTGTTCAGAATCACTATTGCAATAGGTTTATGACACCTATGCTGCCCAAAGGGTCGTTTTATTAGCACATTTGGCTCCATCAGTCCACTCGTGTTATTACTCCAAGCACTCAAAGATGTTACCGTAATCTACAGAAAGCATTTCAGCTTTTATCTATTGTCTTTGCGACGGTGTAGATTGATAATTGCCGTTTGGATTTCACGCAGCTCCCCATTTGTCTGGCCTTTGCGCTCAGCCAGACACATAAACCCAAACGTATGAACAGCGGTCTATGGAAATTGAAATCCGCACTAATGTGTAATTATTTCTCGGTGTTAAAGTCAGCGACCCGGCATTGCTTGGCTTCATGAAGACAAATCTGTATTCTGCTGACTGACACGATGGCTTATTGACTGGCAGGCCATTTCTGGTGACGTGAGGGGTAAAGGAATACTTGGTAGTACATGAACTCAAGTGAACTGTTTGTGTAGTACTTCAGTTTACTCGACCACGCATTTACAAATGATGATTATCATTCAAATCCCAATACTGCCCGCTATACAGTTGGTGTTTCCTTAGGCTTTTTGACCCTTATTGCCACTGGGAATACGCAGTTTTGCTGGTGAACTGTGAAGTGACTTTGGAGTTCTAGTATTATTGAAAAAGATGCAGACCAATGTATTGTTGTATGGACCCTAACTTTACCAAGTATGTTGCTGTGTATATTAAAGAGTACAAATCCAGCTACACCACATTATGCAATGATTGAAACTCCAATAAAATGTGAACGCGTCCTTTGAGAAAATCCCCTTCCTGACCCGAGCGGAGCATGTAAACTTTCCCCTCTTTAACTTCATTTTCCGCTAACCCGGTTTCTCGTGCACGTCAACAGTCTGCCAGTCATATTAGATTTGCCGGCGCAGCGCTACCCCTGGGAAAGGCGACAGAACACAGGTGGCTTTCAGCGGATCACACAACTGCCGGATTCATAGGCGGATGAAATGGTTGGTGGGGGGGTGGTGGGGGGAGCCAATGTTTGAAAGTGGAACTGTAAATCTGTCCATAGCCCGGTGACATTTACTTCAAAACGGGCTTATTCAGTGATGTGACACTCAGCCGGCTGTACGCTGCGTGAATAGCTTACCACTGCGTTTCCTTTTGCGGTCCAGTGCCATAAAGTGCATTAAATTTGGGAATCATAGAAAGAGGATGTTTATGAAAATATGCCTGACGTCACCGCACTAGGGCTAAAAAGGCAAACTCTCCACACGTCAGTTTGTGAATGGGAAGGAAGAATATCTGCGCCGATATATAATATAACATCCATCCATTTTCTTCCACTTGTCCGTTGCCGGGTCGTGGTCACATTGCAGCAGCCCCTATGGCTCCTCCTGCAGGTGGTGGGTCCACGGAAGGACGGCCTCATGGTTCTAACCGGGCCTGTTGGTCTCTCATAAGGGGCTTCTGAACCGCTCTTTGTCTGACCCGTCACCTAGGACCTGTTTGCCATGGGAGACCCAACCAGGGGCACGAAGCCCCCGTAAACATAGCCCAGAGGATCATTCGGGCGCTCAAACCCCTCCACCACGTTAAGGTGGCGGTTCCAGGAGGGGTATAACATAAAAGTAGTGTAATAAATGCAAAGAACATGTGGGTTTTCCATTAAATGTACAAGGCAAAGATGCTTTCAGCTTCCTCCTTGCTAACATTTTTGCGTGGGGTGTGCGTTTCACTTAATGGGTAAAACATTTCAGTTGCTGATCTTTTAAAGTCGCTTTCGGTCTTTTTATGAAAACAGCTTTTGGGTTGTATGTACTTTGTAAGACGTGTTTCTGGTTAAAAGCATCCCCGAGAGAATGGCTGTCCCGTGTAAACACTGTTAGTCTTGCGCTTAGTCAAGGGCAATAACAGTAACAGCAATAATTAGCCTCCGCTCTTGAACTGAAATGAGGTCATACTTTGACTGAGTGGGAACTTCACTGCTGTTTTCCCCCGGCATTAACCTTAATGACAGCCTTCAAAGCCACTCGTACCGGCCCCTACCTGCTTCTGCAACATCGCATTCTCTTGACGCACAGTCTGATGGGCTCGACAATGGAGGAAACTCTTGTGCAAAGTTTACAAATGTCATTCTCGGTTTGAAGCGAGAATGCAGAGGAACCAGTCAGCTGTGTGTATCAAAGACTAGGCTGGCAGAGGTGTTGTTGTCGTCTTCTGTGCCTGTCTTGAACCTGTGAAGGCTAAAAGCATTCCAGACCGGCGTTAATGGGGAACTTCAGAGGTAAGATTCAAGCTATTCATAAAAGGGTCTTTGGGATAACTTTTTTTGGAGCAATTTTGTTTCCGTAGTGCACATTTTTGAGATGCCTAAAATTGGCAGGCAAATTCATTTATGTTTCATGGGTGGCTTTATAGGTGCAAAAGGGGAAAAAAAGCACCATTTGGGACAAGGTTTTAGAAGGAGGATGATATGGATGCTTCATGTTTATTCAGGTAAACCTTTCCGGTGCTAAAAAGTCCAATTTGAATGTCCTTACTAATCTTTGTTAAATATATCGTTACGAAAAAGTAAATGCAGTGCAAGGTAGACTGCCATGTTGGACCATAACATTTGTATTCGTGAATATATTTCATTCATATTCTAACTGTCTGCTGAATACATAGTCACCTTGATTTTTTTAAAATAATGCACACCTTTCACACCAAACAGATTGTACAGTAATAGAGGTCTAAAGGGGGCAGTGTTTAACTTTACTTTGCCATAGAAAAACTTTTTTTCTATACTTGCTTAGCACACACTTTTGTCAGTGTAAATTTAAGCTGCTCAGGGAGAAGAAAAAAACTAATTTGCAAAGTGACTTTAGTGATAGCCTGGAAATAATGTCAGAGATGAATAAGTCGCTTCAAGGCAGGCGTATTTAACAATGAAATAGCGAGGTTACCGAGAGGCCAGCGACAATAAGAGATGCTTTACTCATAATTTCCATAGATTATAACTCTGTCTCGCTGTTTATCTCCTGCTACACACCTTTTTGTCATAGGCATTTCCCTCGCTCTGACCGGGTAAGCGACTTTTTTTTTTTTCAAATTTGAACGGACTCATTCCTGTTTTTGTTTGAGCAGAAGTCAAAGAGGAGTAGTTCTGCCAAGCCAAAGTAGCTCCTCTTTCCTTTTTTTTTTTTTCCCTCCTTTTTTTTCTTTCCTGTTGCTGGAATTTCTTGGAATAAAAATCATTGAAAGTTCACAAAAGAGGTGCGGTCAATGCGATTTAGCAATGAATGCGCAGGATAGGAATTTGGGGAGTAGCTAGCGGTATGCAGTCAGTGGGTTCAGAGAGTTTTCAGACTTCATCATTTCCTGTTTCTCTAAACAAATGTACACTGATTTATTACACAACAATATCATGTTAAGATAGAAAATCAAAAAGTTTAGAGTGACTGAAATATTCACATCTTAAGCGTGTGCGTTAATATTCCAAACTTTTTCTGATGAATGAAAATGAACTGGAACTCCATCTCTTTCCCAATGGATTAATTGCAAACAAAGTCATGTGGACTACCACGTGAGGTCTCCTCGGTCCCCGTTTTGCACGACAATCAAACAGACTTCGAAATGACTACTTAAAGGAACAGGCCACCATTTTTCCATATTGAGATATGTTCTTACCTGAGTTTAGACGAGTTGATGCGTACCTATCTGGTCTTTTTGCGTGCCCTCAGTCACGCAAAAAGACCAAAGATGTTAGCATTTAGCCTCTCCTCCTCTATGGACCCAAACAGGGGTGACGTTAGAAGCGACCAAGCTCTTCCACGTTTTCCCTATTTAAACACGGTTACGTGAGTAGTTACACGATCCAAGTATACTTACACAAAAACATGTCAATTTAATATCAGTAATAGCTTCACTTTACTGTCGAAATGCTCCTAAGGTGTTATTACGCCTTACAATATAGTACCCTTTTGTTTATTCGCTTAGAAAATCATCATGTTTCATTTTGTGTAACTGGACTTGGATCGTGTAACTACTCAGGTAACCATATTTAAACAGGGGAAACGTGGAAGGGCTTGGTCGCTTCTCCCGGGCTAAATGCTAACATCATCTTTGGTCTTTTGCCTGACTGAGGGCACGTACAAAGACCAGACAGGTACGCATCAACTCGTCTAAGCTCAGGTAAGAACATGTCTCAGCGTGGAAAAACAGTGGCCTATTCCTTTAAAGTAAAACAATAATGTTTCTCCATTGATCCCAAAGTCTGAAGTAATTATAGACTCATTTTAAGACATATCGTTAGCGCTGACACTCATTTGGCTTCTGTTGCCATGCGGTGATGCCATTTGCATGTATACATCTATTGCTCGTCTCAGTAGTAGACGAATGTTTAGTAGTTGTAATGTTTCTGAACATTTCACAAACGTCTTTGGAGGAGAGTGGTATTTTGAGTATTTAGAGCAGTACCACTCCATGGACCCATGATTGTATATGTTGCAAGTTAAGGGGTAAATATTGACACCTTGAAGCGCATGCCTGATCTTGGGGACTCCAGGAATATCTTCAGTGTCACATTTCTGAAAGACTTCCCATGTTGTACTTTTCATGCCTCTCCTCACCCACCCACCCTCCAATTCCTGGTCTCATCCCTTGCCAAATACTTCTTGTAAAGAATCCGACCAGCGCACGTTTAAACTGGCTGTCATCCTGAGCTAATGGTTCCACTCACCACAGAGCGTTTATGGTGGCGTATATTCCTTTAACTGTTTTAGCGTGACTTCTGCTGCAGCAAAATGGGCCCATTCAGTAACGGCAGTGGCTGCAGGGCATTCTTTTACTTGTCGGTTTCCAAATGTCATTATAAATAATTTTTTAGGCATTGTGCAATAGCAAGTTTAAATGACAACTATAGTAATAATGACATTATCAGGAATGTCAGGATATTCATTCATTTAAGGGCTTATCATTAGTAGCCTATTTTTTTTACCGAGTTAGCTGTTTTTTAGCAACATTAATATGCTAAATTCCTATGGTTTCGACTGTTTCCTGTGTTTTATTCCTACGGAGAGATCCGTGTCCTCCTAACATAAATATATAATTTAACTGTTTTATAATTACTACATGTTAAAAACTTTACTCAGATACACTTCCCCTGAGGAGACTTGTGTTTTAGCCTTGAAGCTAAAGGCTAATGTTAATTTGATGCTAACAAATGGTGAAATAGCGGCAACATCTGAACTGATTTTATGAAACACACTTGGCTTGACATTAATTTGACTTTCCATTTTCTTAATTCTTATTTTATTTTCAATGTACGTTCAAATGTGGCAGGGTAGCGGTCGTGTGTAGTGTTTATGCTACACTGGCCAACAGGAAGTTAGCCAAAAAATACTTTCATTTATGCCAAATAGTGCATTTCAACTTTACCCTAGTTTATACCCATTTTAGTCTTAAGTTAGCCAATTTTGTCTATTACTCAATAATATGTATGGTTTTCAAACTTTATTCACCATGTCCTGCCTCATGAAATATTTGACCTTCCAAGTATCACCAGCCCTAGACTAAGGTCAAATCAGAACTAAACCGGGTCTTAACCTCTTAACCCCCACCTTAACCAACTGCGTTTTCGCCAGTTCAGCTTTACCCAAATCCATAATGTTACAGCCTATAGGCCTAGCTAAGACCTATGCAAAACTAAATGGATCTTTTTCCTGGCGTTGTTGCTGCGTTGTCGTCACTTTTTGGAAAAAAAAAATTCATCGCTTTTTTTGTTATTTTTCTGTAGCTCTTTTCTGGCTTTTTTATTGCGTTTTTGTCACTTTTTCTTCACGTTTTTGTTACTCTTGTGTTTTCGTCTTGTTTTTGTTGCTATTTTTACACTTTTTCAAGAAGCTTTTAGATTGGGTAAAGGTTAAAAAAGACTAAAATTACCGAATTATGTCTAAACTTGGCATAAACCATGGAAATTCCCAACTTAAATGCAGCATAATAGAAGCATACATGAAAAGATGTCTTAAAAAAAAAAGTGGGTCTTGTTTTGTGCTGCTTGCATGTCAATGGAGAAGGTTACCACCCACTTATTTTGGTCTCTGACTGGACACCTTGGGGGGCTTCACTGTCAAAAATAAATTAAAAGTCCATCTTTGTAACCCCCTTTTGTCCGTAGTTGCATGGTTAGAATTTTTTATTGTCAATGTCAGATTTAAGTATTTGTCCCGTCCTTTCTCAGCACTATCCGCTGCATAAGAGTCTTGCCTGGGCTGTCAGACCTTGTAAAAAGTTCATGATATTTGTAGCCAAAACAACAGCGAGAATGTGTTTTGATTCTCGTGGCTGAGATGACAGCGGTGGTCGCGCAGACGGGCTGTAAACGTCACGTAAAGTCCCTGAAGTCACAAAGCTCTCCTGTGTTATTAGCCCTGTTGCTTTAGTCTGACTGCGAGGCGGCCGTCACGGCTGCTGACTGTCTGACTCACCAGGCGGCCAGGTACAGGGTCCCTTTCTGTCAACAGATATAATGAGGCCATGACTATTGCCCATTCTAATGCCGGAGAAGGAGACGGGGCTAACAACTATCACGTCATTATTTTTTTTCCTCTAACATGACCTGCCTGCGCTTGTCTCGTTAGATCCACTACAGCCGGTTCAAAAGCTTTAGTTTGCAATCCAACTCGTGCTGCTTGTGTTATGCGTTGGCCTGTCACAATAATTACCAAGTCACATTTACTGTTGGTGACTAGATGGCTGAGTGGTTAGTGTTCTTGGCTCACAGCAAGAAGATTCTGAGTTCTATTTGTGTGGGCGCTTATGTGTGGAGTTTGCATGTTCTTCCCTTGTTGGGATGGTTTCCACCTGGTCCTCCCATTCACTGCAGGGACAAGTATTATACTACAGCTTATAAGTGGAAAAGAGTTGAATAATGAACAAATAACTCAGGATCTACTATTCCCTTCATTAGAATAGTGTGAATTAGATTAAAGGTATTGGATTTACATGGTTTTTCAAAAATAACTTGCATGGAATGGATTATCTTTGGGTTACAGTGTTAACTTGTCTTGGATAGTTTCTTCCGGTTATGTATCGCATTCCAGTTGATCGTGAACTAGTCCTAACAACTATCACGCCGTTATTTCTTTGCCTCTACAATGGCTTGCCTACGCTTGTCTAGTTAAATCCACTACAGCCGGTCCAAAAGCTTGAGTTTGCGATCCACCTCACGCTGCTTGTGTGTACACTATGTCACTGCATTAAATCATGATTTCACTCGTGTGTTGTCCCAAGGCCATATGGCGTCGGTTTGCACTGTCACAGACGAGGAGCTTTTTCCCTTCGAGCCATATGGCATGTGTGGGTGTGTTTGCCTGTTGCCGGCGTTGGCGTGTGGCCGCAGCTTAGTCGTATTTTTATTTAGATGTTTCTTTTAAAGGCTCACTCGGCGGCTCGTCAACCGCGAGGTGTCTACTTCGGAGTGTTAATGTGATAGGAGTGTGTCTCCACGTGTGCGCACAGGGGCTGGGACGTGTGAACAAATGAGGGTTTATTTTAACTATGGACGGACTTGGAGCTCTCTCAGCTGAACCAAAAATGTTTCAGTTACTATATTTATCCTTGTACAGTATGAGTCATTTCATAACGTAGGGCTGACTCTGGTTGCAATATTAACACAACATTATGTTTCAATTTCCAGTCTGTTGTAGTGCTGTGCAATTAATTGATTTCTAAAAAGAATCACAATTGATATGGTGGCAAAGGCTGCAATTATTTAGGTAATATAATGCATCTATAAACTACTATTTGTAACATTTCCTTAGCCATAGTTTAGACCTCTGTGACAGTCATGTGCTGGGACCTTATTACTGCCGGGAGTTTCATTATTTAGACCAGCCTTCTTCGCACTTTATCAGGGAATGTTGCACCTAAGTCACCATTTCAAATTGCAAGCATTACAGTATTAGGGCCCCAATCCAATATGTAAATGAGAGTAAAAAGATGGGCAAATGAGTCTGGGGCAGATCCATTTTTGCACGTGCTACTTGTTTTGCACATGAGCACGCTTGGTAAATGGACCCCCTTAGACGGTTAGCTCATCCTAAAACACACTGCCTTTGGACTTGACTACAATGTTCTGCAAACATGTTCTGACAAGTTCGACAAATGAAATTGCCTTTGTTATATTTCATTCCGTACAGCTTTATAAATTGTTGCAACTTCTGATAGTTTTTGCAGTCGTTTTCTGTGGCATTTTTACGCACTGTGTTTTGATTTCATAAAACAAAAACTCTGACTATGAATGTGTGCTCGGATATGACATCATGTATCTGGAGGCTACTGGACAGCATGTCGTTTGACTGTAGGATCTGACCTTGAGATATGTTCCTGATGAATGCTTGTTCTGTGCGGTGACAGGGGGAATGCCCGCTCCTGAGCAGGGCCCCGGGATGGAGGAGGGGCATCTGCTGAAGACCCACAGACCCACGGGCCGCAGCATGGAGGTGGACACCACGGCCAACAACATCCTGGCCTCCGTCAAAGAACAGGTGCAGTAACATCTTCATGACTGTCGACTGTGACTTGTATCGTATTTTGGAGCTTTTGGGATAAAGAAAAGCAAAACAAGGTGCTACCTTTTATCAATCGGATACTCTTTAGGCAGTCTCACTTTTAAAACTTCTTCTGATAAGATTGGACAAATGTTGATTTTTTTTGGTTTATTTAGACCCCATTAGCATTCACCAAATTAACTTCATGGGGTCCTTCTAAAACGTATACACTTTTTATATACGTAAAGTATCTATATATAGGGATGCAGTGCTTTAGCCTCACTAAATATTAGGTAGCAATTTTTGCACTTTATAAGCAGGGTCATATGCAACAGTTTTTTCTTTAATGATGTATGGGTAGCTCTGAAGAAGCTCTTCAAACTAGTTTATAGTAGAAAAGCTTCAGTAGGCACTATGCAGCAGGGATCAGTTTGTTCCACATAGTTACGGCTCTAAACATCACAGATTTGCACGCTATAACAGCTCTGGGAACAATGAATATCATTTCTGTCTGTCTTCTCTCTAAGATATGAAAGATTGTGGTCAGCTTTATGCAGTGTGTGCTGCCTCTTGTTGGTTGTAATTGAATATAATTGGTACCAACTACCAAGGCAATTTCCAGTGAAGGTTTGGCCCCGCTGCTTTTTGATTATTCTGGAAAGTTAAATCTTCATTCATTCAGTCAGATTTGTACATTTGAAAGACATGAAAGACAGGTTTTTTAAACCACTAGGTGGCTAACAAGGGTACATCACTAATATATTTTCTGCAAATAAACATTGGCGGAACAATTTTTTCCCGGTTGTTGCTATAATCACATCCTCACTGGTGCATAATAAATCCAAAAAGCTATTATTTATGTCTGTTTGGAAATTAATGTCTGAAGACTGAAATCCCACTGTGGCGGACTTTCCTCCTGTGGAAAACTGAATGGGTTTGACTTGCTTGTTGGCGACAGCGGTGGCTTGGCTGGCGGAGAAGAAGTAATATTGAGCTGGGTTTGCTGTGAGGCGGCAGTAGGACATGTCCTCTGACTCAATCCATCCAGGCATGTCTCTTCGACTCATTCTCTGCCCGTTCTCTTCCACAGTCCCTTCCCCTTTGGCCTCGCCCCGTGTACGGCTCTGTAATGCCTTGAGGCGGTCATTTAAGTGGTGGTTCGAATTAGACTTTATATGATGGTTGTAAATAGTTTATTGCCGCTTGTAAATGACTGTCAATAGTATTAGGTCATTCATAATGCTAATGAAAATTAATATGTGCTTATATTTAGTTTGCTTCAGGAAATGATATGTCTGTTACATCTGCACCAAAGACTGCACAAAAAACATGCTCTAAATGTTCTTAAAGATGGGGTTTTGTGCTTTTTGCAGGCATTTTGTAATATTTTCAAACACATCTTTATTGCTATCTTACATTTTGTTTGTTAGAAAATGCAATATTTTGAATTAAGATGGCTAAAACCAAATATTCAGTAGTTTTACTTCCTGATCCTCAAAGTGACCGACCATAATGCCCCGTTTTAAATTGCTATTTTAATTCTTTCTTACATTTTGTTATGTTTTGTCTATTTTAAAGTACTTTTCACAATCTCTGAAGGAGCTAGTGTTTTTGAACTTTATGTCATTGAATGACAGCTAGTTGGCTGTTCCAGAGGCCGCTGCAAGAGCTTTTTCTTGTGTAAATGAAGTTTCCTGTAAGAAAGGTTGCCATGTAACCAGTCAAAGCTGCCGAGTCCAGCATTAAAGCCCCGGGACAATGAGAACTGGCACGATTTATTTTCTTTTGTAGTTTAAGCACACAGCTCTTTTGTTGTGTGTTGTCATACGGTTGATGTCTTTTCATATCTTTGCCTGAAATAACAACTTTGACTTATTTATTAGCACCACTCGAGTTCTGGACAGCTATTGTTTACGTATGGAAGTAAGCCAGGAAGGAAGCCTAGAAGGACGCAGGGGAGCACCTGTCGATGTCACTTCCTTTCCTAGCGACTCGTCCGGTCGGCGCACATATCCATGCAGGCGAGCAGGAAGAGCTAGTCATCCGCTTTCCCTTTTCACTCTGACAGGCAGGAGCCGTGCCGCGGAGGAGCTGGGAATGAAAAATGATCTCTTACTTTTTACGTGCGTTTTAACCAGGACTGCGGAGGTAAATGGTAGCAAGATGTAGGAGGGACACGAAGTACACTTTTCTTTTTTCTTTTTTCTTTTTCTTTGGGCTTTTCCTGTGATTGTTATGGGGGAGGATCCTGTGCTGTCGGGAGCTGGCAAGGTGGCGGGAGAGTAGAGGCGTAACATGAGTGGAGTTACTGGTAAGTTCTTGTTTATATTGACTTTTTGCTTTACTATTGGTTGCATAATTTTAACAGTATAGTTCTGACACTTTGTAAACCGTCTGTCACATATACGGGTGCACTGGCTTTGTCCATACAAGGGCGCACGCACGCATTCACTTGGCATAAGAGCTTAGTGTAACAGCATTGTGTGTGTCTTCTTATCTATGAAAGCAATCTTTGCGTCTGCACAATATAGGGTTTAGGTGTCCATTTACGTGTTGCCGTCTGTCTGAGGCAAAGAGTGAATCTATATAAGGTTTATGATTAGCCCTTAAAGGTATGGTTTTTGTGTGTGTTTTTTGTATTGTATAAACATTGCCTCAAAGCTGGGGACACAAATAGGTTTAAATTATAGATGCACCGATCCAGCTTTTTTGATACCGATACAGGGGGTTTGAGTATCTGCCAATATCCGATAGTCACTGATACCAAGAGACTTAAAGTGTCTTTCTCTGAGTGAAAAAAGTGACTGTTCCTCTTTTCTCCATTTTAATATTTAATATTATAAAGTCTGATATTTTCTTGTCATGATGTTACTGATCAGTTATATCAATTAATAAACTAATAGAAAACATTTAACAAGCATCACTGGAGTTTTTTATATTCTTGGCTACATGACAGGCTTTTAGCTTTTAAGATAAACAACTCGCATAAAGTGATCTGATCATTACAACTTATGCATAACTAATGTCAGATCAATTATTCTTTAACAGCATTTCATAAACTAAAATACACTCACTTGACCGCTCCAGCAGTGGTTATTTTATTTTATTGGGCTTCTTTAGGTATTTCTATCTTAGTTTCTGACCCAGCCTTGAATATTTGACGTTAGCATTAGCATGCTGCTTGGGTCAGCCCTATGTTCCCCGGTACCTATGTTCCCCCACTTTTATTGATTAAGATTAGGCACCAGTCCACTATCCTTAAGGTTAGTGGCTAGGGCAGGGTCAGGGTTAAGCTGATTGATATATGTACGACGTTTCACTCTCATGACTTGTGATTGGTTGAAGTACCAACTCACCTACGGAAAAAAAAAATCGCACCCGGGGAACATGGGACCCGGGGAACATAGGTATGCACCCCATGCTGCTGCTAGCTTTAGCGTGCTGTTAATAGCCGCGGCATTTTGCGCTGCAATCAAAAAGACATTCGTAGAGGTTAAAACTAACTTAGCGATTGGATTCTCCAGGTTCATGCCCACTTTCACTTAGATTTAGTCAGTGAAAGTTGTGTTTTTAAAGCGATGAGACCCAAAACGGGTATCTGTTCAGTATCGAACATTTGTAGCCGATACACAATATCGTATTTTTCCCAGTATGGCTCCAATATCCGACACCAGTATCAGATCGGTGCATCCCTAGTTTAAATCACACTCATTTTGTTCCTAAGTTCAGCTGCTGCACTTTGCCCAGATCTTAGAGTTGCTAGATCCTAGTACATTAGATAATAATCCTCAACATATGTCAAGTTAAAGCAGGCCAGCTTACCATCATTTTTATAGTGCCATTTTAACACCCATAAGTGGCCACGCTACACATTCTGCCTTTCCTTTTCGAAAACCACTTAACGCAATGCAATGATCTTTCACTATTTAAACGTGATATCGCCAAAAGCTGAAGCCTAATACTTAATTAACAGTCGAGATTAATTTTCTTCATAATTGCGCTGGTAATATTTTTTTCATTTAACCAAAGGCAGTGTTTGACGGCTTTCGAGCCCTAGTTTTTTATTTTATCTTTTATCTTTAATGACGGTGGTGAAGCATTACGAGGCGATAGATGAAGACTCCCAATGACTCGAAAGGCTTTTGCTTTGAAACAAATTGGACGTATTGGAGTTGACTGACATGTATTTAAAGAGCAAATTAGTGCATTTATTTTTCTGTTGAGCGCAAAATGACCCCGGGACGTACTTGGCTCCTTTTCAGTTTTAGTTTATGGCTGTTAAATTGTCTGTCATGTAGGTCCAGCCCGCAGCCAGTCAGCTTTTCAAAGCGAAGAAAGGTAGAGTTTGTTGTTACTGGCTTTAGTCAAAGGGGTTTCTCCCACTCAGTTTACAGTACGATACAATGGTGGTATGGTACAATGAATCTCCTGTTTTGGAAGCGAGCGCATGTTTTGGAGACCGAAAAAAAAAAAGATATAAGATGTGTTTTGAATAATAATTAAGACTAAGGCAGACTAGTTGGGAGTGTTCATGGGTAGATTTAACCTCTTACCCCCCACCTTAACCGAGCGCATTTTCTCCAGCTCGGCTTTACCCAATTTATAAAAGCGTCTCGAGTGGTGAGTTTACAGCCTATACGGCAGTGTAACACCTCATTTGAAAGCTAAGACTGACAAAACTGAATGTAACTTTTTTTTGTCGCAGTGAAGGACCTAACTGGTCCTTCACTAAAGCACAAAGGGCAGGAAGACCCAAAGAGCAGGACAGACAGACTACAGAACCCAGAAGAAAGGAGTTGCAGTGCCGTATGTAGCCGGGGTATCAGAGAAACTTCAGAGAATCTTTAAACAGCACAGGATTCCAGTGTACCACAAACCTGTGAACACACTGAGACAAAATTAGTTCATCCCAAGACAAAACTCCGAGCCACAAACAAAGCAATTTGGTTTATTCTATTCGATGCAAAGAAGAAGAATGCAAAGAACATTATATTGGAGAAACCAAACAAGTCTTACAGAAGAGACTTTATCAACACTGAAGAGAAAGCACAAGCGGCCCTCAGTCGGCTGTGCACCTCCACCTTAAAGCCTCCAACCACTCCTTTGAGGACGGGGAGGTCAAAATTCTAGCTAAAGAAGAACGTTGGTTTGAAAGAGGAGTAAAAGAAGCTATTTTTGTCAGAAAAGAAAATCCCTCCATGAACCGAAATGGTGGGCTAAGATTTAATCTTTCTTCTTTTACTACAATCTGCTTCGGGTTAAACCGACAGAGCACGGCCAGTCCAAGAAGACGATACCTCAGCTAACAAAAGAACAATAGGCAGGTAATTAGCAGTGATCAGCCATGAATAGGACAGGACTGACCGATACTGGGGGGAGCAGGTCGTTACAGACGCTCTACTTCAAAGGTGTTTACCCACAGGTGAGAGTAGCTGTGATTAGAGGGGAGGAGCCGGGTCAATCCCAACTCCTCCCAACTGGTCTTTATCTACGCTGCGTGCTTAGCGTAAACTTGTTCACTGACGAAGCCTTTTGGATGAGAGGCGAAACGTTTGGAGACCTCAACTACCAAGTACAGAAGATGACTCAAGTACCTTCTTGAAGATGGACAACTCCTGTACGACTGAGAACTTACACAGACAGCATTATGTCACATTTTTCAAGCATTTTATCGTGTTTCCGTAGTTTTTTTTTTGTCATGTTTTTGAAGTTTTTCGTTGCATTCTCATCGCTTTTTTCCCCTTGCTTTTCTTAAACTTTATTTGTCACGTTTTCCGGCACGTTTTTGTTGCTCTTTTGTGGCTTTTTTGTCACTTTTTCTGTTGTGATTATCATTTAGTCCAAAGACGAACAGTTGTGCTGTTGTTTGTGAAACGGCTGATGTGCTGTGTGTTTTTAAAATTCATACTTGTGAAGTTGAGGCAGAGCAGCTGGCCAATTCAGTCAAAGTGTCATTTCAAAATTACACAGAAGAGAATTTATGGGGCAAAATAAATGACAATGATATAGTCTTACTCGGATAGAGGTTCATAATGTTGTAGTTTCCGAGTACCCATTTAGAGACTGTTCCAGACTCTTTGTTTAGAATAGGAAGAGAGCAGGCTAATTATTTGAGGCGATTGTGTAGCGACATGCCCAACGCTGACTCACAGAAGAAGCAGCAGTGACGGGAATGGGGGAGGTCATTATGTTTGAATCTACTTTCTGCCAAAAGTATTGTGTGGCTGGTCACAAGGCCAAAACAACAAATGCCGCGCTTTTGTGTAATGTATGTTCAAGTTTCGTTTCAAGCTAAGCCAGTTGTTTGAAGAAATATTCACGCAGAGAGCCTTGAAACATTTTAGTGCTTTTTCCTGTTAATTAAGATATAAACATTGTTGGTCATCGCCCTTAGAAACACTGTTTTCCGATGCTTTAGGTGTTACCCTTCTATCACGAGGCTTCTCCCTCTGTGTATTACTGTCATTAGCTTTGCCTGGACATGCCTATTTGTACCACAGAGACGGGCAAACAGGGCTGCTCTCTCACGCCGCTCCATTGCCTCACAATATGCCTCCCTCCTGAAAACACCGCAGAGGAATATTCTAGTCGGAGTCCATTACACAAGAAAAATCAGCATGCTGTGTCTCTGAATGTGATATTTTTGAGCAGACTATGTGCTGTTAGCATGGCTCAGGGGCTGACCCTGGCAAAAGTGCTACCACCCAAGCCCTCTCTTTAAAGCCTGATGAGCTGGCAGCAATGTTGGCTGCTTAAGATTCTTCTCCATCTTTTTTTAATGCTGCCATAGGATTTGTGACCCACTCAGTGTCCGGGTAAAAAATGGGTATTGACAATATGCAAAGCCCCATTTCTGTTGGGTGGCGCTATATCGATTTAGGGCAGCACCATTTTAGACAATCGCAGACAAAATTGGGAGTTGTGATCATATTTGCGACTTGTGGATTAGATGCACCATTTTGACCACAGAATGTTTCTAAATGTGTCAAGGAGCACAAGCCAAGTCTTGTATATGATTTTCAGTACATTTTTGTTGAGGTCTAATTTAGGGCTGAACGATTTTGGAAAATAATCTAATTGCGATTTTTTTTCTTAAATATTGCGATTGCGATTTAAATATGCGATTATTGTTGCAAGGTCCTCTTCTCATGTATTTTTCACCTAACACAAGCCATAAATCAGTCTGTTTCATAACAAACAATATTAGATTCATTTGAAGTGAAAATTGCAACAATAAAGCAAACAAAATTGTTGCCTGACCTATTCAAAATTTGTGAACATGTGGACTGCACTTCTTAAAAACTTAACAGTACAGTCTATAAATAAATGATACATTATATATATATATAGATATTTAAAAAAAAAAAAGAAGATAAAACTCACTGATCCAGTCAGTAACATCACCCATACTAAAGAGCAGGAAAAGTCTGCAAACAAACGTCTGCTTTAACTAGTTGGAAAAGTTTTAGGAAATCAAACTCCCATTTAATACAAAATAAATTATTTATTATTTCGGCCATCAAATCCCTGTCTGAGCTGCGACTCGTAGTTGCTTCAGATGGGCGTTATTGATGGACACGGAGAGGCCAGATGGAGCACACGCCAAAACACACTGGAACTGGGAGCAGCATTTTGGTTTTGGGATGTAACTTTGGACAATATGAAGAAACAGTGACGCAAGGAGACTGGGACATGAGGTGCCAAACACAGACACGGTTTACTTTCTGTGACTCGCAGCCATTTAGTGACATTTCAGCGTAAACCGCGCATTTCCTCAGCAAAATAAGACATGACACGGAGTCCTGCCTCGGATTGTAGTTTCATACAGCGGTTTAGTGTTAATATCTAGCGTCTGTACTACCTACGGAGCGCATATACGGTAGATGTAAAGGTAAATAAAGGCACATGGCACATCGCCTCCGCGGATACGTTATGGTCATGAACCGTCATTATGCTTTTGAGATAAGTTCTTTATCCACAACATTCCCATCATAAGCCTCCTAAACTGAGCCACAAACGACTCTTTACTCTTTACAAGCAGCACAGGCTCACTTACGGAGGCAGAGACGTGTGAATCCGGAGGTGAGGTAGTTTCTGTGATCATCAGAGCGTGTAGTAGCAGCGAGAGAATGGCGTGATTAGCGCTGAGGCTAACGGAGAAGAAAGCAATAGTCCTTCGCGGTGGCTGCATGATAAACGCTGATATTTCACTGTACATCCACAATCTACTGCGCACCTTAACTAGACTGAGACGTAAACAAAAGCACGCGGCGGACCTGACTTTGCTGCCATATCTCGCTGCTCCATTCACTTCCCAAATCGCGTGCCCTGCGATTACGAAATCGCGTTGTGTCATATCGCGATATAATTGCAAATGCAATTAATCGTTCAGCCCTAGTCTAATTTGCAGTGTGTGAAAGTTTTATACATTGTAAATCCCAACCGAGACAGATTATTTTGTATTAACTAAATCAGTGGGTCTCAATTTGGGGTCGTGACCTCCTGGTCACCAGATTAACCTCTTAACCCCCCGGATTAACCGGGCACATTTTCTCCAGTTCAGCTTTACCCAAATCTAAAAGCTTCTCGGCTGGAGTTGACAGCTTATAGACCAGAGCAGGGGCGAAAGAAGGTGGGTCTGGACATGCACGGTAAACAAGTTGCTGATTGACGGCTAAGGCCTAGCCGAACCAATCACGACCGACACAGAGAATTGACAAGGTTACGTCACTTGCTGCACCACTATGTCGTTCAATTAACATTAACATTAGCCAAAACTAATCATGGATGAAGTAGTCGAGGATTTTGCCTCTGCATTCTCGTCAGTTTATATTCAGTTCATATTTCATGAGTTGGACTACAGCTGTCGTGTCCGCTAATTGCTAATTGATTTATTTCACTGACAAGCTCTGCGCGTTAGGCCCGCCCGTTCAAACTGCTCCAATTGCTTCGTGACCAGACTAACCTCGAGATTATTCAATCCGGCCCCTGAGTTGTAGAGCACAAATTGAGTATGTAAAAAATAAATAAAAAATTCCCAATCCAAACTTATTTTACTGGAGCTTTTGTTTATGGACCCCGGCAATACACTTCTGATATATTATGGCCCACAGCGAAATTTACTTGGAGACCCCTGGGCCAGAGTAACGCCTCATTTGAGAGGTAAGACCTACATAACTGATCGTAACTTTTTTGTTGCATTGTTGCTGCTTTTTTGTCACATATTTGAAGCGTTTTTGGTCTCTTGTTTTTCCCGCCCCCACTATTTTGTCAGGTTTTTGTTGTGTTGTTATTGCTTTTCTGGCATTTTTTTGTCACGGTTTTGTTTCTGCCTTGTTGTTTTTTATTGTCACTTTTTTATCGCACTTTTTGTGGCTTTTTAATATCAAGTTTTTGTCTCCCTTTTTTTTTTTTTTTTTTTTGTATTTCTGTCTTTTTTTCTTTTGTTGCTTTTCCTGCACGATTTTGTTGTGTTTTCGTCGCTATTTTGACAAGTTTTTTCAAGAAACTTTTAGATTTGGGTAATACCTGTACAATACCTGTACAAAGTGCAGGTGGGGGTTAAGAGGTTAAGGGTCGAGCCAGATTGATATTACAGTCCCAAAAACATTAGCGTTGATACCGTTCGGGAAAGGAAGGATGCACTTGGATCCATTCAATATGTCGTTTTGTAAAATGTAATGTGTGTTTGTGAGGAGCACACCTTGTGTTTTTCCCATCACTGCTGCGTTGCTAATAAGTCTCCAAATTGCCCAAACTACTTGGTTTGGAAAAAAAAGAAAATTGTGTTTGCCCGAGTGCTGTAGCAAACCTTTGTCAGTTTGCATGAAAACAATCAAGTGGCTGACCTTGGAAAACACTGTGGACAACACAGAAGAAGGCAGTAAGTAAGTCGCTTTAGGAAATTTGATTTAATTGATGTGGATTTGGCGAATTGGGTCAGTTTTCCCTGAAAACTGTTTCTGAGCTTGTGCATGCCAGCCTGCCATCTCTGGACTCAATGTGACTGAAGTTGGGGCTAAAGCATTAAGCAGAGCTGACCAGTCTTGACTCCTTGTGCTTAGCTAAAGAAAAAGCTAACTCTGGCTTTTCTTTCTGCGTTGCTGTAGCTTAAATGTAAACTATATTCCATGATTGAATTGAATGTTGCAATAACGATATTATTTCACAATCATGAAAGGTGTTCAAACAATCACCTGGACTTTTTCAGATAGTAAACAAGTACAATAATGCGTGAAGTAGTCTTGCATTTGTTTAGCTTCAGCTTTTGTAAGGAGGACTAAGTGTAATGGAAGCTCATCGCACTGGCTCAACCTGCACTAAACCTCTGGGCTGCTCGCGGCTTAAAAGCAAGGTTGAAGCGTTCTCCTTAGGCTCCGGTGTCTGTGCCTACTCTTTGAGCGAAATAAGGGCCTCTAATTACAATCGACTAGTGATTTTCTCCTCTCCTCTGAGTCTTATCAGCCCCTCTCCTTCCTCCCTGTGCTGCTGCTGCGGCTGCCTCTGTCACGAGGGCAAGGAGAAATCTGGAGCCATAAGCATTCTGGCCTCGATTATAGGCACAAATGGAAGCTGGGCGCTAAGCAATTTACCCCATGGGGGAGCTGTGCACGACGTACGAGGCGGATTCAAAGGAGCCAGGTGAAGGAGAGTGTACGGGGGGAGATGTAATGTTCCAAGGGCGATGGGCGAAGGCAAAGGGACGGAAATGAAGGGGGAGGAGCAACATAAGGAGTGGGTATATGCATAATAAAGTGATATGATTGTTATGGCGATATTGGCTAAGGCTGTGCTTCTCAAACTGTAGTACATGGGCTACAGTTGGTGCTTAGATCAAAGGTTTGGAGCGATCATATCTATTAGTCAATGGGTTTAGGGAACTACTGGCCTCATGCAATAATTGATGTATGTAGCAAGATTCTATTGCATTTCAGGCCTTTCATTATATCAATTTACACATACAGAGGCCCATTTTCTTTAGTTTTGTCTTAAAAGGTAGCCTGGCTAACGCCAGACTGCTGTGTGCGCTCGAATCTTTTCGAACTTCACAACAGCCTGGGGACCATGGCCGACATTTTTCCATGGATTTGGGCACCAATCACAGAACGAGGAGGGACGGTAAGACGATGACGCGCTATTTGACATAAAGCTTGTAGTTTGTTTAGGGATAATAAAAAATATTTACGGATCCAACATGACAGCAGCAGACGCGATGCCATCTTTCGATCAAGCTTTAGAACGTGTTCTAAATAGTTTAGCTCAAAAGTTTACAGCAGGTACGTCATAGTCATCTGATACCATGATACGATTGGCTATGGCTACGTGCAGACGCATGAGAGACATTCGTAGCGCCCAATAAACGGCTATGAACAATCGTAAACCACACCTCTCCTACGAGAAAATGAATTGGTGGTCCCCAGACTAAATATCACTTGTGATTTTAGTCTGGCGTTAGCCAGGCTACTTAAAAGGTGGTTTATTGTGCAAAATCGACTTCATAGAGCTTTTTACCATGTTACAATGTTATTATCTCAGCATAAACATACCTGGAGCTGTGTTTTGACCCACTCACGCATCTTTGAGTAATCGTTCGATCTTCACCCGTGGCTTTTCTTGGCATTGCGGCAGCAGCTCCCAAAAAGCTCCTACTGGGGTCCTACATATCCAGGAAATGCTTTCCTCACCTCTCGATATCTTTCTACCAAGAAATTTTCTCGCTGTGAATGGAAAAGTGACTCACCCAGAACTTCCAAATGAGATACAGCACGTCTATATTCACTTTAATTAAGCTGTTTTTTAAAACCATGTTAAACCATATTCGGAATCCATACCCAATCCCGTATTTTTTTCCAAGCCAACAAAGTGTAAAAAGTGATAAAGATTTGGCGGTTTTATAAAACGTGCCATTTTTGGTCACATCATCCAGCTGTTGTTCAGACGGCGGCGAGCGAAACAAAAAGGACAAAAGTGCAACGCGGAGAGGCACCATAGCGAGCCTGTCACCTGTGGGCTGAAGCTGTAAAGGGCTGTCAGCGCAAGAGAGCAACACGGAAGCAACAGAGGAGATAATCTGCCCCTACGTGTCAGACTGTGCAAAAGTGTGGGACGCCGGGAATGGTACACTGCTGTCTTTGTGAATCCAGCCCAGGGACTACTCCTCCACCCCACCCCTCCACCCAGACTGTTCTAAAGCATCAACATCACTGTCAGCTTCATCATCATTATGTCTACAATCATCGCTACTGTCAACTGCACACCCGATGGGGCTGAGCTGCTGGGGAGACTAGAGTGCTCTGGAAAATGGAGCCACTATACAAAAGGCTGTAGTGCCCTTGGAATAGCTGCAGTTTACAAAGTTGGGTATATGGAGACATTTTGGAAAACTACAGCTACCAGCCAATATATTACATGTACATAACATCAACGCGAAAGACGAGCCATCCTCCTGTTGTTGGGCAAGCAATCAGTGCAATACTGACTACTTAATTAAAGTGATAGTCTGGAAGTCTAAATGTATTACAAATTTGATCAAATGTGTATATATATATACTGTATATCTCCCTCTTTCCCGGATCTCAGAAACTAATCAGTCTAGTATCCTCCCGCATTGACCAATGAGACGAGCCTTTTCTGTGAACCAGCCTATCAGGTCCAATCAGAAGGGGAGGGGGAGGAACTTGATCGTTTACTTATCTTACTTCCACTTACTTTATTGTTTAAATTATGTTCCTGTTCTCATTTTGCAAACTAAGAAGGGCTTTCTGGTTAAGGAGGAGAGGAATTTGATTGTTCACACAATCTTTCCTCACTTTGCAAACTTACAGACTATCACTTTAAGAATCGCAATAATAAGTGATTAAAAATATCACTGAAGTTTTCCATCAGCCTGAGATTTACACATAATTATTTGAAAAATATGTGTATATCTAAAACACAAATGCATGGTATTTGTGTTTTTGAAAACATTTTAAAACTGAACTTTTAAAATGTACAAAAGTTCAGTTTTAGTGTTGAATTCCCCAAATTAGTTATATTTTATGCTTCTTTTGGTTTGTTTTTACGTGTTAACACAATTTTTTGAAAAAGTAATTGCTTATATGTATTTTGACTGAGTGAAATATCACAATTATATTGCTCTCGCAATATTCAAGATTATTGCATTCCCCCTCATACGGTGCTGCGTGTTACCATTGCTCAAAAAGCAATCCGTCCTTCCTCCAGTCCAACTTTTATCATCACCTCCAAGCAGTCGTGTTGACAATAATTAAACTTCTCACTTCATTTGTGTAATATGTGTTAAGGCATGCTCTCTGAGTGTTATGAGGATGCTGTGAATTAACACTGTCTCCTGCAGCTCGTTCTTGATTCTCCAGTCCAGCTGCTGAAAAAAGTAGCTTGTGCGTTGCATGGTTTAGTGCGGGTTAACAGCTGAGAAGATGAGGCTCTCAAGAGCTGTAGCCTGCCCAAATATGTCTCCGATGAGCTCTCTAAATGACTGATTCTTGGGTAATCAGAGAAGTCAGTGAGCTCACTGTGCTCCCACCCAGCCACCTGCAGACTGACTGTCGGTGTGGAGATTGCTTACTCTTCCCGCTGTAGCCCCGAGCGCTGTTCTTTTTGTCTGACACACGGCTATTGATCCCTCTGAGGAGTTGTATGTTCACAGGTCTCTGTGAATGAACTGGCAGTGTGATTGCAGTGCTGCGGCATTTCAGCATTTTGTTCCAATCCAAGGAAAGCAGATTGCCTTCGAGATGTATTATTCAATTCCGCTATGCATTTGTATTGTAATTGTGTACCTATACAATGTTGCACAGTTTGGACAACTGTGTGACATTGTATTGGGACAATACAAGATCAAATTCTATATAATTAAGGTATATTGTCAAACTTATAATCATGCCATACATAATCAGTCTTTGTTAGGTCTTAAATTAGGCTTTTCTTGTTTTGTTTTTTTTAAACAAATGTGGACACTTCAGTCATTGATAATAGTATAATAGAAAAATACCTCCTGCACTTTGTTTTGATTTGTAGTTTTAGAAAGGCCAGCAGAGGGCAGTTGTCTCTATCAGGGAAAGTGAACCCATTTGGAACAAGCTAAAAACAAAGCCTGCCAGGTTACTTAGCGTAGTTTGAAGGTAATTTTAGCACTGCCATGATCAAAAGTCTTCTAAAGGTTTATGTAAAAAACAAAGGTGCGACTAAATATGCAGGATTACTCAAACATCCGAACTTTAAAAAAATCTTTTATTATCCTTTATTATTTTAAAATATATGCACAAATATAACAATTTAATTTAAAAATACACATTTAGATTCCGTGGCCATAAGACCGTTGGAAGAGTTAAAAGGAAAAAAAAAGAAAAGAAGGAAAAAAACATGCAACATGAACACTGCACATAAAAAGCTCCAAAAGTCAATTTAGCATTGTTGCATCAGCTGATCAATTATGCTGCTAATAAAACAAGAACGCATCTAGCTTACAAAAATGCTAAAATTCCTTTTTTTTTTTTTTTTTTTTTGGTTAAGGGAACGTTCATGTCATCATGCATAACGTTGACGTGGTTTTGCTCCTTTCTTCCTCTCTTTTCCTTCTCTCATCTGCATATAGCTTCCATTTTAAGCCCTTTGTTGCTCAGAATCTTTTGTTGTCAATCTGTTGTGTGCCAAGTAATGGGTGCCGCGCTCGCTAATGCAGTTGACAGCTACATTAATAGCACTCTGTGCTTAGATGACAGTTCCTTTCGTGGAATTTAAATTATCAAGACAGATTGTGACTTCCTTTTCATGTTCAAATATGGCACGGAGGAACTTCTCCCACGTGTTTGCGTCTGTGGCTTATGTGCCCCCGTTAAAACCAAACTTGGTTTTAAGCTCTTGTAACGGGAGTATAACTTTGTATAACTCCAGGGGTTACGTCGGTGTCTCCCAATCATCACTTGCCATTTTTGTCTCATTCTGCAGGGTAGCTACTCTGTGCCACAACCATTGTTGACATTTCCTCCTCCTCTGCAGTAGAAACATCAGCCTCCTCAGCCTCTTTATTTCAACAGCCCCTTGAAATCGTTCATAAAAAAACATCTCCTTGTCGGACAGTATTTGTTATAATAGATCAATCTACCTCGAGAGTTTCTTGACTTAATAACAATAATGTGACATTTAGAGATGCACCGATCCAGCTTTTTTGCTTCCGATACCGATTTTGAGTATCTGCCGATATCCGATAATAACCAATACTAAGAGACTTTCTCTGAGTGAGAAAGTGAATAGTCCTCTTTTCTCCATTTTGAGATCAATAAATTCTTATGATCTGTAACATCATGACAAGAAAAGACAAGATATAAATTATATATTTGAATAAACTAATGGAAACACATTCAACAAGGATCACTTTCCTACACTAAATATCCTTGGTATATGACCGTCAATTTAGGTTACACTGATATAAGCAACTCACATAAAGTGATCTGATCATTACAACTTGTGCATTAAAAATGTTAGATCAGTTATTTTTAATAGCATTTCCTAAACTAAAACACAAACACTTGATTTGATTTCATTAGGTTACTTTAGGTAGTTGCTGCCCCAGACTTGATTAGTTGCTGCTAGCAATAGCAAGTTGCCGCTAGCTTTAGCATGCTATTGCTAGCCACGGCATTTTGCGCGGCGATCAAAAATACATTTACGGTGATTAAATTACCCAGGTTCTTAGCCCTTAAAATTACATGCAGCATGCCCATGATGAAAGTTGTGTTTTTAAAAAGGTTAGAAACAAAACAGGTATCGGTTCAGTATCGGTTATTTGTTGCCAAAACCCAATATCATATTTCTTGCAGTATCGGCTCCAATATCAGATACCAGTGTCGGATCGGTGCATCCCTAGTAACATTTTCGGCAAACCATCAGAAATACACCAAAGTGTGCACCTTAGTTTATGTATCTATGTCTTGAAAGGAGAATTTACCTAAACTACAGAAGTAAATTGTAAAAAATTTTTTTTGTAAAATTAGACACCAGTGCTTTCATTTTTCATTGGGTTTTTGTTGCTGTTTTGTTGGTCTCTTGTTATTGACAATATAATCGATACTGTAATTCTACATGTCTTGCAGTCATTTCAGTTAGTTGTTTTGATTTTATTCTGTCCACGTCTAATCCTGCTGAGAGAAAATGTAAGTACATTTAAGATTATACGGGTTTTTCAGCAAGAAATCCATTCTCCCCCGGCTCTATTGTACTCCCATTATCCGCGAGTGAATAATTTCTCACTGTGCTATTTTGGCCTCTTGTCACATCATCAGTTCATCCAGCTGTGGACGCTGAAGCAATTTCCTTTCCCCCCGATTCACCTATATCTCTCCGCAGCTGTGCAATTTTATATCTCTTTTCCGTCTCAGTGCAGTTATTCTAATTCTTGAGCTACGATGCTTCCGCCACTACCCTAAAACTGCAGAGGATTAAACAAGGTGACTTTGTGGCATTTTGTAAAATCCCGTCGTGGTTCCTTTTTGTCTGAACACGATGACGTATTTTTGTCGCTCAAATTTTGGGTCTATTTTTCCCACCCTACTGCGGAAGACTTTTAACCTCTGCTGTCATTCTCCCGCTGCTTCGCCTATATGCCAGACTGCGGCGAGGTGCGGAGCTGTCAAGCCTCATTGCCACTTAATGAACAAACACATTTCTGCTAGGCTCTCGGATTTGGCTAAAAGGGAAAGGCCATCTGCGGAAGTGAGTTATCAAGAACATCAAGACTTTTTCCCCCCCCCCCCCTCCCTCCCCTTCAAAGCTGATTTCCCCCATCATTACTATTTCGACATACTTGGCCCCGCTAACAAGTGGTGCGAGGATACAATCAGCGCTTTTTGATTAAATAAGGGATTTTAACATAGCACAGCAGATTAAACGCCGTGCGACATGTATACCTGTCTTCATTATTCTGTCCCCTGATGCAAAAAGTGCTGCGTCTCGGTTTGGATTCCCTACATTATGCCATGATTCATCACAATGTATATGAGCCACGTGTGCTGCACAAGCCCTGTTTGCATATTTAATCAATACTTTTGTTCTGAAACTGTGATTTCCGTTCAGATTAGCATTCTCACGCGCGATTAAAACAAGCACGAGACTCTGATCTCAGCATATTTATTCGCCAATAGATTTTCAAACATGCAGGGAGACGGCTGTGATGAGCAACTTTGATTTGAAGAGGAAACTAATGTTGAATGTTGTGTTTTTGGTTGGAACTGTTCTGTTTAAAGACATACGCTCGGGGGTGGAGGACACGTGGCTCGCAAACCTCATGGCCAATCAGAGTGCGGCTCTTTGCATGATTGGGTATGTTTAATATAATGTGTCCCACACAAGAAGTGGTATATAGTTCCCATAAACTGTAACAGTCATTAAGAATCTTGACCAAATATCCGGCCCTATTCCTACAGACCCTGTTTCCCATTTCTACACACATGAATGAGATGTTTAGGTTAAACAACAGTCAGGCAGATTGTGGCACTGGAAACAGCTTCTGTGCTTCTCAAGTTTCTGATCACGCTTTATTTGATGACATTTGGCCTCATATTCACAGAAAAGGATTACAATTAGGAAATGAAAAAAGACTAGCTCTAACGAAGCATATGATGCAAAGCGCGACATCGTAATGCGGAAATACGCAAAGTCATTGACTTTTCTTTCACAGGTGTTAAACTGTATCAAATGCAACATAAACCAGAATCTTAGACGTCCTCCAGAGACTCCTGATTGAAGTTTGAGAACTTTGTGCAGCCTAGAGTACTTTCTCTGCACAGTCCAGTCAGGACCAAGCTGCAGGCGCTGAGCGTACAGGCCAGGGGCGAATCGGAGGAGGGGGTCTCTTGGTCTCTACTAGTACCACCCCACCCATTTGCTAGTAGGACGACATGCCTAAATATTCTGTATAAAACAAAAGTGCGTACCTACGAGAGCGCTCTCATCACCGCTGTTGGATTAGATTCTGCCTGAGTTCCTGGTTTCTCTGTAAAAGCTAAATGACAGCACTATATTTTCTGTCATTATTCTTTTCATAGCGGCTGCTGAGCGTTCTCAGTGACTGTTCATCAGCAATAGCATTAGCAGCACTGAGTTAAACCTGCAGGCCGGAGCTGCTGCAGATTTAGGACCGTAAATTGAATTCACAGCCATATTTTGTGCGAACGGACCCGATAAGTCATTAAATCCAATACGATACTCTCAAAATACCTGGATCGGCTTCCGAAACCGATACTGAATAAATATCCAATCGGGACATCCCTACATGCAACTTATAAATGTGCAAAAGTTCAGATTTGGTTATCATTTTACAAATTTAGTTACATTTTTGTCCTGTTTTGGTGCTAATTTGGTATTTTTGTTTTATTCTTGTGACACAATTTGTGGAAAAACAACTTGCACTCTTGCAAATTGTGTTTAAACTGAATAGAACATACCTTGTTGAAAAAGTAGCATTAATATCGTAACGCAATATTGCACTCTCATATCACAAAAATGTTGTTTTCAATATTGCACAGGCCTACTTACAATGCATGTAACACTTTTGGATATTTCAGTGTTTACTTTGTCCTTAATTCTTAAATAGAACTGTTTTAATGAATCCCTGCTGGCAGTGTTGACTACCACAATGTGACCTCAATGAATTTAAATCCTTCATTCACCATCCAATTATGATTATGGCTGTTATTACCAATAATGGAAGTGCCAATTTAATTGGCGTCCGATGTTTGTGTGTGTAAGGCTAAAATGATAATCTCATTTGGAAAGCTTTGGCCAACTTCTGTGCAGTTGCTCACACAGCCATTTGAAACTTAAAAGTATATTGTCAGAAATTTGCGAAACCTCCGACAAAAGTGCCATTCAAACCTGCTCCGCACAACATTGGTTATGCATTAAAAAGTATTGAATTATGTATTGAAGTGCCTCCTGGAATGAAACGGCAAAGTAAATATACTCCCAAAGGCATAATATACCCCACTGCATCCCGTATTAGTTTTAGTATGTGTATAATATAGGTTTTTACGAGTGTGTACGTCACTCTTATCGCTGTTGATATACAGTGTGCTGAACCAGCACCAGGCAGCAGCCACTTTGCACGTCTCGTGTGGGGCTTGGTATTGTCAGCACTCATAAAGATGACATGGGAGCGTGCATACTGCCTGCATAGTGTCATCGCTTTCTTTTGAGGACAGAGGAGGACAGGATCTGAATCAGGAGGCTCATTGTGTTCGAAATAAAAGCGGTGTCCAAGTTGTGTTTGCACAAGAAATCCTCGTCTCTGCCCTCTCCTCTCCACGCCATTCCGCCTCGACCCACGTATATCCCTTAAATAAGCTCCGGCCTTGTTAAATACTTGTTAACGCCGTGCTCGGGCTGACAGAGGATCGTTTCAGTGAGTAGAAGCCAAGCGTTGAGAAAGCAGTGAATTCGACGTGATTGCAAATATACAACCTCATATACAGTCCCTGCTATGGCGCACACGCAATGACAAGCAAATTATAGATACATTAAATTCTCTTTAAGTATCGTAATGAGTAATGCAGATTCAAATGGCCGTTGGAAAGTGGTGTGCTAAAAGTGTCACTGTGAGAAAGCCGGCGGATGTGAGGGTAAAGGAGCGTCGCTGTAATCCCCATTGCCACCTGTAAAAGACAGAAATGTAGCGTGACAAAAGAGGAGTAGTGTCGCTTAAGGGCTGGCTGTGCATTACAAAGGAGTGGGCCGCCAAAGTTGTCTGATAGCTTCTCTGTCATTTGAAGTAGTTCACTGGCAAAGCTTTAAAACGGATTGAAGCTCTGCAAGCAATTACGCCATTAATTGCTTTTCCAATTTGCTCCACACATGGTCGGCAATGTTATGGTTACAATGGAAAGCCGCTATCCCAAAGTCTTTCTTTTGTCTCTGAAGCTATGGACCGGTGTTCAGTGACCTTCGGAAAGAATGATTGAATGGAAGAAGAATGGATTATGCATTCATAATGTCTAATTATTTCAGTTTTCTTAATGCTGGTCGACATACTGGTTTGCCGCTGATTCAGTCAGGAGCTTCAAACAAACTGATCAAAAAGAATTTCGTATTTTTCTTAGGAATTCGTTATAGAAGGTCAGGGATTCAATTAGATTCATTTGGGGCACAAACATAATAATACAGCCAGCAAATGAGGATAAAGCTGTATTCTCCCTATCAAACAGAAGAACAAAGAATAAAAAATGAATTGAATTTCTGAAACACTATTTATTAACACAATTTTGACCATGTCTGTCTGCTCCTGAGCGTAATACTGATGTACTTGTTTGTTTGGGGTAATCTCTAAGTGAACAAGTGATTAAAGCTTGTATTGAGATATGAAAATGACTTCCAACTGACAGGCAGCTGTGAAGCCAGTTTGTCAAGGCGCACACTGACCTGGAGCTTTGTGGAGCACCCCTGGGCTTGCCGACAGCAGGGCAGGCCCGTCGTGAAGGCAGCCACAGAACGCTATAGGCATGTACGCTCTGGTAGGAAACCAAAGTGCCATATGGATCAGCAGATGTCCCTCTCTACTGTGATTCCTATAAAAATTTGCTTTGATATAAGATATAAAACCTGCTATAAGAGACGCATGCTTAGTCTGGGATACAATACAAGTACATCCCGTTGTCTGCCCTGTTCTTTTGAATGGTGCCGCGGATGGGACGACACTGACTGTTCTTTGGGCCTGCAGTCTGTCCATGTGTGTTATTACCACATTACATCTCTTTCAGATCAGCGGCGGACCCTCACGCCGGACTGATTTCCACATTTTCTTCAAAGTCACCACTGAGACCATTTGATTCCATTGTCCCCCGATGCATCTTAAACACTGTCTGCTCGGATTGTAATATACAGCTTTGCTGCAAATGAAGCACAGGCAGCCAAAAGACCAACGCAACTGCATGAGCAAGCAAAAGCACGCGCCTCCAAGAGTAATCAAAACTCTACTGTTGATGTTACTTATGTCGGGAGATGTACACCTAAATCCCGGGCCTCTACATAAAGATGATGAACTCGAACACACCTTGGAACAACAGCACCAAGCTAACTATTCGATTCCGGGAGTTAATGAGACAACAAATACACTCTTTCTGACTAATAATAAAACATGTGTGTCACAAATATTCACGTCTCTGCAAGATAAGATCAACTCACACGGCGACGTCGTTTTGACCAACGTGGGTGAAGACGGGTCATCACGTCTCACAAGTGGACACTGCAGTAGACGTGTTTTTCCCGTTGCTGTCGCTGAATCCGCTGGGGCATCTGGACATCTGAGTACATCCATCTGCGGGCTGGACGAAGCAGTTGCGAACGCTGCCACAGCGAACCTCAGCAGATACGGGGCCCTAATCCCAACGAAGAGCGGAGCGTCGGCGTGTGCCATCCAGTACCAGCAAAAGAATCACAAAACACCGGCGTCTGTAGCTCGGAATTGCACAGTGCGGTGAGTTTTGATCTACACGGCGCATGCATTACAATAGTTGCCGAATGTAAACAACGACGGCAACTCGTAAGGACCAAAAATCCAAATCGTGCAGCGCTCAAGCAGAAAGAGCTGAAGATCTTCCAAACTGTAAATCATGCCCAGATTATTTGGAATCCCCAAACAAAACCAAAGGGGATGTTTGGAGGACACATTAATATAAGGCGTATTCTACCAAAAATAGATCCAATTAATAGACTGTTAACAGACTCTAACTTGGATTGCTTATGTGTGACTGAATTCATCCACTCCAACAAACCTGTTCAACACACCTGGTTACAAGTGTTACAGGAGAGACAGGGACCAAGGAAGGGGCGGGGTTATCTACAATCCACCCTCAAAAGGAGCCAATTTCTGTAATGATTTTAGGAGTCTCCTACTGAATGTTGATAAATGTGATGAATGTATAATTATGGGTGATTTCAATATAAATTGACAGGAGAAAAACAGCAGAACAAAGCTGAAATCTTTGATGGATAAATTCAAATATAAGCAAATGATAAACAAGCCTACTAGAATCACCAGACATAGCGAAACATTGATTGACTTGATTTTGTAAATAGACCAGAAAGAATAACTAAAACGTATAACCTGATAACGGGGCTTACCGATCATAATATGAGATTAGTTGTCAGAGAGTTAACTAAAAAGCATCTCATTAATCAAGCAGAGAACAAAATGAAAACCACAGGAATTCCTAAAGCAAAAATAAATGATTTTGAAAATGAATTAAACCAAGTTAATTGGAACAGTGTTACTGCTGAGTCTGATTTAAATTTGAGTGCATCCAATGTTGTTACTAAATTAAATCATGTAATAAATAAACATACAAAAACTTGGACGAGTAAACCAAGAAGGTATTCTCTTCCTTGGTTCCATAGCGACATTTGGCGAATGGCTAAAAATCGTGAACTTGCACTCAAAAAGTTCTTAAAATCTAGGAATAATACCGACCATCTAATTTTCACTGGTCTCAGGAATAAAGTCATAAGTGAAAGCTAAAACTAAATATTTTATAAAAATGTTAGATGAAGCAAATGGAAGCAGCTCCAAACTATGGCAACATATAAACAAATTGACAAAATCTAATCGGAAAAAACATCAAATGACAGATTGCCTCAAAATTGTTAATGACAATCAGTCAATTGCTAACGAGTTCAACAAATTCTTTGTTGAATCGGTCCACGATCTAGCCAAACCTTTCAAGGGCAAATTGCCTTCTGAGAGCAAAGCTCAGCGTAGCGGTACAGATCATTTTAAAATCAGAGAAGTTTTGCATGATGAAGTAAGGAAAATTATAGTCAATATGAAAAATTCGACATCAAGAGACGTACATAATCTTAATGTAGCTCTAATTACAAAAACATCTAAGCAGCTTACTTGATCCTATAACTTACCTTGTAAACTTGTCAATACAAACAAACACTTTCCCACAGAGCTGGAAGATTGCTGTAATCACTCCAATTCATGTCAGGCGACAAAGACCAAGCCTGCAACTACAGGCCTATTTCCATTCTCCCTGTAGTCTCCAAAGTGCTGGAAAGAATTGTGGCTGGGCAATTAATAGAACATCTTGAAAATAACTGTTGCATCCCCAGCAGTTTGGGTTCAGACAAAAATACAGCACAGAAACAGCCAACTGCTTTTTGTTGGAACAGATCAAAGGTTCACTGGATAAAGGGAATGTCGTAGGCGCTGTGTTTTAGATCTGAAGGAAGGCCTTCGACACAGTGGACCATTGCATCTTATTGCAGAAATTACAGCTATTTCAATTTTCAGCTACAGCTCTGTCATGGTTTAAGTCCTACCTGGAGGGTAGAGAACAATGTGTGAAAGTAGGAAGCGTTAAATACAACTGTCCCATTTGACTTTCAACGTACGGGCTTCTACGGCCGGTCTACGTGCACAAAGCGCAAGAAAACGCACGGAGAGCGCGTGTGTGACGTTCTTATTTGGGAGCCGCAGACCCGCCGCAGATCCGCCGCAGAGGTTCTTTGACATGTCAAACAAACTCTACGGGCGCTTACGTTTTTTCAGGTTGCACGAACGCCGTACGTCTGCGTGAATCGTCTGTACGGCAGGCGTATGTCTTTCGTACGTTTTGTAGGAAACTGTTTCGTATGCCACACTTGCGGACATCGTATATGTGTCGTGCGCCACACCCACACCATTAGTGCGGCCAACGCACGGTCAGATATCTCGTGCGTTCTCTATACATTTTGCGCAAGTCGTTCGTGAGTTGCCCGTTCGGCGAGAGTGCATCTACCGCACAAAAACTCCGATGTATAAAGCTTCAGAGGTGCCTCTGACCAGGTACAAAGTTTTTGCAATATGCCGAGGGGAAGAGGGAAGGCGAGGACAGAACAGGTGTCAGAGAGGGAGGAGAGAAAAAGGCGTTATGCTGGTGTGACGCGCAGCAGCAATTCACCAAAGGTTTTCTTTTGGATCTCTGTATGCGAATATAAGACATGTCACCGTGGCTTTCGCTCTCCAGCTCCTGGAAAAGTGTGTCATACAGCCCAAACATGCGCCTTCTCTGTATCCAAGGGCGAAATATATAGGCTATTCCCCTCCAAATTGCCGGTAATCTCTGAGACGACGTACAGATCGCGTGCAGTTCTTGCAAACTTCATACGAAGCCCGCATGGCACCCACGGTCAGTACGTTTATTGCAGGTTGGTCGTGCGTTTGCTGCACGAATGAAGTGACAGCCGCGTGTCTGAGCAGCCTGTGTGTGACGCACGTTGGGTGCGCGGTGATCTGAACACCACAACTACGTTCTCCACGAACAAAAAATAAACGCCTTTTGGAAACGCAAGAAATCGCACGACCAAAAAGTCGTACAGCCGAGGCTTAAGATAAACACCTGAAGTTCCAAAGTCAAGTAAATAACATCTGCAGGAAAGTCAAATCAAATCTGAACTGTTTTCGTTTTATAAGAAGAGAGTTATCACACCACGCGGCTTTATTGTATATGCATGCAATGGTTTTTTCACATCTGTCATACTGCATTACAGCATGGTCACAAACATCGGCGTCCACTCTGAAAGCAGTCACCTCTCTGTATAAACAGGCAATTAAGATATTTGACAAGAAACCTCTGAGATGGCATCATTGTGATGTCATACAAGCTTTTTTACTTTTGAAAACTTTGTACATTTTAGTATAATGAAATTTACTTTTAAATGTCTGAACAACTGTGTGTCACCACTTTTCTCTGGCCTCAAGGTGAGGTGTCAGGGCTCGCTCAGACCTTCCACCAGAGCCTCAGTTAGTGGGGACAGTCGAGCTTCTCCTTCAGAGGGGCTAAACTCTCTCCCCACTGCAGACTAATATCAACATCTTTAAATGGTCTCAACTTATATAGCGCTTTTCCACCTTCATTATGCATTCAAAGTGCTTTACAGCAAGGATCCACTCACCCATTCACACTCTAATTCATACACCAGTGTACGCAGACACTGTCTTGCCCAAGGACACAACGACAATGTGCACCTTCAGGAGGCGGGATTCGAACCCCTGACCTTCCGACCCGCTCTACCATCTGCGCCACCGTCGCCCCCAAAGCTTTACCAGAGAGCTCAAACAGTGGCTCAAATCGGGCCAAACTTGTTCCCATGTGTAAAATGTGCCTTATCTTGTTTAATAATGTGCTTTATTGTAACCTTGTTTCATAACGTGTTTTATCTTTGTAACCTGAAAGCCCCCTATGGACAGGTGTTGAAAATTAGCACATGTGTTATAACACTTTGAACAGTGCATCTGGTTCATCCAATGTAATTGCTATGTCCATATTAAATGAATGAAATGAAAAAAATCATCTTGTTACCACAGCTCTTTTTAAAGCGTACAGCCCTCAAGCATCTCTGTGTACAAAATCCTCTTATTGTTCTATCCCTGTGTGACTCTTTAGTGAAACAAGCTGCTACTTAAAGCATATGAGATCTGGGTTGGCGTGAGGTGATTGTGGCCGTGGCGTTTTCTTGTGAGTGGGGAAGAGAGTGGAGAAAGTAATGATTGAATTGTGGCTATGAGGATAGCATTACAGTACAAATTAAATGTCTCGGTAATGCTGTATATGTTCTCAAATGTTTCACACCACGTGCCTCCTCATAAAATATTCTCTGACGGTTACACCAAACATACAGATCACCGTTAACTTTGAATATTTAGATAATTACGGCTCTGATTTGCTGGTTTATTTTTCAGTCATAGCTGTATATTTGCATATTTTATAGGAGAACTGAAAGACGTAATGACAGATTGAAATAGGCAATTTTCTTGTGACTAAACCTCACAGCGGGGGGTGCGCCTCTCAGGATTGATGGCTCATTTCTTAGTAAGTAAATCTTTGCTGGAAAAGCGGTGTCTTTGGTTTGTGCGCGCTCTATTTATGAGCAGCCCTGTGCATCAGTAGCAAGAGGAGCAAGCAAAGGCTTATATTGGAATGATTTCTGCGCCCTGCGATAGCGTCTGTCTCATAACGCTGTTCTTGTCTGGCGTACGTGATGAAAATGTTGATAATAACTGGGCAATCTTCAGTATGTTGGAAGATAATGCAGTCTTGCAAGAATAACCTCGGAGACTTGAAAATGGCATATGAATGTCAAGAATATATATTAATAAAAGTGAGGCATATGAAGGAACAATATTTGGAGTGAGTTAGAAAATGCCACTCTCCATAGCCCCATCTTTTCGTTTTTTAAGTCATGTTTCTTGACTTGAATATATGGCATTTATAAAAGTTGATTTAAAGAACTAAGTAACTTGTTTACCTTAATAAATTATTTCCGTAGTCCCTCTGGGGGTAGTACAAGTGATAATGGGATGACTGGGGGTCTTTAATCTCCCCCGGTGTCTCCACAATTGCAACTTTCCTGCCTCCGGGTCGGAGGCGCAATACACACTAATAGAATCATGAAGAAGAAGCTAACAGGCTAACGGTCAAAGCTAACGGTGGCCTAGCGCCACTTTAGCAGTATTTACAGCCAAGTTTGAGTGACAAAAATTATCTCCATTGTGTAATTGGGTTGTGGCACAATGTGCAATATCCCTCTCTCCCTTTGTCTTTTCTGTCAGTGTAGTATTTACTCTCACGGGCAATTAATAAGTTAAAAAAATGCACCATGCTACGACACCTGCAGTGGCGCTCATGGCCTCTAGGGGCACGAGTTACTTAGTTCTGCTTTAAAACAGGGCTTGGACAATATGATGGTACTTCTTTGGTATCCTTTTTGTTTTAATACCTCATGATATATCATGATACAAATAATATTTTTCACATCACAAAGTTTGTAAAGACAGCCCAGTTTATTTAAACATCAGATGCCCCTCCTGTCAAGCTCCGCCTGATCTCCCGTGCTGAAGGCAGGGAAGGTCCTTATATTTGAGATAACCATGTCTTATAAATCACTGCTAAATATTTGAGATAACCATGTCTTATAAATCACTGCTAAAGATCATTAAACATTAGCGATTACAATGTAAAGGTTGCCACTCGGGAAGGGCGTTTACAATACTGTGAGGTTCTAAATAATTACTCTTATCGTAGAGAGGAGACTTTGAGTGCATATCTTTCAAGCTAGCAGGTGGCGATAGAGCTGTCAATCACGGTGGTGGGTTGTTCTGCATATCAAGTCACCTTCACCCTTTAAAATTTCGCTCAAAGACAGCTTCCTTAAACGCCTAGAAGGCACTAGCAATCATTTGTAATACCTCAAATAAAGTCAAGGGGAGACTTTAAGAGCTAGCTATCAATGTAATCCTTGACACAATTCACTGCTATTCCGACATCTTTGTCCCCTTTGAAACTTAGCGTCAGTGGTTGCGCTGTCTAAGTGGTTGATTTAGCATGGCTAAGGTGTGAATATGCTAAACCAGACCCTGAATGCATAATCCCTATAGAGGTGTAAATATATGCATGTACTTTAGTTCAGCAGACCACATCCTGTAGGAGTAGAACGTCCCATGGCACACAGCTAAAGCTAGCAACTGTTGTCGAAATAGCTTAAACTTAAAGGTATTTGCAATGGAGACCGAAACATACCATCATCAACGTGTTAACTGCTATGCTAACACTTCTTTGTGAAATGGCACTGTTATGCAAACACACTTAAGCTAGTTATTGCTTTTCTAGATTGTGTGCCTTTTGAAATATAGGCAAACTGTACTCGCTAGCAATGTTGTGCTAACCGTAGATGGATAAAATGCTAGGAAAAGCACTTTTTGCTTTACCAAGTACTTTATGAAGTGAGTAGGCTAAATGAGAATCTAATTGAATACATCCAAAACTCTGCCGCCAGGGTCCTGACTCACGTCAAGCCCTGGCAACACATCACTCCCACTCTCATCCATCTACATTGGCTTCCTGTGAAATATCGCATTCAGTACAAAATCCTTCTCCTTACCTACAAATCCCTCCACTCCCTGGCCCCTCAGTACCCGTCTGACCTCATCGACACTTACACTCCGTCCCGGTCGCTTCGCTCCTCTTCCTCAGTTCAACTCACCGTTCCTCACACCAAGTTGCGGACCATGGGAGACGGAGCCTTCTGTGTCCAGGCCCCACACTCTGGAACTCACTCCCTTCACACTTACAAACAGCTGATGATATTGGTCATTTCAAATCAATTCTGAAAACACATCTGTTCAAATTGGCTTTTGACATTACTTAGCATCAGTCCAACAACCCGCTAGTTCTGTGTGTGTGTGTGTGTATGTGCGTGCTGTGAAGCGCTTTGGGTATCCTGAAAAGCGCTATATAAATCCAAGAGATTATTATTATGCGTTCTCAAGGGAGCTATGCTAGCCTGGCCTTAGCCATCCGTAAACTCCAGTAAATTATAATTTCCCTACACGTACGTCCGGGACTGATCTCAGTGGCTGCGATTCATCGGTTGAATTTCAACCTACCATTCAGCGAGCGGGGGAGGCGGGTGTTGTAGGTGACGTCAAAGCATTTGCGCCACATTTGCTGGTTGTAGTTCGGCAATGGCGGCGGATACGAAAGTAATGGAAGCTCTTCAATCCGTTCTGGCTCGGTTCCCAAATATCCAGATATTAAAATTGAAGCCTTGGAATGCGCAAGGATTGGTCCCAAGAGTTATGATGGCTTGCTTCACTCACTCGGGCGCATTACATAGTACGTCATGACCAAACGCTAGCAAAAATCCGATCCAATCGTTTCAAAGGAGTTCCCCCCTCCCACCTGATAACGGAGCTCAATTGTGAAGATCCAGACCCTTGCATGAAACGAAATGAGTACCAGGCTAGAGCTATGCAGATACATTATAGTGAATGGGGCCGAACTTCCTCTAGGTTTGTCCTTGCAGCAAGAAGATGTTTAATGCAAGGCTTGAAGATGTTAGGCCTTTGTCTTTACAACAAAAAAATTGGATACTTTATTTTTTTTAACTTCCCTTATACACTACCACAATTTTAAAACAAAAGTCACCACAAGAAATCTCTGAAAAGGCCCTATATCCATTTTCCCATATCGCAGACATTTCAGCTTGTTGCCGTAATTGCTTGCATTTCTGTGTCCCGCGTGTATAAGCTACATATGGACTGAAAAGTAAAAAAAACAAACAAAACCAGATCGGGCCACTTTCCTTTCCTTCCTTCACGCTTCCTTTCACTCAAGTTTTCATTGTACAACTGCAACCAGGGAACATAGAGCAGCGGCTAAAAGGGGAGGTGTGGTGCGGGGGCTGATTTCACTGCCCCCCTGAGACCTATTGGGCACTAGGTGTGAAAAGTGGGCCGGTTCCAAGCGCCTTAGGAGTGGCCACACTTTCTCAAGCAGGTCACAGAGTAGCACATGCAGTCTGCAATTGTGTGCAGGAAGTGTGCGTGTGTACCATATATGGATTTGGACACAGTAATGGGTTTTACTTTGGATATGTAAGGAGGGCAACAAGATGATAGCACTGCCTAGCGTGAAGGTAAGAAAAGGCCTGTTTGCACTGTGTATAGAATGGGGTAGGATCTTTGAGAGAAAACTTATGGTATGTGTGTATCACATCCATTTTATAACTTACGCGATTGATCATGCAGCCTGGATTTTGCTGTTGTAGTTTTTTCCCCAGTTACAAAATGTGAATGTTTTTTTTTTTTCCTACTTGTAAATACACCCAATTAAAAGAGCCAATGTGTTTGCCGTGTTCTCCAAACATTGTGTGTCTTACGAGTGCCATTATGCTGAGCAGCGAGCTGGAAATTTGTGCAAGTAATGGCTTTGCCCTGGCAATATAATTAGTCAAATGCTGATTTCAAGACAACTCCCCTAGAAACGGTGCCACCGAGACTAAATATCACCTTCACAAGTGGTGCTTATCTCCCTGTGTGGGCAGAGAGAAATGCTCATGTCCTGCTGCCTGCGTAGAGGCCGCGGACAGTGAGTTAACTAGACTGGACCAAAGAATCCTATGTGGAAGTGCTGGAAGATTTTATTGATTTTATGTTGGTTTACAAAAAGGCATTCGACTCGGCAGTAAAGCAACTCGCCTAAATGAATTTGGAAGTTGTGGGGTTTTGATGCCTTTTGTTTTTGTTTAATAGTCCATTGATTTATCCAGGTCTGGGGCCGTTAAGGACTAATGCAACCAAATTTGGACCTCCTCTCCTTACGGATGGCAGTGGCAGAGTATTCACCTACCAATCCAAAGGTCGTCGGTTAAATTCCAGCTTCGACCAGTTCATACTGTTGTTTTGTCCTTGGGCAACACTCTTTACCCGCCTTCCCTCCACTGTCTGTGTATCCTGATGTTTAAATGTGGGTGTTTGTGAATGTAAATCTGGTACAATGTGTGGAAATTGGCACCCATTAGCATTTGTAGGCAGCCAAAAACGCTCAACTGTACATAATGTGAAGTTTTGTTAGTGTTGGCTGCTAGCATGGTAACGTGGAAATGGCCCGAGTTAACATCTAAAGATTTAATGCTTAAAAAGGTCTTCAGTCGCGGAGCTCTTTTTCAAGGATTCACTCTTCGCTTGTCCGTCATGGTTTTGTTACTTTTCCCCCCCAAAATATGGTAATTACTTCTGGCTCCATAAACTCTTAAAGCTTTTGCGTTATTAATAAGGCCTTGCAAGTGAGAATTGGCTCGTGCACTTTGAGTCAAAATCCAGAAAAGTTTCAAAATAAATGTTTTGTAACAGTTTCCTCTGGCGTTGCCTTCTGTGTGGTTGTTGTTATTGTTCACAAATAATGGGGAACACACCATGCTGCCATGCCTGTCAAAATGTTGTCTGTGTTTGTGTCATACCTGCTGCTAGACCTGTTGTACTTCTATTAATGGGATCGAGTGATTTTGAAAACAATATCAAAAAGAGTATTGTGAAAAGATTTGCCATTTATTTTTAAACCAATGTGCAGTTTCAGTAACATAAGGAGTAACATTTGAGAGAAAACTGAAACATGGACTATCACTTTAGGCGTTTGGCTTTTTGTTGTGATTATTGCAGCCTTTGCAATTGATAACTGTGACCTTTCAAATTTCGATTGATCTTCCATCCCTAGCTATTATATGATTTTAACCTTTCCTAAACTTCCTTTTCCCCTTGTGTTTTCATACAGGAGCTGCAGTTTGAGCGGCTTACCCGGGAGCTGGAGGTGGAGAGGCAGATTGTGGCCAATCAGCTGGAAAGATGCCGACTCGGGGCAGAATCGCCAGGCGCCGCGAGCAGCAGGTAATGAGAAGATGATGCTCCCTCCATATACCCCCGCTCACATGAGATGCCACATGGCGCTTTTATCCGGCTCAGCTGCGGCCAGATTCCACAGTAGTATAACCTTATGGCATGGAATTAACCTGCTGTGTATATGACGTATGGGACAGTAAATGAAAGGGCACTTCAGTTTCATATTCTGCTGCGAACAAACAGAAATTCTGCGTTCATTTGGTCCTCGAGCGACCGGGGAACCCTGACTTCTGCTCCTGTCTGCAGTAATGCGCTGATCTTTTCATTTATTGTTAAGTTTGAGATTTTTGGTTAAATGCTTTCATATTTATAGAGAGCTGTCGGAGGAATACAATAGCGAGAGAAACACCCGATATTAACACTAGCAAAAGGCAAATTGACGTGATATTTTATAAATCAAGTAGACTTCTGTTCAGCTTTTGTGAAGGTGAGTACCAAATTTAAGCCGTCAAAAACGCTAGTCTGTGATAAAATGTTTTGTTTGGTGATATCAAAATTCACGAGTACACAAGTCTATATGAACGCGGCACAAGAAACTGCTCAACGTATGAGCGGTCTGTCCACTGTACTATTACTTGAGGAAAAGATGTACTTTGAGTCATGAGTTTCTCCTATATTGACTTTTTAGACGTTTTAGCAACAAGCATCGGTCAATTTAAGCCCGTGACAGCGCAGTGACTTTTGCCCAATGAAGTATATCGGTCAGCGAGTTGGTTCATTCTCACTTCATCGCTGCACCTCACCTCAACGAGCACAGCTGTCTCTCAGAGCTCAAGTGACCATGTCGATAAAAGCCACGGGCAGCAGTTAATATGACCAAACGGAAAGGTCAGTATCATATATAACGAACTTACCCCCGTGCTTTGCTTCATGATGATTTTTAAAAGTTATACATTATTTGATTAAGATTATGTAGGACAATATTTCATGCTGCAATTCCAGCCAAGATGGAAAGGCTGAAGGCATGTTTTTTTGCAGCCACTTTTTCGCATCCACTGACTTGCACGGCATCGGTGGAATTGTTTTGAGCCCCGCTTGAGGTCTGGTTTAAAATTCATTTCTTTGAGGTGTCGAGGGAAATTACTCTGAGGTTAATGGACTGTGACATTATTTCTGAGATTACCTAATGGTCAGATTTGTGCTGGCTTTCATTAATGCATTTGTTCTATGTTGCTTTCTCATCCTTTACTTTTGATTAAAAGCTACTCAAAAAATGGCCAGTATTTTTCGGTTACCGCATTTCCCGGACTATAAGTCGCTCCGGAGTATAAGTCGCACCAGCCAAAAAATGCACAATGAAGAAGAAAAAACATATACAAGTCACTCCGGAGTTAGCCTTGTCTTACCATACCCTCCTACTCATTTCGTACAGAGGGTCTGGAACTTCACAATTGAGCTCCGTTTTCAGGTGGGAGGGATGAACTCCTTTGAAACGATTGGATCTGTTTTCAAACTTCAACCAGCAAATCCGGTGCAAATGCGTAACGTCACCTACAACACCCGCCTCGCCTGTTCGCTGAATGGTAGGTTGGAATTCAACCGATGAAACGCAGCCACTGAGATCAAACCCAGACATACATGTAGGGAAAACATAATTGATCGTAGTTTACGGATGGCAAAGGCCAGGCTACGCCGGAGTACAAGTCGCACCATTAGCTGCCATTTAGCTTTTAGCTCGCGACTAAGTTTCTTGCTCACTCAACTTTCTTTCTGCTGCTCGATTACCGTTTTCGGCTGCATATTTCGGTAACACTTTAGAATACAGCCCGCGAGTTCCAGGTGTAAGTACGGGTAACAAGAAAGGAATTACACATGTAAGTACAGGTACTCTTACAACGTGTAACAAGGGGGAACAATGTGTAACAAGGTAGTACAAAGTGTCACAAGGGGGAACAATGTGTAACAAGGTAGTACAACGTGTAACTACATGTCAAGGTGTAGTAAAGTTATTCATTTTTATTTTTTTATTTCATTCAAAAGTGACATCATACAATCACAACAAAACCGCCAGCCAATACAGTATGAATGAAACGGAGCAATTTATGGTGCTGAGCTATCACATAGTTGTGGCAAAAGGGAATATGGTATTGTGCATACATTTTAATGTAGCAGGACAACAGTATTACTGTTGTGAAAGTGAAGACATGACTCCAGGCATTTTTATTGATTGTTTATTTATTTTTTGTAGTGAGACACCGTTGCCTGTAACAAGCAGAAATAAGAGTGAACAGAAAAAAATAAAGCACAACAAGAAAAGTACCACGTTATCAATGTGCATGTATACTGTAACTAATGTGTAGGTAGAGAAGAGCATGGACTGTAAATTGAAGTGAGACACTGTTGCAGTGAACAGAGAAAAATAAGAACAAGTGTCCAAAAATTATCACGCTTAATTATCATTCCTAAGTCAGATGGAGCCTTTCTGTGCTGATGTGAATTGTTTGTAGTTGTAGGGGAAACGGGAGGAAACCTATGTTGGCACAGGAAAAACATGCATATCTGCACAGAAAGGCTCTGTCTAACTTAGGAATTGAACCCGGGACCTTCTAGCTGTGAAGCAAAAGCGCTAACCACTGTGTCATCATATCACATGGTGTATATGCACTTTGATAGTGTGATAATTTTTGGAGACTTGTTCTGCTTGTTTTTTCACTGTTCACTCTTGTTTCTGCTCGTTACAGGCAACAGTGTCTCACTTTAATTTACAGCCTGTGCTCTCCTGTATCTACACATTAGTTACAGTATACATGCACATTGATAACGTGGTACTTTTCCTTGTTTGGTTTTATTTTTCTCTGTTCACTCTTGTTTCTGCTTGTTACAGGCAATGGTGTCTCACTACAAAACTATAGCGCAGCACCATTAATTGCTCTTTGAATTCCTTTACTACACCCTGACACGCAGTTACACCTTGTACTGCCTTGTTACACATTGTTCCTCCTTGTTACACTTTGTACTTCCTTGTTACACAGTGTTCCCCTTGTTACACGTTGTAAGAGTACCTGTACTTACATGTGTAATTCCTTTCTTGTTACCTGTACTTACACCTGGAACTCGCGGGCTGTATTCTAAAGCGTTACCCATATTTCTCTACTGCAGCTCGTAATCTACAGAATATTTTCTTTTGGGGGCATTTGTGTTCCGTCTTAGCAGATCTAGCCCTCTAGCAGCGGTCAGTGTGAAAATAACAAACTTGTGAAATTATATATTTTGATATATAAGTCACACCTGAGTATAAGTCGCACCTCCAGCCAAACTATGAAATAGTGCGACTTATACTCCAAAAAATACTGTACTGTCAACTCTCGGCGTGCAATATGGCTGCACGATTTTACTCATTACGTTTGCATTTGAAACATGTTCATCTAGGTCTAAAAACTGTAAATCCCTACAGTATTTAGACCTAGATGAACATGTTTCAAAAAACAAACGTAATTAGTAAAATCCAGCAAACCCGCTGGTTTTCAACATGACAAAACCCCATGGAGAAAGATCCTCAGCGCATGGGAGGATTTTGTCATGAGAGGAAATCAGGTCTAATATGCAAGACGGTCATATCGAATGGCTAACTGCACCCCTGAGACTGCTACTTTTATGTGACATTAAATAAGATGCCATTCTGAGGCGTCCATACAGTAGATAATCACTAACATGGGCCAATCTTTCACAGAAAAAGTTTGCAATGTGAAAGATAATCGAAAAATGGAACGATTGAGTGCACGAGAGTGCCTCGGAATTGGACGCTTTTTATTTCTCTTGCGGTAATAACGTATCACTGAAAATATTTCACTGTAGCGTAGTGTTGCAAGTGGGAATACTATGTTATTTTTTCCCATTTGACTGACAGCAGAAATAATGAATTTTCAGCAGTTATCAAATCTATATACATAAAATTACACGCATTAACATTCAAATACCAAGGTGGAACATTTTGTGCGATCATTCCTGGCTTTATGACAATACCTGTTAGGCTCGTGTTCCTGAAACATTTTTTTACTTGCAAATCACACTCACAAAGCCATGAATAGCACTACCCGCATATTGCGAGCACTCTGAGTGACTGTCCATTTCCCCGTTCGTTTGGAAATGGATGCAGGCGCTATGCGGTTTCAAGAATAACAAAAACATCTAGGCAGCTATGCTTTAAAACACGCTAAGCTTGTTAACTTCAGTTCCTTCCCTCCTGGACCATATTTTTAGTTTCCGTGAGTTCTGTAATTGTTTACACAGTTGTTGAGAGTTGGTCAAGTCCTGAAAATGCCAGATCGAGGCTACCGTTGTTCAATTTTGAAAGCTTGAATGCATGTGTAATAACACTTAAAGGTGGAAGTCTGGACATTAGATTTTTTTTGTTGCGCACAAAAGTGAAAATATAGCGTCTAGGCATTACTGTAGGTTTAATAATGTTGAAGCTTGGTCAACATCGTGTAGGATTTGTATTAGCATTTTTTTCCACCAAATGACTATGACCTGTCCTGCATAACTTAACCAAGACCACGTTTTAATAACGGTACATCATTGTGACAAATGTACTCACTTCACAATTACACAAAGATACATTTTTTACATTGGTTCCTCATCCAACTTCTTTGGCACTGTCTCAAAATAAGAATATTTTGTGTATGTACACAACAATGACCTGCTCAAATCGACATGCATGAATGAAAAGTATATGATAATTTTAAAAAAAACTACACTTATGTTTGCACTTGTAGCTCTATTTTTACCTTGTCTAAAACATTGCTCCCAAAACATAACCGATCTGTCTCGCACCTTTTTTAATAGCCACAACAGCACGCCTGCTATCAGTGCACATTTGTGTGTCAATAGAGAATAGCTGTCTCCATCAAACTTCACCTCAATAGCCCAGCAGGTAACAAGTCAGTTTGGAGTCGCTCACCCCCTTCCCCTGTAATGACCCCCTCCCTTCCATTGTCAACACGCATACACAGCAATGACAACCATCCAACTTGACCTGTGGCGACGCTTCTAAAAGACCCCCCATTCATCCAGTGTCTCTTTCACCCAAAGGGCTCAATAAAACGAAATGTCCTGTCACTAGCTGGCTTTCGGTGCGTCTTGCGGTTGGCTCTCTCCTGCCTCTCCATTTGTCCCAGTTCACTGGAGCAAGACACCGCTAACTTCCTCCTGTTTAATTGCCTGCGTGCTCATTTAAAAAAAAAAAATCAAGGAAGATTATTTTCTTTTAAAGACGTCACAAAAATTGATACACAGCTAATGGCATCAGGTGTCGGAGAGCGTCTTTTGCATTAGGCAAAAGGAATGGCGGAAAAGGAAAGGGGTCTGCTTCCCGACCCCTGTCGGGGCTAATAAGCAGCGCAGAGAGGGAGAGACGTGAAGTGCTGCCTTTGGTCTAAATACATAATCATAGCACAGATGAAGTGAAGCTTTCTGTGGGAAAAATATCTTCTCTATCAAATCTTGTTCGTCTCACTATGTTTTAAGCAATATTGCAGCCATACAGTATACGTTGGCGCCCGACCAATATGGATTTTTGGGGTCCAATACCGATATGAAGGCTAATATAGGCCGATATTTTGCATAATTTAATTTGATGTAATAGTTTTTATCTCTCAAATAGTTAAACATTTATTAATATAGTAAAGGTTTCAATCATAGACATACTAATATAGAAATATATCTAATGGGAGTTGTGTGTTGAACTGTGACAGCAGGGGGCGTTTTATTTGGGGCATAGGGCTGATTTATTCAAGGCAATCATGTTTAGTAGGTACTTCAGAGGGAGCTTGCTGGAAAAATCAGCAGATTCCTAAACAAAAAGCAGTACGTCTCTATCTCTTATGGTTCTGAAATAATACGCAAAAATGGACAACATAAAATATATAAAATAGGTTTACAAACTTGTGACCAGTTTTCACCGCGATGTTCCTCCGCTCCCCTGAGGCCTAGGAATTTGTGGGAGGGTTAATTTTAAAGCTCTGACTGAGCTCTTTCCAATGCATAAAAACCTGTTTCAGCTCAGTCTCGATCACTTTCGGTTCCGGAGATATCGGCCGATAGCCGATATTGTAAAATACCCCAATAGGCCCGATATGTCGGTGCATTCAATTTGCAATGCAATTTCTTGCCCCTATTATTACCCACTAAACATTCTCCAACCAGGGCCTAAGAACGTGTACAATAGGCACCAGGCTGTCTCAGTGTGATACAAATAGTTTGTTTTTTTGTGCTCGCCTTGTGTAGTTTTTTTAGTTGTTGTAAGATGTAATATTAAAAGCTTATCAGAGATCAACAGGTTTGTCAATCCTCCATTCCTCTTAAAAAAAAAAGAAAGAAAAAAAAGAGTTGGTTCGTCTGCAGTCGGTCCAAAACTCCGCTTGTCTTGACCAATATCAACAGGAGAGCCCACATTGCTCCTGTGATAAAATCTCTCCACTGGCTCACTGTTGTGTATCATGTTCACTTTAAAATCTCTGTGCTCACTTTTTGAGCCCCGGAGTCTGGGGTTGTCTGGGCAAAAATAGTTCCACCATCCTGCTTTAAAACTCGGGGAGACCGTTCCTTCAAAAAGCAGTCACGCCCCAACTTCATAATGAACCTAGCGTTTTACTTACTATCAATAATTACACCTCTCATAATGTACTATATTGACGTACAGAGAGCCAGGAGTTGTGGTGTCAGTAATGCTTCTCACTTTCATCCCACGTAACATGATCTTAAGAATCACATCTTGACTTCAGCTGTGTTGTGGTTGTGCAGACAACCCCACAAGCCTCAGCCGACACCCGAGGGACCTTTCTTATTGATAAACTGTTGACACAAATGGACATCACATCTCGGTTAAAAGGATGCTGCTGCTCGTATAAGCCATTCTCTAGCCTTGCAGTGTTATGATTAGTGGTCACTGTATTGTTCCCCGAGGATTTCGCTCTCACTCTCTCTTCACGGTGCTTTTGTTATGTGTATAGTATCCACATTGATGTCTTTTTCCCCCCTCTCTTTACAGTTCATCTGACAAGTCCCTGCCTTGGAGAGTTCCAGGTGAGTCCCTTCAAACATAGTGTAAATCTATGAACTGTGTGGGTGCAAAATGCTAAGGGATTGTTGTTGCCAAGAAGCAGAAATAGTTATCGTTTGTCTTTACTGGAGGTCGACCGATATATTAGGCCGATATTTGGGGATTTTACCATTTTGCCTATTGGCCTGATATCTTCGGGACCGAAAGCGATAGAGACTTTAAAGCAGTACTAAGTAACTTGTTTACCTTAATAAATCCTTTCCATAGTCCTTCTAGGGGTAAAACAAGTGTTAATGGGATGATTGTGGGGTCTTTCATCTCCCCCTGGTGTCTCTGGCCACAATTGCAACTAACAGGCTAACTAAAGGGCAAAGCTAACTGTGGCCGTAGTATTTACTCTCATGGTCAATTAACGAGTAAAAAACGCAGGGCATGAGTTACTTAGTACTGCTTTAATACAAGTCCTCCCACAGCTTCACAGGCCTCAGGAGAACAGAGAAACATTGCGATGAAAATTGGTTAGCTACCAGTTTGTTAAAGCAGTACTAAGCAACTCGTGCCCCTAGAGACCATAAGCGCCGCTGCAGGTGTTGTAGCATGTTGCGTTTTTTTACTCATTAATTGTCTGTGAGAGTAAATACTACGCTGACAGAAAAGACAAAGGGAGAGAGGGATATTGTACATCCAGTTACAAAATGGAGATATTTTTTTTTCACTCACACTTGGATGTAAATACTGTTTAAGTGGCACTAGCCCGCAGTTACCTTGCCCGTTAGCCTGTTAGCTTCTTCTTCGTGATTCCATTAGTGTGTACTGGTGGCAGCGAAGTTGAAATTGTTGTTTTCTGGCCAGAGACAACGGGGAGATGAAAGACCCCTCGAATTATCCCATCAATACTTGTATTACCCCCAGAGGTACTACGAAAAATTTATTAATGTGAACAAGTTACTTAGTACTGCTTTAAATATAAGTTTCACTCAACCTCAGTCAATATGTATTTTTGGTCGCCGCGGCTAGCAACAGTATGCTAATGCTAACTGCAGCATGCTAATGCTAACAGCAACTAATCAAAGCTGGGACAGAAACTATCAATGAATCACCCAAAGTAATAATGTAAAATTAGTATTGATGTTTTTACAGGATTATAGACCAAATATGTGGAAAACTCGGCCAAAAATATCGGCCTAACATAACGGCATCGGCCAATAAAAATCCCCAAAAATCGGCATCGACCTTAGAAAAACCCATATTGGTCGACCTGTAGTCTTTACTATACCTACTTTAAAAAAAAGAAAAGATAAATAAAAATGAAATTGAGGAACTTTTGAGCATCCTGTATGGATCTAAAATAGCGTTTTTTATTTTGTCAAGATATACTAAAGGGCTGTTGCATAAATGTCATGTTTTGCAAGTATCTAGTGGGCGATTGTGAAATTTTAGCCCATTGATGCACTAATCACTCTTGAATGTTTACTCACCTAAAATACGCGCTTCCTCTACTGCCTGTTGCTAATACTTATTCATTTACGCCATACTTCAAATAAGTTTATTTTATGAGCACTTAATGGCCGTGTCAAACCTTTACAGTGCATCCCTGTTATAATTGCGAGCATGAATCTTTCGGAACAAGCCGCCCCGGGCATATCCTTACTTTAATATTTATCTCAGCTATTTGTGCCTACTCACGACAGGAGCACTGACGGGCAGCACAGGGATTAACGCCGGGCCCCTTTGGTCTCTGTTTGGCTAGCTTGCATCCTTCAAAGATCTTCAGTCAAAGCGAGATAATGAATTGAATTTACGATGTATTTCATGGCTTATTAATTGCGTAGCAGAATTTGTGCGGCGGACATTAATCTTTTATTGTCAGCCCCGCCAGAGAGGCCTGTGGGGGTGATAGTTGTACATATGCGCTGGGAATATCAACACGGACCTGGCTTTTTTCTCATTTGTTTCCGCTTTGCTTTCCATTAGGCCTGAGTCGGGGAACTAATCACAATCGTGAGTTTGTTTGGTATTGATTTGCCATTGCCCCCCCGATGATGAATGATCTATTTTCCCTTCCCTTCGAACGTATTGAGGGAGACGTCTCGTATTATCGGCTTCACGAGCGGCTGTATCCGCAAGCGTTACCGTGGAAACAAGGCTTTTTAGCTCCAGGAAATGTCAATGCAGTCACAGCTCTTGTCCACCGCCGGCACAGGACGTGCACCGCAGACACGCTCCGGTTCAGTCGGTGTCACTTTGTGTTTTTGGGACGTTTTCACATCGATGCCTCCTCCTTTTGTCACCTCTCAGACACACAGTACACTCGCACAGCTATGGGACTAACTTGTCAAGACTGTTTCGCCACACCAAAGAGTGGTTTTATGTCGACTCTGAGAAATATAGACCCAAACGGATCAGTAAAACAGTCGTTTTAATGGTACAAAATAATAAGAATAAGAATTTTGTACCTGTAATTACATAAACTCACATCGACATAGCACTTTTCTACCTCCATTAGGCATCCAATGGTTTTACATTAAGGAACCATAACAACCTATCGCCACCAAAGTTGGAGCAAAAATATTGAGGATATCTCAGTTCAAAGACTTGCCTAGTTAAATGATGGTCACATAAAACTCACACACATGAGGCAATCTATATGTTTACAAGGGGTAGGCAACGTCATGCGCGTGAGCCAAATCTGTCACTCCAACATAGAACTTCTGGCTCTCGAGATGATTTTGAGAAATACTATTACACAAACCAGACAGTACTTTAACATGTTTAGAGTTAAAGTACTCTAAAAATGTGAGAAATATTTTCAATTACTTCAACATTTTCAGAACGCCCAATTAGGTCCTATATTATGTACAGCACTGGCATTTGTAGAACGTGCTTTACTTTGGGCTAAAATTGGCAGCTTCAGCCCTTGGTCTTTTTTACAGTGAAGAAAAGTGGCCATCTGCCAAACAAACTCGCCTAATATCCCTGGTTTACAAGATCACTTGCTCATCAAAAACATACCTGGAGTATTATTTTCCTTAAGTTACGCACTTTTTACTATAGTTGTTTTCAGTAGTTGAGGGAGGCACTCCTGCATGTATTTCCTGGATTTTGTTGCATCATAGTAAAAGTAATGTTATTCTTACTCAACTATTTTGGCTCTTCTACCCACCTCTGATGCTGACCTATCACTTTAAGCTTCTCTGTTTCTCTGCTATGAGTGGAATTATGTGCCATACTATTGCCTGGGCAAGACACTTTGCCCATTTTGCCCACTTTGCCTACAGTATGCGCTTGTCAAATCACTGCAACTAGTTTGCTACGGAATAAAATAGATTTATATTAATTTGCTTTAAGCATAATTATAACTGATACATCTGATACATCTGATACAACTGATACATCTGCTTCTTTAAACTTCAATTAGCTTTATTGTCAATTCTACTACATGCAAATGCAGAGAATCTAAATGTTGTCCCTCTCAATGCACGGATGCAAAAAGACAGTAGTTAACAGAGCAATATCAAACACATAGTCCGATGCCTTGTCCCTGAGGTAGGACTAAAGAAGTGTCACAAGGCCGTGGTGAGAAAGCCGGTTAAATGGGCCCTGTCCTGATCATTGTTGGGGCACGAGCACAACATTCTTACACAGTCCACGGAGAAGAGCGTTGTCCAGCTTGACATCCAAAGAGCGTACTTTGACTTTTGCAGTCGGTGCAAGAGGCTTATGCGGATTAGCCTGGTCTGGCTCAGAGATCGCCTCTGTTTACTCTCCTCCGTTTTTGGTAACTCCAGTTGTAGTTGTTGAGATCTGGAGAAGATGACATAACTTTTCATGAAGCACTTTGTTTACATTTCAAAAAGTAGTTTTTCTAACTTCGGTCTAGCAAAAACTGTGACCTCCAGTGCACAACGAAACATCCCAAAAACATTCAAATGCACAAACACTTAATTTTGGGAGAGAGAAGCCTCCGCATCCATGTGATGCCATGTTAACTAAGAATGCAGAATATGGTGACAGTCGTAGACTTGCTTGTGCTGCATTTTCTATCCAACACACCAAGTTTTAATAAAAGTTCAAAGCTAGAGAACAAAAATAAGAACTTCACAAAACCATTGAAGCAGTTGGCATTTAGCCCCAGTTTCTGTCTTTCAAATGTCGTCAGTGCTCTCCTAAAGTGCACTGGCATTAAAGCAGTAAAGTCCTCCATTTTAGTGGCGACGTTGTCAGCCACAGATAGCGGGTTGAAAGCGGCCATCTTTCCTCGGAGCGTGATGAACAGGATGCTGTCTTAGCCTCCAGTCCTCTCCGCTTTTCCTGCCCCATTTTGGCTTCTTGGCATGTCGTTTATCAAACAGGGTCAGAGCCCAGTGTAAAGTCTCTATGGTCTGTGACAGTGGCAAACATCGGAGTGCAAAGATGGAGAACTTTATGCAGCTATATCCACATTTGGTCTGACGCGAAGCCATTTTTAACTTTTGATTATACAGGACTATAGCCAAAGCAAGCTCAGCCAGTGGTCCGCAAAATTACCCATGAGATTTATGCAAGGCTAAACAACAAGCGGATAACTTGTTGGAGAAGAATGCAGTCGCAGTTTTACAATTGTAGTGGAAGATTGCCCACAGAGGTTGTAGTAGTAGTAATAGAAATGGAATTGAGGAGTACCAGAGTGGTTGTAGTTATAAGGGAAGTAGCAAAACACAAATTTGCTTATTTATTACTTCTCAAGGTCAACAGGTCCTGCTAAAGTGTACGCTGACAGTTTAACTTGGGATCTCTTGGACTGAAACTCATCCTTTTTGTAAATAGTGCCTCAGAAGTATAGAGGAAGCAGTGGCGGGTGGCAGCTTGTCAAACACGCTAGGCCTTTTTGTCAACAATTTTTTTTCCCCAACAGGTCAATTCCACAGAACAGGCCGTTCCTTCACACGGCCCTGCGTTAATTCACACTGCGGCGCGAGGGGGCTGCCTTCACCGGGGTGACTGGCTGCTAATGTGGCTCTGCCTGCTCCCTTCTGTTTACTGCTTATTGTTTTTGATGTGGAGATACTGGTCATGCTTAACCAATTGTGAGGCTTTAAGTGCACGGACATTAGAGAGCTAATTCAGGTCCCTGTTTTTCATGCCGGCTGTTGTGGGAACAGAATTCGGAATGGAAAGGGCCTGTACTAGGGCTGTAATGCTTTGCTAATGTCTAGTGTTTGGTTGGGAATAAAGTTAAACAGTTGAAATTTGGACCGAATCTGAGGGTTTTTGTTTTTAATGATTTAATCATCCCTTGCCTAATAGATCTGAAGATACCAAATTTTAGTTATTGAGAGTTATTAAACCGGTATTATTCCAACTCAACAAGAAGGCTGAGGACCAACAAAATGTGGTCCTTGGCCCGCACTTTGGGCAGCCCTGGGCTAAATAAAAGATGTTGTAAAAGATTGTTTTATGCCCTAAAAGTGTAGAGCTCTTCGCAGTGCCTCTGAGGCCCCTGTGTGAGCCAAAGACCTCACTTCAGGAAAAACTTTGTTCAAGTTATTGTCCTGGAAGTTTCCAAACCTGTGCTTAAAAAAACTAAAAACTATAAATAAATAAACTTTATTTTTTTATATATATATATTTATTTTATTTCTCTATTCATTAACTGAACAGTAGCTTTTGACAGCATTTGTTGCTAAGTTAAAGCCACACCAAGCCACACTCAAAAAACAATAAAAAATACAAGCATTTAGTTTATTAGTTATTTTTATAGTTGAACAATGCCTTAAAAATGAACAATGTTGTTGTTGTTGTCAACAGCTCACGTCTCCTCAGACCTCACTGTAACTTTGCTGGGAGTTGGGACGTCTCCAGTTCGTCTGCATGGAGATTTTGACTAAAGGCAGCTAAATATTCACATTCAGAATGCAGGGCTTTTTGTTTTTTTTCCCCCTATGTGACCTGCATCTGACCTTTCATGAAAGGACGGATCTGATTTTATAAAAGTGCGACCCAGGCACTTGGAGATGTGCTCTCCTAAATCCAAGATGTAGCTGATATTTTACAATCAGGCCTCTGTCTGAGTGGCCTGGTTACTTACATCCAACCTATCGTCAACTCGTCAACACTACAAATGCGATTCGTTGGAGAGGGAAGGAAAACAACACGTGCACTTGTTACGACTGAAGTTGGCATGAGTGAAGCTACTCACCTACCACCGCTGGACTCCACAGCATATTCTACTTTTTTATTCTACTGTACTATTCTATTTTTATAGTCTGTTCTAATTTTATTTTTATTTATTCTTATTTCCTTATTGCTATAATTCCGCCCCTTAAGATTTTTGCTTTTACTTATTGTACATAAGATACCTCTTTTCTTACTATTTAACTGTTTGCAGATTTCCTATCTATTGTGCACACCCTGAGTGATCTTATTGAATGCCGAATGTAACAAGTGAATTTCTCCGTTGTGAGATTAATAAAGGATTATCTTATTTAGCTCTTATCTTACATAACACACGTCACGACCACTGCTCCACAAAAAGGTCATAGCCTAAAAAAACTCTCCTCTATTTTAAAATGAATAGGTTATGAATGTGTTTGTTCAGTTGGATTCCCACAACTTTAACACGGTCAGAGCCGCGACCCTCTGTTTCAGTCCATGTTTACTTCCGTGTGTGACGCTCTGCCCTCTATTGCGCATGCGCGACACGTTCAGGAAGTGTTCTGTTTGAATAGTAGAACAAGAACTGCTCGCATGCAATAAGTAATATGAACGATCTTGTTAAAAGAAATCTGACCTGCAGTAGTAGTAATATTGACCAACAAAGTAATCTATGCAAAGCTAAATAAATGTTTAATTTTGAGTATTTAAATATTGTAAAGTAAACATGAATGCAAAGTCCAGCTAAGTTACTGCAAGCATTAGTTTAAATGTGCTGCCGCCCAAAGTGTTCCCATACTGCGTGCTGTGAAATGCGCCCCAATTTAGTATTCCTAAATTAGCTGGGCAGTAAAACGTAATGACTCTCTGCCGCACAAAGGCAAAACTAATGTTGCGGAAAATCTCATCTGTTATTGTTTTCTCTAAACTCCAAAAGTGACTGTGGTATAATGGCTATTTAAATATTCCCATTTGAAGCGAAGCTGTAATTGTTTGAGACGCAAAGCTCTTCCTCTTTTTAGACTGGCTTGTTTCCCTCCGTCTCCCCAGATGCCGCCACCTCGGGCGATGCCAAATCTCGGATGACTGACAGCTCGCAGTCGCCTAGTTACCGCATCAGGACCGAGTCGGAGCAGGTGTTCCTGTACTCCCCGGAGCAGTCCTCTCCCCATGAAAGTGAGGGTCTGTTACTGCCGCTCTCTTGTTGCTGACTCATAGTTTCGTCTTGCCCCTCCCTTAATCATATTACCAACACTTTTCTTAACCTCATAAATCTCACGATGAGGGCCGGGGGATAAATGTATTATTCTATTAAAGCCAGTGTATGCGTTTTTGTATTATTACAGGGAAACTGCTTAATCATCGACTACCATACAGTTATCATCAACAGCAACAAGGTCTTCTTTGTTGTTGTGCAACCCAATAGTGAATGAAATTTAAAGTGATAGTCTGCAAATTTAAATGTGTTATGAATTTAACCTCTTAACCCCCACCTTAGCCATGCACATTTTCTCCAGGTCACCTTTACACAAATCAAAAATCTTCTCGACTGGAGTTTACAGCCTATAGGCCAAGACCTACAAAACTCATCTAAGCTTCTTTCTTATTTTTGTTATATTTATGTTTATATATTAGGATCCCATTAGCCGCAGCAAAGCTGCTGCTATTCTTCCTGGGGTCCGTAGATAAATACCATATATACAATTACACAAAGATGAACAAAGTCCTAGACTTAAAAATACATAACTGGCACAACAGTTTTCAAACATAACGCAATGTACAAGTAATATAAAAGATGACCCTGGTGTTCTAACAGGCAAGGTATTACAATCCCATTAATAAAATAATGTCTGGTCTTTGTGCGTGCCCGTGGAGGAGTGTGGTAGGTTCTAACTTCACCCCTGTTTGGAGCTATAGGAATATGTGGGGAGAGGCCAAATGCTAACAACATCTTTGGTCGTTTTGCATGACTGAGCGCACGCACAAAGACCAGACAGGTACGCATCAACTCGTCTAAGCTCAGGTAAGAACATATCTCAGTATGGAAAACGGTGGCCTGTTCCTTTTAAGGAGTGAAAACATTGCATAATATATTTTATTTAGGTCAGTGTTTGTCAACCTTTTTTGAGCCATGGCACATTTTTTTATTGAAAAAAATCACGAGGCACAGCACCAGAAAATGTTAAAAAATGTAACTCTGTAGACTATATTCACAATATAAAGTGGTTCTCATCAGTGTCTTGGATAGGAACACCGTATAGTCTCGCTAGCCACAATGCCTCTGTCACCTTCACCTGTCTCATCCATGCGTCACATAATTAAACTAATATTGAATGATTACAGCTTTTTTAAACTCTGCAACCAATCGGCTATATAGAACATCTCATAATTAAAATGGCCTGAATTTTAAACTGTGAAATGTCTTTCTTCATATTATTTCTTATTTTCTCAGGTTTCTGTGGGCACTCAGTTTACCCATTGACATAAAACATACACGGGGCACAATAGCCTATAGCGCTTTAGGCACATCAGCACGGCCGGTCTTAGCGTTGTTTCTGTTACTCTATCCTGTTTAATAAAACCTGCAGGCCTCAAATATACAAAGCACAGTATAGGGAAAAAGGTGCCCCTGACCAGGATTTTTACTGCACTTGCTGATTCAAGCATCATACATGTGTATTTGTTAGAGGACTTCTGCAATGTCTGATGCTGCCTTCCTGTTGTCTCGTAATTATGATAAATACCACTTGTCGAGGAGAAAATTGCGCACGGACGCCACCTCATCATATTTTCCACTGGAACAATGTTTTGATACCTGCGTTTTCCAAGATGACATAGCACTTGACCTTTCAACACAAAAAAAGGCAGCAATAATACTTGATATATTTTACCCATCAAAGTAGGTGCGAGGTAGCAGTAGGTTGCAGTTTACAGTGTGTTCTCGTGTGTTTTGTAATGTTTCACTTTGATTTTCCACTTCACAACTGGGAAGGACCGTCTTTATCATGGCACATGAAGGCAGCATAACAATAGTCTAATCTTTTTAACTGTTGAGTATGTTACACCAAACATCAACAATTTAGTCAAGGGCCAATGAGAGTCCCCTTTGCAAAGTTATCTGCAAATATAATAAATCAACCATTAATTAAAAGTATGAGACTCGCTTTTTAGGTCAGAAGAAATTCAATTAAGATCGCAAATTGTCTTCTAAATTGTCCATCCCCTTTGAGAACTTTTGTCTTTCCCTGACGAGCTTGATATTTAGTGCATGACTTTTACTTCTGATCCTTCATTATGGCTAATAAAAACTCAATAATCCACAATGGGCTGTTAAATTGCGGGGCCAAAGAACAGTTTCCCTGGGCCCAGCCATTTGTCATTAGCGGTTGGTGCCTAACGAAAGGTCATGTCTGTTACGTAAGCTTCATGGCGCCTCCGTCCCCTCACCTTCTACCCCCCTCTCTCTCTCTCTCTCGTAGAGTCAGCAGGGAATTCTCGGAGCTCCACTCAAATGAACTCCTACTCGGACAGTGGCTACCAGGATGCCAGTAGCGGCTACCACAGCAGCCAGAACCTGGGCAAGGCGGAGCTTAGGGTGCAGCACTCATTTCCTGGAGCGGGTACTGGCAACGGCGCCGGCCGGAATGCCAGGGCAGAGGGCCAGTCTTCTACGCAGGTACCTGCCAGATGGACGCTTTCACTGGACACGTTATTAAATGCACCTGTAGTAACGCTTGTAAATGCCAGTATCTATCAGCAAATAACATTCAGGCAAGTTCATGTTTACAGCTCCAGGATGTGACTTAAAATATCCTACAAAGTTACAGAGGGCCACTGAAGAAATTGTAGAAATTCTGTTTGGTGTTTAGAAACGTTTCATGCTCGTACTTACAGGAACACTTGATCGTCATGTTTTGATAAATGAGTTTAGTAACAGGAAATTATCAAAATCCCTAAGAGCATTAACTTTTTTTGTCATGTTTTACATCCTCGTTTTTGTTGCTGTTTGACGCTTTATTTTCAAGAAATGAAATTCAGGTAAAGCCAAACTGGAGAAAATGTGCTCGGTTCAAGTGGGGGTTAAGAGATTAAACATTTTTAATATAACAACACACACAAAAGCCAGCTCACAAATCAACAAAGAATGTTCCAGTTCATATTATACTGTTTGCTATACAAAAAACATGTAACTTTCAACACGACAATACGTGTTCAAGGTTGCACAAAGCTTCCACGCGCCTCGCTGTACATAGTGTAAAGATGCGATACAAAAACACACAGCCATTGTTCGACGCACTCAAAACTCTTGTAAAATGTAATTGCTGTAATTTGTCCCTCGCCGTAGCAATGCAAGGCTGCCGGGCGCAGAAGGAACATAGTGCACTAGTGCCGTGGTGTAATCACGCCTCATACAGAGCTGCACATAGACCACTGAGGAACCAAATGGCACCGTCAAGCACCACAGGGGAGGGGGGCCGGGGCAGAGTGGAAATGAACACGACCTGTGCTATTATGTCCAACATGATGGTAGTTTTAACATATGCATTATACATTATGCATTCGTGATTGTTATTAGCATATATTAAACTCTCGCTACATTTAGAGTCTTTAGTGTTACGTAGCGACATTTTAAAACACAGAGAAATCACCATTTGCCAGATCCTTAAAAACATTACTTTAAGTACAGTACTTCAGTGAATTTAATTTGTTACTATTTCTGTGTTATTATTTGGTTAAATAATAAATGAGTGACTCCAAAACAAACACTGTAAAACTAGCTAACTGTTGCTACTTATAATAAAAGCATTTTCCACTCTGACCTGGTTTTAGTAAAGTAAAATAAAAGACCTGTCAAAATAACTTGCTTCTGTTGACTCAAGCGTTGATCATTAGACTGATATCGATGCAATAATCAACCAGAGTTTTGGCAAAGGCCCACAACCCACTGTAAATGATCCCGTGACTTTGGACCAGTTGAGAACCACCGGCCCGACCTGAAGAAGTCGCTCACCACCATGAGTACTTGTGCGTCAGTTTGAGAATCACAAACCTCTGTCCGACATGACTCTCCTTAATAAAACTCCTCCCTACCCATGATTTTTCTCTCTTCATAGGGCCCACCGGTCACCGCTGCTGTCCCGGGTCGGGCCATGCGCCGGGTCAGCTCTGTCCCCTCGCGCTCCCACTCCCCGGCCTACACCAGCCCGTCCCGCGGCTCCTCCCTGCGCACCTCCGTCAACAGCCCCTACAATTCCCCCATCGTAACGGAACCCAAGCCTCTATCCAGCATCTTCTCCAGCACCTTACCCACTGTGCAGCGCTCCAACACCACCTGCGGAGGCACTTCCCCCTATTCCACCCAGAAAAACTCCCCCTCGGGGCTGCGGCGCGTGGGGTCGGCCAATTCGCGGTCGGGCAGTCGGACCACGTCGCCGTACCAAGCGTCCGGGTCGTCTTCGGGACGCATGGGTTCGCCGCTAACCATGGTGGAGAATGTCGCCGCGCCGCTCACCAAGCAGCCCACCCATTCCTCATCCCCGGTTAGGACGAGTATGACGGCCGTACCCCAGCACTACAGCTCCACGATGCCGCGCTCCTTGCTCCACAGCACGGACCCGTACGGACTCCAAAGTTACGACATTTACGAGAGGATGACGCGGCCCGACAGCCTCACAGGTACTGAACGCATAAATACCCTGGGCTATAGAGGGGAGGTCAGCGTTCTGTTCAAGTAAATCAGGCTCAGATCGATAGCTAATCACTTATGCTGTCTGTAATGTACCTACGAACAGGGTCACACTCGGTATAAAGCATTTGTCATAGGTCTGTGCCAAATATGCTTTCGCACATGTTTGTGATTAAGACTGACTTTCAAATTCATTGGATGAGGACAATCCTCTCAGGCTAAGTTTGTTTGTGTTTGTGCTTTGTAGTTTGCTCTTGATATAAAGCAGCAGTTGCCTTTCTCTTCTAGTCTATTTTCTCTGACACAGCCTCTTCGCATCCAAATTTCAACTGCCGACTTACCAACAAATTTTGGAAGAACTTTTACCTTCAAATTTACCGTCATGGCGAGGGCTGGGTACTGTTGTATTTACCAGTACTTAAAGTCACACTGTATAACATTTTGGATTGTACTATTGCCAATACAAAACGTGCTCCTAATGGCCAGCTTGACACATAAAATGCTATATTCACAGTGGGTAATCAAAGTATGGGTTTAGATGAGGACCTAACCTATTTAAATCTCAATTTTGGCTGCCTTAAGTCAATATCTCCATGGAGATTAGCTGGAGACGTCCCACTCCCAGACCTTACAATCAGGTCTGAGGAGAGATGAGCCACTCGCAGCAAACACATGTTTGTTTCATCTTTTTTTTTTTCAACAATGAAAATATCTGTAATAAAACAAATGCTTAAATGTTGTTCTGTTTAGTTGGAGAAACGTTATGCAGCGTGGCTTTAAAGGTGCATTATGGAACTTTTTGTGTGAAACAAAAAAAGTTGATTATTACCTTTCTGTGGCTCAGCGGCTGTATGGGTGGTCAGCTTGGCGCCTTTACTTTCCATCAGAGTGGTCCCTAGGATGCTCCAGGATCAATTGTTTGGAAGGTTTCCATTGTTGGCGGACCCTCTCACCAGAAAACCTATAAAACAACTGATCCTGGAGCACTGTAGGGGCCACCGGGATGGAAGGTAAAGGCGCCATGCTGATCACTCATACAGCCGCTGGGTCACTGAAATGTCAAATACGCACTAATATCAACTTTGTTTCTACAGAAAAAGTTGCATAATGCACCTTTAAACAAAACTTTGTTTTGAGTTTCCATTTCAGCAGCCGTTGTAGAGAAACTGGACAGTACTTTTTACCTTCTGACCTCATGGGCAGACCGGTGGATCCAGTAAATTCATGTTTTATATTATACAAAACATGGAGTTGCCGCTTGTCTGCTCAGGTGGAAAACTCTTGGTCCGTTGCCTAAAAAAATTATGAAAAACAATATATCTATATAGTGTGACATGCCTATTTTTACAAGAATAATTTATGTACTCACAAAGGCATTACACCTCGATGCTAAAGTGAAGAACAATTTGAACAATGTAAATTGCACAGGCCAAATCAAAATCCATTACCTTGACATTACAGCTGTGAAAAACACAATGTCAGCAATGTTTCCAGTTGTTATTGCAAGGTTAGTAGACTGTTTTCTGCTTGACTTCACGCTGCCCCGGGGATATCCTCAGATGCCCTGGTGGATGCAGACGTTCAAGGTGAGCGTTACCGTTTTATTGGTTTCCTTTCATGTCATATTGTGGAGTTGGTGTGAATGTGATGCATGTCATTGGTGTAGTCCTGCCTTTCCTCAGTTTCATTAGCGCTTGGCTGTGAAGGCAGGCAGCAGCGCGACCAGCCCCTTCAGCAACAGGTGCACGCTTTAAAAACAATCACTGCAGCTTGTTCTGGCCATGACTCAACCATTCGCTGTGTGTTAGTGGTTGTCTGTGTCAGTTGATGAGATCCACCCTGTATAGGTATTGTGTATTAGTTTGAAACCAATGCAGTATATAGGTGTATAGGCAAAAAAACGAAATCACCACACATAGCAAAACGGCTGGTACCAACAGAACACATGCTGTATAGGTTGGTTAATTGTTTTTAAAATATAATATGTTGTCGCTTTAACTTCCTGTGTTGCTCAGTTACTGACACAGTCTTAGATGGAGCTTCTTGGTTAGTTGCCAAAAGTTGGCTTTTGTGAGTCAGGAAGATCCAGTTATTTTGATTTATCTGACTTTATAAATTGATTTTTGGATTCTTGTTGTCTTTGCTGCCAGCTTCTTACATCTCTGAAGTTCTGCTGGTAGAGGAGTTAGATCTGAAACTACAATTATTTACCAGTCCAATTGCCAATGAGGTAATGCCATAGACATATTATTAATAGACCGTCAATACTCACTCCTCCCCGTTTACCATAATGACCACGTTCGAGGGGAATTCATGGCGGATTTACAGACTCCTCCTCCCCAGCGCTGACAAAGCATGTTCCTAATAAGGGCATAAGGGCGGGATCTTCACTGTAGACTCGGCCCTTGCGTGACGTGTAGCTCGCGCAGCTCCAATGCTAACAGTCCGACCCCCGTTAAGTTCGAGATTTCTAAAATTTATCCTACCATAACCAGCCCGGTGCCTCTGATTGTGTCTAACGCTGCGTAATCACAGGAGGAATATCTAGCTCTAGACAGTTCCAAAAAATTAGGCACCGGGCATTAAAGTTGTTTTTAACGTGTCTAAAGTGCAATGGATTCCAATGGGGGCCTAGCGGCTATATGGCGGTACTACAGCAATGGCGGCAATGGCGCCTCCAGTGTCGTCATCACAAAGCAGAGCAGCCAGCGGCCATTGGGTAATGCACTGAAAAACATATTAGGGCTGAAAACTTGATCACAATAGAATTGCTGTTTGAATTTGAACTACAGTCCTTTCGACAGCGCATTATCATTTGCAAACAACATAATAGGGGATCTCAAACCTGCTAACCCTGTAGTTTAGAACTCAACAAACATGCTCTGAAATGCTTGTGATTATTTAATTTAGCAGTTTATATTTGAATCCTATCTAAAATGTTAATGCCCCTGGATGCTTAAAATGTTTAAAATTGTCAAACAAATCCCTATACTTTTCTCTCAATATCCTACTATCCTAATTCCTAATTTAGTTGCAAGAAAACATTGTAAATTCTCAGTCAACAATAAACAAATTATTACCAAACAGGAAGTAGTAGCATAAGCTTCTTCTACAAGGTGCTTTTAATAGCTCCCTTACCTTTTGTGTGACATAATGTGACTGAAATGAAATGTACATTTGCCTGAAGTTTTGAAAAATCATTTGCGCCTCGGAGAGCGAGTCAGCTGCATCCATTTAAAATGTTTGTTTTCCCCTCAGCGGGCACACACCAGGCAGCCCCCCCCTCGCCCATCCCGCCACCTCTTCCATTTCAAATGCCTGTGTGCCAAGTGTAATCTGTTAACGCCAGCACGCAGGAGCTGAGGGGAGAATTAAATGACTATAACACACTGAACGTGGGCCATTCATCCTCAATAGACAGCCCCATGTTATTTTCTTCACCTCCTTGACAATTTGCAGATGCTCTTTGGAAGCATCTGCACGGTAGCACAGCGGTTAGCGCTCGTGCTTCACAGCTAGAAGGTCCCGGTTCGATTCCCACCTGGATGGGGCCTTTCTGTGTGGAGTTTGCATGTTCTCCCTGTGTCTGCGTAGGTTTCCTCCGGGTACTCCGGTTTCCCCTACCACTAAAAACATGTACAATAGGCCAGGATGAATGTGAGTGTGTTTGAGAGTGCGAATGGGGGACGACGGATGGAAATTAGCCTAAGGCTACATCCGATGTGGCGTGTTTACATTCATGAGACCCATATGTTCATCAACATGCACTGTCCCGACCAAATAAACCAATAAATAAGCAAGTTACGGAACAATATATATATTATGTGTGTATGTATATGTAAGAAGCTTTACATACCTTATACCGTGCACTTTTTCTACCTTATTTCATTTATTGTGAGAAAGTGTGGGGTAGCACCTATAAAACAAATTCAGTCTATAAACATTTTGCAGAAAAAGTTATAAGAATGATCAATAATAAACGATATAGAGACATATAGTTATTTATATTTAGTTCCCACAAACACAAGTTTTAGAATTTTAAAGACTTGATTAAATTTATAACGATACAAAGCGGGAAAAAGAATTACATCCGACACCTAATACAAAAAATATTCTTAGAAAGGGAATTTAAAGAAATTTAAAGACTTTTTTTTTAATATTTTGAGTGTATTAAAGAGACAATTCTGAATGACATCCATGCATTATCTGCCAGTGGGGTTTTGGCCCTGTTTGGTTTTGGGCTTTGAGTAGGAAAACTATAAAATTAAATGAATTAAAAATGCTAATAAAACATGTCTAAGTTGCCAAACATTACAACACTTTGGTAACACTTGAACCAGCTTCAAGTTTAGAACCAAGGGGCATTGAAATATCAAGGTATTAACCTATTATCAAAGGTTTAATAACAGTTAAGTTATTCTTGATTTCAAACAATCCTTTGGGTGACTTCAGTTTGAAGACATCACATCCAAACTTTGTTATGACTGTTCAGAATGCTTGAAAAGGGGGAGGCTCCACACTTATTTCACGTCTAAAGCAAATTGCTGTGACTACAGATGACAAGCCACTACTTTGTTTATGATCAAAATCGGCATATTGAAAAAGCTGCATGTCCATGTGTCTCCATAGGTTCTTATTACTTATAAAACCTGCTAACCCTGTAGTTTAGGCAGCGTGTCATCTTTTCTCAAAGGTTTATGCTCCTAAAAAAACCACACAATCTGACATAATTCCATGATCGTACACGGTCCTACTGCGAGGATTAGTTCGGTACCTGGAGTTACCAGAAACATGCATAATCACGTTAGACTTGGCCCAAAGAACTGCACTTGTGAGGCCAGCCTATTCTCCGGTGGTCCCTGCCTCCCTTATTAACCCCGCGTAGCTTTTCTTACCCTTTTCTTTCACTTTTTTTTTACTACTTCAGAGAGCACCCTTCTCAAATCTTTGAACAAGAAAAGCCTGACTGATTCCCTGCCAAGCCTTTAGCAGTACTGTGTGGACTATACAGAGTTGCTCGGGCAATCGAGCAGCGGCAGCATTATACAGCTTCTCCCTCCTAAACAGCGAGACGCCATTCCACCACAAATCATAACATTGTGTTTTGCTCAGAGGAATAGTTTATGCCGGAGTGTCTGTGTGTCTCTGTGTGTGCACGTATTACATTTAAAAGCTACTCTGGCCTTGCAAGTCACTGAAGGACATACGCCGTGGGTGGCACTAAAAGCTAAAATGCATTAACAGACACAATGCTGACTCATTAATGCACAAAGAAACAAAATGTATTTAATTGCACGATAAAACGAGGGCCCAAGTAAAAAAAAAAAAAAGTGCCTGTAAAATGTCATATTTGCATAACTTGTCATATAAAAATCCTTAGTGTTTAATGGATTTGCACAGTGCAGGTAAGGTAGCAAATATGTTTACAAGCTCTGCATAGAAAATTAAGATAGTCTTGCTGTTTTTGGTCAGGCAGTGTATTTCAGAACATGTAGTAACTGAGTTTAACCTGCCATTGTTTGGGCCCCCTAAGGTTAATCAATTACAGTCAAAATTAAATCACAAATGGAAAATCTCAAGGGCTGCAGTTACTTTAATACAGTATAACATCATCTGCATGCAATAAAAACAAAAACAAATCATGACATATCTGCTAACATTGCGGTTTAAACATGTTTTTTCCATAATTGTTCAGCCCTACAACGCCCCTACAGAAGTAACTGGAATCCCCATTGTCTTGTTGGTAAACAGGCATAACCATGAATAAGAAATGAGCGTACAGTATTCTCTTTAGCTTTTCCTTCAGGGGGTCAATCTAAGTTACCCTCCCCGTCTCGACCCCAGCTCCCAGGGGGGGGGATGCAATGCCTGTTTATTCATTTCCTCCGCCGCAGACTGTGACAGCACTCCTCGCCGGGCTTGTTGTGCACGGTGGAAGCTTGTCGTGCAGCTTGTGGGGACTCAAGCAAGCGGTTTGTGCGCTCGCTGGTCCAATGGGGTTCACGGCTTGTGGGCTGCACTGAAGTGAAGAATATGCATTTTTAGATTACAAAAAGGGGGAACGCATAAGTGTTTTATGTGATTCATCAGAAAGGATCACATTTGGTGGGATTTTCACATTAGCTTCAGATGCTTTAGTTAAGGATTGGCCAAATCAAATTTTGTTTTGACTTCTCATAAGAACTGGCCCTGTTTTACAAAATGTAGCCCCAGAGACCGCTTTTCGTTCCACAGTGACCACATGCTAAACGGAGATAAACAAAGGACCATTCTGAGTAAAAACATTTTGGAAAGACACAGAAAAAGCTGCATTTATTCTTGTACCAATTTCCCCCAAATTTTCAGTGTCAAAACCCAGCTTGTTTTCAGAGTTACTGCGAAACTCACAAACCCCTTTCTTTCCTTAGTTTGTCATTTAGCTGAGTGACATCTACTTTTCCTCCCAAATGTTCGCAATTGAGCGTAATTGCAGAAAATGTACAAAAAACCTGTGATCTGGGAGCTGCTTAGTGGGATGTTCAGCTGTAGGGAGTTTCCTTTTGTTTCTCCTGGGACTGACTGCCTGGTGTCAAATTGCACCGGTTGTCATGAGTACTCCCAATTCGACTCAGTAGGGTCTTTTATTTTACTCAAGTTTACATGAGAACATATGTGGAATTTCTCTTTGGCTGAAAACAGTGAAAAAACATACTTTCGGGTTGTACTAGTGCTTGTGATTTCCATGCATTTTGACCAGATTTTTGACCTTGATAAACAGTTACCAATCACACGACCTGTCCTTTTGGAAAATAATAGCTTAATAAAGAATAATGTGCATCAGAATAGTAGGAGAAAACTATTTGTTTGCAGAGCTTGATGGTTGTTTGCAAGAGCGTGATCCTTTCAGAGTCTTTCTTGAGACCGTATCGCCGCACACCAAGGAAAATATTCTGCCATGTTTATGGTGCATGTTTCTTATCCCCTGGATGTCTGACCCAAATCTACAGACACCAGCCTAATTATTTGTTGAATAAAAAAGTAATTGGGGTTGCTGGCCTGACTGTCTGACTTGCTTCCTGTTTCTCACAGCACCCTTGACCGTGGCATAACATTCTCACTCAAAAATAAGGATAATTAATACTTGGAAACGATGAAGGTGCAATAAAGAAAGTAGTTACATGTAAGTTGGGTAAAGTGCACTTGCGCGATATACAGGTATTAGAATTCCACTGATGCTTTACTTGGCCACAACTGCAACCTGAGTAAAGTATAAGAAGTACATTTTTATACTTGGAGTTGTCCCAATCATATTTACAGATGGAAATTGGCTGCTGATTTTGGAAGATACAAGTATTCATATTGGATAGCAGTGCTACTACAGACTTCAACTTGGTGTAACGACTCCATAAAGATCCACCATCGGGAGATCCCTATTTTCAATGCGTGAAGTCCATCTTTAGCATCTCCAGTCTGTTGGTATGACATCATTGTAAGGTTTACTCATTTGCCTCCTCCAGCTCTACCTCTGACTCACACTGAGGCTAATGCTAGCTCCACAGTCTGTCACTATAGCGACCTGTCAGCATTCCCTTGCACTTCTTGTCCTTTCATTTGTTTGTTGTTTGGCTGGTTTTATTTTCACCATTTGTCCCGTGAAGTAAGAAATTCAATTCATTTAGGCTACATCCCCATCATGCAGAGTGACATTGATACAATCCGAAAGGGGAGGGAGAAAAAAAGAGAAATGTGCAATCTGGAAAATGCACACTGACACACTCTTGTTTCTCCAGACAAAATAGATAACTAGCAGAAGAAAGTACACTATGAAAAGCACTACAGGTATAAACCAATGCTTTCTTTTCATCCATGTGTAGGTATGCGCAACTCCTACGCCAGTCAGCACAGCCCGCTGGGACAGGAGATGAGGTCAGCCATATCTCCTGACCGCCACATCGCGCCCATTTATGAAGACCGCACATACCAGGGACCATTGTACAGAAGCACCACTCAGCCGGGCACTCTGTTTAGGAGTGCGTCAGGTTAGTCAAAAAAAAAAAGAAAAAGTTTGTTATTGAAGAACTTGATAAATGCCTATAATTACCTCGGTCAGACAGATGTAATTTTGTTGTGGGGATATTTTTGTTTTGATGCTTTCTGTTTGACACCAGCTTGCCCAATGTGAAAAGTATCAGTGTATGCGGTGTCAAAATGCAGTACATCTTATATGATAATGACTAATATTTGGGCAAGGCTTGTCACTAAGATCATTTTGACATTTCCCCACTTTTAAGCAGCCTCCAAAATGTAATGCATGAAACTATCAAGAGCTCGGTGACATTGGCTACGTTTACATGGAGACCAAAAATCTGATCATAATCTGATTTCTGGAGTACTCAGATTATTGAAGAGACACCAGCATAATCTGACATACATTATCTGATAAAGATGTAATGCGATTTTTTTCTGATATAAACTAACACGGAAAATAAAGTAAACAGGCCAAAGGAATGTTTAAAAAAAAAAAAAAAACTACTGTGGCTCATGTAAAAACCCGGAGTTTTGGATAATCCAATTTCTGAAGTGAATATAAACGTGTCAGATCTGTTTATTGGGTTATCCGATTACTCAAGTTATCTGATTTTTCTGGCCATGTAAACGTAGTCACTGTGAACAAAATGAAGTTACAGTCTATTACAGTCTATTAAGTAATGTAAAGATGTAAATAAACAAAAAATATCACTAAATCAGCTGGATGCCTTCGCAGAGATGACGCCATTTAAAAACTACAGAATACAAAGAGATATTTCAAAAGGTCTTGAAGACGGCACCTGCAAATCCTTTATTATTCCACACACATACGCTTGTTCCCCTTTGTTTATTAAATATGAATGCTGCATGTGAGGCTGCCGCTGCCATCTACAATACATTATCACTAAGAGACTGTCGGGGGAATCTGGACAAAACAGGCACCATATTATTGTAAGAAATGTGAAAAGGCCCCAGTGCTTCGGGAGAATGGGGGGAGATAACGGGCTTTTGCTGCAGCTTGTAATATCCTAATCATGATGCGTGCCCTTCTGCTGCACAGGGACGTCAAATAAATAAAAAAATCCAACCAGAAAGCCGCCCAAAATGTTTTCTGTTTAGAGTATGCTCATGTTTGGATAGGATCATGACTTAAAAACTATGAAAAGACATATTTAAAGTCATGCTACAAAACATTTCATCCAAGAAATTGAATAAAACACAAGCTTTTGTTGAATCACTTGTGTTTAATTGGTGAAAATAACTCGTAACTTTTCTTTTTGGGTGCTACAGCTATTAAAACAGCTTTGTCGGTGTCCGTCTGAGATTTATGGTTGGCGTATTTGTTCATGTATCACAGTGGTTGCTTTTGGCAACATAATATAACCTAAAATTTGGCGTTATGAAAATCATTTGTATTTACTTTGTAGCATTAATTGTTTGTTTAAATAGAAATAAAAGATGCTACTTGACATCTTGAACACTGGCAATTGATACATCTCTTGCTAATTATACGGCATGTAGACAGCACATTTTACTTTCTAAATGATGTTCGCTCAGTGTTTACTTAATTGTGTTTTTGCAACGTAAATCCTGCTGTCTGCTTTGAACTAGAGAAACGCAGCCCGTGTCTTTTAAATGAGTCCATGCGCTTCTTGCAACATAAGCACTTTTTACGTAGTACGCATGTGTGCTTTGTCCACACAATTCTGCATCTCCTGCCTGCCTGTGTTATATTCCTTCGGGACCACTCTGTGCATCTGCCCTTCAGCTTTTTCTTTGTCGTGTCCTCCTCAATTTTCTGTTCTTTTTTGTTCTTTGTTCTTTCAGCCTGTGTTTTTTTTTTTGCCGTCCTCCCTCCGCTGTCAGTGAGAAAAGGGTGAGGCAGAGTTAATAGGCAGGTACTGATATGTCATCCTGCCACAAAGCAGTCCATTACCCGTGTGTCAACGGCAGAATACGCTGGAGGATGAAGAGGCTGGAGGACAGCTTGGTTTAGCCACCTCCACAGCCTGCCCGTCTTCCCGGCTCCCCTCACTTTGGCGTCACGTTTGATGCGCTCGATTAGTTTGCAACACACACGTTCTTGCCTCCTCCCTGGCACGTCGAAGATCTGTTTAGACCGATAACTCTTGTAATAAATGCTATTGATGCCGTGCAGAAGCCCCACAGATATGATGCAAGCTATATTGAGGACACGCACAAGGCGAAGCAGAGCTGAAGGAGTAGAGAAGTCGGGGGTTGTTCGATATGAAGCTTTTGTGAGAGGTACCTCATTAGAAAAATCCAATTTGATCCCAAAGCATTCTTTTATTATCTTGTGAAATGAAATTTCAGTAGTATATTTTCCCCGCTGGCTGTCTGTTTTTTGTCCCAGGAAAGTTGCTCTACTTTATTTTTTGTGCGAGAGATTTGATGTGACATCCAAGTACTGAACTTTGTCCAAAAGCTGAGGGAAAGAGTTAGAAGGGAGAAGCACTTACCAATGTGTCCAAATATTGATACACTAGACAGACATCCACATATCCAACAAGCTGAACTAAAATTTGAAGTGAATTATGAAATTTAGTCTTAGCTGTTGATAGCCTTTGCTCTGTCTTCTCTCAATGTATTATTCTATTTATATACTATGAAATATCTTGATTAAAATGAAACGACTATACATTGGCAGAGGTGGGTCGAGTGTCCAAAATATTTACTCAAGTAAGAGTAACCTTACTTTAAAATAATGTTGCTCCAGTCAGAGGAAAAAGTAGTGAATAAAGTAGTGTATAAAGTACTACTGTAGTTGTGTACTATATGATTGAGTAACTGTAAAAGTTTAAAGTTTTTAGGGCTGATGTAATCCAACAAAGTAAACATTAAATCATGTATAAAATCTTGATCTGTGCCAATTTAGACTCTGACTTCCTGATTCGCGCTGAAGGAAAATCTGCTGTTTTGTTTAGTTTATTAGTTTAAAATTCTGCTCAAAAGGAGTGGGCTGAAGCAAAAGCTTATAAGCGTCCACCCCCGACATCATTGAAATAAAAACAATTGATCAAATCACACTAGTACAGGGAGCATGTTATAAAGTACAAGACACAAGAGCCCGGGAACACAGCATGCACACACACACACACAACGTACCCCTCCGTGACCCAACTTTACCAGTTATAATTACATTATCAATCCTACATTAAGCAACATCATACTTTGATTTTTGATTTGTGATTTGCCCCACCGGCAAAAGAGAACCTACAACCCACCAGACCCGCCGTTTCAACACGGACCACACCCACAAAGCACCTCTAGAAATGTTCGTATAAATATAAATTAACAGAATTTAACAGAACGGAAAGGAAACACAACTGAAAGGAAACACAACTACAACAACTGTCTCATTTCATGTACGCGATGACTAATACAAAGCAAGTGAAAAAGGTGATCATTAAGTTATGGTAAATGGTCTCAACTTACTATATAGCGCTTTTCCACCTTCATTAGGCACTCAAAGCACTTTACAGCAAGGATCCACTCACCCATTTACACTCTTATTCATACACCAATGTACGCAGACACTGGAGGCAAGGAGGGTGAAGTGTCTTGCCCAAGGACACAATGACAATGTGCACCTTCAGGAGGCGGGATTCGAACCCCCGACCTTCCGATCATGAGAAGGAACTGTTATTTGTTTTTGTTTTTTATTTGTTTTTTCTTTCTTTACAGATGGTTACCACTGTCAAACACAGTTCAAAACTTCCAAAAGGCACATTAATATACATATTATCCGTGATCTTTCAACTTCCCAGTTGTCATTTCCATCATTCAATTTTATTTATTTATTTTTGTGTTCAATGGATTATGTAATATGTAAGCGGGTCCATTGAAGAGGGCAGTAGCTCCCCATCAACAAACCCCCACCCAGCTGCCCTAACTGGCTGTATTTGTAGATGATGTTCCTATGCTGAGTGGTGCGTTAAAAGACGAGGTTTATGAGCCTGTTGGGAGGGTCCTCGCAACAGATCCATAACTCGCTTATCCTAATTCTCAATTTGTAATTTAGAGCAATAGAATGACAACCGTTCAGCGCAACAACACTGTCTTAGTTAATAGAATGCAAATGCAAATTGATCCTACAACTCCCCCTTGTGGCAACGTGTTTCTTCTTCTCTATACTTTTCAAAAGTCTTTTGTTTGTATTTATATTTGAACAGGTTGATGTTTGGACATCGTTTCAACTCCATCTCCATTTTGTTCCACAATTGGACCCCAACACCTGTACTGTTTGGAACTCAACAATGTCACAAAACTTCATGACCTTTGATTTTAAAAATAATGAGTTTGTGTGGTCCAAAAACCCAGCTTTATGAATTAATCGGATAGCTCTTTTTTGCAGCATTACTATTGGTTTTACTGTGTTTTTATAGGTACTACCCCAAGCCACAGTGCAATAATTTAAATAGGGCAAAATCAGAGAACAGTATAAGATATGTAGAGCTTTGATATTTAAAATGTGCTTTGCTTTTGCTATTACTGAAATGCGTCTAGAAATTTTAGTAGTTATATATTTAATGTGAGATTTCCATGTCATTTTATCATCTATAATAACTCCAAGGAATTTGATTTCATGCACTCGCTCTATAACAACACCCTCTATCTGAATTGCTTCCTGAGCATTGGAATTACGGTTGCCGAATATCATCATTTTGCTTTTACTCAGATTTAAGGATAATTTATTTTGTTTGAACCACTTATTGACACTCTTGAGTTCCAAGTTAACAATTGGGCACAGTTGTTGTAAATCGTCTCCCGATGCAAAAATATTTGTATCGTCACCAAACAAGATGAATCTAAGTATTTGAGAAGTTTTACAAATGTCGTTAATGTACATATTAAACAATTTTGGGCCCAGAATGGACCCTTGAGGTAAACCACACACAATTTCTTGACAACTCGACTGGTAATCACCAATTTTCACACATTGTTTTCTATTTTTTAAGTAACTGGTGGTAACCCACTGTAGAGCTACCCCCCCAATCCCATAATGTTCTAGTTTATTAATTAATATATCATAGTTTATTGTGTCAAATGCTTTACTTAGATCAATAAATAACCCTATTGCATATTTCTTCTTGTCTACAGAATTAGTTATTTCATAAATTATATCAAAGAGCGCATGTGAAGTTGAGTGATTATTCCTAAAACCAAACTGATTATCAGAGAGTAATTTATTACTTTCAATAAAGCTGTCAAGTCTAGAGTTAAAAACCTTCTCTAAGATTTTTGAGAATTGCGGTAAAAGGGAAACAGATAAAGAGATGTTTATCTCCTGCCTTGAACAGAGGAATCACTTTTGCTACTTTCATACCATCAGGAAATTGTCCAGTTTGCAACGAGATACTTTCAATAACACTTTTTAAAGTTTTCATATCCATGTCAGAATAATCTGTCGAGGTTTTATTTTTACACCCTTTAACAATGTCCAGTATCTCCTTTTCCTCAACAGGATTGAGGAACAAGGACATAGGATTTGTGTCTATCAGCTCGCAATTATAGTTCTCAAGGTTTGCAATTTTTGCAGCAAGGTACGGTCCAACATCTACAAAGAATTTATTAAATGTTTCGACTACTTCATTCCTATTTTTTATAGTTTTATCCTCATCTTTGAAAAATTGTTGGTTTATTTCTAATTAAACTATTTAAAATATTCCACAAGCCTTTAATATTATTCTTATTGCTATCTAGCAACTTATTATAATAATCATTTTCTAATGATACCAGTCAGTTTATTTTTATATTTCTTATATTTATCTTCCGCTTCTTTTGTTCTATTATTTAGGCATGTTTAGGCATGCAACAACGCACAACATCTATCAAGTTTACAATGTAGATCTATGGTGTCAAAAGAAGTTTACTTTACTCCAAAAAATATTATTTGATTACCACAACTTTGAAGTTAAATGAGCTTCCATCTGCCACATGCAGCTTTTGTTGCTCACAGATTTACTCTTAACCAAATGCTTTACTCAAGTAACTGTACTGTTACTTTAAAAAGAATAAGTTGAAGTAAAAAGTAATGATAAAACAATGGTTACTGTTCGTTAATCATTGTTTACAGAGGAATTCAAATTATTTAATTGCAATTTTGTCAATGGATTGCCCTCACAAACTGGGATTCTTATAGTCCGGTTCACTATGTTTAGATTTCCACTGTTGTGGGATTTTCGTGGAGCGTATGAAAACTATATATTTTGGAAACTTTATGGGTGTAAGCAATGAGAAAAACAATGTTTCCATTTTCCCTTGTCATTTGGTAAAATTGTGCAATTACACAATTTTTTCCATTAGAGTAAATGTGGAGTTCTGGTCATCGCTACGGTAACTCCATGAAAAATATGACGAGGGTTTCATTAGGCCCGAGCGCCATCAGATCTGGCGAAGGGGCTCTTGTAATCGTATAGAGTGCGCGGAGCACATGTATCAGAAAACGAACATTGTAATTGGACAGCAGTGTGCGGAGCAAAGCGGAGCACACTGCTGTCCAACATGCGGAGCGCTTCTCCAACATGCGAAGCGCTCCCCTCCTCACAAACACTCACTAACGCACTCTTCTTGTCGTGTACGTCCTGTGCACATACATATATAATGCAAAAATCAACATTGTAATTGTACAGCGCCCATAAAAGTCGACTGAGAATGCGGTAGGAATGCGCGAGCAGTTTCCGAAAATATATAGTTTATGGTACCCGCGTAAACTGTATTTTGAGATTTTTCGCAAAGAAAAAATGGCTCCCATTTGCACATATGAAGCCCGATTTCACTAATTTTGTTATCAGTTAAAGTCACAGTCCTAAACACTTTCATTTGGCAAAATTCAAATTCCTATAGGGGGGCGCTATAGGAATTATATGGAGAGTACAAATTTTAGTTTTAGAAAAATTAAAATAATTTGGCACAAAATTGTATTTGGTCGTTCCGATCAGAAAAGTCAATTACACCCATGCCATATTTTTCACGGTGTTGCTGTAGCGATGACCAGAACGTCCCATTTTATTCTGATGGAAAAATGTTAAACTCCATAATTCAGCGAGAAGTGAGGAACCAAAGGTGAACCAAAGTACTTGGATAACCTTTGTGGATTTTCTGCGGCACAGCTGCAACCCTAAGTAAAATGTAAAAATATGCTTCAGTTTGCAGATATAGTCTGATACAAATTCATACTAATTTCTCTCCGTATAATGTCAAAATTGAGTTAGCGCATTCCAAAAATCCTAAAACTAAGACCCTAGGGAAAAAAGTTAAAAACAAACATAAAGGCAGTAGCAATACCGTAATTTTAGATTGAGGGAGACAAAAGGGCGCGACACACCCCCTTGCTTTGGGCAGGCAGTCGGCGAGGCCCGATAATCACCGCTTTGCGGCTATATTTGACTTGAATTTTCTGCCAAAATTTGTAAATTTCCACCAAACGTTTTTACTCCCCATATAAATGTTTGTTCAATTCATTATTGCCATTATCGCACCTTTAAAAAAAAAATATATATATATATATATATATCAGAGCTAATGGAAACATTGTTTTTATGAATGCTTATTTAATAAAGTTTTCAAAAATGTGTAGTTTTGATAATCCGACGAAATTACATAGTGAACCTGACTATTTGGTGGAATGACAAAAACACCAAGCAATAGTCGCAATAATTGTATAATATATTGATAGATTTCAATACATGCGTCCAAAATTGATATCTTTTTTGCAAAGCTGTTACCCTCTCTGTACTTTTTTTACTCTTCTGTCTTTGCTCTCTGCTTGATAACCATACTGCACCAAATACACACCCGTGTCCAACATGGAAGTGCGTTCATGTGAGAAATTGTGTTTTTGGAGCGCTCCCGCCGGGTTGACGTCTTGGTTTCTGGCTGGTGGGGAGCGGGGAGCCAGAGCGTGGCGCACATGCCTCGTCCGGTTGGCTGGCTGATACGGATCAAGCCAGTCACGCTGCCTCCCATCACATGCTATACCTCTAGCGTGCCTGTTGATGTTGACCCATTGTGCGTTAAAAACTGGGCCATACCATCACTTCGAGCGGCAAAACGATTGAACAAGAAGGCTGTCAAGATGGATACAAAATCCTGCCTGGAAGAATGAACTTGTGTCTTAGCAAGTAAAGCTAGGAATAGACCGGCGAGGGATTTGCGGACCAGGTTGACTCCCTCCTGTCCTATTTGGAAAGCAGCGGGATTCCTCTTGGCTGTGTGCAGACTTGTAAAGAGAGAGAGAGAAAAAAAAAAAAAAGCTGAAGAAGACGCCAACAACTTTAAAGAAGAGGAACTTTGCTTTCAGGGAACCATGGGAGCTGCGTTTCATCATTAATTGGACACAGATTTGAAAACTTGCTGAGTTGGACAGAATGCTTGTTTGTATTTCCACTCCAGCCTGCCACTTTTTTTTTTTTTTAGTTTGTAAGCCCGGTGTGCCGCAGTTAAGCCGAAAGGTCTGCTAATCTCTCACTAACCTGCCTTTGGTCTCATGTTTGTGTTGTTATTATAACTTGGCATGCTTTTGTTGCTTGTTTTGTTGACCTTTTAGGTGTGGGGAGCTTGCAAAGGACGTCCAGCCAGCGCAGTGCTATGACCTACCAAAGAAGCAACTACACGCTCAACAGCACACCGACCTACCCTGATCCCTACCGCACGTCACAATACCGGCCCTTGGACCCAAACTACGCTCGGCAAGCTGTTATTATGGACGATGACGCCACGCGCTCACCCTCGATAGACAGCATTCAGAAAGATCCAAGGTAGGCAGGACTTGCTTTTCAACTATTTTTAAGTCTCAAACAAGCCAAGTGTTTTATGCATTTTTACACCATGTGGTAAGGCAGAGTATTGGATTGGATACATTACTACTACAGTATCTGCAGTACAGAGCATTGCACACCATGACATCAAATCGTTTTAAAAAGCAGTAGTAGGCTATTTGTAATCAAAAACAAGATATAACGTGGTTTCTAAGACTTTGTAGTATTATTATTTTTTTGTGAGTCGTGACAAAAACGCCACCCACCGCCATATTGGATAATGTTTCTAATGTAAATAATGTCAAACTAAACCTGCATTTAAATCACAAAGCTACTAACCCTAGAACATGACTGTGTAATGCTATGCTAATGGATAACCACTGGCTAATATTGGCTAGTTTCCCCCCCAAATTAGCACAAATTTTGAATTCAAATAGTTTTGTTTGCGAGTCAGATGACAAAAACGTTACCTGCCGCCATATTGGATAATGTTTCTAATGTAAATCATGTCAAACTGAACCTGCATTAAAATCACAAAGCTACTAACAGCTCATCTATCCTGCCTTTGTCACGTTTTTACTGTCACAGAGAAGAAACAGGAATCACTACAACCACAGAGTACTGCACAAAGTACAGCAACAAAGTATTTTGCCGGAAACGCTAATGAGCGATTAGCACTTTCAGGTACCAGGAGACTTTTTAGTTAGTCCTGTAAGCTAATCACTGTTACTAATCATTAGTTAGCATTTTAGGCAAAATACTTGGCTAGTAGGCTACCCCCTGTGGTTGTAGTAATTCCTGTTGCTGTCACATTAAAAATGAGAAAGGCAGGATAGATGAGCAGTTAGTAGCCTAGCTTTGTGCTTTCAATTCAGGTTCAGTTTGACATTATTTACATTAGAATCATTATCCAATACGGTAACGTTTTTGTCTCCTGACTCACAAACCAAACTATTTTAATTCATCATGTGTGCTAATTTGAGGGAAAAACTAGCCAATGTTAGCCTGTGGTTATCCATTAGCATAGCAGTACCTAACCCAGTCATTTCAAGGGAACACTGTGTGCTTACAAGGCACCCCTGTTCTGCTGGGTCAACACCAGTGTCCCCTTACTATTCAAACACGGAGCCCACCGATGTTGTGGCCCACCGCTCTGGCCATTAAGCCGCTTCTAATATGCCTGACTTCTTTACAATGGGCACTCACAGACTGCTGCGTCTGCTCTTGTCCCCACAAACCTGTGTAAACTGCGGGTGCGCGGTGACCTCCGCAGTAAACCCCTGACCTGGCACATTGGGAGCTTTGTTTGCCCTGATGTATGTTGTTGTAGAGGAACCACTTCCTTGCCATTGCAGCACGTGGGCTGCCCCGACGCTGTGCGGATAGTGATTTATTGGATGATATTTAGGTAGGTTGTACTTGTTGGCATCAGGGGCACGCTGTTTTACAGTGTTCTGGAAATAGCAGTTTAAAGGCCTTTTTTTTGTACTTTATTGTGACTTTTTTTTCTCCATATGATCGTTCTTCTCCATCAAAAGCATATCTGGAGTGGGGTTTTGTTTCATTCACGCACATCTCAGTAATAATCTTTCATAGTTTAGTTTTTTTAACGTGTTGTGTTTTTACCCCAAATATCTGTCCTGTCCTAACCAGCCGCATTACTGCGTCTTGAGAATTGAATAATTTTTTATGGATAGTCAACCAGAACACTAGTTATTGTTAGCATTACCATGATAGTAAAGCTTTGTTTTACTCCCTAAAAGTTGTGACACATGCGTTCAGAAGGGTACGAATGAATACTAACAGTTTAAATATTACTTGCCCCCAATTTCATTGTTCGTAAACAAACTTCTAAACCGCTTAACTTTCCACACAATACAAGCGCTACAAGCCTTCTGGAAGTCTCATTCTGGGTTAAATGTAATTTGTTTTCTACAAAGTTTGGTCTATTATTGTCAATATTGCTACAGCATACCAGAATTCACTGAAAGTCATAAAGCTTTTCCTACAAGATGCTTATTGTCTGAGGTCTGCGGCGTTAACAGATTTTGAGTGAGCTAACAGTTTGAATAGCTGCCAGTAATGTACCTAATTGCCTCTTAACATTGTTTGGCAACGGCACTTATGGCCATGTTGCTTTCCCACTGTTCTCTCCACAACTTTGAACAAGAAAAGTCAGAATACAATATCGCTCCTCATCCATCATATGAGTTCAGGTTTGGGTAAAAGCACATAAAGCCTTAATAATCCCACTGTGTGTATGAAACAGATTAGATTACATATGAACGGATGTCAATATCATTTCCTGGACTTATCGTGTTCGCCCCAGGGGTTCTGCAATAGCGACTAAACCAAAAGTTGTTTTTTTTTCTTTTTCTCAAGAACCCTCTGTGCTCTCTTTAGGGAGTTTGCGTGGCGCGATCCGGAGTTGACGGAGGTGATTCACATGCTCCAGCACCACTTCCCCTCAGTGCAGGCCAACGCCGCGGCCTACCTGCAACACCTGTGCTACGGAGACAACAGAATCAAGACCGAGGTGAGGACATCAGCGTCTGTTGACGTATATCTGCATGCTCACACGCCCAGGCACTTAGGTTACATTCAGACTGCAGGCAAGAGTAACCCAATTCCAAGTTTTTGTTGTTTTTTTCCTATATATCTGACCTAACACAATCTACTAAATTGTATTTATCCGACCTCGATACACTAAAATGTCATTCATGCTATGTTTAACCTCTTAACCCTCACCTGAACTGAGCACCTTTTCTCCACTTTGGCATTACGCAAATCTAAAAGCATCTTTAAAAAAAAGCATCAAAATAGCGTGAAAAGTGAGAAGAAAATGAAGATACAACAAAAAAGTGACAAAAAGCCATAAAAGAGCAGCAATAATGTGACAAAATATAGCCGCAAGCGGCGATTATCGGCCCTCGCCGACCGCCCTGCCTAAAGCAAGGGGGCGCTTCGCGCCCTTTTGTCTCCCTCAATCTAAAATTATGGTATTGCTACTGCCTTTATGTTTGTTTTTAACTTTTTTCCCAAGGGTCTTAGTTTAGGATTTTCGGAATGCGCTACCGCGCACTCCGCGCTCAATTTTGACATTATACAGAGAAAAATTAGTATGAATTTATATCACACTATATCTGCAAACTGAAGAATATTTTACATTTTACTTAGGGCTGGGGGGGGCATTGGGTTACATACATTACAAAATTTTAACAGAACAAAAAGAAAAGAAAGAGAAAAAAAAAAATAATAATAATAATAATAATAAAGTAAATACATAAATAAAAAATAAAAATGATTACATTTAGGCTCCGGAATAGCAGACTGTGATAGAACCAAAATAAAAACATTGATCAACCTTTACTTCAATATTATACAGTTGTCCTAATGGTTAACCTCCTAACCTATGCCCCAGCCAAGCGCACCTTCTCCAGTTCAGCTCCAAAACAGCGGGAAAAATACATTAAAAATACAACAACAAAAAATATATATAAAATGTGACAAAAACGCAACAAGAAATGCAGTGATTGACTTTTCTGATCGGAACGACCAAATAGAATTGTGTGCCAAATTATTTTAATTTTCATAAAACTAAAATTTGTACTCTCCATATAATTCCTATAGGGGGCGCTATCGTGCCCAATTTGAATTTTCCCAAATGAAAGTGTTTAGGACTGTGACTTTAACAACTGATAACAAAATGAGCGAAATTGGACTTCATATGTGCGAATGGGAGCCATTTTTTGTTTGCAAAAAATCTCAAAATACTTCGTACAGTTTGCGGCTTCGCCGCATAAAAACCGTAAAACTTAGAAAAGTAATTTGGATAACTTTTAAAGTTCTACTTCTCAAGATTATTTTCCACCCAAAATTAGCTCGTTCCGATAAACGCTCTAGGAGGAGATAGATTTTGTACAAAGTGAAAATAAAGGCGGATTCCCGCTTCGCGGGCTTTCATCCAAAATGGCCGACACCCAATATGGCGGACGGCGTTGCCGTAATAATATTTTTTGCTCAACTTGTCATGATGCACGTCTGTACCGATTTTTATGATTCTACGACAAACTTCATTTTTGGCCAAGTCCTATCTCGCAATGTTAAAAAAAACTGAGGTGGCGCTGTCGCACCACTATTTTGAAATTCAAAATTTGGAAATAGTCAAAAGTTGCGTCGGATCGGGTTTGAATTTTGGGCCAAAATCTGTGACTTTTCGTCGATGTTCACTGGGTGAGAAAACCATAAACTACATATTTTCGGAAAGCGCTCGCGCATTCCTACCTCATGGTAGAGGTCCTGGGTCACTCAGTGACCCAGGGCTCTCAGTCGCCCATTGACTTTTATGGGCTCTGTACAATTACAATGTTGATTTTTGCATTATATATGTATGTGCACGGGACGTGCACGACAAGAGGAGTGTGTTAGTGAGTGTTTGAGAGGAGGGGAGCGCTTCGCGCTCGTTTTGTGCGTTTTGTTCGCACTTTGGGGGAATTACAATGTTCGTTTTCTGATACATGTGCTCGTGCACGGAATGTGCTCGTGCACGGAACGTGCACGAGGAGAGGAGTGCGTTAGTGCATGTCTGAGAGGAGGCGAGCGCTCGTTTTGTGCGCTCTATACGATTACAAGAGCCCCTTCGCCAGCCCTGATGGCGCTCGGGCCTAAAAAGTGATGAAAGTGCAACAAAAAAGCGGTGAAAGTAAAGGTAACGTGCTTTGTCATTATACAACAATAAAGAATCCAAAACTCAACAAAAATGTGATGAAAGCACATTAAAAAAGGCACAAAAGAGCAACAAAAAGTGACAAAAACTCTACCAAAAAATGTCAAAGAAAGGAAAAAGATTAGATCCGTTTTGTAAAATGGTAAATGGACTAAACTTGTATAGTGCTTTTCTACCGTTATCAGGCCCAATGCACTTTACAGTAAGGAACCAGTCACCCATTCATTCTCTCATTCATACACCAATGTACGTAGACACTGGAGGCAAGGAGGGTGTCTTGCCCAAGGACACAGCGACAGTGTGCATTTGCGATCACAAGACGACCCACTCTACCAACTGTGGCACGGTTGTAGGTCTTAGCTTTCAAATGAGGCATTGAACTGGCTGATGTAGGCTTCAGTCAAGAACCTTTTAATGCCGAACTGGAGAAAATGCACGCGGTTAAGGCGGGTGGTAAGAGGTTAACTAGATGGGATTTGGGAAGGAAACACTTGTTATGAATAAAATCTGTTTGGAGAAGCTATCCACCTGTGGACGCCACTCAAATGCAGGGATAGTTGAGAAACGAGGGAAAGGATTTGTTTTGGATAAATATAGTATATTCAACCATTTGTTCGTCCCGCAGGTTTGTCGACTCGGCGGTATCAAACACCTGGTGGACCTACTGGATCACAAAGCCCTGGAAGTGCAGAGGAACGCATGCGGAGCCTTGCGGAATTTGGTTTACGGCAAAACGATGGACGAGAACAAAATCGCCGTGAGGAACGCTGGCGGCATTCCGGCTCTGCTGCGGCTATTGCGGAAAACTGTGGACGCGGAAGTGCGAGAACTTGTAACCGGTACGTTCATTATTTGTAGTGAATTTGTACTTAAAATGGCTTTTGCAAAGCTTAAAAAAGACAATACTAGCACCAGTTCAACCCATACTATTTAGAGTACAGTGCTTTTCTGGCATTCGGAGCCTTTTGTGGCGGTTTCACAGCTCGGAGTAATGATGCAGAAAAAATACAGAAGGTGCTAAAATGCTACTTTAGCGTTAGCGTGTGCACTGCTGTTGCCTCGCTCTCGGTTTCATGCTTCTCTCTGCTGCCTGTGGGGGTTGTGCACTAAAGGTTAGCTGTAATTTGTCGTAGGCAGTAGGAAATTGGGGAAGTAACATGAGACTGCGCAGCTTTTTGCAGCCAGCTCTTTTGCTGCTTCTGCCCTGATGGTTTATAAAGATGGATGTTTCAACTGTTTCCCACGCGATGAAGAAGTGAGAGAAAGCCGTTTCATGTGCTGTTCTGGCTTTCTTGTACAGTTCTAGCTTGGTTTGAAGTTTGAAGTCATTTTAATGGACTTCACTGAGAGATGGAAGTGGAAAGACACCTTGGAACCAGTTCTACCTTCACTTTCATTTGATATATTATTCGCCCACACTGAAAGTGCTCAAGTTATGTCTGTCCTTTGAGTGCACTGTAAAATTCTCCTTGTTATAGCGGCTGTTTCCGTTTCCTTAACCGCCATCGCGTCTGCGTGTGCCATCTGCAAAAGTCCAAAAAAGTTAAACCACATTTCCACTGGCGTTTTTTTCTTCTTTTTTTTCTTTTTTCTTTTCATTACTAAAGTCAGCAAAAGGATTTGGCTCCTTGTGTTTTGGGGGAATGGCTGTGTGCTTGGGAGCGGCCCCGGCCTGCACATCGCCTGCACTTCTGCCTGCTCCGAGCTCTGCTAAACTGGGGATAAATCCATGATGTTTAGGATAAGGGTGCAGCAGGAAAAAAGGCAAAGGCAAGACTTTTGGCTCCCAGGTGACTGAGTCAGCTGTCTGGCCCGGCCCACGCTCACACTCTCACGTTACAGTGCCAGCAGTCCCCCGGGGAGGCAATACATGTGGATTTGTGTACACAAAGCAGGTTGGTGTTTATGGATAAAGTGGAGATCATTCCCCCTATGCTGTTGCAATTAAGTTTGTTTACTCTAGCGGTGATTTTGAAATGTCTTGCTTAGTCTGCATCATACATCGTAATGTGTAGGCTTGTCGTTGAAATGCAACTTTTTTACTACACTTCTTGGATGGATCTATAGCGCAATAACTGACTGTCAATAGAGTTAGATTTACTGAATGCATTTCTTCACATTGACTGCAATAAAACCAGGCAAAGGATTATGGTCTTTGTAATTCCCAAATGCCTGAACCATTCTGCTTCTTCAAAATAACACAGTTTAAAGCACAGTGTCCACATCCATGAAGCTCCTCTGTGTCCAAAAGCTTTGTCCAAAAGATTTGTCCATATAATGTCTGGTCAAATCTTCCCTACGCAGAGTAGCACGTGTGATGATCGCCATCATTAGGGTGCACACTTTTGTGAGGAAAAACAAGTCTAATTGGATTATATTTAAGAATCACAATTAGGGCTGGGCGATATGGACAAATACTCGTATCACAATTTTCTGTAGTTTGAATCACGATTTCGATTTACTCACAATTCAATTCATGCAGAGTCGTGGGAACATGTTTTGGTTAGGGGATGCTGAGGAACAAGCTTGCCCCGAAAAATGCCTTTTCTGTGCTTATTTGCTATTTATTAATATTGCCTGCAATGCACACACCATCCACCACCCTTAGCACCCTGGATTCCCACGGAATTAATGTGTGTATTGTCTTTTAAAGGCGACTAAAGCCATCTTCTTCTTCTTGGGTTTAGACCTGGTTTAGTCCTTGCATAGTGTTGACACGCCTCCCTCATGGTTTAATCCTGATTCCGTCTGTGGTATTGTCCAGGTTTAGACAGTTTTATTTTCTCTTTCATTTCTGATTGATTCCTTTGGTTTAGACCTGGTTTAGTCCCGGGTAATCCAAGTTTAGTTTCCGACCCTGGCTTCGTCCTTTTTAGTTTGGTCCTGGTTCAGACCTTGATTTCGGTCCCTGTTTTAATCTGGTTTACTTCTTGGTTTGTCCCAGTTTAATCTAGATTCAGTCTGTGATATTGACTGATTTTTAGACCTGGTTGAGACCTAGTTTTCTCCTGGTTTAGTTCTGGTTTAATCCTCACAGTAGAAGCAGTGATTGGAGAAATGTGTCAGTATTTGAGCTCAGAGCGATTTTTATCATATCGCCCAGCTCTAATCACAATTGCCATTCGATTTGAACACGTTTAGAAGCAATAACATATGAGAGCAGACTGAGATATGAATCGCCCACATTTCAGGGCAAGTCTAATCTACAGGTATCGCAGGTTTTAAACGGATGTATTTTGTTGGTTACAAAGGAAATTGTTTAAAAAGCAATAATGATTCAAAACAAAAGAAACGTGACATTTAATATTAGAGCTACTATGCACCTTTCCACATTTTCTCTTCTCTTTCACTTTTTCACTTTCAAAAGGTTGTACTGACATGCCGCGGCCAATCAGCGCTGGCAGCTTTTTATGTGAGCCCGTTTAATTCTCCCCTTTCATCCCGGACTCGGAGCTCCTGCCGTGGATAATTGGTAGTGCAGGCCCCAGGTTGGCGAGCAATTAGCAAAGGTCAGGACTGCTGCATCACCTCGCCTTAATTACGGCTGAGGAGAACAATCCACGGGAAAAAAAAGAGCGCTCACTTAGAAGATGCAGACAGCAAATCTTTCAAGTGCCCTGGACAGAGGCCACCCAGGGCTTTTCTCACTTGCAACAATAGTGCGAGGCATGGATTGTTAAGGGGGGGAAAAATGTATCTCGTTACACTTCTTTGAGAGATGCAACACGGACAGGATCAGTAATGGTACTACTGCGAAGGTTTTGATGGCCTTGCTCAGATGAAGAACTACTGGATTTTACTTAAACTTTTCAACAGATTTTACTCAAAGAACTGGTCTTATTGAATTGATAGAGAGTATGATCCTGTTTTACGAGTCTCTAGGTAAAGATATTAGATGTCATAGACACTGTGAGTACTGGATTGTGGAAACATTCTCGTATGTTTCCTGGAGGTAAAACAAAGTAGATACAGTAGACGCACACTGTGGTTGTAAGCGTTAGACGTTTCGCCTCTCATCCAAGAATCTTCGTCAGCAGCACAAATAATTTACGGCTTGCAGGTGAACTTTTAAAGACTAGTAAGAGTGTGTTTAACTTGGACTCGTACCAACACTTCAACTATAGAGTACAGATGACTGCTCAAGAACCTTTGTCTTCGATATGCAAGTAGAAGTTCTCATCCAACTGTGATGCATAGTCAGCGGCCATCTGCAACTGTTTTTGCAAGTAAATACAGCCGGGTTATTGGACCGGTCAAATGAAGATTGTCTGTGTCTTGTCCATATCCAAAAGTGCCTATCTGCACTGATAAGTCAATTAGTCTCTGACAGCCATGATCTTTACGCATAAAGGAATAGAACGATCCATCTTCTTCCAGCTCACAATCACTGCCACCTCCCTGCTCAGTGCTATGGATTTCTAATGGTCTGGGTGGGCCAGACCAGGCCATTTTCGAGGGGCCAATGTATTATTGTGTTAGTAATTGTTGAGTGTATTTTAATTCCGAAAAATTCAACTCGTATCTATCATGATTCAAGTCATCAACAGTGATTTACTGAGAGCGTATGCAGTACAATGGCAAACAACCAATTAAGAAACCTAAAATGTAGGAATAATTCTAATTTAAGTGTCTTCTTTCATCCTTTTGTGTAACTTACTGTTAACTTTACTCCATTCCATACTTTGGTAGACTTGGTATGCTTTGTGACAGCAGGACTATATCTTACAGCTCCAATTAAGGAACACTAGGTGCTAATTCATTATTGCTTCCCTATAGAGATAAATCTGTAGATACTATAGAGACTGTGAACAGTGAACATGGAGGTAGCATCGCTATTAGCTGCTGAAGTCTATAGGAAATGGGGGCGGGCTCCAGAAGTCCATTGGTTTTAATGAACTTTCCATTCAAACCTTTTTGCCCCCTTCAAGTCATCATTGGACACGGGCTTGTCATTCTACCTCCACGCATTTGTCTTAATGAGCGCTAAAACCCAGACCATTTTAGTTTTAGTTTTTAACTTTTTCTAAATAATGGAGCTGGGTTCACAAACCCATTATGAGCTCTTTTGCTTCAGGCTAACAGAACCAACCTTTCAGGACACTACTGTGGCACTGAGTCGTTTTAGCATGATTTTATTGACTAACGCTTGGGTCGCACTCTTGAACACTCTTGCCACTGCGGGCGCTGGTCCTTTGATTGTACAGAAAGGATTTAGCTCAATAACCGGAATCACTTTCTCGGTGCACCATTGATTCCACTCGGTGGTACACATGAGTGTTTCATCGATACTCATGTCTTGCACTAAACAGCAATCTATTTTGACTGCTAGTTGCTAAAAGGGGATAGGTTGCCTCATCTTATTAAATAATTACATTTCCCAGTAGTTTTATTTGGGTGAAAATCCATGAGAACAAAGGGACAGAATTGGTCTTTGGCTCAACCACCTGTGACAATATTTGCCTTCGAGCAGCGATGTGCTTCCAGTGCACAAATGAAAAACATGGTTCAAAAGCAAACAGTAAGCGGTTTGTGGCTGCATTGGCCACTTTCCAAAGAAATAATAAAATGGGCATTTATGTGTGTGCTCAGCAGTCTTGACTCTCTCTGCGTATTTATTTCTATTGACCTAAATCATAGACTGGACATGGACGTCTATGAAACATGCAGATATGGGGGAGGTTTTCGTTTGCAGAGGACTTTATATTACCTCAAGGTTTGCAATGTGCTAATTGTGACCTATTCATCTCACAATTTTCAATTTCATCGCAACCCTTGTGCACCAATAGCTTTTTGTTACTGCTACTTCTTACGGTTCATACTTGGCTGTGTTTGGTTAAATCCGCCTCTCACTCATTAGACGAGGCCGGCAAGCAAGACCGTGGCATGTGCTCCGACTCATGATATGACAATCTCTCCGCATTGTTAGATCGTCACTGGGTCAGACCACGATTCGTTATCATACATTGGCTGCACAATATATCGCAAAAAAATATCGTATCGCGATATTAGGTGATGCAATATCCGTATCGCAAGAAGCCACAATTTATCGCAACATCACTAAAGTCTTCATCGGACTGAACTGCCAGGAAATGAAGTTGTGTAAAAGTTCTAGTTAAAGTTTTAGTTTAACATTTCTTAATTTGGTTAAATTTTAGTCTTGTTATGATGCTGATCTAGTGTTTTTTAAGTCTTCTTTTGACGCAGTTTGCTGAAAAACTAGTTGCTTACAATTTGTATTTAATGGTTTAGTGAAATATCGCAATAATATCGTTATTGCGATATTGCACAGCCGTATCGCATGTCGCAAGTTACTTCAATATCGCGCAGCCCCATTATGACCATTTTGCATCTCAGTCTGTTCTACAGCTAAGTAGGTGTACACAAATATATAGGGCTGGGTACTGTTACAATTTTTTTTCCGATATCAGTACTTTAACAATATTTGGTTTTCAATACTGGTACCTGAACGATACTTTTTCCGATACCTACTCTATACTATAATATTTGTCATCTAGAACCAGAAAACAGAACAAAAATGTGTGAAATATCGGCAAATGTACAATATCGGGTTGAGCTCCAGTGTCAAGAAATGAGTGAAAAATGGGGAATAATTCGGGGAGAAATTGTGGTGAAAAAAATCATTTATTTGAGCTGAAACAACCATGTCACTTTCCAATACCGGTAGTATCTAAAACATTTTTTTCTTGATACCATACCGGTATCGTTAAACGGTACCCAGCCCTACAAACATGTCAACTCAGATCCTTGTTTATATGTAAGCATTTTGCCTATCGACGGTTGAATTCACAAAGGTAAGAAATCTACTAAAACACAGTTAAATCATCTCGTATCTTGTTGAAATCTGGTCTTCACTTCCGATGACAATGCGGCTGTACTGTCTGCGAAGTATTGATGAGCATGTGCCATCTTCACAGACTTCAATCCTTCCTGATAGGTCCATTAGTCTCCATCAGCCATAATCTTTAGACATCGATTACCTTTAGGGAAAGAGCAATCCGTCTTATGCCACCGCTCACTTTATCGCTCCGGAGCACTGACTGGAAGATATTTTATTCACGCCTGTTTTCGATCACATGCGTCTATCTCTTCATTCTGGATGTGGACTATTGCCGTCTTTGTCACCGTTCTGTGCTTCACCCCTTGGGTCAACGTTTCTCATAGTAAGGCCAAGGGACAAGGCTTGGAGGGCTGTTTACACGCATTCGGACATTCATTGGCAGGCAGCTATGAATCATGGGTAGTGCTGCCGGTGCGGGTTTGTTGACAGCCCGTCAGTCACACCTGGGCGGACTCGCCTGTTGATTTGTCTAGCGTGGAAAAAGCTCCACGGGGCTTGTTCTGTGGCCTGCTGGGAACATCATGTTTGTCAGAAATGATGGCGTATTCATGATCTTTTCCTTCCTTTTTCTATTTGTTGTCGACCTTATTGTCACAAAACTTTAACCTCTTACCACCCGCCTTAACCGAGCGCATTTTCTCCAGTTCGGCTTTACCCAAATCTGAAAGTTTACAGCCTATAGGCCAGAGTAACGCCTCATTCGAAAGCTAACACCTACAAAACTGATCTAAACGGCTCTTTTTACTTGCGTTGTTGATGTGCTGCACTTTCATCACTTTTTTCGGCACATTTTTCCCACTTTTTTGTTACTCTTTTGTGGCTTTTTGGGGGCACTTTTTTATACTTTTTTGTTGCGTTTTCATCCTCGTTTTTGTCGCTATATTGCCGGTTCAAGTGAGGGTTACGAAGTTCAGATCTTTTTTTTGTCCAATCATTGTCTATACAGTTTTAATTTCTTTTTACAAAGGACCCAGTCAAGTTAAAAGTTTAGACTAGAAACTTCTGAACACGAGTACTAACTATCCTTTCTTCCTTGCATACGTACATATGTTGCCTGCTTTTTTTCATTCCCAGCCATTCCGTCTTTAGAATAAAAGAGTCCAGACAGCTGTGGAGGCTGGTCTACGGACATCAGTCAACAAGAGAAATCGTTTCTAACCTGCGATAAAGTCAAAGAGTGACTTTTAATGTGCTTAAAGTCCCCGGCATTAGCATTTGATTTGAAAGTCTCCCACTGTTGAATGTCTGAGAGGTGCAGAGACATTAGCCCACCTAATGAGAGGGCTGGTGCAGGCAGTCCTGCAGATAGCTGGGAAACACATGCGCTGCATTTTAAATTCGAAAGGCTGTGGGTAAAGTAATGTGCTTTGTAGATGTTTATGTCGCTAAAGTACAGCTGTTAACAATGGTAATGGTTAGTCTGCAGTAAAGGCCATCTGTTTCCTAATAGGGTAAATAGACCTCCACCTTTTTAAGTTCTTTATCTTGACCCTTCTATGGCATGTGCATAAAAGAAAGTGATCATTGTTTTGTTTGTTTTTTCTAAATAAATATAGGTTTGACGAATATGTTTCAAATAGACTAACACATGGAATAAATCCTTTTAAAGAAACAAAACAAAAGCTTTAAAACTGATGCATTTCACAAACTTCAAACCACGTGCCGCAGGAATGTCTGTAGACCTGTTATTTTAAATAGTCATTGCAATCTGTTTGATCACAATCTGATTAATATTTGATTAATTACGCTGTCCTGGTTGAAGGAATTTTTGATATATTGATCTTTTAAGTTTTACTGAAACTTGCATCCACAGATACTATCATTCTAGTTGGACGGAAGGCAACTAAGATGCTCTAATTAAGCCATTCCCAAAGTCCGGGACATCGCGGTCCCCTTACCGATCCAAAAATTGCTCGGGGCCCCCCAATCATAATCATTCACTCTATTCAATGGAATTTGTTGTTATTTACAGCTAAAATTACATAAAAAGCAACATCTAGCATTGACTCTAGCTAAATACTGGGTTTGAGGGGTACATCTGTCCAAATTAATATATTTTCCCTCTCAAACGGAATATTTTTCAATGTACTTGTAACGTAGACAAGCTTTGGGGGCCTCCCTGTAATGCCAGTAAGGCCCCCCAGGGGGCCCTGGACCCCACTTTGGGAACCACTGCTCTAATTGAATTCAATAATTATTTTAGAGCTAAAAGATTATTTAAATGGGTGCATTATCAAGTCACAACGGCTACAATTACAGTACTTAGGAAATTATATTCTCTTAAATCTGTACAAAAGCCCTTAACGCTGTAGGTTAGTCCGCTACAAACCTGCACTGAACTCAAATCTTATTGCAAAATGCTTTACTTGTTTGAAAATCCACAATTCGTTATTATGGCCCTCATATTTCTGCCCCTTGCACAGCAGTCATACCGATATCCTGCGTCATAATCAGACATTGTCATTTCTGAGCTGTCCGTTTTTAGCCCTGGGTCTTCTCTGCGCACTGCTCCAAGGTTAGCAGTGCCCAGCAGGAGCCCGTGTGTGCCCGAGCATAAGCCTGGCAGCCAGAGCCATCTAATTAAAGGAATATGCTACAAGGAGGATAATCCCTGACAGATGCAGCTTCAAAGACGACGACCAAGACTGTGTAATAATAATCAGTGGTTGCTAAAGTATGCTTGAACTGGGTGACATATTATTATGGAGGACTTGATATTAGGCTATTATTAGATTTCAAATAAATGACAAAGTGCCACACAAACCGTGTCTTCACATTATTACATTTATGGAAAAGTAATAATGTCCACCCACAGGAGCGTTTTGATGCGACGGATTTCTACAGCGTGTAAAGGCTGGTCTATGTGCTCAAGTATTCACTGAACAGAACTGTTTGCAGAGGTTAAAGGTTTATGACTGGACTGTTCGCACAAGCTAATGGTCCGTTCATTTTAACCGGTTGTGTTAAAAAAAGCAAATTGTTTGTGGTTTGAATGCTACTGGACTTAACATTTATCTAATTATTTATCCTTGATTTATTCAATATTTTGAAAGAGACAATCATGTAATTAATATGGCATGGAAGCCCATGTAGTTTTAATCTCATAATGGCATCTTAATGACCTCATAATGGTCATTAGGATTCCCAGGCCAGGTATAGCCTTTCTTGCCAAGCCCAAATGGTGGATATGATGCAAAAAAAAAGACTTTTTAGAGTTTTCAATCATGTTAAAATGTTCTCTCATTATTAACATGCCTGGAGTTGTGTTTGGAGCCACTAGCGCATCTCTGAGTAATCTTTGAATTTCTTCAGTGGTTGTTCGTCCCACTGCAGCAACAGTTCCCCCAATCTTCCTGTTCCTAAAAAGCTTATTCGGAGGTCCTACTTCTTGCTTTTGTGTTTGGATGTTCTGGGTTCTTTACCATCAAAAACATGTATGTTATTATTATTATTTGTTTGTTTATCTATTCATCCATTTCTGATTATCCTTCTCCTCTATCTTTTGATTACCCCAATAAAAACCTTGAAAATCTGTCGTAGTCCATAACGAAGAACAACAATGAGTCTCCATTCTAGATTTCCACATGTTAAAACAGCATGAACTGGTTAGAGTTTTTGCCGTGCGTGTAAACAAGTGCCTGCTGTGTGGACGTTGATAGACCTGTCCACACATTCCAGCACCTGACAGCTGACCAAACTACCACTGCGTGCCTTTGTCCGGCGCCTGTGTGTGCTGTGTTTACATGCTGTGGTCTCCCTCTCTCCTCTACAGGGGTGCTGTGGAACCTGTCCTCGTGCGATCCGGTCAAAATGACAATCATCCGGGACGCCTTAACCACTCTGACCAACACTGTGATCATCCCGCACTCTGGCTGGAGCAGCAGCACCTTCGACGACGACCACAAGCTAAAGTTTCACTCGTCGCTGGTGCTGAGGAACACCACGGGCAGTCTGAGGTATGCACCTCAATGTGACGCCTCCTACAGAGTTTTTTTTTATGTACTTGTTGTTGCACAACATGAGGTGAATACTGATCATACCCCACACAGCTGGTCCCATTCGAGGTTGCCCTTTTTGGAAAGTAATATAACAATAGCCTTCCCACGCAGCTAGACCTGTCATTTTATTGGTAAGTTATGTACCTATAGCTTACAGCTAGGTAGGCGCCGATCCGATACTGGTATCAGATATCGGAGCCGATACTGAACCGATACCAGTTTTGACTATTTCACCAACTAAATCTCAGTGAATGGTATATGGACATGCTGTATATCATTTTGACCTCCACAAACGTATTTTTAATCGTCGCGCGAAATGCCGCGGTTAGCAACGGCATGCTAAAGCTAGCAGGAGTATGCTAACACTAGCGGCAACTAATCAAGGCTGGGTCAGAACCTGTAATAGAAATACCAAAAGTAGCCTAATAAAATAAAACAACCACTGATGGAGCGGCCAAGTGTTTGTATTTTAATTCATGAAATGCTGTTAAAGAATAATTGATTTAAGATATTTGTAATGCACAAGTTGTACTGATCAGATCACTTCATGTGAGCTGTTAATGTAAAATAGTCTGTCCCAAGGATAGTGTCAAACATCCAATGATCCTTGTTAAATGTTTTTCAATTAGTTTAATAGATATAATTGATAATTGATCTTTATTGATCAATTAAGACTTTATTGATCTCACATTGGAGAAAAAAGGACCATTCACTTTTTAGTCAAAGCAGCCACTTTTCCCTACTTACAGCATTAACTCGGCCCTAGGACACAACGACGATATGAACTGGCGTGAGCAGGATTTGAAGGACTGATTTTCCATATTTATGAGATCTCACCTGAGCCACTGTGCTCGCTGCATCAGTCTGTTTGCAGACACTTTTGTTTTGTTTTTGAATATATATATTGTATAGTTTGAATGTTTCCACATTTCTTTTCTAGCTTACATGAAATCTGATCAAACTGGACAAATAAACTGTGATAGGCTAATGGACTAATACACCTAAACACTCTAAATTCCCCTGCACAAATCACTGTTCCTATTGAGTGTTGTGGATCCCTGGATTCAACATGCTTACCACTAGCACCTCTGTGTGGGCAGCTGCTGAAATTGCATCCACCCGCGCCAAAAACATCTAACCACTTATTAAAACAAATGAGTAAAACATTTGAAATAGTGTTGGGTCTATAAATATAATAAATAAGCATTATAAATATAGCTGTATGATCTTAAAGCCAATTTGAGATGTTGCTTACGACCCATGAAGCCTGACAGAGCATATTTGCTCCCATTCTGTTCTTGGCTTCCCAGTGAGTGGTGATGTAATGCGTCTAGCTTTTCTCTTGGGGATATTTCCTTTGAAGACTGCTGCTGCCGGATGGAGAACACAGCGCTTTAATTGGTGACAGTCTCTTCAGATAAGAGCGTGCAGCTATAACATGTCCTCGCCGCGTGTGAGTGTGTAAGCCGTCGACTTGTTTCAATGTGCCGAGGTGGGTTAAGTGGTGCTGTTACTTTAAAATGTCTTTACTGGCACTATCTCAACTCTTCGTCAATTAGGTGAATTGAAAGTAATAGTCTGAAAACACCAGCAGCTCATTCTCTTCTGTGTATCAAGAGCATCATAAATTAAACCTTTTTGTTTTTTTACTTGAAAACTGTACTTGATTGTTTTGTTGACAGTGAAAGAGGGAGCGGGTAAATTAAATTATTGTGTCCAATTTCATTCCTAATTTCCCTAACTCATTCCTTACTGCCGAATTCTTCACAGGGATGAGTTTATAAACACTTTTCACAACTTGCAAGGTCACTTTTCATGATCACTGTGACAGTTATGCTAACAAACTAGCCTGCAAGTTCATGAAATTGATGCAAATACTTTATAATTAGAGGATTTTTTGAGTTAACTATTAAAAGGCATAGGGCCTTTAAAGTATATTTTGAAGCGGATACTTTTACTTCAGTTGAATTTGCTACTTTCTTCCACCAATTCTATTCCTGCAAGATTATATATCTTGGTACAACTCAAGTAACGCATATGGATTAAACTACTCTTAAAAGTACAATTTCTTTAAAACACAAGTAAGTGCAACAGAGTGACAGGAGCTGATTACCACCCACCTCTGCTTGTGTACCGTTACGAGTCCGGTTAGACCACACACGCTTTGTACTTCACAAACTGCCTACGAAGATGGTCAAACCCGCACACGCGGCCGCGCTGTTTACCGCGGTGGTGTTGTTGCCCATTTGTTTGGCAAGCTAAGCCCCAAATCAAAGACTGTGCGTTTGTTTTGAAAGGAATCTGAGTTCGGCTGGGGAGGAGGCCCGAAAACAGATGCGCACTTGTGAGGGGCTGGTGGACTCGCTACTCTACGTCATCAAGGCCTGCGTCAACACCTCGGACTTTGACAGCAAGGTAAAGTGCACACACCAACCACACATTTACCATGTTTACTGGGAGAGCTTGAAGTTGAAATTGCTTGATTTAGACAGATTTCTGATGGATTTTTGGGGGGCTTTTTGTGGAACCTCTGGATATGTCTAGGTTGCGACTTGATGTATAGATTTAAGTAGTTTCAGTTGGTTGTTAGCTACATGTCGTTTATTTCTTTGCACATTAGGGCTCACTAAAAGGAGAAACATGTTGCCATAAGATAAGAACCGTGAGGGAAAATCTCCTTGAGCCTGTTTAAAGATTTCTTCCTGTCTACACTATGCTCATGGAAAGCCAGTGGCGGGAAACTGCTTCATGCTCCACTGCCCAAAGCACCAGCCAATTAAAACATCATGATAGGCCTCTCCTTATCAGCGCAGACTTGACAGTACATCCGCGTGTCTGTGTGCTGGAGATTAAATCACGCTCCCAGATGTACTTTTATGTGGTGTGAAAGTACTTGAAGAGGCAAGTGGCTCGTTTGTAATCCTTTGGGAGCGGGGCCTCTCTCTTCTGTCAGATGTATATGCTCATTGACATTCTGCGAGCTTCTGCACTCCAACAGCATGGGACTTAGTCCATTAGGCTGGGTCCAAGATAGTCTTTCTAACCAAACGCCCTTTAGGTTGTGTGACTAATTGATTAGTAACGCTGGGAAATGTCATGAATACAATACTGTTATGTGTATTGTGGCTTTTGTCAGAGTGATTAGGGACCTCCCGCCATGGCAGTGTCAGTTCAGTTCATTTTATTGCCGATTCCACCACATGTAAAGCGCGTAAAGAGAATCGAAATTGTTGTACTCTCAAACCCATAGTGCAAAAAATGAAATCGCCATCATATTAAAACCCTCTCATGCATGTATTATGGTAGGCTGCTTCAGGATTTTTTCCCCACATGTTTTTATTACTCTTTAGGCATGATAAGAAAATAGATTTTTTTTAAATTGTTTTTCAACATGCATTGTTCGAGGCGCTGATGACATGTCCACTAGGGTGGACAACGGATAAAATGTGTTTTTAAGAAAACATTTATTAAAATGAAATATTGTAATAAAAATGATAAAACAATCTTAATGTGTGTTTACATATTTTGAACATATTCCAACATTTAACCAAAGAAAAATAACCTTTTTTTTTAAGCTGATAGTACTGTCTGAATCAGCCGCCAAAACTTTTTTCCTCAAGCCCCCCCCCCCCCCCCTCCCCCATACAAAGCTATGACTCATTCATATCGGAGAGAACAACAACAATTGAATAGATGCCTACTGTAGTGACCACTATGCATGAAAGGAAGAGCACAATCAAAAATACACATGGTCGCAATAGGGGCAGCAGAAAGAGGAACCAGGAGAGTTCGGTTTCCTTACAACCATGTGAATGAAGCTGTCCCAGTAAGTTGGACCTGGCATGGATCAAGGCTCTGCAGCCCTCATTACGACTGAATAGGCTGCGATATGTATGCAGTGTCCTATCCCTCTGAGATAACCCACCCGCTCTGCCGCAGGAAAGCAGGTCGAACGGTCTCTGTCCAGATCATTGTTGCTGAGCTCCATCACAACGGTCTTCCAGTCCACTGAGATGAGTTTGACATTCTGATTCTGACAGCTGTCTCTTTTCTGTGTCCATAGATTGTAGAGAACTGTATTTGCACTCTGAGAAACCTGTCATACCGCCTCGAGCTGGAGATGCCCCCTCCAGACAGGTCGGGGGAAATGAAGTGGACGGGTTGTTGGGATGCGAGTCACCCAGCAAAGAAGACGACTCAAGTTGTTGGGGACGCAAGAAGAAGAAGAAAAAGAGCCCACAAGAAGACACTGTGAGTCTGTTACTGGGTTGAAATACATTATAACATAATGCACTAATTGTAAGATTTCATATTTGAGAATATTTATAAAAATCATAGTAGTTTTTACACAATAATTGAACCAGCGCCAGAGTAATACATGAACAAACACAATAGCTACATTTTGGGCTAGTACAATGTAGCACATTTTCTACCGTCCACCATACCCCTACTGTTACCTGCGCAATATGAGATAAAATTGCGCCATTCGATTACTGTTTAGTATTGCGCTAGCCTAGTAAGCTATTTGAACGCAGTATATTCTAATCATTTTAATAAAAATGGTGCACAATTAGTTTTTTCCTCATATTGTGTCAAAACAAGACTTAAAAAAATACCAAGTCAGAACCAAAACAAGGCTGAAATAAAAGTTAATTAAGAAAGTCATAACTAAATCATCTGAATCTTGGCGATATATTGTGCTGCACTATAATGCTACTTATTACTGTTGTGTAGTGGGACGGTGTGGGACCAATACCCGGCTTCTCCAAGTCTCCCAAGGGCGCCGAGATGTTGTGGCATCCCGCTGTGGTTAAGCCTTACCTCACACTACTGGCCGAGAGCTCAAATCCTGCCACTTTAGAGGGAGCTGCAGGGTCTCTTCAAAACCTATCAGCGGGAAACTGGAAGGTACAGCTCTTATTTTTCTTCTCAGTATCTACTATCAATCTAATACTTTGTGCTTTCGCTCGGTGAAAGTAAGGATTACTTGAAGTCTTCTCCGCTAGAAGCTGTCATTTTGTTTTTTGCAGTTCGCGGCGTACATTCGAGCTGCGGTGCGGAAGGAGAAAGGACTGCCCATTCTGGTGGAGCTGTTGCGGATGGACAACGACCGCGTGGTGTGTTCGGTTGCCACGGCGCTAAGGAATATGGCGCTGGACGTGAGGAACAAGGAACTCATTGGTGAATATAGTTTTTAAAATAACATTAAGACAAAAGTATAAATTAAGTACACATTTTACTGGTATTGTCGGCAAATCCATAAACAAGGGAATTGATAGACTTTTGCAACCATCATATTAGCAACTCACAGACAAAAACTTTACTAAGGATGTAAATACTTCACTGGAGGAGACTTAACTGTCTTTTAGCCTTGAAGCTAAATGCTAACGTTAATTCAATGCTAATAAATGGTAAAATAGCACAGCCTTATTAACCCATTTTTATGAAAGACACGCGGCTTGATGTTTATTTAACTTTTTAAAATGTTTTTATATCTTATTTTATTTTCGATTTTTCGTTAAAATGTGGACAGGAAGTAGTCTTTACCCTACACTGGCCAACAGGAAGTTAGCCAAAAACATTCCATGCAGTGAATTTTTTGCTCCTGACGTGATGTTTTTAACATGATGCTAGTGACTGTCCACCAGTAACTCACTGTCTGCCATGTAATTCAGCTATTATTTTTTTAGAGAAGACCACATAGGGAAATAACGGAGACAGGATACGCAAACGACTACTTGGAATCCACTCGGAAGTCACGTGACGCTTGCGTGCATATAGCCTATTCAGTTCTGATTTGTTCTCTCTCACTGTACTGCTGCTGTAAGATAGGGTGTCTACGTTTCAACTCTCAATTGCAATAAACGTGGATCACTGAACAGTTTGGAGGATCGAGAGACAAATGTGCTTTCTATTAGCATCAAAGCTAATAGAAAGCGCTTGATTTGACCATGTAAATAAAACCCACTCTCTGAATCAAGATCCCAGTTTGTCCTAATAAATTCCCCCTCGCCTTCTGCTTGTCAGGGAAATACGCCATGAGGGACTTGGTGAACCGCCTGCCTGGGGGGAACACCACGCTGCTCTCTGATGAAACGGTCGCCGCCATCTGCTGCACTCTGCACGAGGTCACCAGCAAAAACATGGAGAACGCCAAAGCCCTGGCAGACACGGGCGGCATCGAGAAGCTGGTCAACATCACCAAGGGCCGCGGGGACAGGTGAGGATACTTGTGCCGATTTTTGACCACTCATTTTGATTTAGTTTTAGTCTGAGGTTGGATTTGTTTACTTTTATTCAGCGAGATATTATGTTGACAAAAACGACATATTAGTCAATGAAATAGACATGGTTACGGTGTCAGAATCCCCAACATCCAAATGAACATGAAAGGACAAGCTGTAGCCGCAGGGAAGGTGCTTTTGTGTGCATTGAGGTTTGCTGTCCCAGTGGGTGGCTGGGATACCGGCTATTTCGAGTCAGCTCTATATAAAGTAGTGTTCTAGGTTGAAATGCATTCGGGACAGAGTGTACTCTCCATCATTCTGTCGTTTGAGGATTCTTCGGTTTACACAGTGGTCAAGGTGAGATTTTGGGGTTTCTTACAAGGAGGTTAGACAACTTTACTTGGCCTTGATTCACAAACGTGACGAGTAAACTATTACTGTTACTATAATGACAAATATAAAGGTAAGCTAGGTTGCCCTAACCTGTCATATACGTATTTTTGGTGCCTACTGTTTTAGTGCTAGGATCTGGCAACCGGAAATCTGGGTCTCTGTGGGCTATTGATAGAACAATTGGGCGGGTGTGCTGTATAAAATGTGTTTCTAATTTTGAATAGGGGTGGGAACCTCTGGGTACCTCACGATTCGATACAATACGCGATACATGGCTCACGATAACGATAACCTTACGATATGCCGATACAGGGATCGTCTATATTTTGCACAAAAATAAATTACAATAAGAAGCTTACAAATTGTAACATACTACATATTATTCATCATTTACAGTACATTTCATTAGCCTCATAGTATAATTGTGTTTTTTCTTGTTTTCCAAAAACAGTGAAATATGATTTAGGCAATTATGCTATGAGGCTAACGATTTGTTTTCATGTGCTTTGTTTCCCTTTTTCTTAAATAAATAAGTGAATTTATTTTAAAAAATGTGTAAGTCATACACATTTCAGTATATGACTTGAACACTGAAAATGTGTCTATTGACCTGTTGGTGACATCACTTAATTTACATTTAAATAAACAAGAAACCACAGTTCTGTTTCAAAAGGGATAAATCAACCCTAAATTAATCGTATTTATAATTTTAAACTCAAGTAATATATTTGTGTGACAGTGTTTGTCCAAGTGCTTAAAATTTACTGCTGCCCTCTACTGGTCTGCCTGAATTCTTGATCATTATTGGCCTCTATTGACTGAAAACAGTGGAGCACTGCTTCAGCCATTAATATGCATGACATCATCAAAAGTATCTATCAAAATAAAAAGTATATCGTCCCGCAAAATATCGTTATATATCGCAAAATCAATATATTGTCACACCCCTAATTATGAATAAATCGACATCAAAAATGTTTTCAGTAGTTGATTGAACTTATTATCTTGTAAGGACACGGACGGGTATAATGTTTATGAAAGTAAATGTATTCATAAATATATGTTTGTTTTCAGGTATTCTGTGAAGGTGGTTAAAGCGGCAGCTCAGGTGCTCAATACACTGTGGCAGTATCGGGATCTACGGACTATCTATAAGAAAGTAAGTCAAGTTCAAATGCTGTTTTGATTTAAAAAAAAGTATAATTTGTGAAAGACACACATTTGCAGAAATTGTATGCGTTGGATCTCTTCCTTGTTGACACCAAAACCTTTTTTAACTGTGCCTAAAATTTGTATTTCCTTGTTTTTTTCCAGGATGGTTGGACGCAAAACCACTTCCTCACACCCGTCTCCACACTAGAACGGGACAGGTTCAGGTCCCAGCCAACGCTCCCCACCAGCACTATCCAGATCTCCCCAGTCAACCATCCTGGTAAATCCACTTCGTTACAGGCGCCGTCAGACCAAAAAAGTACACAGTGGTCATCAGTCTGTTATTCTCCTTTCAGCTGCCAGCGCCACGTCCTCTCCGGCCATGTTGGGCATCAAAGCAGGGAGGGACACCATCCGGGACTATCAGAGAGCACCATCAACTATGCAATTTTATAGTTACCAGGCAGACAACAGTGTACATAAAAACCAGTATACAGGTACGGGAAATACGCACACAAGAGATTCATATCCCTCCATTTATCTGTTAAATCTGGTACTGAAATCCTTCAAATTATTATTATGACTGTTTTTTTTTGTTACATAGAGGATGCACCTTTCTGTCTCCAAATCTTGTTGTGAATATTACGAAAAAGCACAACTACTTAATGAGTGAAAGCATTGGAACGGCCCTGCAGTTGTTGCGCGAAAACTTGTCACTATGAAAGATGCGGTGACGATTATATTTGGCTAATTTGTCTTGCTGAAAAAGCTATGATTCATTGCTTGTCAAAGATTGCCACCATGAAAGGAGAATAAAAATGGCAGTATAGCTTTAAAGATGAGTACTTCCCACTGAGTTCCGAAAAAAGTTTGCAAACACTTTGACAGACTTCAGTCACCAACTTTCTCTGTATTATCAGCCTATGCAGCCTTGACAATGTTGACAAGCCTTGTTTTGATACGTATCGGTAGGCCATACATCCTTGAATGTAACAATTTTATGAAGTACTCTTTTGAGACTGCACTAGTTTTCAGTTAAAGGGGAGGTAGCTCATTTCTAGCACTCACATTACCTCTTGCATATCCCAATACTTGGCATAAATTAATAAAATGCATGCTTCAGGCGCATGTACAGCTTACCCAGTAGAAATAACTTATTTTCCACAAATTGCTGCATTTATAATATATAACTACTGTATGCTGAAATGTACTCAAAGAAAACAAATTGGGTAGCCTATCTTTAAAGTTCGCCACACTCGTTTTGTAATACAGTATGACAATTTCCTCCAAAAGTATAAAACCTTTCTTGCCCACATTTTTAAATGGTGGTAGTCAGACCGTGCCCTTTCCTCCTACACTGTAATCTCAGGCTGGCCTCTAGCCTTTCTGTGCTGGGCATTATCTACTTTAAACCTTGAAATGCTCCAAGCAGATTCCATAACCCGTCTACCTTCTGATATTATCTGACTTTGCTCAGGCCTGGCAGCTCTAGGAAAGTTGGTGCAGCTTCTATGCTTGCAAAGAAAAGTAATCTTATAACTGGGGTTTGGGACAGGATCTAGAGGAAACCTGGTCGCTACCTGCATGGTCTGAAATACATGGAATTCTTCTGTTAGTTTTGCAGTTTAGAAATGCTAAACTAAAAAAAAAAAATCATCCAAAACATTGTAATAGTTAAGTGTCTAGGCCAGGCGTCTCAGACATGCGGCCGGGGGCCAAATGCGGCCCGCGAGATAATTTTTTGCGGCCCGCGAGATGATTTCTTATTTATATTACATGCGGCCCGCCGGTAGATTGCATTAAACACGTTAGAACTACATTTCCCATGAGGCACCGCGCGGTAGCGCCAATGCCGCTGCGGACGCGAGTATGACCACAACATCAGACAGGGGAAGAGAGATGCGGCGTTTCTGCAGACGACTTATCAACTGTTTTCAACACAGAAACGGACAAACAGCAGCGGACTGTAAGAGGAGCTTCTGAAACAGGTGGAGACTGTCAGAACGCGAGGGAGAAACTTTAGTTGTTCAGCTAACATGTGCTGGAAAAGTTACAGCACTGCAGCATGACAAAAGCACCTTTACCATCTTTACCTTTAATTACGAACACATCGTGATTAGTGTTTAAAAGCGTCACAACAGCTGGCCTTAGCCATCCGTAAACTCCGGTCAATTATAATTTCCCTACATGTACGAAACGAAATGAGTACGAGGGTATGGTAAAAACCAGGCTATCACAACAGTAAAGTGAGGAGCCTTTTCTCTCCATCTTTCTCTCAGAGCAACATTATCATGTCAATTAATTTAATCTTTATTAAGGACACATGTGTGAACACATGATCCATAGTTACATTAAAAATATGGAAATGTATAAAAATACTGCAAATAATTACAGCAACATTGATAGTAAAAAATATAAGCCCATCCATTCTCTAACTGTAGGTCACAAAAAGGCATGAGGCCACTGACTCCACATTATTTACATGAGGTGAAGCTTATTGCTAGTGCTCATTATCAGCTCCAGTCCCTGGTTGGGCCTTTCTACACTAAATTAAAATGACATTTGAATTACATTTTGCATTTCTTTCTAAATAGGCCAACAGACAGAAACTGGACCTGACTCCTGAAAGAGCATTCACTGATGCCCTGAACCAATTTACCTGAACCAAAATTAGATTAATTACAAAATTGTCTAAGTCTGTAATTCTAATTTAGAAGCTCAGCAAATGTTTGGCCAATTAGAAACCTCTGGAAGCTTAAAAATGTGCAGATAGTTAATGTACAGTCTATTTTAAGGTATATTACAGCAAACAATAAAAAGTTGCTATATCATAATTGACTTAATAAAAAAGGCTTTGTCTGTTGCGGCCCCTGACCAACACTGGGTTTGCATTTGTGGCCCCCAGTCCAAATGAGTTCGAGACCCCTGGTCTAGGCTGTGCATGTAGAGATGCAGAGAGTTCGTTTACTGTAGTTGATTGGAAATGCAAAATTGTCTTCCACAAAAAAAGGCCATTTTCAAGGACATTTTGTGTTAATCAATCCGAGCTGGGCGACTGGGGGCATGGAGTGGGCAGCCAGACACACTCCACACAGACGAGAGCGCTCTCCATCCTGCACTGCAGTAGGAACACATTGAGGGCAAAGTAAACAGCATAAGCCACAGCCCTCATGTATTACACAGCCAACTGGAAATTGAGTTTTGGGATTCCTCTGGCTTGATAAAAAGCCAAGTCAAATACTCGTCCCTCGGGCTATGTAAACAACAGAGCAGCAAAAACCTCCCCTGCTATTGGCTGGTCTGTCTCTACTGCTCAGCGAAGTAGTCCTTGATGGCTGTATAGATTTTTCCAGTCTTTTTGGCCTGAGGGAAGTGGAAACTTTTTATTCATATATTATTGTGTTGTATTGTTTTGTTTCTTTTAGGGTCTGGGAAGCCTTCATCGTATTACTACCCATCACCTACAAGAGAGGAGCCACGAAGAACACAGGTAAATCATTGTAAATCGGTCTAAACTAGTTAACCTCTTAACCCCCACCTTAACTGAACACATTTTCTCCAGTTTGGCCTTACCCAAATCTAAAAGCTTCTTGAAAAAAAGTGTCAAAATAGAAACAAAACTGAGACGATAACACGAGAAAAGTTATTAAAAAAAAACACGAGACAAAAAATGACCAAAAACAACCAAAGAATAACAGGGTAAGAGGTTAAGCTATAACTCTAGAGTGAAAAGGCCCCCCACACAGTCAGGGAATCAAACCCAGGACAGTCTCGCTGTGAGGCAACTCGGCCAACGACTTCAGAGAGTGTTATTTGATAAAAAGAAAAGGCAAAACACTTGAGAGTTTGATAGCTGCGTTGAAAGGCCGATATTTCAGATCACTTCACTCAGCAGAATGAAGTTTGGCGAGGGCGATCGGCTCTTCCGGCTCACTAGGCTAATACAAAGAGACTGACATGTATTCCGCTGTGGATAAAGGGTGATTCCGGCGAATGACCCAGCTCGTCAGCCTTTGTGAGAAAGCGAGTGGATGTGACTGCCGGGATTGGGATGGTCTGGGCGCGTCTCACGAAACTGTCAGTGGCACACACACACACACACACACACACACACACACACACACCACACACACACACACACACACACAGTCAGCCGTGCCCGTTCAGATAACACCAGCGGAGGGCAAAGGCAATGGGAGTTCCACTGCAATCAATTTCAAAAAGTGACGGGACTTGACTTTTTGACAATTTATTATAAATTTCTTTCTTTTTTGGGGGGTTAGAAATACACTACAACAGGGCTGCATGACTGTGAATGAATATCCGATTGCAATTTTTCTGACAAGTAATTCAAATTGCAATTTCGATATTGTGATCATCAACGGGGTTGTAGCTGAAGAAATCAAATGCACTGGAGATGACACTGGGTCCCAGACTGTGTCTTTGTATAGAATGACCTTATTTGGCTAGCGCTCAAGACTTACAGGACTAACGTAGCGCAAAAGTAGACGTGGTACACTGAGATTTACTAAAACTGTTCCGCTATAGTGTCTAGTTCGCACATTTTTATTTTGATTATCCGTTATAAAGATGCATTATACAATTTGTATGTGACTTGTAGCGACCCAGAGGCTTTGAGTGGTCAGCACGGCGCCTTTACGTTCCATCACATTCCATCAGAAAATATAAAATTGACTTTCATTGTTTTGCAGATGCCTGCCTTTGAAGGCAGGTACAAACAATGTTCAAGTTTTGTTTGATTGTTTACAGGAAGTCAAGGACTGGATGGCTCAAAATTGTTTAAAGCTTAATGACTCCAAAACTGAAATTGTTGTATTTGGTAACTCATGTGATGCCACTGCTCTAGGCCCTTTGAGTATCTATTGCCACGAGTCTGCTAGGAATCTTGGGGTTGTTTTGGACAGTTCATTTAAATTTGACAGACAAATAAGTTCAGTCGTCCAAAATAGCTTTTTTTCAGTTGTGTTTGCTCAGCAAAATCAAACCATATTTGCCTCATCCCGACCTGGAGCGTGTCATTCATATTTTTATTACATGTTGCTTAGATTATTCTAACTCTGTACTGTGGGCTCGATCAAACCTCCATCCGTCCGTCTGCAGTTGGTTCAAAACGCAGCAGCGCGTTTGCTCACAGGAACGAGGAAACGTGAGCACATAACTCCTGTGTTGGCCTCTCTGCACTGGCTTCCAGTCAGCTTTAGGATTCAATTCAAGATACTGTTGATGGTTTTTAAATGCCTGAATGGGTTGGCTCCATCCTACCTTTCAGAGCTTTTGTTGATCTGTGATCCAGGTCGAACATTGAGACCCTCCAATCAAATGAATCTGGAGGTGCCAAAATCTAAGCGTAAAACCAGAGGAGACCGGGCTTTTGCCGTAGCGGCTCCGAAACTCTGGAACAGCCTTCCGCTGAATGTCAAAATGGCCCAGTCCATTCATGTTTTTAAGTCATTGTTGAAAATCCATATTTTTGCTTTGGCCTTCAACACAAGCTGAGCAGATCCCATGTATTTTATTATTATTGTTTCATGTTGTATATTTTGTGACTGTTTTACTCTTCAATTGTACTTTATAATGTTTGTTGTACAGCACTTGGGCAGTTGTAGCTGTTTTTAAATGTGCTATATAAATAAAGTTGACATTGACATCACAGTGGTCTCTAGGACGCTCCAGGATCAATTGTTTTGTAGGTTTTCTGGGGAGAGGGTTCGTCAGCAGTGAAAACCTTTCAAACAATTGATCCTGGAGCATCCAAGAGACCACCGTGATCGCCATGCTGACCACTCATACAGCTGCTGGGTCACTAAGAGTTCAAATACGCACAAATATCCACTTTTTTTTGCATAAAAAGTTGCATAATGCACCTTTAATGCATTCTTATGAATTTTGGGCAAAGTTACATTATCAATCTACAGCCCCTTTATTTTCGGCATGTTTTCTTCTGAAAGTCCCCAGCACTCATTGGTTTCTCCCGTCTCTTCCAGCCTGTGTATTACTCCGACGAGACGGGCCGGCGGAACAACTACGACACATACCGAATGTACCCGCAGCATCCGCACGGCTACGGCGACTTCTACATGGACGAGGTTATCACTTACCCGCCAACAGTCGACTACAGCTCGCAAACGCCCGCGCACAAACCCAACTATGTGGACTTTTACGCAAGCACGCGGCGACCTTCGTACCGGGCGGAGCAGTATCCGGGCTCTCCTGACTCCTGGGTATAAAAGGCATTCCATTGCAACAAATTCTGGGAACATTTTGGGAGCACAAACGAACTGAAGAGACATTTATTTTTATTTTTTTTTCATGAAGTTGGCTTTAAACTATTGATTGTGTGTCGTGTGTACAAAGTCATGGAGTTCGACAAAAGATGGAAGAGTGGGAATGTGTGCCAAAGAAGAAAGTCCTGGAATGTTTTTTTAAATTATTTTTTTAGTAGAGCGAGGAAATAGATCGGGCGTTTCTAGATGTACATCAGAGTATTGTCTAGATAGCTAGATGTTAGTATTTTTCTTTAGCGTGGTGAAGTCATGTCAGTGAGGGTGAGCCGGAAGAGCAGAGAAGAAACATGTATGTGCCAAGGCCAAAATGGATCATGAACTCCGTTTCTGTAAAAAAAAAAAAAAATACAATGAAATTGTAGATCATGTTAGATTGTACAGAGGGATCAAAGTGTATCTGTACTTATTGTCCAAAACAGTGTCATGCCATGGAGTCTTGTACATTTCTTTCATTTTATTGTAAATACAGAAAAAAAAAAAATCATGTTGGCTGGTTTACACGCATGAGCACTGGTTCAACAGTAAACTTGTGCCATGTTAAAGATCTCTATAGATAAATAAATATGATGAAGAAACTATGTGGAAAAGATGGCATTATAACACATGATAAAATAATAAAAGGTCAGTTTTGTTTTGTAACAGCCGTGTCTTTCAATTGTATGTAAATGCAGCCTATATAATGTAACCTTTATGAACCTTTAGCCCCTGTCCCAGGAAGAAAACAACATAAAAGGGGACTTTGACCTTAGATACAGTACAAGCATGTCTGACCCACTTTTAAGAACTGACCCATAGATTGTGAATCACTACTGTCTCTGCATTAATGTGAGTTTATTTTCACGCTGGTAGAACATGGTTTGGTGATTTTAGAGCTCTAAGTTTGCAAAAAGGACTGAATTTTAGCTTGAAATTAACTTATTTTCCAATAGCCCCTGTAGCTTTAATTGAGACCAAAGTGCTTTAGTACATAAAGGACATAAAAGTGCAAAACAGATTGGGGATTACATAGAAGGGGTGACAGGTGGTAAACAAAAAAGAGGACTGCGTTTAAATATAGAGAGCCATAATGCAAGTGAACAAACTAGGACAATTACAAAATACCAAACCCAAAATTATTAACATTGAACAAACCAAAAGTGTTGGTAGTAAATTTTGTCTTAAAAATTATTATACATTTTGTGTTAATATTAAATCGGAACCAAACAGAAAATGTTCATGGCAAAATAAGAAATGATTACCAAAAGGCTAGAAGTAGATTTAGGCTCTTACAAACTTTGATTCACTTTTTATGTCATGAAGAAACAATCGCTTAGAATAAGAATAACTCACAGTGGAAAGAGTAGCCAAATGTTTTACTCGAGTAAGATTACTGATCCAAGTCAAATCATTTAAGACCTCTACATCTTCATAACAGACAGAAGAAATGTCCAGCTGACTTTGTTAGTCTTCCAGGATGCGTGAGTATTCCTGTTCGGGTAGTTTTACCTCAATTAGCATTATTGAAGTAGAAGTAAAAAGTACACTGGGTGTTTTGCATATCCTAACTACATAGGTGTTTTTCCCTTCCTATAAGAGAGGGAAGGAGTTCTTGGAATTCTCTTCTTGAGAAAGGACTGTGGTAGCCAAAGAAACGAGCAATTTTGCTTTTGAATTAAACCTCATTAGTCCAAAATAATTAATTTTTTTAAAGATTTAAAAATTCTGATGAAGAAAGAGTGCTGTCTTTCAATCCCTAAAATACAAAAGGCAACAACTACTTGACCCTTACTATTGAGAGTATTGAGAGTTCTTTTTCTTTTCAGTAGAAAAAGTAGGCTACTGTGATATTATTCGACAGATCTACTCCAAGAAGTAGCTTAGGCTATGCCAAATGTTACTCAAGTGAAGTTGGCTATAATGTAGGCCAGACAAGTCCTGGCTGCCCTTATCCAACACGAGATCCAACGAGGGCCCCCTAATTACCGTATAATTCACTCTTTGCAAATGAATTTGTAATGTTTTACAGCATATAATTAATTAATAACAAAGACTATACGTGCACAATGCTGATATTAAGTAGGCATAGTAAGTTTTCACAAATACATACATACACCACGGTATACATTTCTATCAAAATCAATGTTTTTCAATGTACTTCTTTGTGCCTCCCCTGCAGTGCCTCTGAAGTCCACCGGGGGGCTCCGGACCCCACTTTGGGAAGCACTGATGCGGGCTATGATGAGAATCTGATTTCAGCTGTTCTTGTAGCAGCACACCAGGTGGCGCCAGTTCTGCTCTCCCATACAATCTCACCCGCCGGTTGCATTATGGGTAATTGTCGTCATCACAACTTCCAGATAATGTCTGCCAGCGCCTTTTCTATTTTTCTCAAACAACATTAATTGTTTACATTGTTCTAACTTGAGTCGGTTGTTATCATAGGCTTCAGGTGTGCCGCCGCTCATTGTATCCGTGGATGTCGTGCGTGCGGTGGGTCACGTGGCCTAAAGATCCGGGGGTGGGGTGTGTGTGTAATCTAACCAGCCGGTGACAGTGGAAGGCAGTGATAATGATCTTCCTGAAGTTGGGGCTGAAATTGTTAATCCTGTACTAAATCCAAGGGGAAATTATGTAGGAAGTAAGCATCTAAAATCTGACTATATTCATTATCTGATGTGATATTGGGTGTTTACAACTTGCAATAATTAAAATACATGTACTAATACTTGAATCACTTTGACATTTTGAACATTGTTTTTACAATACCATGTTAAGGACGGGTTAATTTATTTGATCGTCATGAGAAATATTGTAATCTAATTTTTGTACATGCTAAATATCTTGATCTAATATATTTTTGAAACAATGTTACAGAGTTGAATGAGCTGAAGAATACTCATGCAATCTGTCAACCTGCTGATGATGATTACCTTCAGACTTACAAAAACTATTCCGCGCCCCGGTGCGCATCCGCGCGGGTGGGTGGGGGGTATATGGGGAGCGCGCTTAGAAACATGTGCACAGACTATGGGTCACGTTTTTACAGCATGGAACCCAGCCCTTTGATCGCTGCAGCGGGAAGCGGACAGAGGAGAGAACGAGAGAGAGGAGAGATTCCTCTCCCCTTCTCTCTTCTGTCCACTTCGCAGCGGGATAAATACGGCTCTCTGTCCTGTGAAAGCGTAAAAGATTGTGACGAAAACGTGTGAGGCTGCAACGCGATGAGCTTTTGGAAAAATTAGCGCGAGCTGAGGGAAAATGGAGAGAGCAGACGCTCAGCGGCGCTGGTGACCGAAAGACGTTGGAGCTGCGCGTAAACGCATTCAGCTGCACGAAACTGCGCTGATTCTGTCTGTAATAAAACCAGACGAACTCGAGTCCAAAGGATTTCTATCTGTAAATACTGGTATAGCCTATATCAAAGTGTTGAATACAATGAACATTTGTCCAAATATCTTTCAGTCATGTTCTAATCTCCTCCCCACAAGGAAACGAGAGTAATAAAATACCAATTTCTTGAAATGGTCTCCCTCCTAATGACTACATAAATAAATGTGTTGATTGTTATTTGCTCCATATCTAGGAATTAATCAAAATGAGAAGATAAACTATACATAGGCTTTTTTTTTTAGGAATGAACAAAATGTTATTAAGCTTCATGTGCATAAGTAAATCGAAATATATGTGTTCTCAATGTTAAATTTTGTATTCGTAACACAGGCATACACAGCTGTTTCGGTCTCAACTCAGTTACTCATATTATGTGTCATTTTGTCATTTTTGTTAACTGTTATTTAGTCAAGTCAGCAGGCCTTGTTATATTTGATCTGGACGCAATTCTTCATCAGAAGCGCAATAACAACGGGGTGGGCGTTTCCCTGACGCATGCTTCCTGTGCCCTCTGACGTCATGACGTCTTTGGGGCATTAAAAACAACGGAGTGTGGGCGTTCAGCAAGATTTGTTTTTCCGCTGCATCGTTTTACAACCTGAAGTTCCAAAATGGTCCAACAAGTCACTAGATCCACTGGGAAAGCGCCCACCGAGCTGAAAGCTGGCCATCCTCCCGCAGGTAACGTTTTTTCTTTGTCAAAAATGCTTAAATCTACGCTACATCGATGGAAAGCCACGGGTTTTGTTCTCGACAAAGTGCCAGCTTTTGCAGAGCGTGGCGTACTTACGACTCCCCCAACGCAACACGGTATTCTCTGCGGATTTATTTCATTTCTTACTCGTTTTATTTACGTAGCGATGCGAAATTTGCACATGTTGTTCTTCTTGGGTTAACTTATAAAAATGCATGCATATGCTCTCATTTTTGCATCTTTTGTTGTAATTGCGCAAGGGATCCATTAAACCTCCGAAGTACACAAAGTCCTCAGTGCTCTCCAAATAATTTCTATACGATGCTTGTGCAATTGGGTCTAGATTTCATCTGGCTTACTATTTCAACATTTCCAAACGCTGAGTGACTCAGCCCACAATAACAGAAACACTTGGGACACTGTGTACATTTGAAGTTTCTTGAAGCAATTATGTTCCCCATGTGGTTTTTCAGAATTATAGGTTTTGGGAAATCCATTGGATTATTTCAGAATGGCCCGTTTGGCGTTCCCATTTTAGACACATATTGAAGTTTCATTTATGTTTTCAACAGTGAAGGCTGGAGGCAAGCGTGTGGCCAAGAAAAGCATAGAGGACAGCGGCACTCCAGAGAAGGATGCAAAGAAGGCTGAAAAGCAAAGGTATGTGTGATTATTTGCTTACAATGCATAATGGAGAGTAAATCACACCATTTTTATTTATTTATTTTTAACCCACAATCAATGCCTGTCAAGTAACAAATGCAGTCCTTCATGTGACATATTGAAACTAAATGCAACATTACTCCTGGGCTTTGTATTGTTTGTTTTTTAATAATATTGTTTATTATATTTGTTTGGGACCCGTTCCTGTAAACATGTTGTGTATATTAGCGATATGAGCAAAGGGTTAGTGACTAGCTGCATTTTTGCTAGTGTTTGAGTGTCCTCGTGGGAAAGTAGTCTCTAACAGTTGAATTTAAAAGTGATGGTCCGGAAGTCTAAATGTTTTTTACACATTTTCGAAAATGAGCGCAATCGACCACCTGGTCTTGCATTTTGATTGTAAAGTAAGTCATAATTTTTTTTTTTTTTTTAAAGGGATACTTCGGGATTTTTGACATAGGACCTCATTTCCTAGTTATCCAGAGTGTTGTTGATGTCTGGAGATATTTTTTTCTTAAATTCATGCAGTTCTTATATTTGAAAAGTCTAGTTGCGCTAGGCTAGAGCAAGGCTAAAGCATTTCTATGGTAAAGTCTAGCCAGCATTAAAAAACAGTCTGACCCACTCCACAGTGCACCTGAGGCAAATCACTTATAACGCCAGACTAACCATATAAATGTCTGTGTTAATAGAATAGTTTTTGAAATATAACTGACCTTGTGTCACATGAATTACCGCATTTTGAGGGACTATTTTCTCGCAGATCACTCCACCACTGCGTTAGCTTACAGCCACGAAGCTGATGCTGCTCAAATAAGTTATTTTAAATGCAAAATGGTTAAAATTAACCTATCGACACAGACATTTATATAGTTAGTCTGGCGTTATAAGTGATTTACCTCAGGTGCACTGTGGAGTGCGCCAGACTGTTTTTAATGCAGGCTAGACTTTACCATAGAAATGCTTTAGCCTTGCTCTAGCCTAGCGCAACTAGACTTTTCAAATATAAGAACTGCATGAATTTAAGAAAAAAATATCTCCAGACATCAACAACACTCTGGATAACTAGGAAATGAGGCCCTATGTCAAAAATCCCAAAGTATCCCTTTAAGTCCCTCCTTCCCGGATCTCAGCAACTAATCAGTCTAATATCCTCCTGCGTTGACCAATGAGACGAGCGCTTCCTGTGAATCAGCCTGTCGGGTCCAATCAGGAGGGGAGGGGGAGGAGCTTGATTGTTTACTTTTGAAAATTCTGTTCCTGCTCATTTTTCAAAGTAAGGGGCTAGCTGGTTAAAGACGGGTGGAATTTAATGGTTTACTTTTCAATTCACTCTCCTCACTTTGCAAACTTGTAGACTATCACTTTAAAACTATACTTATTTTCGGAAAGAAAACTTTTAGGAAAGCTATAGAGGGTAAGCAGCGCTATTTGCATTTTAAATAGAATCCCCTATTTTTCCATAGTGTCAAAAGAAATAAAAATGTTGACTTCTGTGCTGTGACATCACCTGCATACCCTCTATTCAGCAATGTATCTGTTTGCTTACTGCTAAACTACATCTTGCAGCAGGCCCGCTACAGCCCCCAACAAAATAACCCAAGTCAACCTTCTCCTGTCCGGCACTGTTGACAAGGTAAACAAACTGTCCCCATTTCTATTGTTCAGTAATTGCAACTTGAGAAACTAGTTCAACCGTATTTTCTCTCTCTGCAGCTCAGCCATGACTTCCCTGAAACCCCAGTGAGCGTGCGGCACAGCAGAGTCCTCCCCGCTCTGGAGAAGCCCCACTTTCCCAGGGCCTACTTCATCCAGCAGCCAAGGAAGTTTTAAACCTGCATGTTTTAGAACTGTCCCGTAGTCAGATGTATGTGGGAGACAAACAGGAAGTCTCCGGCACCAGAGGAGGGCAGGAGAACGCTTTCATGTTCTCAGTATTTGCTTTGGTAGATCGCAATTTGAGGCAGTGCTTGTTTACACTATACTCTGAATTTTTCAAGTATCTCTGTTATTATGAGACATTCCTGTAGATATTTGATAAAAAATGATGGAAAAATGTTGTACGTGTTTGGGGGATCATATGTAGTTGGGGTTTTGTAAAGGGAAGTTTGGGATGTTTTCACGTAAGTAATGCTTGTTGCTTGGCACTTATAATAAAAAGAATTGCAATGTACCTTGACAATGTATTTTTGCTCTTTTATTTATTTATTTATTTATTTTTATTATTTTTTATAGCCTGTTAAACCACACCCATTTCTTTTCTGTCTGGACCTGGTCTGGACCATTGACAGTAATTTTACACGGTAAACACTTTTATCATCCCATCTCAATATACGGTGTTCAGTGACTACTAGCGATAAAAATGCCTCTATAATCCAAGTGGTTGTTCTCTTCTTTTGCAAAGTGCAGGATCTTGCAGACCATCAATAACAGAACCAACATTCATTGGCTTTTCAGAGAAACTGAGTAGTTAATGGCCTGTCCATTATAATTTGCTGTGTAATCTTAAAAAAACGTTAACTCTACCAGATCGATTAGGTGAATGGTTGTATATCTCGGAAACAGGTTGTGATGGAGACTTGCATTGAAAAGAGCAATGTCTGGGCTTTAATATGATGTGTCACCACCTTTCTAGGTCACTGGGGGGCTGAGAAACGTTATGTTGAAAATCGTTCAACTGAACATAGTGTATGACATGATTTTATCTGATCCCACACTTTTTCTAATTTAGATTTTTTTCTTGTAATTCTAAACGATACTGCCTTGTGCTTGCAAAAACTAGCAGCGGGCAGTGATTCCAGCATCCATTAAGGCAGTGGTTCTCAACCTTTTGGAGCCGCTACCCCCATTATACCAGTTAAAGGAGTTTGTGACCCCGCGCCTGGGTCACACCATGAGAAATAGGAACATTAGCCTACATAATTCTTAAAAAACAAAGGAAAAAAACAAATGGCTAAAATAATCATCAAATTACGAACACAAAATGGCACTCTGGTAAAATAGCACACACATGCTACAATAAAATATGATTATAAAAATATGTATATTTTATCTACATGATCTGGCGATCTGGCCCCCCCCCCCAGGTTGAGAACCACTGCATTAAGGCACATATCTTCACCAATCCAGCATGGGGCAGCAGATATTGATCGACTAGAGGAGACAATCACTGGAAAGGAGACACATGGTTAATGGCATAGCAGTATAGGCAAAGGTGTATGGGGTTCTCACCTGCCCAGTGCTGAACTTCCATGAGTTGAAAAGCTACAGTAGATTTCAATTGAGGCTGAACATACTACTTTAGATGCTCATGTGGCTGAAGCACATCCACTCATGGAATGGAATGACCATGCCCAAGTGATGAAAGAGTCGAGCCAGACTTCCTCCTTATGAGGCAGCCACAAGCTGAACATCAAATTGTCCCAAGCTGGACTGGTTTCAACATAAGATAAGATCATCCTTTAGAGATCCGTGATAAAATAATCCATGACAAAGTAGAAATCTGAGAGGATGTAGTAGCACCTTACCACAATAAATGTACCAGCTACTGAAAAGAGCACCGTGTATGAGATCTTTAAGCGTTCTGACCTCATTTGTGAAAAGTTGCATCTGGATTCAGTGGTACTTGTCCTAGAGTCTAGGACAAAGCCCTTTATGCAGCCAAAATTGCTTGGATGCATAAAGAACAATTCTGTGGTCTGTGGGACGTCTGCTGTGATATTGGCTCTTCTGCTGAGGGACTCCTTCGGCCCTTGGTCTCTATAGTCTGGATCTCTCCTTCTGTGGTTTCTCTTTTCTCCCCCTGGGGTTTTAAGTTTTTCCTTGCTATTCTGGAGAGTCTATGGACAGGGACACTCACGCTGCTCCTCATCACCTGCTGCTGACATTTAATTGGACATTATGTTTATGTTTGCCTGGATACTTCACTTGCCTGGACTTTACATTGTCTTATTTACTGTTTTGTTTAATTGCCTTAATGTTTAGTGCAGCCCTGTGAGGCAACTCCTGTTGTGATATTGGGCTGTACAAAACCATTGATTGATTGACAATTCATACTATCTGCAATGTATTGTCTATTCTTGGGAGGAGATTTCAGGATGGTGGGCTGAGGGATGTTTGCATTGAAGCTGGCATAGTTGTAGCCTGGCTAACGCCAGACTGCTGTGTGCGCTCGAATCCTTTCGAACTTCACAACAGTCTGGGGACCATGGCCGACATTTTTCCATGGATTTGGGCACCAATCACAGAACGAGGAGGGACGGTAAGACGATGACGCACTATTTGACATACGGAAGCTTGTAGTTTGTTTAGGGATAAAAAAAAAAATATTTACGGATCCAACATGACAGCAGCAGACGCGATGCCATCTTTCGATCAAGCTTTAGAACGTGTTCTAAATAGTTTAGCTCAAAAGTTTACAGCAGGTACGTCATACGTCATCTGATACCATGATACGATTGGCTATGGCTACGTGCAGACGCATGAGAGACATTCGTAGCGCCCAATAAACGGCTATGGACAATCGTAAACCACACCTCTCCTACGAGAAAATGAATTGGTGGTCCCCAGACTAAATATCACTTGTGATTTTAGTCTGGCGTTAGCCAGGCTAGCATAGTTGCTGAGGGACCCATAAGCGGGGTGATGGCGTGAGTACACAAGTGCATTTATGAAGCCATGATGAGACTGGCATGGTCAGAATTCACTAATCAATTAGAGACCAGACTAGCAATTTTGAAAAAAATGTATGAGGTCAACTCTTTTTTTTTTAGCGCAGGCGGTTGCTTTGGCCAGTTGTTTGACATTCAGTTTTGAACAGTCCACTTTTATCTAGAGGTGTTCTAGACCTCAACCACAGCAATGGAGATCTCTCAGCCTGCTGGATATCATATGTGGAATTTGTGGAGGATGTAGTCCTTGGTCTTTTAACAATCCTCACGTGAAGGAATTTGGACTTTTGACATCTTCTACTCCTACCATGGTGTTTCACCTATGACAATGTGAACTACGCTCGATATCTGTCTTCATGTTATAAAAGGTGTTGAAGTTACCTTTAGAGACGTTGCCAAGCCTTTTCAATGGCACTGAGTCAGTGTGGACAGAGCAGCCGAACCTAATCTTATTCTGAGTGAAGGAGTGGAGTAAGTCCAAATGCAGGGAACTGCTCATAGAGAAAACTCTTTTTGCAACTGTCGGTGATGAGTGCTTTAGAATCACAGCTCAGAGCAGTGAGTTATTCTCAACTCTCCAGTGCCAACAAGAAGAAGCTGATGGTCGTCTTCTTCTCCATGCCACCCATGCAGTTGAAGAGAGAATAATGCAGTTGTTATCTGCTTGAGGACACAAATGTTTTGGTCATGTCCCTTGCTTTCCATGACACAATTTGGGCACCTTTGTACAAAAAGAAACACTTTTGTGCCATGAGGGGTGAGATAGAAAGCCATCAGCTTCCACCATGCCGAGACTGCTTAGTGAAGCATGCCCAATGAGCTAACTACCAGGCTGCATTATGGAAAGGGACCCTCAAGCACTATAGCCCTGTTGGTCATGGATTGAAGATTGAGTCTGTGAGATGAGTTGACCAGCTGGTAGTTCAGTGGATGGATAGCCAACCAGCACCTGAAGCTCAGTTAGATTTACTGGCCTACAACTGTCCAAAACACTTCATCCACTACAAATGCAAATGGACTCAAGTGCACGGATATGAGCCAGATATTGAGAATCAAACATGTTTTAGAAACTGATGAAAGTGATGATGAAGTGGACGTGGGGAGTCATTCCTATAGATGTGACAGATGTATAATGTGCACTATGCCACAAATCAAAGAGTAAATAAGTACAGTGGGTGAAAATGTACCTTTTATAATAGGTTAAGTAGCATGAATTGCATTCTTTGTGTAAAACAATCGCATAGCTATTAGAATGGGTTGTCTCACGATCGGAAGGTCGTGTTCGAATCCCAGCCCCTGAAGAACACTGTCGTTGTGTCCTTGGACAAGACACGTCACCCTCCTTGCCTACAGTGTCTGTGTACACTGTTGTATGAATGAGAGAGTGAATGGGTGACTAGTTCCTTGTTGTAAAGCGCTTTGGGCCTGAGGAAGGTAGAAAAGCGCTGTATAAGTTGAGACCATTTGCCATTTACCATAAAAGGTTCATTTAATTCCTGTTAAGTTTGTTGTAAATAAATGCTTTTGCTCATGTTCCAAAACCTTCTCAAGACCAGACTAAAAATAATTTGTCTTCTGACAACGCTGTCGCTATGATTTAATGTATGCATGGACCCTACTGCTTACTTGTTCCCAAAGGCACATAATGTCGGGTTGGAACCCTTTTCTTTAAGAAAACTCTGTTTCATTAATAATACTTTAATAAAGTAACACATATGGCAAATCTAGGGCATTGGACGGACATTATTGTAAAATGCCACCAAGTCGGAGTTCACTTAACCCTTTTCTTGTGATATTTGAAAATCATCCACCATATCCAAAAACTACCTTGAATCTAATGCTATCACACATTTTCCAAACACAAGGTTATATATGTACACAAAAGTCACCATGTGGTTTAATCCCTCAAAATGGTACCGATCGACCCTCCGTCTCACGGCCTAAAACTAATCATGGATGAAGCAGTCGAGGATTTTGCCTCCGCGTTCTCGCGAGTTTATATTCAGTTCATATTTTGTGAATTGGACTACAGTGGTCGAAAAGTTAACAGTTCATCACTACGCCCACTAGGTGTCAGCATAAGCATTTTTTTATTCCAAGGAGTTGCGTGGAAAATCTTGGAGTGCAGAGGCAACACTATTTGTCTGTCTGTTGTAAATGAACAAACACACCATGAGCAAAAACTTTGGGAGAGGTTGCATTTCCATCACACTTGTTTAAATTTCACGTCTGTCTGGTTCCTGGTGTTTGGATAACAGTAAACTGAGGTGGGTGGTACAGTGCTGTACAGCTGCTACTGATGGAAGTTACACTGCTCTGTACTTCATTCATAAGGAGTGTTTTGACTTGCCATGCCATTTGGAATTTTCAGGGGAAATAAGCTTTTATAGAGATGCAGTTAGAGTTGAGTCGCACCTAATCAAATGAAAAATGGAATACTATAAAGGAAATCATGAACTTCAACTTAAATGTCAAACTGCAACATTTGCTCAAAAAATGGGTGTAAATCGAGATCAAATCCGTGGTAACAATAGATCTAAATTCAATGTAAACATGTCTAAACCATAACAACACACCATACTTGTATACATTTCTAAAGCATTTGTGAAAATGTCTAATTAGAATCAATAAAAAGTCTAAAAATGCTGATGGCATGCCACTAGCTGATTGTACAATATACTGATAAATCCATATATTGGAGTCCATTGACTACATTTTTTTTGTAAGAAACACATTTCTTCGTTAGATTTCCACATGAGAAAATAAGCGTCAAAAACGTTGCCTTTGTTTTTGTCTGCCACATCTTGACGCTCTGCAGGTCATGTCTTGGATGAGCTGTGACATGCCAGGCTATTTATGACCCTATGGAGTTCCCTCACCACACAAAGCCATTTCCATCTGGTCTGTTCTGGGTCAATATCTGCTTGTTTTTGATCCACACAATACACAGTATGCTGGTCAGTGTACATGCTTTATGAAGGTCGTGTTGTGAGTTCATGGCTTTGATACCATCTGCGTGCTGAGTTCAGGGACCTCTTTGGTGAGTTCAAGGACCTCGGTGGTGTGTGTGAGGAGGGCAGCAGCAGTTGGTGGTCTGTCTGTACACTTGCAGACATAGTTCATTTGACTGCCAGTGTCTGTCCATTTTTAGCCATGCCCATGCCTGAGAAGTGCAATTACAGTATTCCCACTGACCTGTTGAGTAAATCCTGACATGCTCCCTGAAAGTTGTTAAACATGCCAATAAACTCATCCCTGTGAAGAACTGGGAAGTCAGGAATACATTTAGACCACAACTAACAATTTAAAATGTACATGCTCCTTCATTCACTGCTTACAAAAGCTTTAGGTATCCAACATATGGGAGCTGCTTTGCTTCTTTGTGGTTATATTTACACAGAAAAATGACCATCAGCAGACAGTCTCTGTTCCCTGGTGAGCCTCTACATAGAAGAATAGATGGTTGAGTGTTTCCATAGCAACATCATAAAAAGAAGCCACAAGTCTCCATTATTTCACAGGCATTCAGCCACAGCAAAATGAATGAGAGAGCGCGTATTATCACTATCTTACCTCATGGGGGAGGTAAAGACTGGAAAGTACAAGCACTATATTTTACTGGGTTTTGGAGGTACTTTTCAGCACTCATTGAGCTGCCTTAAACAAGGTGTCCATATCTGTGACTTTTTTTCTAAGACATACCTGTGTATCTGCCTATGACAATTCCACTCTGCTCACTTCCTACATGAACATTTGTTTAAAACATAAGAGCAATACAGTTCCTACAGTAGTTCACAATGACGAGAACCCTTCCTTCAACAGAAGCTTGTGAAAACAGGATGAGCCCTGAGCAGACTTCACACCATGCAGAGAAAGTACAACATGACATGCACAGCGCTCGTTATTATAAGATGAACAAGTGTCTACAGGGCTGTGACAACACTGGGAACATCAGTATGAAAGGTATCACAATGTTATTATGAGGTATAGACAATATGTTATCATAAGTTCATATGAGTCTTGAAGGCAAAATTAAACTAGACCATGCTCCATTATCCGTCATTCAGCAATATTAGAGCTAGGAATCAATCTCTCAACACTGAGGCCTGGATTGTACCCAGTATAGTATGTGCAAAAACTCTTCAATGCATTTGTAGAGAAAATTATTATTTTTTAAAAGTGTCTCCTTGTAACACAATTTTCATATCCTTATATCCCTTCTGGTGTATGTACCAACCTTGAATTCATTGTTATTTAGTCTGCTTACAAAAAGACAGGCTGCAGTGACATGCATTATAAACACAGTCCTTCCTAGTGTTATGATGGAGGCAGAGGAGCATACTAATGCTGAAGCCAGTCCAGGTGGTGCCATTGCACTTTATATGAGATGGGCTATGTGTCTTGTTTATGAGCCACTTCATCCATAAAGTCAATATTTAAAGAAGGTACAAGCGCACATGATTCTGTCAGCAATTTAAGTTACTTTTATTTCTACACTGTTTCTTTGTACCTAACATATTGGACACAATTTATATAACATGGTTAATATTGACCTATGTTGAAAAGCAATAAATATATATATTTGCTTCCACTAATGCTATAAGGCAAGGGTCACCAACCCATACTGTACACACTGGTGCGCTTCGGGGGATCCTCAGTTGGCCTTGGATCTTGCTCTACAAAAGAAAAGTTAACTTTTTCCGTCTGATTAATTGCATACATTTACTTCTGTTCTTATCAATCACTGTTTGTTACAGCTTGAATGACATGATGTGGTTAATGTAGGGTAAACTAAATTATATTGTAGAGCTTAGTTCTTGGGATAAAAACATATTTTTGACCTGCTTAAATTCACTAGTCCCCAGTTCTAAAAAAGGTTTGTGACCCTTTCTGTAAGGTCTCAGGTTTGATGCTAGGCCTTTCATTGTGGAGTTTGCTGGGCATGAGTCCTCTATGTAGGCTTCTCTAGGGGGTGCATGCACAATCAACTAAAGCAACCATATTGGCTGTATGTGTAGTAGTAGTAGTAGTAGTAGTAGGCTACATAGGCTACTGATGTAGCCTATGTAGCCTACAACCCAAACTCTTCATATCAAGTAACTTCAGGTAAAATATTTAAACCTTTTAAGTACCACCAGGCCTGGATGAAGATCATATCAGTATTAAGCCAGGGTTAAATTGTCGAAATGAAAGGAACAGGCCACCGTTTTTCCATACGGAGATATGTTCTTACCTGAGCTTAGACGAGTTTTTACGTGACTGAGGGCACGCACAAAGAGCAGACAAGTACGTATCAACTCGTCTAAACTCAGGTAAGAACATATCTCAGTATGTGAAAACGGTGGCCTGTTCCTTTAAGACCTAAATTGGACTAAATTATGCCCAAACGGCCTGTGTCGTCGTTTGTTAATAAATAAATAAATAAATACAGTAAGACAGAAATCGGTATGGTCTTTTTTATTCCTTCCCTTAAATAAAATAGAATAAATAAAAGACATCATAGCTGTTGAATATAGCATAACGCGTCTCCAGTTGTGGTCAACACTTTGACACACTAAACTCCCTCCGCCCCCCTTTACACGTGTCCTTATCCATGTCTGTATGGCGCATCCTAACCATTAGTATATTGTCTATGTGGCATGCCCAGAGAATGGTGCACTGGACGTAGGGGAGTGGGGAATTGTGGGGTCACCCGGCTGATAGAACGAGAGTGGTGCGTCACTCTGTCCCTGCCTCAGCCCCAGCCCCACGGATGACCTCACGCCGTGGGGAGAAGGAGGAGGAGCACACAGCCCCGGGAGTGCGGACCTACCTTGGTGTGTAGCCTACCGCTACTGCTGGAGCAAGTGGGAATGCGTCCGTGTGGACATCGATAGACGCTGAAAGTTTGGGGAAAAAACACTTTTGGAACTTTAACATCCATGAAATTTACCAGGTAAGACTTTTTACCATTGCCGCTGTTTGTAAATGTGCTGCGTAGCCATGCGGTTCTGCTGTCCTTAAAAAGTAGCGCTAAACTTCAGTCAAGAGTTTAGTGGCATTTTCCTGGAGGAATGTCGGGACATGCCCATTTTTAGCAGCAGCCAGAAGTCTGACAGCGGAGTGTTACTCGGGGCTATCGTCACTTGGAACTACTTGCTTCTGTGAATTTTGTGCCGAAAAGCTGCTGCGTAACGTGGGATAACTTGGACGCATTAAACGTATGTAAACACACCACCCAGCTAGAAATAGATTATCCTCTTGTGATGTTAATGGTACGAATCGTGGAGCCGAAAAGCGTTATTCTTAAAATTGTGTGACGGCTCCAAGGCTTGTTTAGTTGATGCACTTGTCAAAGAAGAGACCGTTCTTTTTTCTTGTTATTAAAGTACCTGTTGCTTATTACGTTTTAGTGGAGGCTCATCTAATCCTCAGAGCAGCAGCAGTCTGACCCAGGATCTATGGTGGCTATTTGAGTCAAGACAACAATTTATTTTATAAAGTTTAGAAACTAGTCCAAGTTTATGTCTGGGTTAATGCTGACTGATGGACTCTTTCTGTCTATCTGTTTTTGCTTTTCTCTCTCTCTCTCTGTGTCTTTTTCTCTTTTTGAAAATGTTCGTGGTCCCAATAGTTTATATTTAGACAGTTTAGAGCTGCAAAATCTGAGAAATATTGCAATATCCAATTACTGTCAGGAATAATGTAATAACAACATTGTTTTATTTTACAAGTCATTTCATCACAGCTCGGTCCATTAAATTGAACTAAAATACTTTGTGAAAACAAGCCGTAAAAATACATTGGGAAAAGGATCAACAAAGTACACTTGTGCATAGTTTTAAGTTACTGTGCGTTTTGTTTTTGGCCATGTGGGCAAACAAATTGTATTGTAAATCTCAGTAAGATAGAAGAATTCACATTAACAGTATGGTAGCTTCTTGCAATATGGTTATTCTGGAATCTAATATTTGCAGTTACGATAGTTTGGCGATATAATAACCCTAACCCTGACGAAAGAAAAGAGAGCCTCCTGTCAAACTTTAACTTAAGCTGGTTATTTTAAAATTAGGCGGGTGAAATAAGAGGCTGCTTACTAAAATCTACATCCATCTGTGGTATTACTCCTAGTCGATTACTGCACCAATAGCTTACCTTATAAGGAAAGTTCAAGACCAAGCATTCCCATTATTACCAATTATAGATCCCTATCAATTTGCCACTGCTACTTATTTGCCCAAAGTTCCTAATCCCTCCGGGCCTTTCCCTTCATGAAGACTTTTAATAGGTCAGTTCTTGGCTCACAGATGTGTGGTCCCTTTTTGATGCCTATTTCGCTCTGTATTTTGGTGATTGGCCGTAGCGGTTTGGAAACCAGAGGTGCCCAGCCCAGATCTAGGAGTGCACTGGAGTCTTAAAAGGGCTGTAATCTTGTGCGCCCACATAGATTGAATCATTGAAGGATATTGGACTGTTTTACTGTGCTTTTTATTTATTTTTTCCGAAGTAGGATTCCCCTGATGAGAGTGCCAGCTGCCAGGTACTTTGAAATGATATTTATGGAAGCTCCTTTTAGGAAATGGCTGATAATGCCAGGATGGGGCTTTGATCAGTTCACTGGGTGAGGTCATGTGTGGGGCGTACTTGCTGATAAATGTTCTTAGTCATGAGTTAACAGACCTTGTTGCACCAAAAGAGTCATGGTTACTTGTTACTACTCACAACTGCAGAAAGATAATGTCAGGGAATGCACAATTGGCTTCATTCATAGCTTGCCCTGTTGCTTTACATAACTACAAATAGTATAAATGAACTATAAAAAGTGTTGCGTCGGTTTTGGGACCAATTTATGTCGCTGCTCTTCAAGCGCGATCTCACATTTTTACCTAATTAAAAGAGCATTACAACTGATTTCCATGCTCTTGTGTCTTGGCTGAAACAACCCGAGCTGCCTCCCAAAAGCACTGATTGTGTTGTTAGTCCACTCATCTGACTGTAAGCCCTACAAGAGGCTGCCTGGACATCTCCAACAGGCCGTTCCCATGGTCCGGGGCCAGTTGGCCACTGACAGACACTGGCTGGTATTCGCCTCTCATTGTGACGACCGAGGGGGACAGTGGTCAGAGCCAGTAACCTGACAATCACCATTCACACAGCAGAACAGAAAAGACAAGGGAAACAGGCTGCTACCTCTGTAAGCAGATGGGACATGTTGGATAAGTTGTTCCTTTTTTTGCCTCAGGTAAAGTGTGGATTAAAAGACGGAAAGTCTGCAGTGCTAGCACGCTATTAAGTGTTTGAACTTTGAGAATGAACTTTAAGGGCACCTAACTGTTTGAGAACAAGTTGACATTTACTGCAGTGGAGCTTATGGTTTTGCAAATGGCAAAAACTGTATTTTTGGAGTGTTTGAGACAATTTTGTGACCATTACTTTATCTTAATTATTTTTCTGATAACGATGAGTGGCTAGCAACCATATTCATAAGCAGAATTTGTCTGTCCTCGCCATGTTACATTGGGTTCTGTTATGGTACTTCCTTCCATTGTTAAGATGTCTGAATTTTGTAAAGTGCGCTAAAGGGCCATAGATCATGAGGCTTACTGTGCGTAGTTCTCAAACGTTTGGCATGTATGTAATATTAAGAGGGTGCAGAGGCCTGGGGGTAACGCTGTCCTTCAAGTCAGCTGGACCTGGTCTGGTTGAGACTCCGCTTACTTCTTAACTGAACATATTGTAAGTTATTAACCATTGACTGCCAGCCATTTTCAAATCAGAGCGCTCCCCACTGCCAGAGGTTTTTCAGGATTTTGACAGTTTTTTCAAGATCCACAGAAAATGGAGTTCTAGGTCTATGTCAACACCAAACCTACCATAACAAAGATTAGACTCTCTTCTTTCATCTAAAAAGAAACTTTGTACCTCTTTCCATTCTTTAGTAATCGTCCGTAAAAAATAGGTGAAATCACCCAAAAAGCTAAGAAAACAAGCTTTTTGTGAACAAGGAGAACAGTTACTTTTGACGCTAATATTTTTTGCTTTAGTGACACTTCAAACATCTGAACAGTGGTTTACTTCTATAAAACAGAAGCACACTCCCCTCGTGTTCTTCTCTCACACGAGAGAGAAGCAAAAACACTGCTTCTCTCTCGAGTGCGCTGTGATGAAAGGCACCGCCGGATGCTATGTCCGGATGCAGGCTCGGGGTTAGCATTTTTAGCATGCTTGTAAGTGGCGTTTTTAGGTCTAATGCCTGTCTGCTTCCTTGATCCTCCTCCTCTACCATGATCCAATACTACGAAAACCACCGCTAACCAAAACCTGTTCAAGTATAAGTTGCCTGTATTTTTCCTTACGTTTCGCCATTCTCTCTGGCTCGTCTCCTACTCTCGTTGTCATAGTCCTTCGCTCGTCTGAGATGACGGTATATTCAAAACAAGTAGTCACGGTTACTACTTCTGCCTGTGATCGCATCCAAAGAGCACTGCTGCCACCTGTGACTCAATAAAATAATGTCTACAAGTAAGATCTTTACATGGAAGTGGCATTACGCTTTATTGCATCCGTCCCCACTGTAAAACCTAATTGACATCTACAGACGTCAATGGCAGTCAATGTTTGGATTTCAATTGACGTCTATAGACTTCATTGGCAGTCAATGAGTTAATGGGGTTTGCCGCTATAATGATGAAAAAATCAAGTCATGATACTGATTTAACTTGAAATTTAAACTACTCTTGAGATATTTTTTGCTAACACCCGTGACAGTACGGCTTTATTATTGGATGATAACATAATATGGATTTCGTCATGTCACGTATCCGCTCAACCTGGGAACTTTCAAATGAGATATTTCCTAAACGGAATACACATCGACATTATAATGGATTAGGAGATTAGATTTTACTTGGCGTGCCAAAACCACTGAGGTTGTTCAAGGCTGTAATGTGAAATAGCAGATTCATAACAGTGGCACCTGGAGCATTGTGGTAGAACAGCCGAGACTCAAGTTCCACATTAGCTTGAGGGGGCACGGCGAAGGTAAAATGTTCTTAAACGAAATGATTGCAGCGAGTGTAGACAATTAAAAACCGACGCGATATCCATTATGAGGAAAGTATCCGCCGATTTGGGTCCAAGGATCACATAGATTTGCTGCTGGCTGCGCGGCGGCGTGTTATTGCCGTTAGCTCAGGTTTCTTTGTGAGGCCTGTGCCGTCTTTACTGTTGAATCGGGCCGTTCCCTCCAGCTCATTTATTATATCATTATGAACTGACAGCCATTCATTTTCTCACGGGTGGCTCCCATCCAAAGTGTGAGGCATACTCCGCAACGGCGCAGGTGGAAGGACGGCACAAAACTACTTCTAATACCTCCGTGCACACTACTTCTTAACTATTTACTAATGACTATGAGTATTACTACTGAACTGCAAATCCTACTCTCAGGTCGATGGTATCTCAATTCGGTCAAAGTTCCACCTTTTTATATGGTAAAAGAAAAGTCCATGTGTATTAAAACATTAACTTTTTGGTAAACTACTTTTATCTATCAGCATATGTTTACATGGAATCCACGTGCACGCCTCTGCTCATGTTGGCCCCTATCTGCAGCAGCACGTGCACACTGGGAGTACCTTGAAACAGCTGTTACTGATTTACATTTTACCAAGCGTTTTTGAAAGCCCTAGAGACCGGGAAAGAGCGCGAGAGAGAAAGAGAGAGAGGCCCGGGATAGAGAGGTGAACTCGATACTGCTTTACGCTGTGTATTTCCCTGAGAGTCATACCGTTGTATTATCATATTAATTATTTGATCTGAATGGTTGACATATAGAAAACGACGGTTACAATGTCTGATCGTGCCAGTGAATTTGACTCAGGTCACTAACTGTTGTTCAGCATGAGTAACTAACCGTTCATGGACTTTGGACAATGACCAGACAACGCTTTTTAAACTAGGACTAATACAGGGCTTCAACGGCAGAGCATTTGGCGCCCACTAATCCAAGGGCTGGTGGTGGAATCCCAAATCCAGCCAGCGTGCTCTCTAGTTGTGTCCTTGGGCAAAACCCATCACCAGCATCTACTTATTGAATAGGCTACTATTAATAAAAGAGGTCTGGTTAATCCTCTATCTGGTGTGGCGCCTACTTGGATCAATCTCGCCCCACATAGCGCCTTGAATAAAACAAATAATGAATGGTATAATGTAACCCTTCCTACACATTTATTTTGTGCTTTATTTTGTTTGTTTGTTTTCTCTTAGTTTAGTTTAGTCTGATTTGTTCTGTTTTTCCCCAATGCTTTGCTGTTTCTCCATATGTTCACATGGTGTATACAGAATTAATAAAAAAAACAACAAATAATTAATTATCCAGTGCTTTGGGTTTTTAGCTTTGTTAGTGTTTGTCATCATATTGCCGGTCAGTGTAATTCTGATTGCAAACTTTAGCCAAATCAGAAATCAACTGATTCTCGATAATGGTTTAGCTCCTAAAAACAGATGAAAGTATCATCAACTGATAGGTGGACTTTGTATTGCTGAGAAACAAAAATATTCTTTGTTTAAAATATTCAAATATAGTAATGCGTCTGTCGATCTTATCTGGGCCATTAAAACCATTCCTACATTTCTTTGGAAACTAAATCTTGATTGTCCTTCAAACGTGCTAACAACTATGTGATCAAACTTGGATGTCATCTCATCATTACCCAGGCGCCAGCACCTTAAATAATTTCATTCATCCTTTCTTTTATTACCCCTGCCTGTTGTGTTATTGCCATTCATTCATGGCTCTCCATGAGTCATCGGTGTAACTGACCTCGGGCTGGTATGACACAATGACATCGAGTGCCCTCTTAAATGCTATCTTTTATTTTGTTGCATTCAAGTCACAACACACTTTAAATGCAGGCAGAGTTCACCGTATGCCAAGATAAAACACGACTGAGTTGAACAAAATACAAAACCAAGATACTAGAAGACACCAATTGCTTAAATTTTATTCCCGGATCTTCCCCCAAGTTATTTTAATGGGTGTCTTTGTGTAGTCAGAGATATGCTAAGAATAAACCTGGCACATTATAGATAAGCATTTTATCTCTGTGTCACACCTAAGAGGCGGTTCAACAAAGGTTTGTTCCTATGAACTTAGAAATGAACTTAGAAATGGGAAGGACAATGACATTATACTTGGGTTACACTTGGGAAGTTGAGTATTTTTTAATCCTAGCTTATACTTGATCCTCATTCAGTTCTAACTCTCCTTGGTTTTAAGTTGGCGATATGATGATACAAATGGAATTGTGACAGACAGACTCAAGCACTGCAGGGCTAGTTTCTTCAGTGTCCTCTGCTAAAACATATGGTATGTTGGTTTCTATTTTTTTTTTTTTTTTTAGGTGGACTCTAACTTCCTCAGTTCTTAAGCCGGGATTCATGGAGATATTGGACTATTGGAGCCATACTCCTGACTGTCCATCAGGCCGATTTATTTTCCCATATTGTGCAGCCCTCATTGGCACAATTAATTTGATCTTTGTTTATATTAACATCTATAATATAAACCGCAATTGCGGGGTGGGCAATAAGCTCCATAGGGCACTGCCATTTTTATTTCCCAGAACTCTGCGGGCGGCCCCCATGTGCCGGGCCGCGGGTCAATATGGACCACAATGCATTACGGTACTGCCGTCGGAGGAAAACCAAGCGTCACAACAACACGAGTGAATGAGATCTGACTGCCGTGCGTGTGTGTGCGTATCCAAACAGGGCGATGTGTGTCATCGTCACTTACCGCTAAACTGAAGGCTGTAGATGCTCCACACCTGTACAGTCACATCCTTCAAAAACACGTTTTTGAAGGATGTCATGTCTTTGTTTAGGTTTCTCCTGCAGATGACCATGGCTGTGCTGTGGTTAATTATAGATCCAGTGCACTGGATCTTACGCAGACAATCCTGGTCATATTCCATCTCAAAAGCTTTGTCTCCGAAAAAAAATACAAGCAGAATGTTGTCCAAGAACAGCCCAAACACGAGCCTCAAATCAAACGCGCTGCTCCGAGTGCTTTAGCCTCCGTGTCAGAAAAGCGAAAATGAAACTACCACTTAATGAGCGCCCGGCATGCACTGCGCTGCTTTAAAAAAAAAAAATGTTTAAGTTAAGTGCGCTACAATTTGTTTTCTGTTATGCTTTGTATTGTGAGGTACATTTTATTATCAAGCAGCTTTGAAAGCATTGCCAATTTTATTAAGAGTGTGTGTGTATACAGTATATACCAACTATCGGCCAATAACCTGCCTCTCCACAACGTGGAAGCTCATGTCCGGCATCATAGCGGCTAAGATAAGTGGGCATATGAATCAATACATGAGCACAGCTCAGAAGGGAATCGGTAAAGATACCAGAGGTGCCAAACACCAGCTCCTGGTAGACAGAACAGTCGCTCAAGACTGCAGAACCCGACACACTAACCTGAGCACTGCCTGGATTGATTACAAGAAAGCCTACGACTCAATGCCACATGCTTGGATCATTGAATGCTTGGCACTATACAACATCAACAGGTCTCTAAGAGCCTTCATTGCAAACTCGATGAGGTTGTGGAAAACCACCCTTGAAGCCAAAGGCAAGCCACTTGCACAAGTCTCCATCAAATGTGGCATATACCAAGGAGACGCCCTGTCCCCACTGCTGTTCTGCATAGGTCTGAACCCCCTCAGCCAAATAATCAACAAGACTGGCTATGGATACCGACTCAGGAACGGGGCCACCATCTCCTCTACATGGATGACATCAAGCTGTACACTAAGAATGAGCGAGACATCGACTCACTGATCCATACCACCCGGATATACAGTGCAGACATTGGGATGTCATTCGGACTAGAGAAGTGTGGTCGGATGGTGACTAAGAGAGGGAAGGTAGTCCACACAGAAGGGGTCTCACTCCCAGAAGGAACAATAGCAGACATTGAGGACGGTTACAAGTACCTCAGAACCCCACAAGCAAATGGCAACCTCGAAGAGGTGACAAGGAAAGCGGCTACGGCCAAATACCTCCAACGAGTAAGGCAGGTCCTAAGAAGCCAGCTCAATGGCAAGTAAAATAGACCGCCCGCGGAGGGTGAGGAAGAGTTTTTTATATTTATATATATATATATATATATATTAGGGTGTGTATCGCCTAGTCTCAGGCGATACGATACGTATCCGATACAAGGGTCACGATACGATACGATACGATATATCCCGATATTGAAGAATTAGACGATTATTGCGATTTTTTTTTACTACTTTGAAACAACTATTCAGTAAACTAGTCCACCTTCATTAGATTTGTATCAAATACATTTGATCTATCCATCTTATGATATAATGCTTTTCACTAATGTGCTTGTGACTGTGGTGTTTATGGTGATTATGTACCTTTGAACGGAAAACAGATTTCTTGGAAACCTAGTAATGAAACCAATTACTGGGGATGCACGTTTTCTAGTATTTCTATAGTTGGGAGTCCTTGGCGATCAGTAACTATTATGGGTTTCATCCATTAAAATATACAATAACTCAGACGGGGCATTTAAAATCGTGTCTACTCCACAACGGGTGTCACTCGTAGATCAGGGACATAATGACACGGGCAGCACGCGCAGCAGTAGCACACAACTGAAGCAGAGGGAAACTAATACAGCAGGCTCTTTTTAAACTTGTGTCGTAGTACTGCAGTGGCGAGACACAGGTTTAACATGAGTATGCTGTATTTACTGTAGTTTCACCTCGGTTTCGTTTAATTCCGTAATAAAATGCTACGAAGATAAATCCATGCTACGAAGATAAATCCTCTCCAAACGCAGCGGCGACGCACTCAGCAATATGCACAAAGCTGTGGCTCTCGTAATAATCCAGGTCTCTGTCTTTGCTGTAAAAGCCAAAGCCAAATGTAGAGTTTTAAAAGAGCCCCGTAGCGTCTCATAGCTCATTCTTTTCCATGCTAAGCTCTTCCTGTGTTTCTCTAACTCTCACTAAATTCTAGTGTTACTCAAGCGGGCTGCGCGGTGCGCTGCCATCTAGCGGGCGGGAGTAAAAGTGCAGGACCAAAGAGAGACGCTGCAATGAATATTTCCCCAAAAATAGATGTTTAAATATCGATACGGGCGCTTTTGTATCGATACGAGAATCGCGCGACGTAATATCGCGATATATCGGCGAATCGATATTTTTCAACACCCCTAATATATATATATATATATAAAACTCTTCTTCACTGCAGGCGGTCTCTTTTTCCTCCAAGCTCGGGTCCTGGGAGCTTGAGGGTTCTGCACAGTATCTTTGCAGTTCCAAGAACTGCACTTTTCTGGACTGAAATGTCCTCTGTATTTCCTGGGATCTGCTGGAGCCACTCCTCCAGTTTGGGGGTCACTGCCCCAACGACCACGGGCACCACTGATGCCATCACTCTCCAGGCCTTCTCTAGCTCTTCTCTGAGCCCCTGGTATTTCTCTAGTTTCTCGTGTTCCTTTTTCCTGATGTTGAAGTCACTTGGTATTGCTATGTCTACCACCACGGCTTTCCTCTGCTCTTTGTCCACCACCACAATGTCCGGTTGGTTCGCCATTACCATTCTGTCCGTCTGTATCTGGAAGTCACAGGATCTTGGCTCGGTCATTCTCTACCACCTTTGGAGGTGTTTCCCATTTTGACGTTGGGGTTTCCAGCCCATACTCTGCACAGATGTTCCTGTACACTATGCCAGCCACTTGGTTATGGTGCTCCATGTAAGCTTTCCCTGCCAGCATCTTACACCCTGCAGTGCTGGATTGTCTCATTGGCCTCTTTGCACAGTCTACATCTGGGGTCTTGTCTGGTGTGATAGATCTGGGCCTCTATTGCTCTGGTGCTCAAGGCCTGCTCCTGTGCAGCCATGATGAGTGCCTCTCTGCTGTCCTTCAGGCCAGCACAGAGTATGCAGTGCGTGGCTCTGAGGAACATCAACCTCATCGTACAGAAAAGGCCGGAGATTCTGAAGCAGAGCGGAGAAACACGTGCAGACTATGGGTCACGTTTTTACAGCATGCAACGCAGCCCTTTGATCTCAGCGCTCTGCACAATGGCCGCTGGCTGCTCTGCTTTGTGACCGCAAACACTGGAGGCCGCCATTGCTCTTCCATTGCTGTAGTACCTCCATTTGGCCGCTAGGCCCCCATTGAAAAGCATTGGACTTTAGACACGTTAAAAACAACTTTAATGCCTGGTTTCAATTTTTTCAACACTTAATATGTCTACATATTCCTCCTGAGATAACGCTGGGTTAGTCAAAAAAATTGAAACCAGGCTGGTTTTCGAAATATATTTTTTTTAATCTCCTACTTAACGGAGGTCGGACTGTTGGCATTGGAGCTGCGCGAGCTACACGTCACGCAAGGGCCGAGTTTACAGTGAGATCCCGCCCTTTTGCCCTTATTAGGAACATGCTTCGTCAGAGCTGGGAGGAGGAGTCTGTAAATCCGCCATGATTTCCCCCTCGAAAGTGGTCATTATGGTAAACGGGGAGGAGTGAGGAGGAGCTGTCTATTCTTTTTAACAGTCTATGGCTCTGCAGCGGGAGGCGGACACAGGAGAGATTGTGCCTTTCTCTCCTGTGTCCGCCTCCCGCTGCAGCAGTGGAATAAATACGGCTCTCTGTCCTGTGAAAGCATTAATGTTGTGACGAAAACTTGTGAGGCTGCAACGCGATGAGCTTTTGGAAGAATTAGCGCGAGCTGAGTGGAAAGGGAGAGAGCAGACGCTCAGCGGCGCCCGTGACAGAAAGACGTTGGAGCTGCGCGTAAACACATTCAGCTGCACGAGGCTGCGCTGACTCTGTCTGTAATAAAACAGATGAACTCGAGTCCAAAGGATTTGTAGGGAGACTTTCTATCAGTCAAATTGACCGCTGCAACGGTGCTATACGATGTGTGTTTTAAATAGCGTTAAAAAAAACGAAACTCAATATGTGGCGCGCGGTGTTGATTCTGTGGCGCACCGCCACAGAATAGTCTATGTGTGGGAAACACTGAGTCGTTCAGGACAACAGGCTCACTCCTTTCTGCACACCGCAGCGAGTAGGCAACTTTGCACTTGACTTTATAGTCATTACAGTGGTTCCAAACCTGCGGGGCGCCTGGGATTGCAGAGGCTCAAAACTTTGTCTGGTCAAAGGGTCAGGTTATGAGTAAAAATCATCAAATATGACTGAGAAAGGAGTACGGGTGCATAAAACACTCCAATTGCAGTTTGTTTGAAATTATTTTTAACATTCATTGTTTTATACATTTGTAGTGGCCATAGTGTTTGGAATTGGGGGACGCGGCCCAACTACAGCGTGTGCAGGGGGGGCTTCAAGTAAAATGGTTGGGAACCACTGATCTACTTAGTGCCGAGAGTGACGGGTTATAGGGACCTGGGTGGACATTTTTTTGTAATACCTCATAATCTCAGAACATCAAAAGTGGAGACTAGCGGAGCTAGTAATATTATAAACCTTTTAAATTTTTGCCCTCTTGTATCCCTTGTAGCTGTTTTCGCTAAATGCTAACTATAGAGAGTCTAATGTTAGCGAGCCTGAGAAGTGTTGGCAGCCACTTCCTGTAGACTTTAACACCAGTTGTTAATGTTTCACCCTTAATTAAACACAAGGCGTCCTGGGAGGCATGTGCAGAGGGAAGCCGCAGGAAACAATGCTTTAGTTTAGTCCTACTTCTTTTACAGCATTACATAATGACCGACAATGAGTTAATCAGTAGCACAAGTAGCAGAAGCTAGCACTTCCATGTTACCCAGATTGTTGTGATAAATTGAGTTGGCACGACTTAAAAAATAACAGTGAAAGTCAAAGGGTGCCAAGTTTGACGTGTGAGAGCCTATTCATTTTACATTCATAAGTAAAGCTTATAATTGACTTTATGGTAGACCTCCATGGCCTAGTTTTTGTATTTTGCGGCACTGTGTTTACTTGCTGCGGATACGAGATGTCTCGCCAAGTTATAATTTTAAATCGTCAAGTTTACTCTAGTGCGAAAATGGCCTGGGGTATGGCTGTAAATTCAGAGCCGTGATTATGAACTTGAACATGCTTCGACATTTCCAAAGCTTGGTTTCATGTAGCCGACATGTAGGCAGGTGGCCTTGAAGGCCTTTTCTAAATAACAAGAGTTTTCCCATGGTATTCTTAGGAGCAGAGGAGCTTCTCTTATCCTTTTTAATGTCACACTGAGCTCTCCAGACCTTGGCAGCATAATAACAAGCTCAGTGTGGAGACTATTGCCAGAGGCTCTATTATATAGACCGTAAAAATACACTTTATGTGAGATAGGAATCGAAACATTTAGAGAATGCAAATTTGATGAAAATGATTAACTTGGTTTCGCTGAGGTATTATTTGTTCAGCATATGTGGAATGTTTGTTCATACTGGATGAAGAAACATTTAATTCCCACTAAATGAAATTGTCAAACACTACCGACAGTACATTTACTGTATGTGACTTGGCAAATAATTCAGCTTGTGAAATAGTGTCATTCAATGGAACCTAAATGTCCTTGACTCACAAGATTACTTTGGCATGCTGCATTTTGAACTACTTTCTAAGACTGTTGTTCATGTTTATATTTATGTAATTCAGGCAGGTTGACTTTACATTTTATAAAATAAACTTCAGACACAAATGGCCCGTAATATTTTCCATCCACTTGACTTTAATGTCCAGGGGGAAAAAGAGATTGTGTCTAAAATCAGAGCATTGTTTGTCATCATAGGTTCCCTTTTTTTTATCTTTAGCATCTGCTGTCTACCTTTATGTATTCAAATGGATTTAACTAAAATCACAACAAAGTAGAGTATGGTATTGGCACTGGGTTATCTTTTGACGTGTATGCAAATCCACTGGACGTCCTCTACACTTTTCGGTGCATGCTTGAACGCACAGGTCAGGATGAAGTCTGAGGGCTGTTCTCCTGGTAGATGGTAGCCTATGGGGAAGTAGTTGTAAATATTCAATGTACTGACTGCTTTTTGCAGTAGCCTCAAACCATGGAATGCTTCCCTTACAGCAACAAGTGGCTTAACTTTTACTATCGTGAAAAAGTTTTACTGTGTTTTATTTTATGCTATTAAGATGCCCTTCCCTGTACAACCAGCCAATCTGTGATGAGATAGTGTCTTGCCCACAAACACAACAAAAGTTAAAGCCATAGTCGTCAATCAGTAAAAAGAAAGAAAAAAACGTTTTTACTGGAGAAAAATACCTCAATAAACACTTTTTTTTACTGAGAGTGCGCTCGCATCGTCTCACACCTCACTGCGCTGAACTTTGCTGAGAGAGGGACATTACTAGCTTGTCTCCATGGAGATGTTGCTGCTGAGCTTTGACTACAGGTAGTCAAATAGGGATGTAATGATACGTTTTTGAACGTGAATCTTTTTTTTTGGACCGATACGATTCAATCGATACAGTGGATTTTCGATACGATATTCAATACTTTTAACATGGGATTTTCAGCAAATTAAGCAATAATTATTGCAAGTAACTGAACATAAATACAACAGAAGGCATTTGCACCAGATTTTATTTAAAAAATTACTTCAGATTTGCTGATTGGTGAATCAAACAGTGGACAAAATACACTCACATTAAACAGATAAAGAAATGCATATATTTTTAGTTACAGCATAATCTTTTCTCCAGTTTATTTTCAGTTAGAGCCAGTGCTGGTAGGATACCTTTAACCTTAAGACCTCTCTTCTTGAGTGAAGCCCACAAATACAGCTTAAACAGCTTTTCAGTGAGTGGGACAGGAAAAATAAAGGGCCGCTGTCACGCTGGCACGATTTTGACCGTCAGGTCTCACACACAGACACTGTAGTTAACATCTCATTTGAGACTGGAGCATTTCCAAAGGCCTTGAAAACCGCAGTCATTAAGCCTCTTCTAAAGAAGAGCAGCCTTGATCCCAAGGTACTGAACAACTACCGGCCCATATCAAACCTACCGTTCTTAGGAAAAGTCCTAGAGAAAGTAATATATCAACAGCTCACTTACTTTCTCCTATCTACAATGTGTTTGATACTTTCCAGTCAGGATTTAGGCCCCACCACAGCACTGAGACAGCTCTGATCAAGGTGACAAATGATATTCGTATGAACACAAACGCAGGTAAGGTCTCAGTTTTAGTTCTGCTGGACCTGAGCGCTGCCTTTGACACAGTGGACCACAGGATCTTACTTCACAGGTTAGAAAACTGGGTGGGAATCTCTGGTACTGCTCTAAACTGGTTCAAGTCCTATCTCGAGGATAGGACGTACTTTGTCGAAATTGGCAACTGTGTCTCAGACAAAATTTCCATGACCTGTGGAGTCCCCCAGGGGTCAATCTTGGGACCCCTCTTATTCAACTTGTACATGCTTCCATTGGGTCAGCTAATAAACAGCAACAATGTGTCGTACCACAACTACGCAGATGACACTCAGATCTACGTGTCACTGACAGCAGGTGAACATGGGCCTGTAGATACTCTCTGTCACTGCATCGAACAGATCAGTTTGTGGATGCAAAACAACTTTCTCCAACTAAACTCAGACAAAACTGAGATCATTGTCTTTGGCCCACAGACACAAAGACAAAGTGTTATCAGTCACCTTGAGTCTCTCGCTCTGAAACCAAAAAATCAGGTTAGAAATCTAGGAGTAATCATGGACTCAGACCTGAACTTAAACAGCCACATCAAAGCAATAACATCATCAGCTTTTTACCATCTGAAAAACATTGCTAAGATCAGAGGAATAGTGTCAAAACCAGACTTAGAGAGACTCATCCATGCATTTGTCTCCAGCAGGTTAGACTACTGTAACGGCCTGCTCACTGGCCTTTCTAAACGAGCTGTTAGAGCTGCAGAACATCCAGAACGCTGCTGCTCGAGTCCTGACAAGAACAAGGAAATACGACCACATTAGTCCAGTGCTCCGGTCTCTGCACTGGCTTCCTGTCACTCAGAGAATAGAATTTAAAACAGCTCTGCTTGTGTACAAGTCTTTTCATGGTTTAGCACCAAAGTACATCTCTGACATGTTAGAGCCGTATGAACCATCTCGGGCCCTGAGAACTTCAGGGAGGGGTCTCCTGGTGGTTCCCAGAGTCAATAATAAACACGGTGAGGCTGCGTTTCAGTTTCATGCAGCTAAAATCTGGAACAGTCTTCATGAGGATGTGAGACAGGCCTCAACTCTGACAATGTTCAAATCCAGGCTGAAAACAGCTCTTTTTACCCGTGCATATGAAAACTGAAAGTATTTTATCTGCACTCTTGCCTTTTACTGTCATTGATTAACTTTATGTTGATGTTTTATTGATTGATGTTTATCTGTTTCTTGTAATTTTCTGCAACTGTGAAGCACTTTGAATTGCCTTGTGTATGAATTGTGCTCTACAAATAAACTTGCCTTGCCTTGCCTTGCCTAGTGTCTATATTTTGGACTCTGAACGCAGAGCGCCTCATCCTCTCGCTACAACCTCTGTTAACAGCAATGCCAACAAAATACAACACTAGCAGCGTATTGTCAGATCCAAAAGCTTCTTCTTCTTTCCTTCGATGCTGCCGATGTGGAGGCTTTTGTAAACGTATGATTGTCAGGCTGCCGTTATATTTCCCTTGGCATTTATACAGTCTACCACCAGCGACCCGTTGTCTGATGATTATCATCTTTCTTGCAAAAATAAACGCATCTTCGATGAACGCGCAAACAGCGTGCTTCTATTATTGTTGCTCCTGACGTAATTCCCCTGTGCTCACTGGCCGCTGCAGGCACTCGATGATGACGCAACGTCACCAAAAACGGGCTAAAAGTAGAATTTTAAGCGAAAATAATGTAATTGTATTTTGATTTAATGTTTTTCTCCAATATATCGATACAAATCAATCATTGTTAATTAAAAGCGATGTACATCGATGTGTGGTCAGGATTGATGCAAACTAGCCGAGCGCCGATCGATGTAGCGGATCGAAGACATTACATATTGATACATCGATTAAATAGATGAATCATTACACCCCTATAGTCAAACATTACTTTTAAGTACCGTACATTGGCTTTATGTTGATAACCCACTACAAAAAAGCATTGGCGTGTGACGTGTCCAGGAGATCATTAGAATTATTTGGTGTCTCTTGCATGTTTGTCTAATGCATTGGTTTTATACAACACTTTTCTGGACGTTATTCTTTCACTCTACACTCGATTGTGGTAAGCTTCTATTGTAGCCACAGCTGCCCTTGGGAAGACCAATAGAAGCAAGGCTGCCAATCTGTGCCATCACATGCTATATTCACACATCGGCAAGGTGGGTGAAGTGTCTCGCTCAATGACAGTGACAGTCTGCATGAGCCGGTATTCAAACCTCCGAATGCATCTGAGCCACTGTCACCCCAGACAATCTTGGTTTAGTTATTATTCTTTTGATGTTGCAACATAACCGGAAAAAATCAAAAGGTGCGGCTTCATAGATTAAAGATTGGGTACTTTTTGAATTTCAAATAGGGAAGGCAAGGCAACTTTATTTATACCAAGCATTTTGTACACAAGGCAACTCAATGCGCCTGTCAAATGTCATATGAACATACATTTAGCTACTTTTACAATTGAGACGGTTTTGTGAGCTGTGCAGCTTCGGTAGACATCAAGATGCAAATACCTGAGATTCCTGGCCTGACAGAGGGCCTATTATTATGCAGCCCGCGTTTCTTTGAGTCTGCTTCCCTGCAAAAGGAAACATGCTTTTTCCTCTTTGTAAATTCGAGTCGTGTTTGATTTGCTCGGAGGTGGAAGAGGAAGCACCTGAGCTCAGTTAAGTCAAAATGCTTGCCCATTCATGCTAGAGTGCAAAACAACCCTTGATTACAATGGTCAACACCACCATCCTCCACACACACACACACACACACACACACACACACACACACACACACACACACACACTCCCTTCCTACTTTTGACTCCCCTTTTCGCGAACTTCCCATTGTTTCTCCGAACACTTCGAACGCAGACGTCTGTTCGTTTCCTGCGCTCAGCGAAGGCGCCACAATGGAATGGATAATTATGGAGTTCACTTAGAGAAATTGTGTCAGAGACGGAGACCTTACACTCGAAGGTCAGAGAATTTGGAAGGCCGCTAGCGGGTTGCCATGACGACTGTGTGTGAAGTAGTCACGGAGAACGGGTTCATCAGGCAAAGTGGCGGCAGATGAGCGAAGTATTATTTCTTGTATTGCAAGTCATTTATGAAGTAAGTTGTCATCAAAGTGCTTCTGTTCATCATTATAGTACACAAAAGTGCTACCTCAAAAAGTTAAACCCAAGGCTATTGCTGTGAGGCGAGTATCTCAACTACTCCACACTTACATGCTTTTTGTCGCAGGTCTTGTCTGGTTTAGTACAGGAGCCATTTCAGGAAAGGTCAGTCTGGTTTTTATCCCTTAATAACTTACAAAGTTCTCTCTGAATCGAATAATGTAACTTGCCGTCCCTTGACATACTTCTGTTCTTGTATTTAAGACATTATACATATTCTTTTTGCCGTTTTGACAGGCGTATACACATCCCGTCACAACATGCCACACATTGTAAGTGAAGTAATTTGAGTTTAGTGTCTTGCCCAGGGACACAGCATTGCTAAGCTGAACAGGAAGCAATTTCAAAGCCTCTTTATCGATTGCTTTACTCTTTGGCTTGTATGGGCCAATTTTGTGTGTGCAAATCTCAGTCAGATGGACGACCACTGTGATTTTGCGATATATTGTGGCTTCTTGCGATATGGATCTTGCGTCAACCGTACAGCGCGATAAGCCTAACATGCACTTTACCCGAATACGTAGCATGTTTTATGTCTCTGGAACTACAGATGGAACGCAATGCACATTAGTAAGCACTGTACAATTCATACCCAAATGAATCGACTACATAAATTCAACACTGTCCACGTTGAAGCACCAGGAGCTGGGAAACTCAATCTAAGAAATCCAGGTGTTCATCAGACTATGAAAAAGGCCCACCTCTGCCGAAGCACATCTCATCTGTGTGAAGTCGTGCCCCGGGCTGCACTTTCCCATTGTCTGACACCTATCACAGCACGAAGCAGGTCGTAACTCACCGTGCGGCCCGAGTATCCGAGAGGCTTCCCGGCCACAGGCAATCAGGACAAACAATCCTATTTCCGTTCTATATATAGCTGGCTTCTCCGATTACTGTGTTATTGCAAGATGGCCCCATTAGCCGCATGTCACATCAGCATTGTTCAGGTGCAGATGTCGTCCTCCTCACCACCTGTGTGCCTTTGAACTCTATCAGGGGAGAGCTGACCTGGCAAACATATGGGGATAACCCCGGGCTCCCCCTCCACTGGCCTGGTATGCTTCTTCTTTCTTCTTCTTCTCCTGCTGCTGCTTCCTTCACTTTGTGCCCTGAACTTTGTGCCCAGTGTGGCTGTGAGCAGCAGTGTGAGAGCAGTGTGGAAGCTAACATTTTTGCGGAGTCCGGTTCAGGGAGACCAAAATGCCTAAGCCGACTAAATCAGTCCAACCGCCAGAAACGCCGGCTGATGAGGATTACGTGAGCCTCAGTCGAGTCACGGAACTCATGGAGCAGCAAAGGGACATGTTTAGGGAATTAATTCAACAACAGCAGGAAAACTTCAAAGGATTCATAAAACTCATCATGGAATCAACAAACACCCGCATGGATACACAGTTAAAGGACATTCAAGAGCTAAAACTAGCCTGCAATACACGCAAGATGAGGTAGACACTATAAAAGAAGAGAAAAGGAAACTCACTGAGCGCACGGACACAATACATAACGATTTCTATAAAGTATGTGACAATCTGCACGTCATCACGGATAAACTGGAGTATCTGGAGGGACAGAGCCGCAGAAAAAACCTGGTCTTTGAGGGAGTGTTGGAGTCGCCTGGGGAGACCTGGGCTGACGCTGAGGAAAAAATCAAACAACTGCTGAGGGAGAAACTGCAACTACAAAACCCGGTGGAAATGGAGAGAGCCCATCGCGTAGGGAAACCTGGCGGGAGAGACTGGCCGAGACCTATCGTCGCCAAACTACTGCGTTGGAAGGATCGAGAAGCAATCCTGCAGCGCGCTAAACAACTCAAAGGAACGAAAATCTACATAAACGAGGACTACACGGACTCCATTAAAAGGAAACGAAAAGATCTAATGCCGGAGCTGAGAGCTGCCAGGGAAAGGGGGACATAGCCTTCTTGAGATATGACAAACTCATTGTACGTCCGCGCACCAGTACTCCAAATCAAGCTTAATCACCGGGAAAACTTATGGATTTTGGTATGTAAAAAACATAATTTCACATGTCCTGTAATATATATACTCATACAATGATGTCCAATCATACCTCATATGCTACTGATGGAAGTGACCTAGGATTACAGCAAAGGATTTTGGACTGTGAGCTCTTGGAGCTGAAAGCTTCAGAGTACACTGAACATAATGCACTGGACTGGGAAGATCAGTTAGACCCAGATAACCTGTTCTTAACATCTAACGCAATTAATTGCAATACTATACTGAGAATGAATTTAACATCTCTGTTAAAACAGAAGGGAAATTCTCAATTATCCATTTCAATAGTAGAAGCATGTACGCGAATTTCGATGCAATCAAAGAATACTTAAAACAGTTTGAGAATCCATTTAGTATCATCGCATTATCAGAAACATGGTTTAATGAGGATAAAGGCATTGCATTTGAGTTAAACAATTATACATTAAACTACGTAAACAGAACCAATAAAGGGGAGGAGGAGTTGCTATATATGTCCTCAACAAATTTAAATTCAAAATATTAAAAAACATGACTGCATCAATAAACAACTTGCTTGAATGCTTATCAATAGAAATTATCAATGAAAAAAAGAAAAACATAATAGTTAGTTGTTTATACAGGTCACCAGGCTCATGCGTGGAAATATTTACAAATTGGGCAGAAAAAACATTCTCAGAACTGAGTAACAAGGTATTATTTATCTGTGGGGATTATAACATCGATTTGATAAATCCAAATAAACATAAGACAACTGATGAGTATATTAATCGCATGTACAGTATGAGTTTATACCCAACTATCACAAGACCTAGCAGAATAACAGCGAGCAGTGCTACCCTCATTGATAACATCTTCACTAATAATATGCAGTTCACAAATGTCAGCGGTCTAATGGTTTGTGATATAACGGATCATCTGCCCGTATTCACGGTGTATGATGATAATGAGTTAGATCAAAAATCACCTCAAAAATATTTTTATAAACGAGCAAGAACTGAGGATTCAATTTACTCACTTTATAGTGACTTAATAAAACAAGATTGGAACGAGGTATACAACAAGAATGATGTAGAAAATGCTTACGATACTTTCATGGAAATTTTTAGTACTGCATACAATAAGAACTGCCCTATTCAGCAATTCTGTAAAAACAGAAAAACGACAAAATGTCCGTGGCTAACCAAGGGTTTACAAAATGCTTGTAAGAAAAAAAGCACTCTATATAGACAATTCATTAGATTAAGAACAGAGGATTCTGAAAGTAGATATAAAACATATAAAAATAAACTGACCAATATATTAAGGAAGGCTAAGAAACTATATTATACCAATCTATTATATACAAACAAGAACAACATGAAAGGGGTATGGGGAATACTAAACACTATAATCAAGGGTAATGCAAAAAATAATTCATATCCAAACTATTTCACTGATGGGATCAATGACAACCATAATATGAATGACATTGTGGAAAGTTTTAATAGTTTTTTGTAAATGTTGGACCGGATCTGGCAGCAGAGATTCCGGAGTGTAGTAACAACGAAATGGAGTCATTGATAGACATTAATTCAAAAACTATGTTTTTGTCTGGAGTAACTGAAACAGAAATAATAGATGTCATTAACGGGTGTAAGAACAAATCGTCTACAGACTGTTTTGATATAGATATGACACTAGTTAAACAAATTATACATAGTATCGTGAAACCATTAACCTACATATGCAACCTATCGTTTCAAACAGGAACAGTTCCAAATAAAATGAAAATTGCAAAGTTATACCTATACATAAAAATGGGAACAAACACATCTTCACTAACTACAGACCTGTCTCTCTGCTCCCCCAGTTCTCCAAAATCTTAGAGAAACTTTATAACAGTAGAATGGATAATTTCATAGATAAGCACAAACTAATTAATGAAGGTCAGTACGGGTTTCGAGCAGCAAGGTCAACTTCAATGGCCATCATTGATGCAATAGAAGAGATTACTAATAGCTTAGAGGGCAAGAAACATGCAGCTGGAATATTCATTGACTTGAAAAAAGCATTTGATACACTAAATCATTCTATATTATTAAAAAAATTAGACAGATATGGCATAAGGGGAGTGGCTTTGAGCTGGATTCAAAGCTATTTAACTGGGAGACAACAGTATGTGAAGATGGGGGAGTTTACATCAGGTTATTTGGACATTGGCTGTGGGGTCCCACAGGGATCTGTCTTAGGCCCAAAGTTGTTTAATTTATATATTAATGACATTTTTAATGTGTCTAAATTATTAAAATTAGTGATTTTCGCAGATGACACAAACGTCTTCTATTCCAATGACAATTATAGTAATTTAGTAACTAACATAAACTGTGAACTAAGTAAATTAAAAACATGGATGGACATTAATAAATTGTCCCTCAACCTAAATAAAACAAAAGTAATGTTTTCGGTAATTATAATGGAAAACCAGACTCAGTAAACATAGAAGGTGTAGTCTTAGATACAGTATCAGAAATTAAATTCTTAGGAGTCATCATTGACAGTAAATTAAGCTGGAAACCACACATAAGACACATACAAGGTAAAGTCTCCAAAAGTATCTCAATCATTAACAAAGCAAAGTTTTTCTTAAATTACAATGCATTATTTTGTTATATAGTTCATTAGTTTTGCCATATCTAAACTACTGTGTAGAAGTCTGGGGCAATAACTATAAAAGCTCATTACACCCCCTTGTTATACTCCAAAAACGGGCTGTAAGAATTATACATAAAGTAGGATATTATGATCACACTAATATATTATTTCTGCAGTCTAAACTGTTAAAAATGCATGATTTAGTTGATTTCTCTACTGCCCAACTTCTGTTTAAAGCCAACAAAAATGTGCTACCTGCAAGGATACAAATGCTTTTTGCACGCACAGAAGGGGGATATAACCTGAGGGGGTGTGATAACTTTAAGACTCAAGCAGTGTCTTCCACTAGGAAAAGTATGTTTGTGTCTGTATGTGGAGTTAAACTCTGGAACAAATTGGGGGCAGAATATAAACAATGTCCAAATATTCATCATTTCAAATCAAGATATAAAAAAATGGTATGGTCAAAGTACCAGAAGGAGGAAATGGGTACTTGATTGCTAATGGGTGTCACAAAGTGCTGTATACTTTAAAGGTCAGATCTAACTAATAATGAAGTATATTGTGGTTGTTACTATTACACTATTGCAGTTGTTATTGCCATTGTTATTGCTATTGCTGTTGTGTTGTTATCATCACTATTTAAACTTTAAATGTAACAGTCTAGGATTAATACCTAACAATCTGTGGATTATTCTTAGAATCCAACTCAATCGATTCAGACAGCGGTACTGCTATTGATGCTGATGGTAATATAAAGGAAATAAACTCTTAGAAGTAAAACATGCACATATCTAGGTACTCCGCATTCAACATAACCCATAGTATAGGGCAGACATGTGGGGGCCGGCAGCTCGAGGAAACTCTCTTCTGGCAGCAGACTCCTAAAAATTGTCTCTTTTAATGCATAGTATAGGACACTTAACAAATGATGGTCCGGTTGCTCGGGGGCTGCTCCCCTCTGGCAGCTGGTCCAGTCACAGAAAAGAAGAAAAAGAAAGAAAAGCCCGAATCCCTTTTAACACATATCAGTAAGACCATTCTTGTTATCATGAACATCAATCAGTCTGCGATTACTGTACCTTTCATTAATAAATGTGGAGTATTTTATGTACCATTCAAACACTTTGATACAGAGTAATGCTATATGGGTTGTAATGGTGATGGTGAACAACGATAATGCCAACATGGTAATGAATTCTGTATGGGAGACAGAAATAATACACTGGTTGTAGCGTGTGAGATACTGTGAATGTTGAGCGTGTGAGATACTGTGAATGTTGACCTGGTATAATGCAGTGTCGCATTTGTTAATATGTAACCAACTCGGTTGATAGTTGTTTGTAAAATGGTAAGAAATATGCACTGTTGTCAGTCATTGTTATAGTTATTGTTATTGAAGTTTATGAACAGGGGTGGGAGTCAATAAGCTTGTCTTCTTCCCACTCCTTTTCGAGCTGTAATGTAAATTATTTTTTCTTTTTTTCTTTATTATGTATATATATATTTCTGTTTTTCTTTTCTTCTTTAGCTCGAAATAAAATATTCAAATCAAAAAAAAAAAAAAAAAACTTGGCCAAGTCTTTTATCTTGATACCTGAAGTAGACGAAGCACAATGGATTGGCCACCTGACATAAGGATGTGCAGCATATGGATTTTGGGGGAGCGGTATGCAGAGCGCTCCACTTATTGAGTTAGCAGATGCTCTGTTGGAATCACTTTTTCAGATTGGCTTTACACTGTGGTGTTAATTCATCCCAGACTGTTCGAGATAGGGCTGTGTGCAGTAAATCGAATGAATCGTGAATAAATCTATGGCCACACAATAATCGGCATGGTGGAACAGATCATTATTTAGAGTGGAATTCTGACATGTTTGTGTTAAAGGTGCATTATGCAACTTTTTATGCAAAAAAGAAAGTTGATATTTGTGCGTATTTGACCTTGTAGTGACCCAGCATGGCACCTTTACTTTTGATCACGGTGGTCTCTACAATGCTCCAGGATCAATTGTTTTGTAGGTTTTCTCGTGAGAGGGTCCGTCAGCAGTGAAAACCTTCCAAACAGTTGATCCTGGAGCGTCCTAGAAACCAATGTGATGGAAAGTAAAGGCGCCATGCTGACGACTCATACCTGGGTCATTACAAGGTCAAATAAGCACCTTGTAATGACCCAGGGGCAAATAAGCACCAACTTTTTTTGCATTATGCAACATGAAAAGTTGCATAATGCACCTTTAAAAGGTACTGAAGTCTAATTGATTGACTGCGGAATCTTCCGCAGTCAATAATTGGTTTGCATGTTCTTTAATATTATTATTATTCCACTTATATCTTTTTCCAGTTTTTCGGCACTTTTCACAGCTTTCACATTTTCAGCAATTTCAACAAGTTATACATCAAAACGTTCAGCATGTTCAAGAGAATTATGCTATTACTTTTGGGAATTCAGCGATTTCCGGTTTTTCCGCAATCGGCCAAAAATCGGTCGATTTTTCCATTGACTTATAATGGGGCTTCCACATATTCATGGTTTTCAGCATTTTATTCCACATTTTCTGCAATTTCTGCAGTTTGTGCATGTTCAGCTTCCGCAACTTGTCAGTTTCAGAAAAAATTAGAGTTCTGCAGTTTTCCAGTTTTTTTCTACGGGCTTGGGAATTCTGCCATTCATTTGTATTGAGAATTCTGCCATTCATTTTAATAGGCCCATGCATTTTAATAGGACTTCAGGCACATTCAGGCCTTTCAGCCATTTCTACAGCTAAAGCAATTTCAGCAGTTTCAAAGACTTCAACAGTTTTAAGGATTCAACAGTTTAAGGATTTCAGCCGTTTCAAGGACTTCAGGAGTTTCAAGGTTTCAACAGTTTCAAGGATTTCAGGAGTTTCAAGGACTTCAGCAGTTTGAACCAAGGACTTCAGCAGTTTCAAGGTTTCAACAGTTTCAAGGACTTGAGGAATTTCAAGGATTCAGGAACTTCAAGGATTTCAGCAGTTTCAAGGTTTCAACAGTTTCAAGGATTCAGGAGCTTCAAATACTTACCAATTTCAACAGTTTGTACAGTTTCTGCAATAATATAGGTATTTTTGCAAGCAATTTCAGCAGTTTCAACGACTTCAACAGTTTTAAGGATTCAACAGTTTCAAGAATTTCAGGAGTTTCAAGGACGTCAGCAGTTTGAAACAAGGACTTCAGCAGTTTCAAGGTTTCAACAGTGTCAAGGACTTGAGGAATTCAAAGATTTCAGCAGTTTCAAGGTTTCAACAGTTTCAAGGATTTCAGGAGCTTCAAATACTACGCAATTTCAACAGTTTGTACAGTTTCTGCAACAATATAGGGATTTTTTGCAATTACAACACAATTATGCAACTAAATAAGTGATTTTCGCAATGAAACCTATATAATACAACTTTATATGGAATGTTGCATGTAAAGCAGTATAATACAACTAAATGGGGATTTTCACAATAAAGCAGTATAATACAACTAAATAGGGATTTTCACAATAAAAGCACTATAATACAACTAATAGGATTTCACAATAAAAGCACTATAATACAACTAAATAGGGATTTTCACAATAAAAGCACTATAATACAACTAAATGGGATTCCAATAAAAAAATACAAAAATAGGATTTTCATAAAGCACTATAATAACAAAATTTCAAATAAAACACTATAAAACTAAATGGGATTTCACAATAAAAGCACTATAATACAACTAAATGGGATTTTCACAATAAAAGCACTATAATACAACTAAATAGGATTTCACAATAAAAGCACTATAATACAACTAAATGGGATTTTCACAATAAAAGCACTATAATACAACTAAATGGGGATTTTCACAATAAAAGCACTATAATACAACTAAATGGGGATTTTCACAATAAAAGCACTATAATACAACTAAATGGGATTTTCACAATAAAAGCACTATAAACAACTAAATGGGATCACATAAAAGCACTAAATACAACTAAATGGGGATTTTCACAATAAAAGCACTATAATACAACTAAATGGGGATTTTCACAATAAAAGCACTATAATACAACTAAATGGGATTTCACAATAAAGCACTATATACAACTAAATGGGGATTTCACAATAAAAGCACTATAATACAACTAATGGGGATTTTCACAATAAAGCACTATATACAACTAAATGGGGATTTTCACAATAAAAGCACTATAATACAACTAAATGGGGATTTTCACAATAAAAGCACTATAATACAACTAAATGGGGATTTTCACATAAAGCACTATAATACAACTAATAGGGATTTCACAATAAAAGCACTATAATACAACAACTAAATGGGGATTTCAACCATTTCAAGGACAGGAACAAAGACCCAGACCAGGACCCGAACCAAGACCAAGATCCGAACCAAGACCCAGACCCAGATCAGAACCAAGACCCAGACCAAGACCCAAACCAAGACCCAGACCCAGATCCGAACCAAGACCCAGACCAAGACACAAACCAAGACCCGAACCAAGACCAAGACCTGAACCAAGACCGAGACCCGAACCAAAACCGAGACCCAGACCAAGACCCGAACCAAGACCCGAACCAAGACCTGAACCAAGACCCAGACCAAGACCCGAACCAAGACCCAGACCAAGACCCAGACCAAGACCCTGACCAAGATCCGAACCAAGACCCAGACCGAGACAAAGACCCGAACCAGATCCAAGACCAAGACCCGAACCAAGACCCGAACCAAGACCGAGACCCAGACCAAGATCCGAACCAAGACCAGACCAAGACCAAGACCGAACCAAGACCCAGACCAAGATCCAAACAAGAGCTGAACCAAGACCCAAACTAAGACCCAGACCAAGACCCTGACCAAGCCTGAACCGAGACCCAGACCAAGATCCAAACCAAGACCAGACCCGAACCAAAACCGAGACTAAGACCCGAACCAAGAACCAGAACGAGACCCAAGACCCTACCCAAGACCCAGACCCAAACCGAGACCTAGACCAGGTTGCCATAGTTACCAGAACTAAAACACTATCAAGGCAATCCACAAAAGCCAGCCAAGACCCAGTCCCAAACGAAGACCCAGACCCAAACCCAGACCCGAGCCAAGACCCAGACCAGGTTTCCATAGTACCAGAACCAAATATATATCAAGGCGAACCACAAAAGCCAAACCAAGACCCAAACCAAGATCCGAACCAATACCCAGAGCAAGAACAAGATCCGACCCAAGACACAGACCCAAACCGAAACCCAGACCAGGTTGCCATAGTTACCAGAACTAAAACACTATCAAGGCAAACCACAAAAGCCAGCCAAGACCCAGACCCAAACCAAGACCCAGACCCAGACCCGAGCCAAGACCCAGACCAGGTTGCCATAGTTACCAGAACCAAAAATATATCAAGACGAACCACAAAAGCCAAAACCAAGACCCAGACCAAGACCCAGGCCAACATCCAGACCAAGTCCCAGACCAGGTTACTATAGTTACCGGAACCAAAATCAGATCAAGGCGGACCACAAAAGGTGGGCCAAGTCCAGACCAAGACCTGAACCCAGACCAAGACCCGATCCAAGTTCCAGACCAAGACCCGAACCAAGACACGAACCAAGACCCAGACCAAGACCGAGATCCAAACTAAGACCCAGACCAAGACCCAAACCAAGACCCGAACCAAGACCCAGACCGAGACCAAGATCCAAACTAAGACCCAGACCAAGACCAAGACCCGAACCCAGATCAAGACCCAGAGCCAAACCAAGACCAGACCCAGAGCCAAACCAAGACCAGACCAATTTGCCATAGTTACCAGAACCAAAAGCAGATCAAGGCCAAACCATAGAAGCTGGGCTAAGTCCAAACCAGGCTCCCATAGTAACCGGAACCAAAATCAGATCGAGGCGAACCACAGAAGCCAGGCCAAGTCCAGGCTACGTTGCCATAGTTACTGGAACCAAAATCAGATCGAGGCGAACCACAGAAGCCAGGCCAAGTCCAGACCAGGTTGCCATAGTTACTGGAAATAAATTATTTCAGCGGTGTGGGCAATTTAAACAGTTTCAAGGACACTTTAAATAATTTCAGGAGTTTCAAGGATATTCGACAGTTTCAAGAATTTCAGGAGTTTCAAGGATTCAGGAGTTTCACCAGTTTCAAGAATTTCAGGAGTTTCAAGGTTTCAACAGTTTCAAAGATTTCAGGTGTTTAAAGGTTTCAACAGTTTCAAGGATTTCAGGAGTTTAAAGGTTACAACAGTTTGAAGGATTTTAGGAGTTTTGAGTTTTTCAGGAGATTCAAGGATATCAGTAGATTCAAGGGCATCAGGAATTTCAAAGATTTTTCAAGTATTTCAACCGTTTCACAGCATTTTCAAGGATTTCAAGGATTTTTCAGATAACTTCTGCATTAGAACTATTCCGCAGTCAATCGCAATGGCTTCAGCCATTGCAAAATTTCTAGTTGAAAATTGAGATTCACCGATATGAGAAATGAAATTGTAATATTTCTTTTTTTCCATATCGGCCAGCACCAGTGAAAGAAAGCGAAACTTTGGCTGACCGACATCATGTGTGAAATGCAAGAACACACTTTTCCATGATCGTATGAACTGGAAGCAAACTACAAATATTTTTTAGAAAGATCTTTGGGCTTGGTTAGTTTATATGCATCACCAGATCACAACTAGCATGCCTATTTTACTTTATTATTGAATTGCAACTAATAACTGTACATAATGGTTTGTTTTTTGTTCATTGTGTTTGGCCTGTAGGCTTTATTTTTATTTCATTTTATAGCCACTGAGGAGTGGAGACAAACTGTCTCCTTGTGGCTACGTAACCCCACTGCCAGGTTCAGGCCACCTACGCATACAGGTTTATGCCCAGATGCACCTTTCCCATAGTAACCATAGTCCCACATAGTGATTTGCAACTTCCAGCCTTGTTGCTTACCCTATATGGAAATCCATCCAGCATCATTAATATCCGTGGAACCGCAGTGGAAACACACCAGAAACATGCCTGCAGATAAACGGCTAAATATTTTCACCTTGCACACGATGCCAGTGAGAACTCGCTCCCATTTGCTGTCTGTGGCTGTGGGAGGACCGGTGGAAGGAATTTGTCATGTCGGCGATGTTTGGGTCTGTTCCACCGGGCGTTTCTCATTTCCTGTGGTTGAACCTGCCCCTGTTTATTGTTACTGTCAAGATGACCTCCCACTAGAGATGTGACGTCCATGACTGAATCAGATCTTTGGACGAACAGAGATGGATCTTTGTTCCCATGCCCCCCCCCACCCCCACCCGCAAACCAGTCCTGGAAAAAGCAGAGGGAAATGGATGGCAGGACTCTGGACTCACTTACAAGCATAGATCTATTTCCAAGTGCCATCGATTCACCTTCCACGTTCATTGTTGTCATACGCAGATTATCGCCTTTGTGCATTTTGTATCTGATAGTATTTAAATGGGTTCTATTGTCATGCTCCCCTGTTGTCTTGTATCTCCACTTTTGAGAGAGAGGCGTCTGAGCGGATTGTATACCAAGTGTCAGACACTGACAGAAGAAACCGGACCACCCAAAGTAATGTAAGCCGTACGCTATAGGAGCCGGTATATAGATATCTCGGCAGATTGTGTTTTTATGGCTCAGCATTCATCAGTCCCTTTTATCTGAAGTATAAAATGTCAAGGGAGATCGTAGAATCGCCTAACTGGGGAAAAAGTCAGCAACAATCAGAAGAAAGGGTTTCAAAGATAAAAATGTTAGAGCACTGAGCACATAGTTTCAGTCTATATGCTTTAATTTTCTTAATTTCAGATATTGGAGCGGCATTTAGCAAACTGTAGATTCAGATAGAAATAATATCCTTGCATTTTTGACATTTAATTTTGTCCTTTACTTTTATAATAACTTGTTAAATGTACTATCCTCGTCGAGACAAAGATCTTCTGTCAAGCTTGTTCCACTTTGTTCTCACCGTGTCACCTCAGCATTTCCTTTTCTTTTACATCTGGTCTGCATACAGAAGTTTGTTTAGAAACAAGGTCACATCACATACCAGGCGTTTTTCTGTGGATTCATATTCCGGAGACGTCGCGTACTTTATTAACAGCAAACCTGAACCCTGCTGGCGAGTTGCGGGTCCCAAGGTAAAAGTTGAAGAAGAGAAATGCAAGTAACAGAGGCGTGTAAAATGTGCTCTCTTGACCTTTTCCTTTAAGACAGCCCACTCTTCAGCGCTTCACCTGACACCGCGGGGATAAGGCTGCGGATCGATAGCTTCTCTCACAGACGGTTGGTCGGACACGTCTGCGGCAGAGGCTTTAGGAGTGGAGAGCTGTGTGTGTTGTGTACTTGCAAAAATGCATTCCTTATTTGGTCGTAATCATTCATTTCTCTCATCGCTAAGATTGCTTGGTTCCTATAAATATCATCGTCCTAACCCCAGAAGATTTTCAATGTTGACAAGGCCAAAACCCAGAACAATCACAGAAACCGTACTTTCCAGTCCGTGTTTGATTAATTTCGTCATAAAATGTTGAATGCTTTTGCTAATGCAGTTGTGTGTTTTAGTTTGTCCATCGCTCTGGGAACAACAAAAGGGGCTTAGAGCAAATATTGAAGTTTCAGTTACCCACATCAATAACACATGGAATTCGGGACATTCAGGTGTTTTCTGGAATAACAAGATAACAGATTACGTTTTTTTTCTTATGTTTACAATAGCCAAGCATTCTTTCCATCCATGGCCTGCAGGATTGGTGGCACAGTGGGGAAAACTCCCTTGAAAGCCCAGTGGCGCAGATTGAGGACATTGCCGTTTTAGTAGATACATCTTAGCTTGTGGAGTGGGTTCAAACGGTTTTTTAAGCCCACTTTTGCTTTATTATGTCACAGTGTGATACTAAATCTGTGTAAATTCCTGATCTATTTGCAAAAAGTCTGCGTTGATACCCTGCAACAGTTAAAATAGAGAAAGTAGACAAACAAAACGTAAAGTCTTCGTCTTCAGAACACACTATTGTAAGGGCAAATGACGGTTTCTTGTATGTTCAAACCAAAATGACTTTATTCCATCATTTCCAAGCCATTGTAGCTTCATTTCTGTCCTGTCACAAGGTGTTACAACTGGCATGCTGCTCTATCTTCAGAGTCAAGGTTGGAAGTCTTTTACAGGCCATGGTTATAAAACTCTGTTATTACTTGTGCCATTAAGATACAGTCCCCCCTGACCTCTGGCATCAACAAAACCTGTCCTCGTGGCAGTCCCACCTTGTGAATGGCAGATCTCGTCGGATGTCGGAAGCTAAGCGGGGTCGGCCTGGTTAGTACCAGGATGGAGACCGTGAGGGAATACGACGTGACTGGTGAAGGGTGTGTGATGTGAGAGTTGGTGAATGGTCGGAGAGTATGTTGACACATACTGGACATGGTTTGTCAGGCAGCTGTGGCAAACATTTTTGAAATACCAACTAATATCCTTTTTTCGCACATTTAGTGCTCGGTTTGAAATGAAATATGTCTGCTTGTACCATTATGCCATGAATTCTTTCATGTGATTTACAGCATCAATTTGAAAAGATAACAACTCTAGGATAGTCAAGTATTTGGTTCTGTTTTCAACGTTCAACTCTGTCTTCTTCCAGGAGCTTTCATTGTGCACATCAGGAACTCCGCCATGTTCAAGGCCGTACTGAAGAAGAACAGAGACGGAGGAAAGGGGAGCAAGAAGGATCCAGGTACGTGGCACATCGGGGGTTAAAAGTGAGACGGCTTCCAGGCAACAGACCTCTTATAAACGGATCAGACGCTCTATTCCCTAAACACATGTGCCTTTGTCATCGGTTTCATTGTGGAACTTCTAATTGTTTCCTCACTGCAGACACTGTAGTTCTTGTTTGGATAATACGGTTTGAAGTAAAAGGGAATGAACTAGGTTTACATGAAAGCGCAGAGATGGCACATCCTAACCCTGCTGACAAACATGCAGTCTCCTCGGTCATCATTTTAGCATATGCCTAAATGGAGTTTAGAAATGATAGTGGTGAATTTTGCTCATTCTGTTGGCTTAAGTGGACACAAGCCGAGGCTGCAGCGGAAAAGGAAATGATCGAGTGTGTTACTTGATTACGAGGTGGAAATTACAATTCAAGAGGGGTGAATAATATTTTACTTTTTGCACTGAACGATGCAAATCTAAGGATGAGTCCATCGAGCATGAAAACTGGTACTTTTTCTTTATTTCATTGGCACTGACTGTTGTTGGACAAAATACTTTCTACAGTAGATGGCTGACTAAACCTTTTTTTAACTTGAGATTGTACTGCACGTCCAATGACATAGCATACTGCTTTGGTGCATGTATTACTTTCTTACACATAATATAATAGGATTGATGATTCTCAATCTACATGATGTCCAAAACTAATTTTTAATTCTACTAGCTTTGCAAACGGATAATGTTTGTGATAAGGATATCACATAATTTATACTTCAAGTGAAGTATGAACAGTATGTTACAGCTGCAAGTGTTTAATCTGTGATAAAGCATCCTCGAGCATTGTTTCTTAAATCATAAAAGCATCTTTACTGTCGGAGAACAGTGGCGTTACAGTATTGACTTTGGCACCAAAGTTGCAGCAGTGTTGCACCAGATGTTTTCTTTCCCTTTTGAACTGGCCTGTATTTTCCAGAGTGACTAAGCATGAATCACTGTCAGCCGAGTCTCCTGTTCACACAATGGCCCCCTCCAAAGATATGCCCTGACATAGAAGATTGTCCATTTATGCTTATACTGCAGCTTCCAGCCCAAGCTTGCTTTACTGCTACCCATCTGCATTTAGCCCGCAGTCCGCTTTAATCAGTCTCCCTGAGATCCTCAAAGCTCAGCTGTCTCCATGTTTGTCAAAGTTAGCATGACGTCTTTCTCTCTGTAGCAACGTTAACAAGAATCTGCCTGCATTATGGCTTTGTTCCACCAACAGAAGAGAGTGGTGGAGATCCATCTTAGTTCTTTGAACAAGATTGACAACTAGCCTTCTCACTCTCAGGCCATATACGGGCGGGACTAGTTAGCTTGAGCCAGTTTCAAATTGTAGTGATGCAAACCTTGTAATGAACACCTCATTGACTCCTATAAAAGCAGACTGACTTAAGTGTATGTCACTTACTCTTACAATTCACTTTTTGTTGTTCGTTCGGGATTAGTTTTTGATAATGTTATCGATTGCAGCTTTTGTCAGCATTGGCAGTTATGTACGCTCTCGGAAAACACTTGTGAAAGTGGATTAAAAAGTTGAATACATATAAGTTATGATCACTGTCATTTACCAAAGTGATTTTCTCCAAACACTTCAGACATTCGACATCTCAGAGCCCTATACCCCTCCCTTGTCCTTCACCGTCCCGGCTCAGACACACATGAGCTGTCACACTCTGTACAGCCCAGGAGGTCCTGTCCACGAGGCCTATAGGGGACTTTATGGCGGGATCCTGGCCTTTATCTGTGCCCGTCTCACACAGTTGGAGCCCATCCGTCAAACTAAACAGCCCTGCCTCCTTTTCTCATGCCGGGACAATAAACACCCCTCTCTGTTGGCCACTGCTTCAAAGACAGACGAGAGGTCAACCAGACAGTTGCCTATGGCCTACGGATTAGATTGGACTAATTAAGACCTTGGGTTAGATGATTTACATTTTGTTCAGGCTACTGTATGTATTAAGAAGTGGTCTTACTTTGTGTAAAAAGGAAGTTGTTAGACTGTAGTTAAAAAACTGATGGATAGCAGGCTTTTGTACACCATACCGATCTAAGGGGAAATTATTATTGTTACAGACATGGCAATATCTTAACTAAGAAAGAAGAAACTTAGCATGAACGAATAACTTCATACAGTAATATCTAAACAAACCCCATTAGAATAAACTATTAAGTATCCTACACATGCATTTCCATTAGCAACAGATTGAGCAGTCTCTACAAACTGGTGTTTTAGCATGTAGCATTTAGCATGTAGCTAAAAGATGTAGAACTACTTGCACTACCATGTATTTACCATATATTTAGATCAACATTTTTGCTCTGTCCAAATTGAATATGTAGGTGGGATATCTTTACAATTCAATTACTTTTAGCATGTAGCCTAGCCTTTAGCTTATGTTGTAAAAGGTCTAGCTAAAGCTCTGAACCCGTGCAATGACATATAATTTGTGAGGTCATTCCGGTTTACAATATTTCGTAACTAGTGAGTAGTTGTTTGGCTACACAATAAAAGTGTGTGCCAAGATTTTGACCAATGTAACAGTAAAATGATGAGAAAACTCACACTATTGATTTACTGTGAGCTCTGCTGGCCTGTTTACACTATGCATGAAGGGGTAAAGGTTCCTGGAAGCCCCTTAGTGAGATATAATAGAAGTCGGTGGGAGGGCAGGCCTTGATAATAGTATAATTGCTGGATGGCTCTGCACATGTTGCTCATGACATGGTTGCTGCGGACTGAACACAACTTAAAAGCGCTGTCGGAAAGTCGGGCCCCCATGCCAGATACCACTCCAGCAGTCGCTAGCTCTCCTCTGGAATCTCCATATTGCCAAGACCACAAAAAAACACACAGTTTGCTAATTTAAGTCCCTCCGTCCTGCGCTTCTCCTTGATTCCTCCCACTCCTCTTCGCTGTGGACTGGATCTGGTTAGAAGTGAGCTTTTTAATCCCTTTTAAGTCCTCTTTTTATAGGCTGTCATGGCGGAAGTGGGATGCTAGTTTGCCCTGGACTGGCGTCTTTGATGTGCGTGTTTTCTACAGTGCAAGTGGGCCTCCCTGAACTTAATGGATCTGGGACCCCAAGGCACAAGAAGATGACTATTTGGTGTTTTATTTGTGGACGGGGGCCGCTCAGCTTTTATTGCCTGCTCCATTACTTGCTTTAATTTCACAGCAGTTTGTCTTTACTCTCAGAGTTCTAACTAATCGTCAGCTAACTCCTATTGGAAGTGATAAATGCACTAGAATCGAGACCATAAAAACGCTCATTAATGGGTGGTTTCTTTTGGTAAATATTTCATAAACATGACTGTTCATTGTCACCAGATATGATGATGTTAAAATCAAATATTGGTTTTATTGAACACAATTATTACAATTATAAAAAGCCCAAATAATTTTACATGTTGTCAGTTGTTTGTTGGTTTGGTTATCATATAAGAAAGTAGAATAAGCCTCATACACCAGATTCTTTGGCTAAAACCAGTTTAGAAATTAACTTAAAGTTCTAGTGCTAGTGCACCCTTACCTACCTGCTGAATAGTGCATTAACACAAAATGTAACAAAGTGCTGTGTAACTGTTACTGGAAAACAAAGGAGTGCAGGATAAAAATGCCTCCAAACACAAGTATTGAAAGTATTTATACTTTATCAAGTATCGATACTTGGCACTAAGTATTGCAATCCGATTCGATATTTTGCCCCAGCCCTATTACCTTGACATTAATTTCAAACAAGGTGTGTGTTTTAATGAAAAGGCATGTAAACAAAGTAACCATCATTAACAACAGCCAAATCTATCTAGTCACCTTGTGTGTTACTGTGTTGTACAGAGCCTCATTGTTGGCTGTGCATGTTGCTCACAGTGCAGTATTGTTAGTAGTTTAATTGCGGTGTTGTGTGAAGCCTCTGAAGAGCCTCTGAAGAGCGTTCCTCTGAATGAGCTGCGGTGCTGGAGGCAGCTGCAGACAGTTGTCTGTGTTGTGGCTGACGCACTGTTAATCACAGCAGCTCCATCAGAGCAGACTGAGGCTCACAGGACTCTCAGCTGTTTACTCCCCCTCCGCTCTCTCGCTCCCCATCATGTTTTCACCCTGAGCTCCAGTTGGCACAGCCCCTCTCATATGCGCAGACACAAGGCCCTCATGCACCTGGCTGGATGAGGCTGCAGCTTTGTGTTGAACTGCAGCTGAAGCTGCAGTAGGAGTTAAACTATGTTAGTCCCCGTGGCTATTAGCGAACATTCCCAGAGACAGTAATGAATGCAGTATGACTAAACCAATATTATGAAGATTTTCCCATCATTTCTCTGTGGGAACACATTCTGCTCAGTTGGCTAAACGGATCCAAAATTCTTCTAATTTTCTTTCCTTCTTGTGCTTGACTGCAGTTGCTTCAACGCTTTACCCATTAGCTATACTTACTTTAATATTTTTCTAAACATATGTATATTTTGTTTTTAAGTAACACTGACCCATGAAAAGCTGATTTAGACTTGTTAATGATGTGTACAGATTGCACACGGTCCAGTACACTGTGATGTGTGTGTGTGTGTGTGTGTGTGTGTTTGTATGTATGTGTGTGAGGGGACCATTAGCCCATACTCTGTTGCCTCAGCTGTGATGGTGACTGGTGCATGCTGGCTCAGCACGTTTGACCCATTCACATAGCAAAAATGTTGAGAGTCAAGTTAGATAATTAGCTTGATTTCAAGAATTTTGCTTGAGGGATTTCGTTTTATTTTTTAATTTTTATGTAATAAGCTTGATGCAGAATCTCCATCTTTTTGTTTTGAATTTGTAGTTAATGAATTGGGGCCAAAAAATGTGTATAAAATGAACCCTAGTTCTCGTTTAAATGCATGAAAATATTTTAAAATGCATACCATCAAAGCAAGCATTCATGTGGGATTAATTTTGTTTTCTGTCCCACCCAGTTTTTGATTATCCTGCCTTTGTGTTCATACATCTGCTTACATTTTAAAGATTCCTCTGCGCCTCATGTCCTTTCTCCTGTAGCTTCCCCCAGGGGTTCAACAAAAGGAATTTTTACTGTTATGAGAACACTTCCCTCAATAAACAATAACCACAGGTGGCAGCACAAGTTATGTGTCTAAACAAAAAAGAACAAGATTGTTTTAATGGACAATTATCTGTTTTCACAAACCCTGTGCCTATTGGTTTTTGGGAAAATAAATCCGCAGAAGAGTGGAAGCTGAAACAACAGTTCGATCCATGGACAGAGGAGTTATGGGATGGAGTGCCCGTCCAGGCAGCGCTTCCTTTTGAAAAATAAACCTCAACGGAACTTCCTGAATCAGGGAAAGACATGTTTGTGTTTTTAAATGTTGAAACTGTATTTTAAGTGGGTGTTATTCTGGCATGCAATGCAATTGATTCCAATTGTTGGCCTGTCTTACTCTAAAGCAGTGGTTCTCAGCTAGCTTTGGGACAAGTCACGACCTTCCTAAAAAAAAATGTAATTCCATCGTTTTGCTGTTTGACCCTTTAGTAGCATCTAATATAAAATACTGAAGTTCTGGTGATTCATGTATTGATCATGAGCGAAATAAGGCCAGTGATCCACTGAAATGGACCTATAGTTCAAAAACACTGATCTAATGTGCACAACCCAGGAAACAGAACAAATTTGGAGTGATGAAGTGAGATAGAAAATATTGTATGAGCATAACGCAGGACATTTTTTCATTTCATTCTTTCTCAAAATGATTTCACAATTTCATGCATTATTCATTCACTTCCCACACTTGGTGGTAATGTATTTTTGTTGCCACCTGCCCTGGGACAGACTGGCAGAATCTGACTGCCAATCTGTGCTTGCAGCCTCTGTCTCACACTGCATTCAGGCAAAGTGGGAGAAGCGCTCTGCCCAAGGACAAAACAACCATTTGCAGTGGTCTGAGCTGAGATCCAACCAAAGACCATCAGCTTGTAGACGATTGCTTCTGCCGCCCCTACAGTATATTCTTGAGTTATTATTATTCATCCCTATGGAAACCTCTATAAAATCATGTCATATTGACCTGAGCCGTACTGTACAGCTGCAGTGAATATGTGCTTTGAACCAAGAGCTAAAATTTCCTTTCCTCTGAGTTTGAGGACGTTTTTTGATTTATTATAGCCAGGACGGAGTGTGCCCAAACAGTGCGGTGTAACCCGCGCACTACTCCCAGTGCTGCTTGGAGACCAGCTGGTGGCAGCTTCCTCCGCATCTGCCGCAGCCATTTTGAGACACGCTCCCTCTTCATCCTGTGGCTTCTCGGGGCTTTTAAGAAAAAGTCCCTTAAAATTGTCTTGTTTCGTATGTTTCGTACAGGATTGTATAGTCCTTGTACTGGTGAAAATGACATTTGGAAAAGTGTTTAATTTTGTCTTTTCTATTGTGATCAGATCTGTACATCTTAAAGTGCAAAGGGTTAAAGAGATTTTACAAGCTAATTCTGCTTCAGCTATGCTTTTGATGATAAAACAATAAAACAATATTGTTTGTGTGTTTGCAAACTCTCCTCCCAAAGCAGACAGACAAATGATATGCATGAAGTAAGTCTAGACCATGACAGACATGCAACATACCAACAGGCCGGGATGGGCAGGATGATCCCACGTCTCCCATACATACACATAGGCAGCAGGCACACATGGAGAAAGCACCAGACCTCAGAATACGTTTGAACAGCCTTTGAATAGCCATAATAACTAGTGCACAAACCAGAACCACTGACTCCTTTAGCATCAGCCCTTTCCGAAAACACTTAGCTCGGAAAAAAGTCACCCAACCATGAACCGCGCGCTGGCCCTTATTTGACTGTTAAGCCCATAATAAGAAATGGTCTTCTTTCGACCTCTTTCATAAGTTAACCATTTGCATATCTGGATATTTTTATTTTACAATGAATTTGTAAGATATCCTTTGATTTGAAGCTACACTGCAGGAACATTGCAGGTACCTACTGATGTAGCTACTACTTTGTGTGGTCAATATGTTGCCACCTGCTAAATCTTGCTGCTAAACCATGCAGATATAATTTTCAAACATGAAATTATGATATAAATCAGCTTTCTAAAATGAAACTTTCTTCTGCATCTTCTCTTGTTCTGCCAGCTCAGTGGTTGTGTGGGTTTTCATGTCAAGACACTTGCCCTGGGATTTCAAATGGCCCACTGAAGGAATGTACCTGGTGTATAAAGGAGACTATTGAGTCAGGAGACCTGCACAGCTATCAAAGCACTGCGTGCCCAGCAGCAGGCAGCGATTAGCAGGGCGTAGCTCCGACCACATCTTTGGCTTCCTCACATATTAACACACAAACATACACACTGCGACCTCAGGTGTATCCACAGCGGGCACTCCCAGTCTCTCTCGAACGCCTAAATAAGGCTTCACGGGAAAAGCTATGGGCCTGGGCAGTCCGTCTGACATTTTTCTGTTTGCTCAGACTTTAACAGCAAATACCAGACATGGGTAAGTTCACCTTTCCTTGCATTGGGCTGAAAAGAGTTACCTCGTAAGCAGGTTCAGACTTTATATGAGAAAGGGCAGTAATTGTGTTATTCTTAAGTCATTATGTTACAGACGTGACTGACCTCACATGTCACTGACTCACTGTGTGCGAGCAAATAAAAGCTGGTATTGCCAAATGCACACCACTTTCCACAAAGGTTACAATGTACACATGGTTGTCATATCATGTGATTCATTTGTTGTCTCACTAAATTAGCCTAAAAAGTATAGCCAACAATAAGTTGCCATTTTTCCCCCTTCTCATGTAACACTAAACCAACTTTTTTCTGCTGATTAACTGATGTTTTTCTCTTTTGGACTTCTATTCCCAGTCCATTTTTTGCCATTTTAGGGAAACCTCTGGGTCATTTGCACTTTCCTGGCTCAAAACCGTCATAAACTGTGTGTGTGCTGTCCGTCATGGCTGACATACAATATTATATTTTTGGGGTAAGCCTTTTTATAAGTGGCATCTGAGGTCACAACACCAAAGTGACCTTATAAACGGCTCATTCATACCAAAAGTCATAAGGCTAGCATCACAGAAGTTAGCTACAGTACTGCCTACTACTATGCGACATACATTTCTTTTTTCCCCTTTAACGCTGTACATGCTCTTCCTAGCCCCTGCCCCCCATGGTCCTACAGGTGAAAGTTGCAACCCATTTGGCAAGTGCGAATGTGGTCTTTAGACCCACTTTAAAGGCCCATTATGCAACTTTTTATGCTGGAACAAAAAAGGTGATATTTGTGCGTCTTTGACCCAGCGGCTGTATGAGTGGTCAGCACGGCGCCTTTACTTTCCGTCGCAGTGGTCTCTAGAACGCTCCAGGATTAATTGTTTTGAAGGATTTCACTGCTGACAGACCCTCTCACCAGAAAACCTACAAAACAATGGATCCTGGAGCGTTGTAGAGTCTACCATGATCGTAAGTAAAGGTGCCATGCTGACCACTCATACAGCCACTGGGTCAAAGACGCACAATATCAACTTTTTTTTTTTCCCCAGCATAAAAAGTTGCATAATGCGCCTTTTAATATTACCCGTATGATTTAATTACCACTTTTTATATTATTACTCCAACTAGTCTTCTTTTTTTCTACTTTTGTATTAAACACACCTCGCACAAATAAGGACCGCTGGCGTAAAACGTGTCTAATGAAGTTGAAAATTCCTGTTCTTGGGAGTTCTTGGGAGTCCAGAAAGCGGTATCTCAACCTTTATCCTAAGAAAAGTACTGTACATTTTGAGACACACATTTTGGTGATGCCTTTCTTAGATGGGTTATGTTTGCATTTCTATAGGGACCAGGCTAACATCTGCTGAGTAAACGTAGCATCAGTATCGCCCGTGACCTTGAAAATAAGGGCACAACAAAACACAAGAGGCTGAGCAAACACTCGAGTTAGGGTTAGAAGAAGTGATGTCATATGTCCACATGTCACTTTTCACTCCCCCACCTCCTCTACCTCCCTTTACCCATCATCCTTTGAGCTGCCCACTGATTCCACTGCTGCTTCAAAGCCATGGAAAAAGAAGTTTATCAGTTAACACGGCCGGCCCTTTTAGCCTGTCTATGGAGGAGTGATACAGGGCGTCATGGCCACCACAGACTTTTCTAATTACAGCATGACCTGCTTGGACATTCTTCCTGTCTGCGTTTGTTGTCTTGTTGTTTTTTAGCATCTTTCGCGCGCGCGGCATCTTTCGCGCGCGCGACATCACCGCGGCGAACTTTGCCCGTCCCTGCTCCAAATGAGGCAGACCTCCCCTGGAAAGAAAAGTACCGCTTGTTCCTTGTTAACTGTGATCTTGCGAAAAGTTTTGTTGTCACACCGCACAGCTTTACTCGAGGCTGTCTGTGAAGACCTTATTCGGCTCTGGGCTTGGGGGACCGTTGCTTAGCCTCCTTTTCTTTTTTTTCTTCTTTCAAACTTGTTCTGCGTTTGTGCACACAGACACTTTTTTGTTGTTGTTCCTGCAGATGAGTGTCTTCTATCGCGGTTTGAGCAGTTGGAGACAGGCTGAACTAATGACCTCGGTTCCTTTGTGCGCGGCCTCAAAGGAGCATGGGTGAGCGCTTTTCGGAAAGAGGAGAAATTTGTATAGAGAGCTCCCCTCTTCATATTTACATCCTTCTCAGTTAAAAAACGGCGGCTTTTGGTGATCATTATTTATCTTAGTTTAGTCAAATCCAACAAAAGATGGGGCTTAACGGCGCCACACCCTGCTGCAGAGCAACCCTTCTCGCTTTTATTAAGCGCTTGTTCACTTACAAAGACGTTACATTCAGTCATTAGTCAGAGCTTATCTTGGACTTTTAAGTTTTGATTTCACAAAAGGCCAAAGCAATCCAATCATTTTTGTTGATTATCATTTCTGTTTGATTAGGCAGGTCTAGATCTGTTTTTTTCCCCCCTGTATTATCGGCGGCCACTGACGAGCAGCGTAAACCAGACAACCTTCTACCAAATTCGGTACAAGGAATGGCCAATACTTCCATTAAGCTTTGAAAGACTTTAAAGCCTTAAACAGGCCAAAATGGAACTCTATTGCAATATCATGACTAAAACCGAACATCATCATGCCCCTGAATGTGTGAGGAAAAAAACCCAAAGCAATTCTCAGTCATATGGAAGGCCTCAGTATAGTATAGTTCCTAAGTGCATTTGATTGGGAATTGCGTTACTTAGTAAATTAAAACAAATATGAAAGCCCATAAACTCTTTGATGAATGTTCCCAAGGTTTCCAAATGTACAGGAATGCTCGAAGATGGTACCTATAGAATCCCCCACCCGGCCGTGTTTGCTTTTGGGATTACTGGGCTCGCACTGATTGGATGGACAGTCTTTGTGCTACTTCCTGGTGCATTGAACATCCCTGAACAGGCTGTGGTCCAGGCGCTTGCACTTGTTCTCATGACCTCACCTGGCCCACAAGACGCTCTGCCTAATGATCTGTGCTAATGGCCGTCCAGATCTGTTGTCGGACCTCGTCTCTATGGAAACGTGGAGTTTGTGAACCATGTTTAGGCATGGATTAATGATTAACCTGGTTTGGAAGTTGGGGTGATGTGAAGTATGGCAATATTGAAGTAACTTGGAGCAATTGATGATTACATACTAAAATCAATTGTAAAACAGCAATTAGGAAAGCCATAATTGACATGGAGTTAACTGTTGGAATAGTTGCTAAGGAGAGATTCCAAGACTTGTCTCATTTTGCTGAGAAAGTAGAAGGACAAAACCATCCAACATACGGAAGATGACCTTAATAGTGTCGCCGTGCCCCATTCTTTGTTTGACCCAGATATCTCAAACATTTCTAATTGGCATCTAGCTCCTACAGTTCATATTCCATGAGGGACACGCTTCACATGCCACCCTCCTGAGCTACTTGAGCGCAGTAAAACATTATTCATCATAGGACGAACATGTGTGCTCAATCATCCATCTCTCCAGTCCGTACCAGCTGTCTGTGGGACTTGTTGAGGGCAGTGATGTAATTAACCTCATGTCCTACCCACGTGGGACATTTGATCGTCTCAAAGACGGACTGCTTGATTATCCTTGTCCTGACTCCAGGACACCACTGGAAGGCAGTCTGGATCACTCTCGCCCAAACGGCTCGAGGCAGGTAAGGAGTGACGAACCCTTTATGATTAGGGTGATTGAAATAAAGTGGGGATCGTAACCAAGTGAGGTCTTTTTACGTTGACTGAAAGAAAGGATATAGTGTGCACACATCTTCCACGCAGGGTTGGGCTGAAGAGGACATTAATCGTAGGACCTCACACATAAAGCATGGATTGACATTTTATTATATGATTTGACACGTGACATGACGCAGCCGCTCCGGAGGCCGTTCCAATTGAGCTCAAATGCGGCGGTACGAGGACACTCGCCTCCGTTTGGGAGGAGCCACCACCGAGGACGCCAACGAAGTGGACAAACGGAGGATGGATCCTCGCAATTGGGAAACAGCCATTGTGTGGTGGTGCAGTAGGGCTGCACGATATTGAAGTGACTTGCGATACGGTGGTGCAGTATTGCGATAACGATATCATTGCGATATTTTTATTCAAATTAAACACAAATCGTAAGTTTTTCAGCTACCAGAAGTCATCAATGAACAAAAAATCAGGATCAAAACAAGGTTTAAATGTAACTAAACTAGGAAATTTGAACTTTTACACATTTTTACACATTTCTGTTCATTGTTTTGGCTGAGTTTGCAAAAAATGTTTAGCTCTCAGTCAGATGAAAACTTTAGTGATGTTGCGATAGTATCGTGGCTTCTTGCGATACGGATATTGCATCACCTTACATCTTACGATACAATATTTTTTGCGATATATTGTGCAGCCTTAGTGTGCAATGCAATTCATCTGGCGTTGTTAGTCTACAGTAACTCTTAATCTAGCTCTTGTGCACTGACAGAATTTCTCACATAAAAGTCAAAAGCATTTTATGAATGGACTGTTTGGAGCCCATTTATTACGCTCACATCACTCATTCAAGTCATGGTGCAGTATACACGAGCCTCTATCTCATTGTTTACAGTCAGGATTAAATGAGTGTCTTGTCGTTCCCCACGCCAAAAAAGATCTAAGACACTGAGGTTAGTTAATGAGAAACTCGCATTGGTCTCAGTGCGCTCATTTTCCGTTTCTAGCGCTCTATGTATTTTGACTGTTCCCATAGCGACTGATGCTGTAAACCGGCCCAAATTAGCGTCTTCATTCATGTCATTGCTCCTTCATTTCGGGCTATGTGCTAGTTCTAAACCAAGCATTAGAACACCTTTCAACATTGGATTTTTATGATCGTACAGTTGCTGTCATAACTTTTCAAACACCAAACCCCCGCTGAATATTCGGTGATCTGTCTGCCTCCTCCATAGGTCGCCGAGTGTCTGCCCTGACAGCTTTTGTGCTCCCGTCACCCCCGGTATAGGAAGTACACAGGCGCTCCACATTTGCACTCAGTCTAGCGGCAGAATTCCCCCCATTGGTTCGTTTGTCCTTTGGTCATAGTGCTTTGTCTGTCCGCTGAAAGAATCTGAATTAATTATGGCCTGTCTTCATTCTGTCCATGGCCTCTGAAATGAGCCAGTGAGAAGCTAATGGAGTGTTTTTGGGTCAGTCTACAGTTTAAAGTCGAGTGATTGACTCGCAGGAAATTCCCGCATGTTGTTTTGGACATAGTTACACAGTAGTGCACAGCGGTTGACAGACATGGATCTATGCTCTGCTAGCACCTTTGCCCCCAGCGTTAGCCTCCTTTTAAAGCCCAAAGTTTGAATAGAGTAATGAAAAAATGTTGACAATACCAGCTACTTGACCCTGGACCCTGGATGTACCAATTGACCAAGTAGGACAGTTGCCAAGGCGTCTGTATGGCATGATTCAATACACAGTGTTGGCTTTTGTGGGTAAAGTATGCAAATAGACAACTGTCAGTCAATTTTCAAACAACTTTAAATAACTTCTGTTGGTGGAAACCAGTGTTGTTTTTGGCAGCCCTTTTAGTTTTAGTTTTAGTCATAGTCTTTTGGACGAAAATGCTTATAGTTTTAGTCAGATTTTAGTCATTTCTAAATGTGATGTTTTAGTCACGTTTTAGTCAGACGAAAATTTAAAAGGTTTTAGTCATCGTTACGTTATCGTCATTAAAAAAAGGGGCGTCAACGAAATGATATCGTTATCGTCTTCGTTGACGAAAACAACACTGGTGGAAACTTACTTTTATATAGGAGAAATGAGCTATAGGAGCAGATGGCAGAGTGAGTTGTGCGACCTTATACAGGGCAGCTTGAAATTGTATTAGCAAGGAGAGAGCCATGGAGAGTGAAACACGTACAGTTTGGTTCAAATAAGTTTAAGGAAGTTAATTTATGTACTGAATGTTGAAGTATTATAAAAGCATAGAATACTAAAATAGCGGTATTGGTTTATAGCCGGACTAAGACACATTTCAGCTATTTTAGGCAATTCATGCTTAGGTCACAGAGTTTAAACACATCCTGGAGCATTCGCATTTGAGAGAAGACTGTATGAACTGCTAAGCTAGTATAAGAATAATGTATTCCAGAACTTGTTTGCAGAGGTCTAAACTAGATGGTTTATACGAAATAAAACCCCATGGAGGCAGAGGGACATTTAATTCTCTGCAGACGGCATTATATCCCACTAAACCAGTGGTTCCCAACATCTGTTTAGATTCATGTCATTATCAGCTCATTTATGTGTATACCCAGTAGGCATTAAGCTAAGTGTATAAAATGTATCCATGCTTTCAAAGGTGTGTCAGACAGGAAGTTGTAAAAGTAATCATAATTATGATGTGTGATTGCCCAGATTGACAATCAATGCATGTTACAGTGTTTACTTTCCTAAATCGATGTTCTTCAATAATACTGCTCTGGTTTTCTGGGCTGGGCCTGTCCTCTCTCGCTCTGGACAGTCACTTTGATGAGGAGAAAAGATCATGATCCGCACTGCAATCATTTTTGCATCATCCCGGCCAGGCGGCGTATAATTAGAAAGAGTTGATTTCCTTGACCACAGCAGGCAGCCAAATTGCAGACCTCGGCCCCGTTGGGGTTCAGGCAAGGCACCGAAATAGCATTTGGTGAGCTGGTGTCCTTAGCGTCCTTCTAGGTTGTACAGTATCGGTCAAACGGCACCACTCCAGCATCGTTCACCAGCACTCGGGGCCCACTAACTTTTATGTGGCACCTCTTGTTTTCAGAACCAACAACCACAATTACAGCTTTGCCATAATCTATTTACCAGGAGAGATGGCGGCAACGTGCGTAAACCGCGGCCTGCTGTGACCAGAGCCAGGGAAGCGCTGGCAGATTTACGGTCATGTTGTCCATATAAGGGTTTTATAGTGTGACAGGCTTTGAGAATGGTTTAAATTACTCTCTGTAGTTACATATAGGCCAAAAATACAATCGATATCAGCTATATATCGACGTAATGCAGTTTAGTTGAGTCTTCTTGACCAGAGTTGCACCACCTCCCACTTAAACCACTGTCAGGACTTTATCATATGCCTACCTTCGTGTTGACCTGTGTCTTTCTATATGAAACAATGCACTAATTTACAGTGCAATGGCCTAGCCTATACAACTAGCTCTGATCACAAGCTTTGCCAAATTGCCAGACCCGTGCAGTCGCCATGAACACCAGCGAAGTTCATGTCATTCCTCACTTTACTCAGTGACTTTTGACCCCGTACGCCTTAAACCCATAGCGAGGTGTCGGTTCACTTTCAGGGGTTTCCTGTGTCTGGCTTTCTTCTTTGTTTTGCTGCGCTTTAAACACTATCAGCTTTGTGTCCCCTGTGGCGCGGAAGAGGCACGGTGAAAAAAAAAACGGCTCTCTGTTTCTGATTTGCAGTGTCCCGACAACTCTCGTTTCCGTCTAAAACTCTACCAGGATGCTAATGGCCTCCTGCGCTAAGTAACTTTTACTAACCCCCCCCCCCCCCTCCCTTTCTGCAGATGGTGTCTAGCTTGTACCGGTTGACCTCTAAAGCTCGCCCGCTCTCCTGTAGTTTTCTCTTAAGTGCGCTGCTCTGAAAGATGTAACCAAAGCTAAATGTCGTTAGCGTGGCTTACCGCATCTGCAGTTAGACATGGCTCCTGACGTCTGATGTGTGTTATTAGCGAGGTATTACATGTTATCCTGAGGTTGATAATTCCTGCATTTTAATACGTGGAACACCACAGGGTCATTTGCTTTGCCCTTAGACGACTTCATGTCTGCAGTGGGATTTGCCATGTCGAATTTTTTCCCCCCTCTTTTCCTTTCACTCGGACCTGGACTAAATGAGCACATTGAAATCAAAGCTGATATTAATGAATTGCAGCAGTAAGTCGCTGTTGAAGCTAGCACTTGATATACATATTTGTGACTGAAAACGGCAGTCAGCGTTTTGTGCAATTCTAAACTGTTCATTTCCAACTCGATTCAACAGTATTACATTGTAGCCAGGTAACGTAGCACTTCTGTTGTGACGTAGCTTGCTGCCTTTGAGGACCTGTGGGGAAGTTCGTTTTTTTGCAGATAAAGACCAAGGGTACAGTTACACGATAAAAGAAATGCATCAATGTTCATGAGTATCCCGTTACAGCGCGTGACCGGTTTAGCAGCTTTCTCTGAGATTGCTATGGTTTTACATGGCTTGAGGTTTTGCACACACATACACATGCACACACAAAAAGGTCGATTTGCAGGGAAAATGGAGATGGTTTCAGGTCATTTGTGGACTGCTTTGTTGGGAAATGTTCTAGTTTGTCTCTTTCTGTAACCGCTACTCTAATCTTTTGTTTGGTATTTGCCAGTATTTAACTCTGGATTGCAAAAAAGATATCGTGCCTACTGCCGTTTAATGAGTGGCCTGTTATCTTAACTCTCAGTGGTCAGTGACACTGCTGTGTTCACTGCACAAACTTGATGTCCTTCCCATGTAAGTTAGTGGCATGAGAAATCCCCACTGATCCATGACCCTGGGTTTAAACACACAATACAAGCTGTTATGTTTTTCTACAGCAGCCTTTCCTGTACTTCTCTTGTTGGCTCAGGTGGTGAATTGGATGTATTTTGCAACAATGTTGAATGAATGGCACAAACAATAAAAACATTTGCCAAATAGTTAAAGGTGCATTATGCAACTTTTTATGCATAAAAAAAAATATTTGTGCGTATTTGACCTCGTACTGACCCAGCGGCTGTATGAGTGGTCAGCATGGCGCCTTTACTTTCCATCACAGTGGGCTCTACAACGCTCCAGGATCACTTGTTTTGTAGGTTTTCTGCTGAGAGGGTCAGTCAGCAGTGAAAATCTTCTGAACAACTGATCCTGGAGCTTCTTAGAGACCACTGTGACAAAAAGTGCCATGCTGACCACTCATACAGCCGCTGGGTCAGTACGAGGTCAAATACGCACACATATTTTTTTTATGCATAAAAAGTTGCATAATGCACCTTTAAATATCAATCAAATAAGATTCACTTTTATGACCATCTACACTGCCATAAAACTAACTGGGCTAAGTGAGTCCTGAGGCAACGGCATTGATTTCAATATTGTCAGTGAATGTCTGTATGTACTTGTCTTAACCAAAACTGCTCACATTTTTTACTGTAATGTCCTAACATGAAAAACCTCAGGGACAGATTGTGAAAATCCCACTTGAGCCCTGGCGTACAGTATAAGCTGATTTGGGTACAGGTCGTGGTACATACCTGTTACATAACTGTCCTAGTCATAAACAAGGGTCAAAAATACTGCAAGGATGTAAGTAGGAGTGAATAAATGCATTGGAAGATCATACAGTCAATTGGAAAGTTAATCGTGAAATGGCATGAATGTAAGACAACTGTTACTATTTACTTCTTAGTTTTCGGGCAATAAATATTTTCATAATGGAAGTATTTATGAAAAACAATTCAAGTGGGAAGTACGTGGGGTGGAGAAGCACTTTTTCCCAGATCGACTTCGCAGCCGGGAAGGGGCGAGGGAGAGGGGTTGTTGGAGGTGAACGTGCGCATTTGTTTTGTTTCGTGTGTACAGTCAAGCACCACAGTGGACAGCTGTAGTTCTTTTCTCTCTCGAGACGCAAACATTGTTTAGCTCATGATGGGTTAATAAAGTTTTTAGTTTCACCTGTGAGAGCTTATCATGCTTAAGGAAGAACACAAAGCAGCGCAATGTAAACAAGGAAATGAATGTCAGTGGTGCTCCCATCAGAGCAGTCACCTCCTTTTGCGACGCCCTCTCGCAAGTGGCGGAGTCTCATAGCTCCACCGCTCGGAAAATGTAAGTTTGCTAGAAGCCTGCGCACCCTATTTGTAGGTGTTAGTTCAAGTGAAGATGTTGAAAAAAATGGCCTTTGAAGCTACAAATTCCTATACAGATTCATCTGAAAAAGTGGATTCAGTGAAACATGTTAAGAGAGCAAACTAGGTCCAAACCTCCATTCAAAAAAAGTGTGCAGTGTCTTGCACAAAAGTTATGCTATGTTGTCTTTCCAGGTGACCTGAACAGAAGATGCTCCCCTGAAGGCCTCCACCCTCTGGGCCCGGCCAGCGCACACCCAGACGACATCTTCAGACTGGGCCTCGGTCATGGAGGGTCTATGTCTCTACCCTCCTCTCCTCTGTTGCCAAGGCAGTCCTACATGATGCCCCTGCGACCCAGCAAGAAATCGCCAGGTACAGACGGTTAATGAGAATTTTATCACTCTGCTGATAAACTGGCTCGGAGGCTTGTCCTGTGATATTGGGAAGAAATTCTTTGGAGGAAAAAAAAAAGTCTTATCTCAGGCGGCCCTTTCAACAAACGGGACAGGAAGTAGGGGAGTAAGAGTGGATCCTGGCATTCCTAGAAAGGGCGGAATGGTAGATGTTTTGAATTGTTTGTTTTTTGTTGTACAAGAGAAAGATATGTTCATGAAAGTGGACATATTCTGTACTATAAACAATGTTGTTCCCTTAGTTATACATGTCTGGGGCAATTTGAAGCTCATTGAACCAGATGATAGGCCTAAGAAAAGTTTGAATCCGCTTCAGTATCAGGATCAATGAAGCATTTTCTAACCAACAAAATGTATAATACTGATCAAGATGAGTTTAAAATCATGACTCAAAGACATAATACTCCTGCTTTAGAACGCAAATGCTTCCTGGTGCCTGGACAGAGATGTTGGCACCAAATGGAAATGTGTGAAAGCCTGGTAGAAGCTGCAGGTGTTATAAAAAAATATATATATATATTTTAGGCTGGTTGGGCATAAGAAAGACGGCTTGTCACAACAAACAAAGAGGATCAGAGGGCCTCTATGTCTTTTTCCCAGTCGGATATAACCGTGTTACTTTTGCTACACTTTTATCCCATCATTTCCCGCATTGCTTTAAATAATTAGTTTCCTTTTTCACCCCAGTGGGTAGTTGTCAAACACAGCCTCTCATCCAGCTTTGTGTTTACATTTTCCCGTGCCCTAATGGTTCTATGTTTGCACTGCAACTAATTGTCAGCTCTCTCAGCTCCCTTTATTCGTCATCTAAAAAGACACACTTGTCAACAGCTGTGCAGGGCTTCAAAAGGGGGGCACCTACCTTTGTAGAAGATCTTGTTTTATCCCGAGTCTTTGTGTGCGTGATAGTTGGCGGTGGGAAGAGAAATCTTTAAAGTGGTCAGCTAGTCTTTGTTTAAAAAGGTTACCGCTTTGATCTGTTCTGTAATAAGGTGAATTAACCAGGGGGGAAAAAATGTCCTCTGCACATCTGGGAGTCTGTTTACTTGATTGAACACAGGGTTTTATATTATTCAACCTGATTGAGTTCTAAGCTTGTGAAGATGATGATAATTTTTATGAAAATATTACCAAATTTGAAGTATAAAAGTAAAATCTTCCCCCACTGAGCAACAACAAAGTTTTGATATGATCATACTTTTTTCCTTTTGATTTAGCCACAACTGCTACACTTCTATAAAAGATGAAACACACATTTACAGATAAGCGGGGAGACCAGGTTAGACTCGTGAAGGTTAAAGGGGCCCCGGGGACGAGAGACGATGGAACTCTCATTAAACTCCTTTACTCCCACCGGCTGCGCTCTGAGGCGGGGCGAAGCAGGAGAAATGGAGTGACATGACGGTGTGTTATGGAGGGCTCCCGCGGTGAGGGGGCCCGACAGGTAGGTGTGAAAGCCCACAGGCCTCGGGTTCACACCTCCGGTTAATAAACATGTCCCGGCGGAGAGTCTCAGCCCGGTGAGGAAGACGTCGTGTGCCGGCCATAATGCTTTCTACGATCACATGTCCTGAGGTGACGGGGAGGGTCATATCCTACATCATCTGTTAGTATGGTTTCTTTCTTAGTAGGGACGCAAATCACCAAGTTATCACACGGTCACGCAATGGCTTCAACGTCTTCAATCTGACTGAGATTACCTTTTCTTGAGAACACAACCTAAAACATTAAGCTTGTAACTTAAAAAATGTGCAGGTTCAGTTTTAATCAGAGTTCTCTCATTTAGTTACATTGTAGCCTTGATTTGGCAATTTATTTGTTAATTTCTTCATTTATTTATTTGACTTGTTTTGACAGTTTGCTGGTTTTGTAATTTTGTTGTACATACTGTGTTGAGATGGTTTAACCCAGGGGTGCCCAAAGTGGGACCCGCGGGCCAAATTTGGCCCGCCGAAACAATTCTGTTGGCCCGCCAAAGAGTGACCTACTTTTGCGCTGTATGGTTAATACTAACTCTCCCATTCATTCTCAATGGTAAAATAGATGCAGTACACTTTTTGGCCACCAGCGTCAAATTGGGGGCGCTGTTTCACTCCTTTCGCAAACACTGTTGTGGTGTCTGGTGTTTATCACAGAGCGTTGTAGCATCAACTTTCCCAGTTTTCCAACTTTTATTGCAAAGTTTGTTGACATCAACAAAGGTACGTGTTAAATATTGACTTATAAAATAATTGATGCTGAACTGACACTTTCATCTAATATGGCATTTTCTTTGAGTTAACAATGAATGAGGTAAAGTCAACGTAGGTAATGTAGATACAGATGTTGTTTTTTACATTTTACATATTGCTACAATTGTTGTTTTGTTCTACTAAAACTAGGCTTTTGCCATAGTTAACATTTGTCTTGTATAGCATGTTATTTGCATAGATATAATCAAATGCAAATGTATACCGAAAAATAAAATAAAGTAACTATTATTATTTGCAGTTATATGTGTTTCACCTTGAACCCCCTGGTTTAACCTCTTACCCCTCCGCCTGAACCGTGCACATTTTCTCCAGTTCGGCTTTACCCAAATCTTAAAGCTTCTCGACTGGAGAGCAACAGTGTAATGTAAGGAATCGTAACTTTGTTGTCACGTTGTCCTGGCGATTTTGAAACCGAGTTTTTGATGCATTTTATCGTGTTTCTGTCTCTTTTTCGTCACATTTGTGTCTCTTTTTTTTCATAGCTTTTTTCCCATTGCTTTTTTGTCTCGTTTTCGCCACGTTTTGTCACTTTTCTTGCTTTGCTGGCGAGTTTTTTGTTGCTATTTTGACACTTTTTTTTTTTTCTTCAATCTTTTAGATTTGGGTAAAGCCAAACTGGAGAAAATGTGCTCGGTTCAGGTGGGGGTTAAGAGGTTCATAATCGTTACGGCAATATTCAAACCAGTTATCGAACATTTTATTATCTTATCATCATGCCGTTTACTTTTGTATTGTTGTAGTCCCAAGCATTCTGAAACTTTGCCTTGCATAATGTGCTGAAACTCCAGACACCTTGTTCGTAATTATGTTTATCACAGATTTGAAGTCCATGTAAACCGTTTTCTCTGCTTTTTCTCTGACAATCGATCATGTCTTAGAAATGTTCCGGCAAATGAAAGAATCGTTTGGGTGTGTGACACGGCAAGTATCCCAATCACGCTCGTCATTCTGTAACCACACATTCATTTTGTCCAATTCAAATATTACAAACACACAAGATTGATCGATTGGTCCCAGCATTTGCTTCCAATAACAATTTGTCATTTAGACGTGCTTCCCCCCCCCGCCTTTTAGCTGTCACCATGTCTTTCAGAGGAAGTGGTTTTGCCGATTGAGGGAGCGCTTTGCGGCCTGGCTCAGCTTTCTGACACATTGGGTAATACGTCGCAGTTCGGAGCGGGCCCCCAAAAAAGTGGTTGATCTCTACTTGAAAAGTACTAGCCGGGACAAACGGGCGAACACTGAGTTAATTAGGGAGTGAAGGATGCAAAGGGGGGCACCGAGTCCTGGTGGTGCTGAGTGCCGCGACTTTGATCAGCTAAGCCCCGAGCTTAGCCATGAAACGGAGCAGCCCGACATGTGTTGAACAGCGCCTAGTAATGGCTCGCAGGCTTCTTAAAGGTGCTTTCGAGGGGGAAATTGTTGCAAGAATGTGGCGCGGAAGGATCAATCTTTCTACAACTCCGCGAAGGTCAGAGACAAAGCAGTAGGATGGATGCGGTTGGTGAGAAAGCAGTGTCTATATTTGGTTGCCTCGATTGCGTTCCACATTGAACACCACATTGTTAACAATAAGACAAGATAAGATGATAGAACTTTATTGATCTCACAATGGAGACATTCACTTGTTACAAGAGCTCTCAAGAACACTCAGGGGGTGCAAATAGGTCTACAGTAAAATGTGCAAATAAGTAATACTGTAGTAAATAGCCTAGGGGGGAGGAGAGCAAGAATATAAATAGTTATGAAATATTAAAGCAGTACTAAGTAACTTAACAAATCCTTTTCGTAGTCCCTCTGGGGTAATACAAGTGTTAAAGGGATATTTCGGGATTTTTGACATAGGGCCTCATTTCCTAGTTATCCAGAGCGTTGTTGATGTCTGGAGATATTTTTTTCTTAAATTCATGCAGTTCTTATATTTGAAGAGTCTAGTTGCGCTAGCCTAGAGCAAGGCTAAAGCAGTTCTATGGTAAACGCTAGCCTGCATTAAAAAACAGTCTGACTCACTCCACAGTGCACACAGGTAAATCACTTATAACACCAGACTAACCATATAAATGTCTGTGTTAATAGAATAATTTTTTAAATAAAACTGACCTTGTATCACATGAATTACCGCATTTTGAGGGACTATTTTCTCGCAGATCACTCCGCCGCTGCGTTAGCTTACAGCCACGAAGCTGATGCCGCTCAAATCTAAGTTATTTTAAACGCAAAATGGTTAAAATTATTCTATCGACACAGACATTTATATCGTTAGTCTGGCGTTATAAGTGATTTACCTCAGGTGCACTGTGGAGTGCGCCAGACTGTTTTTTAATGCGGGCTAGCGTTTACCATAGAAATGCTTTAGCCTTGCCCTAGCCTAGCGCAACTAGACTCTTCAAATATAAGAACTGCATGAATTTAATAAAAAAATATCTCCAGACATCAACAACACTCTGGATAACTAGGAAATGAGGCCCTATGTCAAAAATCCCGAAGTATCCCTTTAATGGGATGATTGGGGGGGTCTTTCATCTCCCCCGGTGTCTCTGGCCAGAAAACCACAATTGCAACTTTCCCCGCACCGGAGGCGCAATACACACTAATGGAATCACGAAGAAGATGCTAACAGGCTAACGGGCAACGCTAACTGTGGGCTAGCGCCACTTTAGCAGAATTTATAGCCAAGTTTGAGTGAAAAAAAAAATGTCTCCATTGTCTAATTGGGTTGTGGCACAATGTACAATATCCCTCTCTCCCTTTGTCTTTTCTGTCAGCGTAGTATTTACTCTCACAGCCAATTAATGAGTAAAAAACTGCAACATGCTACGACACCTGCAGTGACGCTTATGGCCTCTAGGGTGCATGAATTACTTAGTTCTGCTTTAAGTACATTTTTCTTCCTTGTTGGGTCAATTACTCCACAACTTCATACTATCCAAAATAGTATGTTGACATCTAAGCAATTACATATAAAAGTATGCATTAGATCAGTAGTTTCTGACCTTGAGGCATTAATTTATCCTCCGAGTACCTCCTAACTGATGGATTCTGCTAAAATGTTAACAAAGTGAGCAACTTAATCTAAATTATTCAGTATTTAGTGGAGTGTTATGTTCGAAATATAGCTAAATTAGTCTGAAAGTCACAGCTTTTACTGAAAAACGTCCTGAAACAAACTTTTCTTTGAAAGTAGTTTTTTTTGTCTTGTTTTTGTCTTTCTTTTGTTGCTATTTTCATTTTTGTCATGTTTTCATCATATTTTTGGCATTTTTTCAAAAGTTTCATCACTTTTTAATTGTGTTTTTGTCGCTCTTTTGTTGTTTTTTTTTGGGTCACTTTCTTCGTCACCTATTTTCCTTGTAATACTTGTTCAGTGTGCTCCTCGCTAGCACTTCTCCACTTCACAGCAGCTCCCTCATCTGCCCCGCTCACTCTCCCGGGTAATCTCCACAGTGACCTCCGCTGGCGGCACAAGGTTACTGTGTCTTTGTCAGATTCATGGCTCGCGTCTGCCCTTGTGAGTGGATTGCTGATGTTAAAAAAAAAAAAAAAAACACTTTAAAAGGTGTTGTTAAATATGCACTTACATCGCAGTGTTTACAACCTGCAGTTTATGTCCGAGGTTTCGTGCCGTAATGTCTCATCTCAAGGTGAAACATGTCAAGATTACGCCGTAGCCCATCTTGAATTCACCGTTAAATGTGTTGATTTTTAACTAGCTCCGTGTCGCCTTTCTACACTAAAATTGGTTCTTGAGAGTTGAAGAAGATTTCTGTAAAACTGTGGACGGTGAGTCATTTATTGATAAGCCGTCCAGGTGTTCAACATCACCAACTGGGAGCATAGATTGTTGTGCTTTGAATAGCAAGCTCTAAAATGCGTCATCAGAGCTTTTTTACTTGGCTGCGCACAACAGGCCGGCGGCGCGACGATGTCCTGCTGACTCCGGGCACTTAAACTCGGTCGGAGAACTAAACTTGGCTCTTAGCGTTTAATTGTCCCTGCAGCTTTTAGCTTTAAGGGTTACGGCAGCATGGTGCACTTGTGTGAGAAAAGTATAAAACATGTTCTTGTGCCAACTTTAATGGAATATTGTTTTACAAAATGGCAGGAAGTTGCGACAGACTATGCGCTTTTCTTGAGCGCTTTTTCTTTGTGCTAAACTTTCCTTTTGTGGGTTATCTTCCTGGAAGTGGTCTAAAGCGTCCGATTATTCTGCTGTTGTAGACGCTCCTCGAGTCTCTGTCCTGAAGTCACCTGTGTATTGATGCTAACCAGCCTATCCATAAGGCAGCGGGGAAAACTGATACCTCTCCTGCTCAAGTGCTCTCCACTTCTCCACTCCAGTGCTCCCCTGGCAAGGCTCCTTATCACTCAATCCTCACTTTATCGCCCAATACAATCCCAATCCACCTACCGCCTAAGAGTGCACAGGGGAATCAATGCTTCAGCACACTCACTAATCTGCAATAAGTGCTGGGTAATGCCTGAAGTTCAAAGTTAAAGGAGGGAGAGAAAAGAAGCTGTTGAAGCTGCATCTCAAACTCTTGCTCCGTTTTCTTCTTTTTCTTCTTGCTTTTTGGCATGTAGCGCTCAGCGTTACAATTACCACCACTAACTGTGCTCAAGTGTAGGCCAGAGTTTGTCATTTTCGTATTGTGCTATAATGTATACAAGTTGAGCATTGTTTCATTAACGCTTGTTGTGTAATCCTGCGGATCTTGTCTTCTGATTCTGATCATTTCAATGATCAAATTGCTTCCACGACAAAGCTTGTTTTGCTCAAAAACTAGCAGCCAATGTGTTTGGCTTTAAAGCTTAATAAAACGGATTTAGGCATTTTTATGTGTAGAAATGAGGGCTGCATTACGTGCAAGTTTTGGCACCAATGCTGTGGCTTATGAAAAAGTTTGAGACGTCTGAGCTCAATGTAAGTGACGTCTTAAATGAGCTGCAAAGTGTTTTATAATTGTAACCTTGCACTAATATCTTTCTATATGTAATGTAATGAATTGCATTTTTATTATTGTTTAATTTTTACGTCAGAGAATTCCCTCATTCACTTCCATCCATCCATCCACCCACCTTCTTCCACTTGTCTGTTGCTGGGTCGTACAATGCACCAGCCCCCTATGGCTCCTCCTGCAGATCGTGGGTCCACGGAAGGATGGCCTCACGAGGCCTGTTGGTCTCTCATAAGAGTCTTCTGAACCGCTCTTTGTCTCACCCGTCAACTAGGACCTCTTTGCCATGGGAGACCCTACCAGGCCTCCACCACGTTAAGGTGGCGGTTCCAGTAAGGCAAGGAAAGGCAAGGCAAGTTTATTTGTAGAGCACAATTCATACACAAGGCAAAGTGCTTCACAGTTGCAAGATAAAATACTTTCAGTTTTCATATGCACGGGTAAAAAGAGCTGTTTTCAGCCTGGATTTGAACATTATCAGAGTTGAGGCCAGTAGGTAGTTTATTACAGTATTCAGCCCAATTCGATGCTTAACAGGCATGAAGTTCCGTTTCTGTGATGAACTGAACTATGATGTTGACTTTAGATGTGGTTGAACCCTATAACAAGTACATTAACCATTTCATGCCGTCATCAACATTAATATTTGATAATAGCAGCATAAATGCAACATTAACATCTATAACATTTACACTTTCACATCGATATTTTGCCATCTTTAGTGAGTCACTAACAGTAGGATTGCATAATATGGAAATTGACTATTAAAATTTAGATATTGATTTGATTTGCCTTCATAACCCAGACCCCGTATACCATATCATTGCCTGCTCTCATTACTTGCAAAAGTCCACACTGCTGCCTTTAGACTTCCCCTTATTTGCCTTACAAAAGACAATAGCTGTTACATAAATTCCTATATCATACATTTTTATGAAGCTCTTTGTCTAGTGTTCCTCATCCAACTTTTCCCGGCTCCGAAAATATAAAATGTTCACTCAGCTATATCAAGTGCCATCTATCTCATTCTCTATGTGAGCTTCTCAGCGAAATACCACGGCTAACTGAGTTTTCCCAAAGCACTCTGAATACCAAAAGGATCCATCCGGCCCATCCTCGACGGAATATACTCTTTTTTTCTTCTCTCTGCCCGTTTTGAATTGACGCATGACATTTCGGGACAAAAAGCGAGCTGTGGGCGCATACAAAGAGGACTCACTGTCTTATTGAAACGCTGAAATGTGAAGAAGTCAGAGTCCAGCGTCAAGTATGCTGGGAAAAGTCCTTGATCACTTCCTAAAGCATGCACAATCCACTCTTTGATGGGGGGTTGAGCGGTCTGGTGGCTGTCCCGGGCCGGTGGACAGAGGTATGGCGGTGCTTGGTATGTGCTTGCGGACACGTGCCCTCTTAACTGATGGCGCGCTGCTTGTGATTCCTCAGAGTAGGTTTGATTACAGAGGAGAGGGAGGGCGCTGCATTCACAACTAGCCCCAGACCCGAGAGAGAGCTGCATTTCATTCATAATAATGGAGAGGCAGGTCTTGTTGTGGGGCTTAAAGGAACATTGAGTGGTGCCGATATACATGGATGGATGCTGTTTGAGGTTTTAGTTATCTGTCTGTTGTCTGTATGCTAACTTTTATACTCACACCTTTGCTCCTGTATGACATGCCTGTATTGTCTTCTCATTTTCAAACTGTGTAAAACTGAAAGGCTGTTAGATTGAAGTGTCCCAGTTGATGCTCATCCGTGTGATGAGAGGGGGTGTGGCCAAAGCAGATCCACACTCTGAATCAGGCGTGCGTCATTAGTACACAATGTCTTTATCTCACACAATATGGTAAGGGAAAGATATCTGTCAAAAACTGTGAGAAAGGTGGACCACCCGACCTCTATTTAGGCTGTGTCAGGAATGATCTAAAGACATGCTCAGGTGGTGCAGCATTTAGTGCTCTTGCCTCAAAGCAAGGAGATCCCAGGTTCGATACCCGGGTTTGCATGTTCCCCCTGTGCCTGTGCATAGATTTCCTCCAGGATGAAACAGAGTGGGATGACTGGGTGTGGCTTGTTTACATGTATGAGTCTCATGTGTGTTTTAACCCCCGCCTTAACTGAGCACATTTTCTCCAGTTCAGCTTTACCCAAATCTCAAAGCTTCTCGACTGGAGTTTACAGCCTTTAGGCAAGGGTAACGCCTCATTTGAAAGCTAAGACCTACAAACTGATCGTGACTTTTTTTGTTGTGCACCGCGTTTTTTGTCTGTTTTTTTGTATTTTTGTTGTGTATTTTGTCATTTTTTGTCACTTTTTTGATGCTCTTTTGTGGCTATTTTTTTGCTTTTTCGTCGCTTTTTAATTTTGTTTTTGTCGCTTGTTTATTTTGTGTTTTCATTTTCATCCTCGTTTTCGTCGCAATTTTGACGCTTTGTTTAAGAAGCTAGATTAGATTTGGGTAAAGCCAAACTGGAGAAAATGTTAGGAGAGTTATGAGTTTAAACATGCACTATTACTGACTATTACAATTGCTATTTCAATCTTTCAGCATTAAATTATTTCTTATAGTCAAAAGGACACTTTAGTTATAGCCATAATAACTCGACTTTATTTTTGTAAGGCTACAATGTAACCGTTTTAAACTGGCACCTGACAAAGCTGCCCAAATCCCGATTGCTAGCTCATTATGAATGTTTTGAATCTTTGTGATTGTCCTTCATGTTCACCCTGCTCATGTTCCCATTACTCTCAGACTCTTTTGTGCGTGTTCCTTCCTGGCCACGTATTGCATATTCTTCTCTGCCTGTGTCCAGAAAGCTATAGCGTAATAACGTCCGGGCGGTCGAGATGAGATTTTAAAACAGAGAAAATAGTTCCCATACCCGGCCCGCCATATTCTGCTAAGGCTGGGCCATCAGAGCCACAGCACCCTGCTAAAGGAGCGACCCATTATCAGCCCCTATTCTGTGGCGCAAAATTACCCCTGATAGCTCACCACATGTTGCTTCGAGTGTCCTTGTTCCCCTTATGGCGCTTTGTGGAGGATAATTTCACAACATATGGCGGACATTAGTTGGACTACGCCTGTTGTTTTTAGATAAAATGCTTCAAGATATTAAGGGGTTTTGATCTGGTACGTACAAAAGAGCTAAGTGCGCTAACGCAGACACAGCCTCCTCTGTGTCCAGGCCCTGCGCTAATTGGAGCAGTGTGACTAGCGGCTAATGGCTTGTGCCTCACGACGCTAGCTTTATGAATGGAGGTTTTCAGTCCTTTTAAACTTTTGTGTGGTAAATCGCAGGCCACTTTGATATTTAAACATACTCCACCCAGTAGTAGTTGTGGTGAGAAGAGTCAAGAGTTGAAAGATTCACTGCACTAATGGCGGGAAAACAGACCTTATAGGCTAAGTTTTTTTTAAAGTATCACTGTGTGGGTACTTAGCTGGTGCGGAATGATCTCTTAAACCCATAAATTGTAATTTCAGTTCAAATGTAATCATCTATTGATCAGGCTACAGAAATATTCCTGCAAATAAAGCACTGTGTAATTCATTAACGTATTTTGTTTTTTAAATATCTAAATACAATGCAAACATTTGATTTCAAAACGGCTATCACTGCTGTTCCCTATACTGGCATGTTTAGTGTAGCCGACTGAAAGCCATGAATATTCCCATGTCTAGGCCTGTAACGATAACAAAATCTGAAGTTCAATATATTGAGGCAGGAAACTATCACGATAACTATCACGATTATTGAAGACCTTATAATGCCACAGAAACTAACTCTAGCTTAAAACTGCAGGTAAGCTCTGTACAAAAGTACTTTATCTTACAGTATCTTAAAGTATCCCACAATGAACATGAAAAACAATTTACTAAGAGAAAAATGCAAATAATGTACTCACGATTAGGCCTGGCCTGGGTACCGTTGAACGATACCGTATCGAAAAAAACGTTTTGTTAATACTGGTACCAAAATATGAAAGTATCAAAAGCAGGAAAATACAGTTTGATGCATTCGGTCCAGGGACAAATAAATTATTTCCCCCCTTTTTTTTCTGTCCCATGTTTTTTTCCCTACACAATTTCTCCCATTTTCCCCCAAATTATTCCCAAACCCGACATTGTAAATTTAAGGTTTCAAGAAATATCTCTTGGTTGCTAGTTATGACTGATATCAGAGATGACCGTAGTATTAGAATAGACACTCTATGCTCGACTTATGCACAATACCCTCATACTGTACTGTAATTTAACTCCACAAATCGCTTCATAATTATATAATAATCTCAACTTCAGAGTTCCAATGTGTGCAGAACAAAAGCAGGCATAGCTTCACCTCAGTGTCCTCTGTGCATTTCACGTGCCATAACTATAGATGGCACTGTGCATCAATCTGAATCCCACGCTCGGCTGGCTGCGGTGACACTTCCAGATCATTTCCCTCGGACATGCCCCGCTACAACAGCAACAGCAGCCCACCTCCTCCCTTTTTCAATCTCCCTCTTACTCCGACCACCCCATATAAACAAACTTACACCTCCCTGATCACTATCTGCTGGAAAAATAACTCCGGTTTGGAGAAAGGCATCCATTTGATTGTGGGGGTTTTGTACCAGGCAGTAAAAGGAAATCAAGTCTATCTGTTACAGTATGTTCTGTTTATTCTTTACGTCGGGGGTGTAAGATTTATCGCAATGGGCTTGTAATCGCAATTAGGAATCACTAACCTGTTAGCTCTATAGTTTAGACGAAAAACAAATGGAACGTTCTGTACAATGCAGTCATCTGAAACCAAGACTGTCATTTCAGTTTGATCTTTTTTTTAAATATTATGTCTGGGGTTACATATAGAGCCATCTGATAACTGCAGTGTGGAGGAGGGAAAGGGAAGGTTGGGTTACGCTCGGTCAAGGCTGCAGTACTGTTGCAACTGCAGAGACACGCTGCCTTGAACAGAACAGCTAAGCAAGACTATACATTGACGGCCCCTTTTGTAAGTCATGTTCGCGTCAATTTTTGCTTCTGTATCCACAAGTTCGTGGCACGTGTTGTGATGCAGCGCGGAAAGTTTTGGCTGTAGCTGTGTCGGATTACAGTCTTCGCCGCAAAGTTGCTTGGAAAAGATAGTTTTGGTTTCGGGGCTGTTGCTATTTAGTCTAGTATCTTTGCCGAATCCTCTCGCAAGTGTAAGCAGTTCTGATGCTATAGTGCTCAGAGAGATTTGTGTTGGTACATTGTCTCGTATGCAAAAAGAAATATAAAACATTATGTCACATTTACGATTATGCAAATGTACTGCAGGATTTGAATACATTATTAGGTTTCGCTTGTACTGAAAGTTTTGCCCCGTTACAAATTGGTAGTCGTTGGGGCCTGCCTTAACATTAGCATAAGGCAATTTGCTGCTATAGGCTCAGCTTGAATTATAGTGGTCAAATAAGTCTTCTATCAGCAGGTGGCTTTTTGATATAGCTCAGTCTACATTTGCATGAAGAACCAGTAGAAAAATCCAGAAAAAAAGAAGAAAAAAATCAATTTATCAAGGAAGAGATGGGCTAATTATTTTAATGCTATTATGTGCTAATGCTGTAGACATTAGCAACTTTTAAGTTACACTGGCTTTCATTTCAGAAACATATTTCAAACATGTTAGGGACAGAGTCAGCGCATGTCTGAAAGTTGTATGAGTAACATCATTTTTTACTATTAACTATTCAAATTAGGGCTGCAATCGCAGTTTCAATGGTTGCAGTTTACAACATTCAAAGACTGCAGTACAATATTTTTTGCAAGAAAGAAAAACTGTATCTTGTCGCCCTCGGGTTGTATGCTTAAAATTTGCTAACCCTCCTCGGTGTTTAGACCCCTGCACACCTTCTGAAATCCAAGTGATTTTTGTATTAGTTTAGCAGCTCGTATTTCAAATGTTATTGATCTATTGGGCATGTTTAAAACATCCACCGGGAATCCAATCTTGATTTTGAAGTTATCACAAATCTAATCGCAAAACTTCAGAAAAAGTTGCATTTGGATTATTTTCCAGTGCTTGCATTGAGGTGGTTAGTCCAGTAACTAAGTCTGAGAGAAGAGAAGAGAATATGGTTAGTGGTCCGCCAAAGCATAATGAAAATGCCTACAAATTGTGTTTTGTTGTTGCTAGGGGCTTAATGGAGCTTTAAACGCTTGCTGGAAGTTCGCTGTAGCAAAAGTTCATGGAAGCAGTGAGTAAGCAATCTTGGATAGCTATGGGACGATCTAATTTTGTCGCATTTCCTGGGCAGTCAGCTAACCCCATCTCCACTTTGAAGACAAAGCGTCCTCAGTAGACTCCTGCCCTGTCCTAGATACTTCATGTGACTTCCACCAAAGACGTCTTATCATACCCATCCTCACTGCGATAAGAAGGCTCGCCTTAATAGAAACTGTTGTTTAGCTGAAAACACTTTGCTTTTCGTTATCTTGTGTGAGTGTCCAAGTTCATTAGACTTGCCCCTCCTTCTCAAGTGCTCAGAACACTTGCTCCCCATCCTGCTGATGTATTGAGGTGTTGAGTCCAGACAGCTTTACCTGACTTTGTTTTGATCATTCCACTGCTCCAATTGCCTCCACAACAAAGCATTTCTTTCTTATGCGTTGGACTGAGAATTAACGGTGTGAAGGACTGACAACATAAAAACATTTGTTGCACCGCACTTCACTTCTTGGCGTTCTAAAATATAAAACATCAATCCGAAAGTGTGTAAAAGAATCATAACAAGCCGTGATAAAGTGTCAAGCAGGACCTTCAAAAAGTTCGCTAACAGACTAATTAGCGCTCTTTCCTGCTTGCAGTTTACATTCCCTGCGCTGGCTAGCACTGTCTTACTGTTCCGGCCACGCATGTCGACAGTATTCTAGGGCTCGTCAGACAGAGCCGAGCTGCGATGAGAGCAGGAGGGGGGTGAGAGAGAGAGAGAGAGAGAGAGTGCGCGCATGTGAGCGTGTGCAGCCAAGCCTGTCCAACTAAAGACACCAGCGCTCTGATCTCTCCCATCCCATCTGGAAGACGTTAATACAGCGACAACTCTTCTCCTCTGCCTCTCCGCTCTCTACCGGCTCGCAGTCGCGCTCGTGTCTTCTGTCCCTCTCCTTTTCCCTGATCTATTTTGCTTGTCTCCTCTCCTCCTGTGGTCCCCCGACAGGTCCGCTCAGGAAGCCCAAATATGTGGAGAGCCCTCGCGTTCCCTCTGATGCCGTCGTTTCTGCGCTGAGGAAAGTGGATGCCTCCCACAATGGTGAGTTTTCGCTTGGTCGTAACTGCCCTCTTCTGCTTTTCTTTAAACGTGTTTACAGTCGTCTTGCTGTTTCTGATGGAGCGCGTTTGGATGATGTGCCTGGCATGATGATGGAGTTGAAGTTGATGAAACAGAGGTAGCTTATGCATAAGTTTGAGCAAGGAGTGGTCCGTCTTTTTGTTGTTATCCACTCTATATTTTCAAGATCAGTGCTTGAATTTTGACAGTTGTCAGGGGAACTTTGGATGTAACCCAAGAAATCACCACAGTTTTGGTGGATTCTTTCCCATTTACGTTGATACATCTTGAGATTAGGATTAAATTTGCCAAGGAGCTGGTGATGAATCAGATGCCACTTTGTAAAATGTAGACATGAGTTGGTCTGTGGCACTTGTCAACACTAAACATGGCTGTCACCAGCAGAGAAAGTGGCTACGTCAGCCCTAGCAAAAGTCAAACCATTCTGTATATGGATAAATTCCACCAAAGAAATGTCTACATACATATTGCCGTTACTTCGGAAGGGACGCATGTTGACATTTTTCTGTAAATACTTGTATTGTGCTAAAAAAAAAACCTTCTCTGTTCTTGCACTAGTGCTCCCTTTAAAGACTAGTGGCTGTGTCCGTCATGGCGCCCCCCCCCACCCCCTTTTTACAAACACACAATATTGCAGTGTTTATTTGAAAGCGCGTGTTTGGATTACAGAGGAGCCAGTGTTCTTCCATGTGAATGTATTGTCTAAACCCGAGGCACAGCAGCTCGTTTCAGAGGAATGCTTATGGGAAGTCTTATAAAAACTCCATCATGGGACCTGGTCCTGGTAATTGCGATGGATTTCTGCGCCTTGTTTTGCGTTGTATAGTGGGAAAACATGGCTTGACTTCTCCTTCCCGTTCGTGTTATCTTTAGTAAGGCAAGTTGGCTATTATTGTGCGTAGCCGTCACTGTTGTGTTGACTGTTACATACCAATCCGGGAGGGTGTGTCTCGGAGAGGGCAGCGGGAGCCACATGTAAACGTCTCATGACAGCTGGTGCACGGGCATTTTCAGTAAGCTCATGTTAAAAGCCCTATTTTTGGAAACTTCGACTTTGGTGATTGTAGTGAGAATCGGGCTCGAAAACTTGCAAACTGCACGCTGTTTTCTCACTTTGCCGCAACAAGTTCCCTTCGCATATTGCTTTTGAAGGGGGAAGAAGTGAAGCTAGGAATCCACTTAAGGCATAAACATTCCCTGCTGGAGCTATCAGCAGAGAATTCTTTCCAGAACATTCCCTCCGAGGTGGATAATGCGTAATTTGACTGTACGCGATCTTAAATGTGGTTTGAAATGAAGAGTTCTTCTTGTTTGGGAAAGAAAAAAAAAGTGTGAGATCCATCATTATGTCCCGTTTTTCCGCGCAATATAATGAGCGCTCAAGTGAGAGATTCCACATCCAGCTATCACAAGTATGTAGCCAAAGGTTTGTCTTTCTCTGGATAAATATTCAATGATGTTCCGTGCTTCACTGCTACAGACTGATATTTGCATTCTTGTGCAATGGCTCGAGGTTATGATTCTGAGTTTGACAAGTTTGCATTGGATATCTGCAAAAATGTGGATTTCTGGTTGATATGGACAATGAGTGAAGTTGGTTCTTATAGCGATCCTACACAAAGCTTATGTTTGTGTTCCAGCTTCAGCTACTGGCGACCCTTGAAATGGACCCAGAGGGGACCCCAGTGTACATGTTTTTAGTGGTAGGGGGAAATGGAGCACCTGGGGCATGGAGAGTAGAGGATATTTGGGGATTTTTACAATATCGGCTATCAGCCGGTCTAACGTTGATAAATGCCGATATCTCCGGTAACAAAAGAGATAGAGACTTGCTGTTTTTGCATTGGAAATAGCAAAGTCGGGGCTTTAAAACCTCCTAGGACTCAGGGGAACTGAGAAACATCGCGCTGAAAATTGGTTAGGTACAAGTTTGTTAAATACAAGTGTCACTAAACCTCAGTCAATATGGACATGCTGTATGTTATTTTGAAGCATAGCACCTGGAGAATTGCGCTGAGTTAGTTTAACCTCCCCAATTTTATTTTTGATCGCCGTGCAAAATGCTGTGGCTAGCAACAGGATGCTAATGCTAACGGCAGGATGCTAATGTTAACGGAAACTAATCAAAGCAGGGACAGAAACTATGATTGAATCACCCAAAATAATAGCGACCAAGTATTTATGTTTTATAGACCAGACATCTGGAAAAATCGGCCAAAATATCGGTCAAAAATATCGGCTGTGCCTATCGGCATCGGCCTATAAAAATCATAATAATAATAATCGGCATAGGCCTTAGAAAAATCCTTTCAGAACGCACCTCGACCTGGTGCAAGGATTGAACCCTGGGACCGTATGTTTTCTTTTTGGACTAGTTTACTCTTCTCCAGTTCAAGAACCAGGGCCAGGGCTAGAATTAGATCAAGAACCACCACATAAAAAGACGTACTGCTAGGCATAGTGGAGAAATGCGTTATATATTATGGATAAATGATGCTGCGCTGTTAGACTTTCCATGTGAGGCTCTGCAGCTGAAGGATACGTGATGAGTACGCAGCTGCTCTGAGTTTAGCTTAATGAATTGTCTATTAGTCGATACGCAACAGATGGTTTCGAACTCATAATACACATGACTGCAAATTGTCTTGGAAATATCCTTACCATTTTGGAAGATAAGTCTAGTCTCTGAAACAGTTACCGCAGTCGCGATTGAATATTTCACAGCATAATGCAAATGTAAGCTGGTGGTTTTTTGCAGACTAGCATTAGCTACCGTTAGCTTACCTTCAAACTTCCAGCGTCCAGCGGCTTCTCTCCTGCTTGGCAGCTTCATAAACTTAATCATCAAAAATGTCTGTATTTGTACACAGTGTTCACATCGTGGCCTGCAGACTTCCTTTCCTTTATCGAGTGATAAAACATCCTGCATTGATGTTGTGGTGGACGCAAGGGCCTCGTCCCGGTTTTTCTGATTAGAAAAGAAAATGGAACCAAGCCGAATTGACTGGGCTTTTTATAGCGGAGCAGATCTCATTTTGGGTTGGAAACGACCTGCAATATTCCGTTTGCTTCTGTGTTAGCAAACAAACGGTTAACCGGACGGCGCAGAAGATATGGGAGGCTAATTTATGACATATTAATGCTTCGTAACTGTGAGTCAAGCAGTAAAAGGCTGTCTGTCCTTGAGCTGCGCAGGAACATAAGACATGAGTCCGGCTCATAGCTTCGGGGGAGACTTGTTGTAAAATATGGATGCTTTCTCTTTTACTGCCTGGCATCTGAGCATCTGTGAGTATAATGAGTTGGCTAATTCAAAGGAAAAAGTCCTTCCTCTTCCCGCTGAGATACAATACTTAGCAGGTGAATGGTTAATGCTGATAAATAGTCCCAGTATGAGAAAGAGCCATCGCATTTGACTAATTAGGTACAATTAGTCTATAAAACACAACTAATGGTGGTTAATTGGGACAGGCCAGCTGCGGAAGAAGAGTCTCTGGCTAAACCTCTTTACAATCTTTTTTTATTTTTATAGTCAGTGATTTAGCTGCTGTTACATCAGTTCACCTCGCGATGTGTGTCAAGGGCGTTTGTGATGTACTTATGTCAGTCGGCATTTTTCAGGATGGGTGAGCTTCGGCAGAGAATAAACAAAGCATGTTTTTGGCTAACTGCCTTGACGGGGAAAGGTGCCTCTTTGACTTTGCAGTTTTGTGAAAAGGTCAGTCCCACAATAAGAGTTTGATGGAACACCGGAAAAAGCAATTTGATGAGTGATGTGGGTGACATTCGAGGTCCCGAACTCGGGAGATGGGCACAAAAGATGGGTCCATTGGCCTAGACTGAAAGGCATCGTGGATGAAAAGTAATCTGCGGCTGCGTAAAGTAACATACATACTTTGCTCCAAAAAGAGCAACTTATTAGACATACAGTATTGTGGCTGGACATTATGAGTAACGAGGAGTGAATATATATTAGTATTGTGACCGGAGTGGAAATTATACCAAGCAATACTGTAGCTATGTTGCGTTCCTATTCCTACAATGCAAGATTTCCGTATAGGCTAAGCAGGACTATGCTAACTCAATTTTAGCATACAAGATCTTCTAATGTATTTGTATTGCAATTATAAAGTATTATCAATATTCATAACAATGTAGGTGATGCATCTGTATCAGTCAAATGCAGACATGTAATTACTGAAGGATCCATACTGAGTCATGTGATGATGACTTTAGCCTTTTGTCACACACGATGGATGGATGGATTGATTGATTGATTGATTGATTGATATAATTTACAATAATCTTATACTGATTTTTGAATTTGAATTTCTAAATCATTTCTTGCTATTTGCTCTTAATTATGCTTTTAGTGCTTGTGAGATAAGTTATTATCTTTATCCAGAACATTCCCAAACATGAGCCAAAGGTCTCCACTGAGCTGCAAACACCTCTTTACTCTTTACAAGCAGCACACACAGCTTATTTTCATCTCTGTGGAGGCAAAGACATGTGAATCCAGTTGGAGGTGAGTTTATTGTATTGTAATCAGACACAGGAGCTGTGATCAGTGCAGAGGGAGTGTGGGGCAGTGTGGCCCGGGACACTGAATAGAGTGATTAGCGGTGGTTAACTAGATGCTAATAGACAAAAATAATCCTTTGCAGTGGCTGCATTATAAACGCTATTATTTTCACTGTACATGCATGATCTACTGCGCACTTTAACTAGGCTGAGATGTAAACAAAAGCTCGCAGTTGAGCACACGTTGCCGTCTCTCGCTGCTCCATTCACTTCTATGGGCCGTGGCCATCAGCTGACATGGGCCAAAATTGCGTGCCTCTGCAATTTGAAAATTGCGTTGTGTAATATCACGATAAAATTGCAAATGCAATTAACCTCTTACCTCCTGCCTTAACCAAGCGCATTTACAAAATTGATTGTAACTTTTTGTCGCTGCGTTTGTCACGTTTTTGATGCATTTTTGTCGTGTTTTTGTAAAAAAAAAAGTTGCGTTTTGTTGCTTTTTCATCATTTTAGGTTGACTTTTTCAATGCTTTTTTTGACACTTTTTGTTGTGTTTTGTCGCTATTTTTTTTTACACATTTTCCAAGAAGCTTTTAGATTTGGGTAATGCCAAACTATGCTCGGTTCAGGTGGGGGTTAAGAGGTTAATCGTTCAGCCCTAATTTAGGGAGACAATGTAATGACAAATAATCAAATATACAGTGCGAAAGTACTAATACACCTTTAACTTTTGCACATTTTGTCATGTTTACAACCATAAACATAAAGATTTTATTTAGAATTTTTTACTGAAAGTTCACACACAAGTAACAGACAACTGTGAAGTGAAAGCAAAATGATACATGATTCTGTTATTTTCAAAAAATAGAAAAGTGAAAGTGGGGCGTGTATAAGTATATACAGCATTTTCGGAGTGCATTAAATTGCCTTTATACCATTCCTAATGACTGCAGAAAGTTCACACCTTGCCTTAACCATTAAATACGGTCTACTGTGCATAATCTACTCTTAGTATAATTCCAGCTGTTCTGTGAGGGCCTCAGAGCTATGGTCGGAGTGTATTGGTCACTAAACAACATCATGAAGGCCAAGGAGCACACCAGAGTGGTCAGGGATAAAGTTGTGGAGAAGTTTAAAGCAGCGTTAAGTTATACAAAGATTTCCCAAGATTTGAACATCTCACGGAGCACTGTTCAATCCATCATTCAGAAATGGAAAGAGTATAGCACCACTGCGAACTTACCAACACACGGGCGTCCACCTAAACTAACAGACAGAACAAGGAGAGCACTGGTAAGAAATGCAACCAAGTGCCCCAAGATAACTCTGGAGGAGCTGCGACGTACTGCCGCTGAGCTGGGGGAATCTGTACATGGGACAACTAGAGTCTTACTCTACACAAATCTGGCCTTCATGGATGAGTGGCAAGAAGAAAGCCATTATTGAAAGGAGGCTGTAAGAAATCCCGTTTGAAGTTTGCTAGAAGTCATATGGAGGACACAGCTACCATGTGGAAGAAGGTGCTTTGGTCAGATGAGACAAAAATGGAACTTTTTGTCCCAAATGCAAAACGTTATGTATGGTGCAAATCTAACACTGCTCATCGTCCTGAGTGCACCATCCCCAGTGTCAAATATGGTGGGGGGAGCATCATGCTATGGGGCTGCTTTTTCTCAGCGGGGACTGGGAAGATTGTAAGAATAGTTGGGAAGATGGATGGCGCCAAATACAGAGACATTTTGGAGGAAAACCTGCTGGAGTCAACAAGAGAATTGAGGCTGGGGCGGAGATTCACCTTCCAGCAGGACAATGACCCTAAACACAAAGCTAAATCTACAATGGAATGGTTTAAAAACAAACATATTAATGTGTTAGAATGGCCCAGTCAAAGTCCTGACCTAAATCCTATTGAAAATCTGTGGAAAGACCTGAAAACTGCTGTTCACAAACGCTCTCCTTCTAACTTGACAGAGCTTGAGTTGTTTTGTAAAGAGGAATGGGCTAAAATGTCAGTCTCTAGATGTGCAAACCTTGTAGTCATACCCCAGAATACTTGCTGCTGTTATTGCAGCAAAAGGGGGTTCCACAAAGTATTCATTCATGCTGTATGAATACTTATGCACACCCCACTTTTCACTTTTCTATTTTTTGAAAAATAACAGAAACATGTATCATTTTGCTTTCACTTCACAGTTGTCTGTTACTTGTGTGTGAACTTTCAGTAAATAATTCAAAATAAAATCTTTATGTTTATGGTTGTAAACATGACAAAATGTGCAAAAGTTCAAGGTGTATTAGTACTTTCGCAAGGCACTGTATTTTACTGCCTATGCTATCTAAAGCCTCTCCTTGACCTTTTGGCCTTGGCAACTCCAATCTATTGAACAAACAAATACATCTTCATACCAGTGTTGATGAAATAATATCTTCAAGTTTACACATGGCGTAGAATCTTTGCCAACCCGCCGCCGTGTCTGGTTTGACCTACAGCATGTGTACAACTGTCGGCATATCTTTAAAGAAGATATTATTTCTCATGCATGTGTCTGAACGCCAGCTTGTGTGTATTTATATTTTCCGTATCCTGCTCTACTGTGTTTGCTGCTGCGTGTGGGAATGGCTGCGTGAGTGCCGGTGCAGTCGGCGGTCGACCGTGTTGCAGTCAGAATTGTTTCAGCTGTGCTCCTGGGGCTCTGCTTCTGTCAATCAGACCCCAACTGTGGTGTCCTGTCTCCCGCCGTATGCGCTCACACACACGCCATACATCACCAGGCACCTGCTCGGCCTGATTATCTCGTCAAGTGTGCGGCTGACACTGACTGTGGTTTGGATGCTGCATTTCGTATCAGAAAATGCTTGATAGAAATGGCCTCACCGGAAGACGGTATTGGATTCCCAGACGGTGTTGGACCTTTCTGTGTGGAGTATACGCATATTCTGACAGGTTGTCTTAGCAGCTTAAGGGTGAATCAAATATAGAGGACAAATTGGGTGAAGTGTCAGGATCAGTTGCAAGCTTTGGGTTAGTGGGTGATTGCATTATCACGAGGGTTTGGTATGGTCACTGGGAAAGATATCAGCCAGTTTATTTTACGATTTGGGGAAACTAAATAATGAGATTGGTCCTTATACTCTCTTCTGCAGCGTGACCTTTTCGATTTGTATCTCGTGAGTCTTTGGGGAAGCCTAGCATTTCGTTGTATTCTTAAACTGGTAATGACCTGCTTTGTCCTGGGTTTTAGACCTGGTTTATTTTAGCCGTAGACTTTAAATTAGACTGTTCAAAATTGGCCCCATATTATGCTTTGTTCTAAACAGCAGAGAGCACAGTGCTGCTTCTCCTTCTGCAGTGAAATGGGCGAGCTATTCAAAGTGGAAAGTAATATTAACAGTGGCACCAGCAAACATGATCATCTGCACAGGGAGGATAGTTTGACCACGGACAGGAACTGAACAAGTTGATATGGGTGTAGCAGTGTTTGAACATTACTTCAGAATAGTAATTTGTTATAGTTACTCATGACTTCTGCCTTGGTAACTGAGTATGATAAAGTAACTACGTAGTTACTGGACAAAGGATTTTTGAGTTACAAAGAAATCTACACAAAAACGTGCATGTTGGAGTAAAATAAGCCACATAATCACCAAAGGTCTCAGAACCAGTGTTCACTTTCAGTCTGTGACCAACCAGAGATCAGCCACTGACAAACACGGAGGCTAAAGCTACAAGAACGCACTGCAATAAAACAACAGAGCCGACATCTTTGAGCAGTGACAATGACCAAACGGCGCATTTACTAAACTCACATGGCATCGGAACATATCCAGGCTAATGTCAGCGCTTGTCGCCTTTCGTAAACAGCGGTCGATGAAGCGCAAAATCTCCGCAATTACCTGTTTGCCGCCAACGTCTATAAACTCCACAAACACACGGCAACTCCTGCAATTCACTTCTGTCGTCACCAGATTAAAATCCCATCCAAATCAAATGTAACGTGTTTCTGGTCATACTCTTTCTCACTTCCTGAAACACTGAACAGCCCATTATTGGGAAGAGACGAGAACTGGATCTGAAGGGTGCAGCATTTCTGCGAGCCACAATAAAATCACAATTTACTTTCTTAAACAGTAATGGGAACGGCGCTCTAACAACGAAGGAAATACATTATATCCAAGACTGGTGTCTAGACTAGAACCATGAAGTTTCCCACTTGACGTTTACCAGAGTGTTGGCTGGTGTATTGAGGATTACTGAAACAAAGCGTCACTCTAGATTTGTTTTTGTTGAGAATATAACATTACTGTCTAATACGGTTAAAACCAGTTCCGAAATACAGTCCCAACTTACTTTTGCAAGAGCTTTATTTAAAATCCAGTGTCTATTGTGGAAGGTTACTTTGGAAAACTTTGAACAGTGCACCTTTAAATCATTGCCAACTTCTATCCAACTTGGAATCTCAACTCAGCGCTGTCATTTTGCCATTACCCCCCGCCCGACCCTCATTTTAGCTGGAGATAATCTACTGTCAACAGTCTTATTGTCGGCCCCATCTGCACTCGGCAAAAGGGACGCTCCCGGTCAGCGCTGGAATGTGCAATAAGACAGCTCAGCGTGTTCTGGGGGGGGTGTGGGGGGTTACGCAGCACTATCCCGTATAGCCCCAGACTCCAAAGTAGAAGCAGGATGCACATTCTCATCGCGGCTTCATTAAAAACCCCGCTCCGCAGTCATTGTAATGAATCTCCAGCAGCTAACGAGCACCGGCTGGATTGGAGCTGGCAGGAGCACAACCAATACAGCCCCGTCTTGGCCCCTCCAGCGCACCGACCCACCAGCTTTGCCTCCATATTTATTTGTCAATCAGAGCGCACGGCTGCTGTTTCACACCTGCTCGTACACCTCCTCCTCGAGCTTGCACATAATCGTTGTGTTTTCATCCCCATTTTCTGCAAAGTGATTGAGCCGTCTCGCTAAGACTTTTGTTCAAATACTTCCAGACAGATCCATTCGTGGTTTTTAAAGCAAAAGTGCGTGTAAACGTAACTCCAAGGCTGCGCGATTAATCAAGTTTTAATGAAATCGTGATTAAATCTGTTGCAGATCTCAATTATAGACTCGAGGCTTTATCCTCTGCAGTTTTGTGACGGTAAAAGCATGCTGTACAAATAGCTCAAACGTTTGCTCAAAAGTATTGCAGGGTTTATATATCATTAATTCATTATTGCAGTGTATTTTACACTGCAGAAGAAGAAAAGTCCAACTGATTAAAGTGACATATTTAGTTATAACATGATTAAAAGCACAAAATAACATAACATTTAATCAAAAAGTGAGATTGATCAATGTGAGGAAATCATTAGTATATTGGTGCAGGCATGTGTCCATGTGCCCACGCCTCAAAGCATTAGTAGTTGGTAAATATCTCACAGCATTATGAAGTACGTAATTACAGCTACTCCTACTGTTGGTGGGTGGTGCTGCTACATCTACTGTACAACTACTTCAACAACTGCATCATGTTCCTACTATTGCTGCTGCCTTTGCAAATCCTACCAATAGGTTCAGCATAAAGCACTTGCCAAAGAAATTATTTTAAAGTATTATTTTCAAATGTCAAATATAATATAATGTGTCTATATGTTCAACCCATGGAACTCTATAACTATCGTTTTTTAATTCACTGTATAAGTGGATTTAGGATGGCCGGCCAGGCTGTTTAGTGTACACTGCCAAAGTCCTAATGTCGACAGTTTTGCATATTACGAGCAATATCATAATGGAATGTCTGGACTGACGGGACAAATTAAAGGTTGCGTTAATTGAAACAGTACTTACTGCTTGCTGGGGGCATAGGTCCCTTTATTGACTCCGCTAATGGTTACAAGATGGTTGTTATTATTTAATACGGGTGCTGCCTTAGCTGCGGCTAAGGCAGCACAAGAAGCTAAACAAAAGAGTGTAGTGTATTCTTAAGATCGTGACAGTGATAATATCTGGACCCGGGTTGAAGCACAGGTCAGGAGACAAAGTCAGGGTCACTGTGTGTTTATCTAGGTGGGACACATCCAGTGGGTATTCCCCTTGAGCTGATAGCATGCGAAATAACCAGAATATGTAATCTTCACGCTCTATATTGGAATGCATCAGGAACAGTGGACCTTTGACTCCAGGCCAGGATCACACGGTTTGCTGATATGATCTGTTAGGTAATGTGTCTGGATTATGAAGGTAAAGTAAGGTAAGTAAAGATCAAATAGTTACAGTTTGATGGCATTTATTCGTCAACCTAAATGGTATTGGGGCTATTGGCACATGTGTTAATATATCTCAAATTGAATGGTTAATGTTTTTTGACAATCGCGTGCCTTCTTATATAATGGAAGGAAGTATCACGACTTTTGCCAGCATTCTCATCAATCTTTCCATGTTGTTATCTTTTGCATCATGTATTGGGTATTACCGTTCTTAGCACCTCAAGCTAAGCTAACTGATCTAATCCAGTTTGTAATTAGAGGTGGGAGATATATCACGCGCACAAGGTAAGAAATGAAAAGTATAGCGGCAATATTGTCAACTGTAAGTAACAAACCCAAAAGCTGGAGCTGACTGGAGCTTGCTTTGACAGCATTGGCCATTACAATAACCATATGTCATGTAAAACAACATGATGCTAACTTTTTGTGGCTACTCCCTTTTTTTCTTCCTAAGTTTACGAACCAAACTCTTCACACGATGCTCTTCAAGTCACATCCAATCACATTACTGTGACTTTACCAATCCCAAACCTGTTGCCAGCTTTAATCCAGTTTGGAGGAAGTTATCATTGTTACGGTACAAGCAGGAGAAACAATTGCACGATCATATCTTTGGTCGCACATTACGCTGAGGCGGCAGTGGCTCGCCTCTCCTCCGCTAATGTTTTGGCTTGTCCGCTGCCAACACTGTGCTCCCCATTCTGTCGAAGCAGTAATTCCACTGACCTCAGCAATGCTACAATAGAGCAGTAACATCCCCAGCCAAGTCTGAAAGCCGTCAGTGTGCGGGGGGACAGGCCTATTATAACTCTCCGCGGCCTGTTTACAAGGAGCAGACATTTACGGGAACCAATTCAATGTACTCCATTCAAATACGGCTGTCATAGTCGGTTTGGTGGCCACGCATTTTTGGCTGTCACTGATGTCGGCTCGTGGTGGAGTGACAAACAGTGATGAATGGGATAATAAGATTGCATTATTCATCAAAGACATTCTGGTACGTGGTTAGCCAATCACACGCGAGACGATTGGTCATTGGCTACATGAAAAGTTACAATGTAAATAGTGTTTTGTCCATTATTTTAAATACCTTCCATAATTTTTTGTAATTGTATCAACAATTGATGCAACAATGAGGAATCTTCTCGTAAGTAAAAAATAACTGTTCTTATGTTGCTAGCATATCTCACAATGATAAAGAATAGGCTCTATGCACACAAATGACTGTGACTTCCAAGTGCATTCCCACTGGCAATTTTTCTTTTTACCTGGCCCTAATCCTAACCTTAAGGACAGTGAAGTTTTACAAACTAACCCTTACCTTAGCCCTAACCTTAAGGATAGTGGAGTTAACAAAAGGTGTCTTTCAGGCATTAATACGAATCTGAGCAATCAGGGAGTCGATATGCAAATGTGGCCTTTCCCCTCCTGGGAAAAAAACATGTGCTCGCCAGCGGCCGTGGTCCTTCCTCTCACTATTTTCCCATTAACGATTAGCCATGTCTTGCACAAATCAACGAATAGTTAAAGATAACATCCCTGACAGTGAGATACTGATCCAAAGTCACTCGCTACATGTGAAAAACATTACGTTGGATGTAAATTCTTGACTGCAGGAAACGTCTTTTTTGAAGTAGGACTTTTTTTATTTTCATCTCAGAGGCTAGTATAAAAAAACAACACCACAAAAATTAAACAACTAAAATGTAGGAGACCCCGGTTGAATCCCCGTTGGGGAAAAATAGCTGCCAGTGTGGGTCCTTAGGCAAGACCCTTCACGCTACCGCCTACCTCATACAATAATGAGAGACAATGAAATGAATGACATGCCGGCTCAGACGTCGTCCGGCCAAACAAGGTCTGCGTCAGGTGCTGGGGAACCAGAGCACCTCGATGAAAAATGGGTTACTGGAACAAGACGGAAAATCTTGGTCCAGAAATGTGCTGTCCTAGGAACTGCAAAGATGCGCAGAACCCTCAAGCTCCCAGGCCTCTGGTAGAGGACCCGAGCTTGGAGGAAAAAGAGACCGCCCGCGGAGGGTGAGGAAGAGTTTATATATATATACTGTATATAATGTGTCAATCTGACACTCCAAGCTCTGGCGAGTTTCCAGGGCGACTGATTTGTCCTCTGAGGCAACTCATTTCACATCGTTTCGAAGACCCGGTGATGAAGTCAGCCCTGTCACAAGCCTGTAATAAAGATGTAGTTGATAGGTCTGCTCAAACTTGGCCTCAAACCAGTCGTAAGTTCGAAGTTGCTGAGTGGAAAGTTGGGGGGGAAAGCACTGGGGATAACTAAAATACGTTTTATACAACACAAAGGGGTTATTATGACTAGAAAACTAACCAGTCTGCCACTGTTATTTCTGGGGCTGGGCACCGTTACATTTTTTTCTATACCTATAGTAAAATATTTGTCATCTAGAACCAGAAAACTGAACAATAATGTTTGGAAGAGCTGCAAATTTACAATATCAGCTTCATTTCTAGTGTAAAATGAGGGTGAATTGGGAGGGAAAAAAACAGGAAAAATTGTGTTAAAAAAAAATCAGGGGAAATTGGGGAGAATAAGGTAAATATTAAAAATTAAAAATGAGCAAAAAATTGGGTAAACGAGAAAAATTTGGGCCAAATGTGGACGAAACGCCAAGCTTCAAGCTCTGAGACAAAAAAACAAAAGAAAACAGAGCTTAAGAGGTTAATGGTGCCCAGGCCTAAGTATTTCTCTATACTCTGACTTCCAACCATGAACTGCTTGATAAAAAATGCAACACAATTGAGGTCATTGTGAAGGTAAATCGTTACTTGATTAGTGAATAGGATAGAAAAGTTGGGCTTAGGGCTGTCACGGTATGAACATTTTACCTCACGGTTATTGTGACCAAAATTATCTCGGTTTTCGTTATTATCGCAGTATTTTTTTTTAATGTGTGTTAATAAGTTCAGAAAGCATTGATAGTCCTACACAAACTGAAATAGTTTCAAAAAAGTGTAACAGTGTTTGTTATATTTAAAAAATACAGACAAAGCCATATCAAAAGTGCAACTTTTCACATCAAAGTAAAGGAACTATAACGTCTATAAACGATCGTTTCGAGGTTATTACATGTACACGCCAGAACCGTGTTAGAATATGTTTAACGAGATAAACCCTCTGCAAAGCGATAAACCCTTCGCTTTGCAGATTTGGGAAAATGCCATCAGACAGTAATCATTGTTAAATTCATAATAATGCGGCGAGAGTGAATCTATTGCATTGGCAACCAACTTTAATCTGCCCTCCAGGAGCCCTGTAATGCATTTGTGCCAGAGGTATCCGCGACATGGCTTATATGCTGGCGGTGGCGCTGCGGCTACACTATGGGGCGACCTGTTACATTCTCCCTCAACCCAAAGTCCTCACATCATGCATGTCAGCTAAAACGCTAACGTTAACTTACTTGGCATTGGCTATAGAGTTGTGGTGACGGTCACGCAGGTGAGTCATGAGGTTCGAAGTATTTCTGCCTTAGAGACACTTTTTCCTGCACGTTCCCGCAAACAGGATAACTGTCTTCTATCAACTGTCCTTCGGCTTTCTTAAAATACCCAAAATATACCCAGACTTTAGACTTGGCCTGTTTGAAGGCTAATAGACGTCCTGAGCGCTGCCGTCTCGGACATGATTCCAGCTTCGAGAAAGTTTTGTTTTGGTCGGAGTGCGCCTGTGCGGCAACTTATATATAGTTCAAGGAGGACCAAGTGCATGTTTTTGAGTATTTCAAAGGTTGGAAGAGAATGGGGTTTTAATATTTTTTCTGAATACTGCTGCCTTGAAATAAATATGTACTGTATGTGAGCAGGCAGAGATGTATTGTGCTTCTCATTATTGAAATGGCAGGGCGCTTGGTGTCGATAAGCAACACAGAAACATGTCGGACAGATGTTCTTTTATGGCCGTCTTGAAGTTTGCTTTTGACATTGTCCAAAGTATTATTATGCTACATGGGGATGGGCTTTACTGTCACCCCGTTGATAGATCGGCTAGATTACTGGAGCGAAAGGTATCACCTATTATATCCTCAGACATTCGGATAGTAGATTTTATACTAGTCTGAATCCAGGCTTGAATTTTTCTGACAAAGAAACTGTCCTGTCAGTTAAACATGCTGACAGACCAATTGTAATGAAATCTGAAAATTGGTGGCCTCCAATAGTTTTTTCCCCCACAGTTGATTTTCTATTAAAAGTGGAGTACAATGGAGCCAACCAAAATGGAAGTTTGCTCAAGAATCCAAGGCTCTCTTTTATACCACATTTGTAAACATCCCATTCACTGAGTTTGCACCGTTCATTTCTATCGCAGCGGTTCCAAATTTGATCTTAGTGTATAGTATATTGCAATGTAATATTTAACCGGGAATGCAGTTCATTTTGACAGAATCTTCTTTGGTAACTGTAGCGCTTTATATTGCTAAGGCGGCGTCGCATCAAAGGGCTGATTCTGACGCTAAAGGTTACGTGAGAGCACCTTTCTCTTTCTTCCATGTCGCATCCTTAGGCCTGTTTAATTACTCTTGGATGTCCTTCAAGCTCTGGAGAAACATTGGCGGCTCTCCACATCAAAGACGAGTGTTTTCTTTCGTGGTAGGGAAGCTGGCATATTTAAAAACAAGCTTCAGGGTCAGAAACGAACCCTGGAAGAAGCTATGAATTTGTATGCATTGATTTTTAGCGTTGGAGCATGCTGTTCACTAGGGGTGTGTATCGCCTAGTCTCAGGCCATACGATACATATCCCGATACACAGGTCGCGATATGATACATATATCCCTATATTGAAGCATTAGACGATTATTGTGATTATTTTTTACTACTTTGGAAACAACTATTCAGTAAACTAGTATGCCTTCATTAGATTTGTGTCAAATATCCATCCATCCATCCATCCATCCATCCCATCCATCCATCCATCCATCCATCCATCCATCCTCCCCCCATCCCCCCCCATCCATCCATCCATCCATCCCCCACCACCCCCACTCATAAAGAAAAAAGTTCATTTATTTCTGTAATTCAACTTAAAATGTGAAACTAATATATATGATAGACACATTACATGCAAAGTAACGTATGTCAAGCCTTTATTTGTTATAATTTTGATGATTATGGCTTACAGTCCATTTTCCAAATATTCTAATTTTATGAGATTTTTAATTTTGGGCTTTTACAAGTTGAGCCATAATCATCAAAATTATAACAAATAAAAGCTATACATATCTCACTTTGCATGTAATGAGTCTATCATATATCGCAGTTTAAATTGAATAACAGAACTGAATGCACTTTTTCATATTAATCGAATTATATGACGAGCACCTGTATATAGCTCTAATGATATAAATGCTTTTCACTAATGTGCACTTGTGACAGTGGTGTTGTATGGTGATTATGTAACTTTGAAAGGAAAACAGATTTCTTGGAAACCTAGTAATGAAACCAACTAAACTGGGGATGCACGTTTTCTATTATTTCTATAGTTGGGAGTCCTTACCGATCAGTAATAACTAATAACTCAGATGGAGCATTTAGGAGTAGATAAGTCCCTCATAGATCAGGGACATAATGAGAACACGGGCATCACTGTGACTATAGCGCTCATCTCTTCGAAATATTTTTGTGTTAGCAGTAGCACACAAACGAAGCCGAGGAGAAACTACTACAGTACTGTACTAAGTACTGCAGTGGCGAGACACAAGTTTAACATGAGCCTGCCGTATTCAGTTTTCCCTCGGCTTCGTTTATTCTGTAAAAAAAACGCTACGAAGATAAATCCATGCTAGTGCTACGAAGATCAATCCTCTCCGAACGCAGCGGCGACACACTCAGCAACATATGCACAAAGCTGGTGGCTCTCGTAATAATCCAGATCTCTGTCTTTGCTGTAAAAGCCAAAGTGGGGCCAAATGTAGAATTTTAAAAGAGCCCCGGAGCATTTCATAGCTCATTCTTTTCCATGGTAAAAGTTTTCCTGTGTTTCTCTAACTCTCACTAGATTCTAGTGTTACTCAGGCGAGCTGCGCGGTGCGCTGCCATCTAGCGGGTGGGAGTAAAAGTCCAGGACCAAAGAGAGAATCTGCAATGAATATTTCCACAAAAATAGATGTTTAAATATCGATACGGGCGCTTTTTGGATCGATACGATTATCGCGTGACGTAATATCGCGATATATCGGTGGATCAATATTTTTCAATACCCCTACTGTACACAGAAAGCATGGAAAGCGTCACGCGAGTTTGCAACATAGAAATATATAGTTATGTCTTTGAGATGATTACGCAATTGCAGTGTGGCCCATTTGTCATTGAGCATTACCCCCCGGAGGACGCTGACCTCATGCAATATTCTTTTATTATTGTGGCCATAAAAATTTCCTTGACCAGTAGTGGCGCAGCAAGCACTTTATGGCAAATGACAGGAAAGCATTAGTCACCACACGGTCAGTGCAAACCTTGGATTCCAAATTCGATCGTATATCACTGGGGTTGTAACATTTGTTCATGCAGCATATATTTTTTTCACATATCAATATTTAATTCCAATAACAATTTTGACGTCAGTTTTTCTTCAGCTAAGTCAGGCCATATGATCAGTGTTTTTGCGATGTCGCCCAGTCCTTGTTACGCTTAAACTTGACAAATCTGACATGGATTGTGTAGAGATGTGACTTTTTAAGGTTTTGGGAGTTGACTTTTACTGTTCAAATCGCCTCTTATGCCACTGTATGTGTGTATTTAATTGTATTTTATATTATTTTTTTGTACGGCACTTTGGTCAACTCTGTTGTTTTATTAGTGTGTTATAAATAAAGTGGATTGGATTGTTTTCAAGTGTACATTTCTACAAAGATGCCGCTCATAAACAGGCTGTACAGTGTGGTCTCATGATAGTATCTTATCATCAGATCACTGCGTACGCATGACCTTAAAGGGGGCACAGATGGCTGCTACGCACAATTAATGCTGCCAGGCTATTGTCCACTATAATTGCCTTAATAGCCGTACAAAATGAGATAAAAAGACAATGTTGTCTCTAGACAACTAGAGATGCACCGATCCAGCTTTTTTGCTTCGGATACCGATACTGGGGGTGTGAGTATCTGCCTATATCCGATATAACCGATACCAAGAGACTTTCTCTGAGTGAAAAAGTTAATGGTCTCTTTTCTCCATTTTAAGCTCAATAAAGTCGTATCTTTTCTTGTCATGGTGTTACAGATCAATTATACATCTATTAATAAACTAATGGAAACACATTTCAACAAGGATCACTGGACTATTCTACACTGAATATCCTTAGTATATGACAGACGATTTAGGTTACATTGATATAAACAACTCGCATAAAGCGATCTGATCATTACAAATATCTTACAGTATATTAGGTATTATTTAACAGTATTTCATAAACTAAAACACAAACACTTGGCCACTACAGCAGTGGCTGATTTATTTTTTAGGCTACTTTAGGTATTTCTATATAGTGTCTGACCCAGCCTTGATTAGTTGCCACTAGTTTTAGCATGCTAGCTGTGGCATTTTGCGCGGCGATCAAACATGCAGGAGGTTAAAACTAACTCAGCGATCGAATTCTCCAGGTTCTTGGTTCAAAACGAAGATGTCCATATTCACTTCGATTTAGTCTGTGAAAGTAGTGTTTTTAAAGCGGTGAGAGCCAAAGCTGATAGGCTTATCGGTTCAATTTCAGATATTTGTAGTCGATACCCGATATCGTATTTTTCCTAATATCGGCTCCGATAGCAAATTCCAGTATCGGATAGTTGCATCCTTAACATAAAGAAGAAAGATTAGATCACTTTTGACACAATGCATTCAATTAAATTCAAACTAAAATCTAAAGTAATTTGTTTCTTTGTCAAACAGTATCAGAATCTTAACTTTGACCAAAACTGGACCTTTTCTGATTAGTGGAAGCGTTCGCCCGGATCAAAAAATGTGTGTTCAACACCGGCAAAAATACTGAAAGAAAACCGAGGGGTCGTGGCACTCGGGTTGCTTAAAGGTGAACTGATATTTGAAACTGATATTTCATTTGTACTTGCAGCTTACAAATGTGCTGTTGGACAGCTCAACATTGATTTGTTTAGTTCTACAACTTAACATCATATACACAGGGAAAATACACTATTTATGAGCCAGTACTGTGGTTATAAGAAGCTCATTTCATGTTGGGAATGCCCTCTGCTGGCAGCAAGAGGAATGAGCCATGTTGAAACGATAATGCAAGCTTTTATTTTTAGTTTACAGTATTCTAACTGATCAATGTGTCACTGCAGTTTGGATACAGGACTCCTCCTCATCTATTCGAGACTGTGTCAGTAAATATGAATACTCAAACCTAAACACTACTTCAGGTTTGTTTTTGTGATTTTTTCATGATTAAAAGCTTAAAACTTAATTTTGCATGGGTCTCCTTTAAGTTACCATGCATGCCATCTTATACATTTCTACTTGATCTTATTCCCTCTCAGCTTATTAATAGCTGTAGAGAAAAGAGGTTAGGGGAGGTGCTGACGGAGAGCTGCATAATAAGCTTTTGTATTGTGAATAGTATGTGCCGCGCTGCGCTCATCTTTGATTCATTTGCTACAGCTGTACACGGACACCGCATTCATCATTTGAGAAAAGGTGTTCACATATTTGGGTTGGGATTGTGAAACATCAGGGATTTTCTTCATTGTGACTTTATTAATAATCATTTTTATCAACATAAAAGTACATATAGCATCTTTTGGGTACAGGACTGTGCTGGTCATTTTAAATTGACCAACACAGGAAGCAGAGGGGTAGCAATGCGATGCTAGTAAAACAATGGTACAATGATGAACACACTTTGAGAGCAGAGCAGCTCAGAACAGGTGCTGATAGATGGACTTTGAAAATGTGACAGTTCTAGGTTCTATTTGTGTCTACTTAATGCAGGAAGTTCAAAGTTTGGTGTTAATGCTATCAAAGGAACAGGATTACTGAAGTACGTATAGGCCTGTCACTATAATTAGTATCGACTTATCGTCCAATAAATTACAAAAAAACTATATTCTTTGCCTCAATAATTATTGTCAGTACATTTATCTTTATTTACTTAATTTTTTCCCCTATTTTTGTTATACTTCAAGAATTTTACTGAACTAAATAGTGTTTTATTGAGTTTCATGTTAACTGCAACTCGTGTGTTATAAAGGATATGTCATTGCGTACGTTTAGAACAAGGTAACTGTATTAGATTTCCATTTTTTAAGCTTGTTTCAATGACATCAAGTGGTTAATATTATTGTTTATTGCATTATTTTCCTGCCTCAATATATCAAAGTCGTTATCGAGTAAAGTAAAATAGTACTCTTGTAGTGTAAAGGTTGGTTTTGTAAGGGATATCATATTTTATGTTAGTAAAACCCCAATGACCTCAAAAGTGCCTGTTGGCCACCAGTTGCTCTTATGCAAAGAGTTTATCACATGTGTTACACATACACTCACCTAAAGGATTATTAGGAACACCATACTAATACTGTGTTTGACCCCTTCTGCCTTCAGAACTGCCTTAATTCTACGTGGCATTGATTCAACAAGGTGCTGAAAGCATTCTTTAGAAATGTTGGCCCATATTGATAGGATAGCATCTTGCAGTTGATGGAGATTTGTGGGATGCACATCCAGGGCACGAAGCTCCCGTTCCACCACATCCCAAAGATGCTCTATTGGGTTGAGATCTGGTGACTGTGGGGGCCATTGTAGTACAGTGAACTCATTGTCATGTTCAAGAAACCAATTTGAAATGATTCGATCTTTGTGACATGGTGCATTATCCTGCTGGAAGTAGCCATCAGAGGATGGGTACATGGTGGTCTAAAGGGATGGACATGGTCAGAAACAATGCTCAGGTAGTCCGTGGCATTTAAACGATGCTCAATTGGCACTAAGGGGCCTAAAGTGTGCCAAGAAAACATCCCCCACACCATTACACCACCACCACCAGCCTGCACAGTGGTAACAAGGCATGATGGATCCATGTTCTCATTCTGTTTACGCCAAATTCTGACTCTACCATCTGAATGTCTCAACAGAAATCGAGACTCATCAGACCAGGCAGCATTTTTCCAATCTTCAACTGTCCAATTTGCTGAGCTCGTGCAAATTGTAGCCTCTTTTTCCTATTTGTAGTGGAGATGAGTGGTACCCAGTGGGGTCTTCTGCTGTTGTAGCCCATCCGCCTCAAGGTTGTGCGTGTTGTGGCTTCACAAATGCTTTGCTCCATACCTCGGTTGTAACGACTGGTTATTTCAGTCAAAGTTGCTCTTCTATCAGCTTGAATCAGTCGGCCCATTCTCCTCTGACCTCTAGCATCAACAAGGCATTTTGGCCCACAGGACTGCCGCATACTGGATGTTTTTCCCTTTTCACACCATTCTTTGTAACCCTAGAAATGGTTGTGCTTGAAAATCCCAGTAACTGAGCAGATTGTGAAATACTCAGACCGGCCCGTCTGGCACCAACAACCATGCCACGCTCAAAATTGCTTAAATCACCTTTCTTTCCCATTCTGACATTCAGTTTGGAGTTCAGGAGATTGTCTTGACCAGGACCACACCCCTAAATGCATTGAAGCAACTGCTATGTGATTGGTTGATTAGATAATTGCATTAATGTGAAATTGAATAGGTGTTCCTATATCCTTTAGGTGAGTGTACATGTAATAAACTATACCGTCTTTGTATTTGTTTAATGCCTTTCAGAAGAACTAGCCAATGCAGTTTTGTACAACCATTATTTTCATCAAAGATTTTCTTGAGAAAGGGCAAAGCTCTCGATTTACCGATCGATCTACGTTCCCACCCTCACCTGTGGTCATGAGATTAGGGAAATGACCGAAAGGAGAAGATCGCGGGAGGAGCTCGGAGTAGAGTCGCTGCTCCTTCACGTCAAAAGTGGCCAACTGAGGTGGCTAGGGCATCTGTTTCGGATTATTTCACCCCTCTAACCACCTTTGAGTTTGATTGATACATATCTACAATTTGAGAAATTTGTCTTGATGTCTTGAGTGAGTGTAGACCTTAAAGAAATCCATCTATACCAAAAGAGAATGAAAACAGATTATTGGACAGATCCCTCCATATAAGACTGAAGAAAACTAAAGCCAAATTAAAAAATGTGACTTGCTTGTAACATCTAAAAATGAGCAGTGAGTAATGATGTTAATGCCATGTTTACAACTACAGTATATTTCCCACAAACAAACAGTAGCTTAGCTCCCACCTCCATCTCCATGGATGATCCCTCTCTCCACTGCACCGCATTAGACAGAGGCGATGTATTGAGCTTAGACTTGTCCATTGTGGGTCTTCCTCTAACATTTCCCCCTCTCTTTCTCTCTCCATGTTTCTCCAGAGTTACCAGCGAACAAACAGCCCAGCCCCTCCTCCCCCGCCACTCAGGAACTGATGACAAGGCTGGGCTTTCTACTGGGAGAAGGGATCCCCGGCACGGCACGCATACCTATGGACGACAAGAATGAAAAGAAGGTATTTCAGTTGTTTTCTCTCTCCCTCTCTCGCGCCCTCTCTCTCTCTCCTCCCCACCCCTTCACCTCCCGCGCTCTCGCTCCGAAACAGCAGCTGCAGCAGCACTCAGAGCTAGAGGAGAGGGGATGAGAGCCCCACGGACTTTCCACCACGGCATCGATTTTTTAGTGTTTGATTTGGTTTTTGACAGTTTTGAGCAACTGGCGAATTGGGATTTTAGCTGATAACTCTGGACACGCTTTCTTGGCGGAACTTATTACGGTAAGTCAGTTTGTTGGAAATGAAGGCCGCACGATTTATTCAAGCTCATTAGTTTTTGTGATTACATGTACTCAAAATAATTAGCCAATCCAATTAGCTCGAACTGCTTGAGATTTAGATGGCAAGTTGAAACAAACAACTACAAACTGTAACTTATAGATATTATCTCAGATGAAAACTTGTTGTTATTGTTATGATTTTTTTTTTTTTTGAAATAGTAAAATAGCTGCATGGTTTTGAAAAGCTAGATTTAAAAAAAACGACAACTTGGTTTAGACTTGGTGATACAGTATCTTCCTAATTCACTCGTCAATATTTATTTAACTACAGTATACTTAGGAATATGTTCTTTATACATTCTCCCCTAATTAGCTTCACCAACGCAGACTGACTGTCGGATCTTCACTGCAGTTTTATATCGAAACACAAGTTTGAAATCCCAGCACTTGTGTTTTGTTTATCAAAGTGGCCTGTGCGCTCCATTAGTCTCTGGGAAACGCGAGTGCACTTTTGGACTGTGTAACCGGAGGAACCCAAGACGACTCCAGAAATAGAGTTATGTTTGGAGGGAGACTCGGTGTGTTTGGGGCCCGGGCTAATTACAAACGCGTAGGTCTTTAAGAGCAGCGGACGGCCCGGCGTGCCATAACCGTAAGTGATTCATCTCGTGGCGGACAGGAGACGGTACGGGATGAGCCGCTGGGGAAGCTTATAGGGTATTTTCAGAGTAGGTAGTTTGCTGAAATAACAAATACTGCGAGATGCTGCAGTGGTTTTTGAGCTTACTATGTTTCTCCCACTTGGCACTTGAGCTCAAACCCACCTGCTGATGTCATGAGACGTTGCTCCTAGCTAGCTCTCACCTAACCAGCACTCCAATTGCCTCCAGTACAACTCATCTCTGTTTTGTGCTCTGAAACTGATTGTAATATTTATTATGTTTTGGGGGTATTTTTTGGAATACCAATGGTATCCAGAAGTACTTAAAAAAAAACTACTTTAAATTCTACTGGAATGACAATCAACACTTGCCCACAAACGGGAGGTTAGTGCTTGTTACTGCCACAGGTCAATCCAGTTTTAAAGAGGGGATATTATGCTTTTTGCAGGTATTTGGTAATAATGTCAAACAAATCTTACACTTTGTTGGTTAAAAAATGCAATATTGATCTAAAATTGCAAATTTTAACATGATCTCCCTATAAGCTCCTCCCAGCCCCCTCCTCAGGCTTGCCTTCGCGGCGCAGCTGTTTCAATGGAGAGTAAAAAAGAAGTCCACAGTGTGGCTGTAGTGAAGCTATGGCGCGTGATTGTACGTTTCGATGTAAGGATTAAGCTTAGCAAGAAATCGAGAGGTGAAGAAAGCATTTCCTGGGTACGAAGGACCTCAGGGGGAGCTTTTTGGGAAAAGGAAAACACGATAAAAAGTTTTGTATTTCTAGAATTAATCTGAAATGCATGTACAGTAAGTACTTACTTTGAGTCGGGGGTAGGCATTTATAAGCTTTCTTGCTTCAGCCTACTCCTTTTGAGTTTTATTTTATTGCAATGATGTAATCATGCAATTTATGTTTTATAAAAAAAAAACTAAACTAACGCACTGGATCGCAGTTGGCTCTGAAATGTGGACCCATACTCGGCTCTTTTTTCTCTCTCTCTCTCCATTTATATTTGTATCCTCCATAACAACTAAGTAAATGCATTTATTTATTTGTATCTTTTCCATTTGAGAGATGTTTTGCAGCCGTACTGTATGAGGTCCTTGCTAACTTCGTGCGGCTCCTCATCTTGCATTCTCATGAGAACGAGGGAAAGGAGCGCGTTATTGTCATCTGCCAGTAATTCTGTTTTCCTGAGTGCTGCTTTACAACAGGTCTTAAACTCAGCATGTTGTTGTTTTCACTAAATTACACAAATCCTGTATTAGAGGTTTTTGCTAGTATCACAGTGTGTTGTTGGGCTACTGCCTCGGGCTTGTTGTTGTCAGGAGGAAATAGCTGAGAAGCACTCAAAACTGAGGACCTTTTAAAAACTCTCGTCTAGTGAAGATGGGCCTAATGAGTTGAGGTCAGATTTGCAGAGGGCACTGTTTGGAAGCCGCAGTAGCAGAAGCATCAAAAGCGTGTTTTTTTACATTAATGTATTTTCTGGTAATAGTAAAACTAGCTTTAAACTTTTCAGTGTAGCTAGTGATGTTGCAAGCACTTAAAGCTATACTCAAAATGAAGAATAAAATAGGGTTTAAATATGATGCATCTCCTTCCAATTTAGTTCGATAACCTACTGCAAAATTAGCATTGTTGTTCTAGCTGAGCAGTAAAAAAATGTTGGGTATTGCCAGCTGTTTATTTGCGGTTGTTTAGTTCTTGTGACATTACATATAACCTTGGTAACACTTTATAACAAGTACACCTTATTTAGCTTGAATAACTGATGAACTAACACTTAATTCATCATGAACAATTAATTAAGTGTGAATAACAACTACTTAACTACAGTTAATGCCTAACTTATAATGAATAGTTATTCACATGCTACTCGTGTTAAAGGGTAATTGATGATTAGAAAAAAACATTGTGCAATTTTGCTAGCACTGATGAAAACCGTTGTGCTGATTAGAAAAGCTACAGAACTGGCCCCGAACTTTGGAACCGTAGTGTACGTAATTTTAAATATTAGCTTTTAACGGTATAGTCAACTCCTGATTTATTATTTTTTCCCCAGAAAGACAAGTTTTGTTTGTTTTTTAACTGATTGAAAACTGCTTTTATAGTCCAAAAGCCATACACTTTCAAATGATCATTTCAGTGTTGAAATTGACAAAACATGTCTTTCCTAATACTGTAGTTAATAGGATATCTATTGTTTTCAGACTTATTTAACCTGCTTTATTCCAGTCAATGTGAACTCTTCTGGCAATGATTGTGTTTGGTGTCCAGAAATGAGGGCACCAGCCAATGATAATGGCCCTATTTCAAAGTGACAGAAATCCGTAAGATACTTCATATTGCCACATCACTTGGGCACAGTAGTTATGAAACTGGCTAGGCTACTTTCCCTGCCATGTGAAGCTGCTATGATGTAACAGAAAAGTAAGCCCAGTTTAGACTCTCTTTAGGCTCAAATAATTTACAATTCTCTTAAAAATATCTTGCTTCTGATTAAACCTACAAGCGCTCTTTGATTTACTTTTTAGCGAGGGGAGCAGTGCAGTCCCTTTTTAAACTAATAGGCCAATGGATAAAGTAGGGCAGACACAATATATTGCTAGACGATAATTGGACAGTGCAGCTTTCGAGAATGACCATCGCAAAGCCAGAATCATGGCCGCTATTATACTTTCAGCAGAGGCAGCACACAATTAGAGGGAAGATGAGAAAGAAAATGCCTTAATTGAGATTGCCATGCTTGTCTTTCCGTTCAAAGGAAAGATGCGTTTGCTTTATGCTTGTCAGACAGGCCGGAGAGCACAAAAAGGTATCCATTGTATAACGGCAGTGTTTTTTTTTCCATGCTAAAATTCCCTTCAGGCTTATTCCACCGAGATATGTAAGTGTACAATTTTCCAGCTGTGTTCTGTTTGCAGAGCTTAGCAACTTTAGCTCGAATGTTATGCTCAAATTTAGACTACACGTGCTCTTGCTGTGCCTTCGCTCTTCCCCCAGTCAATTGTATGATGTATTTTGGAGTTGTACTCTTTGCTTGATATTCATATTGTATCCTAAATATGGTCCAGAGAGATGAAATGGATACTGCTCATGTCGGAAGAATGCACTTTTGTTGCCAGGCCAGACAGTAAAATTACATCAAGAGGCAATTTATATGAAGATGTTTCAGGGGCTAGATGGACAACACGCACAGACTACATTTACAGGTTAGCTCAGAATGATACATAAGATACTGTTAAGTTCTTAGAAGTGGGAGTAAGTGAACAGTAAGTAAGTTTAGTATTTGTTACCTGATTTGACCTGTAGGCGAGCAGTTGACGACCTTTCTCCAGTTCCAAAACCAGGAACTTGGTCTGGGGCAGTCAATAACAAAGTACTTGACTAATATTTTTGCTGAGAACTTATTATTATTCTACTTCACTACATATGTATAAAGTAAAAAGTACAACATTAGCAGAATATTTGGTCAAATCCTTATGAAACACACTCGGGCGGCACGGTAGCGCAGCGTAGCTCTCGCTTCCCACCTGGACGGGGCCTTTCTACTCTTTTTCCCGGTTTCCCCTACCACTAAAAACACGTACAATAGGCCAGGATGAATGATGTGTGTGAGTGAATGCATGGAGGTGATCAGAGGGTCCGTTGGCGCAGATGTGTGCAGTCGCAACAACGCTTCTGTCAGTCTCCCACAGGGGAAACTGAAGCTACTAACGTAGCTTACCACCACCAAGCATGGTGGTGGACACGATTTCCAAACGATTTCCAAACCAAGACTCGAGGGCTAACAATCGCAGTTTGAACGAGAGTGAACCTACGCTTTGCGTTTATGTCCTCCGCCATGATTGTTTGTAGTCCACACGTGCAGTCGAGTAAATGTTCCAGTGAAAGCCCTCAGTGCAGCTTCTTGCTGTGGCTTTAAGGACAAGTCTAGATCATTTAAAACAGAAGAAAGGGCACAGTGCTGTGTCGCGGCCGCCATCTTCACTGTTATGGGAGGGAGCACTGGTGTGTTTTAAGGGAAATCCTGGCACTGAAGATGACGCACCGTTAACTCCCGCCTCTGCTTGGTTTTGCTGGAGTCAGTAATATTTAAATCGCACACTACCAGACTGTATCCCCATGTATCTCTTAACATGGAGGATCAGTCTGGCTCGTGCCGGCTGTCTTGCTGACATTGCTGTGATGCTCTACCTCCTAGTGGCCAGGGGAGACTCCAGAAGGTTCACTACAATATGGAAACCAATGGGGACTTTACATGTGTCAAAAAGTATCATGCTGTTAATATTAACCAGGCTGGTTTTAATGTATGCATTTTTAAAGTTTTAGCTTTGAGCTTTGATTGACAGGCCCTGGAGAACTGAGGAGACTTTTGCCCGCACAGCCCAGCTCAGGAGTTTCACACCTTTGTGAATTTTTTTTTTGGAACATGGTTTGTAGGAGAATCCATGGACTATATTATTAATGTAAATAGGAGGACTAATATTGTGTTTATGGCGGCTGTACAGGTGGGGGATTTGGGAGTGATTGATGTTTTTGAAGAACATTTTATTATTTAAAACTTATTTAAACTGATTTGTACTTTCTACTTTGAAAAGTGTATTCTAAAAACAGTTACTTCAGTACTTTAATTTCAGTAATAATTTGATGGAGCAACTTTTACTTGTGTTTAGGGCTGCAACTAATGATTATTTTGTAATCGATTAATCTATTTTTACGATTAATCGATTGGCTGTGAATGGTGTAGGAAAATTTTATTTTTTCAAAAGCGCCGCTTGTAGTAAATGTTTCTAGGAGGCTCTTAGCGCTAATTCTGCTTTCTGATTGGATGAGACACAGACAGATATTCATGAAATTTACAATGTACAAAACACTACATACACTGACTATAAAAACAAAGTAGGTTTTCATCAAAAATAAAAATGTTTACGTCATTTTTGTTCTTTTGAGTGAACCAGAAAACGATTAATTGATTACTAAAATAGTTTTTGACTATTTCAATAATCGATTAGTTGTTTCAGCCCTACTTGTGTTGGAGTGATATTTGACCAGGAGTGTCTGTCCTTTTACTTAAGTTATAAAATCAAGTAGTTTGATCACTGCGATTGGAAACATGTGTCACACTGGAAGCAAAGAAGGGGAAACAGATTATTTCAATAAGCTGTTTAAGATCAACAAAAGATCACATTCTTGCACAGCATCTCACATTTCCTCACACACTTCTGTTGTCTGTGTTGTAGTGCTCAGTGACCAGCCAGGGAATCAGCCCCTGCTCCACCCTGACCAGCAGCACGGCGTCCCCCTGTACAGACAGCCCCTGCTCCACCCTCAACAGCACCTCGGGCCGGCCCCCCTCAGCCGCTGCAGCCCCTGTGGCACCATCACCACCCCAGCTCCACGCTCGAGAGCAAGGACAGCGGGATCATAGGTGAGTGTGGTATTCGCGGCGGAAACAATCGAGGCTCGGTGATCGTATCCTCTCCACTCAAGCCAGATGACACATATGGAAAGTGTACTCCGAGCTACGAGGGGAACTGATGGATTTGCGATGGGATATTACTCGCATGGTGTTTCTGGATCAGAGGCATTTGTTGGAAGGTTTTATGACAATCCCGCTGTAGGTCATTTTAGTGATTGTAAATAATATGAGGTGGAGTAAAGGTGGTGTAGCCTTCCTACCCTGCACCTAACTTGGAGTAAATTCAAACCCCTTTTTCCACATAGAGTACGTAGAAAGAGCAATTGTGTGTCATAACTGCATGAAATTCTCAGTTAGTGTAATGTTACACTAATTGAGGATTTTCATGTAGAATATACATGTTTTACGTTTACTGTTTTGTGTTAACAGACGGACATTGTTTTTTTTTCTTCAAAGTGGTGGATTGTGGCCGTTACATTCAATTTGCCAATTTACCATTCAATTTGTATCCCCTTTAACCCAAAACTTTAATGTGCTAGTAGTAATTTGTGATAGTATTAGATCTACGTATCCTCTCTGCATCATATTCTATTTGGAAACCATTTCTATACATTGCGAACCATGAAGAAGTGCAGAAGAGTTGGAGGGAGCTAGAAATTAGTTGGGGCGGCAGCTAGCAGATTAAATTCAACTTCTTGCGTACTGCCAGTGCCTGGGATGAAAACATTAGCAAGTCGTTAGTATTTGAAGAACTAATTTGTACTATGTACGCTAAATGCTATGTGCTACATAAGCCAAATGTTATGTGCTACATAAGCTAAATTCTATGTGCTACATAAGCTAAATGCTATGTGCTACGTAAGCTAAATGCTATGTGCTACGTAAGCTAAATGCTATGTGCTACGTAAGCTAAATGCTATGTGCTACGTAAGCTAAATTCTATGTACTACGTAGGCTAAATGCTATGTGCTACATAAGTTAAATGGTATGTCCAACGTAAGCTAAATACTATGTGCTACATAAACTAAATGCTATGTGCTACGTAAGCTAAGTGCCTACAACTCATACAAACTCAAACATATTCTTTTTCAGTGCTCAGAAATATTGTTAATCAGTGTATGCAAGGTTAGCTAATAGTAATGGCTGTTCTCTCATAAAGTTTCAAGAAGTAGGGCCGACGGTGGCGCAGGTGGTAGAGCGGGTCGTCTCGTGATTGGAAGGTCGTGGGTTTGAATCCCAGCTCCTTTAAATGCACGCTTTCGTTGTGTCCTTGGGCAAGACACTTCACCCACCTTGCCACCAGTGTCTGTACATTGGAGTATGAATTGAGAGAGTGAATGGGTGACTGGTTCCTTACTGTAAAGCGCTCTGGGCCTAATAAAGGTAGAAAAGCGCTATATAAGTTGAATCCATTTACCATTTTAGCTGTGAGTAAAGCTGATTTTTTTCTGTGTGAAACAACCACTTATAAGGAAATTCCCAGACCATCTTGAAAATCCAAAGAATGCCTGTGATGAGCCAAGTCACCTGCACATCTAATAGAAAACCAGACTTTGATAAATTCTTATGGAAACAGCACAGTACGTTGCTGTGCCAAAAGCATAGCTGAAAAGCCCCCTCAGCTTATAGTAAAGTATTAGGACACTAATTGTATAGCCCAGATAAGAACAAAGAGAAAGGAAAGCTTCTGACCTCTTCCTTGTAATTTAATTGTAGCATTTATCCAGTTTGAAGCAGGCAACAGAACAGACGTCAGAGGTCGAGTAAGGTCACACTGTCTTCATTATTACTCATTATAGTGTGAGCATGTTTTTAATCTAAGGCCGTGTTTAATCAGCGAGTGAGAACTACACTTGGAAATATGTTTTGGAGCATATTTTTTGAAGCTAATAAAATGTTTTTCAAACATCAGTGAATTTTCAGTAGAATAAATTGATTAATTAAAACGGCAGCTATTCATTTCTTGTGTTGGCCTTGCACTTAAAGTTTATCAATCTTATTAAGGGTTAATCGTTCTTTCAAATTTCGTAATTTCAAAGTTACAACATGATCCAGTTTACAGTGCACATTTTCAGCACATCTAAAAGTATCTGCTCTTCTATCTAAACTAATACAAGAATATCATGCATTACACTCATGTCTATGTGCAAAAACATCACATGTAAATCATAACATGTTTTAGGTCGAAATTACTGCATAACAGGTTTTACTAATACAGTAACATCCCACATACAACTTTTAAACTTTTGTGTATTTGTATATTTTAGCTTTCTATCTTTTATATCCAAGGGGAAGGTATGTTTGGCACCACACCCTTTGGAAAATGCTACCAAAATGTCAAGATGTCCTGAAAACGATTTGTTATTGGAGTCCCGCTTCACCCTACAGCGTTATTGACTCGTGAAGCAGCTCTAGTATCAGGAATCGACACTGACATTTTGACATAGCACTGTATCTCGGGTAATAGACATCTCGACATCTGTGGCCGGGCTGACAGTGAGATGACATACCGCATTATGTATTTATCCCTTTGCTCTACTCACAAGCAGCTAATCAGATGTGAAGGATTTGATGTATGGACGGAAATGGCAAATGATTAGATAAGGGCATTTATTTACTGCAGATTCTTGTAAACAACGTTGGCTCAGAGTAAACAAAGTGCAATTTATTCTAAAAAATATTTGGATTTATCATTAGCAGTAGCAGCATAGAACGGCAAGAGTGTTTAGGGAAATGGCAGATGTTTATAACTTGTGAGGTAAGATTTGTGAGCCATGTCTTACTGTTTAGCAACAACAAAACAAAACATTGCAATATTTTTTTGTCTTGTTAAAGTTAATTCTTTATTTATTTTTTTAGCTTTTTGTGAGAATTTTGAGCCATGTGCGTAATTGGACGGGGAGTTAGCTGCATGAAATATCAAACTGTTTAAATTTTTTCCAATGCTTTTAGGAAGATAGTTAACAGCAATAGCAATTAGTAAATCACAAAAGCTGCAGTTATTTAGTTAGTAAATCAAGTATTTGAATGTGCTTTGTAAGTTTAAATAAATATCGTGTATTGTGGGGGTATTTTTTATGTACACTGCCTGACCAAAACAGGTCACCACCTGGATTTAACTAACTGTTATGATCTGGGGTCTCTGCAGTTGGTCAGGTCTAATGTCAGCAACCTGAACATCCTGAATGATCAGGTTATTCCATCAATGGATTTCTTCTTCCCTGATGGCACGGTCTATTTCCAAGATGACAATGTCAGGGTTCAAAAGGCTCACAGTGTGAAAGAGTGGCTCAGGGAGCATAATACATCATTTTCACTCCTGTACAGTTGTACTTACTTACTTACTGTACCACTGAAAATTAAAAAGAAAAAAATAAAGTTTGGAATGAGCGAGAAACTAGTGAGGGACTGACGAAAAGCAGAGGTTACTCTTACTGCAATGAAGAAAACGAAAAAAAAGCTAAAACGGTGCAGTTACACCTTAATGCCATAGTAGTTGCCAAGGCTGGTGCGACTTATATTCCGGAGTGACTTATAGTCTGGAAAATACAGTAAATATTTGAATGTATGACCTTTTTTGTGACCTTTAGCAGTGTTGTTTAGAACCTTAGACCTTGCCTGTAGTAGTTGTTGTATTAGTTTAGCCATTTAAACTACAGAAATTAGCTTCAGTTCAGACCCAAACCAACCGTAAAAGCTTAACAACTTGTGGGGTTAAATAAGCCTGCATTACAGACACATCTTTTTAGTAAGTTCATCTGAGTTATTCAATATCAAAATGAATGGGGTAAGCTACTCCTTCCATCATTTTAATACATGCACATTTTTCTCAGAGTCCATTTCCCTAAAAGTTATATGCTCTGCCTGGCGACCGAACCGACAGAATGCAAAGCGGCCCCCGGCGTGGATTAGCCTCACGCTGCAGTCTACACAGCTGACATAATTGATCACTCGGAGTCAGTCATTCTTCTCCCTTGATATCCAAGCCCGGCTGCTTGTAAATAATTTATGCACTCCGTGATGCGCTATCTACCAGGCCTCGATGAAATAATTGTTGTTATTATGTGATGTTATTGCAAATGTCTGGAGTTTTGTTTGTTTCGCTTTGTGCCACCCAGCGGATCGAGGCGCGACGGAGAATAAAAGCAGCGTTTGGTCGGCAAGTCAAGCGTGTGACTGTAATTAATGTGGCCGATCTTTTGAAGTTTGCCACCTATTTGGAAAGGCACATTCGTTTGACTTTGTTTTGCATTGCTAGACCTGGTCTGAAAAGTGGTCTTAAATTCATGAAGACCACTTCATTAGGAGGAAGGACCGGCTGAAATATAAGACAGCAATCGACTTAAGACCTCAATTTGAACGGTTATTTAGGTGTTAATGTCTTCTAAAAACAGCACAGTATCCCATTTCACACTAGCAGTGGAGAACCTGTGTAAACACGACCATGAATGCTCCGGGATGTATTTGAAATGTGCACCGTAATAACGCGGTTTTGAAGGTTGGAATAGGCGGCGAGTCTCTCTTCTTGAATACATTATTTGGAGAGGTAAACAGTATAGACGTCACCGGAGCTGCATTTGTTTTAGGAGTGAAATTGAGAGCGATGATGCAACGAGCGGCAGACTTATGAAATTCATAACAGCAATGGGGTGTGCAAACAGAGCCAGCTGGGCAGTTCCAGTTCAGATATCTGGCATTTGCTTTGCGGGTTTCGTTTCAAAGGTGTAAAAGAAAAAGGCTCACCAGAATTCAAATTATAAACATTTCTTTCCATTTTTATTTGTATAAACATGAACATATCTATAACAATATCTAATTCTTGGCCTTTCTATATATATTTAGGTATTGACGGTGTTCTAATTTTCCCTACAGCTTCAAATGAGTACAGTATGGCCTCTAACCCATTATACAATCTATAACAAATTCTAAAACTGCACTTTGGGCATAATCTGAAGCCCTTGTACTGCTTCGTTTTGCCGTGAGGCCTAATAATACGCGATTCTTTCTGTCTTACTTGTTTCTGACTCGGTGCCAAATAACAATAAGAAGTTACAACAGTGGATCTCGAGAGGTTAATTGCCCAAATATGTCACATTTTACAAGCCATGCAAATGAGGCAGATAAGGCTGACAAATCAAAGTGTTGATTAGCTCATTGAGGGATACAGCCTTCAATTACACCTCCGAACACGCACCACTAATGAGGACTGATGAATGGATAAAAGCCCTTTCTTGGCACATGTCTTGTTTGAAATAAAAGTTTTCTTCGTTTTACAGCGCAAATGGCTCTTTTGTGTTTAAAACTAGAGTGTAATGTCGGTGCTTGGATAGAGGACATTAGCTTTGACGTGTGCCCAAGAAGGTTATGCTTTTCCTGTGTAAGGTTGGGACTTTGGTTTAGAAAAGATCACTATATTGAGGGTCTGAACAATCGTCAGTATCAAACATTGGGGTTTGCTTTCCTTGTTTTTAGTAAAGGTGTAATTTGGACAAAAAAAGGGGCTGTTCAGTGACTATTTTACGACAGTGTTTCCCTTTTTTTGAGCCGCAAGACATATTTTATATTAGAAATATCGCTAGGCACACCGCCAAACCAACAAGTGTATTTATTGATAATGATAATCTAGTCTCAACCGATTTACCGTAATTTCCGTATTATAAGACGCTACTTTTTTCACACGCTCTGAACCATGCTGCTTATACGGCGATGCGGCTAATTTACACATGTTAACGCGCTAACGGTGTAGTGTTTAGATCTTATGCCTGAGCCCGAGATACCCATGGAGGAGTTGTCCCATATAGTTCAGCCCTTTTTTCCGACTTTGAACGCTACTAGACTGCGGCACGGGGAGGTGGGTGCTGCGGGGTGAGCGCACGTGCTGAGTGTCGGTCACGTTTCTAAAGCATGGTGATGCCAGCGCTTTGATACCGGCGCTACACCGAGACCCTCGCTTAATGCTCTCTATCTCAGAACAGTTTTAACTCACCGTGGGCTAAAAAAGTAGTTTGGTGTCCTCTTAGTGCGTAAAAGTATAGAAAAGGCAGCGCGATGTTTGTGAAAAAGGAGATGAGAGTGAAACTGCAAAGAGGAGGGACACTTGCCTTTGGCGTAACCTGTCCCGCACCGCGCTCATCTCTCGGCCCTGGTGTAGTGTGTGTGCGCTCTCATGTTACATCGCGGACACCTGCGGCTTATAGACCAGTGCGGCCTTTATATTTTTCCTTTTTTGAATTTACTTGGATATATTCAAGTGTGCTCAATAGTCCAGAATTTACGGTAGAGTGATACCTGGGCTGATATGTGCAGGAATTGAAGAAAGAGAGTTGAAAGATGAGTCATTGGTTTGGATAATCTACAGTACCTAATGGTGTCTCGTGGCACACTGGTTGGGAAACACTTTATTGGAAAATTATGAACACTGATTAGCGGTGGACAAGCTTGACAACAAACAACAACCCAAAAATGGATTTTGTATTTCATTCAAGACTGTGATGTAAGGATAGGGCGACAGTTCGATCACTTCTCCCATCAGAGCATTACTGTCTTTCTGCTTCACCCACGATGCCTAAAAGTTCAAATGGATTAAACTGCCATTTCTCCCATGTCCCTCCAGCCACCATCACCAGCTCCTCGGAGAACGATGACCGCAGCGGCTCCAGCCTGGAGTGGAGTAAGGACGGCAGCCTGAGAGGGAGCGTGCGGAATGGGCTGGGACAGAGCGTGCGGGGCGACACCTGCTCCCCCGTGGCGGAGGAGGACTCCAACAGCAGCACGCCCCATGACACCCCCTCCAGGGCAGAGCCCGGTGCATCCACGGGAGGGGTGGCACCGTCGCACCCTGCGACCAATCACTCGCCAGAGGGACCCGTCACGTACCCCGCGCAGACCTCTTCGCTCATGATGCCCAGGCCCAACTCAGTAGCAGGTGAGGTGAAGGAAGCTTTTAAGACCGGTTTTGTTTAAACCACTGCTGTGTTTGGCCTTTTGGTGCGGTCTGCTACCAGAAAACATTGTATAACAGTGCTCTTAGTTTACATGATCGTAACTAAACTAGGTGCTGATGATGGAGAGAAAACCTGCAACTTCAGCCAAGATGGTCATTAGTGCTGCAACATTATTTGCTATTTAAATAATTTGGGCATTATATCTCTAATTATAATCTTTAATTACATCTCTAATCTCAGCGGGGTCTTGTGTATAGAACACATTTCTCTTTTATTTTAGAACGGTCTAACTGTAAAGCGTGTCATTTTTATAGTTAGTTTTAGTACCCATGTGCACTGATATGAATACTGAGACAGTTGTTCAGTTGTTCAAGGTATTCTTCTCATGTTCTGATAAATTGCCTACTTTTGAAAAGTCAAATCTCTTCACATAAAGAGCCGTTTTGTGCTTTGGTAGATATAATGTACCCTTTAAGTTGCATTTAACAGCCACTGGGACTTACGTGTCTATAATGTCATCACCTAAAGTGCCAGAAGGAACTGACTTCTTCCACTCGCGCTCATTGCATCATTAGATCTTCAGCGTAACACCTTTCTACACGCATAGCTTCTTCACCTCTGTGAATGGCAAAACACCCACGTGCTAATAGTTTTCTTCACCTCACAGTTCCTATAGCAAAACTACTGCCCACCCTGCACACAAACAGTATTTCTACCATTAGTGTGTTGTGTGGGTTGTCTTGAGCTGGATAAGTTTGGTAAGATATCTTACAGGCTCATTGCATAACGTTGCTACATTATTTCCTCTACCTTGAAGTCATGAGCATCAGTATTTTCCGTCCTATTTCCTAGAGCAATGGTCCTCAACTGGTGGGTCGCAGAACCGTTTTCAGAGGGACATAAGCCTTTCCCAGAAAACATTTCTTTACTTTATACACAGAAAAGTATAGAATCACGACTTGACTCTTTTAAAATGACTGTTATCAGGTTGTTTTTATCACCATTTCTGCTTTTTTGGCTTATTTAATGCTTATTCAACAACAATATTTGAAGATAATATTATATTTGACATAATATTTTACAAGTCTAAGTCGTATTTGGGTCACGGCTTGTCATCCCAGCATGATTCAAGTTGAAAATCACTGTTCTAGAGGGATTAGAGTCATTTGAATAATGATATTTTTCAAAGATTACATGGTGGATGGCAAATTGAAGTTTTTTCTTGAAGATAATGGCTAATATGAAGGTTCAAAATACATACAAAATAGCTTAAGAAATGGAAACTATAGACAATACAATAGGATTTATTGGGTGCTATGAATGTCTATCATATGCTTCTGCACGTAGCCATAGCCGTATCAGATGACGTATGATGTACCTGCTGTAAACTTTCGAGCTAAACTATTTAGAACACGGTCTAAAGCTTTGTGTCGCGTCGCGTCTGCTGCTGTCATGTTGGATCCGTAAATAAACTTTTATTTTTTAATCCGTAAACAAACTACAAGCTTCCGTATGTCGAATAGTGCATCTTCGTTTTGCCGTCCCTCCTCGTTCTGTGATTGGTCCCCAAATCTATGCGAAGATTTCGGCCGTGGTCCCCAGACTGCTGTGAAGTTCGAAATGATTCGAGCACACACAGCAGTCTGGGTATTCCCAGAGTAGATTAGTTCGGCACTATTTCAAAATGTAAGAAGGCAAGGCAAGGCAAGGCAAGTTTATTTGTAGAGCACAATTCATACACAAGGCAATTCAAAGTGCTTGCAGTTGCATAAAATTACAAGAAAACAGATCAAATCAATCAATAAAACATCAACATAAAGTTAATCAATTACAGTAAAAGGCAAGAGTTCATAAAATACTTTCAGTTTTCATATGCAAAAAAAGAGCTGTTTTCAGCCTGGATTTGAACATTGTCAGAGTTGAGGCCTGTCTCACATCCTCATGAAGACTGTTCCAGATTTTAGCTGCATGAAACTGAAACGCAGCCTCACCGTGTTTATTATTGACTCAGGGAACCACCAGGAGACCCCTCCCTGAAGTTCTCAGGACCCGAGATGGTTCATACGGCTCTAACATGTCAGAGATGTACTTTGGTACTAAACCATGAAAAGACTTGTACACAAGCAGAGCTGTTTTAAATTCTATTCTCTGAGTGACAGGAAGCCAGTGCAGAGACCGGAGCACTGGACTAATGTGGTCGTATTTCCTGGTTCTTGTCAGGACTCGAGCAGCAGCGTTCTGGATGTACTGCAACTGGCTAACAGCTCGTTTGGAAAGGCCAGTGAGCAGGCCGTTACAGTAGTCTAACCTGCTGGAGACAAACACATGGATGAGTCTCTCTAAGTCTGGTTTTGACACTATTCCTCTGATCTTAGCAATGTTTTTCAGATGGTAAAAAGCTGATGATGTTATTGCTTTGGCTGTTTAAGTTCAGGTCTGAGTCCATGATTACTCCTGGATTTCTAACCTGATTTTTGGTTTCAGAGAGAGAGACTCAAAGTGACTGATAACACTTTGTCTTTGTGTCTGTGGGCCAAAAACAATGATCTCAGTTTTGCCTGAGTTTAGTTGGAGAAAGTTGTTTTGCATCCACAAACTGATCTGTTCGATGCTGTGACAGAGTGTATCTACAGGCCCATGTTCACCTTCCGTCAGTGACACGCACATCTGCGTAGTTGTGGTACGACACGTTGCTGTTTATTAGCTGACCCAATGGAAGCATGTACAAGTTGAATAAGAGGGGTCCCAAGATTGACCCCTGGGGGACTCCACAGGTCATGGAAATTTTGTCTGAGACACAGTTGCCAATTTCTACAATTTCTGAATGTTAGCCTTTAGCTCTAATTTGAGAGATACTGAAATATGAACTGCTAAACTAATACAAGATTCACCTGCATATCAAAACATGTTTGCAAAGGCCTAAACTAAAGGTTTTATAATTCAGACCCATGGAGACAGATTATTCTGCTCAAGAGGACAATGTAGCAGGTTTTGCGATTCATTTCTTACTTCTTGTGTGTGTGGACTTGTTTTAAATGTGCTTCTTTAACTTTCTATCAACGTCATGCCAAATGCTGCGTGTGACTTCGGGCCCCTTCATCTCTCTGAGTGGCGTCGCCTGTCAGTGGCAGATTGTATGACATGACTTGTGCCCAAGGCTGGCAACTAACTTGTCATCCCCTGTCTGAGAAAATGACACTTGAACGTGGAGTTAGACCTGGAGATTTACTGCAGTGACGAGGAGGTTATTGGAGTGTGGCCGATGCTTACAAAGTAGTAGTAGCAGGATTAGGTCAGTGATCCCCATAGTTTTGAGTCAAGACATGTACCACCTCATATTTGATCCACAAGTACCAGCAGAAGCCACTCTCGTCCCCTGAATGTCACCTGCACCCCTGCTTGAGAAGCACTGGATTAGGCAGCTGTTGTACATTGTGCCTGGTCCGTGGCTGGTCCATGTAGGAGCCACTGTCTGCCCGATCCGTTCTGCATTCCTGCCTGTTATGGCTCCTCCACACAGCTGTCACAGTTGTTGATACCCCTGCCCCCCTTTACGCCCGCTCTCTTTTAACTGTTTTGTGATTGTGTCGTTTTGGGGCCCTCGGGCTTACCTCCCCTCCTGTTTTTGCTATTGACCCCGGCCCCGTGTCGCTGTAACTCATGGAGCCACCAGATCTGCTTGTAAAAAGTCTTTTGCAGGCATGTTTTGCGAAGGCCGACTGAGGACAGGTACCTTGTGTAAGTGTTTTAAAAGAGTGAAAATGCCTATTGGGTTAGACACAATTGTAGAGTCGAAAAAAGCCTATTTATATAAAATAAAGCCTATTTATATAAAATAAAGGTTCTATTTATTCTATTCTAACACTGTGGAAAAGCGATTTCAAAAGTATCAATTGTTAACAGCTTTACCATATCGTGCCTTTCAGATTCACATACAATTGGAACTTTTGTAAAAATGAACTTATTTGAAGTGTTAACAAGTAGTACAAGAGTATAATGTTACATATAGGGTTGCAAAGGGGCAGTTCTCAACTTCCATACTTTTAAATAAGCATTATGTTTTTCCTTTTTTTCGATAAATAAACAATTGGTGAACTATTAGTTATGTAATTTTCATGTTTGAAACATGAAACATGCATTTGAGTATTGTTAAACCATGACCCATACAGGAAGTGTGACTCTCCATATTGTCATGCCAAAACATACATTTGGCTTGATAAGCACTGTGACAAATGGCAAAGTTTTATATCTTGATTTTCTTTGATCACACTGTGATTGGTTAAATTCACCTATCTCTTACTCAGATCATGTTGAAGGGTGATCAATACTGTATGGGCAGTGGATGGGGCTAGTGTCTGAGCAGCATTAAACATGTTTTTTATAATGAGTATGTAATGTGTATGTAATTCTTAAACTGTATCTTTTGCTGCCCCTTGGCCAGGACTCCCTTGAAAAAGAGGTTTTTAATCTCAATGGGACTTTCCTGGTTAAATAAAGGTTAAATAAAAAAAAAATTAAAAAAAAACAGAACAGACCTAAATTATACAGCAGTCAAAACTATATAATATTGCTTACGCTAGGTGATAATAATATACGAATGATGGATCCAAACATGAAATTAATCAATTCCATTTCCAAAAGCTTGTCTTTGTATTGGCCATACACCTAAAACATTGTCATCTTCATACTCCATTAATCCCCATATATTCCCATTAATTCCTATAAATTCCTGTTAATTCCCATGTAAAACTTTCAACATTGAAAATTCCCAGAATTTTGCAACCATAGTTACATCCTCATCAAAAACATACCAATCAGATTAATTTGTGCATGTTTCAATAATCCTCTAACCCTGTAACCTTTAAAAGTAAATGTCTTCAGCCATCATAGATTTCCATTGTAGTTTGTGAGGAAAAACAGAGACCACATGCGCTGGTCGAAGTATAGAGCATCTTTACTCAACTACCTGCAGCTATTACAGTATGTTTGAAAGCAGGTTATTCAGATATGTCCATCTCCTTTTTCCGCGTTCAAAACAGCAACCCACGCTCTGGTAAACGTCACGCAGAGATTTCCATGAAGCTCCACTGCGTATTAAAGCCCAGAAACTTTCACCAAACTGGTTCAGATCCCGTTCATTGGTGAGACTCTCTCTTCCTTGCACGGATTAGCATGTCTGCGGGGAATTTAAAATGAACAATCTACCCTCTGCTGGTGTTTTGCATAACTACATTTGTATAATTGGGGGTATTATCTAGACACATGCATGATTTCAAGTTATGCTAACAAAATATCAGTCATGGTATCCAAGTCTCTAGTTGTAAAAGCTTAGACCTTTGTGCATTAAAAAAAAAAAACTGCAATACTCCACTCCTAAACGATTCAGTGTACCAAACCTTGAAGGAAGCAAAACGTTATATAAATGTATTCAGAAACATAAAGACTAATGAAACGACATGGTGTTGAGTGTTGAAAACTAGCCTAATGAAAACTCTATCTTTGGTGAAATGTACACATTAAGTTGCATGAGATCCAAGCATAGACTCCCCCATAAAGCAAACCGAGCAGGAAGCATGTGCGAGTGGGCTATAGGGTTTACTGTATGAGCTGATGTCATAGATATGCGGCGCTGCCCTCTGGGAACCTGCAGAATTCATGCCTCACTTTACAAAGCCCAGGGTGTGACATCAAGGCCTGGGCTTACATGGAGCAGACAGCGGCACAGTATACCACAAGGAGTGGCGACGCTATACATTTTTGTATGTAGTTGTCAAGTTTCAGTTGCCAAAGTATATCTTATTCAAGTGCTAAGCAATCTTTTTTGAGCCTAACGCTTAGGGCTGTGTACCGTTAAACAATACCAGTCTGGTGTTGGAAAAACAAGATTAGGCATAACGGGGATCGAAAAAAAATGTAAGTATTGAAAGCAGGTACAGAATAAAATCTTATATCTTTAGATCCAAGTTTTGATGCTGTTCAGAGACAACTTTAAAGGAAATGACTTGGTTGTTTCAGCTCAAATAAATATATATTTTCCCCTATTTTTCCCCAATTTTTTTCTTATTTTCGTCCCAATTTTCGTTTTCTAAATTTCCCCCCACATTTTTTAAATTACTAATATTTTCCCCAATTAAAAAAAAAAGATTTCCCCTATTTATTCCACATCTTTTACCTATTTTTACCCCCATTTTTTTAAACACATTTTTTCCTTATTTCACCCAATTTTCCTCCATTTTTCTCCCCAGATTATTCCCCCTCATTCACACATTTCTTGACATTGGAGATGAACCCGACACTGTAAATTTGCAGATCTTCCACACATTATTGTTCTGTTTTCTGGTTCTAGACTGACAAAGACTTTAGCATCGGTATCGAAAACCAAGTAACGTTATTAAGTATAGAAAAAAATGTAACCATCGCTAATATAATCTGTCCATATAAGCGCATCTCCCTGGTAAATCACGATGCAGCTCGGTCACTGTAGACAGGAACCTCTGAAACACCCACTGTGGTGATGGCACAGAAATATCAAGCGCTGCACTTTCACATTAGAAGTGTTGAATTTGTGATGGATGCGCGTTCATAGTTCAGTATATTGCAACCATGCCTGACAGCTGATGTAGTTGCACAAAGCCTGAGTTTTTCTGTTTTCTGTCCCCCCTCTGCCCTAATGCCAATCAACAGGTGTGCAGCGGGGCCCCTAGAATGTCAGCTATGTTTTGTAGAGGGGAATGCCCTGCGTCCTGCCCTGAAGTGTCGTTTACCCTGGCCTGGTAAACACGCGCTCTCCCGGGGGACCGTTAGCCGCTGTGGGAGCTCCGGCGGGCGGCGCTTTGAACTGTGTTGGAGCATGTTACACACATGTGGGGCATGCACAGCTGTTAGCGTGGACAAACATGTACACAAATGTTGCTGTGTGTCTTTGAGAATTACTTCATTTTCCTACTTTGTTTGTTTGGGTTGATATCGAAATTAAATCTTTTTCATTCTTAACCTCTTAAACCCCACCAGAGCCGAGCGCATTTTCTCCAATTCGGCATTACCCAAATCTAAAAACTTCTGGAAAAAACCGTCAAAATAGAGATCAAAGCGCACTGGGAAATCAACAATAATACAATAAAAAAGCGACAAAAACACGGCTAAAAACTGATCGGTTTTGTAGGTCTTAGCGTTCAAACGGGACTGTAAGGTCCATTCAAGAAGCTTTTAGATTTGGGTAATGCTGAACCGGGGACGATGTGCTCGGTGGGGGCTAAGAGGTTAAAGACATACTTTTGCTAAGCTAGTGTTGAGTTTTATGGCATTATAGTTAATCTTGTGACGTATCAACATGTAAAATGTAAAATGACTATCCTACTGCTGTATAACAGGTGTTTTAGTTCAGTCGAGACCTTTTATCTTTCAAACTCTGGAGCGAAAGTGCAGTGACGAGTGATTAGTGGGCGTTTACGAGAAAGTTGGTGCAGATTGGCAGTTGCATCTATGTCAGTCAGCTCCAGGGCAGCTGTGGTTACAGAAATCGCATACCACCAAGTGTGCGAAGGCAATGCAATGTAAAGAGTCATTGTCTTTTTTTTAAAGAGCTTGAGGGGCACGGTAGTACAGCGGTTAGCGCTCGTGCTTCACAGCTAAAAGGTCCCGGGTTCGATTCCCACCTGGACGGGGCCTTTCTGTGTGGTGTTTGCATGTTCTCCCCGTGTCTGCGTAGGTTTCCTCCGCGTACTCCAGTTTCCCTTACCACTAAAAACATGTACAATAGGCCAAGATGAATGAGAGTGTGCATGGGGATGACGGATGGAAATTAGCCTAAGGCTACAATCCGGTGTGGCGTGTTTACATGCATGTGACCCCATGTATGTTCATTAACATGCACTGTCCCGACCAAATAAACTAATAAATAAAATAAATAAATGATAGGCGACGAATACATTAATATTTGAATTAAAAAAAGGCTGTTTTGCAATGAACCATCCAGCATGATTGCATATGTGGCCTTCTCCTGCCCTCTGTGTGTTTAGTGACCCTCTACAGACTGTGTAGATTCTCCTGTACAGAATGTTGCAGTATTAATTTTTACGAAAGTTAGAAAGTTTGACTGAACTGTGCCACTGCAATGCAGTCCTCCAACCTCCCGTTCACTTCACTATACAGCAGTCTGACAAGCATAGACTTCGCAATTAATAAAGTTCAGTTATGAAAGCAAGGTGCATTACATGTTTTCATTTCAAAACCTGCAATCTAACATTTGTTGTTATTTGTCTAATGTGTGGCTTTTTTTTTGTTAACTTATTTTGTTTTTTATCACAATTGATTTGGTCCATCCATCCATCCATCTTCTTCCACTTGTCCGTTGCCGGGTCGTGGGGGCAGCTGTTGGAGCTGCCCAAATCACATTGCACCAGCCCCTATGGCTCCTCCTGCAGGTGGTGGGTCCACAGAAGCACGGCCTCACGATTCAAACCGGGCCTGTTGGTCTCTCATAAGGGGCTTCTGACCCGTCACCTAGGACCTGTTTGCCATGGGAGACCCTACCAGAGACACAAAGCCCCCGACAACAGAGCTCCTGGATCATTCGGGTGCTCAAACCCCTCCACCACGTTAAGGTGGCGTTTCCAGGAGGAGTACAATTGATTTGGTGTATGAGCTAAAGTCAATTTTTGGGATGAAAAAATATTGATCGATCGATTGGTTGACTGAAGGAACAAACCTTTTGTGGGCGACATTTTTGAGATTTGTGCCACTAAACTAGAGGATCATCAGTTTAGTGCACTCTTTTTCAGATTACGTTTGTTATACCCATTGTGTTCTTAAGTGCTTAAATCCAATTGCAGTCTATACTTGTTGTTTCCATTTGTTCTGCTCCCCCCGGTAATCAAGCTTGAATCAACAGCGAAATGTTTTGCATGGAAATAGAAAATGGCTGGTTAGGTTAATATTTCCAGCCCTTTTAAAAGTTGTATCCGTCCAATTAAACTCCCCAGCTTTTAGGGGAGAATGTTATAATGAGTTCACTCCGGCGGTGTCAAAGCACAGCCGCTAATTCACTTTCCCAGAGTTCTTGTGCTGTTTGCCGCTGATAATTCTGTTTGGGCCAATTGGGTATAAGCTCTATCGACCTGTTTTAAGTAATGCCCGCTTGCTGACCGCTTCGGCCGGTGTCTACATTGATCGCGAGAGAAAACACTGCAAGTCTTTTTTCTTTTTTTGTTGTTGTATTTGTCCATGGAAAGGCTACACCAAGATCTGTAAAAGCGTCTATTTTCTGAGAGTTTGTCAGCGCATCTACGACTCAGCAGGAAGGGGAAGGGGAAGCCGTAGCCTCGATCAATCCGGTGGAGTTTTTCGAGACACTTTTCTTTTTTTTTTGGAGTCCAGCACAGTGCCACTCCATAGACAGAACTAACAGATATGAGGCAGCCACACGTCCGATCGCAGAGAGCCAGTGTGGTCCCCCGCGGAGTTAGCTAAGATGGACTGACAAGGCGAGTTATATAATGTTCCCTTCAACAGATGGAGATTTACTGCTCGGATATAGCTGTTCTGACTGCTCTGACTGGGGTTTTTAATGTGTCATTTTTATTGGAAACATTTTCTACAACATACAAGTGTTTTTGTTCAAACAAGGCTGCGTACCAATTCGCCCAACAATTGGAATAAAATACAAGTATTTATTGGTTTATCTAAATACTGCAGTAAGAAATAATGTCTGTGCTTCGTGATGTGAACGTTAATGGTTTCCATGGCAGCAAGGCAATTTTGAGGAGCGCACTTACTGTAGATTTCACTTTACATATTCTACTTCTTTATGGGCATTGTTGGCTAAAGTGGAGAGATTCGAGTTTTTTGTTGTTGCTGTTGACATGTTTGTTTTTTAAGTTTATTCTGTCAAATTTGTATCATTGACAAAAGAATACAGTACTTGGCTTGTCTAGTCTGTGTTCAGTCAGTATTTCATTTTTTCAAGGTTGTACAGTATGCTGGTGCGAGACAGCTATTTAGTTTGAAAAGATATTGAGACAAACAGAACCATTTTGGTTTAGATTTAGATGTATTTATTTGAAAAGGGACAGTGCACATTAATCAACATTTTACAATGTAAATATGCCCGAGTTAGCAGAAGAAGCTAATTTTCATCGGTAGACCCTTGGGCAGATGTCTAAGCCAGCCTAAAAAAACAGGATTAAAATCACACAGCAATTTATAAAACACAATATAGTTACATACATACATAGTACATGAAATGAGCCAAGTATACATTTTCAATATAACTAGTGCTCACAAGTCTCTGTCTCCACAAGCCACTTTTTGGCATTCACCGCTCTGGCTGTGTTCTCTCGCTGTTAAGAAAGTTTTCATTGATTGATGACTAATGAACGTTACACAAACTTTGAAAGTACGCTTATCAGGCTATGTATATTATTTCAATTTTGGTACATTTTGTTACACTGTGTTTACCTTCGTCAGCCCCGCCCACTTTAGTTTATTGTTTCCTCTTTGTGTAAGCACTTGCCGTGGGTTGGGCGAGTGTGAAGAAAATTAAATTGGAATAAACAATGCGATAAAGCTCAGAGGAAATGAGTTTGCCTCACCTCAGACTGATCACAGAACGGGAAGATGAAATGAAAAAGTGGCCTTAGATCATTTTTAGTGATATTTTTTCCCTCAGTTCCTTTTTTCACTCTGCATGGACAGTTTGGCTGTGAGGATGCGGTTTGTCAGAAATGTTGCTCGTTACTTTGAAACCAGAAAGTTAGCTCAAGTCAGACCGACAGCCATGTGCACAAGATGGCAGTGCCCATAGTGTATGTTCCTGAATAAGGGGAGAAGAATTGAATGTCATACATAGTCTACATTATATCAGTATTTAAAGCCACACCGTAAAATATCGAATATGTTCAGAATGATCAGCTAGACACTAACTACGCTGTTTGTGCAAAATAAGGCATTACAGAGAGGGCAGACCGCTACGCTACCCTTTGTCAGATAAAAGCTGTAAAAGCCCATGGAGACGTTTACTGCTTTTATCCTGCTCTCGGCAAAGTTACAGGGCAGGTTCGAGGAGAGTGCGAGAGAAATGTTGTGCAGTGTGCTTTTTTTTTAAGGAATGCTTTTTTCCGTGATTTGTCCTCAATTATATTGTATGTATTATGTTGATGAAAATACTAAAAAACACCTGACATTTTGGACATACTTGCATAACATGTTAGACTTGAATTTACGAAACACTCGCGTCTTCAGTAAATGTATACGCATATGACTGTGAAAGTGTGAGTGTCTTTTTGTAATGCTAACTTATTTATTTCTCAATCTCTGTAAGTTTTTCAAAAGAATCCTCTCTTTCAACCTTTCAAACTGTCATTCTTCTTCATCTAAAGGTTATACGAGATAACAATAAACTTCTGCATCTGTGTGGCAAAAAAAAAAAAAAGGTACCAAAGTGAGCAGGTCTGGGAGTCAAGTCTGGCTGATACTGAGGCTTTGTGTCGGGCCGGTGGAGCTAAGGACCTCTCCCTATTGTAGTGTTTTCAAAGGTTAGATAGGCCCAAAGAAAAGAGCGAATATTTTCATCAGAAATATGACCCGACAAATGTGGAGCTTCAAAGTCCACCGCAGACGGCGTCGACTTCAAGGTGTTATGCGCAGGTTTCATCAGCACGCGGAGCAGAGGAAGAGCATTATGAGAGATGGGAACATTGAGAGGTGCCGCGCGGCTCGACAAAAGGCAAAATGGGAAAAAACATTATCCGCAAATGAGAAAAGGCGTTATCAAGTCAGGATTTTGGTAAGCTCAGTATGAACGTTTTGTAAAGACTTTCCATTTTTGCTGTTAATACAAATTTTGGCTTTTAGCGCACCCTGAAATTAGTCTGTCTTCAATTTTGATGTCACGTTATGCGGTAAGATATTCCATAATTCATACAAAACTCAGGAGTCACTTTTAAGTCATTGTGGCATGTATTAAAAAACAATAGTAACACTATAACTAACCAGAAGGAGGCCCCAATGGAACCAATGATTCGTTTTAGTTGTTTCCTTATAAGATCAAGAGAGACTGTTGGGCAACATATATAAAGCATAAATCTGGGGAGCAATCTTCCGTTGTTGGTGTTGTCGATTCGAGTCTTGGCTCCGACAGTTTGTTGGTTGTCTCTCCCCGCTCTTCACTCACATCCACCCTGTCAGGTCCTGTCTGGTAAAACCAAAGGGCAAAAAAATCCTCAGAAAAACCCATATACACATCAAATCTCTACTATTGGTGCCTAATGTAGGTGGAAAGGCTCTATATAAATTTAGACCTTTTGATAATAACAAGATAATAATGCCTTGGTGGAGGTCGGTTTTGTCAAATTGTATCAGGACCCACTATGATGAGCTTTAACCTAACATGTTAGGTTAAGGCTTTTATTCCAGTGGATACAATGTTAAATACTGTATTTCCCAAATTATTTTGTTGATTTAAACATTTAAATTGCCTAAGGCTAATTTTTTTGTAGCAAAACATGAGAGGATAGAAAAAGGAGGTCAATGATTTATGCAAGATGCTTCTATCACATTGTTCCTATTCACCTTAATGTGGAAAGATGCATGCAACATGAATGAATAAAAGGCATGAATGAATAAATTGATATAAAACCCTAGCTGTGACAAATCTCTGTGGGACTGGATCATCATAAAGAATAAAAAATAAACTATTAAAGACTTACATGCCCAACATAATCCACCATTTGCAGCCATTTCATAAATGTTATTTTCTTCACATTTAGAGAATATTCCATCATTGCCCCCTCTGACACTTTTGCCTTCATTGCTCCACTGCCTCGTGGTGTGGATACGGTGACAGGTTGGGGACAGCAGAGGGAATAGGAGAGGGAGACAGGCAGACCCTTTCTCTGTATGTGCCGCCGCTGCCGCCGCAGCTGACTGGGTTCACTGGGGCAGAGAGAACGCTTTGTGCCCTCCGCCAGTTCATCCACTCTCCAGGGACTGACTCCAAAGTCCCTGCAGCCTGCCCCTCGCCTGCTTGGCTACATATGGTGTATATTTTATTTTGGGAGTTCAAAAAGAAGCTCTGTTTTGGTTCAGCAATGTGATGTAAGTAGTGCTTGTAGTTGTTTACATTGAATATGTTAAATGGGAGTGTATTTATGAGTTACGGATAGAACAGGCTGAGTTAAAATTTGTCTAAAACTGTTACTACCGCAGTTTACTTCTACTTCTGTTACTTCTATTATGCTACTACTAGTGCTACTATATGTGCTACTGCCACCACTACAAACCCCTCAACTATGACACTTCCCCATAGATACAGACGGCAACGTGTCATACAAGGGGGCGTGGCCTAGCCAAGGGGAATAAAACTCCTCATGGGAATTTATATTTTTCACTCTTTTTAGCCGTTTTCTGGCAGACTATAAACATGTTTATCACACACCAATAAAGTCCAGCCAAAATCAGGTCCATATGGGTGTTTTTCCACAGCGAATTGTTCAGTAGAAGCGAAAAACGGGACTTGTTAGCATCGCATCGCTAACTTTAGCATATGTAGCAGCGTCTTTCCGCTTTCCAACTCAGTTATGCCATGATCCTGCCCCCCACATTGTTCTAACTCTAACCAAATCCCTTTTTCCTAATCCTAACCTTAATCTTAATCCTAACCGTAAACATTTGTAAAACGACAATATTAACTTGATAAAGCCAAATGAAAAAGCTGCATTTGGAATGACATCCAATAAGAATTCACGGGGGCGTGGCTTATGGCTTAACTCGGTTGGAAATCGGAATGAGGCTATGTAGCATGAAGCTAGCATTGCTTTCCTGGTTAGCATCGTCCATTTTTGAAGTTTTTATGGGCTGTTGAACCACTTTGCTCCTTTTCATTCTGTATCTTTATTTAGTAGAAAAGTATATTCATAATTCAGCATTTGTTAAAGTAATGGTTTAGAAATGGGAGGAAGCTTTTTTTCTTTCGAGGCCGTCTGTATCTATACCAAATGCAGAATCCACTACTATTATGATACAGCTAAATATTACTACTTGATAAGAGGCAATGGTGGCTTAGTGGTTTGAGGGATTTCCCACAAACACGAAAGTCGACGGTTCCCACCCTGTGTCCTTGGGCACGACACGCCACTTGACAGTCAATAATGTAAGAAATTTGTGGTGCAATTTTGGGCATCTGGAAAAGCACTGGAGCCACTAAAACTTTTTAAAGGAATGGAATGAAATGAAGTTGAAAAGGTGAGATGATCAGTTGACAACAGACCTGTCCTAATCACGTCTGTAGAAGCCCTTCCTAACCCGAGGATGGTAATATGCTTTGTTAAGTGTACCGATAAATCCACCTTTCTCCAATTAAACGGTGACAGGCTTCATTTAGTTTTATTGGAAAATGAATCAATGGCAGCCTCGTCGGTTCCTGTCTTGTCAGCAGTGAGTTAATTACTGGACATTCCATGAAGTAAGTTCCCTCCGAGTGTGAGGAGGGAGAGAAGTGTAGTGACAATTGAAAAGATAGAGGGGGTGCGTAGAGAGAGAAGAGGGAAAGAGGGAGACACAGAAAAAGTGACTGGGTGACTTTATAAAAGATTTTCTGCAGGTAAAGGACACCTTCTGCAAGCTTTGGCCGTGCTGTTTTCCATGTAAATAACTTTTATATAGAAAAAGAATGTATACTTCGAATGAAAAATCCTGAAATTCAAGGCTATCAGAGCTTATACACCTGAAATTCCCGACATGTATCCACAGGTTTCAGGCAGTTTTTTCAGACATCAGACTAATGTTTTTACTACTATGAATACTTTGGGCGCGAGACGAAGTGGTTCCAGTTCCAGTGAAAAAGAGAGTGAGAGAAAGTGTGTGTGAGAGAGAAAGCGAGAGATTTGTCAGCGTCCACTCAGGGCCAGCGCAAACATCACCATGGAGATCCTATTGAACACACAGTAAAAGCCTAATGCACATCTTTATTATATTACAAGAGCACGTGTCATACTTTAAGGACGAAAAAGGCTTTTGCAATCACAGCCTGAAGGTTTTAGTTTACTTCATGCACATTTTCCTTCCACTATTTACCAAATGTATTTTCACCAAATTGAAGTGCATTAAGCAGTGGCAGAGTGGTTACGGCTGTCTAACAGTAAATCTATTAGTCTGATTGATAAAGACCGGCCTATGTACTATTGTGCCACTTTGTTGCCTCAAACAAGTATTCAAGGTTCCTCTCCGAGTGCTCACTTTAAACACATCCACATTTTGATAATTATGATCTACTATACGAATGTCTACATGGCAGTACATGACATTAGAGGTCTAAAGTTTACGGTTTGCAGGTTTTAAAGATGGCAAGACCTAGTGAAGACAGGATATTTTGTTGTTGTACAATGTACACCCTATTTCCAATGGAATTTGAGAATTGAAACCATTAAAATTGTGTTTTTGATTAAATAACAATTAATTACACAGCTCTAATGTATAGATTAAATTTGAATCATGGTTTATTTCTATGGTTTATTTGTTTGTCTCATGATGAGTATAATGTTACCTGTACGACCACCAACCACAGTATGTTGAAAATCAATTTAGAAAAAGTAGCAAATTACCGGTAAACCTACACACACTTAATGACACATTTACCAAGACATTATTGACTCCTTGAGCAGCTGAGACGGGAAGTAACTTTATTTGTCAGGAATCTGAAATTCCATTTTTTTTGTTTATTGTTGTTGTTGAATGGGGCCTCGCAAGCTTCAACTGATTATGATCATGCCTTTCTCGCACTCTTCCACGGCTTCCACACTTTCATACCATGTTATTGCTGCCACATTGTAATTTTATGAAATGTTTGACACCGTCTTTACCATCTTTGTCTGTAATACTCCATTATTACTGCGTTGACTCAGTGTTGATCTGGGATTTCCTTTAACTCCTCTATTTGATCCTTGCTACAGTATATAGATAATGGAACAGCCTTGTTACTACACACGTCAGAAGAAAACTAAAAGACCTACACTTAAAGTTGAGATGGAGCTTAAATGCTAGGTATAGGGCTCCTAATCTGCTAACTTTTTAGCATTAAATCTAAACTTTATGGCAAGTCTGTATATTGTAGGAAATTCCCAATACGATATAGACAGCCTGCATAGTATACAGTCATTTCCCCCATGGTAACTTTTGTATTTTTGTTAAGGACAAGTTTTTGTCAATTGTATCCTTCCTCTTACACCCCTTGGGACTCTTCACTCCTCTCTTTAACAGTCAGCTCAAATCAGCTACAGCCTCTCTTTTAACCATTACTGTTACCTGCACACAATGCCCGGAGCAAACTGCAGCTGTCAGCAGACTGGGCCTCTCCTCTCGTCACTGTGTCTGACATGCCGGTGTGTCACTAAACTCGGCCGCACTGTGAGATGTGCTCTAATGAAGTGTCTGATCGTCGCCTCGCGCCTGCTCTGTCTCTGTCCGCAGCCACCAGCTCCACCAAGTTGGAGGACCTGAGTTTCCTCGATGAGCAGCGGAACACCCCCCTGCGCACCTCCATCCGCCTCCCCTGGCACAACACCGGAGGGAGACCGCCTCACGACACAAAAGGTAAAGAAAAAACAAATCAAAACTGTGGAGTATATCGTATCTATGCAGTAAATCATTGGAAGCAGATTTATTTTCAGTTCTCGTATCAGCAGAATGACTCCATATTATAATAATAATAATAATAATAATGCATTAGTCTTATAGCGCTTTCCAGACCTCAAGCGCTTACATTGTGCATTATTCACACTCCATACTCGTGATAACACCCATCTCGCACCAGCCACCCCCCCACTCCTCACTCACTACATTCGGCTTCTGTTACTGAACGTTCCATCAATACTAACCAGGCCTACCCTGCTTAGCTTCCAAGGTCTGACGGATCGGCATCGCAAAGGCGTATGACCATATGACTCCAGTGCTTTGGTATTTGGTGTGTTGTATTAGCTGAGAATTTGAAATACACAAAACATTCAACTACTGTAGTAAACTGATAAACCCTATTCACAGGAAGTAATAAAGTGTGTATGTATATATATATATATGCACTGATGTATCATGTTTTGTTTGTTTAACCTAAACCTGATTTGCTTTCATAAAATAATTATTATTCTGACAGACTTGAGGTGCAATGCTGATACGTCCTCTTGTGATGGTTTTGTTTTTTCCGATGTGGAGTACACCCCGTTGCTTTATAATAGGTGATTTATTTTTTGGGCTAAATTGACCTACATTTTTTTGTTATTCTTTCATTCTACTCTCCAAACACGGCTGCATCTTGAGGTGTCATTGGCCATACCGTTTTACGAAAACACACCAAGGGTGCTGGATCAAAACCGTAAAAACAAAAATCCATACAACTGAATAGGCTCACTTTGTTTTTAATTAGCTTATTCATTTGGTCAGATTTTTCTTTGCTTTTTCATCAGTTCCAAAAATGCTGCCACTGTCATATCTATAGGGTTTCCAAAGTATTTTTTGTTGTTGTTTAAAACCCTTAAAATTAGGCAATATAAATAGTAAATTATATTGTCTAAGATAGTATGCTACATGCTCATTGTGCTACTGGACAAAATATAACAAATATATTTTCTACTCCTGATAAACTCTAAATATCTTCATCCCAACACTCCTTTTAGTTATATGTACTACTAAAACTTATAATTACACTGCGTACTTTCACATTCTTGGCTATTTTACAGTAAACCTGCCTGGTACTTGAACATATCCAGGACAACATAAAAGTGTGCCAATGCCGGTCTTGTGTTGTATATTCACCATTTTCAATCAAATAATTGTATGTCTTCTGAGGCGGCATGGTACAGTTAGTGCTCTTGCTTCACAGCTAGAAGGTCCCGGGTTCGATTCCCACCTGGACGGGGCCTTTCTGTGTGGAGTTTGCATGTTCTCCCCGTGTTTGCGTAGGTTTCCTCCGGGTACTCCGGTTTCCCCTACCACTAAAAACATGTACAATAGGCCAGTATGAATGATGTTGTGTGTTTGTGTGTGTGCTTCTGTCAGTCTCCCCCAGGGGAAACTGAAGCTACTAACATAGCATACACCACTGAGTATGGAGTGAATGTAAAATGCTCTCATGTAAAGTGCTTTGTGACCATGTCTGTGAAAGGCGCTATATAAATAAAGATCTTCTTCTTCTCTGCCTCCCCCCTTCAGGTCGATTTGCTCCCTACAAACCGGCGGACATCATGCTCAAGCCCTTGTTATTCGAGGTGCCCAGTATCACCACAGACTCCGTGTTCGTGGGCGGGACTGGCTGTTTCAGGAGCTGGAGGATGTTCTCAAAGCCAGTGAGACCGAGGAGACCCACGGAGCGGTGATCGTAGGCAGCGTGGGCTACGGGAAAACAGCCATCATCTCGCGGCTCGTGGCGCTGAGCTGTCACGGCGGGCGGATGAGGCAAATCGCATCCAACAGCCCAAGCGCATCACCAAAGGGTAATTTTCAAGAGCTCAAAACGCTGACCTTTAAAATCCTGGTGTCATAAGGTGCTGCTCCCCAATCTTACGCCGATTATTTCAGCACGTAAATTGTCTTCACTACAGTACAAAGCGTGCCTGGCTAACTCTAACAGCAGTTGTTTATAGACTTTTTTTTAAAAACTGCTTCACTTCCCTCTGTACCTGCAAAGAGTGAGTCACTTTTACACGCTTTTAATTTAAAGGTGCATTATGCAACTTTTTATGTGGGGGGAAAAAAAGTTTATATTTGTCCGTATTTGACCTTATAGTGACTCTGGTTGTATGAGAGGTTAACATAGCACATTTACTTCCCATCACAGTGGCCTAATAGGGCGCTCCAGGATCAATTGTTTGGAAGGTTTTCTCTGCTGACGGACCCTCTTATCCGAAAATCTACAAAACAATTAATCCTGGGGCGTTGTCGAGAGCACCGTGATGGAAAGTAAAGGCGCCATGCTGACCATGTCAAATATGGACAAACGTACACTTTTTTTTCCCTACATAAAAAGTTGCATAATGCACCTTTAAATTTTACTAAAATAATGAGGCGTCCAAGAGATAAAAATATTTTGTTTGGCCTGGTATTGAAAACATCATGAGCACCGGAGCCTTCATTTCTACAGAGAGTGCCTGGACTACGACGCCATGAAACTGTGGGAGCTAAAGCATTTTAAAATGACGCCTTGGCCTTTTTCAACATGAAGCTAATGGATAGATTACAATATAGCGTAGCTAAAATGATCAGGATGAGACTCGTGAGAGTGTAAAGTCTTTCTAAGCTAGCAGGAGCAGTCAATCGCTCCTGTAGAGAGTTAAAAGCAAGCGCTTACATCTGGTCATGAGGAGATGACCTCACCAAACGGAACTATGTAAACATTTATGAATGAAGCAAAGACCTCCTTCCATTACGTTCGTTATATACTAACATTACACTATGGGGAAAAGCAAAAAAAAAAAAGATGCATATCCTTGAAGATGGTCAATGTCAACGAGTAACACAGCCTAAAGTTGTATAAGTCGTTGCTGGTCGTTGGTCTGTTTAACACGTGTGACTGTGGTTTTGTTAGGTGGCCCGGGACAAAGCGCAGAGCTCCCCCTGAGCCAGCCCCCACAGCCCACCCCTCCCTCCAGCGCCTCTAACACCCTGAGGTCCAGCAGCTGTCCTGGGACGCCCGAGATCCAGAGGCGCAGGGAGGAGGCTGTCCGCCGCCTGGCTGCAAAGGTACGACATTAGCGTTTAAGCTGTATGAACTAGTTTCAAATCCAGTCTCACTAGTCTCAAATTGTTGTAATAAGTATAAAAGTGTGGGTGCATTTTATCCTTGCCGCATCAAATGATGTAATTACAGGCACGCTGAACACAATCTGCAAACATTTAGGTAAATATCGCAATAAGTATTAAAAGGGAAACCAAGGACATTTTCACTGTCTTGTCTGGGCTGTGTGTTTTCGATCTTTCTGATATCTGAGTTATGAGCTGTGGATCAGTGTTGGGCAGCTGCAGAGGTTATTAAGCGCAGTGCTATCTCTTCTCCTTGTATTAAAACTTTAATATCACGGCCTTGTTTGATCTAGTCTGTGTATGTAGTGGACTAAAAGGGGAGTTCAATGTGAGTTTCAGCAGCATTTCGGTTCTAACAAAGAGGAAAAACCTCGCAAATGAAAACCTTGGGTGAAGCACCGTTCGTTTTCCCAATTAAAATCTTCACAAGCTGGAGAAAGGACCTTGCAATCAATGTCACATTGAGGCGCAAATGTAATAATTATTTCATTGGTTATTTTCTGTAAAAAAGCAAACACTGACATCTGTATTTGCTGCCTGCAAGGCCTGTTCTCCTCTGAGATCCGTTTTAAGAAGAGCTGTTAATTAAGCTGTATTAGGAACATTATTGTTCCTAATACGCGCAGCCTCACGTGTGATCCAAATGTCTGATGACTAAGAAGGCAATTCACACAATGCAGTAGCCCTGTGAATGACACTATCTACCAATGGACCATCATTATTTTTCCAAATGACTGTGCTTACTCTGTGCACAGACCTTTTCTAACAAACCCAAGTGCGACTGTGTGTGTGGCAAAGTAAATTGTAATCATTTGGAAATAGTCCAATTACAGATAAGTAAGGTACATTTGCTCACTTTGTAGAATACTGTTTTGATTTCTTTTTGAGCTAAATTAAAGCTCTTCTTTCAGTTTCTTTTTGCAACTCATCACAAACAATTTCAAAGGGTGCGATTCCAGATTGATATTGCTATATTATAAATGCATTTGAACTATTGAGATGTGTGGGAGGGTTAGTGAAAGCCACACACAACTGGAGATGCGGGTACCCCAGAGGTCAATATCGGTCGAAAGTGGGCAAAATTGGTCAATACAACTTAAAGTGATGGTCTGTAAGTTTGCAAAGTGAGGACAGATAGCGTGACCTTGGAAAGTAAACGATCAAATTCCTCTCCTCTTTAACCAGAAGGCCCTTCAAATTATAGATACAAACGGCATCTCGGGAATCGCCCACATATGGGGGAAAACAAAGAAGAGAAAAATCTTAACTTTCTCCAATTATTCAAAAATTACTTTAACAAATGCAGAATTATCAATATAGTTTTCTACCCAATAAAGATACAAAGACATGGAGAGGAGCAAAGTAGTTCAACAGCCCATAAATACATAATGGATATAGACTTGACTTTATTTATGTGTGATAAATAAGTTCATATTCCACCAGAAAACGGCTAAAAAGAGCGAAAAATTGTGTTTCCCAAAAGATAATCTTTTCCCCCTCGGCGAAGCCACGCCCACTTCTATGACGAGATGCTGTCTGTATCTATTAATTGGCAAGATGAGAAGAGCAGGAACAGAATTTTCAAAAGTAAACAATCAAGCTCCTCCCCCTTCCCTCCTGATTGGCCCTGGCAGACAGGTTCACAGGAAAAGCTTGTCTCATTGGTCAACGAGGGAGGCTACTAGACTCTGATTAGTTGCAGAGATCCGGGAAGGAGGGACTTTACAAAAAATAATGTATTTATGTATTATTACTTACTTTTACATCAATATGCAGACCAGGTGGTTGATTTTGCACATTTAAAAAAATGTATGATACATTTACACTTCCAGACTATCACTTTAAAGAGATGAAATTATATATTTTGTAAAACGGTGAAAGTGACAGTGCCAAGAGAAAATAACGTGAAATAGTTATAAAAATTAAGGATACAGTGTAAGAGTTGTCAGAAATGAGCTGACTCATCTGAGTGTGTGTATTCTGCTGCACAGTCCAGTTCAGAGTAGTCAAGTCAAGGATTTGAAAGGCTTCTTTCTTCACTTATGTTTTCATTCTTCTAATATTTACTGTTTACACTCCTTCACCAAGCTCGTCTTCCGTGCACTGGGGAAACTTTGTGACAATTCTCTAGCAATCGGCAAAGTGGAACCCCCCCCGACAGCTCATCTCATGCCACCGTGGCCTATTTGAATATCTTTGTAACCCAAGCTACAATCCCTCAAGCCACTTATTGTGTTAAGTGTTTCCAACTGGCTCCTCTGCCGTCTGCCTGCATGTGGGGCTGTGTTCCTGTGATGTGTGATGCAACAGTGGGCAGCTTCTGTCAACTTCTGTCAACTCTTTTTAATCATTAATTTGAGAGTCGCCCCAACCGACCACCGAGATCATTACTGCCTGACATGAGCTCTGTTACTTATTAACCAGCAGTGGCACAATCCGTCTATCTTACAGGTTTATTGCATTTGATAAGTTTTCTGAAATAGTAAATTGTTTGGCAGCATTTTCTTTTAAATGTTGTATTCTGTCTTTTTTGGGGGGAGATGGTGCGAGGGAAAAGTATTCACTTGCTTTTTGTCTGGAGAAATGCTTTGTCTGACACGTAATTTTCGCTGGTGGAAAGCGCTAAACAGTCTGTCAGCGGGCTAGCAGGAATCCCATCTATTGAGGCGCTCTTCCACTATGAAATAAAATAAAATGCTCGGCTTAACGTGTTAAGATTCAACTATGCATTTCTAAACAGTGAACGCATTTAGCATGGGTGCAGCGACGCCGAAGCTAAACGGCGCGGCACAGATTAAGTAATGAACATAGAGACATAGAGATCTTAATTGGTCTGATGCGAACATGCTACAAAGCAGCAGGTTTTCCCAGTACTTAGTCGTCGTCAGTGCCGTTGGTGCGGCAGATGAACATGTCTGCATCCCGCCTGCTCTCTGTAAGTGTGTCATCCTTCCCATGGGCATTTCTGTAGCCTCCGCACCTTTGCTGTGCCTTCATTTCCCACTGAATCAGGTGCAATTTGAAACTCCGCCGCAGCAGCCTGCCCTTCTGAACGTCTCATTCTCGAGCGCCTCCTGGGATTGACTGCTTTCTTTTAATAGAAGTGCCAAGTAATGACCTAAGCAAGCGTTAACCATTGAGCTCACATCACCTGTTTGAACTGGCATGGGTCAAATAAAAGGCAGAAATGTCACAGATGAATATTTTGGATCTTAAAGTGAGTCTGTAAGTTTGCAAAGTGAGGAGAGATGGAGGGAAATCTGAAAGTAAACCATCAAAGAAAGCCCTTCTTAGCTTGCAAAATGAGGAGAACAGGAACAGAAATTTGAAACAATCAAGCTCCTCCCCCTCCCTCCTGATTAGACCTGACAGGCTGGTTCACAGGAAAAGCTCGTCTCATTGGTCAACACGGGAGGATACTAGACTAGACTAGATGTTGCTGAGATCTGGGAAGGATATTTATATTTTATTACTTACTTTACATCAAAATGCAAGACCAGGTAGTCGATTTTGCACATTTTATTCACCTTATTCCGCCCCCCCCCACTTTTGCCTCTTTTTGCCTTGTCTCGGCACTTCCGTTGTCCTGACACTTCCGGACGAGCGCGAAGCCCGTTCATTTAAACTGAGAACGAGGGAAAACATTCTCCGCTCAAATCTGATGTTTAGTAGATTGATTTGTGTAAAATGTCCAATGTTCATTTGCACCAACAAGTCAACACTGCACCGTTTCTCTGCGCAGCAGAAAATCGGCTTTGTTTTCGTGTAGTAACTGATTTTATCTGGACTTCTCCAGTCCCATGTTAACTGATAGGAGAAAAGGGGCGGGCACAATTCATGGCGGCACCCACGCGAACCTTCGGAATAAGGTGAATAAAATTTGTAAAACATTTAGACTTCCAGACTATCACTTTAATACATCCATTGCCAATGCAAAATGCAAATTGCCATGTCAGTGAGAGGGTAGGGAATACTAAAATGCAACAATAATAGTGAAAGTGCAACATTGAAAGTGGATTTTAACAATATTGAATTGTCATCAGAGCCTAAAATGCGTTGTTCTGCTGCTGTGGGAAAGAAAATTACATTGCCCATCTCACAGCAGCCAACATGAAGAGATTTCTGTTATCAAGACTGTTTTAGATTACAGTATTGAATTGATTGCATCAAACAGATCTTTCTTCCACTTTTCCTGATCCAACATTACATTACTTACTGAGAGTTTGTTTTACTTAGTCATTTCCACTGCTGCCTGCTGAACAGATGTTTACTGTTGGCAAAAAGACGACTTTTTAAGGACATCAAGCTACAGGATCCACTGCTGTTGGGAAAAATTACATTACTATTAAAATAAAAAAAAAAGAAAGTGTAGAAACAGAAAAAAGTTTACAAACATATCCACTGTGGAATAGTGACTTGAACAGTTTTGCCGAACCGTGTGTCTTTTGTCTTTGCAGGTGGTTGCGTATCATTACTGCCAGGCCGACAACACCTACACCTGCCTGGTCCCCGAGTTCGTCCACAGCATCGCGGCCCTGCTCTGCCGCTCCCACCAGCTCACCGCTTACAGAGAGCTCCTCCTCAAGGAGCCGCATCTACAAAGCATGCTCAGTCTGCGCTCCTGTGTGCAAGACCCGCTGGCGGCTTTTAGGAGGGGCGTCCTGGAACCACTCATCGGTCTGAGGAACGGTGAGACTATGATTTCTGTTGGTGTCATTTTGTTTATAAGGTAAAGTAACTTGTATGAGATAAAAAATGTAAGGTATTTGTTTTGTTGCAGCTTGCCTGATAAACTATTTTATAAAATGAACTCATAATCAAGAATTTTGTAAATCAAAGTTGAGGCTTTCAAAATTACAAGTATTTTGGTCATTGGTCATATTAGACCTGGTTTAGTTCTGATTTAATCTTGATCTAGGCCTAATAGCACATTGAAGGCCAGATATTTGATGAGGTGCTACTTGGTGTAAAACGTTGGAGAACCTCTTGCTTAGACCATTGTAGTTATGTAGTTATATTAATAAAATACGTAAAAACCTAGCACTTACAGAATATTCGTAACTGCTTGGGTAACTTCTTAATAGATGTAACCAAAGCCACTCGGCTGGGGTACCTGAAACTCGTTTTTAGCTCTCACAATCCCTCCTGCATGTCCGAATTGTTTATATGCACATTTCAAGCCCGTGTACAGCTTTGAGCGAGGAAGGGGGGGACCAACTCCAAAATAAATTGCACTGATTTAGATTCTACTTCTATCTCCTATCGCCTTTAAAAAAATAAGGTGAAGCCCATGCAACAAGGTCTGCTTTTTGCAGTGTTTACAGCCCCAGCTTTAAGGCGAGACATGGCAGTTGAAAACATCTATTTCTCAGGTCGTGGTCAATGTTGAGATATTTAGCTAGTTTTCTCCCTAAACAAAAAAGACTGAACTTACCCTTTGCGATGCTCGTTATTTCATAACGTTTTGTTTGCAAGCGAGCAGGAAGTTTCCAGAAAGTAACTACAACATTGTGTAGCACCGGCCAGTTTCTCACGCTAATTCATTCACAAATATTGACACATCCAAGTATAGTCTGTGATCCAAAAATTAGGATTTCCTCTCTTGGAGACCGCTTTGGCTAAAGATTGGAGAAATATACAGGCGCATGTGCAGACGATATGAAACTTTAGGGCCCGTTTTCTCAAAATACAAATCTTCACTTTAGTCGCTTCTACAGACTCCAGATACTTTGAAAGGCAAAAAACAAGGTTAGATTAGAATTTTTATAGATTTATTTTGTGTGCTTATAAATTGCTTATTCAAAAACTAAACAAGATATCCAAATCCCCTCTGAAAAAAATCTTTGTAAATAATATATCAACAAATTAAAACTACAAATTCCAGAATTACAATATCATGACAGTGTGAGAAGCGATATGGAAAGTTTAGTCCCCTGGCTTGGCTCAAACTCACATTCCACCAGTTGCAATGTTTTTTTCCCCATCCCCACAGGCTTTATTGGACAGGACAGCACAGATTTATAGGGAGGGAGAGAGACATTCAGCAAATGCTTGGAGCCTTTCGATTGCCTGCCTAAGTTTGAGGGTCACAGCGAGTTACAAAAGTTACCTGCTGCACTTTGATGTTATTTTGTGGACAATTTCTGTTAAAAATCCAGCCGGTGTTGGAAAACTCCACTTCAATAACTGTTCGCGACATCTCTGAAAGCTCCAAATTGAGTTGCGCCAATAAACGGCGGAAAGAAAAACAAGTCCAGTGACCCCTCCGCAGCCCGCTGATGTTATAAAATAAACCTGGATGCTTTTTATGTGTGTGTTGTTCCAGAGCGGAAGATTCCAGACGATGACCACATTATTTTGATCGACGGGCTGAATGAAGCCGAGTTTCACAAGCCGGACTACGGTGACACAATCGCCTCTTTCATCACTAAAATTATCACCAAATTTCCTCCCTGGCTCAAACTGGTGGTCACCGTTCGGGTCAACCTGCTGGTAAGGAGGACTCAGGGCTGTGTAAAGCAGTGGTCGACTTTTATTTTTGCTGTGATTTGTTGGGCCAGAGTTGTTGAGTTTCAACACATACTGATTAAAGGGAAAGAAAATAAGACTTTGCTATGTGCTAAGCTAAATGGTTGAATACGTTGTTGCGAGATCATTTTTGGCCATATCATATAGTGTGAAACTGAGGTTGGAGAGGACATTATACAAACTGTCTGACTAGTCGTGTCGTTTAGCCGTAGTAGCATTGTTTTCTCCATTCATTCCCAGTCGTGTAGTTTTAAAAAGTACGGAAATACTGTTTTAAAGTAGAAAATATGGATATAAATAGAACTGAATCATTTGAAGTGTAGAAAATATGTTATTTTCTTCGATATGGCATAAGGTCAGTCACAATTATCAAAGAGTCATGAAATAACTAAAATAGATAATAGATAAAACAGTCTCAAGAAAGTAAGTGGTGCTTTCCATGTGATTACATTGCACAAGATGGCCACCAGAACTGTCATTCGTTCCAACGTATTACTATGGGCAAGTCCTATCTAGAGTTTTATTAAAGATCTTTGTGTGGCGTACAGTACCTTGACTAGAATTAGCGCCTTTTTAAACATTTTCCAAAAGAATTATTACTTTTCTAGATCATTACTTTTTATCGAGTGTTCAGTAACATTAGCAACATTAGCATCATCTGTGTTTAAAGCTGCAGTACCTGAATTACTCCATTGTCAAACCTTGAAAGTCGGAGGTAGGTGAGTAAAATCTCTCAGCTGTTGCCTAAACACGTTTCTATCTCTCGCAGACCCTCTGCACATCCAGAGTTGAGCCCAAGCTAACACTGCTAATTTAGCCTCTGACTTCCTCATTCGCACTGGAGGAAAATGCGCGATTTAGACTCAAAACAGCGCACATGGTCTGTTTGTCTGTCACAAATTACCACAGCTTTAAAGGAGACATATCATCAAGACTTTTTGAGCACTAAGTCATGTTGTGACGTCCCTTCATCCTGTAATCCTGTTTACTTTGGTCATTTCTCCTCGGATTCTTCTTCTATTGCCGCACTCCAATCTGTACTTCCTTGGTTATGTTGCATCATAGGAAAAAAAAAGGATTACCTAAATTGTCCTCCACAGTTTAAGCCCATAATCTAACTGCGGCGCCATGAAGTTGCCCGCCACATTCAATGTTGGGTGAAAGTTTGTTTGTGCAAAGTCAGTTCCAACTGCTTCCTGCGGGCGGAGCTCCAGGCAGACCCCTCACTAGCCCTGGCCCTTTGTGTTTTTCGAGCCATCCTTACAGAAACATGATTTCAATGGAATGTTTTGATAACCTACTGGGCACTCGAGACTCGTGGCAAAGCTCTCCACAGCATGATGACAGAATAGCGCGGTATAGAAATCCAGCCTGTCAGACAAAAGTATGAGCGAGCTACTTTTGTGCTACTCGTTCATGGCAGAGGTCACACCCGGTCACCCGCTTCTCCTCCTCCTCACCCTCGACCGGCTGGACTCGTGTGATGATTGCTACAAATGTGCCCTGCCTGACAAGTGCAGCAGTTTTAGTCGGAGGCGCTGGACTTTTTTGAGTAGCTGACTGACTGACACGGACAGCACTTGTTATTTAATGACCCACGCCGCTGGCCATTAGTATGCGCCGTTTGACTCCGAGTTCAGCCCATTTATTTTTAATTTTAAAACTGCAAGACATAATTAAAATTTGTTTTATGGTGAGGTCGACCTAATGTGATTAATCAGTAATTCGGATGCTCCGTATTCTGCTCACTGAAGCCTTGAGGCAGCGTGCTGCGCTTTCTGCCCCGCTTTGACAACAGAAATGGGGGGGATTTTGTGATATTTGTATAGTAAGTACAGCAGAATATAGCTGAAGAATCACTGTTTATTACATAGAAGCTGCATGCTACTTTGACAGCAACACCGTCGAACTCAACCACATCAGCATCACATTCTATCCCTTTCTGTCACCTGTATCTTGATTCATGCAGCACTCGCGCTCACCTCCCGCTCTGATTCATACACGTCCGTATTATTTGTTTATTGTAGCTGCACGCTGATGCAGAAAGGGAAGCGTTATCTTACTGAGCCCTCTGTTGCTCGAGCCGCAGACAGGCAGCGGATTGTGGGATTAAGGTGCATTGATTCGCACAGCCCCCAGGACATAGATTGAAATGTGAGCTCCCGGTTCAGGCCACTCCAAAGTGCGCCGGTTGCTCTCGCTGAACCCCATCCACTTCCATTCGCTCTCCCCCTAGCTTCTTAATACTCTCTCGCTGTCCGTTTTCTCCTTGGAGCCACGTTTGAGGCAGCGTGAGGAGTCTGCTCTGGTCAGATAGCGCAGCGTGTTCACCTCGCCGCCGCTCAAAGACACTAAGGCTGATAGTTTGGCACACAGTGGGGATTAGGATGACAGAAACCCTGGTGCTCGCATTCTTTTGTTTGCGTTTCGGTACGCAACATTATTTGTAATGCCGATAGATATAGCGCAATTACACAAGAGCAAGTCGAGCTTTTGTGGATATACAGTGGTTCAGGAAATAGAATGATCGATTCCTATGTTATTATATGTTGATAATAGGGATGGGCGGATCGATACCACAGTATCGATATATCGACACCAAACGGCTACTTTTAAGTACTACTACTACTTTGAACTAATTTGCATATGTAAAAAGAAGGCGTGGCAGCAATTTTAAACACAAAAGGACGATTTATATCTTTGTTCTGAGCAAAAACAGTCCACAGCAGCAGAGCATTGAACTGAGCCAGCCATATCATTCTGGTTTAGGTTCTGTTTGTCATTAAGTATTAATTTTAAACTTTGTTTATGTATTTAATTTCACATTAACATTGTTCAATTAACCAGTTAAAGTAATATAATTATAATGTACCTATTATTTATAAAAAATAACCAGTTTTAGAAATGTATATTGATTGAAATACATTCACCCATATAAAATGACCAGTATTGGTATCGGTATCGACAAAAATGACCCCAAAAGTATCGGTATCGTATCTATTCCAAAAAGTGTGGTATTGCCTATCCTTAGTTGAAAATCTGTAATTCGGCATATATTTATTGTATACTTTTAAACTTTTTGAATGTTTGAGATGTTTTATGATTCAGTTATTGAATATTTATGTCAGTGCAAAATGTTAGCTTTTCTTTTTCCATATTTTGAATATATTTTATTATTACTTGAGGGCTTCATACACATTGCCTTTAAGTTACAGCTGTGGTTTCAATTGAGTTTTATAATGGAACCATATTTCAAACTGAAACTATTCATTTTTTTTTTTAGTAGATTGATGATTTTAAAGATGATCTTAAAATGGAGAAATACATCCACATCCTCAAACATATAAATTGCATGCTGGTATCCAAAAGTGAACCTCTTCTCGTGCTTCTGTGTCTCAAAGATATTTGTTTCTCTTCACCTCTCACAGGAGATCACCAGCCTGCTGCCTTTCACCCAGATCTCGCTCGACGACTTCGCTGACAACAAGGAAATCAGCTGCGACCTCAACGCCTACATCCAGTACCGCGTCAACGGAAGCCGCGACATCACCAACAACATCAGCCTGAACGGGAAGGCCGACCCCCTCACCGTGAGCAAGCTGAGCAGCCACCTCATCTCCCGCAGCCAGGGCTCCTACCTGTATCTCAAACTCACCCTGGACCTCTTCGAAAAGGGTCACCTGGTCATCAAGAGCGCGAGCTACAAAGTGGTTCCCGTCTCCGTCTCGGAGCTCTACCAACTGCAGTGCAACATGAAGTTCATGACCAACTCCGCCTTCGAGCGCTCCTTGCCCATTCTGAACGTGGCGCTCGCCTCGCTGCACCCGCTGACGGACGAGCAGCTCTTCCAGGCGATCAACGCGGGGTTTGTCCGAGGGGAGCTGCAGTGGGAGGACTTTCAGCAGCGCATGGAGCTCCTGTCCTGTTTCCTGATCAAGAGGAGGGACAAGACGCGCATGTTCTGCCACCCGTCGTTCAGGGAGTGGCTGGTGTGGCGGGCCGACGGAGAGAGTACGGATTTCCTGTGCGATCCAAGGTTGGTCTTTCTTTGTTTGGCTCTTTTTAACTGTGCTTCGAGGTCTGAAGGTCTGAAGAGCTTAAGTGACGCTTTACTGCCAAAAAGAACATCTACTAGACCAGGGTTTCTAAAACTGTGGTACAGACACAACTCAGGCGCCTCTGTCTAGATTTAAGTGATAATCTGTAAGTTTACTTTTCAAATTTCAAATTTCTCTCTCCCTGTTTTGCAAGCTTTATCACTTTAATTTAGAGTCAACTTTCTTCACTGTTCTGTACTCCTTTGTTTTGGTCCTCAGAACTCCACAGAGGTGGTCAGTAACGAAGTACTTGGTAGAGTTTTTTATGATCTGTACTTAAATTGAGTTGTATTTTTGTTGAGAGCAGATTACTTTTAGCCAGTACATTTGAGAGATAAATATAATACTTTCTACTCTATTCACTGTCAATGCCATTGATTCACAACTAGGAAGAAGGTTTGTCCCTGTCGTGTTGCTGTACGGGAAATTAATTCAGGAATATTTTGTTTGTGTTTTGAAGCTGCAAAGTAATTTTTCATAACACTAACACAGCACTATTTTCTGCAGCATATCTTCAGTATGTTCACTTCAGTAAAACATTTGACTGAGCAACTCTTGAAATTAAATACAGTAGAATCAAGTACTTTGACTGGAACTACATCCATCATGAATTGGCCCTTTGAAAAACAAATTGAAAAAATGTAGTCATATCTGGCTGGTAGAATAGCCCTACGTATTCACTAACTGATCAAACTCATGCCATCTGCAAACGGGTGACCTCTTGTTTGCGTTTAGAGTTCAACAACCGTTTAGTTTTGGCTCATGTGACGTAGCAAAGTAGCCATTAATGTCTCCCAGTGCGGCTTTAAATCACAAAGGCGTGTAAACTAGTTCCAAAATCCATAAACTTTGCTTTTGTGCGGAACAAATCAACAGCCAGAAGTGAACCATGAGTATTTCTGAACGTTTATTAAGGATCCTCATCACTATAATAACCATGTTGCCAGTACACTGAATTATAGCCTTATTGTGAAACAGATGACACATTCTGCGCTAACGTAATCAGCTATGCTAATGTGCTTTGTGTTGTACTTAGACCACCTCCAGCTGCTCAGACGTTGTTGCTTTCATTGGATTTCCCTTTGACCCTGTTCAACGCGCTGCTCGGGTTCTTGATTGCTGCAGCTTCATTGCTATTCATGAGATCAGTTATTCACATTGGAAACTTTTCCTCTACGCTCCGGTGAAATGGAACTGTCTCTTTCTGTTCTTATTAAACTTATGCGGATTATTTTTGATCGTCGGACATAACTTGGACTAAGAGAATTTGATGTACTGATGGAGATTGTACAGTGGTGGTCAAGTTGATTTCATTACTTGAGTGAAAGTACAGATACTACTGGTCAAATGTTACTCCAATAAAAGTAAAAGTTGTTCAATAAAATTGTTACCGTAAAGTACTAATGTATTTGCTGTTGAATTACTTAAGTATTCAAAGTAGAAAGTACAAATAAGAGTAAATAAAAAGGCTGGAAATAAAAATAATTGTGCAATATATCACAATATGTCTTTGTTGTGATACGGGTATCGTATCGGAAACCATGTATCACAATACTTTTGATACGTAACTCAGCTTTAGAAAAAATAATAATAATGTTTTTTGACTTAGGGGTAACTTAGTTAAATCCACATTAGGTGCTAATTGGTTTCAACAAAAGACTCCAACTTTTAAAATGCTTTTACCATTTGCCCTTTTCAAATGTTTTGATCAATATCGGACTGATTGAGATTTAATTCATACATTTTGGGAACTCAACTTGTGCTTTTTAATTAAGATAATATATCACAGTTTGTTCAAATGAAAATCATAAATGTAATACATAATAAACTATATTGTGTCGCAATATGTATCGTATTGGGCCCTAAGTATCGTGATACGTATTGGATCACAACAAAAGTGTATCGTCCCAGCCCTAGTAAATAAGTATTATGAATAATAACTTGCCCGAATTCACCAACTGTATGGCAACACGGTGGGGACAAACCACCTTCCTTGTCACAGTGCCACCTACTGTTTTGGAGTGTTCTTCATAAGGCTTCTAATTGGAACAAAACACGTTACTAATATTAACGTGTTAGTATTAGTAACGGCTCCTTAGTAATATTAGTAAAAGTTCCTTTTACTTAGGAGCCTTCACAGAAATGTTGTGTAGTAGAAAGTTTTAAATTTGTCTTTCGAATTTCAGTGGCGTAAAAGTGGAGTCACAACAAAAATACTAGTAAGATACTAAATAAATCTACTTAAGTACAGTAGACTACGGATCCAACCAAGCAAGTGACATTTTAAAGACAATGTAATCGAAGAATCAGTAGCCCTAACACTTAACATTTAGTTGTACACAAATTGTGCCGGCTTTCATAAACAATTCCTGTGTAAAAAGGAAGTTAGAACACTAAAGATTCTGGAGTAGGCCATAACGTCACGTTGCCACGTTCCCCATAACAGTCAACACTACATTACAGCAAAATGCTTGCAGGTGAACTGTATTCCCCTCGCTGTTGCAGTCTGCCTTGCCACAAGCCGCGGCGTTAGTGAAGCGGGCTTCATATTCCAGTCATTCCCGAGCTTCAACAGCGTCATTAAATAAACAAAGGTTCACGGTCTGGCACCGGGTGTGAGCACACAGACAAAAGCAGTGCAGCCGCTCTCTATTTGCGCCCGGGCAGGAGCAAAGAGAGAGAATTTCTGACCAGATCAAAGTGATTTGCAGCCATGCGTGTCCTTTTAATGAAGTTCTGCATTCATTAGCTTCAGAGTTTGTCAGAGAAGTGGGAGCCGAAAGCCCAGGGGTTTCACACTTGGGTTGAATATTAGTTGGGTGTAGGTTTTTTTTTTTTTTTTGGCTTATTCATGACTGGAGTGGAGTCAAATATGGCCGCGCTGTCTTCATGGCATAAATCGATAATGGCAGAGAGATGCAGATACAAATTAACTCATGTTGATACTTTTCAGCAGCATTACTTGTGGCTCACTGTTTGCACAGCCACATTGCAAACTCTAGTTTTGGACTTAAGAAAATGAAACTAGGCCTCTGTCTCCTAAGCTGTAGGACATCAAAACCCTCTTTTTTTTTACGACATAAAATTGACAATGTATTTATGTAAAACTTAAGAACATTTAAAGTTTTCATGGCCTGAACACTTGAGTGATATACACATAATTAGCCAATGTCATATTGTGGATTTAATGTTATTTATTGTCTGGCTGCTAATGTGTTAGCATTGAAACAACTCATTGCCTGGAGAAGGACTTTTTAATGGCACACATCAACAGCTCACTACAATCACTGTGTTTCTCAAATCAGTTCATTTTAATGAGATTGAGGAAAAACAAAGTGTTGTGTCTTAAGACGATGGTTCCCGCTTTCGTCACATAAAACTATGAATCATTGGCTCACTAAATTATTAAAAAGTACTACTTGGCATGTATCCAAATGATGTCACACTTGACTGCGCGACTTTCTCATAATGAAAAAGAAAGGTCATTGGCTTATAACATATTGCAAGTTTAGCCGACACACACAGAACACTTTTCTACTTTAATTTCCTCTCACCACATATTGACTCCAGGTACACTTTTTTGGTGAATATTTAATTATAGAAAGTAAATTGACTGCACTTTACCTGACCACACTTTAATATGTTGAACCTATTTCCAACCAAACTCTTTGTTTATACTGTATAAGCCGATCCCTTGTCTGTCCGTTTGTCGGTAGTTGGTGTTCTCTCTCACTGTGTTTATATTTAATAAATCAATAAAAGTCTTGAAAGATTATTGTTTATTCATGACTACTGTAAGTTGAGACAGCACAGTATTCTTCAAATCTTTCCAGTATACTGAAGTAGCCTCTGTCCTCTGTACTGCAGGACCGGGCACGCTCTCATGGCCTTCATGCTCTCGCGTCAGGAGGGCAAGCTGAATCGACAGCAGACCATGGAACTGGGGCACCACATCCTCAAAGCACACATCTTCAAGGTAACTCTCCCTCCCCCTCCGTTCCTCTTTGATTCTGATGAGCTTCGGTAGAATAAAGTGCGGTTCATGTAAGGACACGTTACTTGCGCTGCACTCTTATGCGTGCTATTGTGCTGCTGCTTGTGTCCTTCATCTAGGGGCAAAGTAAGAAAACAGGCGTCTCGTCCAGTGTGCTGCAGGCCTTGTGGATTAGCGGCAGCGCGGATGGACTCTCGGCCGCCTTGGCTTCTCTCCGAAATCTCTACACGCCAAACGTCAAGGTGAGGCTCTTTCAGGGCATGGCAGGTTATTTTATACTATAGATTTCTCTGGTACTGGCGACTACCTAAAGAAATTCATCAATCCGATACCGTGCTGCATTTTTCTACAGAAAAGTGGAACTAGTCTTTAGAGTGAACTCAAAATTGAGCAATGTATAGTAATCTAGCCATGTGCTCATTGGAAAATAATGGAATAGAAAAAAAACAATCTTTGGTGAAATTGCATGTTCTTATTGTTAAGTTGTGCACATTTCATTAAAGTGTTAAAGTTTGCATAATGAGGAGAGATTGTGAAATTTGAAAGTAAACAATCCAATTCTTCCCCTCTTTAACCAGAAAGCCCTTCTTAGTTTGTAAAATGAGGAAAGCGGGAACAGAATTTTAGTAAACGATCAAGCCTCTCCCCCTTCCCTCCTGATTGGACCTGGCAGGCTGGTTCACAGGAAAAGCTCGTCTCATTGGTCAACGTTGGAGGATACTACACTCTGATTAGTTGCTGACATCCGGGAAGGAGGGACTGTAAAAAACATAATATATATACTATATTATTACTTACTTAACATCAAAATGCAAGACTGGGTGGTCAATCTAGCTATCACTTTAATACTCTTTCCCCATGATGTCTGTTATGATTTTGGCAGCCAATATGTGCAGTATTTTAGAAGTAGTGAGCCTTTTATGTAATGTCTTAGAAGGATTTTTTTCTAATATTTCACAACATTTTTTTGTGAACCACAAATTATAAAAGTGACATAAACCTGTTTCAATCAATCTTTAGTAATGTAATCGATTGTATTTATTTTTTCTAAATTGCGTGTTCATTTTGTTTTTTGTTGACATACAAAGATTAGGCAATATCAATGTAGAAATCAAACAGTCTAGTACCGTAGCAGCCCTTTTTTCACAAAGACCATTATGTCAGAATGATGTAGCATTTGGCTTTGAGCGAAATTATTCCACATTTGTCTGTGTCATTAATTTTAGTGTTCGAGTTGAGTTTTATCATCCTCGCTGCCAGTTACTGTGTGTAAGTGAGAAATCTTCCGGACAGACAAGCCCTGTGACCTTGTGTCGTCCCCTGGAAAACTGAAACGCTTGAAGACTTTTTATTTCAACAATCAATTCTGGTGAAATTGTTTTTTATTTTTTCTGTGTTGCATTTAGTATTGATTTAGTCCGCAGCGTGTTGTGCGACATACTGAGAACTGCACGCGGCAGATTGTGACCACTTCATTACAATCTGACCTTTACATTGTCTGTAATAGCTCTACAGTGGAATTGGCTCGACGTGCCGTGTATCACAACATTACAGAGGCGTGTTGACATTTAGTGTCTTTAGCAGATCACAGCTGCAAAAGCTTAAGTAAGTCTATGATGTCACAATACAGTGGTGGGAAGAAGATACAGTCTAAGTTTTATATTATTATTAAATAGAAAAACTGTATGCCAAAACAACACAATCATCAATTATTTTATGTGGTTTCGGGTCCTCAAGTCCTAATTTCCTTAGTCTGATACTTTCATATATTGTTGGCTATTATTGTAAGTGCAGACGTTGTTTCCTGTCTTCAAACGTGGCAGATTATAACTAAAGCACTGGTTTTCAAACTGGGGAAACGGGTACTACTGATAGTACTTATGCTTCATCTAGTGGTGCTTAGAGCCCTCTGCTTTTATCGAGTTTACCCAGACAAATGGCAAGCCAAAAGAACTCCCTCTAAATCCAACGGTGTCACTTCAGCTGCCTTTGCGTCGCCATCCACAGGTGAGCCGTCTGCTGATGATGGGTGGAGCCAACGTGAACTATCGCACGGAGGTCCTGAACAACGCGCCGGTGCTGTGCGTGCAGTGCCACCTGGGCCATCAGGAGATCGCCTGTCTGCTGCTGGAGTACGGGGCCAGTGTGGACGTGGTGGCGGAGAACGGCATGAGTCCCCTGCTCTTCTCGGCCGCCGCGGGACACTCGGGTCTAGTCATGGTTCTGTGCAAGAGGGGGGCCAAGGTGAGCGGTGGGCGCTTGAATGGTTTGTCAGAATTTTTTATAGGTTTGGTTTAAAGTAGTTTGGTCATATTGTTCTTGCGTGAAGTGCTTTGAGTGACTTGTGCCATTTTTTTCAATGTTATTGCTACTGCATGTTCAAAAGGTGTGCTTGTGAACTGATTCTTGTTTATATATTTAAAGCAGAACTAAGTAACCTTTGCCCCTAGGGTAAGCGCCACTGCAGCTGTCGTGACATGTTGCGTTATTTTTTACTCATTAATTGTCCATGAGAGTAAATTGTTGTTTTTTAACCCCCAGAGGGACTACGAAAAGGATTTATTAAGGTCAAGTTGCTTAGTTCTGATTTAAAAAACAAAACAAAAATAGCAAATGCAACTAGCTACTTTTTACTAAATCATTCAGCTGCTACTGAGTGTTGACTTTGCTAGACATAAATGTGCATAAATATAGTCGTTTTTTTTTGTGTCATTTGATGCCTGTGTCTGACACCGCAGGTGGATCACGTGGATAAGAGCGGGCAGTGCGCGCTGGTTCACGCGGCTCTGCGGGGCCATCTAGAGATAATGGAGCACCTGCTGGAGCTGGAGTGGAGCGCGGAGCAGGACCAGTCTCTCAAGAGTAAAGCCTTACAGCAGGCTCTGATAGGCGCCGCCAGCATGGGACACACGCAGGTATGACGCACAACTTCTGCTCAGTTTACAGTATCTTTGAGTGGATTCATCATAAAGTACCTTTTACCTGAGTAATAATATTTAGAGGAACACTACTATTTCTTGAGAAAGTTTTTTGACCCTCAAAACTTTACAAGGGGTCTGCAGAGCCTCTGAAAGAAGATGTCCAAACTAAATGACAAGAATTATATTGAAGGAAAGGCATTTTATGTATTACATGTTGATTATAACTCTATCAATGACTTTCACACTTCTGTAATGGCACAAGCTTGAATGTTAATGTGTTATTGTGTCTATAAAAAGGACTGAATGAATTGTGGCGAATCGGAACTTTCAAATGAGGGGAGATGTTTAGGAGACTGCACACACTATATATTACAGTAACGGAAATGTACACATCGAAATTGAGAAAACGATAAGATTCAAGATTTTTTATTTATCAAACCATGTGAATGATTTGAAATTAGATTTCTCTCATCCTTGGAGTCTAGGGAGTTCAGCTTCCCGATGGCCTTGTGTATGAAACTGTTCTTAAGTCGACTGGACCTGGCCCGTAGATTCTGCAGTCTCCTCCCTGAAGGCATTACCTTGACGAGACTGTGTGCGTCCCTGGTGATTCTGACGGCTTTGCGGGTGAGACGGGTGGAGTACATGTCCTTAATGGTGGGGAGAGGGGCTCCGCAGATCTCTCCGCTGCTCTCAGATGCACTGGAGGCTCCTTCGGCAGGAGGCAGTGCTGGTGCCGTGCCACACAGTGATGGAGCTGGTCAGGATGCTCTCTATAGTCCCTCTGTAGAAGTTGCACATAACGAGACTGGGACTCTGGCTCTTCTTAACTTGCGGAGAAAGTAGAGACGCTGATTACTTTTCTTGACCAGTGAGGTAGTGTGCATGGTCCAGGAAAGGTTCTCTGTGATGTGCACACCCAGGAACTTAGTGCTGGTCACCCTCTCCACTGCAGCACCGTTGATTGTTAGAGGAGCATGCTGGACCCGCGCTCTTAGAAAGGCAACAACAATCTCTTTTGTCTTCTCTACATTTAGAGAGAGATTGTTCTGTGTGCACCACATGGCCAGACTGCTCACCTCACTCCTGTAGTTTGACTCGTCTCTGTTGCTGATGAGACCCACCACTGTTGTGTCGTCTGCAAACTTGATGAAGAGGTTTGAGTCGTACTTTGGAGCACAGTCATGGGTCAGCAGAGTGAACAGGAGGGGGCTCAGCACACAGCCTTGGGGAGCCCCATCAGTGTGATGGTTCTGGAGGACTTTCCACTGACACGTACAGCCTGTGGTCTCCCCGTCAGAAAGTCCAGCAGCCAGTTGCACAGTGATGTGTTGATCCCAAGGTTCGAGCAGTTTGTGTATTAGCTGCTGTGGGATTATAATGTTGAAGGCTGAGCTAAAGTCTAAAAACAGCATTCTAACGTAAGAGTTCTTTGTTTCAAGGTGAGTGAGGGCCGAATGAAGCGCAGTGGAGATGGCATCTTCAGTTGAGCGATTGGACCGATAAGCAAACTGGTATGGGTCCAGGGTGGGAAGGAGAACAGACTTGATATGTTCCATGACGAGCCGCTTGAAGCACTTCATAAGAATTGGAGTGAGTGCTACTGGGCGGTAGTCATTAAAGCAGGATGGTGGTGACTTCTTTGGCACCGGAATGATGGTGGTCGCTTTGAGGCACGTTGGGACCACAGGCTGCTGCTGAAATGTGTTAAAAATGTTTGTGATAACTTCAGTGAGTCCATCAGCGCAACCTTTCAGTACACGACCTGGTATGCTGTCTGGATCCGGTGCTTTGCATACGTTGATTCTCTCACACTCTCTGGAGATAGCTTCAGCACTTGGTCTTCAGGAGGGGGTGTTGACATTTGTGCCGGGGTTCTGATGAGTGCCTCATAGCGAGCAAAGAATTAATTTAGCGCGTTCAACAGAGAGGTGTCACTGTCACAGGTTTGTCGAGGAGGTTTATAGTCTGTGATGGTCTTTATCCCCTCCCACAGACTCCGCGTGTCTGCTGTCTCTGAAGTGATCAGTTATCTTTTTGGAGTACTGCTTCTTGGCTTTTTTTATGCCGCGGGACAAGTGGGCCCTAGCTGTCCGCAGTTTCTCCTTGTCACCAGATTTGAAGGCAGCATTCCGGACCCTCATGAGCCTGAGGACTTCACTTGTAATCCAAGGTTTCTGGTTGGACCTGATAATGATGGTCTTAGAGTCTGTAACATCCTCAGTGCACTTGGTGATGTAGGCAGGTAGGCAGTGACAGTCGCTGTATACTCCTGGAGATCAGTGATATTGTTGTGAATGGCAGCCTGCTTGAACATATTCCAATCCGTTGTGTGAAAGCAGTCCTTGAGTTTCTCTAAAGAGTCTTCACTCCGCACTTGAATCTGTTTCCGAACCGGTTTAGTGACTCTAACCAGTGGCCTGTATGCTGGCAGTAACAGAATAGTTATGTGTTCCGAGGCACCAAGATGGGGCAGGGGGTGTGCCTTGTACGCTCCTTTTTTGGTGGTGTAAACCAGATCCAGGATGATGTTTCCCCTTGTTGGAAAGTCAATGTGTTGATAGACTTTGGGGAAAACACTCTTTGGGTCTTTGGGTTAATGATCATAAACTCCACGAGGGGCTTGGGCAACATTGAATTTATCGACCTCTTTCACTCCTATTTTCATAAAATCGTACACGCACCTCCCAGGGATCATAAATAAGGTAAAGATAAATTCTGATTATATAATGAAAGTGTTGAGAGTCCGTGTTGAAGATGTGGATTCTAGCTGTAAGTCGGCCTTGCTGTGAGTGAAGGCATGATCGATCGCACTGCGGTGCCTCCAGCTGCCTCCGTGCAACCCAAGCTCAAGGTTTATTTTGGCCCGCTCATTAGCCGGGGTGGGACCCAGAGGTCTGCCGGAGGACTGCACAACCAGGACAACTTCTACTGTCAAATCACATCGTGCTAGAGCAGGCGCAGGAGAAGGAGAAGAGGACAGGGGATGTTTCACTGACTGGGGGCATGAACACACATAGATGAGAAATAGGGCTGCACAGTGTGTATTTCACCAAATGATTGTTTTCAGGTAACACAATATCCAAATCGCGTGAAGCAACGATTTAACCCAAAATCAATGAGGGCTTCCATCTGACTTGGATTGGAAAACAGGCTAAAACAAAAACAGATAGTAGCTCAAAACTGTGAAAAAGTTTGGTTCCATTTAAAGGCGCATCATGTAACTTTTTATGCAAATAAAAAGCTGATCTTAGTGCGTATTTGACGTTGTTGTGACCGAGCCTTTACTTTCCATCACAGTGGTCTCTAGGACGCCCCAGCTCCAATAGTTAGGTTGGTTTTCACTGTTGACAGACCCTCTCACCAGAAAACCTACAAAACAGTTGATTCTGGAGCGTTGTAGAGACCTCTGTAATGGAAAGTACAGGCGCCATGCTGACCACCCACACAGCCATTTGGTCATGAAAAGGTCAGTTACGCATAAATCAAGTTTTTGGGGGTTTTTTTCGCATCAAAAGTTCCATAATGCACCTTTAAGTCTAGTTTTAGTCCCGATTTCATTTATTTGGAGCTTGTTTTGACACAACTTGATGGAAAGAAATGCTTGTATATTTAATGGAATGAAAACACAAAGTTTAGCCTTTGTTCTTGTAAAGTTACCCAAAGCCTTGATTATGTATATTTAAATGTAGTGTGCCTCTAGCTAGCTTCTTGACTTGTTTTCAAAAAACGACTTTAGCTCGCCCGTGTTTTCCCTTTAGCAACAGCCTTTACAAAGTGTGCAATAGTGGATCGAGAGCACCCGCTATTTCTGTTTTGATTAATGCACTAAAGTCTATTGGCAGTTTATTTTAATTCTATAATCAAAGAGGAACCTCAACAAACGCGCTTTTATCCGATCCCCTGTGATCTCCCTATTCACCTCCAGCAGGTATCTAGCCTACTCTTTAATTAAGTCATAACTATTATCTCTTTGACGACTTTCCAATCAGCTTAATGCCATTCTATGGGCACATTTGCATCCCCCAGTTATTTTATGATATCTTAAGCTCGACACGGCGCGCCATTAATCTCCGTTTTCTTCTTGGCAGGTTTTGAGGGGCTTGCTGGCTCTGAATAATGAGCATGCGGTGCAAATTGATAGCCATGACACTCTGTGGGGAGAGACAGGTACGTGCACATCAATCTTTCAGCGCTACACACTTGTTTTCTTTATCCATCGCCCGCTGGTTTGTCATTCCGGGCTAAGCCACTGTTATTAGAAGAGGCCACAGGTCGCCATCTCAGACGCCGTATTTTCTGCTTGGCGTATCGATACATTTTAAAGCCGTACTGCGTAACATTTCACCCAATTAACTTGAGCGATTATTTGGGTGAGAAAAATACCTCCAGAAATTGTAATCCTGGCATGTTTGTTTATTTATTGTTTCTTGTTTAGACAGTGCCAATAAGCAATATAACCCGAAATGTTCAACAGTGTGGCTTTAAAGTTCTATTATTATGCTAAACTGACATGGTATACATAATGCTTTTCCCGCATCAATTACATATAGGGTAGTTATGCTTTGTTTCATTCACACATGTTTTGAGTAATCATCTATATTCAGTTAGTCTTCTTCTCAAGAGCTCAAAACGCTCTGTTTCCACCTGATGATGTCATGAGGTGGTGCACATTCTCTTCTATGGGACTTGTCCATACAGCTTAAAGTACGGCAAGTGAAAATATTGATTTTTTTACGCAGTGGTCAATGTGGAGATTTTTAGCTAGTTTTTTCCCTTAAAGAGCAACTAAACACCAAATCAAGTTTTTTTTACTGATAAACTGTCTCAATGGGTGTCTCATAGTGTTGTCTACTGGTCCCTGACATTATTCTGACATTATAGCGCAAAAATGTGTAAAATCCTAACTTTGGCCTGAAAACTAATGGGTTGCGCCCCCTTCAGGGTAAACTCTGCTACTAAATTAGAATTTCCTGATTGGCTGGAGAGTGTCCACGGCCTCCACAGAACATCATAAGCCGCACCAGCTCCACACATCGTCATCAGGTGCTGCCAATTGTCCTGCCCCTGTACCTGTGGTTTATAACCAAGTCCCTCCCACGTAATCAGTCTGCTGTGATTGTGCCAATGCAAAGGCCCACACACTTACCCCCCGCATGTCACCCCCAAACTTCAGAGACCGCTTTTTCGTGGCAATTTTTTACTTTTGTTTGTGGGTGGGGAAAGGCTTTGGCACGCCGTTTAGGTACTCTTTAACATCGTAGTTTTCACATCAGAGTATAAAAAAGAATAACTTACCCCATACGATGCTTATTTTATGACGTTTTGCCCGCGAGCAAGGCGGAGACATCCCGGAAGTAGCTACAACATCGCTTCGCAAAGCCGGCTTTCCCTCGCGCATTAATTCACGAATATTGACATATTTTACATCTACGTGTCAAGCAAAGGGTTCCCGAGATGACGCTTTATTCCAAATATGGTAATTTCCTTTCTGGGAGCAAGCCAGTACGAAAGACCGGAGAAATGTACTCCTTAATTAAACTTGTAGTTTTCTGTAATTTTATGTTTTCACATAAAAATAAGATATTTATGCCTAAAATTAAGGAGTACATTTTTTCTCATATTTATGTCAGTAATCTCCAGCAGAAGAATTGATGTCACTAAATGTATTTTTTCCCCTATTCACCTGCAGTGTCTTGCCTTAAAGACACAATGTGCAATATTTTGGACTATACTGTTGCCATCAACACAAACATGCTCATAATGAGCAGCTCAACACAGAAAATGCTATTTTTGATGTAAAGAAAGGATTTGGATGATAATCATTTAAGCCTATTATGATAAAAACATATATAGAAATATTCAATAGGACCTAACCTCAAATTCTGCTGACTTTGGTCAACATCGCCATGGAGACGAGCTGGAGACGTACCCAAGTTACAGTCAGGTCTTAGGAGAGCTGAGCCGCTCACAGCAAAGGCACATGTTTGTTTGTACATTTATAAGGTATTTTTTAATTATGTAAATATTTGTCATAAAATAAATGCTTGTATTTCAATGTTACTTATTGGGTAAAATCTTACACGGTGTGGCTTTAATAGGGCTTTTTGTATTGTATTGTTAGTTCTCAAATTTTCATCATTAGACTATAGGTGAAAACTAGGATCTGAGCTAAATATCACAAGTTTTGAAATGTGAAACACCGAGACAAAGGTGTTTTTAAGTATACTTAAAAAGCAATGTGTAGTGCAATATATGGGACCTTTTAAAATCTGTTCCACACCGTCCCAGTTCTGTTGACATCGTTAGGTTTTGGGGCCATGTGGTTTTGCGCTCAAGCCCGCGTTTGGTTTAAATGATTTTTCCAACCTGCGCTGCCTTTTTTTCTCGACGTTTATGTACTGACATCATTTTGGAAATTGAGTTGTCTGTTTTATGTGTGCAGCCATATTGAGTGACTGTTCCTGTGGTGTTTGTAATTTAATGCTCGGCTCTTCAACCGCAAGATGTTTTACAAATGGCAATAGTAGCACTGAGCATCTGAAAATAGACAAATGGAAAGACTTATTAGTTTCGTCTCTGCCAAGTTTTGGGTAAATCCCTGTAGTTCTTATACGTTTTTCAATATGGTTCAAAAATACACAGAAACTATATTAAAATGAAGAACCAGCGAGGAAAGTATTCGTTCAGGACATTCCACAGTTTGATGTCATATTTTCAGACAGAGGGAAGGCGCTTGTATAAATTTAAAACATTTTCATCACTTGACATATCTATTATACCTTATATATTTAGTTTAAGTTGGCAGTTTTGACACATCACCTTTTTTGATAGTTAACCAAACACACAAAACAAAGTGACAAAATTTACATCTGCCTTTAAGGGGGAAAAAATGAAATTACTTCATAATTTCAGACTAACTTTGTGACTAAACTTACCAAAAATAGACAAGTGATCGCTTTTGCAGATTTTCTTTTCACTAAATGTAAACGCAAGTGGTCACAAATGTCATTGTGGTTGTATCAGTGACAGGAAAAGTAGTGAACCAAAAATCATAATTATTATTGTCTATGACATGAAAGTGCATCAATCTTACCACAAATTATAACTCTTGGAAAAGTGTATGTCTAAAAATAACTTTGTTTGAAACACTAAACAGAGACACCATGGAAACAAATAAATAGTTTGTACTGCATACAAATACGGGCATTGCCGTGCCATCAGGGAAAAAGAACAACAAAGATACAAGTCAAGTCTGAGGAGAGACGAGCCCACTAGCAGTAAAGATAGATTTTTTTTTAGATGACTGATAAAAAAGGTCTCCTAATGAAATCAATGCTTATATTTATCTTCTGCAATCTCACCGGTATGGCTTTAAAATTTTATTTTTTTTATTATTAAACAGAGCTTGGATTAATGAATTATGGTCAACCTGAGAAACATCACCTGCAACTTATTGATTTACCTGCAGAAAAGAACAATGTGTTTTCAGCAAAACAACATCATTTCAAATAGTCAGTTTATTATTTTTCTGAAACTTATCTGTAATACCATATTTCATAATCCTTTTAGACAATGATTACTTTTTCTTTATGCAAATGCAGCCAGTGTATTTTGTGCTCAGATAGGAGCTCACCTGCAAACAACCTACTGCTCAGGATGTGATAGGCCGTATGTATTATTTATATGGCCCTCTCAGATGCATAACATAACTCAGAGTTTGCATTTGCAGACGGGAGCAATGCCGCAGAGACTAAACAATGCTCCACAGTGAGTCAGCCAGCTACAGGTCTACATTTGTTTGAGTTATGACCCTCTGAGGCTACTGTAGTGTGACTCTTGATTGATGGGTGTCTTTAAGGCAGGTGTACTTTCATCTTGGGTGTGAAGGGAGTATTTTGAGCACATTAAAAGTACGACCTATTTACTAGAAGATTTGGAAGTTTAGCTTGAAACAATGAAAAATGTAACCAATCAGAGGAGCCAAAGTTCTTAAACTGTCATCGGTGCTGGTGGGTTTTAGTGTTGAGGACATTTCACTTCTCACCTCTAGGCTTTTTGCAGTAGGCTCAATCATGGTTGTATTATATTATCTGCATAGGGCACCGCACTCTCAGATTGTGCTGCAGTTGGCTCGGAGGCCGCTCCATGGTACTTTATGGCAAAATCCTTTTTGAAGCAGTCGTGTAAAAAACATACACACAAAAAAATACTTGTGTTTTGCTGACATGAACCTAATGCTTTCACAAAGGTCGGATTTTGTTGCACTTATTAGCTATTTTAACATCATGGTCTTTTTTTACATTCAACATTTTGCGGGGAGTGGTGTGTGAATGCATCAGCTCTTGCACGACTAACACGGGAAGAAACACACACTTTTTATTTATTTTTTTAGTCTTTATTTTACCAGGTTAGTCCCATTGAGATCTTAGATCTCTTTTACATGAGAGACCTGGCCATGTTGGGCAGCAATATGTGGTTTCCATACATTTAAAAAACATACACAGCATTAGTTAAAACATTCACACACAGATAATCTGGACTGACATCACAAGAGACTTGAAACTGTTTAAAGAAATAAGGTCTGTGATTTTTAAGTCCTGCAGTAAGTTCCATGTAAATGGAGCCAAATAACTGAAGGCAGTCTTTCCCAATTCAGTCTGCACTTTAGGCACAATATACTGCAAGGTGTCATTAGAGCAAAGACTATGCTGACTCTGCTTCACTTTTAAAAGACAAGATTAATAAGAAGGCAGCCTTCCAAGAAGCGCCTTATAAATAAGAACATACCAATGAGAGAGTCGACGAGCCTGAAGTCCAACCCAATTTACTCTAGAGTATAACAAACAGTAAGAGGCCGGCTGTTGGTTATGAGGCGCAGAGCCCCATGATAAACACTTTCCAACAACCCAAGACACTGTACAGGAGCATTCTTTTGGCCCAAAGACGCAGAAACAAGTGCCGAAACACAGAATCTTTCTGCTGATATTCGACAAAGATCACAGGCCATGGAAATAGCCAGAACTTGAGCTGAACATATATCTATTTACTTGTATGGAGGAGTTTACCGTGTGAGTGGTTCCACCCATCTTTATTCTAAAAAGCGACTTACTCTCCATTTGTTAATTAGGCCAAGAGTAGCTTTTTAGAATAACAATTTGTGTGACCAAGAGCAAGAAGTAAATTTGCTGTACTGGTTTTTAGATGTATGAAGTATACATAACATGCTGTGGTGCAAATCCTGTGTCTTCTACTACAAGCCACAAACCTATTTCGAACACAGTCCTTTCAAGCCAACCCCTGAGACTCCATCAGTGCTGTGTTATCTTTCTGGTTAAGTGCTCTTGTGTTAATTTAGCACAATAACGTCAGCCACGTCCTTTGGCCAGTCATGCTTTTTGGGAAAACTGTTACAATTTATCTCTACTTAGTGCTGTTTATCTCAACCCCTAGACTCCTGCCTTGTAAACACTTCACATTAGCATACTGGAATCAATTTATGCACCCAAAAGTTTTACCCCTGAGAGCTGAGAGGAAATTGTTAGCATTTTATTTGCCGCTAATTTTCGCTCTTTTCAGGGAAACTCGTGGTTATTTAAACACTTGGAGGGGAAGTCATTCACGCATGTATAAATTGTATTTTTGATTCGGCGAGGTGGTGGAGAAAGGCGCTTCCTGCCCCGGCGAATGTGACATCTGCGCTGTCTCCAGGGCTCCGCAAACTTCCTATTTTCATAAAGCTCAATCAATGCTTGGCTGAGTGTTGCTTGAATATAAATTGCCTGCGAGGATTTGTAATTGACATTTGGCGGATTCTGCCTTATTGAGTTGTTTACGACGTTCAGGGATGTGAGGGCAGTGGACTGTGTTCGAGGCTAATCTCTAATGATTTTTTTCAAAGCAACATCAGATAACATTGTAATTTAAAAAAGAAGAAGTAGAGAAGTTTAGATAATTGCACCAATAGATGCTGTGAAAATGCATTATCTAAGTTCAAGTGATCCTGACATGACCCTTTGAGGCTACTGCAGTTTCACTCTCTGTGTCTAACTTCTTCAGGTTTCACACTGTGCGAGTGAAGTTGGAACTCTTAACCACGGTCCAAAGTTATCCGTAACTTCCCGAACACTTTTTGAACTCCCGATTCTTCATGGGAAATAGTTTACCCACGAAGTGCGTAACCACCAAAGAAATCACAGAGACGCACCTCTGTTAGCCAGTGCTTTACCAGACCCGTTTTGATTGAGCTTTCTATCCCTTATAGAAATGAATGAAGAAGCCAGGACCTACTATATATTAAAGTGTGGCAAAGTATGACATGGCATTTATATCATTTCTGTGGTTTCTCTATCCTTAATGTTTTAGTGGCCATTGGATGTGTATCTGACTACACAAAAAGCGGACACTTATAATATGATTTAGCTCAGAGAGGGACACTTTTACACGCTAATTCTTATCTAAAGTCAAATCTAAAAAGGTTTGCATTTATGTGTGACAACAGCATAATTTCCAATGTTTGATGGCTGAATGCTAACAGTTAAGGAGAAAATATATTGAATAGGCTAATGCTGCTACTACTACTACTACTACTACTACCACTACTACTACTGTTACTACTACTACTACTACTACTACTAAAATCACATTGCACCAGCCCCTATGGCTCCTCCTGCAGGTGGTGGGTCCACAGAAGGCCGGCCTGTTGGTCTCTCATAAGGGGCTTCTGAACCGCTCTTTGTCTGACCCGTCACCTAGACCTGTTTGCATGGAGACCCTACCAGGGGCATGAAGCCCCGACACAGAGCCCCAGGATCATTCGGGCGCTCAAACTCCTCCACCATGTTAAGGTGGCGGTTCCAGGAGGGATGACAATAATGCTTTTCTGGACACTCAACAACGCTTTACATTAAATTATTGCATTATTCATTCACTCCATACTTGATGGTGGTAAGCTAGTATTGTAGCCATAGCTGCCCTGGGGTAGACTGACGGAAGTGAGACAACCAGTCTGTGCCATCGGCCCGTCCGACCACCACCAACCATTCACTCACTAGATTCACTAGGCTTCCTGGTGTTACTAAACGGTCTCCCATCCAAGTACCGACCAGGCCCTTCCCTGCTTAGCTTCCAAGGTCTGACGGGATTGGGCAAAGCAAAGGCGGTATGGCCACAATTTGCTATACCGCCTTTCTTCTTTTTACAACTACTAGCTAGCCAACAGTGCAAGTAATGCAGACTGTGTGTAGGCTAATGGTTTCTCTTTTTTTCCCTTTTCAATATACTGAATAGAGGCATAACAAATTTCACTCCATGACAAGGACAGTACATCCCCTTTATATCATTTTTTTGAGCTAAGAAAAGTTAAGTGGTGGTTTAGCAAAATGCTATTGAGAAATCTCACAGTGAGTCATTGCCATAGTTTAGCTACACAAAACACTATATAACACACTGCCTTTTTACTTTTTCTGGCTTGGTTTATGGCTGTCCAGTGGGAGGAAGAATAAAAGAAAAACACTTTTCATTTGAACTAAAACTTTTTGCATAAAATTCGAATCCTAACCTTTTTTAAATGCTACCAAGACTGAACTAGAGTAGACTAACAAGTGGATCCAATTACGAATCCATCTTGGAGCATTTTCTTTCCTCGCACTAGTTTTGCAGTTTTGGTCTGGGAATAAAATTCTTTTTTTTTTTTTTATCCACAAGAGCAATTTCTAAGGCACGGTATAAAATATATAGTAATCAATCTAGACAGCATGCAGACAAGTGCTGTAGAGATAGTGCAAAGCAATCATTTTAAACACATTATTCCATCAGCGACAGAATGGATTATGCTAATATGATAATACAAAATTACACGCATGCCGTAATGTACATGCATGGACAGTGGATCTTGCAGCATCATGGGGGGGGGGGGGGGTCTGGGGTGCCCACACTTCGAAGCAGATGGAGGGAGCGGCTGCTTGGCTCCGCTCACTCTTCCTCCAGATGGATGATGTCAGCGAGATAAGGAGGTTCAGCGGCACCTCCCAAATCTCGGAGAAACCAATCTGAGAGGACTTTTATTTTTTTCTCCTCCACAGTGCTCCGGCGGGTCTACTGTCTGTCTGTGTCTGTTTTAGTGCAACCAGACTCTAGAGCGTGGTGAGAGCCATCTGCTGCCAGGCATCAGCTCCGGGCGCTTTTAAACCATCACTCTGTGGGCTGTTTGATCATTCCAGGGTTTTAAGTGAATTAAGGGGGATTAAGAACAGCTAATCTTAGTGTGAAACATCCAGAAATTAAACAAAGTTGGGTGTTTGGCAAAGTTTTTTTTTTTCTTTCTCACTTTAAAGGGTCCATATAATCCGCTAAACCTTTGAATACCAATACAATGTCAGAGAAGCTGTTTGGAGTGTTTGGAGCACATGAGAAGGAGACAAACTGAATGCGTGAGAATTTTGCATTAATTAAAAGTTCCAAGTTTGTTTTTGCTTTGTTATACCATGGCTTAAAAAATATATTCAACAGATCCCATACAATAAAATATGTAAACTTATGAACTCAAGTACATTTTCTGGAACATTTGTCATCGTGTGCTCTGCTGTATCTCCAGCTCTGACGGCGGCAGCGGGCCGAGGGAAGATCGAGGTGTGCGATTTCCTGTTGGAGGCGGGGGCCGTGGTGCAGCAGGTGAACCGCAGGGGCGTGTCTCCGCTGTTCTGCGCCGTCAGACAGGGCCACTGGCAGGTGAGACCGAAAACTTTCATATATCTGCTACCGAGGGACTTGACACTTTTTAAAACAAGATTAATCGCAATTTGAATGGTCGCAATCATAGAAATAACAGATGGCTAAATTCCTACAAATGCGTACTTCTGTTAGTCCAGCTACCAGGACCTGAATGGTGAAGCCAGGCCATATATTAAAGTATGGTGAGGTATGACACGTCAGTTTCATGGCATATTATTAGATGATGTTAAGTGGCCTTTGGATGTGTATACGACCCCACAAAATGTGTGCTCAAAGGACACTTTTACATCCTGGATCGCTTAAAACGTGGGTTGTTTGACCGTTAAATGGTAACAGCCAAAGGAAAAATACTTGAATAATGTCCGCATAAGTTCTTTTTTTTATTTTTACGGTTGCAATTATCAAAGCTGCATTTTATCAAGTAGTTTAAGGAGCTCTGTAAGCAGTGAACTTGTACTGATCGTACCAACATAGTAAGACCTCCACAAAACTGTATGCCTGAAATGTAGTTGATCATCGGATTAGTTTTCTTCTCACATATATTAATGCTCCAAGACATTTTATTAACTAACTAATCACAATTATAATATTTGTCAGAAAAAATTGCATTTCTACTATTGTTCTCAGTTGGTATTGTAACTAAATGACTACACCAATCAGTTTGAATTTTTAGACCGTCGTTGAATGTGCAATTTTGAATAGTGAAGTGACGTTTGTATTTCAGTGGAAACGACGAATAAATAATAGACTTTCGCTCGAGTGCCCATGTCTCCATTGTCCACGATGACTGTAATTTACGTTGATGTAAAATTGCTTCCTTAGTATTGTGTAAACCTTTCGCACGTGGCACTTGCAAAACCATTACAGCAGATGCTTTGTCGCCGCTTTTGTTTACACTACGAGAGCCAAAGTGCTAATTTTGTTGAATGCAATTTGTTTGATTCCCGTCACAGATTGCGGAGCTACTGTTACAGCACGGAGCAGACATCAACATCAGTGACAAACAGGGCCGCACTCTACTGATGGTGGCTGCCTGCGAGGGGCACCTCAAGACTGTCGAGTTCCTGCTTTCTAAAGGTAATAGAACTTAGGACCTGGAAGGTAGAGGTGTGACCAGTGGAGGGAGAGTATAGTCCATTTTTCAGTTTGAGAAACATCGCTAAAACAGCATGAGGGGAAAAGAAAAGTGTGGAAAAGGCTTCAGAGCTGATTGGTTGAGTGTCCGAAGAGGTAGCGCTCACCCTAATACATAACAAATATCAGCAGGTCGACTCATTGCTGTTGTTTTTCCCCCCCCCCTAGGTGCATCGCTGACGTCCATGGACAAGGAGGGCCTGACCCCAATGAGCTGGGCCTGTTTGAAAGGACATAAGAACGTAGTGCAGTATTTGGCGGAGAAAGGTTCAGCCATCGACCACACGGACAAGAACGGGCGCACGCCGTTGGACCTCGCCGCCTTCTACGGAGACGCCGAGATTGTACGTGACAAACACACACCTCAGTCTGTTAAGTTGCCGCAAACGATTTATAACTTAAAATCCTAACCCACACCTTAACAGAGTGTATTTTTATCCAGGTCTAAATTTAAAAGCATCTTCAAAATGCGTCAAAATAGCGACAAAAGCTAGATCAAAAGGAGGATGGAAAACGCAACAAAAAAGTGACAAAAACGCAAGCTAAAAAAAGGGGGAAAAAAGGAGATGAAGAAATTGGGGGAAAAAAGTGACTAAAATGCAACAAAAACACAACAAAAGAGTGACAAAAAAAGCCACAAAAGTATTTTTACTTGAATTATAAAGCTGCTGACAGGAAGTGACATAGATAGAGCTAAAGTTCCATAGCAGTTTGACTCATTTCCCATTGACTTAAAAGGAATAGGCGTTATGTTCTTACCTTAGCTTAGACGAGTTCATTTGTACCTGTCTGGTCTTCACGTGTGCCCCCCTCACGTAAACACAGCACAGACAGCGTTAGCATTTAGCCTCTCCTCTTCTCCTCTATTGCTCCAAACGAGGTGAAGATAGAAGCTACCAAACTCTTCCACGTTTTCCCTATTTAAATATGGTTACGTGAAGTGTTACACTATAAAGTATAATTACACAAAAATTAAACAATGTGGATTTCTAAGCAGATAAAAAGAGGAACTATATTGTAAGGCGTAATAATACCAGGAGTAATTCGGCATCCGCGCAGTGATATCTTCACTTTACTGGTATTATTACGCCTTACAATATAGTTCCTCTTTTTATCCGCTTAGAAAATCCACATTGTTTAATTTTGTGTAATTATACTTTGTAGTGTAACACTTCACGTAACCATATTTAAATAGGGAAAACGTGGAAGAGTTTGGTAGCTTCTATCTTCACCTCGTTTGGAGCTATAGAGAAGAGGAGAGGCTAAATGCTAACGCAGTCTGTGCTGTGTTTACGTTACGGAAGGCACACGTGGAGACCAGACAGGTACAAATGAACTCGTCTAAGCTAAGGTAAGAACATATCTCAGTATGTAAAGACAGTGGCCTATTCCTTTAATATGGTCGGCATGGCAACAGTTTAAAATCGTTTGCCTCCATCTATGTCACTTCCAGTCAGTTTCCAATAAGCAATTGAAACTATAAACATCACAAAAATTGTCAAATGGCAAAATCTTAAATATAATTGTGTTAACTACACTACACTGTTTTAGCAAAAATTGTGTCTAATGTGTCATAATGCCCTTTAACAGTTTTCCAACATGCCACTTCATCACAGGGCTAAGTTTATAAGCATGCTTCACAAACTTTCATGGGGCATAGTAGTGCCAAGTCTGGGTCACATGCACAAACCGGCGCTCAGACGGCTAAATGAAATCACTCCAGTGCGATTATAAGAGCCATGTTGTGGTGAATTAAGCTTAGCCTCTCTCCAAAACAGGTCCAGTACTTGGTGGAACGAGGAGCGGTGATCGAGCATGTTGACTACAGCGGGATGAGGCCGCTGGACCGGGCTATCGGATGTAGGAATACCTCTGTGGTGGTCACTCTGCTGAAGAAAGGGGCCAAACTGGGTATGGACGTTTCTTTTCGCTGTATGTTAAAGGTTTATTATGCAACTTTTTATGCAGGGAAAAAAAAGGTTGATATTTTTGCGTATTTGACCTTGTAATGACGGGTGTATGAGTGGTCAGCACGGCGCCTTTATTTTCCATCATGGGACCTCTACGGCGCACCAGGATCAATTGTTTTGTAGGTTTTCTAGTGAGAGGGTCCATCAGCAGTGAAAACCTTCCAAACAATTGATCCTACGCAGGAATATCAACTTTTTTTCCACATAAACAGTTGCATAATGCACCTTTAAATCTTGAAGGGATGCAACAATATTGGCAAACATAAACCATGATTCCTTGCTCGGCTTTGTTCCAAGCAATATTCATTCTAAATAAATGGCAACAACCACCAAAGACATTAAGCATTTCGACAGCCTCTCCACAATATCACATGAATCCACTTGTGATATTTTTGCATCTCCAAAGGTTATGTACATGTCATGTGTGCACGTGGCTTGAACGTTCACGTGAAGACTATTCCCGAAAAGGCTTGTGAACTACTGTATAAACACCGCTTTGCTCTGTCTGGCCTCCATCTCACGCCGCTAAGAATAAGCAGACTAATTGTGTGGCATGCTGTGGAGAAAGCTCGTTTCGACTGGTGCATGTCTTGTCTCTGTTTTTGCATGTTTACGTGTAATTTAGGCAAGCGACTTATCACCTTTAGGACACTCTGGCTCATCCGCTTATCTGCACGGCACTCTCCCGTCTGCGAACATTCACGACTGGTAATGAGCGAGACCTTGAAATTGCCTTTTTAGTAGTTACCAGTCCCATAAATTCGCTTCCGAAAATAAAAAAGGGCCATTTCCAGCTGACTGGAAATTGGATATAATTGTACGCTGTCACTTTGCAGCACTCTAACACATTTTCCTCTCTCTAAATGTGACTCGCCGTCTTTGCATGGCGTCTGCGTTTCCTAACAAGTCTCCTTTTCCGACTCTCTCCTAACTGCCGTCACTTAAAAAAAATAAAAGGATACAGAACTTCACCATATGACCGATCAGGTACAATCTATAGGTAACTTCACTTGTACCAGTATCATGGTAATACACAAGGCTTTGATTGAAATGAACGATCATCCAAAATATGTGTCTTCTTTTCTTTTTTTCTGTGAAGGAAATGCTGCTTGGGCCATGGCCACGTCCAAACCTGATATCCTGATAATCCTCCTTCAGAAACTGATGGAGGAAGGAAACATGCTTTACAAGGTACAGCGGGAACACTTTGTGTGAAATAAATGCAATCTATGGGCGGTGCAGTCTTTAAAACACTGAGTTCAGTTGATGTATGTTTCTTTTGGGGAATGCAATGGGGTTTTTCTTTAGTAGGAGTAGTGGTTAAGGCTGGGACAATGCCTTGTTTTGTGATACCGTTTAGAAAGTGAGAAGCTTGTATAACAACCACAGGGGTACTTTTGATCTGCTTTCGATCTTTTCAAAATATTTCACTTACTGTCAGATTGAAACATTTGGTTTAAAGCGCTTGGGAACTTGACCTGCGCCTACTGTTTCAATTAAAGTGATACTCTGGAAGTCTAAATATTTAACACATTTTATAAAATGAGCAAAATCGAAATGTGGTCTTGCATTTTGATGTAAAGTAAGTAATTTATATACAGTATACACTGGTATCTTATGTTTTTGTAAGTCCCTCCTTCCCGGATCTCAGCAGCTAATCAGAGTCTAGTATCCTCCCGCGCTGACCAATGAGACAAGCTTTTCCTGTCAACCAGCTGTTATGGCCAATCAGGAGGGAGGGGGAGGCGCTTGATCATTTACTTTTGAAATTCTGTTCCTGTTCTCATTTTGCAAACTAAGAAGGGTTTTCTGGTTAAAGAGAGGTATTTGAGGGTTTACTTTCCAATTTCTATCCATCTCTTCTCACTTTGCAAACTTACAGACTATCCCTTTAATTCAGGTTAAGTATTACAATTAACAAAACATGCATCACAGTGCAAATTGTATCAGCCCTATGTATCGTAATGTATTGTGACAAAAGTAGCAGTAGCAGTAGGGAGTGGTTTATGTAGCAATAGAAGTAATATTGGTATAGTAATGGTAATAGTAGTACGTTGTAGTTTTAGCCTTGTTAGTTCCAGAATCCTGCGTCATGAACATATCCAATCTAAAAGTACCTTCTATCCTCTAGTCTAGTGGTTCTCCAATTCTTCACTACAAGTACCGTCTTATAAAATATCTGACCTTCCAAATAACTCCAGGTCTAGATCAAGATCAAATCAGGGCTCAACCTTTCTAACCTGCATGTTGAATACAATGTAATAACAAAAAGTGAAGTGAATTTGTGTTTTGAGCTACAACCTCGCAACACTATTATCAGAATCTGAATATAGCTATGGGAAGAATTAGAATAAGTAATCAAACTGCCTTACATTCAATATTGAACAGTAGTATTTCCATCCATATTGAGTGCTGTTTACAAATTTGTGTTAAAGCCAAAGACAAACAAGTGTTTTTTCACTAGGTAACTTGTATTCACTTTACACTGCAATGCTTATCCTTTATTTAAAACAAAGACAACAGTGAAATAATCCCCCGGTGTTTGAGATGTGACATTTCCCTGATTGAGTTGCGTGTAAAGGGGACAAACCCGTCAGCGGGGGACTCTGTGTTTTTGGGCCGCTGCTGTGTGATGGATGAGTGGAACATCTGCGAAAGACATCGTTCCCCCCTCTCTCCTGCCTGACTCTGTGCCCTTGTCCTCTGCCTGTCCTCCAGAAGGGAAAGATGAAGGAGGCGGCCCAGAGGTACCAGTACGCCCTCCGCAAGTTTCCCCGAGAAGGATACGGAGAAGAGCTGAAGGCGTTCAAGGACCTGCGGGTCTCGCTGTACCTCAATCTGTCCCGGTGTCGCAGGAAAACTAATGTAAGGACGTCACACAGCGCTTAACTGTTTTTTTTTTTTTTTTTCGGGGAGAATTACCATTAGAGAGAAGACTGAAATAAGACCTGCTTAAGTTGAGACACAGCAAGTAAAAACATTGATTTTTCACGCTGTGGTCAATGTTGAGATTTTGGCTAGTTTTCGGATGTTTTGTAAGAAATAGATCAAATATACCATTTGGGATGGATTTTTTAGAAAGTAACTACAACAGCGTGGCAGTCCCTCGTCTTCTACACATGTATTCATTAATAAATATTGACATGTTTGGTACCATGTGTAGCAAGATGACGCTCTAATCCAATTATGGTAATTTACTTTATGGCCACGGCTAAAGATAAGAGAAATACATACACATGTTGTTGTTTGTTACAGACACCTAACTTTCCTGTCTTGTACTGAAGTTTTTTCAGAGGGATCTTTTAGTATCTAGTTCCTAGCCTGATTTCAAATTGATATCTCTAAATTATTACTTTTTTCTCTATTCAATGATTTAAATGTGCCTTAAACATGTTTGTAGAGGAGATTTGTAGGAGGTCTTGCCAGCCAAGTACCACCTCATAAAATATTTGAGCTTTTAAGTATAACCAGGCCTAGATCAAGGTCAAATCGGGACCAAAACTGGCCTCAAAGGGTTTAAACTAGACTTATATTGGGCTAAATGTCTAAAACAGAAGAAGAAAAAACAGTTAAATGCATTACTAAAACTAAAGCAAAGAATGAGTGCTGCAATAAACTGTAATTTCCAAATATTTTAAGTCAGTAAGTAAGCAGGTTTGAGAATGTGACGGCATGAGAGCATTTTCCAACATTTAGAAAGAAAATATAGGCTTGATTGGGGTGGTTAGAAAGTGATCTGGTAAAGTAGCATTTGGTTAAAATTGGTATTTTGAAATGTGTCAGTGAAGGCTTGTTGGGTGGACAGCATGTGGAGGGATTTGAGCATGTGTCAGTGTTCAGATGGCAGCGACGAGGCGGCGCAGACTGGGCACAGGAATGAAACCCTGTGAAACACTTTCTGTTCCCGCATGTGCCAGTCACTTCGGCCTGCTCCTCTGTGGGATTACAGCCACACATCTAAAGATTTACTAATGAAATCGCTTTTGAAGCTTTTTTAATAACATGGTATGGAGATATGCTTTTTCTTCCACTAATTAAAAAATGGTGACCCATAACCTTAACCTTGATTAAAGTTTGTTCAAACTCCCTGCGACTCATTTATGCGTCTCGCACAGATTAGGAATCACATTAAGATTCAAGTAGATGCAAATGAATACAATTTTGTTCTTGTTGCGTGGTGAATGTAAATTTCACAGTTTAATGGTCTTTTTGATAGGACTTTGGAATGGCTGAAGAATTTGCAACAAAGGCATTAGAGCTAAAGCCCAAATCCTATGAAGCCTACTATGCGCGGGCCAGAGCCAAGCGCAGCAGCAGGTAAAGCTCTCACCACTGTTACAGAGCATTGTTTGTTTAGTTAAGAGTATTGTATGTAACAGATGTGTCTTCTCACATGAAACAGGCAGTTCACTGCGGCATTGGCCGACCTGCATGAAGCAGCCAAGCTCTGCCCCAACAACAGAGAGATCCGCCGGCTGCTGGCGCGAGTAGAGGAGGAGTGTAAACAGATGCAGCGCACTCAGGCCAAAGGAGCTACCGCTGCCGCTTACCACGAATTGGACAAGGAGCAGGATGAGGGGCAGGACGAGCCCCCAGAGCACTGCTTCTCCCGTAGCCTGGACCAGCGGGATGTCCTGGAGGAGGAGGATGAGGAGGAGGAGCACAGCAGAGCGAGCGAGGCCTGCAGCTGGTCCCACAACAGCTACTCCTTCGGAAGAGCCTTTTCTACTGACCAACCCTGCACCAGTCAGAGCGGGACGTGCTCACCCCCCAGCCACAGACCCCCTCCACGATTCCCTCGGGAGCACAGAGAGGCTGTGGCTCAACAGCAGGCTCTGGTCCTGCAGTCCACCAAACACGCACAGATCGTAAAGACCAACCAGCACATGAGCTCCAAGCAGAGCAAGGGTCAGTATGCCCCCTCCAGCCCCCTACCCAGCAGACACTTGTCCAGTGCACTGAAGCCTGGCCCAGGCATTGATATCAGCCCCCTGGGACCCCCGCTGACGAGCCTGTGTATGAGAACCGCATGGTGATGGCAGCGGCAGCTCTGGGCTACAGCTGTGACGAGAGCCTGCTGCGGGAGCCCTCGTACTGCTGCAGCTCTAAGCTCTTGGTGCAGGACAGACTGTGTGCTCCGTCCACCTCCTCCCTCGATGGACCAGCTGGCTCCGCCTCCATCACCCAGGGCAACAACCACAGCGAGGTGCGGGATGGGACAGGAGGGGGCAGTATGAGAGTGTCCAGCTCCACCAGCAGCCTGGCCTCCAGCAGTAGCCTGTCTGATAGCGGCAAACTGGGCCCTGACGTCCGTAACAAAGTCCCAGAGAAGAAGCAGAGTCAGGGCCCCAACGCAGACTACAAGCCCCGGCCCTTTATGGGCATTATTGATAAGACGGCCCGCTTCCAGCAGCAGCACTCTGTGCCCAGTCCACACCAGGCACACAGCTGGTTCAACCCTCTGCAGCCAGCCCCCTCCGACATGCTCTGTCACATGTCCCCCAATGACTGTGAGCCTTACGCCCAAACAGGCAGCACTTACCAGGACCAGCACAAGCCTGTGCCTCACGTGGCCATGGCCATGAGCAGCTTACAGAACGGCAACCACGACTTCACAGACAAGTTCTGCCCCACTGCCAACTGTTACAAAGAGTCCAAGCCCCCTGTGGCTCTGCCGCATGCCTACATGGACAAGCCCAAACCAGGCCTGGTCCGAGAGAATCCTGCCATCCACGTAGCTTCTATCAAACCAAAGCGGTCCTTCATCGAGTCCAATGTGTAGATATTTGTTGTTCAGTCCAGACGCACAAAAATTTGTTGTTTTACGTGAAAAACATTTTCATTTTGTAACATGTTAGAGGTGGACATTGTGTTGGCTATTGTAAAGGCTTCAGATTGGTTCTGTTCTGTTACATGTTTCCGTTGATGGCCAAAGCTGGAGACGCTGCACTGAAGGAAGTGTGTGGTCCACACATGCGGCAGCAGGCACTTTATGCACGTTAGGGCTGCTCCAACTGCTTACAGTGCGACAGTTACAGTCCAATGTTTAACAGGACGGGTCTTTGTGTTCATTCTGTCCATGGTGCTGAGAGACGTGTGGAGTGGGCATTCCTGTGTATTAAGGATGTTATAGATCCTCATGTTGTGTATATTCTATAAATATTTTCCTTATTTCTGTGAAGTTCTATGTTCAATGTACCGACACGTTTTGGTGTATTTTTAGTTTTATGCACAATGTTGTTTAAAATATTAATGTAAAAGTACATTTGTTAAATATGTTTGTACATTCTATAAATCAGCATTAACATGGAGGTGAGATCCTGTATGTACCTGCTTCTTGTTGCTGTCTAGTTTAATTTATTTACAGCGCCTTTGGCTTGGTTTATTGTAAAAGCAATATATTTTATATAGTTATTTTTGCACAGCTACTAAGACATTTTCTGTCAAGTTTATTTGCATGCTACAATTGCAGTTTATATTGGTAAAAAGCCTGTAAAAACAAATGGTTTGGGGCTCAGTGCCGTCAGCTCTATTTATTATACTGTATACTATTGCAATTGTTGCCATGTTTCAGTATTGTGAGCTTTATTAGCTGTGATCACATACTGCAATATAAGAATAATGCCATAGCCGACACCAATGGAGAGAAATAAAGATCCACTGAGAAACACATCTGTGGACTCCTTTTCTGAAAGAACATCTTTGTTTTTAAGTTGGTAATACAACCTTGATGAACTAGACAATGGGTGTGAAAATGTGGGTTTGCGAAATGTTCTAGTTACAAGAACATTTTGCATATTAACACCCACTGTTAGGACACTTCATATGACAAGTGCGACTCTTGCCATCGTTTCTCATTTTTCTTTGAGACAACATTCGTAAATCTATCTTCCATTTTTTGTCATGTTAAAAGTGGCAGATGAGAAGTAGAGTATATACCAGTAACTATGGGCCTTAGACGGGGTACAGCTTGGACAATAGCCAGGCGGCAATTCGCCCAACACGTGTGTCTCACTATACTTTGAAGGGGCCGTAAAGACAGAGCCAACAGTAAAACACTTTTACTGTGTTTCATACCTATAATGAAACCCAATAATGAAACGAATTATCCTATTTATTGGATGAAATGTAAATGTACATCCATATAATTAATAATCCCTCTCTACATCCTGGATATGTACATAAATATATTATATCTACTCATTGCTGGTACCCCTGCTGTAGCGAGCTACTGACTGGACTTCCACCTTGCGATGGCCATCTTCAGAGACCTGTTGGGGGTGAGCAGTGTGGTCAGCAGGGGCAGGTTTGTCATGGGGCTGGTTTTGGTCTTCCCTCTGATCCAGCTTTCGATGGACTCGCGTTCATAGAATATCCATCTATGGAGAAGTCACAATTGGTAAGACGTCCTAGTATTTGATTAGTCTGGGCATGCAGGAGTCCGTAATGTAATCACGGTCAGTAACGTAATAAGCTTTTGTCCACTGTTATGTTCTCATCAAAACAGACTTGGGGAAGTGTTTTGTTTCACTGGTGTATATTTAGTACCACTCCCGACCCGCACTCAAAACGCCTGCTCACAGTTACGTCACAAGCAGTCCAGGAAGTACATTTTTATTGTCTACTTCTAGACGCATTCACCACATTTCTGATCCTGTCGCTTCCCTAGGATAAGCAGGTTTTCCCATTCAATCTGCACACTTCCCTACATTTTATAATATTCGTCCTAGGGATATTTTATAGGCACAAACATTAGTGTAAGTTGTACCACAAAATGATCAAGGCAAGTAGTTGAAAATAACTGGATAAAGTATGCTGATGTCATTTGAGAGCAGTTTCAGCACCTTCATGTTCAAATGGGATGAAATAGGAGACCGGAAAGGGGTTCAAGTGATTCAAATAGGAATTTGGCCTAAAAGCTAAATTCAAACTGCCCAAAACTGCCAAAATCATCTTATTGGCAGTAGATCATAATACTTCACAGATTTACTACGTCATTGGTAGGTTATTACATCAATGGCGAATTACATTTTAAATTGTTATGTTATTTGTTGTTATTGTGTTGTGTGACTGACCTGCAGCGATGACTGGGTCCTTCATGACCTCTCTGGAGATGGGACAGAGGAACTCATCCGGTGCTTCTGACCCGCTCTGTGATGCTTTCAGGGACTTGACTTTTCTCAAGAGACGACCGCGCAGACCAACTGACTCTAGAATAACAACCCCCCCCAAAAAAAGAAATGAAAATGAGGGATTCATTCTACATACTTTTTTTTTTTTTGGATTATAAAACTGAGCAGCAAATGTTATGAAAAACAGGTTTGAACTCAACCCTTGTAACTTTTTAAATGTGTGTCTGTTATGCCCAGCCAGAGAGGTGCTTGTGGGTGTTGAAGCCTTTTTAGGAGGTGACAGACTATTAACAGAATGCCATTGTCCTCTGTGGTCTCTAAGGGAAAAATAACCTAATTGGTCAATCTGTGCTGAGAGACAAAGAGCCAGACAACACAGAAGGACACTACTTTCCCCTGAAGAGCTGCTCAGGCGAAGTTGGGACTTTTACCAGCTCAAGGTGAAGAGGACGAGAAAAGTTAGATGAGAAAACCAAGCATGACAATTAGCGATATCAAAGTGTTCCCACTGTGCAATGCAACATGTCAAGAGCAAGGATCTTAGTAGATAGTTAGATGATGGTAGAAACCCACAGTGACATACTGTATAAGCAAGGCACACACCAGCCAAGTCCCACTGAGATTAAAAAATCACTTTTTTCACTGCAAAAATAATAATCATTTTGTCCTTGATTTGAGTCTAATTTCAGGAAATCTGTCCATGGGGAAGACATTTACACTTAAATTAAGATAAAAGCGATCACTGCACTCAAAATAGATAAAAAAAGTCTTTAATGAAATAATACTGTGTAGTTTATTCTTGCCCATGGATAGATTTCCTGAAATTAGACTCTCAAATCAAGGACAAATTGACATATTTCAAGATTACTTTTTGCAGTGGGGGACTCCTCCTGACCCCAATGTAAACCCTCTTGTGGATGTTTTTACCATAGTGGTAGGGAAAGCTGGAGCATTTGGGGGAAACTTATGCCGCAAGAGAGGGAGAAAAAAAAAGGAAATTCCAAATAGGAAGGCCCCCCCGAACCCAGGATCAGCCCCACCTTCAGCTCCAGTGCTGCTGTGCCATATGTACTTTGCCTGCTTTGGCGTCTTGAGTTTGCCAAACATCTCTTCCACTCTTTTCACACAGAACTCTGCCATCTTATCCTGCCATCTAATATTTGAGACATCAGTTCCCAGTCCCACCTATTTTTGCAGCTGTTTATCTCAGAGAACGCCTTATGTCAAAACACATGCCTCATTAATCCGTGTCAAAGATAAGGGAACATTCATCTTATTTTACCATTTCTGGATTTCACACAGATCTTCTACACTTGGAGACCTGCTGTATGCGCGATTACTCCGCGGTGAAACGATCAGAAAAGTGACCACTCTCAATCAAAGTGTCCCGTCTCTCTCTCTCTCTCTCTCCCTCCAGCACACCGCCCCGAGCCGTTACCTCCTGAGAGTGTCCGATAATCCCTCGCCGCAGGGTCGACAGTCCCCTTCCCTCTCCCCCTGCCTGTCCAACACTTCCACCGGTCATTAGCGCCACACTGTCCATTTACATTTAGATGGATAATTTGATAAAACCCGACAATAAAAGTGCAGAGCGGCGCTGTCTAGGCTGAGCTATAGCGAATTAAATCAGTTCCCCCACCCCCACCCCTTCCTCTTAACTCAAAAGTCATGAATATTCTATCGAGCCCACTAGAATCCAATTTGGTGTGTACGTGCGCTCGCCGATGCCCCCAACGCCACGCGAGGTAAATGATGGTTGGCCGGTCGCGTGGCACAAAAGCACAGGAAATGTGGTAATCTGGCGTTTCCAGCGTCCTGATAGGCCGGTAATGACGAGCACTGCCCTCCATGATAAGCACATGCAAAGTAGATGCGCCGCTGTAGGACCTCGCGCTGCATAGCTGAGCGGGAGTTGTTTACCTCTGTCCAATTGAGACGACAATGCGCCATTTGCTCTGCGGGGAATAAAAGAGGAGACAGGCCGGGCTGATTAGAGCGACGTAAATACTGTAGTACAAGCTAAAGAAACAAAACTATTTTCTTCATGCAGTTGATGAAAAAAAACAAACATTATCACAGCAATACCATTGTTATTCGATGGCCATTATATACTGTACTTACATTTTCAGGAAAAAAACTGAGTACTACAATTTCAGCCACAACTGCAGTGGAATGTATAACCCTATTTTTGTATTTTCAACAAACGTTTAGATTTAATACCTTTGAAATCCACTTTAAAGCTTTATAATGCCCATAAGATAAGTGATTTAACTTAATACCCGCTTTCGAGCCCCTATAGGCAACAATCCAATGATGCATTCGGTGGTAAACCAATGGTTATTTACACTTTTATGAGTTTTCTTTACATTTAGATTTGACACAAAGATTAGTCCCAGATAGATACTGGTGTTTAATGGTGAGGAACAATCTTGAGTCATAATGTCAATGCCATATCGACTGAAAAACATGCTGAAGCCTAATAGGAAGTGGGGGAAGGCTCCGGAAGATCTTTGCTGTAATGGACTTAGCTTTAAACGTTTTTCGACCCGCTTTAAGTCTTTCATTCTTTTTTCTTTGCTTTCGCTATATTAATTGATATTTTCACATTTTAGGACCTGGTTCCAAAAACCCAGCCAAATTGCTAGCATGAAGGAGCTTCAGTTAGCCCGCTAACGCTATGAGGAAAGACAGCGTCACTATTCTACAGTCTATGGTCATTCTGTCTGAAAAAGAAACTTAAAGCTTATTGTAAAGAATGTAAGCTTGTTTAGCATGTCCAGGTTTGATATCGTCGAACTTACATTTCTCTCTCTATTTAGATTGATACGCATTTTGGTCAGGCCCATATGTCTTTGCAGACTAATTCGCCTACATACAATATACGAGAAAAACAGGGTGCTCCCCATATTATCTACTCAACCTGCACAATGATGGCCAAAACAATCCTTGGGGAAAATAGAAAGGAAAAGTTGTTTTGTTTACTCTATCCCCTCATTGACAGCATGCCGTAGCCCCAGGGTGTCCTGTACAGTACGTCAGCCATTTTTTATTTGACGTATTGTACAATATTGTACATTTGTGTTTTTCTTAAAATCAGAAGATTTTTTCACTACCTTTGGGCTGTCAGAACTCAAGTTGTGCTGTTCCAAGCCTAAAGGCTTTAACTGGGCTGCAGCAGGAGCCTGGGCTGCGGTTCCAGATCATTACTTTATGATAAAGTAACACAAGTGTAATTCATGTCATGTAAATCTATCAAATAATGACTGATTTTCACATCAAACTTTTCATTCGTTGTGGCAGGGAGATACTATTTGACATTGAACTAAGTCAGTTGGATGTTTAAGTGGAACACAAGTGGGCAACCTGTAGTGTGGCGCCCAGGGACCCAACTCCTTGAGCTTGGTTTCAGGAGAATGTAAATAGCTGGAGCATTAGCCTATTACATGCTTTTGAATAATAATAATAATAAAGTAAATATTGAATTTACCTTCGCCAATGAATTAAATACCATTTGGTTGGATATTTAGGACGGAATGCAACTTTCTATAATGATTCAGTGGAGTATTCGAACAGTCCCTGTGTTTTAAAATTTGGCTGTGTTGCGGTTCACAAACTCAACTAAGTACTTAATGAGTTTTTAATTAATATGCAGAACAAAGTGGACTCTCGAGCATAGTGTGGGTGGTTAATGCACTAAACAAAGACAGCCTCCTACCTCATCACAAAAGGCTGTGAATTATTCTTTTTTTGCATAACCAAAAGTAAAAGGTCAGGGTTTGAATAGCAATACAAAATTTTTAAAATGAGCAAACGCTTGAGAAATGGCATCTGCGTTGTGCGCTGCTTGTACCTCTACCTACAATGTGTGTTCCTCTTGGTTTTCAAATGTTTACATGTTGTTATACATAATGGGCAGGTTGATGATCCTAATGCTTCACTTCACTTCCATTCTCAAAAGCAAAACCTTTTAATAGATTTATGTGGGATTAATTGGCATGCGGGAACAGGCACTGGTATTTAGTGTAGGCAGGTAAATGCACAACAGAGAGCCCTAACAGCCTAAATTAATAGGTTTTTGTCTATTGAAAGTAGACCAACCTTGCACTACTTAATAGAACAAAACAACATCAGCTAGTAAACCAATCTAATCTAGTTTTTCAGACGCATAACCCAGCAGACGTTTGCACTGGGAATTTTTTATGCCGAGCCGATGATCAGAACGGTTTTCTGACATTGCGTGCGCACTATTTAATGAAGCACGCAAACTCGCCTCTGGCTTTACACGAGGCCACAATACAAATGCTGTATTTGTTTGTGAACAGGTTTTCTCCACAGGGCTGGAGCAAAGGAATAATTGGGTAGAACTGTTGTTGGTGGTGGTGGTAAGAGCAAGTGAATTAATTGGCATGTTGTTCTTGCTAGTTACTCTAGTTGTATGTCCACACTAAACACAGGAGTTTAAGTTATTCCTGATGTATGTGTGATAAGTAAATTAGAAGTAAATTAGTATAAGGAAATTGTTTATGATTTGTAGGATTTTTCTGCATCAACAAAACACTTTTTTGTTACTGCTAAGTCATGACATAAATCTAAGGATTTAAGTCATAGCTAGTTTGCAATAATTTATAGCCAAAGTAAAGTTAGCGCTTTTTCTAGCTCTGTTGGTCCCCAGCAAAATGCTTCTTGGGGGCCCTTAGTTTGCCAAAAGTACAAAACCATTATCAAATGGTGTTCGCCATAAATAAAGCATTAACACCCTTATCCCGATTGTCCGCTAAGTTCTGAATGAATTTTCTTTTATTGGTCATAATTAGAAAATAGTAAGTTACTAAGTTGCAAACAGCAAACCATTCTCTTGGGGTCTCATTATGCCTAAAACCTGCAAACCCTCTAGTTTGGACGTCTTAAAGATGCATGTGATTCTTGTTTAGCAGTTATTTTCAGTCTCCTCTCAAGTGTTATTAATGCTCCTGGGTGAAAAGTTGCTTCTTAAAGGTGCATTACGCAACTTTTTATGCGGGGGAAAAAAAGTTGCTATTTGTGCGTATTTGACCTCGTAGTGACCCAGCAGTTGTAGTGTATCAGCATGGCGCCTTTACTTTCCATCACAGTGGTCTCTAGGACGCTCCAGGATCAATTCTTTAGAAGGTTTTCACTGCTGCTCTTACCAGAAAACCTACAAACAACTGATGCTAGAGCGTTGTAGAGACCACCGTAATCGAAAGTAAAGGCGCCATGCTGACCGCTCATGCAGCCAATGGGTCAAATAGGCACACATATCAACTTTTTTCGCATAAAAGTTGCATAATACACCTTTACATAAAAATCCAATATTAAGAGCTTATCAGTGATATTCCAATTAGGTATATCATAATGTGTTAAATATAGTAAAATGATTGGATGATTTGATATTACTTTATTTTACAGTACCTTGATACATTGTACCTAACTAAATTTAGTACAATGTAATGTGCTCTGTAACAATCTGTAATAACTTGTATCTATGGTTAGATACACAATGGAATAACTTGTATTAGTACTTTGTAGGTACATGGTGTAATAGGACATGAGACCCTTAGGTTTGTGTCCTGTTATGTAGGGTTATGTACAAATACATATTATTCCATTGTGTATCTAACCCATAGGTACAAGTTATTACAGATTGTTACAGAGCACATTATATTGTACTAAATTTAGTTAGGTACAATGTGTGTACAATCAAGGGTACTGTAAAATAAAGTGTTACCAATGATTGTATGATGACTAGGGTGAGCCTATGCTAATGCTAACATAAAACTGGGGTGGGCCTACGCTAACTCTAACATAAAACTGAGGTGGGGCTATGCTAATGCTAATAAAAAAACTGAGGTGGGCCTATGCTAATGCTAACATAAAACTGGGTGGGCCTATGCTAATGCTAACATAAAACTGAGGTGGCCTATGCTAATGCTAACATAAAACTGGGTGGGCCTATGCTAATGAAAAACTGAGGTGGGCCTATGCTAATGCTAACATAAAACTGGGGTGGGCCTATGCTAATGAAAAAACTGAGGTGGTCTATGCTAATGCTAATATAAAAACTGCTAATGCTAATAAAAAAACGGAGGTGGGCTTATGCTAATGATAATGAACAACTGGGGTGGGCCTATGCTAATGCTTGGAAAAGGGAACAAGAATATTTTTTTCGCCCTGTAACAACTTATGTTGCCATAAAATCCACCAGTTCCCCATTAAGTTCAGCTATGAAAAACACTGGGCTTGTCGTAATACCACAGAACAGAATATGTGGTCCAAAATTCAAAACACGTTACTCCCCCATATTCTCTTAAGAGGTTATTACCCTTATTGAATGTAGAGAATACAATATTGATCTCCGTTTGCTCCATCCTGTATTTTATTCTTACATGCCTGATCGCATATAACCCCATATGCACAAATATCATTCTGGGAGGTCACAAAGGGAGCGAATTAAATTAACAAAAAAGAAAAAAGATGAATGTTTTAAGCCCGCTGAATTATAATGAATAACCAATTAAGAGTGAATGGAAAGCTTTCTGAGAGCCACTATAAAGCTATAAAATCAATTTATTGGCCTCACCGATTCCCATTTCGACTGCAGTCTCCTTGTCCATGCGGCTCAGCTCCGGCCCGTCAATGTTGTTGCTTTTGAAGATGCCGATCAGCTCGTCCAGTCCTTCCTCGCGGAGCCAGGTTTGCACGTCCTCTTCCGACCAATCAGACAGCAGTGTTAGCTGGGAGTGGGCGGGTAACTTCCTGACTGAAGGAGGAGAGCATGTGTTACGTTTTTCCAATGCTTCAAAGTTATTGACAGAGAAAGCAGAATCTGGTTTGGAGAAGTCGCATTAATACATGTATAAAACATAAAAAGAAATTCAAAAGCTAAAAATGTACGCAAAAGAAATGACAAACTCACAAAAAAAGCTAAATATCATGGCAATCAGACACACATTATTAAACTGTAATATTTTGTCTCAAGTCCCTTTGAGTGGAATGGCCAATCAGGTTCTAGCTGTGGCTTGTACACACAGGAGAGTGCACTTTACACTCTCCTGTGTTACTAAATCAAGTAAAAATGAGGTTTTCCAGTGTAATTAAAGAAATGTAATCAATTTGTGAAAATAATTACTAAAACCAAACTTGAAACCAAGCCTTCTCCCGTGTCCCACTATCAACTCTCGATCTCATGCTGAGCTTAATCCTTTCATGGCAAAGTAAAAACACTCATAGCTTCATTACAGCCACACAGCGGTTCCCCCCCCTCTATTTATTGAAACAGATGCTCAGCGAAGGGGAGCAATAATAGTGAGGTGGGAGGGGCTTATGGTGAGATCACGCAATAATCAGAAGTGAAACTACTGGATCTTTTCATCCGTTTTAGACCAATATTGCATTTTCTAACCAACAAAGTGTAAGATAAAGATGTGATTTATTACCAAATACTACCCTTAAAAAGCACAATACCCTGTCTTTAACTAACACATCTTAGAAACAAAAACAAAAAGCTTCACAGTGAACAATAAACAATGAGGAGAACACAAACACAATTTGGAACAGTGAACCAACCAGATACACAAAGGCAATATGGGTATGCACCTCAGAGAACCTTTCCTGGTTCACAAACACTAAATCACTGGCCAAAAGAGGACATTGGATCTCTTTCCCGACGTGTCCAGCTGCATTCACAAACTACAGTCCACTGTGGTCATCTCCAGCCGGCCCAGTGTTCTCATACTGCCATTCCCCATATGAACAATGGGCCTAGATTCAGACTCTATCCCAGCGCTGACCTCATGTTTGCTCTCTCCTCGTTCGACCCACTCCACTTTTCAGCACTTTCCAATAAACTGTTTACCCTGCGCATATCTCGGCCTTAGAAGAGCCGTCGAGTAACCGCTCCACGCCGATCTGTAGCGCGGTCGACAGGGTAAATATTTGCAGAGCTTCTCCGCTCGAGCGTGTGATTTCGTTTAATGTGTCTTTTGTGCGTCTTATCTAAGGACGGTGCATCACGCACAGATTTGGAGAAGTGGGAAAGGGAGGACGGGTGATTCAAGGCAAGTCCAGACCAAAGGAAATGAAAGCAGCCCTCAGATGACCCGAAAGAGAAGAGGAATCGATGAGAAAATGAATGAAGGATGTCACACGTTGTAGCCATAACAAATATTAAATACGCATCAACTGTTTTTGATATCACTTTTTAACTTCAATTCTAAGACTTGTGACTTGAAATTCAGGCTAGAGCACTAGGACTTGTGGGCAAAGGACTCGGTCCTGACTGGTTTAGTGTTAATGTGGACATATTTTATTTGAGTTTTTGTCCAGATTTAAAGCTCAATCTTCCGCCTGGTGCAACAACAGCATCAGCGCAGAAGAGAGCTGTATCTTGCGTGCAGTGTGCCAGTGCTTGTGCGTCCAGGGCGCGGGGACATGGCTTAGAAAGAAAGTATCCACTGAGGCGTGGTGTGACTGCAACAAGCACTTGGTGCTTCTACCCCTCTTCTCTCCTCATCTCTACATTAACATCGTAGGTGACCTCATGTACTTCCTTCAGCATTTAGGCTGCATCATTTTCAAGCTCTAACAGGACAAACTACAAACTTTATTCCACTTTGAGTCAAAAATTGGCAGTGTCCCGAGAGAGGTTGAACATATCGCTGGCGCTGGTATTGAAGAGCGCCTCGCAGGGCTCTACATGTCGTGGAAATGTAATCAAATCACCAGCACGTGCGCCCCCCCCCCCCCCCCATTAAAGTGTTATGTAAATTTAGTGGAATCTAACATTAATTTTAGTCAACTTTACATTTACACTATTGTATTCTAACATACACTCCCTGACCCCCCCCCAAAGTATTTAACTAGGGCTGAACGATTTTGGAAAATAATCTAATTGCGATTTTTTTCTTCAATATTGCGATTGCGATTAAATATGCGATTATTGTTGCAAGATCCTCTTCTCATGTATTTTTCACCTAACACAAGCAATAAATCAGTCTGTTTCATAACAAACAATATTAGATTAATTTGAAGTGAAAATTGCAACAAAATTGTTGTTTAACCTATTCAAAATTTGTGAATATGTGGACTGCACTTCTTAAAAACTGTCTGAACTTAACAGTACAGTCTATAAATAAAAGATACATTATATATACTGTATATATATATATATATATTAAAAAAAAAAAGATAAAACTCACTGAGCCAGTCAGTAACATCACCCATACTAAGGTGCAGGAAAAGTAAGAACAAACGCCTGCTTTAACAAGTTGGAAAAGTTTTAGGAAATCAAACTCCCAATTAATACAAAATAAACTATTGATTATTTATTATTTCGGCCAATCAAATCCCGGTCTGAGCTGCAACTCGTAGTTGCTTCAGATGCGCGTTATTGATGGACACGGAGAGGCCAGATGGAGCACACGCCAAAACACAGTGGAATTGGGAGCATCATTTTGGTTTTGGGATGTAACTTTGGACAATATGAAGAAAGAAGCACAGTGACGCAAGGAGACATGAGGTGCCAAACACAGACACGTCTCTTTGACTCGCAGCCTTAGTGACATTTCAGCGCTAAACAGCGCATTGCATTTACTCAGCAAAATAAGACATGACACAGAGTCCTGCCTCGGATCGTAATTTCCAAAACTTTTCATACAGCAGTTTAGTGTTTATATCTAGCGTCTGTACTACCTACGGAGCACATATGCGGTAGATGCAAAGGTAAATAAAGGCACATGGGCACATCGCCTCCGCGGATACTTTACGGTCATGAACCGTAATTATGCTTTTGAGATAACTTCTTTATCCACAACATTCCCAAACATAAGCCTCCTAAACTGAGCCACAAACGACTCTTTACTCTTTACAAGCAACACAGGCTCACCTGTGGAAGCAGAGACGTGTGAATCCGGAGGTGAGGGAGTTTCTGTGATCATCAGAGCGTGTAGTAGCAGCGAGAGAATGGCGTGATTAGCGCTGCGGCTAATGCAGTGCTAGCGGAGAAGAAAGCAATAGTCCTTCGCGGTGGCTGCATGATAAACGCTGATATTTTCACTGTACATCCACAATCTACCGCGCACTTTAACTAGACTGAGACGTAAACAAAAGCACGTGGCGGAGCGGACTTTGCTGCTATATCTCGCTGCTTCATTCACTTCCAAAATCGCGTGCCCTGCGATTACGAAATCGCGTTGTGTCATATCGCGATAAAATTGCAAATGCAATTAATCGTTCAGCCCTATATTTAACTAACTGTTAATCTGGGTTGTTGCAGTTGGTCAGGTCTAGGTTCAGCAACACTACAGTATGTGCCCATAGAATGAGATCCGCTGACGACCTGAACATCCTGAATGAGCAGGTTATTCCATCAATGGAATTCTTCCTTCCTAATGGCACAGACATATTCCAAGATGAAAATGCCAGAATTAATCTGGCTCACATTGTTTAAGAGTGGTTCAGGGAGCATGAGACATCATTTTCACACATGGATTGGCTTGCACAGAGTCCAGAACTTGACCCCATTTGAGAGTCTTTGGCTGTGCTGGAGAAGGCGCTCCAATGAAAAATTACAATGTGTAACCTTTTGGGTATTCACTGTTTCATAGAGCATCTCCCACATGGACAAAGCACTGACCTGTTGTGACTGTAATTATAACTGTTTAAATTTCAAGAGGCTCTGAACCTTCAAAACAAGCTGCTCAATAAAACATCTGAAAATCAACACGTTCTCAGTTTAGAAGCTACACTGCACATGTGTTTAATAAGTTGAATCATTGAAGGACAGACACACAAAGGAATATACAATTTGAGCCAGAAGTATCCTGGTATTGTCTTTTTGGAATATGTTCAAGCCATATTAACCTGGTTAATGTAGTCAGCTGCCTGTTCGTCAGGCACATGATGTTGCTGAACCAAACCCTGACCTACAGTAGGATGAAAATGTATGTGAACGCTTTGGAATTTCTCGCATTTCTGCCTAAATTGGTCTTAAAATGTGGTCTGATCTTCATCAAAATCATAAGAATGAATAAACAGTGTCTGCTTAAACTAATACCACCCAAACATTTTCATTTTATCATATTTTTATTGGCCATAACATGTAAACATTCACAGGGAGGAAAAAGTAAGTGAACCCAGGAATCTCACTGAACTGCAGCAGTTTTGTAAAGAGGAATGGTCCATTCAACCTGCCCCACAGTGAGGATAGGGTTTGATGTTGGTGTGCTGTTCCATTTTTCCTCCACACATGACATTGTGTGTTCCTCCCAAACTATTCAGCTTTGGTTTGCGAAAGAGCACTTGGATGCTCCACACAGCACTACTGGAAAAATATACTGTGGACTGATTAACCCAAAGTTGAATTGTCTGAGAGGAACACACAACGTCATGTGTGGAGGAAAAATGGAACAGCACATCAACATCAAAACCGTATCCTCACTGTGAAGTCTGGTGCAGGGAGAATCATGGTGTGGAGCTGTTTGGTTGCCTCAGGGCCTGTACAACGTGATATCATCAATAGATAAATTAATTCACAAGTTTATGAAGATATTTCGCAGAAAGACCTAAGACATTCACAACATGCACGGAGTAAGTAAGTGAACCCTTGTATTGAATAGCTGGCTGACGCTTCTTTTGTAGCAATAACTGCTTTCCTGTAGTTGCAGATTCGACGCTCAAACGATCAGGAATTCATCTTGGATCATTCCTCTTTACGAAACTGCTGCAGTTTAGCGAGATTCCTCGGTTCACTTACTTTTTCCTTCCCGTCCTGTGAATGTTTACATGTTACGGCCAATAAAAATATGATAATATGGTATTAGTTTAAGCAGACACTGTTTATTCATTCTTATGATTTTGATGAAGATCAGACCACATTTTATGACCAATTTAGGCAGAAATGCGAGAAATTCCAAAGCGTTCACATATATTTTCATCCCACTGTACTGCAGCGACCCCTGATCCAGTTGGCTCCTCTTAGAAATATAAAGACATTCTACAATGCATGCAGTTAGTTAGTTGGAGGGAGAGAGTGTAGTAACAGCTCTTCTCTGCAGTGCCAGGCTGTGAGTCTAACAGGTCTGACTCATCAAAGTACTCAGCCAAAATCTTCAAGCATTTTATTCCACAGACACAGCGCTCAAAAAGTGGCATTTTACGCAGCCTGTAGTGCTACTAGTGCCACCGAGCGGAGAGCAGAGTTACTCAAGTGTCCATCCCAGTGTCTTTAGCGATGGAGGCTCCTTCACTGGGAAATTTAACATGTCAAAATGTCTTAAGTAATGAGGGATAGTTGTGCGAAATGGGAGTCATGGATTACCGATTCATGTTAAATGCGATGTTTTCTATAAAAACAAAACAAAACAGAGGAACATACCTTCACACACTGCCTTTTTGGTTTCAACAGCTGCGGAAAGACATAAAAGAGAATGAGTTTGGCATGTCAATACTAAAAGATAGTGCAGAAAGGAACAGTGTGAAGCTATAGGCAGGGTATGGTAGATATAAAATTCACTTTCACATCTCGAGTTGGATTGACACAGTAAAAGCTTCAGAACGGCTGCAGATGTTTGAAGGCTGCATTTCTTCTTTTCCAACTTTATTCTTTCATGTGTGTCTGGAGACTGTTGTTAAAAGACCATTTGCCTAGATAAAGGGAGCTTCCCTGTTGTGCCAGTAAGCATCAGTCACAATTGCTCTTTCTCCAGACAGAGCGACCAGACAGCGCTGCACACGTAAGAGGCTGGGCATCTCCCAAAACAATCTTCAGGGAACCTAAGATGGCCCTTGGGTTTAGAACTCTGCCAGCAGCTAGTTTAAAGAGAAGTGATGATGCATTTGAGGGAAGTAAGCGGTGTCTTGTTTTGGGAGCTAATGAAGACAATAGCAGATTTGTTAAAACAACATATGGGGTTACGGTGTGGGTTGATTTCCTCCAGCTTGTCAGCGTAAAACAATATGTTACATCCACCGGCTACGTAGCTCAAGATCTGGAGATGGGTCCTGCTATTTGTGGAGGAAAAAGAAAACTGATGTCTGCATCTAAATATGGTGCGTTTATATCAATTGCTCAGAAGTAAAAGTCTAAATCAGTGCAATTTATGCCTATGGATTTCCAACCTGCTTCGATTCACCGTCCCATAAAGTTAAAATGTATCTAATTCTCTACTGGTTTGTTTTGCTTACTAAATCGAAATAAGCCTTTCCTATAATCGTCTTGTCCGTTCCGCGAGTCTTGGGGCTGGTTCAGATGGGTTGTGAGCCCCAGTGGCAGAACCACAGATTCAACAGTTTCACTGGTTGGTGCAGTCTCTTATATGACATTATCATGACAGAGTGTGGTGCATATCCAGCTATGTGTAAATAAACATTAACGGAATTGGCAAAAGTGGCATGTTGCGAGGCAGATGTTTCCAAATTACTTCCATTTGCATTTTTCTACCTTGGCTTTTGCACCCCATATTCATTAAAGCACTACAGAAAATTAACTGGATGTGAGTGAAAATTGCAAACCACAGAAGCTTTTATTTGTAATAAGTGCACATGGTCACAGCTACAAGCAAAATGTAACTAATAATGACAACATTTTACATATTCAGTATCCTTTTCTAACCACAAAATACGTGCAACAGTGCTAGGTGTCCAGGAACCTTTTTGCTGCAGCTAATAACATTATCTTGGGTGCATACTGCATACCCATGTTGAGGTGCTGCTGTTCCACTTTTCTATAGATGGGAGGGAAGAGCGGTACGTCTATGGTGACCAGACCAGGTTTTATCGCTTGACCAACTGTTAATTACTGCGCACCTTTGCCTTTCTATGAGCGCTCTATACTCAGCGCTGTTGACACTGTTACTTATTAGACCCACCACGGCCAATGTTTCCACCTTTCCCCCTCAGATGCGCTGCTAGATACGCTGACCTGCACCTTGAGAATGAGATCATTTTGCTGGGAATCATCATCCTTACAACATCCTTACAATAGCCTCATTAATAACTTCACTCTTCATAGTGAACTGGTCTGATTTTTTATGTGTAATAAGAATGATCTTTGTGCACAGATTAAATAAAAATGCATCAAATATCATACAACAAAAGTGTGCCTTTGTTACTGTACGTGAGCCCCAGTCCCAGTTTCAGCACAAAGTTAATATCAGTGGGACCTAGTGCAGTCTGTTTGAATAATAGACCTATGTCTAAATATCTCGTACACTATTTACGAAGCTAGATTTCAATAACACCAACCAGTATTTCCCCTGAATTCAGATGTAAGTCAAAAAGTGTTAACAGAGGCCCCATCCCACACTGTCTCAAATGTTCTAAACTAGTTGGGTCTATTTAGGAATATACTAGCTCATGTCAAATAGTCAATTACATGACTAAAACTGTACTCAATGATCAGTAAAAGTACAGGTCGAAAAATTTAAAAAAAAGTACAATTACCCAAAAAGTGTACTCAATTACAGTGTACATGAGTACATGCAATTCGTTACTTTCCACCACTGGTTACTCATTGATGATAACTCAGATTCAAACCCTAACCAACCCGATGTTCTCCTCCTCTGGTGGGTCTGACATCAAGCCTCCGATCCAGAACCTGATTCTAAACTCAAACCTACGTCTTAAACCTAACTCCAAAGAGAAAACTGTGATGGTAATTCGAGCTACGCATAGGAGGACATTAGCTGAACCAATGAACCAAGACGCTACAAGCATATAGCCTGTATGGTACTGTAACTGTAATTGTGCAGCTCGGACTATAGCCATAGGTGCAGTGCTTAATTTGATCCCCCGTTTGGGGGAACGCATTCCCCCAATTTTCAGTTTTTCAGGGTAAAGGATCTGGAAATATTTAGAAGGATCCGGCAAAGATTTGATCTGATGTGTTTAATGAGAGTATTCCGGCAAATGTTTTGGCCTGTTCCCCGAATCCATCACATCAGACCAAAAGTGTTCCTGAAACTACTAAATTACAAATTGAGCACTGCATAGGTGTGTTATGTTTCAGCCACCTTTCGTCTATGCCTTAGCAAATCAAGGGTTTTGAAAATATGAATTCTTTCTTGTCCACCCATATTTAATTCCAACCCTTTACCTGTTGTTTCATCCCCATCTCCAATCCTCCACACTCTGACTGTCCGGTCCATGGAGCCAGTTGCCAGCAAAAAGGGCACTGTAGGTGACATGGCCACCGCTGTCACATATCTAGAGTCGGAGATAAGCACAGAATTAAGCCGTGCTGGCGGATAGATAGATCTCTACTTTAAAGCCTCCCTCCAAAAAAATGCAATCTGGGAAGGTGTGCTATCTTTTCATGCACTTCAAAGCGCTTCGCCGCAGCCCGCCGTGCCACTTCAGTCAGTGTGAGCAAAAAGCGTTGACGGGAACACATACCAAAGCAGTCGCCGCTTCAGGGAGAAAGATTAATCAAGCAAAAATCACATGTTTTGATCTCATCATTGATGTTTCTTTGGCGCAGGCCGTGCGATCGCGGCGGAGATCGCAGAACAGCGGGACACAGCACTGCTTACCTGTCGTGCTGTTTGAGAGAGTGCAGCAGAGTCCCGAGGTTCTGGGGAGGACGAAATGACAAGAGGGAGGCAATTTGTTATCCCGGGTTCAGGATTTTGTTGGGAACAAATAATTGAAAGTCAGCGCTTACTGTGTCGTATATGGCAACAGATTTATCCACCGAACTGTGGGAGAGAAAGGACAATGGTTTAATTTACACAGAAGGTATTGTGTGTAATCATAATGTCTAAAGTCTTTTGAAGCTGTAAGAGTTTGCATGTCCTCCCTGTGTCTTGGGTTACCCGCCTCAAGAAACATGCAAAAAGGCAGTTACAAAAACACCTTTACCCCGATGCGAGCAGTGCTCCATCTGAGGAGAAGGCACAGGACAGGACAGGGGCCGACTGGCTGGTGAGAGTGTGGAGCAGCTTCATGGTATGCACTGTAAACGATGGGAAACAAATACAGTTAAGTTCATATTTGAGATAACCGTATGATAAACTCATGTTTCAGTCTTTTTAATTCTCTTGGACATAAATTGCAATCAGAACCGCAGTATGTGTCATAAACTTGTATTAAAGAAGAACGAAGTAACTTGTTTACCTTAAATCCTTTTCGTAGTCCTTCTGGGGTAAGTGTTAATGGGATGATTGGGGGGTCTTTCATCTCCCCTGATGTCTCTGGCCAGAAAACCACAATTGCAACTTTCCTGCCTCGGGTTCAGAGCCAATATATAAGAATAGAATCACGAAGAAGAAGCTAACAGGCTGACGGACAAAGCTAACTGTGGGCTAGCGCCACTTTAAACAGTATTACAGTCAAATTTGAGTGAAAAAAATTATCTCCATTGTGTAAGAGGATGTACCATATCCCTCTCTCCCTTTGTCTTTTCTGTCAGCGTAGTATTGACTTTCGTGGACAATTAATGGGTAAAAAACGCAACATGCTACGACACCTGCAGTGGTGCTTATGGTCTCTAGGGGCATGAGTTACTTAGTTCTGCTTTAAAGCAGTACTAAGTAACTCTTACCCCTAGAGGCCATAATCGCAACTGCAGGTGCCGTAGAAGGTTACGATTTTTAACTTATTGTTGGAGATTGTCTAACAAGATTGTCTTGGAGAGTAAATACTACGCTGACAGAAAAGGCGAAGGGAGAGAGGGATGTTGTACATCCAGTTATACAATGGAGATAATTTTTTTCACTCAAATTTGACTGTAAATACTGTTTAAAGTGGCGCTAGCTTTGTCCGTTAGCCTGTTAGCTTCTTCTTCGTGATTCTATTCTTATATATTGGCTCTGAACCCGAGGCAGGAAAGTTGCAATTGTGGTTTTCTGGCCAGAGACATCAGAGACATCAGGGGAGATGAAAGACCCCCCAATCATGAAATGTTTGAAAGTAGCACACCTAAATTCCATTTCTTCTCTTACAAACATCTATGGAGGTCAAAAGCACAGATTTCCAGCAGTGGTCTGCATACTGTAGCTCTTGCGCTCCCATTAGCCTGAGCCAAAAAAGTGAGTTGAGGACACACCGGCTTGTATTCTGCTATCGTCTTTTATACACAAATTCTCCACGGACAGCAGTGGGGTCACCACGAGGACGCAAACTCCTCAGAAACAGGTTACCACGGCAACGCATCTAAGCAACGAAACGCGCTGCTTGAAGATGGACTATTAATTAAAACCTGGTACACTGTCTGGTCGTGCCTTAGTGCGGCTTGTAGAAACAGTATTACATACAGAACAGATGGTGTTCATAACAAGAAATGGTTTGTAATGAAGTAAATTTACTTAAACTGTACTAAAGCATGTACTACTTCACTTGAGTAGTATTATTGTTGAGAACTTATTACTTTTACCCCACAACATTTGAAAGATAAATAATACTTTTTTACTCCACTGAATTTCTTTAAAGGCTCCAAAGTAAATAGTTAACTTGTGCTTTGTTCTTCTTAAAAGCCTAATAATGCACACTCCAGAACAGTAGGTGGGCTGTGCAGATGTACTGTCAATGTCACGCACTCAGGACAAGGAAGAAGACTTGACCCCATCGTATTGCTGTACGGGTGGTGAAAACAGGTTGATTTTTCACATTTTTGAAGCTGTAAATGAACACTAATATACAGATTTGTTCTTTCAATGCTTACAATGTCCACAACAAATACTTCAGTACTCTCATTTGAGTAATATTTCAATCTACTTTGACCGCCTCTGTTCATTGTGTACATTCTGAAAGTGACTCACGTTATGTTTATAGCCATCAAAGTTTTACGCAGGTTTTTATTCATGAGTTCCAGTAACTTGGCGTTCCGCTGTTATGGGTGCCATTTGAGGACTTTGCACCATTCAAAAAGATTGAATTATTTAGTTTAATATCAGGCTGTCAATAAAAAAATGGACGTAATTTGAAATGGTTTGAATACTTTCTGAACGCGCCGCTTGCACCTGATCTGTGTGGCATGCTCAAACGCTGTACATCAGAAGCATGTCTTAAAATGCTCCATTATTAATGAATGGGTCTGATTTATTCCGCACGTTCCTTATAAATTCTTCTGGCGAGAGTCGTCAAGGTGAAACAGCCGGCAGCCCCTCCGCCCGCTCTCTTGTTTAGAAGAAAGATGAAGGGTCAGCGTACCTGTTCCTCACGCTGAGAACAATCCATATTTTCAGCTGGCTGTCCTGACCGCAGGAGGCCAGTCGAAACTCCAGCGAGCAGTCGTCTGTGAGGCAGAACATAAGTGACGTCAGAGGTGTGACATGATTGGGTTTTATGACAAGTCTTCTTTATCTACTGAGGTGTGTGGCTTTTGTTGTGTTTCATAGGATTATCGTCATTTGGATGCATGAAGCAAATCAAAGTCCCATTTTATCGGAGTTTGCAAAGTCGTATTTTCCAATTTTCCCAAACACTACAAAAGTCACAAGAGACTTCAAGACCAAAAAGATCTGCTAAAATTGGAAGATTAAACGGAATCGTCATAGGATTTCAATCACGTACCGGCTTCGAATTGGGATGCGAAGCTGCAGCAGGTCACCCCCAGGTCATGGCATCCTTCTGGACGCAGAGAGCGCTCCCGTCCACTCCCCACAGCCGGAGGTCTCCATGGGTGCACCCCGACACAAACAGCTGACTGCAGGGGGAGAAGCAGCACGCCACCACGCTGGCTTCACTCACAGCATGACACCTGGAAAGTAATGATGGTTTCTGGGATATTGATAGTCTGAAATAAAGCTGAAGTGGAGAAAATGTGCTCGGTTAAGGTGGGGGTTAAGAGGTTAACCTTTTTATTTGTGTCTATTTATTTTCGTGTGTGTAGGTCTTCCACTTAGACCTATTTGTATTGTTCATCATATTATAGATAAAGATATAAGATGTTGATTTCGATATGGAGCATCAATACAAAACATATTTGGACGTCCCTGCTCCCAGTAAAGATATTTCTTATTACTTCTTTTTCTTGTATAGACAACAGAAGAAAAGCAAGGCACTGGCAGAGTAAACAAAATAAACATCAAAGAAGAACACATCTTTACCTTCGCAGAGTTTTGCTGGAGAAGTCCAGAGAGCTACAGAACCATCACAAGCCCCGGCGAGCACGAGGGACGAGTCTGGAGCCACTGCGCACGTGCGGACGGGGCTGCGGTTCGGATGCTCGAGCTCCGCCACGCGCTCACCTGTGTCCGCGCGCCACACGGCAATGGCGCCATCTGTGGAGCAGCTGAGCAGGTAGGAGCCGCAGGAGGTGAAGCAGCAGCGGTGGACTCCGTATCCGTGACCCGACAGCGGAGAGAAGGGCAGCTCAGAGAAGTCTGCGCAGCTGTAAACACGGAGCGTCTTGTCCCCGGAGCAGGTGGCCAGGAGAGAGGCAGAGAAGGCACAGCCGCTCACCTCGTCCGTGTGCTGCTCCAGAGTACCCAAAACTGACACCATCTTGACTTGGGTATACAGGCGCAGGGCGCGGCACAGTCACACGGTGGCGCACTCGGGTTAGGCTGTAGCAGAGATGACTATACCAGAGATTGTAAACAAATAAAATCAACCAGAATAGCTTATGTGTTTGAATACAAACCCCAGATCTCTCTGCCTCGGAGTCACTTTTACACAGTGCTTCCTGTTTCAGTGCAGTTATAAACTCTTGTCAGATCATGTGATCATGCCTCACAGCTTGTACAAGGTTCAAAGTGCCCTGCCAGCAACAATAATACAGCCTTACCATTTTTAATATTATATCTATGTGGAAGGACAACATCATAATGAGCCTATCCAGAAAATGTTGCACACTGATACTGAGGCATAATTCAATATTTATTGGCAATCACAGTGCCTATTTAATATACACAGATGTAAACACAATATAACTACACATATAACAATTTTCTTGCAGTTCCTTCCCATACTTAAATGCTTTATTGTGGACCTAAACAACTACAATAGCCTATGTTATAGTCATCTTCAAAGAAGGTACTTGAGTCATCTTCTGTACTTGGTAGTTGAGTAGTTGGAGACCTCAACTACCAAGTACAGAAGATGACTCAAGTACCTTCTTTGAAGATGGACAACTCCTGTACGACTGAGAACTTACACAGACATCTATGTTATAGTCATTGACACCAGTATTAACAGGAAAGCTAACAAGCGGACTGGATTTCTGATCACTTTCTATAAGCCTCCAAAAAACAGAGAAACCAAGGCACTCTCTGGTAAAGTTAAATGCCTTTATTTTTCTGGCATGTCTAAATGGACAAACATAAACCCAACACGTTTCAGCCACTTTCTATATGCCTGTCAGGACCAATCAGGAGGGAGGGAGCTTGATCATTTACTTTTGAAAGTTTGTTCTTGCTCTCATCATCTCGCAAACTGGGAGTGGCTTTCTGGTCTAATCAGAAGATGAGGGACTTGATGTTTTACTTTCAAATTTCACTCTCATTTCTCCTCACTTTGTAATCTTGTAATCAGTTTAACTTTTTTTTTTTTTTTTTACAGTTAAAGGCTACAGTACATTTACATCCACAGCAAAGCTCCGCATACGTAGGTGCCTAAAATACACCATCGACCATACATTAAGTGGCCTATAACATTCAGTACATTGGTTGACATCTCTGTCTAACCCACATAGGCCTACTGCTTATTGCTGAATGTTTCTTTGATGGTGGAGGTCCATGGCCTACTTGATGACCTTCTTTTATCCAGGGACAGACTTGAGGAAAGGCCAGGCGTCTTTGTGGGCTTCTAACTCACTAACAACAGCCTAAAAAAAGAGACATACTGTAAGTAGGCTATATAAAGCTTCAAGGTTGGCCAGGGTTTGTCATGATTTGCGTCAGACCATTGTCCGCTTTCCTCTTCTTGACCTCCAGGACACTTTTCTTTGGCGCGTGGCTGCTCCTGCTGGCAGTTTCCTCTTTGATGAGCTTTCCAGACACAGATGGTTGTACTTCGTTGGCCCTCTTCCATCCTCCAGATGTTTGACTGTGACGCTGCCTTGTCTGCAGGCCGCAGACACTTTCCTGATGGCCAAACCTGCGGCAGTACGGAAGGGACACTTAAATAACTTTTGACTGGGAAAGGATGAATGAGATACAAGTGAATGGTTTGTGGCGGCACATTGAGAGACAGTGTTTCTCATTGATAGAGAAGACGAGGGTGGCCCTAGAAATATAAGTCCGATTGAATTGAATCGGTATAAGGTTTTTGCGTCTGAAACATGAGGAGGAGGATGAACCAGGTCCTTCCACTGTGACTAGGGTTCAGGGAGGTTTTTCAGCAGTAGCAGCAGCACCACAGCACAACATGGTTTTAAACGGCCATTTATGAAAAGGAGTTTCTCTGACAAAGTGATATCAGTCTGTAAGTGTGAAAATTGTAAATAATGTTATGTTTTGAGTTACCTTTCCTCGCAGGCCCGCAGAAATGACTCATTTCCGAGGCCTCAACCTGTTTCGAGTGCACAAATGTTCGACTTCATGGCCTGTTCCTGAACGCACCAACTGTCCACCATCTCCTTACTGTGAGCCTGCTTCTGTAGTGCTGCAGCATCAATAACACAAGCTGTAGAAAGGAAAACAAGACGAGTGAGAAACAAAGTGATGGTACTATGATATGTTTATGTTTATTATGTGCTATGTAATATGTTTTCGCCATGACAGTAAAGTAGTGCTGAGTACTGTTAAGAAGAGTTGAGTTGAGTAATTCCTCAAGTGACTTACACTCTCACTTCCGTCTTATGCGCTACATTTAGATGCTGATGACATGGGGGTGCTTGGTTTGTTTCGTTTTGCATTCTGGTTTATTGTTCTAGATTAGGGGTTTCCAAAGTGGACAATATTTTTATAAATGTAATGACATTGAATCTGGTGAATAAGGGAGTTGCGTCTCGAAAAGTCAGAGAGATAATGAGTAACGTAATGGGAACAAATATTGTTCAGCTAACGGAACAGACTGGAATAAGTATTGTTGCTGAAAGGAAAACAAAAATCTAAATCTACTGAGTCCTGCAGAGAGAAGTTAATAAATACTCACCATTCTTGAGAGCACAGAGCTGGGCCATGCACTCCATATGTTTGTGTATCTGTTTAGTCGAAGCCCTCTCTGATGCCTCGACAATGAAGAGCCTTGGACAGACTCTGCACTTCCTCCACGTTTGACATCCACCACCAGCCACTTAACACGTCTGCCAATAAGGACACGTACAACTGTCACACATTTAGGACCAAGTTTTGGACTAAGTGACAGTTGTCGTGGACTGCGGGCCGTCTGGAGGAGAGTATGTGTTGTAAACCACACGGCCTTGGTGAGTGCTGGCAGTGGGCAGTCTTTACCCTCAGGGACGGGCTCCTGGGAGCGGGCCACCTCCTCAGCGGGGGACCGGGCTCGCGAGGCCTGTCACTCGGGGGCTCGCGGGGATCACTCTCGTTGACAGAGCTGTAACTCGTCTGGAAGGGGACACTGTGGCGCTTTACCCCGTGCATGCTGGGAGGCCAGATCCCCCATGGAGGATACAGAGCTGCCAGCGAAGGGCAGGCTTGAACTTGTCAATTCACTGGACATGTCACACAATATCCCTCTGCCTTGACGAGTGCCAGACTTTACATGTTGGGAATACACATACAGTACATATACATGTTCATTTTAAGGGTGCTTTTTTTAGACAGACAAAGAAGATTTGCAGCCACTCTAAAGTGGGAGATCTGAAATTGACAAGCTGATCTCCTTTTGTGCACCGAACATCGTCACAAACTATTGACGTTTCATCAGTCGTTTCAGTACTGAGGATTCAAAACATGTCGTGAATAGATTGGCTCACTCTTGGTTATAAAATGCACTGTTATTAAACTATTTAAGTGTCCAACCACTACTATAACAAAGAGAACCATGTTGGCTAAAAGTACCTGTTTCATTAATAACATTTTCATCAAAAAGTACAGCTGAAACTAAAATTAAATGCTACCCAGACACTGGAAGAGCATGCCCCGCACATAAACGATAAAAAGAAAAAAAAAAGCCAGAGATTGAACCAAGGCCCTTAACTCAGCTGTTGTGTTTCTTATAAATCTATACACAAAAAAAGATGTCACTGTGAAGCTTTTAATTAATAAGAACAGTGGCGGCCTTTGTTCTACACTGCTGTGGATACCAGATGTCTTTCAAAATCCTGCCAGCGCGAGTCAAAATGAATGATGCAACCCCATGAAACTGCCCGTCAGTCCACAATCCATCATATTCTTTTGATATTGTCGAGGTTGTAGAGCTGAATGCTGCATCGAGCTTAGCTAATATAATATTGAATAAACAGTTTTCACTGGAATCGCTCGGTGTTTCAACATAAAAGGTGAGGACCTCACCTTACCTGACCACAGCTTTACAGGACCTTGTCTGTCAAGTTAAGAAGATGAGACTCAGGGGCTTCAAACTCCAACCATGAGGCCGAGATAGGACCAGGTCAGGGTAACGGGACAGCTCTGGAAGTGGCTTTAGAAAACGAAACAGGAATTTACTTAAAGGTGCATTATGCAACTTTTTATGAGAGAAAAAAAAAAGGTTTTATTTGTGAGTGTTTGACTTTTCAGTGACCCAGCGGCTGTACGAGTGGTTAGCTTGGCATCTTTATTTTCCATCACAGTGGCCTCTGGAATGCTCCAGGATCAATTATTTTTTGAGTTTTCACTTCTGAGGGATCGTAGATTCCCTCTCAAAATCTACGAAACAGTTGATCCTGCAGAGTATTAAGGCGTCTTGTTAACCCTCCATACAGCCATTGGGCCACAAAAAGGTCAATTAAGCAAAAATATAAAAAAGACAAAAAGAAAAAAGCTTTATTGTAGATAAGAAGACATAATTAGAAACAGGATACGTTTTAAAATAAGTTAAGATCCATGGTCATAAGAATAAAAAAATAAAAAATAAAAGACAAAACAGCCCGTAATTAAAAGCTTGATTTAAATGTAGGCAAGAGATACACAAAATGATGTCAAATGAAGCCAATACTTTCATTTAGAAAATTCCTGCACTCTCTAAAAGAAATAGTCCCTCTGTTTTGATTGTTTACTGTCAGACAAATGTTGTTAGATTTGTTTGATGAGGTCAGTGCAATTTTCACACATCCATAATCACACGCACTAGTGAGAGACATCTGTTTTTCAGTGCACGTGTAACCAACTCAAGCCTCCACTTGGTGGCAGTATTTCAACTTCTTTTATTATTATATCATAGCATATTCTTGACTTGTGGTATAAACATGTTAAACAGTTATTTGAGCTCACATTGATAATCACTGATAAAGATACCGTCAGCAAAGTATAGTCACACCTTGTGATCTGCTAATCGCAAGTCTTCCCTGGATTTCTTCAACTCCTTAGCCTTTTCCAGCTTGAGTTTCCTGAGCTCTTTTCTGTCACTGTTGTATAGCTTCTCCTCTTTCTCTCCTTCAGTCGTTCCCTCTCCTAGACACACAGAACATAATATACCGGTAATCAATTTGATCTCTGAAAGCATGTCTGGCACTACACACTACTCACTTCTTTTTCTGCGAGCTGCATTTGTGGTTTCTATGTTCCGCATTGCTTTTTGTGAGGTTCGTGGATTTCTTACTGAAGAGAGTCAATAATGGTCCTGAAGAAAGCAGCTTTTTAAAGTAAACAAAAGCTAGCTTATCAGCTAAACCCATTTGAGACCTACACATTTCTTTTTTGAGACAATGAAGAGGCACCAGGAGCCCCCCACACCTGCAGCACAATGAGGCGTCACAAGAGGTGGTACAGGAAACAAAAACAGGACAAACGAGGAGGTATCCAGGCAAGACTACCAGGAAAGCCACACATGCCTTCTGTCCCTGCTAGTGTTCTTGCTAATGGTCATTCACTGGAGACTAAAACCAATGATTTGCAAAGCTCTTCCCAGAAGATGGTGAAAGACTGTTGTGGAGCGGAGGGAGCAGCAGGAGGAAGAGGAAGGAGGAGGTAGAGCTGACCAGTGCAGGACACCACGCTCTGAAACAGGGACAAACCCAGGAGGTGGTGCACCATTTCAGAGGATCAGAGAAGACCAAAGGCAGCCAGCCAGGTTTCCTCCGGGTGCTACGGTTTCACCGAGCTCCGGCTCAGGACTAACACCTGAACACTATTTCGTTGTACTGTTGTACAATGGCAAATAAAGCACTTACTTACTTATACTTTCTTGCGAGGCTTCAGCTTCCTTCAGCAGCAGTAAGTGTTTCTCCCTCTCCTATACGTACACACGCTTTACATTACCTCATATGGTTAAAGGTTTTTGAACATGACAAGAGCCACAGTTGAAAGAATAAAATAAATAATGAAATGAAATTAAAACAAAAAACACCAAAACACCATGCAGAGATGGTTCAAGAGATTTTTAGGTCAGGTCAGGACCTAAAGTGGGTTGCGCAACCCACTTTTGGGCAGAAGTTGCAAGCCTTTTCCAGGGTGCATTTCTTTCAATATTTACCTTCTTAAGTACAGAAACATTTGAATCTGTGAAAACAACTGTTTTAGTCATGATTTCAGCTTTGTAGATTTATTCACTGTTTATTTAGCATTAACTTGTGGTGGAAATACAGTATTTCATGTCATGTATAAAAATGTCAATGTTGAGAACCTCTGTCGTTGACTGGACTGAATTTGTTAAGTTTGGGGTGCGGACCCTCATGTTGGTTAGATAATATGACAGTAAATCAAACACATTTACTCAAAGTAAAATTTCCCCTTGACCTGTTTCTCTGCCTCACTTGGCTTTGGCTGCTTCCTCTTTCTTTTGGCCTTAAGACAGATATTCTTGCAAATTTAAACAAGCTATTTGCCTATTTTGTTATATCTTTATTGACCTCTTAAGACAATTATTTCTTCCAATCGACATTTAAGTTCATTGCCGTGAGGAATTTGTTTTGGTACTGTAAATCTTCAAAGCGTCATTCCATCCTGGATTAATCCTGGCAAAAGATGCCTGTGAAGCATGTTGGATGAGTCATAAATTATGAAATTATATTAATATATATTTTTTTTTAAACTGAGTGAGTGAGTGAAACATTTACATGACTTTTTTTCCCCAGAAAGAAATTAAGCATTAGTGACACATCCACAGCACGTGTAACTTTGTGGGAGAAAAGTTACACGCGTAGTTCGGAATAGGCTGCGGTCGTGCTTTTAATCCTATCAAAATGTTTTACAATGCCTCAGCAATAGGTTTTAGGACCGACCTCGAGAATATGCTGTGCACGGACTTCCTCCTCCACGGATTTGCTGAACGAGCCTGATTTTCTCCTGGTAAAAGGATGAGGACGAGAGACTAGAGCAAATGAATTAAGAGCGAAGTTACGCGTGTTATGGAACTGGGCAGAGGGATGGCACAGTGGTTTTATGTATATTTAAGTGAGTGGCATTTTGGAGGGCTGCAACTTGTAACTTCCTTTTTTAGACAATAGGCTCTGTGCAGGGAGTGCTGTGGCTAACTTCATGCTAGACAACTATTCCATGTTGGTTTTCCTTTCTTTTTTTTGTTAGGGTCAAATTAGTAATTCAACACATAAGTCTCTTTTTAATTAAGTATTTATATCCTTAAAGGTGCATTATGCAACTTTTTATGTAACAAAAACAAGTTGTATTTGTGCGTGTTGACCTTTCAGTGACCCAGCGGCATTTATTTTGCCTTTATTTTCCATCTAAGTGGACTACATGTCGCTCCAGGATCAATTGTTTTTGAGTTTCTGGTAGGTTTTCACTGCTGACAGACCCACTCACCTGTAAACCTATACAAAACAATTGATTCTGGAGAGTTGTAGAGGCCATCGTGATGGAAAGTAAAGGCGAGATGCTAAACACCCATGCAGGGTCACAGTAAGGTCAATTACGCAGAAATATCACTTTTCTTTCATAAAAAGTTGCATAATGCATCTTTAAAGTTTTTGACATGTTGTAAGTTATGATCTGCCAGCCGCATGCCATGTAGTATTTATTTCAGTGAGATACGACTAAAACAAATGTATATATTATCACGTCACAAAACCAACTAAAATGTTGCTGTAATGCTGATGCATAAAGCACAATGTCAGCCGTATTATATGTAATCCTAATCAGACAGACACTGATTGCTAGTTTAGGAAACCTTTGAAAGAGGACGTGAAATATTCAAACCATTTGCGTCAAAGCAAAGCAGCAGCATCTCTATGGGAACAAGCTGGTGATGTATGCACTGCTCCCAGCAAAGTTATGGATCATTAAATCATTTTGTATAGACTAATAGCTTTGAAGTGTGTTGTGATATGTATTGGAACTATAATTTGAGCACTGTAATGAACAAAAGGATACCATAAAACTGTCTGAACTTGTTTAAAAGCACACATGCAGCATGTATGGGAAGCAACTTGAGAAGATGGAGCAAATATCCAAGATTTGCATGAATTCATGAAACTAACAGACATGCTATTTTATAATATTTCATGGAAGCAACATAAATACAGTAAATGTGGTTCAGACAAAAAAAAATCTCTTAAAATAGGCCACACAATGCAACAAAATGGATTCAGACATGAAAAGTTCGTTGTTGCTTTAGAATCGTCATCTGTTCCCTCTTTATGCACCGTGCTCCTCAGCCGCCAACATTGCTTTATGAAAAAAGTAAATCGTTCATTTAATCAGAATACAAATACAGCGCCATACAACCAGATTTGGAGGTGGCATAAATAACTTGTAAGACTCCTTCTCAGAGATGAGAAAAATTATCTCCCGACACAATTTCAGGAACAGACCCTAGCATATGAGCTGCGACCAAACCCCTCGGGCATCCCGCAGCACAAATTATGTCCATCTTAAATGTAGATATGTGTTATACAGGCAGCAGGAGTTTCAATTTCCCTTAATAAAACACTAAATCCCCTCCACTCGTGTTGCCCTGTAGTAAAGCCTCGGCGAAGTTCTGAAAACTTTTTGTAGCGTATCAGAATACTACATGATACAAGACAAATTTACCCACTGGACATTTTATTCCCTCGTACTGCTTCAAATAAGTAAATCAATCTTTAAATCACAGTCACCACACACATGTACTGTACCTGGGAGTGGCTCAGTAGTAGAAGGAGCCATGCATTTGAGCCGTGCATCGCCACAGCGCTGCCAAACTGTCCGAGAGAGGATATCTGTCTTGAGGATATCTGTACTGAGAAGGGAGCAGTTGGCTGAGGGGCTTGGCGAGGATTTGGCAAGTTTTTTGACGAGTCCTGTATCCATCACTGTTGACCTGACTGCTCTCTTTGATATCCTCCTCGGATTCTGAATTTATTTCGACACTGCTGCCAGAATCTGTGGCATACAGCAGATACAAAATAAGCATAAAATTACTCATTATTACTAATTAATATACCAAATGTTTTAAAAAATAAGGCAGAACGATTTTGGGGGAAACTTTGCATTTAACTTTGCTCATTCAAAAGAAGGATTTCCTTCACAGTGAACATTTGGAACACGCCAAGGAGCAATAATACTTGAGAATAAAAACTGAAGAATTGATGAACTGCTGAACTAAAACAACAAACAGCTTTGTCGAGGCCTATTCTACCAAAAGTTCAGTCAATTCAGTCCTAACAAATTAAAGTGATAGTGTGTAAGTTTGCAAAGTGAGGAGAGAGAAATCTGAAAGTAAACAATCAAATCCCTCCCTTCTTTAACCAGAAAGCCCTTCTTAGTTTGCAAAGTGAGGAGAGCAGGAACAGAATTTTTCAAAAGTGAACGATCAAACTCCTCCCCCTCCCTCCTGATTGGACCTGACAAACTGGTTCACTGGAAGAGCTCGTCTCATTGGCCAACGCGGGAGGATACTAGCTTCTGATTAGTTGCTGAGATCCGGGAATGAGGGACTTAACAAAAAAATTATCACTTACTTTACATCAAAATGCAAGACCAGGTGGCGACTTTGCACATTTTATCAAATTTGTGAAACATTTAAACTTCCATACAATCACTTTAACTGAAAAAGCACTTACCTGAGGTGTTACTGTCTATCTCTAATGTGCCATCTTCTAAGGAGTCGTCGGAATCGTCAATCTCTGACGTTCTTTGTCCATAAACGTTTCCTGAGCCGGCTGGCTGTCCTACCGAGCCATTGGTAACTTTGCTTGGAGACATGCTGGGTTGTTGCCCCCTGCTTGTACTTAAGTTAATAGGCTCATGACATTGGGAGGAAGGGCCGATCGGTCTGTCCTTTAGCATTGCTGATTCTTTAGTTCAGTTCTTCTCTGAGGATATGGACCGGAGAGGCCGAGATGAGCTGAGGTCTTCAGGAGTGACGAAGTTACTGAGATACTTGGCTGAGTTTGCTGATCTGTTGTGGTGTCCCTGTGTTGATCTGTTCTTCCAGAGCTGGTGCGAGGCGTCCTCTTTTTGAGCGACTGAAGTGTCGTGTGTCAGGTGCTGAGTGGGAGGAGGGAGACAGAGAGAAGGAAAGAAGACGGTATGTCATGTCATTTCTACTGCAACAACCTGACGGCAATCAGAGTGCCATTTGACAAAAAATACATTAGAATACATATGATGTTTAGATTTTGCTATTCATGTTTTTGCTTCTATCTAACAATCAAGTATTCAGAAGTTTCAGTCACTCTTTTCGCCGTTATGCATGTCTTGATGTAGACTTTTGACCATTTAAAAGACGGGTCCAGATTTCCACTTGAAACTCATGGATTAAGCATATAAATGATAATAGCAAATGCATTTTCAAAAACAAACATTAGCCATAAGTTATCAGCAAAATTGTCATCAGGACTAAGCTGAGAGCTGAAGATGTGTTTGCCTCTCATCCAAGACGCTTCCTCAGTTCTGTGACCTGGAAACTGGATTTTATGGCCTCCTCTTAATTGGAGGAGCTAGATCTGGCTTTAGACCCACCCCGGTATTTGCCCTGTAGTGTGAATGTAGATTTCAACGACAGCAGGGCCATGCAAATGAGCTGCAAGTAACCCAACAACCTTCAAGACATCAGTGTAACAGTGTAACATTTGGTTTGGTAAGACTCGTGCCGTAGATTAGAACTGAGGAAGCCCCTTCGATGACTTTTTAATAGAGATTTTTAATTTATTTTATTATAATTTCCCAAAGAACACTCACCGGAAGCTCTCCCATCAGGCCATTATCTCTGAGTCAGACGCATTACTTCGGTCACTGGAGTCAATCATCCTCCTCCTCCTCCTCCAGGTCTTCAGGATCACTGCTGCTGTTCTGATTCTCGCTCAAGCTCACTGACATTGACCCAGACTGCCTGCCACTCAAATTTACAGCCCCCAGAAAGTCTTTCTGTGAGTGATTAGTCAGAAGGAGAAAAAGTGAGGGGATAGTTAACCATGTACCAGGCGCAAAACATCTGCATTTCGAAAGCTAAAATGTAAATTTGCCTTTCCTCCACCTCATTATTTTTATTTATTTATTTAACCTTTATTTAACCTTTATTAACCAGGATAGTCCCGTTGAGATTACTAATCTCTTTTTCAAGGGAGTCCTGGCCAAGACCGCGGCACAAGTCAATACCACCTCATTATTACAGAGATCTTCAGTTTGTTGTAACATAAATGCAACCGCTTTTCATCTTTATTTACGCCTTTAACAAAAATCATAGCGAAAACGAGATGCATCACTGCTCCTCGTTGCATTATGGCTCCAGGCTACAATTAAAAAATCTGAGGAGCATGGAGTTGTGTTTCTAGCCGCTGGCACATCTTTGAATGATCTTTCGTAGCACCACGACGGATGTAAAATCGTTTGCTATAAATGTATGTACAAAGGCAGCAGAAATTGTGGATTCATTTACATGTACTCATGAATGAATACCCAGAAAACCTACCCCGTTACCATACCCCCAGTCCAGAGCTGGTGCTGGCCCTCTTGGGGCCCTAAGCAGAAATCCATGCGGGGGCCCTACAGTTCGCATCACTCTGCCAAAAAATGAATTTATAAATGTGTAAAAGTTCTAGTTAAAGTTTTAGTTTAACATTTTTCATGGTTTCGTGAAATATCGCAACGCCATATTGCACATTGCAAGTTACTACAATATCGTGCAGCCTGAGTAGGAGTTCAATACTGCCCATAACAATGAGGATTATAGATGATTTATAATATGGAACAGAGCCTGTCATCTCTGCATACAAATATCCTCAATATGAAAGATATGGGCTTTCGCCGCAGTCGGTGCTCTAATGAGGCGAGAGGCGAAGGCATCACTGCTGTTACACAGTAAACGCATCCACCCAATCCTAGTCCTTCAACTAGCTAAAAAAAAACAAAAACACAATGTACATTTTGTTTCAGAAGACCTCTAGAAGATGTGCGCGGGGAACTTATTAAACTTCCCACAAAAAGACGTCTGGATTGGGAATCATTAGACCCAGATAGGTCCCGCTGTGGAGCAGAAAAGCCAGCCGTCCCCGTTGTCTTGGATACAGAGAACAACAGGGCACTTGCCAAACAGCGCAATAAAAGGAAATTGACTGACTTGACTTTGTTCGTTAACCTTCAAAAGAAAAGGAAAACTGTGCAAAGTTACAAGGCAGCTTCTGAGTGTTTCGTTCCTTTTTAACTTATTTGAACAAAGAGGCTGTTCAGAACTTTTATCATTACTGTGATAGTGACTCTGAATAGGCAGGGCGATATGGCCTAAAATCTCTATCACGATATAGAAAAGAAATATCACGATAACAATACTAATACATCTTGAACTTTTGCACATTTTGTCATGTTTACAACCATAAACATAAAGATTTTATTTTGAATTTTTACTGAATGTTCACACACAAGTAACAGACAACTGTGAAGTGAAAGCAAAATGATACATGATTCTGTCAGTTTACAAAAAATCGAAAAGTGGGGTGTGCATAAGTATTCATAGAGCATTTTCGGAGTGAATTAAATTGCCTTATAACATTCCTAATGACTGCAGAATGTTCACACCTTGCCCTAACCATTAAATAGAGGCCACCTGTGCGTAATCTACTCTCAGTATAATTCCAGCTGTTCTGTGAGAGCCTCAGAGCTATGGTCGGAGTGTATTGGTCACTAAACAACATGAAGGCCAAGGAGCACACCAGAGAGGTCAGGGATAAAGCTGTGGAGAAGTTTAAAGCAGCGTTAGGTTATACAAAGATTACCCAAGATTTGAACATCTCACGGAGCACTGTTCAATCCATCATTCGGAAATGGAAAGAGTATAGCACCACTGCGAACTTACCAAGACACGGGCGTTCACCTAAACTAACAGACCGAACAAGGAGAGCACTGGTCAGAAAGGCAACCAAGTGCCCCAAGATAACTCTGGAGGAGCAGCTACGTACTGCCGCTGAGCTGGGGGAATCTGTACATGGGACAACTATAAGTCGTACTCTACACAAATCTGGCCTTCATGGACGAGTGGCAAGAAGAAAGCCTTATTGAAAGGAGGCCATAAGAAATCCCGTTTGAAGTTTGCTAGAAGTCATATGGAGGACACAGCTACCATGTGGAAGAAGGTGCTTTGGTCAGATGAGACCAAAATTGAACTTTTTGGCCCAAATGCAAAACGTTATGTATGGTTCAAACCTAACACTGCTCATCGTCCTGAGTGCACCATCCCCAGTGTCAAATATGGTGGGGGGAGCATCATGCTATGGGGCTGCTTTTCCTCAGCAGCTGGGAATAGTTGGGAAGATGGATGGAGCCAAATACAGAGACATTTTGGAGGAAAACCTGCTGGAGTCAGGAAGAGAATTGAGGCTGGAGCGGAGATTCACCTTCCAGCAGGACAATGACCCTAAACACAAAGCTAAATCTACAATGGAATGGTTTAAAAACAAACATATTAATGTGTTAGAATGGCCTGACTTTTCACTTTTCTATTTTTTGAAAAATAACAGAATCATGTATCATTTTGCTTTCACTTCACAGTTGTCTGTTACTTGTGTGTGAACTTTCAGTAAAAAAATAAAAATAAAATCTTTATGTTTAGGGTTGTAAACATGACAAAATGTGCAAAGGTTCAAGGTGTATTAGTACTTTCGCAAGGCACTGTAAAACCGACAAACTACTTCAAAATTCCAGCCTTACGCCTATTGGGAAGATTAATGCAAAGGTATTTCATTCATTTTTTTTGTTTTTGCGCCATACTAATTTCCTCACAATATGATCTACTCAAGCGGTTTACATCCTTCATTTCATTTAACTTTTTAAGCACATGTCCCTGTGTCCTACACAGTCAGTGTTTATGCTGCTCTGATGGAACTGAGCGTAACCTTAATTATATCGCGTCCACAGCGATATAAGAAATTACAACGATATCAAAAGATGATATCGCGATAATGATATGTGTACTCTGAAAGTTGTGAAATGTGCTTATAAATTCTGCAGCGAATGTTAGAAATGTTTAAGGGATGTTGGGATTGAGTTTGGACCAACACAACTAACAGTTTAAACTTTAGCTTCCTCTTTTTTTGATGTAACACAAAACAAGAAAAAAATAAAATAATAAAAATCTGCTATAGAGCCTTTAAGAGCAAATTGGACACCAGGGGATCTTTAAAGCCAAAATTTTAGTCAAACTGAAAAGATTTCAGTAAAGTAAGTGTTGGAAGCAAATTTAAAGCCATAATTTTAGAACATTAAATGACTAGACAGTGACTTTTCATTCTTTCAATGCGCCTTGACACCCTGTTTATCATTTGAATAGGAGTTTGTCCACTGAACGCGTTGGCACTGATATGAAGTCACTATGGGGTGTCGAAGCACATTTGTCTAAGATGTCAGATGTAAATTAAAGGCAGCTTGGATCAAGGTAAACATGTTCTTCAAAAGCTCTCCTCTGTCTTTCCTGCTCTGAAATCACAGCCCGGACACAGCCGTCATAGTGACAGGAGGCGCTGCGGTGACCCAAACAAAGCACTAAACCAGATCCGGCGAGTCCCTCCTGAGCGCCTGTCACACTGCGTCCATATGTCCTCTGCATTAATGGGGCGACCTGTGCTGGATGTGTGCAACCAACCACCTGTGCACCTCCTGGTGGAGCTTCAAACATACATTTACTCCAGTTAGAGCTGCTTGTGTGCTGCATAGTGACTGGTAAGAGTAAATGCTCCTATAAAAAGCCATAACATGTAAACCCTTCTTCACATCACAGTCTGTTGCTCATGAGATTCCTGAGGCCTATATGGTCGACTCCTGTGTGCATATCATTTCTAGTTGGTCTTTCAAAAGTACATTCATGCAGACAAATGCCAATTTTAATGAGTCATTCTCTGCGACATGGACCTGTTTCTACTTAAATCAATAACATGACAGTTGTGTAGAAATATGAATAAACACAGGCAAATGGTCAAATGTGCAAATGATCTCACAGTATGATGTGATCATCATAGTGTGTAGCATGGTCTTTTTAGGTAAATTATACCAAGGGAAGATGTGGCTCTGAATCCACAGCCATCATAAAGGCATCACGCGGGTCAGTGCCCTCTGCTGTTTGTATTGATCAGCCATAGCTTGTCTGATCAGCTGTTACTGAGACTCATTAGGAAGACAAATTGAAATGGCATGTATCATAAAGGTTTTTCCTAAAACATGCTTGGGTCAAGCAATCAAAGTGTCAACAAAACAAAACAAACACTCGCAAAACTAAGCAATTGTTCCACCTTGTGGCCAAAGTTGAACACATGTACTGAAATGACTCCCCTCTATTGTTGATGTTTTGCGCCAAAGAAATGATTAAATATTTACATTTCACTAATGTACTTTGATGTTTGCATTCAAAGTCAAGCAGTTTCCTTCGTGGGATCACTTGAGAAGAACTTTGACCCATTTAATTTTTTGTACCTTTTAGATGGACTTTTTAAAACAGCAAAGCCTCAAGAGTCAAAGGAAAAAGTAACTTCCCTTTATTCTGTCAAGTTGTTCTGAATAAATGTATTTTATTTTTCTAAATAACTCTTTCATTTCTGAGTCTATTTTGATCAGACCAATAACATGAACAGGGACCTTTTCTGTTTAAAAACAAGCTTTATTTGGCTAAACACACTCGGGCTCAGAAACTGCCGAATTATTCACAAATATTGCACAGAGAAGGAATCATGCTGCTTTAAGGCCATCACATGTTACGCAACATTTTACAAAAGGCAAATTGCATCATTCTGAAGAAACAACAAATGGCAAATATTGATTGTCTTACCACTAGATTTGTTACATTTGTAATTACAAAAAGGAATATCAGATCCTTTGTTCGTTAAACTAGATTTGGCAACTCCTCAAAGTCTTTGAAATAAAATCGGTTTTCCTTACAGAACTTACAGGCAATTCTTCTCCGACTTTGTAACATAAAACTGTCCATAAATGCAACCGTTAACCTGAAAACTAGAGCACTATAAATTATGACTCCGACCTACAGCTTCTAAAGTTAAAGCTCAACTCAGCTCTGTCATTTTTCTCCCAAAAGATTCTAAGTGAGAGTCACACTAACTAAAATCTCTGAAAGACAGAAACCTTTTGTTACCCAGAAGTGGTAATGTGTGCTGTAGAGAAGTTAGTAACAACAAGCCCTCAAAATCACACAGTAGTGACCGACTTGCTTTAAAGGGATAATGCAGTACTTGCAGGAATTCGCTTCTATGAGAGTACTTGGCATCAGGACCGTCGCGGTCAAGTGAAAAGTGCAGTTTGAACTGTTGCAATCATTTTGGCAGCACAATGTCCTCTCCATGACGTCTTACCCTAGTAACCCTGCTATCTCTGCAAATGTCTTCTGAAATGCATGACATTCTAAGTACTTTACAATAGTTACTTGATACTTTTACTTCATTGAAATTTAGAGCCCGTATCTGTGCTTTGTAATCCATTACATTTTTAAACAGGATTGACAGTAAAACTATTTTGAATTGTGGTTTAAACACATGTATCTTTGCAGTGACACACAGCAGGTGAATCGGAAAACACACAAATAATAAAGTCTGGAAACACCAGCTGCACATGCATGGTGCGCATTTTGCACCATTTCTCCTAAAAATAACTCTTGCAGTGGTTTGCAAATCTGTGTCAGATACCCTACTTTTACCTTCTCACAGTTTTTTTTTTTTTACCTACAAGTATCAGATGAAAATTCTACTTTAGTAAATAAGTACTTCTTCCACCTGTGGTTTGTCATGTTTCAGCAATTTCTCTAGTGTCAACGATACTGGACATGTTTAAAATGAGCCCAAATTGCAAAACTAATTGCAATCACAATCCCTGCCGTGCAGCCCATCTTCGTAAAAGGAAAACATGAATGATTTTGGAAATGATTGAAAACTACACTGACCTTTACGCATATGAACGAGGAATGATCCTTCACAGAACATTGTCTTTGCATCCTTTTAGCATCAAGCACACAGGTGTCAGCTCATGGAGACCGAACCTTTCATAACAAATCAAACATCAACCATGCGGAAGTTGTTGTGGCATATGTGTCTGCCACCATCAAAAGACAAAGAAAAAGAAAAGGGAAACCGTGAGGAGTGGTCAGCATTACTGTCCTCCTGGATTTCCTGGATACAAAAACATCCACATTATCTCCCAGTGTAGGGCCTGTCCCTGTGTATTACAAAAAACACAAGGTCCTATACGCGTCTACATATCACATTGATGGGAATTCATGCTTTCCAATGACCTACATTTTGAAACTTTTCATTCACTGACTTTCAGTGCTTTAAACCCAGGGCAATAAAGTCCACAGGATAAAAGCCTAGATCAGATTTAAAAAGTGTGTAACACTTTATAATAACGACACCTTATTTAGCCTTAATAAATGATGCACATCTGGTAAATATCTAAAACACTACAACTTTAGAAACCAAATTTGAGCATTTGTCAAGAAATTGGACGTTTGACACTTCGAGCAGTTCATGCCATTCCTACTCCAGTTACGTGCGTCAGGATGGGCATCTGGCATAAAAAACTGGTTCACTTACATTGCGATACAGTGTCTTTAACTGGCCCCTGTGAGCAGCATGCATCAATACAAAAGTGTCTGTGCCATCGCGTCTCCAAACACTTTTACTTCCCAATTACCGGACTACCCCTTCAACGCAAACACTTTCGGTTTCTGGAATTAGCGAGAGGAAAACTTTAAAATGTTAAACACGGGAAGAAGAAAAAAAACACCGACACTGTTGAAGCTCTCCCTAGAGCTTTTCTAAACTGGCGTGTTCTACGGCGTCGTGTCGGTCTCCTCGGCCTCCACCAGGCAGGACTGGTCATTGTCCAGGACTCGGAAAGGCGGGTGGTACTCGAAGGCGGAGAGGATGCCTGAGCCGAGGCTGTGCTTCTGTTGTAGGAACCAGATAACGGCCGAGATTCCCATGATGGCCACCACACTGAGTATGACCAGGGCGGACAATACGGTGCTCGCTTCTGAAAAGAGGACACCAAGGAAGGTAAACAAACACACACAAGAAGAAAAAGGAGTCTCAAAGGATGACTTACTGTGCGTGGCGTTGGCGGTTTCTGAAAGATGAGGAAAAAAAGACTTTTGTTAGAATGAGCAACAGGTTTCCTGCTGTATACTTATGTTTTGTTTTTTTAAAGGAAAGTTACATGTTTATTCCCCCTTTGCTTAAAAGTTCAATAGACAAACGCAGTGGTCAAAGATCAGCATTTTATAACTCTGACTTCCAGTTGAAGCAGGTACAAGAAAATGAGACCTGTTGTGCCTTACTTTGTGCGGTCTCGCAAACCACTCCATTCTCCACTTCGTCCTGGCAGCTGACATTTTCCCACCTCCCGGACACGGAGTGCAGAGCCACACACGTGTCTATGGGTACAAGGTCTGAAGGGGAGGAGCTGTACTCCCAGTTGGTGTATTCCACGGTGGAGTTATCAGACCACCTCAGGTCTTCACCTAAAGAAAAGAAAAACAATCAATACAATACTTGGCTCTCAAATGAAGTTTTTCCTAAACTTCTGAACTGAAATTGTAGATGGGTGCCAGAAGTAAGTAAAGATGAAAAGTATTTGGTTCTTAAGTCCTGCGCTTTGGACCCTTTGCATGCAGCTTCCTAAGCTTGGATCTATACAGTTCATGTAAATTAATGTTACAAATTATAATAAAAATAGATGAGCACTGGATAAATCATCACAGCAGTTGGCACAAACTGGTAACATACAGTAGTTATTCCCAGCATTCAATGATTCACTTGGAACATGACACATGTTTCTGTTAAATCTAACCTTCAATCATTCAAAAGTCCATACATTTAAAACATGACATAATTGTGTGTTGCTATATTTTGCGAGGTTGAAACACATGATTATATATGCAATAATATTGTTCCCTGTGCGTTAGAGAGTGAGGATTATTCTGAGCTCAGACGTTGTTCACAGCCGCACTTGCACTTAACTGTTTGTGTCATAATACACTCCCAGCCACACATTGACGTTGCCTTTCCACACCTCTGGGCTATAATTAATGACAAAGTTATTCTCCTCAACGCTCTGGATGGTCAACAGATCTATAAAAAGCAAACACAATATGTCATTCAGAAATGGGTCCAGTTACAGATGAAGACTATAATCCCAGTGCGTTACAAACCAAATCCCCGGCACAGGGTCTTCGCTCTTTCTAAAGTGTAGCTTTTGATTGCATCTTCTTCTCCATGAACAAAATGGTAACATCTGTCTTTGAAAGGCACCCACACTCTTCCGTCTGCGGGACAATCTGAGGAAAACAAACAAAACTTTGAGTTCATCTTGAAAAACTACATCTTTAGTGCTATTAATGATGAGCTTTATTGTAGCCTATTCTGCACATGCAGCTACATCTGGTGTTATTACAGCTTTTCCTCTCGAAGAATCCAGACTGTGATTTGTCTAATAACTCACTAACTAGTTTTCTCACAGCTTGCCTTGGAATTAGGATAAAAAACCCACTTTGATCCCGTGACGTGCAGACATTGCTTTCAGAATTCATGCTTTCTGAATATGATCAACCGAAAACAAGCACTTTCCAATTATGATAACAACGCCTATATACCATGCTCCACAAGGCAAACGCAAGCACAGATAAGGGGAACAGATGAGCATTGTGTTCCGCATGTTTTGTAACTTTGCACTGATTTGCTACGAAATCCTTGAATGCCCTTTCCACTTCCCAAAATACGGGTTAGTTGCGCTCCGGAGCAAGCACGTACACTCACTGCAGGCCTTCACACAATCGCTGCTGCGCCATAAAACCCCCAACAATGACGTGATTCTGTTACGGAGACTAAACGCACTTAAAAAAAACTTACCACCGGTGACTGCGAAAGCCCGCTGCAGCTGAAGGCACAGCACGCACAGCAGTAGACGGGAACACGGCTTATTCTTCAGCACCTCCATAGCTGCGTGTGCAAGCGCCATGCTCCTCCACAAGTTCAGCCTCCTCCTGCACTCCCCCGGCAAGTATTTCGAGTTCAATTGTAACCACCTCTACTTGCCTCTGCGCGCCGCCCACTCACGTCAACAAAAGATACGGGCTGGTTCTGGCCGTGTATTCTTCTTCTTTTTTTATGGATTAAAGGCACTGGGTGCTACATTGAAGGGAGTGTGAGTTGATTAAAAAAAAAAAAAGAAAAAAAAAAGGAGACGGTGGGAGAGTGTTTCTGCGGTGAAGTCAGTGAACACGCAGCGCTGAACAGATGCCCACCGCTAGATGTCGCAATATACAAAGAATTTCTGAAAGCCGCGTCGGTAAACGTTCACCCCAGCACGCATCAGGTTTTTGTATTATTTTTTTTCTATTATCTACTATTTTTTCAATTATTGCAATAAACAAATACAAACAAACAAAGGTACATTATGTTCGAGGCAAAGCCAGTAGTAAAAATACACACGCACGTACACACACGCGCGCGCCCCACGCACACACTCACACTCACACACACAAAATAATAATTAAGAATAAAGGTAAAGTTAGAGGCAGCATGAAAAACATCCTAAAAATAAAAATTATTCAAGTAAACCAAAATCCAACAAAAACGATCATGTTTTTTAATTTTCTTTTTGAGCTTGCATGCTAGTAGCTTTTACCAAAAGGGAATATGATACATCCAAAAGACGGTAATGTGTTACAAGTTTAGCCTGCTGCTAAGTGATACGTTTTTGCTCTAAAACGCGAATAGCAATAAATGTTGTTGGTTGTAGTAAAAGTTGTATATTAGGTGGCCATACCGCCTTTGCGATGCCCGATCCCGTCAGACCATGGAAGCTAAGCAGGGAAGGGCCTGGTCAGTACTTGAATGGGAGACCGTTTGGGAACACCAGGAAGCCTAGCGAATTTAGTGAGTGAGTGAGTGCTTGGTGGTGGTCGGAAGGGCCGATGGCGCAGACTGGTTGCCTCGCTTCCGTCAGTCTACCCCAGGGCAGCTGTGGCTACTATAGTAGCTTACCACCACAGAGTATGGAGTGAATTAACAATACAATGTAAAGCGTCTTTGAGTATCCAGAAAAGCGCTATATAAAACTAATGCATTATTATCATTATTATTATTATTATTATATTGACAATTGCATTTAAAGTTGATGTCGAACTTTTCTTTGTGTTCTTGATGTGTAGACGACTTTTGGAAGCCTGCCTGCAATGCCTCTGAAGACCTCCAGGTGCCTCCAATTTGGGAACCATTCATCTAAAGGTTAAAGGGTCACTCTCTACCAGTGTTGGGGTAACGTATTACAATAGTAATGAGTTACAAAATATATTACTTTTTTCAGAAACTAAGGAATATAACGTATTACTTACACACAATACAGTAATATACTGTATTAGTCATTACAATTGAAGTAACTCGAGGACATTTAAATGTATAAATGAAAGAATGCCAAACTCCCCACAAATAAAATGCAGCACCAAAGCAAGTTGTAAGTTGGTGTATTCGATCTGTAGTTCAGTGTGGTTAATGTTGTGAAAACAAAACACAAGAGAATGGGGGAAAGACAAGGAAAAGGAAATCTTTGACTGCACGCTGGCAATATTACTATTTTCAGTTAATATTTTGCCCAAAGTAACTCAGAAGTAACTCATAGTAGTGTAACTCAGCTATATTCTTGAAACAGTAACATCATATAAGTAATACAAACGTATTACATTTTTAAAACAATTTCAAAGTAACTTGCCAAACACTGCTCACTAGTGGGTAGCACTCTCAGCTGCATGTGATTGAGTAACTTTTCTAAGTAACTGTACTTCTTGGAATAGTTTATTCATTCGGTACTTTCAGTTTTAGTTTTATTACAAGAAATGGAGAAGGATATGAAGTGACCTCACCTGGGGACTTCTCCAGAGTCCAACAGAAAGCAAAGGTGGAGAGACTTGGGGAGACTCTGTTGCTGTCCATCATGCCTCTGATATACTGGGAGGTAAGTAGCCTACTCTAAGTGAAAAATATGACAGTATCTGTAGTCTTACTTGTGTAAAAAAAAAAAGTTTATAAAAGGTACTCGTTTCACTTTGATTAAATCTTGGCAGTTCATGTTTTGTTTCTCATAAAACATTAGACTCTTAGCTCAAATTACACCGTAATCATTTGAATCAAGTAGCAAGTGCTTTTTTGTTTTGTTTTACTCCTACTTGGAGAATAATGATTTTTTAAGTAACGTTACTCTTAAGTGAGTAATATTTGGGCAACTCCCATTCCTACCTCTGCACGCTCAATACAATGATACGTGGGCCTATTTCTATGTTAACAACATTGCCATAAGCCAAATGAAGAAAATGTGTCTCATCATATTATTTGCTCTTAGAAAACATTTTCTTTTCTCCTGAGCTCCTGCATTCCTCCCAGTAGCCCCCAGGGCAGTGTGCTTGTTGTGTCAGAGAAAGAGGGTTGGTGCTTTGTTGCTTGTAGGCGTAGGTGGCACAAACACAGACAGCTGGAGCCGGAGTTTTGCTCCTCGTCTGGAGCTCGAGGCGCCCCGTAGAGTGGCACAACACCCTGCAGGATACCGTGGGGACCCATCTGCTGTGGCAAAGCCGGCTCGCTCAGTAATACTACATCCAGGCACGAATATTCTGATTCTCAACTCAACACACCTCCTGTTACCCATCGTGCAGCCAGGCCATTCATGTTGTCGACTGTTTCATAAGCTCGTGTCAGAAATATGTGACAAAGCAGATGTTTGGCCTGAATTATGGTGAGCATCTCTGGGCCTATGAAACAAAAACTTGGGAAAGGTTTGATTAGAACTTCTTGGCCGAAATGAGCAAAGGTACGTTTGGAGAAGAAATTAAGCAGAATTTCATGAAGAAATCATTTGTCCAACTGTTCGGGGGTGGATCAGTCATGCTTTGGGGTTGTGTTGCAGCCAGTTGCACAAGGAACATTTCGGTTAGATGGAAGAATGGATTCAATTAAATTCCATCAAATCATGGAGCAAACGTAACAGCATTGGTGAATAAGCATATTAACTATCAATCTTTTTTCCCCTTTTTCTGTTGTTTTGAAAATGTAATTTTCCGCTTGCTTCATTGTTGACATTAACTGATATTTTTGTACCAAAGGTGCTTAAACATTTGCAAACTGCTGTAAACTACAAAATTAAAATGCACAAAAACACAAGTTTACTCAAATTTATTTCAAAAAAAGTCAAAGAAGTGAACAAAAAAAACTTGGCAACAATCTGCTGAAAAAGTCTTTGGCTTTAACAAACTATAAAACAAAACAAAAACACACCAGAAACATTCCTCAAACTGTACAGATGCCACGGACATTTTTGTGGCACAAGTAAAAAAAAAAAAAAAGAACAATAAACTTTCTTAAAGTTCTATGAATTTCCTCAAGCTGTTTGTACAAAAAAAAAAATCATAAATTACAACGTTGTCTCTTATAAGTTAACGACGAATCGTCGTGGTGGTGGTAACTATTAGGAACTATTTGTCTGTGATTCACCTCTGCGGCTCTATGGCACTTGGTTCCAACACTAGCAGCATAAACCTTTAAACGACAGTATCTCACTGTAGTCTCACGTATTACACAGAAATATCAAGTCATAAAAAAAAAAATTTAAACGCATTTTGACAAAGGAAACGCTGCTGCAAATTCGACAAGCCCCAAGATGTGAGAAAAAGCTCGAGTCCACCACATTTTCCCAAAAGGAAAAAAAAAGCAGCAACGTAAAGTGTACATAGAATAAACAATCTCCCGATAGAAAATAGGTCTGAAGAAAGTTGTATTTAAAAAAAAAAAATGACCTGAATGTAATAAAAACGGCTGTACCAGCTCCTGAGCATGGAATTTTGGTCTGAAAGGCGGGCTGGACCTGCAAACCCGGTCATATACAGAGGACACTACAGCTGTGAGGTAGAAAACTGGTCTGGCTGACCACTGTGTTGGACCACAGGCTTCTTTAAAGACATCACATAGCGAGCCTCAGTAACCCAGCGTGATAAAAATAGAATAGCATCAAAACCGCTTGCTTAGTGCCCTGCCATGCAAAGTAGTTCTGAACCTGTTTTGGATGAGAATGAAGTCTCCCTTCCTCCATTCCTTTCTGAAATCATGAACGAAAGATGAAAAAGGCACGCTGTCCAAATAATGCAACTAACATCTGCACAACTGTGAGGAGAACAAGGTGTAGGTCTTGCATATTTGTTGTGATCTTTGGTGAAAGGTTGTCATGGTGTGAGGAGCAGTAGAGCACTGTTGCTACTGCAGTTTATGTCAATATATTTACACAAGGCTGAATGACATCTGCGTTGTTTATGGGTAACACTTAGATAACAGCCCACAGGCTCCATGTATTGTGTAGGTACAGGTAACAAGAAAGTAATTACACATTAAAGATGTAAAAAGTGTAATAAAGGTGTACAGCATGTAGGTGTACGTGAAACAAAGGCGTACAAGGTGTAACAAAGGTGTACATAGCGTTTTACTTTAGATTAAAGCCAGCGCACACATTAATGTATTTGCACATTAGTTTGTGCATTAGTTATGCGGTCATTTTCTCTTGTTCCACCTCTTTACTTTTTATTCTCCTCTGTTCCCGCTTGTTCTTTGAAGTTACAGGGCATAGCGTCTCACTTTAGTTTACAGTCCGCCTTCACGTGTAGTTACACATTAGGTACGGTGTATTTGCACACGAGTGGCGTGTATTTGCACACACATCCCCTCCCTAAACACGCCCCAATCCTTCTGCGTCTGCGTTCATGACCTTTTCTCAACTCCCCCACCCTCCAGTCGACAGGCGGGCGCCCCTCCCCTACCCAAGAAAGAATTCCAACACGTGACCTTGTGTACCGTGTATTTCCCACGTCTTGATGTTTTTATGTATGTGCTTTGCCTTAACTTTAACCTGATTGTAATTTCGCACATCTTCTTTTGTAAGGTGCATTGAGTTGCCTTGTGTACGAAATGCGCGGTATAAATAAAAACTCGTATGCCCTTTATAAAGCTGGCACATCTATATGACGGCCAAAACACCTGCAACTACACATTGTACACCTTTGTCACACTTTTACACCTATCATTAAACCTTGTACCGTAATGTGTAATTATTACTTTCTTGTTCCCTGTACCAACACATGGAACTCGAGGGCCGTAATCTAAAGTGTTGTCATTTTTTTTGTTAAGCTGAGTTAAAAAAAAAGAAAAAAAGAAACCCACAAAATATCTAATTTCATACCACATCCAAAAAGACAATGTGGAAAGGAGATCTTTGAGCACATCCCGCTCACCGTTCAAGACCCACAAACATCATGGACTAGAAAAAGTAATAAAATTGTACATCCAGTAAATCGGATTGTGACATGATTTTGTGTTTGCAGAGAATAGTTAAGGCAAAGTTAACCAGAGCATGATTGACTGAAGAGTTCACACACACACACACACACACACACACACACACAAAAAAAGATAGTACAAAACGCATTATCTTAGCAACACTCACACAGCAAGCACAAAAAAAAAATTAAGAAAAAAAGACATTGTCCGTCATGCACTGTACACACTAATTACACGATCCTTTCGGTGTGATGAGGCTGTGTAAAAAATAAAAGTTTCTTGTACGAAAATAAAACTCTGTACAATGTTGAATTTCAGGATAAGAGGTGTTTTGCAAGACCTGCGCAAAACGGTGACAGCGTCTTTGCGCGTGTGGTTGTGGTTTTTGTACACTATCTCAGTCAGTGCTACTTAGTTTGCTGATAGGCGTACGGGGACGGGTTGCCTGATGAGTCCACCGAGTGTGCGCCATTTTCCTGGGGAAGGAGCGTCTTAAAATCAATATTGTCTTACAAACGCATTTGTTTGAACAGATAGATTAAATAAAGCCACATTCATATTGTCGTACGCACCTCTACTGAAACAGGAGTTGACTGCATTTGACCGTACGGTAGAAAGGCTCCTTGTATTGGTGTGTTTGCCGCCACAAACTGGACAAATATGAAACAGAAATATAAGATAATTTATAACATTTATATAACATGTTAAACCGAGGCTTAATGAGTTCAAGCAGTGAAAAACGTTTCTAAATGATGCTGGGATGTTTGTATGCTCCAGAGTTCAAATGTGTCATCTTTATTTTGTGGTTGCAATATTTTGTTGTCAAAGTGATTTCTGAGAACCGACTTTACAAACTTGCTTTAAAGGGACTATACAGAGTTTAAAAATGTTAAAAGTAAGTACTTTCCTCCCCCTACATGTCCCAGCAATGTCCTAATGTATAGAATGAGCCCAGACCTATTCACCACAACTGCCTCTAAAATCCTGCACAGTCACTCAAAAAGGTGTCAATTCGGGTCCGAAGTGCTGTCATGCACAGCTTGATATAGAGACTGCAGTTACAAGTTAGACCTGATGTGGCAGTAGTGAGTTTAAAAATGGCCGACTTGCATCTAGTCCCTTTAAGTAAACCCAGTTTCCTGCTAAAATGTGATGTACATGAAACATAGTATAGTGTGGTGTTCCTCACCGCTCCTGCATTTCCCAGTGAGAGGTGACCCATCTGCTGTGTGAGAGGCGGTATCACTGAGGCCGGCTGCAGTGACATAGAGTGGTCCATAGAGGGAGATATCACTGTTCCCTGGAAATACAAAATAATATTAAGGCAAGAAAAATGTACTATTTCCACACACACACACAAAAAAAGTATGAACAAAACTCATAAAAATGCTTTGTTACTTGTAATGAACACGTCTGTGCCTACACTCTATAAGGCTTGATTCCACTTTGATACAAACAGACTTAGATAATAATATAATGTGTCTCTTACAGGATGAGGAATAATGTAGGACTGATGATGCATCCAGGACGGGTTTTGCATCTGAAACATTGCACAAAGAGCAAAAATGTTTGTGTTGTTTTCTAGTTATTAACGTACACATGATCCAAAACTACAGCCAACCTGGTACGCAGATACTGGGGAAATGTACGGAGACATGGACGTTGGCGCAATCATCCTGCCATACGCTGGTGGGAAAAATCTGCTGACACAAGATTCAAATGTTTGAGAATCAAAACAATGGTAGCACAGTGTAACATGACACTGGCCTTTTGTGTGCAGCTTACCCATTCTGCAGAGCAGCTGCACTCGGGTCGTATGTGAGCGTCATCCCGGCCTGGGGGCGGGACAAGGCACAGATTTAGAACAAGATACAACAAAATAACTTATTACACTCATGGTTAATAACACATAAACATTAAGTCATGTCACAGCTTTATACTGTCGTGTAAATAAAACATTTTGTACTTGATAAAAAAGGACTGGTACTGCACATTACATGTAATATAGCCTACAACAAATGTCCATCAGGATGTACAGATTTGAATAATGCGTCTTGCAAATATACTGCAGTATAATTTCTCTCTATACACTAAACATTTAATCATCAAGTGTCAGTTCAGAGTGGACTAAAACAAATATGTTTCTGACTGCTTGCATACATTTCAACCATTCCTTTAAACATACCAGTCTGCTGTCACTGTCTCTCGTCCAACCGCGGCCATTTTGAGAATATTTATGTTGACTTTGTCTCTTTTTCTGCCCTCCATCAGCAAACTTGCACAGCAGCGGCTCTACAGGTGCTGAAAAGACCAATTGTATATTCAAATGTTATAGAACCCTCATGTAGTAAATATGCAACTTTCAAATAACAGCATGTTAATCTTTCAATAAACTAAATCAGATCAATTAGACATTAGAAAGCGTGATGGATAAATCTGCAGTCATGCACCAAAAACACGTACGAGTCATTTTTGTAACAACCACAAATGGCCAGTTTTAAAATGGTTTCTGGTTTGCCTATCTTACACCATCACAATATGCATGCAGCACTATGTTTATAAGCTCTAACAAAGTCATGCTCTTGTGCATTTGCTACTGTCGCTCATTCCCTGCATTGCACATTTACTGGTCAGCCTGGGAAGACGTCTAATTTGGCAGCTGTGGAGCCATAATCCCTCCCCACCCTGAAGCCAGCACAGAGTATTTCAGTCAAATAATCCAATTAAAAAGCTTAGAGTGGGAGTGACAGCCACACAGGGCCGTTTCCTCTGCTCTTTTTTTCTATGAGCTCATCTGCAGCAGACTTTCAGACTCCTGCAGGAGACATGAATCAGTGGGCTGACCAGTTTATTCGGTGCACACTACTCATTAGCCATTAATACATGCACACATTAAAGTATGCCTCCCTCCCACCCGTTTGCATGCACCGCCGTGCACTTTGACACCATGGTAATGGCATGTCAGTCTCACCTGGTACACCCGCAGGTATCTTAATAAACTTCCCATTCAACTGTGAAATAACAGCATCGCACTTCTCTGTAGACTCCATCCTGTAGCAGAAAACACAGGGAAAACAGTCATTAAAGTGAAGTGAACTCTTAAGATACATTTTAAGTGCATCATGGCATGCAATTTGTGGAATGCAGTTACAGATACAGCAAAATGACTGTTATCTTTAGTGGAGTCTAATCTGCAGTTTTTAAAATAAAGTATGATAGATTGGGTAGTCTGAATATGCTGATACATTCAGAATTTCTGTACAACACAGTACTAAACCCTGTTGAAAGAAGTAGTGCAAATATAAACCATAAGTAGATCAATGTTACCACCAACAGGTCGAACAGTTACTATGAGTGTTTAGATGCAATGTTTGTGTGGGCCAAAAGTAAAGGTAATAAAGAGCGAGGCTCATCTTAAAACCGGAAGGTTGGATTTCTGCTCTGACCAGTTCATACTATTGTTACAGTGTCCATGGGCAAGACACTGAGTGAAGGCGGAGGTCAGAGGTGCAGATTTATACAGGTATAAGCCATGATTCTTATCAACTAGCTCTAGTCTGTGGCATGTGCATAGTCAGGCACTACACATGCCAAGTGTAGTAGTGATATAGTGTGTTTGCCCGTGAAGTCACTTTTCCGAAGTCAGACATGATGGCGATACTCACCAATGTACTCGCCTATCAAAACAAACAGTACCGCGAAGTTTGAAACAGCAAAATTGTTAATTATTGTCATGTTCTTGGCTGTCACAATACATCAGACAGAGAAACTACTTTGCAGTACTACCGTTTACCCAGAGTTGTGCAGAATAAGGGAGAGCAGACAGAACAATTATCTAAATAAAGGAGACGATAGATTGCAAGCCTCAATCAGAATTTGGACGGGAAAAGTCTGGATACCATCCGAATTTGTGCCCTCATTTTGAAGCTGGTATGTGAATTTTACATTTAATGAACAGGGTTAATCCTATGAGTAAAAAATTTTATTTAACATTTTCAATTAACACGGTTAATTCCAACATGACCTCTAGTTAGAGGTGGGAAATATACCAAAACAAAATATTACACACATTTCTAAGAGTGTAATGTCAACTTTGTATAAAGAGCATGATATCAAATATTGATGAGAAAATGGATTCACTTACGGGAGGCAAGATTGCGAGATCGCCACTGAACAAACTGGCATTCACTTTCATTTCATATGGAACTTCATCCAATTAACTTCAGTTTGTAACTAAAACATTTTTTATTTTGCATTCAGTCTTTCGTTGAACAACTGGTCAACTGTGTGAGAAGTTTTGGGGTCCGATCTCGAGGGTTTATCGCGAAACCTTGCGTTTTTGTCCAAAATGTATAATCCGTCACATTAATTGGCATGAGCTATATCTCCAGCATGGCGGCACATCCGGGACTGAACCAGATTTGTGACGTCCGTGAAAACACCCTATAGTGTAGTTGTTAAAGGCATCAACCCGCTCAGCGCCCTCTTTCATGCAACATTAACATAAAAAGAACTTCCCAATCTCTTCCCTGCGTCTTACCTCGCAAAGCCTACACCTCTACTGACCCCATTGGAGTCTCTCAGGATCCTGGTGGATATGACCTGCCCATAGTGCTTCAGCATGTTCTCCAGCTCCTGCTCATCCACTGACAGAGGCAAGTTGGAGATGTAGAGATTTGTGGGGTCTTGCTCTTGTTGCTGCAATAAATAAATTAAATAAATAAATAAAAAAGTCAAGTTCTAGCTCAGTATGAAATCACCACTAATAGAGGCTCAAATTGTCTCCTTTTCATAACATACCAAAGCAATAATAAATAGGTAATTAATTCTCCTTCTAATGATGCAAATGGTGCCGATAATAACTTTAGTTCAGGTCTGCTCAAGGTTCATTTCAACGAATTTATTTCTACGTTTTAAAAGGATCAGCAGAAACAAGCCTCCAGGGAGCAGTCTTTGCCTCATTAATATTCATTAGAGCACTGCTGCAGCTCCAGGGACTGATTGGATTACTACAGGCGTTATGGAGGCAAAATATCAGCAAATATCAATAAGCAACACCAGGACTGTGGAAACTAAATAAAGAATGCGTGATTGCTTGGCTCATGAAAATTCTACGCAGAAGTGTGGCAGTCTAAGTCGTAATGTGATTTCAGACTGATGGCGACTGATGGCTACCACTTTTGTACTCATTCATCAGGACAAAATGGAGTCACCAAAGCACGTACAGTATAACATGCATGTCTGGAAACAATGGGAGGTATTGGCCAAAGTTTTCTTGCCATATTCATTTTGGCTTTGAAATGGCGTGTAGCAAATCACCATCTCTGCCATTATGTACGTAAATTATGCCCCACGTTTACGAGGCTTCATTAAAACGCACATAACTGACGCGGAGAAAACACAGCGAGCCTTTCAGTCAGTCTTTGTGCGGGGTAAAGTCTGGAGTTCATGAAGGCATTCACCTTCCACAATGGCCAGATTAAAGTCAACCAGGCTGCTCCGAGCTGCTCTATTTAATTAAAAAACAGTCAAATGGGTGCACGGAGGCATGTCAGGAAGCTCTGTAGCAGACCACACCAGAGGAAAACCAGGCCAAGGACTCTTTCCCGCTTTTGTATGGGAACTCATTTAGCCCTCCATGTCAGGTCGCCATGACAACGCACAGCTATTGACTTCCTGTTTTAATGTCACAGAGAAATACGACCTTGTGCTCTGATGTGGATTTAACTCGCATGCAAAAATGTATGCTAAAACCCGAGGGTTTTCCGGCTCGGAATTGACACTCAGAACTAAATTTGTCAATGTTAAGCAGGCAGAATGACTGGTCTCTTGTTCTAAAGCGGATTGAATGCACGGCGCTAACAGCGGATACCTTCTCTCGTACGTCATTGAGCTGTCAGCGCGCTGTAACCCGAGCCCGCACAACTAGAGCCTGACTGTTGACACTGTTCCGCGAAGCAAAAACCCGGCTCGGAGGAGTCAGCTCTCCGTGTATTCCGCTGCAAAACTGTATGTGCAGCAAGAATTACAAGCGCTAAAGTGTTGTAAACAAACCTTATCGCGCTGACCATCCTGTGTCTGCGTTCAGAAGAGAGGAAGTCGAGCATGGTTCTGGCTTGGTTCAAACTTTAAACCAAGCCAGTTATGCAACACAGTAATAAGCCACACTACTGATTGATAGAAGAGATTGCTCACATCAATAGCATACATCATTTAAATATAAGTGACACTCAAAAATGCTTTCATCTGAACTCCACATTCTTCACTGACACAAATATGATAAGTATGAGTACTAGTACTACTCTTATGTGAAAGCATTTGATGCAGGGACTTTTGCAAGTCGACGGACAGCTTCTTTTTAGTTTTTCGCCTATGCGAACAAAGAAGCCCCAAAAGAAAACACGGCACCGTCTTCCAACTTCCTGCTGCCCAGTTGCCATTTCCTGCCATGGACAAATTGGCCACATACTATAGACGTGGACATTCTTGCCATTTGCTGGCACTAGACCAACCTGTCTAATAAAATCCCTCTACCAGTCTTACACACTAAATATAGGATGTCTAACTGCTTAATAGTTAACCGAGCTGTCTGGTGTGGACTTGCAGATGGTGAGAAACGGTGATACACTGTATGGATGTGATATCGGGATTAGACTGTAATGAATCCTCACCTTTGCCATCTGAGCTTGGACACCAGCCGTCTTCAGGGCAGCCACAGCTTTCTGAGCTGCTGTAGGGCTGTCAAAGTCCACAAAACCATATCCTGCAAGGAAATGTTAAGGCCATTTTAATATAGCAAGAAGCACAGGTCATACAGATGATAGAGGATTACAGCTGAGCATTTACAGCAGAGGTAAGCAAACTGCGGCCCATGGGCTGGATCTGGCCCCTGAAGCAAATTCATGCGTCCCTCTTTCCATAGTACTGTATATATCATTTTTTCAGCATTTTCCACGTGTATCATGTATTAGGAGGACCCATCCCCTACCGGAGTGTGCTCAAATGGCGCCATATTTTCCTTTTGTCTTTAACCACTTAACTGCCACCTTAGGGTTAGGGTTAGGATTAGGGTTAACAATTATTTACATCCAAATCTCAAAACGTATTAATTGGGGACCTTACAGCCTATATGCCAGTGTGATACCTAATTTGAAAGCCAAGACCTTCTAGTTTCTATAAATGTGTGTGAGATCTGTTTGAGTGAAACACAATTTACGTCACATTTGCCATTCTTAACCCTAATTATATACTGATTATGGTTAACTAACCCTAACCCTTGCCCCTGATTGGGGGGACGGCAGGTAACTGGTTAACAATATTTACAATTACCACAAAGCGAGTTCCAGATGTAATTTGGCGCGTTTTACAATGGGACAATGTTGAGCAGGATTAAGTTATCGTCGGTGCAGCCCTCTAACTCAATTCAGGTTACTCATGTGGCTCCTTGTAAAAATCAATTGCTTTACAGTGTACCATACTGATGCTTTTCAATTCTATATTAGGTTCCCAAACTGTGGTACATGTACTACTGGAGTTGCTCAGGGGCATCTGCATCTATTCATTTCAATTATGCTTTAGTAATGCATTCAGTTTTTATGATTTAGACATGGGAAACACCCAATTTAAACATAATTTTGCCAAATGTAGGGCTATTTTAGGCCTGGATTAGTGCTGATTTGATCTTGATCTAGGCCTGGTGGCACTTGGAAGGCCAAATATTTTTAACTGTTTTAACTGTTCTATAATAAAGCTGTTAAGGTTTGAAAATACTGACGAAACTTTTTGGCTGAGAGGCCAAAAGTTTGGAGACTTCAACTAGTGAGTACAGAAGATGACTCAAGTACCTTCATTGAAGATAGACAACTCCTGTACGACTGAGAACTTACACAGACAGTAAGGACAGGAGTTCAGTCTAGGCCAGTGGTCTGAAACCTTCAACATGAAAAGAGCCACTTTGAAATGAGAGATGTAAAGATCCACTATAGTATTACTATCTGCAAACAACCAAGAAAATGTCATTTTTATTGACATTATTTACTGTAGATGTGTTCTTCACAGTTCACACGCCTTGTCTCGCCTTGAAAAATGCAAACACTTCTTCCTTCTTCTTTGCACCTGTGGGTGTGTAACACTGTTATCCTATACTTCCAGTGTAACTGCATAATATGTTGCCGACAAGTGACTCGTTGCAGTGACGCACCAATAGACAATGGCTCGGGGCGTACAATAACTCGAGGTGTCTGGCTGCTTGTTTTCTCACTTGCTCAACTTGGTATAGCCACATTGCTATCCAACGTGACTAAAGTCTGGATAGATTTCACACTTTGATTTGGATGTTGGACCAATTTTTGGGCAAGGCAGCCAGGGAATTTGTCTTTCACAGCGAGATGTTGCAACTTGAGACAAAGCCTGTAGTACACACCTTTGCATTTATTCGTTGTCTTGTCCATTATGGCTTTTGTCGAGACGATTTTGCCATACCTGAGGGAGAGAAGCAGACAGAAGTGGAGTTGTGAGTAGGATTGCGTACCAGGCGAATTGGAGGAAGGGTTGAGCAAGAGCCGATGACATCATTGTGAAAACATGAGAAACAGGAAGTGGTTTCCCTCTGCTGCTGAAAGTCCCCACCATAAGAGTACAAAGTCAAATAGACCCCCTTTTTTTTCCGTTTCAAGCAGCGCGCTCACCCAGAAGGACTTTTCGCTCTTCTCATTTTACTTCAATGCACTTTTTCCAGATTTTAAAAATCAATAAACACTGATGCTTTCACTTTCAGTAAAATTACTTAAGCAAGAGAAGTGGTCAAAGAAGAGGGCATATTTTTGTGCCAAGGACTAGGCTAAACGCTCAAGTGGGTGAAAGATCGTGAACTTGCGACCTTCCTTTATCTGAAGCCTAATTTTAAACCTTGTGGAACAAGTGCGGTTTAGTGAACCATCACCAATACAGGAAGAATGTAGTACAAAGGAATGTTAGCCCTGACTAACATCATAGTCACACTAGCGACGCTTTTGAGTCATCGTTCTTGCACCATTTTTGGAGATTTTTGAAGCGCTTTCAAGCTCTGACAGCAAAGGTGCTATAAATTAAATTATCTCATCACATAAAAAAACATTTGTCATTGCACAACCTTTACATATAAAAGAATAATAAACAAAAAAGCACACGGTGTAGGATATCCATTAAAATAGTGATTTCTATATGACCACGATTAATTGTGCTGCCCTAACACAAAGATTTTGAAATTAGCAGGACTTTGAACTGAAATCTCTTTTATAATAATTTTACTACACACCTTTTCTGCAAATTCCTTAGCTCTTACTCTCCAATTTAACCTTCCTTAACCTCCAAACTTAGGTCATTTTCTAAAGGTCATTCCTTTCTTTTTGTTTCCTGGCCAACTAGAGCAATACATTAGACCTACAGTATATGGATAAACACTCAGCTTTTCTGTCACAGTACATTATATTATTTCTTGTTCTTTCTTTCTTTTTTTAGATTTTACTAGAGGCCGACCGATATGGGTTTTTCTAAGGCTGGTGCCGATACCGATATTTTGAGATGTTAATTGGCCAATGCTGATATGCTCGGCCGATATTTTTAACTGATATTTTTGGCAGATTTTTTCCAAATGTCTGGTCTATAATCCTTTAAAAACAAATACTTGGCCGCTCCAGCACTGGCCGATTTTATTTGATTGCTTTAGGTGATCCAATCATAGTTTCTGTCCCAGCTTTGGTTAGTTGTCGTTTTATTAGCATATTGTTACTAGCTGCAGCATTTTGCGCTGCGATCAAAAATACAATAGTGGAGGTTAAAACTAACTCAGCGATTGCATTCTCCAGATTCTACACTTCAAAATGACATGCAGCATGTCCATATTAACGGAGGTTTAGTGAAACTTGTGTCTAACAAATTTGAAGCTAACCAATTCTCATTGCATTGTTTCTCACCTATCCTGAGGCCTAGGGAGTTGTGGGAGGACTCGTTTTAAAGCCCTGACTTTGCTTTTTCCAATGCAAAAAACTATAATTTTTGATCGGCCCGATATATTGGTCGGCCTCTAGATTTTACACAAACTTAAAGAACGAGGATTCCAGATCGCATTTTGCTCGGTTAACTAGAGGGTGGGGTTGGTTAGAGCGCACACTAATGGTTAACCGAGTATTAACCGCTAAGGGCCTCGGTTAACGGCTAATGAAAAACTTGAAAACGAGCAACCCTCGTACACATGTTTGTACACATGTACAAACATGTGTACTGAAAGGCATGCATGTGATTCTTGTAGTTAACAGCTCATAATTTTGTCTCTCAACGTAAATGCTCCTGACAGGGAACTCAATCTGGAATTGGAGACATAAACTCCTCATTGAGTGCATTTCCATGTGCTCCAATATCCCGATTATTAGTCATATCCTCATTATGACTATTCTGGATGTGATGTTTACATGCGTCAGAGAAAGCCGAGTTACTCCTATCCCTGTTTACACAAGCAACCACAGTATCCTGGATATTTAGGCCTCAGCGTGGTAGCAATGCTGCTGACAAATGGCTTATGTGAACGTTTCTCTAAACACAGAGAACTATCCACGGAAGCACTTGCGCACTTGCAACAGTCGAGCTCTGTCAAAAGTGGAAAAAGACAATACAGTGCAGGTTTGCGCAAAGTGACAGTTTAGTCCGAGGGCAGCGCTGACAGGTGCTGGATCTGCACTGGAGCGAAAAAGTTGTTATTTTTTTAAAGTTTGCTGCAATGTTTTGTTTAGTTTTACTTTTTTAAGATATAAAGTTTTAAAAAGCCCAAAAGCTGTAGGTAAGTTTCTGCGCCTGCCGGATCTGTTTTGAAAATTCGCACGCACTCAGTACAACCGCAGTGGTAAGAAACCAGGTGGGAGAATGTCCCAGTGAAAGTATCCTGGCTTCTAATAACTTGGATATTGACTTATCCAGGAAACAAAAATCAGGATACTGCACTTACATGGACATAGACAAGACCAGGATACTTGAAATCCTTGTTAATAACCGGGACACTCGAGGCCAATGAAACGCACGCATCGTAGTAGAGATCTCGTTCTTGTAGTCAAAAAAGAGCAAGAAAAAGCCTCTGAAGATACTGCAGCTCAACCTGCACCGACCAGTTACAAATGATTTGAAAATCACTTCTAGGATGAATAAGTCCTGGATAGAGCTGGATACCATTAAACGATACCAGAATGGTATCGAAAACCAAGTTTAGGTACTACTGGTATTGAAAAAATAAAAGTATCGAAAGCAGATCGCAAAAAAAGAAAATATATTATATCTTTAGAGACCACGTTTTGATGCTGTTGGTCCAGGGACATCATTAAAGACCGTTACTTGGTTGCTTGATATCGGAAAAGTATCGTTAATGTACAGGTATTGAAAAATATGTAACGGTACCCAGCCCTAGCCCTGGAAGACTAAGAGTCTTCAAAAATCTATTATACTAATGGCAGTGGCATTTGTAATCGTAATCTTAATACATGTCAGAGACCTCTGCCCATCAACCCCGGCAGAAAGTGCATATGATCAATAGAGCGGCTCAAAAGCAGTAATACAGAGAGGAAGTGTGCTACTCACGCCTGGCAGAGCTTGACCAGGTCATGGTCTGTGGTGGAGGGGGCCAGGCCGCGGATGTACAGGTTGGTTTTGCTGAGCTGCTCCCAGCCGGCCGTGCTGCCGCCGCCGCTGCTGCTGTTGGTGCTGGGGCTGGTGGGGGCCATGGGCGGTTGCGACAAGGGAGCCACAGGCTGCAGGTGAGCGCGAGAAAAGGAAAAGTACAGATTGAAACTAAATGAAAGAAATGGCAGTGTTTGAGATAACACACTCTAGCTATGAACATATAATTACCGCCTTTATATACAGTATTTAAAGGTGCCAAACATGCAATTTACACATGCAGTTGGTGTGACAATGGAAATGTGTTTAATTCTCTCATTTTAAATACATTTTTCTCTGCTAATTTATGGTCAAAATGGTTGTAATTTTTCACCTTAAATACTGTTATATTGGATAAGATTCTTGCAATAACAGAACATGTTCCATAAATTAAGGATTATATAAAGGCTAATGCTAACCGCTGATGGCAAAAACTCTACATTATGGGTCAATTACTTTACTATTAACTAAATATCTGCCCCTTATGTACTACTAAACCTTTATCACCTAAGTAAATGTTTAATAGTTAATATTTTTTAACCCAAAAGGGAATTGTTGTTGAATTTGTATCTCAATCTAGCCAATCCAAAACTAGGTCCCCAATTTGACCCACATCAGGGAATATGTGAGGTGATTTGTGCCTCTTTAATGAAATCTTTGGGGTCTAATCACGTGAACGAACTGCAGCTAAAGATTTTGATTTAAAGGTGCATTATGCAACTTTTCATGCGTAAAAAATAAAGTTGGTATTTGTGCGTATATGACCTTGTAGTGACCCAGCGGCTGTATGAGTGGTCAGCATGGCGCCTTTACTTTCCATCACAGTGGTCTCTAGGACGCTTCAGGATCACTTGATTTGTAGGTTTTCTGGTGAGAGGGTCCGTCAGCAGTGAAAACCTTCCAAACAATTGATCCTGGAGCGTCCCAGAGACCACTGTGATGGAAAGTAAAGGCGCCATGCTGACCACTCACTTTTCCACATAAAACGTTGCATAATGCACTTTTAAATCTTCACTTGAAGTGAAACCTTTAAAAAAAAAAAAAGTCTTTAGTGTGAAAAGTGAAACCAGGCGCTATACACATTCACACTCATTCTTGTGTTCGTGCCAGGGTTTATTTAGCTGAATTAAACGGTCGTTACATCACAACAGGAAATGCAGCTCTGTCATGACACTAGCTGTTGGTTGAAACAATAAATGCTGAACTGTCATTCGGAGCACAGATTTATATGTGCACAGCAACTCCCTTCACTTTTTTTTTTTTAAAGGGTCAGCAAAATCAGTGTCTCCAGGGACCGGTACCTCTGTCACTTTACCACCTCCCTGTTGAAGCCATGGTTAACAGACTTTTTCCCCCATCTTTTCTGTTATAAAGTTGTTAGCACGATTGTGATCATTTGTTTTTCCCCCGCTCATTTGTGTAAAAAACAAACAAATAAAATCCCGACCAAGACGAGGCTAAAGTGGGGTAAAATCTGGGAAATTGTGACTAAAACTGAACTTGTGCGACCATGTGTTTTTGTTTAAGACTGTGTAAGCCAAAAATAATGTGTACGCTAAACATCAGTCACATGGAGGACCTTAGGAATTTTGTGATATTATGGCTTTTTGCGATCAGGATACTGCTGCGAAAACATTCTCAACATTTTGGGGGACTTTCTCGACAACAATGATGAAGCAATATTTTTTGCGAACCACCAGAAATTATGCAAAAGTCTTAACGTACATTGCTTGGTTACTAAAGAAGATAACTACAGACTACAAAACGGCAGAAAAACAAATAAATCCTAATTTATTCCAAATGTTTGAATTTTATCCACATAATTTTCCTCACCCCCCTCTAATTTTTCGGACATATTGTAAATTTGCATATCTTCCAAACAGATATTATCTTGTAGATGATATAATGCCTACCTCTATAATAATGTGATATATAGTGCATCCCTAATTTCAACCAATGTCAAGTCGTCAAAACACCCAGTATTCAAAAAGTCTGAAAATGCCTCACATTTGGACCACTCAATAGTAAATTCATCAAAAGGCTGGACTGTCTTCATCAAGGATTTGTCAGTGATTATCCCCTCAGCTCCCCACCCTCTCAGAGACACCGCGAGCTGAGAGGAAGCTAAAGGAATCTCAGGCATGTAGCGGTGACATGATTGAGCAACCCCAGCCTGGACTTTAGCCCACAGGACGTTCTCTCGTGACGGACTGCTGGCCTGTGTCATGTCCCGTGTGCACCGGGCGTGAGATCGCTGTTCATTATGACGGCAAACTCAGATACGTAGTCCTAAAATTAAAGTGGTAGTCTGTAAGATTGCAAAGTGAGGAGAGAGTGAGAGTGAGATTTGATTTGGACCAGAAAGCCACTCCTGTTTTGCTAAATGAAGAGAGCGAGAACAAACTTTCAAAAGTAAACAATCCAGCTCACTCCCCCTTTCCGCCTCCTTTCACAAGCTCGTCTCATTGGTCAAAGTGATAGCCCGGGGATTCGGAACAGTTGCAGAAATCAGCAAAAAGAGGGACTTTAGAAAATAAAATGGTTTAATATTGACATGGTTTCTTGTGTTGCGTCAAATTTCAGACCGAGGTGGTCAATTATGCGCAATCTATTACATTTTGTAAAACATTTAAACTTACAGACTATCACTTTAATGTAGTTGACAAAATATCATGCAAAACTAAGATACATTTGCATAGTTTTGGGAACCTTTTAGTAAATGGAGCAGACTTGTTCCTGGAATATTGGATTGACATGGTTTCTCTGGTTCACCTGGGTTGAAAAAGAACAATAAATCTAACTTTTTATCAGGACCCTGGTTCCTTTTTTCCCCCCTTTCTTGAATTGTATAAGTTGTAAAATATCTGGAGAGTTTTTTTGGTTTTTTTGACAAAAAACTATGACTAAGTATAAGAGTCGATAAAATTGACACTGCATGGTCGGGGCTGTAGTGAATATGGCTGTTATTAGCAGTCCTAATAACAGTCCTAATATCCTCAAACCATCAGATGTTGGGACCCAGTATTGTTGAAGGATTCCTCACGTTTGGGACCATACCAGCTATTTAACGTCACATCAGTTTGGTATGCTGTGATACAAAGTTTATTTCTACCATACATTTGGCTTATAAGGCCACATAATACCTGAAAGATTAGAATTAGGCTAAATTAATGTTTAACAGGCTACATAACCCGGACAGGACAATACTTAACAGTTTGAATCTCGGCTTTACACTTTCATTTCATATTTGGCCATTGTTGTGTGCCCTGATGAAAGTCGAAACAACCATCATTAATGAACCCGACAAAATGGCACAGGCATTAGTGGCTGGTGGTGATGTTTACATGCCACCTTTTCATCAAAAAACGTGGGCTGCAAAAAACAAAAATAAAACACTGATCCAAGCTTATTAGAATGAGTACCATTATTACTGTGAGCTGTGCATTTGTCGTATTACTAGTCCTTGCTAATTTGCTGACATGTGTGCGAATAGCTCAGAAAAGACTGCTTAACTGGCAATAAACGGTTTGTTTTCCCATGTTCGACACTTTCACTTCATTAATACGAAGCTAATCTCTTTTGCACCAGTTCAAAAATAGTTCATTATTTCTTCCAAGTAAAATAGTTATTTGTGGGAGAAAAGGAAAACCAAGGTACTCTTCCTGCTTAAAAAAAATAAAAAATCTCTATTGACATTTTCTCTAAAAGGCTTTTATTGCAAGAAAGAATTTAAAAAAAATCATCTTTGAATAAATGGATGGTTCTTTAATATACTGTAACTATTTATATATTTACATTGAACTGAATTACTAATCATGGTCAGTTAGGGAATCCTTTAGCCATACCATGAAAAGTGAACAAAGCTGCGATCAATAAGTTCCTCATTTAGGCAGACTGCATTTAGCTGGTTGGTCCAATCTGCTTGTCAACATTATTTGGAACAAAAACAATAACAAAAAAAAAAATCCCTTCTTGCTAATGCGTGTGTTTTTAACGCCATTCTAAGCTTTCTCATACGTGGCTATCCAGGGCTCCTTGTTTACTGCACTCTGCACAGACATACAGTCCATTAGCGTACAGTAAGAGTGCATCATTAGATAATAACCAGTAATGGATCTATAATGCATTTGGGAACAATATCAAATGCAACGCGAGACGCCATTTAACATTTGTGAGTCAATGTACAACTTCATGTACTGTATGGCTATATAACATTATTTCTGATGCTTCGTAATTATTACATCACATTGGATCATCTTATTGTCGCTTATTAGAATAAATAACAAATTAGGGGGTCAATTATTGTCCTAATGGCACAGACTCAGGAATGAGGTTTTATTTCTAAGACAAAATGGTGTCAGATTAGTACAAGACGAACCTGTATTTTGTTTGTTTTTTGGTTTTTAACCACTTACTTGACATCCTCCACCTGTACGTTTTCTGAAACTACAAGGTCTTAGCTTTCAATTGAGGCATCGCACTGGGCTACAACCAAAAAACCCAATGAAAACACGGCAAATAAAGCGATGAAAAGGCGACGAAAACACAACAAAAAAATTGACAAAAAGGAGACAAAAACACAATAGAAAATGGACAGAGAGAAAACGCAACCAAAAATGGACAAAAACCCAACAAAAATGTGACAAATAACGTGCTGGAAAAGCAACAATAACACAATAAAATAAACAACATAAACACGACACAAAAAGTGATGAAAAAGCAACAAAAAAGTGTCAAAAAAGCACACAAAAAGGTGACATAAACGTGGCAAAGATGCGGCAAAATAAGTTTCTATCAGTTTTGTAGATCTTAGCGTTCAAATGAGGCGTAACACTGGCCTATAGGCTGTAAACTCCAGTCGAGAAGCTTTTAGATTTGGGTAAAGCTGAAAAATGCTTGGTTAAGGTGGGGGTTAAAGCTTTCACTGTATATGTATGATTCTGTATGATTCAGTTCAAGAAGAAATATAGAGAAAACATTTTTTTGAAATATGACACAACAGAATTTAAAGATTCTAAGTGATTCGTCTCATGTGTGTGCTTTCATTTTCATTTTTCAAAAAAAAAAAAAAAAAAAGTGTATCTTGTTATTACTATTTATTTATTCTCTTTTGAGTTTTGAGAAACTCTATATAGGAACAGGAAATGTATGCTATTAACTGTGTTTGGAATAGGGGGTGGGGTTAAATAAGTTTAACTTCTCCTCACTCCTTTTTGGACATTGTGCACTTGTATATTTTGGCTTTGTTCAAGAGATCTGACAAGTTTGCTTTTGTCTTTTTGATTTGTAACAGCCTTTATGTCTAAAATTTTGTAAAGGTGCCTTGTGTTGCTCACATGTTCAAAACAAAGAAATATATATATATATACTTTATTTCAACTTGTTATAATGAGATGCTTGATATTCATTGTTTATACAATCCTTAACTCTGTGAATTAATAGAAAATGTCTTAATTAATCAATGGCGACATGTTGTTAGCTTCACTTTCAAATTTCAAACTATTGCAAGCCACGTGGGATCTATTTTCACACCGCCTTTGACCCAAATATCAGGAAAAATAAAAGACTTCCTCTTCATACTCCAAAGTAAATTTAGCCCTTTCATACTGGCCTGACCACACACACACACACACACACACACACACACACACACACACACACACACACACACACATACACGCACACGCAATCTTTAGCCGCTATGATGGGACAGGGCGGCACTTATCAGGGACCTCCAGATGAGCAGGGCCTGTCATATCCGAGAGATGGAAACGCTACGCATTACTGTAACAGGCCTCGCCCATTGAGCTCCCAATAGATGAAAAATAAAAAAGACTAGAAAAGGCTGACTGTACGCCTCTTTAAAGCACTGAGCTAAAGGCGGCTCAAATCTATATGCAACTGGGACAAACGGGACCGGGCATCAGTGCACAATAAGTCACGTATGTCCAATTATGCAGGTTTACAGTATAGAAACGCCAATAGGGTTAGCAGCAACTGTTTCCAATATAACAATGTGAGCTTAAGAATAGGGACAAGGCGAGCGCTTGGGATTTACATCAATGTCCCATTCATAAGGTTTTCAATTGATTTATTGTAGCCTGACGTCGCTACAAAGGCATATCCCAAAATAGCCGCGACACAACCATATTTGAAAAGCACCAAGCAGTATACGAGTATAAGAGTGCAACAATCATCATGTCTTACTTTGTCAGGAATTGTGGGTATACCTTACTTTATATTTCACTTTGTATGGAAAACTGAAGTCATTTAGTTCACATCTTCTGTTGGAACAAAAAGGAGGGAAGCAGTCTAACCTCTAAGCCTTAACCCAGCGCATTTTCTCCAGTTCAGTTTAACCCAAATCTAAAAGCTTCTCGACTGGAGCTTACAGTCGAGATTTGAAAGCTAAGACCTACAAAACTGATTGTGACTTGCTTGTTGCTGCGTTTATGTCTTGATTTTGTGGGTTTTTGTGTGTCTTGTTTTTGTTGCTTTTCTTCATCGCTAGTTGACGCTTTTATTGTCGTGTTTTTGTTGCTCTTTTGTCGCTTTTGTGTCATGTTTTCGTCACGTGTTTTTGTTTGCTTTGTTATGGTCTTATCGTTGCTCTTCCGCCGCGTGTTATTGTTGCTTCTTTGTTGCGTTTTTCATCCTCCTTTTTTGTCGCTGTTTTGACGCATTTTTTCGAGAAGTTTTTGGATTTGGGTAAAGGCAAACTGGAGAAAAAGTGCTGAGGGTCAAGAGGTTCAAAAAAAAAAAAGGCGATTCTATTACGAAGAAAGTATTTGTACCGGAGGCAAAATCTGGACCCTGAAATGATTAGAGTTCGATATGGATAAACTGAATGTTATGGACACAAGGCAATGTGATGTAAAAAACGGAATCCTGGTCTGATCCCTGTGGTGATATCGCCATATATCGTGATTCGGTGTTTTTTAAGATTAATGAACCTCTCTGTTCAAATACAGACTCTTTTTACGCTCACTGCTTTTTGCTGGTTGGTCTTGTGAAGCTTTGAATGAGTGACACAGGGATTTAAGCAATCATAGTGACTTTCAGAAGACGCAAATGGCTTTAGTTGCCTCTAAAAGGTAATATACACGTGAATCGTATGCACATGAATAGTTGATGAAAGGCAACCATGTCAATATCACTGTTCCATAAGCTACAAAGTAAACAATCAGCAGTAGAACATCTCCGCCACTGTAAATACATCACACTATAGCATCAGAATAACGGTGGTATTTAACTTTAACTTTACACCAACTCAGAACTTTCATGACGCAACACAATCCAACTAAGTCTATGTGGAATTACACCAAGATGTTCTATGAATGAATGAAAAAAGTCTGTTTAAGATATGGCCCCTTTACTTTACTTGCTATTGACAATAATAGGACTTTGTAAGTAACTAATCCCTGCAGACATAAAGTAACCTAGCATCCGCAGCAAACACAGTGGGTGCACTCGTGGTTTGTAGCCACTTCATTTGTGAATCAAAGCATGAAATCTAGAGGAGGCTGAGGCATCTATCTATCTATCTATCTATCTATCTATCTATCTATACACATACAAATACACATACATACATACATACATACACACATACATATATACAAATACACACATACACATACATACATACACATACACATAATATACAATATGTAATTAGGATTGTCAGTTAAAAGCTAAGCTAAAATGGTGGGTCTTGAGCCTCCTCTTAAATACATGAACGTTCGGTCTTTGTTTTATTTTGTTTATTGTGTTTTGTTTTATTTGATCAGCCTTTCAATTCAATCAAGATGCAGTCTCCAGGCGCGCAGCACTTTGCCCAGACCATTAGAGACGCAATACGTAGGTCATTTGTCATGTTGTGTTTATGTAAATATATTGCAGCTTGGACCTGGCACCAGCTTGTCTCAGTGCATCAGAGGTCGATTGAAGCGCAGGCTAAGCAGCCAGCAGGTATTTTAATGATCTCGCCTATCTGGATCTTCCGTCACGCAGAGACACAACAGGCGTTTACCGAGACACAAACGCGTTTAAGTTTTAGCGAGTCTGAACCCGGTTGATTAACCAGTTGCTTCTGGCTTTGAAGAAGTTATTCCACTGTAATTACTGTGTTTTATTTTTTTTTACCTGCTTGCGATACGGAGTCCTCAGAGGGTGTCCAGAATTAGCAAAAATCATCCTCACGTGAAATGCGTAATAGTCAAGCTATAAATCCTGTAACTAAGTATAAAAAAGAGTGTCAATCGCTCCTCCTTATTCCGCCAAGGGACAGGAACCGTAGCGTGTGCGCATATTAGCTGTCCATAGCATTATTGTCGTCGTCGTCTATCCGGCTACAGTCTCCACAGCGAATTGTCCCAACTTCGCCTGCCCAGCCCGTGCGTTTGACTGGCTTCATTGATTTGCAGTCAGCGCTGCGCAGCGCAGACGCAGCTACGGCGGAGCACACCATTACGCGCTCAGTGTAGGGGTGTCCACAAGTTCTGTCATTGTAACACGGAGATATTTCAACGCCTTTTGTAACAAATATGGATCGAAACAAGGGTAGAATTGAGTAGCTTCGATTAATGTGAACCTGTAGTGAGCAATGCCGTTGTTGCTGTGTGAACTCATCTTATTAGGACTTGTTTTCTCCACTGTTATTGTTTGTGTGATAAAGCATGCATACCTGACATTCCACTCGTTGGTTGGTCCTGCCTCTGTCAAGTTTGGATATATTTCTTGAGAAACTGTAACTCCCAAATATGTCTTGTTACAATGTCTATTATTTGGTGACAATGATGAATGACTAAAGAACCATTGCTTTATTGGAGAAATAAGCCTAAAATTCAACATATCTTTCAAAAAGATTGATACATACAAAAAGATACATTCTTTTTCTTCGTTTGTTTTGTTTATTTTACAAGAATTAAGAAAGGTTCAAAATCGCAGTCCATCAGAGAAGAAAAGCAAAAGGACAGGATTGTCTTGCACGAGCAAGTCTATGTGTGCTTGTCTCTTGGTAGTTTGCATGTTACTAATAGTCTCTCTCTGTAGAGATTTGCATGTATAAGTGGACACTAAATATTATCCTTGAGATGAAAGGAAAGGGTATTTCAGTCCTGGATCGGGCCAACTTGTTGCAGGTATGATTGGTATGTCTCAGATACTACAGAACTCTTTTATTTTATGTTTTTAAACTATAATATATAGCAGATTATTTTGAATAAAATTTGTTTATTTTGCCTATAGATGCTGGAGAGTTTCCCTATGTCTGCTGAGGGAGGAATTTTACAGCAGCAGGTAAGAGAGACAGAGCAGGCAATAAATCAAACGCAATCTACCCACCACTGTCAGCCCTGATTGGAAAACCAACACTGGTGGCAGGAGGCGGGAATTAATGTTGCAACGCCGGCCCCATACCAAAACCGCAGTCATGTTCCGGCTTTATCGACCCTAAATCTTTTTCACTAATCCACTCCCAATCAGAATATCAACGTAATATACGTTTGATGTCTCTGATGACAGTGTAATCCTTATACACGTGGCCATAGCCTATTAAGAACAATGATAGGGTATATAGGTCAGCTTTAGGGCATGGAGCGTGTGTGGGGCGGTCAATGGGTCAGCGTTATCGGAAGAGGAGAGGCGTCTGAATCAGCATTTTCCTCAGGGATCCATGGGGCAGGGAGAGGCGAGCTCCTGGCAAACCACCTGCTTTTATCAAACGCAGAATAGAAAGGTTATCTCAATCTGAACCTTTGTAAAAACATTCATCATAAAAGTGAGGAAAGCAGGAGAACACTCAAAGCAATCTTCTAAATATTGCAATTGATTGACCATATAGGCTAGTGTGATGCATCTGATTTCTTGTAAGATCAAATCAACCACATTATCAATTCAAACTAATGATAATAGTTTTGGGTTTTGTCCTCTTTGGTCCCAAAGAGTCTGTATTCTATGGCTGTACAATGGGTGAAAAGTCTATCGAGAATGTGGCTCTAACAAGCAAATACAGCAGTGGTGCCCAAAGTGCGGCCCAGGAGCCAAATGTGGCCCTCAGACACATTTTTGGTGTCCTTCAGGCTTCTTGTTAACATGGTACACATGTTTAACTGCAAGTTTAATCATTCTGCATGATTAAAACCTCAAAAACTAACATTTTATTGTGAGGCAGAGCTGACATGGTTTCAGGTCTAAATAAAGGTTTGGGTAACGGTTTAAACCACTCCAAAATACACCCTGTTAAATGTTTGACGGCACTGACTACCAATCTGTGGCCCTCCATGCTGTACACTGTTCAATATGCGGCCCTCGATGAAAAATGGTTTTGACAACCCTGCATTACAGCTATATGGTGTATAATATAACAAGCTATAGAACAAAGTAAGAAGCAATGTGCGTTAAGTATTTTAAAAACGATTTTGGGTGAGTTTTTTTAGCATTTATATAAACTGTACTATATGGAAATACACATTTACTGCTTTTACTCGAGGTGTTTGAACGCACACCATTTAAAACAGGCCCAAACTTGCAACATGAAAGATTACAAGACTAGGCTCCCACAGCTATTAAAAGTGCAGACACATGCGTAAGGTCACTGACTGGGTATTTCCAAAGGAAATCAGAGAGGTTACCGGAGTGCAAGCAGAAATTTACCAAAAAAGAAAGAAGAAAAAAACAACTTTATTTCCTTAGATTCATAAACTACTGCGAACGTTTTAAGGAACTTCGTACTGACGTCTGCATTATTTAGGGTTGAGTCAAATGTGCAACCCTTTACTCTCTTTTGTTCTTAAACCCAAATTAGACACGTCCTTTCCTACGTCTCTCATTGTGAACAGCATTACTCATTATCGTGGAATCAAAATGACTGTAGTTAATCCATCATGGATCAAACTGCCCCAGCCTGAGTCGGATGACTGAAGACTCTGTCATAGGCACTGCAATGTAATTAGTCTCATGCGCTGCATAATCTGCATTTGATATACGACAGTGTCGAACATCAGAAAAGAATATGCCATCACAGTTTAAGCCACACTGCGTAACACTTCACCCAGTAAGTACAAAAAAATTATAATTACAAGCATTTGCTTCTTTTTACTGGTGTACCTGCCAAAAAAAAATGAGGGCTAACAGTTCATAAACATACTTTGCTTTTAGCACTGACAATCCACACAACCATTTTTCCTCAGTTTAGGGAAATTGCCCGGATTTGATTGACACCAGTACAAACGTTTGCTTTCATTTTGCTTTTGAGAAATGCGTGCGAGTGAAAGGCATTTGTTGTGAGGCTGGCATTGACATAAAGAGGCGCAGCGCCACTATGCTGTTTCATTGTGCACTTTCTGCTGCCAGGCAACTCTCCAAACTTTATTGTAAACATTGTTGGCTTGTTGAGCCCCGGCATTGTCTGTGTAACACCATTGTCTATATCTGCACTGGGAAGTTAATGCACTGTCGACAATGGATTTACACTACTATGACTTGTGCAGTTCTTTATGCTAAAAATATATTTAACTTTGCGTCAAGTTGTTGTCCTTAAATGCTCCGAAAATAGTGCGGTTCATCTCATATAAAGAAGTGAAAGCTAACACATTAAAAATTGCTTTCATTAGCAATATAGCACGTCATTAATCCTCAAGGGGTAAATTTGGACAAAAATATGTATGTATGTATGTATGTATGTGTGTGTGTATATATATATATATATATATATATATATATATATACAGTATATATATATATATATATATATGACCCCAAACTGGAGGAGTGGCTCCAGCAGTTCCCAGGAACTACATCAGACATCTCGGTTCAGAAAAGTGCAGTTCTAGGAACTGCAAAGATACTGCGCAGAACCCTCAAGCTCCCAGGCCTCTGGTAGAGGACCCGAGCTTGGAGGAAAAAGAGGCCGCCCACGGAGGTTGAGGAAGAGTTTATATACAGTATATATGTATATGTATATATATATGTATATATATATATGATGCGGGGCATATTGTTTTAAATGTTGTAATCTGTAAAGCACTTTGTGATACCTTTCGGTATGAAAAGCGCTTTATAAATAAAGTTTGATTGATTGATTGATTGATTGTATTATGTGTGCCTTTAATTATGCCAGGTTTTACTTATGAAAACTGCAAGAAAAGCTTATGCGTGTGCAAGAATTTGTGATTTGTCTCTGAAGTTAATCCTTTTATGATCTATCCTTTTGTCCAAAATATGCTTCAGTCCAGATTTTGTCTTTTTGTGCCTCTCTCATGATAGCGTTTCTCCTTTCACCTGCAACAATTTGCATGAGCCCAGTAATTTGCCCCCCCAAAAAAAAACACAATTTCTGCAACATTCCGACCACTAATTGATTTATGCGTGACCTTTTTCTTCTGTTGCCCTCCGCACTAAAGCTCTAGTCTCCTGCTGATAAAACTTTTATGAGCTAAAGTAATGAAGAGCGTCTCCTGATGCCTTGCAGGTCAGCTCGGGACTTTCCACTTTAAGACCATTTGCTTTGTAATTTGGTTCCATTCACCCTGAATTTTAGATGACCTACAATCTTAAGATAGACGCACCAATTTCATTACAGTCGGGGCTAACTTCAGCTGAATGGCCTGTTGTTTGAGACCCAATACAGCGTTGCTACTGTCTAGTCAGAACTTGCTTTAGGACAAGCCTGCCGCATGAATGACTTTTTGTGTGCAGTGTTTAAGGAGCTCATAGTGGAGTAATCTATACGCATTTAGAGTTATAAGTATAGGCTTAATCTAGCAGGACGAGTATTTGAGCTGAAAAGTGAGCGCTCACATGGAATTAGCGTTTCTAACTTGTCCAAACAGCATACACGCCCAATTAATCATGTTTTATATTTGAGCGAGTATCTGAAGGAATAGCTTTACTGTGTGTCATGAAAGTATTTTATGTCACGTCACTGTAAATGTTATTTGCGTTTCAGTTGCGCAACAGAAACAGGGAGACGACCTCCCTCACTATCAGCCAGGAAGTGTGATGCCGGGAAGTCTTCTTTTACCCTGTAACTATGTGCACTTTGAATCTACCGCTAATCGAAGCACTGTCGCAATATTGTGAAGAACATATTAGTTTGCTGATACCACAGTGGTAAGCGCTTGTCACATTTAATTCTGTGTACTTTGGAAAAACATAACTCTCCCCCACACTATAGTTTTCTGCTTAATAGCTTTATATCAGAAATAAAAATACAATTTGGAATACATCAAAATGCTCAATGAATTAAGAATACTTGTGTACTTTATGATGCATCATGAATAAGTTTTGTCTCAAAGATGTTTATATATTTCCTTCAGTAGATTGTGTTTATAATATTGTGTTTCCATTTAAATTGCTCTTTTTCATGAACCAAGACATGAATAATTCTAATATGTATGAATCAACACACAATTCCCACACAGCCAGATGACGCTAGTATAATCCTCACAAATTCCCAGAGCTATAAAACATCGCAGAGCGTATCTCCACCCCATCTACAAATAGCAGGAAGTCCCTGAGGCCAGATCCCGAACGAAAAACAATGCACCTTCTTCTAAGCCGCGGTTCGCTTTGACATATCCTGTTTTCTTTTCTTCCATGCCCTAACGTTGCAGTGATGTGGGATCTCAAACCAGCGGGGGCTAAAACGAGATCCTTAAATGGCACTGTGTAATTTCCGATGATCCGATCGCGTTTATCCCACTTTCTTTTTGTCTTGAGGCCAGTTTTGAAATCCGATCCGTTTCCCCCTGCATTCCTCCCCTTCCCCCCCCCCCCCATCCCCTGGCATGTCATAGGCCACCTCTCGGGTTTCTGCAGACCTACAGCACATTGTTTGTTTTGCTGAACATGGCCAAAACATAGTCGGTTCCTCTTAACCCCCACCTGAACCGAGCACATTTCCTCCTGTTTGGCGTTACCCAATTCTGAAAGCTTCTTGAAAAAACAAAGCGTCAAAATAGCAACGAAAACGAGGGTGAAAACGCGTCAAAATGTGACATAAAAGCAACAAAAGAGCGACAAAAATGTGCCCAAAAAGCAACAATAATACAACAAAAAACGACAAAATGGTGACAAACGGGTGACGAAAAACTACGGAAACACATCAAAGACGCTTCAAAACTGTGACAAAAAAGCGGGGACAACGCAACAAAAACGTTGCACTCAAGTTTGTAGGCCTTAGGGTCCAAATGAGGCATTACACTGTTGCTCTCCAATCGAGAAGCTTTTAGATTTGGGTAAAGCCGAACTGGGAGGCGGGGGTTAAGAGTTTAAAGTTGGTAAAAATCTTGATAATATCCCATTAAAAAGCTGAACAGAATCCTAAATGTGTCAAAACAAATACCGGTAATTACAATATAGAAATGCCACTCATTTGGCTGCTGTTGCCATGCTGTGACATCACCTACAATGCAGACCCACTCCATTGCTTTCAGTCACAGTTGTGCTGTTTTTGAACATTCAGAAACATGTATCTGTTGCAAATTCCTTACACGATTTTAGAAAGGTGCAGTATCTTTAAACCTGAACGTAATCATAACAAGTAAACATATTATTTTGAACAATTTCTGATGCACTGTAAAATGTAAAATTAGTTTCAACTCAAAAAACTAATTCCAAGGGCTGCCAAGAAAGTTTATGTGTAACCAATAACCATTTTACAATCTAGTCGATTTGAAATTTGAGATTCACCTCTTTCGTTCAATTGTATTCTTAGGTTGACATAACTGTTTCCAGTTGTCTGAAGTGAAAAACGTCAGTTACAAATTAAATCAGTTGTGTCAACCTAAGTTTTTCACTTTTTGAGTTGAAACAAATTTTACATTTTACAGTGTGGAATAAAAAGAGGTGTACACTCTTTGAATCTACTGTCCATGCATGAAAAGGGACAACGGTAGGGCCTGCCAGGGGAATACCAAGAAGATCACATCTGCGGTGGGCTTGCGCGTACAAATAGCGCGCTCATATTGTTAATTGTGAAGATAAGGGGCACGCATCGTGTAGGGGGAAGAGGGGAAGCTCGTACCGAAATGCCCTTTGATGGACAAAGGGCGCGTCAGATCTCCACGATGTCTGCTGCTTCAGAGTGCGGCAAATGGGAAACATTTCCCTAGAGATCCATTTCGCTCAAATTTATGACCCAACCATACTCCTCCTCTAGTAAGATGTCCCCCTGGAAGTGATGGGGTAGGACACTACATAGGGGCATTTAGAAGGAAAAAATCTCTGTTAAATTCATATGTGAGATTGGATTGAGCACTTTGTTTACGTTCCAATATAGTTTTAGCATTTGAAGAAATATAAAACTAGTTGATATTGTACCGGCATATTGCCCAAGACTGCTGTACATATCGGAAGAGAATACACTCTCACCTCCGCCTGCCATCTTCAGTGCGGCTAAACCACAAGTAAGGTCAAAAGAATGTCTGAATTGCCCAGATCTCTTCATGTGGTCATCCCACCAGTTTAACCTTTCCCTCACCGGCTTACTCATCTTCCATCTCTCGCTTTCATTTCTCCACTGAATGTACCCAACATATTCCTTTACTCTGCCCTGAGTGAGTCATAAATTATATAAAGTGCTTCCAGCGAGCCGGCCCATGCATTACCGTCAGCCACAACAATCACACAGACTCAGAGGCGTATTTGTCATCAAGCTTTAACCCTCCACATGTCACACAGAAGGATCTCTGTCAACACTGGGCTGTGCACTTCCTGCCATCTTGTACAGAGGTAGTGGGTGGGGCAAAGATGAACAGGGGCCAACATTATGTAGCAAACAGCAATCCTAACCAAGCTCCAAAACAATTCAATGTTCATATTGTGTAACATTAGCTACCAAAATATGCACATTGTGAGTAGGACCACAAACCATCCATCCAATCCAATGGTTCCTGCATTATTAATTAGTGAATCTATACACAGTTATGTCAATAGTTTCAGTTGTGCTCCCTGTCTAAGACCCAGAGTGGGTCTTTTTTTTTTTTTTTTTTTTTTAACCAGTATTTGCTCTTGTGCAAAATGAGTAACATGTAAAAGTCGATCAGCAGCACTATCATTTTGTGCATTATTTTTATTCATGCAGCAGTCTCTCATTTAGCATGGGCACCGTGAGGGGGTAGAAGGTTAGGACGATTCTAAGGGCCCAGACTGAAGAACAGCCCAGAAGAGTAGACCCTTTTTTAAATTTAATGTTATCTTTCTTACATAAGTTAAATGTGCTAGGGCCCTACACGCGCTCATTGCGTTTTGACTTGGGTATATTTGTTGGGTTAAATCTTATCCGAATTTTTGGCGGCACAGTAATGTAAGACATGCTATTTCAAATGATAAACTAGCTATAAATAGAAAATAGCTATAAATTATTGATGATTAATAGCTATTTGATCATATATATGTATGATTCTTCTCTCAATATATTTTGATAATAATGGCAATGGCTTACATTTGTATTGCACTTTACAAGCTTGTTGTTGGTATGGTAGACACAGCTGCCCTGGGGTAGTAATTGACTTACACACGCACACTTCAGTCACTCACACACGTACACTTCATGGGTGAAGAGTCTTGGACAAGGATGCAACGCCCCCATGAGCTCTGTTGAATCGACAAAGCCTAGCTGCATACCAGGAGTTCACAAAAGTGGGACCCAAGACCATTTTCAGCGTGTCATGGGATTTTGCCATATTGTTTTGAGTCAGTGATCAAGCATTTGATCAACGTTTGAATCAACAGAACTCTGTGAGGAAACAGGCTACCATATTTTCGTCTTGGATATCTTTTCTGGAATCTAATATGATATGTTTGACCTCATGAAAATTTAAAACATAGGGCATGCAAATAGATTTCTTAGGATTCAATTGCCATCGTCGTCTGTTCACTGAGGTCCCAAATGCTATGTACGAGTATTTTGCCATACACCTGTGAAAATCTGGGCAAGGATTTCACAAAAGAACAGAACACAAATACTCAGGGGGCTACAGCAATGTGACAAGTGTGGGTCCCGCCAGCTAGGGATTGTCATAATAAGCAGCAAGTCAAATATCAAGTGTCAAGGTAATTAGCTCATTGGTCAAGATTTACTGATAACTCAAGGCTCAGTAGTTTGTGCCAGCTCTAAATTGTCTGGACGGTTGGCGGCGCATTTGGGTGTCTGGTAGAAGCGCGTGATTTCTACTTTTGTAACTATAAAAACCCAAATCAAGAATAACATATTATGCTTTGAGAGATATTGTGAGACTAGAGCAAGGTTAGAACCACGTGCCTTGTCGTTTTGGAGATAACCCACAACGCCAGTAAAACTCCTATCAGAAAGTGCCATATAATGTTGATCCCCACAGTTTAAAGGGGCCATGGTCATAAATTGCGAGCTCAAAGCAGAAGAATGTGAGAAATGCGAGCGCGGACCGTCGGAATTCTCGTGAGATTTATCCGCGGCCACTGCTTGTTTGTATGTGCCTGCAGCGTGACATCAGTAAGTCTTTCCCAGCAGGCACAGGGGGACGAATACCAGCGAGGATCAGGGAATGCGGCCTGGCAGGGGCATCCTCAGATGACCTCGGGGGGGAAGACGGGCCGCATGGAGGGCCCCCGCGGGAGGAGACAACGAGTCACTCACACCAGATCTGCAGTGTGCAAATAAACATGACAGGGGCATGGAAAATTGTATTCTTCAACAATGGCATTCTAGTATAGTGTTTCATGTGTTATTTGTAGGTTAAAGGTTTTTATTTTAAATGTTTGAGTTGACTTCTCTTTTTTCTCTTCTTCTTTTTTTTTTTTATTAGTCTGAACAAAATCACAAGAATAAGTAGGCTAAGTAAGAAACAACCGCACAACAAAGTGCTTTAACCGAGAATAGAAAGCACATTGCGTCTTTAGATAATATGATACACACTTATTGTTTATGATGCTGGCACTTCTTGGTTTCATATCCTCAGGACTGGAGAACTGTTCTACTGTGCCTGTACTTGTAAAAAAAAAAAGAGAAAGAAAATCACTCTGAGCTGCCCCCTACTGGCCTCTGTGTGTACTCAGGGCATGCAATGAGACGAGGTAAAAAAAGAAAAGAAAACATTCAGTGGTTATGTATTCAGCCTCAAAAAGTAATGCCTGGGTAAAACAAACAAACCATTAAAAAATGTCTCCATGTCAATAAACGTTTGATTTTGTAGTTGTACATGTGAGAATTTGGCCGTATATTGACTTTATTAACCCAAATATAGATAGATTTAAAAAAGGCATTGCACTTTATTCAGCGATTTAAACTTAATCAGACTTGATCAAAGCCATAATATTTGACGGCACGTAACTGCTTGCCACACGCGGAACACTGTCTGGTAAACACCGAGATGCCCCCTGCTGATATGGTTGTGAAATTCTTTGGCCAGAGCTCAGCAGAACAGCTGTAGCCTACAGAGCAGTAGGCACCTGGGACATTATACGCATTATTATACAGCCAAACTGACTACTACTATTTTTGATGAAGTCTGTTAAATGAATAGTGATGTTTAACTTCTCAATAGATATGATCCTAATAAAGGCAAATGCAGTTAATTGCATCTTCACACTGTGACAGAATCTTGTCGTGAATGGAGCAGCATAGGCCTATATATTTTTTTTTTTTGCTCAAGTGAAAACTTTATTGTCCCAATTAAACTCCATAATTGGTCAGGTATATAAACTGTCACATTTGTAAACAATGTTTATAGCTTTGTTGCTACTGCCTCAGTGTTTAAATAGGCTACACTTGGAGTTGGACCCATGCATTCCCCCTTTCAGCAGTTTGCAGTAGCATGGTCTAGATAGAAGGCACGCACATTTGACGTAAATGTTAATGTGTTGTGAAAACAGAAGATAATAAAGTGTGTTTGGTTGGAGTTTTCACAGCAGAACTATGAGCAGAACAGTCGGTTTGCAGACGCGTAGGTTGGAAGAACCCTCAACCAGCTAACCACCCGGCTGTCCTGGAGCGGCGCGCTGATTGGCTGGAGCCGAGTAAAGGCGGAAGTCTACAGGGCCGGGGATTCCCGAGGGAAGTTCCCAATGTAAAACATACACTGCCATATCCTCTCCAGCGAACTAACTTTGCATCTCGAGATCAGGCGACGAAACTGTGTTGGTGTCAAAACAATCTCTTCGTCTGGAGCAGTCACTCGAATGAAGGTAAGGGGACACTGACTTCGGTAAAGCCGCGTAAACTCCGCGCTCTGTCTGTGGAGTCACTCTTCTCCTGATCAATGGGCTGAGATCATGGCTGAGATGGTGGCGAGGGAACTAGTCTGGAGTGTGGATTCAGGTGAAAAGAGCACAGAACTCTGAGGAACAGCAGCTTATCAACACGATTTGAAACATTGGTGGATTGGACACTGGCTTAAGAAAGACTGTCGGGCTTTGTCATGTGTTTGCTATGGGTCACTGCAGCTGCCTTTGCCCTGCAGGGTCACTGACAGGTATCATCTGTTCTCAGAGAATCAAATAATGCTATTCATAATTTTCTTATGGATAATGTCATCAAAACGTATGTGGTCTTTTTACAACACTTTAGTAACAGCTTTACAATGACTTGCAGAAAGACGTGACCTTCTTTGCCACAACAAGCAACTATGTATCAAACTATGTAGTTACTGTCATTTCTTAATTGTTTTTGAATAACTATTTTCAATAGCAGGAGCTAATTTTTTTTGATTTATCATGGGCGTGGATTGAATGTCAATGGGTTTGTTGTGTAAAAGCATTCTGTTAGCAATGAGTCAACTCTAGTATGTTGTAAGTTTAATTAAGTGGTATGATGATTTTTGTTGTTGTAAAAGAATTAGAAATAATTGTTGCAAACGAAATCCGGTCAAAGTAACTCACAGCATCTGCAACTAGTTCAAACAAGTTAAATAAGTAGTATAAGTAGTAGAGCAATTGCAGGCCCAACTGTTTCTTTTATTTTTTTCGTGAATGTTTTAAAGCAGTGTTTTCTGTCTTTTTTTAAAAAAAACCTTTTGATTTGGTTTGATTCCGTTGCAGGGCTCATGTCTGCTATGTCAGTGATGAACGCGGAGCACACGGAATGGAAAGGAACATTGGAGACCAGCTCAACAAAGCCTTCGAAGCCTATCGTCAGGTCTCCATTGAAAAAGAAGTGGCTAAAAAGGAGCTGCAGAAAATGGTACAGCAACATGCAACTTTATTCCGGTTTGGCGCGGCACATTTTGGAAATCGCAATTAGGCAAAACTTAAATAAACTATACAATGCGTTTTCCCCAAAGACGGAGTATTATGAGGGCTACACTCGTAAACTTCAGAAGCAGATCGAGGACCAGCAGCGGCTCATCTCAGTCCTTGAAGCCAAACTGTCAGATCTCAGGCCGCCGTTAGGTGAGTGAGAAACACTTTTTCAGCTTCACATAAAGCCAAAACATTTATCGCAATAGCTGGACACAACGTAAAGCCGCGTTAACCCCAGTAATAATCAGAACCATCATTGGGCCAAAGCTAATATGAGGTTTGTTTGTGTTTTATTTCAGCAGAGATGAAATGTGAACCTGGGGAACACCACCATGACGGCATTGGCGCCTATAAGAAGCTGTCGTATCAGGTAGGGCTGCGGGAGTAATTGCAATTTTAATGGTCAAAAATCAGCTGAAATGATTATTCTCTCTAAACTGCCATGCCCGCACTGCCAGCTTGCTTTCTATGCCAAAAAAAAAAAACCTTCGTTACTGTGGCCTTTGCAGTTCTGCTTGTGCACAGATGATGCTTCCTCTTCTGCTCACATAAACGGGGTGATAGGACAGGGGTTTTTTCAAAGGAACACGCTGTTCTGGTGGTCAGCCAGGCTAACACCAGTCCTGCTCGAGTGAAGTTGTGCAAATGTTTTTATTTTTTTTATAATGTCATCGGAATCAGCCTACACAGTTTACCCCGCTGTGACATGAAGGAAAGAACATTATTTCATCACTGGAGCTAAATATTGAACTCGATCTGGATTACACAACTCCAAAGCAAGTTTTGCTGCAGCCCTGCATAGTAAAACCAGTGTCCTCGTATGACTAACACTTGAGTTACAGTAATAATTTTTTTTTTTGTGTAACATATTCATCTAGTCAGCGATTCCGTTTTATTTTCTGTTGAGAGTTGTCACTTTTGCTTTCGGAGTGTTTTATCAATTGTTACACAGATGATGACGAGAGTAGGGCCGGGAAATGATTACAAATGTCATTTTACAGTGGAAAGCAATTCTTATTTGTTTAGGCTGAGATTTTTCTTTCTTTTTTTTTTTTTTTTGCCAAATCGGTCAGCATCTATACATTTATAACAGTCCTGAAAAATATTTCTAATGTAAAAACAAATGAGCAAAAGGAAAATCTCTTATTGCGATATGTCTGACAAGCACTGCTCTGAGGTTTGCATTTTCTGATTTGAAATCCAACTTCAGCTGACGGTGCACATTTTGAAATTTTTGGGAAACTACTAAACTAATTAAAGAATGACATGAATTTCAGAACATGTTTACATAGGTCCAAAAACGACAGCGTGTGCACGATTTTAAGCTTTGTTAAATCCCTATAGCCTCAATAAATAAATTATATTTTTTCTACTTTATTATAAACCCCGCCTTCACCGAGTGCACTTTCTCCAGTTCAGCTTTACCCAAACCTAACCTTTAAAGCCAGACTAATGACTCATTTGAAAGCGAAGTCCTACAAAACTGATTGTAACATTTTTATTGCATTGTTGTTTTGAAGCGTTTTTGTCAAGTTTCATAGTTTTTTTTACCGTGCTTTTGTTGCTTTTTTTAAAAATTGTGTTATTGTTGCTTTTCCGGCACGCTTTTGTTGGTCTTTTCTTGCTTTTTTGTCACTGTTTTGTCGTGCTGTTGTGGCTTTTTTGTGTCTCTTTTTTTTGTTGCTTTTTCATCACTTTTTCATCATGTTGTTTATTGTGTTTTTGTCGCTTTTCATCCTCGTTTTCGCCGCTGTTTTGATGCTTTGATGATTTTCAAGAAGCTTTTAGATTTGGGTAAAGCCAAACTGGGGGAAACATGCTCAGTTAAGGTGGGGGCTAAGAGGTTAAAACTCTATTTTGCTGCACAAGTGCAAGGATATCTGCTCTGGCATGTAAATAATTGAAGTACAAAAATAAGTGATTGAGAAATCTCTTACCGAATTTTAATCAAATCAACACCCAACTCATTTGTTTTGTTGCAATTTACTACTACTATACTGCACATTTACAATGCCATTGAAAACATATTTATGATCATGTTTATGGTATTCCACCCATGGGCACACCCTAAACACGGCCTCACTGCCATTGAGACATGACATTTTATTTTCAATAATAAAAAGATGCAACTTCCATTCATTTGCTTGATAATAAGAAGCAAAAAGTATAATTTATAACAAGATGTTTAGATCATGAAGGGAAACACTGCAACCCTAACTACTACTGCATCAAGCGCACAGATCAAATGCTGTACAATGTGATGCAATTTTAGCCTTAAAATCTGAGTTACATGGGTCAAATCTCTCCCAGATACTTTTCTATTCCCCAAGAGTGAAGTCAGCATGGAATCATTTTACTAAACACATTTTCCTAAGCGTGGGTCAGGCGAGGATTAGCTTGTTTTGTATGGTTACCTGGATCCATTATCTTATTAATGACTGTATATTGTTAAATGCTTTGTCATTCTATTTCATTAGAATATCAGTGAGGTATCTGTGATTGCTTTTCTACTGTATAGCCGGCTTGTTTTCGGCACGTTGCTGGTTTCATGTGGACAAGGTGTATCCACACTTTGCTTCAGCAGATGGTGCTAGAGGATAAAATCACGCCCCAGTTCGTATTACACCTACCTGGGCCCTGCTGCTCCTTGCTGACACGGCTAATGTACAACGTGCTATTGAAAATGATTTGAGAAGCGTTTTTACTACAAATATAGAAAAAGGAAAATCACCATTAAAATGCAATGAATGTCTTTTGTCAGGATAATTCTGGTGGAGTTCCTTGTAATTTGCCGACCAGCTCTACTGTCGACTGGTACGTGTGTTCTTTCTTTTCTTTTACTAAAAAAAAAAAAAAAAAGCACACAGTCGTTAAATTCAGTCTTATCTGTGTTTGTCAGCCGAGACATGCAGGATGCGTTTGAAGCCATTCAGGCCAAGTTTTGGAATATCAAGTCTTTGACCAGACGACAGAAAGACCAACTGAAGAGACTCAGCGGCGGCAACGATGCATTCAATGGTAATCTGTTCAATGGCTTCTGTTGTCGGTCGAGCTGTACGCGACCTTTACGGGCTCACGATGGCTTAACAACACATGAATGTCCCCACAACTGAAAAAATGTCAAGATGATTATAATATTATATCATCCACAATGATTCCAGTCTAATCATATCCGGGGCAGCCCTTATAGGTTATATTATATGTTCATATGTTTTTATTGGGTGGTAAAGTTGTGTTTTTTCTTATGTCCTCAAAAGCAGTGGTTCCTGAAGCACTGAGATGGGGGATCCCAAGATGATTTCAAGATATAGGAATTATAAATATTATTTAGTGTATTTCAGGGGTTCCCAAACTTTTCCAACAGTTCATTTTACATACTGTAATATGTAATGAGGGCCTGTTATCATTTTAGATTTGCACCACAATGATGGCTACAAATTGCACACCGCCATTTTATTCCCAACTACCATTACAACGTGGCTTATTTTACTCTTTGCGTGTGGACAAGTAATTACACAAACTCAACGCTCTCAAGCACATTATTACATCCAACTTCTTAAAAAAAATGGCTTTGACGACCCTCTGTACTCATTCTCTTATCTCGTCTGTGTAATGTGTCATATGCACTTAAAGTGCATATGACACATTACACACAGTTTTTGCTAAAACATAGTTAACATAATTATATTTAAGACTTCGCTAAAGACTGTACCCAATGTGTCCTCATTGGACACCGACAGGAAGTGACATAGATGAAGGCAAACAATTTGAAACTGTTGCCGTGCCGAGCGCGTTAAGTCAATGGGAATTAAGTGAAACTGCTCTGGAACTTTATCTCTATCTATCCTGTCAGCAGCTTAAAATAAATTTGCATAAAAATAACTTTTCTTCGCCACATTTCTTCATTAAATTTGCTGCATCACTGAAATAAAATGACAATTATTACTTGCAACTGATATTGTCTTCTAAATAAGTCATATTTTCAAAAGCATTAAAACCTGTCATATGCACTTTAATAAATGGTTTATTCATGTTTATTTGAATACTTTGTTTTGTTAATTGGCATAATAAAACAAAGAATATCTGTTTTTTTAAATTCAAAATACATTAAGCACAATGTCCCATAGACATAGATTTGTTAACTGAGGTCAAATAAGAAGGTAGACAGTGTAAATAATACACTGTGTAAAATTTTTTGCTGGATATTATTTAGCACTTTTACATTGAGGGTTCATGTGAGTGCATTATACTTACATTTAAGTATTTTTCACAGTAAATTGTAATAAAACATTTATTATCACACACATAGTGCAGCAATTCAAAGTGCTCTTTTTGTTTTTGACCTGTGCTTCTAGTTTTAATGACAGCAATGCTTCCACTGCAGATCAGCGCTTCTCCATGCCCATCCAGTGCACGGACCGGACGGCCGAGACCGAGCGACCTTTCTCCTCCTCCTCTTCCGCCCTCAGACCTCCCGTGGTGGACATCCCACTCGCTACTACTTCCTCCCTCGCGTCCCGTGGCGGTGGCGGCGGTGCGGGCGGCGACCCGGAGGACAGGGAGTTGGACTCTCTGACCAAATTCAGCGTGAAATTCCCCCCCTCTGCGGACAGTGAATACGACTTCCTGAACAGCGCGCCCGAGCGCCGCGTAGTCCCGGGGCTGGCTCTGACTACTGAGGAGGAGTCGGTGGAGCTGCCCCTGCCTTTTGTCTACCCCACGTCCCCCGCCCCTTCCACCTCATCCTCGCTTTCACAGGAGAGCGTACGGGGACCCCACCAGGTGAGAATGGCGCGAGAAGGTCTGAGAAAACTAGTAGCAAATTATCAGATTCTGATTGGTCTTCGCTAATGGAGGAGCGAAACAGTGTGAAGTCCCAAAAAAAAGGAAAAAAAAACTCCCCTGCTTAACTGTATTAATATGTGCAGCGGCTTTTTTTTTTCTTTTTTTTTTTACTTCAGCATGCTCCGGTTATATTTGGCATATTTGAGGGAACGTGTTAGCCAGATGGAAGCCCATTACGCTGTGCGAAGCTGATGAAACAAGTACGATGGATAAATGAGGGACTATTTGCTGATGTGTGTAAATACCTCATAAACATTATGAATGGCACGTGATAGAATAAGAAGAGTGGTCAGCCATTTTTATTTTGGTGACTTTGCAGATTTGATAATGTATGTATAATATTATTTTGATGATGTACATGTAGTGTAGCAGCATGAACAGGTGTTTGAATCTTTCTTTTCTTATTTTAAAAACAATTTTAGGAATAAAGAATGTCACCAAACTATTCTTCAAAGTTTAGCTCAGTAAAGGATGAAATTGCCATATGTGCAGCGCTAAATAAATCAAAGGCTGTTCAGCTTGGACCTCAAACAAAATGAAAATAAATCTGATTTTATGTGGCTATAATAACGTCAGTACAGCATGTGTGTGTGTGGTAAACTGCCTGCAATATGGGTTTCATATTTTATGCCACAAACATTTGACAATGTGTATAATACTTGCTCATAAATTTCCATTGAGAATTGTCCAATCAAATGCACATGTTAAACTGAAGTCCTGTCGCTCTGCTCTGTAGTCATGAATAATCATACAAACTGTCGTCCTTGCGACACGTACAAGAATGTGCCAGACTACCATCTATGCTAACATGTATAATTCAGGGATAAAACATATTTATTGATCTGTTTCCTTTTCATTATTGCCTGCAGCCTTTGTGGAGCCCTGAGCTGTGCGACGCTGTGGAAGTGGGCATGGATTTGGTGTCTACTCAGAGCGGCAGTCCCGACAAATGTGCCTTCTGCCACGCCGTAGTTGCCCCGGACCGGATGAACATGCACCTCTACTCGCATTTCTCCGACAAAACCGACAGCAGCCAGTGACAAAGCGAGAGGACGCAGAGAGACTTGACCGTACGTCCCCCCGCTCTGGAGGATCGCCGCATGTGTGTGTCGGGGGCCCCGCCGTGATATGAAATGACACTGCCATCAGACTTGAAAACATTTATTTAATATTGAAGAATTGAATGGTACACACACATTTTCTTCTGCCCGGTCTATTTTTGTACTACTTTACCCACTTTAATACTACATCATGAGGATTTGGCGAACGGAAGCGAATGAATTTACCTTTGACTCCTTTTAAAAGAATTACTGTATTGCTTCTAATGCATAGTGTAAATATGTGGAATATGGATGCTATTAAATGTTTACAAAAAAAAACCTGTTTGACCTTCATCGAATGGTCTTGACCGTGGCATCTTGTCCCATTTTGATCATTTATTTTGATAAGCACTATTGCCATGACACTTTGCATTACATTTTAACATTTTTTTTTTTAATGATTACAATTGGAAAAAACACGACAACTGGACATTTTTCTGTGATACTAAGACATTCGCAAACAACAAAGCATCCTGTCTCCCCGGGGTCTGATTATGTGGACTAAAATTTGCTAACACTGTAGTTTAATCCACGACAAATGTGCTCTGAAAGGCAAAGGATTCTTGTTTTAAATCTGCAGACATTTGTGTGCACAGTGAAATATTTATTTGAAAAGGTAAACTCTAACACCTGTCATACAAATACAGTAGTGTAGTTTTTATTGCCACTGTCAGGGAAAGTACACTGATGAACTAGGATTTTTTTTTTTTTTTTTTTCAGTGCAATTGTGCAACATGTAACATAAACTAGTAATAACATAAATGCAAAAAAATTAAATAAAGAAACAAGATACAGTAAAATTAGCTTGAAGTGCATATGACAGGTTTGAATGCTTTTGAAAATATGACTTATTTAGAAAGATAACATCAGTTGCATAATCATAATTTTATTTGAGCGAAGCAGCAATTTTAATGACGAAATGTTTGGCAGAAATTGAATTTTTAAGCTGCTGACAGGAAGTGACGTAGATAAAGGTAAAGTTCCATAGCAGTTTGACTCACTCATTTCCCATTGACTTAACATGGTTGGCACGGCAACAGTTTAAAATTGTTGTCCTTCATCTATGTCACTTCCTGTCCGTGTCCAGTAAGGAAGTGAAACTATAAACGTCACAAAAAATGGCCAAACTACAGAAACCTGGGTACAATCTTTAGCAAATCTTAAATATAATTGTGTTAACTATATTTTAGCAACAACTGTGTCGAATGTGTCATATGCACTTTAACTGAATAAACAATAGCCTACATGTCCGGACAAACGGCAGCAAATGCAGGTAACAGGTTATTTACTGTTCATGAGTCTGATTGCAGAGTTATTTAGTGTGATGGCAGATTGCACTGATACAAGTGCTTGTTTCGCCGTCATTTTTGGTATGAATAACATTATAGTTTCGTCTAGCTTGCATTCTTATGTGCTAAAGGCCATTTACTACACCTTACACCGCAACCGAACTTGCGCAATTTCACTTGGCAACTCTCACTTTTGACTTTTTGCTGTATTTATTCACACCTTTGTGAACAATTGTGCTGATTGGAACTATTCAGCGTGACAATGTTTAAGGAAGCGGCGATGTGCAGAGAGGGGACCTCGCAGCCTTTTAGCTATGGGCTGGTAACACGAGCTCCGGTTAGACGAGCTGGTGTGAACGCCGCAAACAACGCGTCCCTCTAAAGTGTTTGCTTGTTATCAATTGCTGCGGATGACGGCGAGCGACTGATTGATAAGCCATTTTGAACCCGCAGTTCGCGTTTGGCGCCGAGCGTGGCACGGTAATAATAGCCGAGATAGGTGTAAAATATGTGATGTTGTGCGGCTAATTTTGGTACTAATGAGTGAAGTGTATGAAGAGAACAGCGTGTGTGTGTGTGTGTGTGTGTTTGTTTTTGTGTTGAAATGAGGTCTATCAGATAGTAGGTGTGTAGTAACTAAGTCACTTTTTTTTTTTTTTATTCCCACAGGCTTTTTCTCTCCCCTTGGTTTTATTATGTATTACAACACAGTGTGAAAGGAACCGAGAGAGACATTCAGCAAATCATCGGCCGCTGGGACTCAAACCCATGACGCTGATGATCGCTGCTGACGCTGATGATTTGACCCCCAGGTCAAAACTTATATAAATAGATGAAATAATCTATTGTAGGCCAACACACTTCAAAAAACTATCAAAAATAGGTCAATTTTGCTTGAAATAGGCTCAGTATATTTGCCCTTGATTTGAGTCGGTAAGATAATCTGCCAATGAAACAAGTATTTTTGCACATAAGACAAGAAAAAGACGTTATTCTGCTTAAAATTTGATAATAAATTAAATTGGACTTGAAATGTATGTTTTTTTCTTAATTTAAGTGCAAAACTACTCATTCCATTGGCAGATTTTTCTACTTCGCAAATCAAAATTACTCTTAATTATAGTCATTTTAACTTGTCAGGACTTTTTGCAGTGTATATAGTATATGGATTCTTACTATAAGAATCTATATACTATACTTATATCCTTGTTCTGTGCTGAAAATACCCCATTTAATGTTGGCATAGGTAAATAACCAATTAAATTAACATCTTATTGTGGCGTTCATATTAATAATATAAAATAACAAGCTTTAGAAATAATTATTGATTGAAAGGCCTGCACCCATATGAAGATACAAGTATCAGTTTTGATATCAACAATGAGGTGATTGGTTTTGCAATAATACAAAATTTTTTTAAAAATGAGCGAGCAAACCAAGTATAACGATCGGAAACAAAATTCAAAAAATCTAAAAGTTGTGCTTATCATTTACGTTTAAGAAGATTCCAATTAGCGTACGTCTCCCTGGCGGTCATTATACAGACATGCATTCATTTAATTATGTTGAAGACAGAAGGCAAAAAAAACAACCTGGAAATCAAAAATAATGCATCGCATCTGGACGTTCTTCCTAATTGATAACAATAGTCTTGTTTTTTTGCAAATTAAAAAACAGCCTTATTGATTTACCTATCCCACTGAGGTGCTAATTCTAATTATCATGTACTTAATTACATACATTCCACTTTTGAATAAGATTTCCATATACCAATCAAGACCATCTTTATCCTAGTCCATCTTCTATTATCGCCTCCTTTAGTAAATGTGCTGTTATTGCAAATCTGTCTCAAGCATACAGTATATATAAGTCATAAACTGCTAATGTTTCATCATCACGCCTTTCTTTAAGCTCATCCCTAATGATATTTTTGCTTACTCCGTGATGAGTGCGACACAGTGCAGCTTGCGTGCTCGTCCTCTGAGGGATACTGAACAGCTGTTTGATCGTAATTATGTTGTCATTTAACGTCTTTTGGAACAGGGAACTCGCGCCGACAGCTCGGGTATTTTTTTCCATCTCCTTGCACTGGGTTCAGATGGTTTATTAGACCTCCTTAACTTATTTCTAATTCATTAGGCGATGTATCATTACATAACTATAATCATATACATTTATTTTCTGTTGTTGAATGTTTTTTACACTGACTTAGCCAGCACTAACACACTGAAAATAGAGTCGTTTTGGAAAAGTATGAGTAACAAAACAAAATAATAATAATATGCACACCTTTCTTTAATATGGAGTGCTCTCTTAACCCACACCTGAACCGAGCACATTTTCTCCAGTTTGGCTTTACCCAAATCTAAAAGCTTCTTGAAAAAAACGTGACAAATAAAGTTACAAAAAGCGGCAAAAAAATGACGAAAAAGCATAACAAATTTGACAAAATAGTGACCAAAAAAGCATCAATAAAGTGTTTTCAAAAGTGTAAAAAAGATGACACAAAAGCATAAAAAATCTGACAAAAAAGTGTTTAAAAAATGGACAAAAGCGCAACATAAAAGAAAGAAAAACGTGACAAAAATCCATAAAATTTGTGACAAAAAGCAATTTCTTTTGGTGACAGAATAGTGACAAAAAAGCATCAAAAATTTCACAAAAAAGCATCAAAGACGTGACCAAAAAGCAACATAAATACGTTCAAAAAGTGACAACGCAGCCACAACGAGAGGAAAAAATCTTAGATCAGATTTGTAGGTCTTAGCTTTCAAATGAGGCCTATAAGCTTTTAGATTTGGGTAAAGCTAGACCGGGGATAATGTGCCTGTTTAAGGCGGGGTTAAAGAGGTTAAGCATACTACACTCTACCTCTTAGGCAATGTCTCGCAAGCGGCTCCAATTCTGAGCTCCTCTTCCCAGGGGCACCAGATTTGTTATAAGATTGAAAAGAAGAAGAAGAAGAAGAAGAAAAAAAGAAAAGATATGGATTGAGATGGAGAAGGCTGATTACAAGGTGTCAAAATTGCCAGGAGCAAGAAGGTGAAAGCAATCAGGGGTGAGAAGAGTGCGGCATTCGTGAGGGGCAACTAATTATCCGTCTCATTTGTGGAGAGAAGCATTTGAGGCAGCTCCTAGCCCCGCTGAATGGTGACAGATTGGTGCGGAGGAGAGGGGAGGTGTTAGAACAATGGACTTACCATCATTACGGCATGCTAATCAGCGCTGCCTGCTTTCCCCCGGCCGGTGCTGCCGCTGCGGTGGCTGCGGCGGCGGCGGTGGCGAGGAGGCGAATGGGAATATGGGGAGTCACCGGGCCGCGGGGAGGGGGGGGTACGGCTTCCAGCTAAAGACGAGATAAGAGAATGAGTACAGAGGGTCGTCAAAGCCATTTTTTTTTAAAGAAGTTGGATGTAATAATGTGCTTGAGAGCGTTGAGTTTGTGTAATTACCTAGAGTAAAATAAGCCACGTTGTAATGGTAGTTGGGAATAAAATGGCGGTGTGCATTTTGTAGCCATCATTGTAGTGCAAATGCCACTAGCAGACAAACAGCATTGAAGCACTGTACATATGTTTTTCATAAGTGAAACATTTCTTTAAAATTGCTACTAAGATAGTAGCAAAATGTTACCATGTAAAAGGTTATTAAAAAGTCACAATAATATTGTGTAACACGTCAAAATGACAAGAACTTATTTTGTTATTCATCAAGAAAAAACATAGGCTATGTTCGAATCTTTGTGTTTTTTCATACATTTTTATATACAAATGATGAGAGAGCTCGGGCTATTGACAAATTGAATGCTGGTACATTATTTTGTGAATATTTGCAGTTTCAGGTGTTATGTGTTTTGTGTAATAATGATCCAATCCAGTGCAGTCATTCTAGGGCTCTTTTATTAAGACATATGGTATTGCTGAGCTAAAATAGAACACATATGTTGAAGCGAAATGAAAGGTAGGCTTCAGAGTGACTAAAATAGTGTCCGTTTTAGAAATGTTGTATTGTTTCCAAAAGCATCAATTTGGCTTCTGTTACATTGGGATGGGAATATGAAAAACAAAACTTACTTTTTTTTTAAGGCAGTAAGAAGAACCATTAATAATAGAAAAAATGTGGTTAAATCAAAGCCATATCCAGTAATTATAGTGTATTTTTTCCTCATCATTTTGTTTTTATGAAATTGTTTAATAGAGTTATAAAAAAGCCACATACACAGTGAATAAATCTACAAATATGACCTTCCTTTTGTACTTTTTAAATTAATTTAGAGACGGACTGTTCAAATACCATTGAGCAAGTCATCATGCTCAACAATTACTCACGTAAATATTGAAACAATGTTTGCCAGACGATGCCATCACTAAAGACATAAAGGGAGATTGCTAGATAAAAGTGAGAGCAAACAGATGAACAGTGAGTAGATTAGGTCACAAGGCTGCAGCAGCCTCTTCACATCAATGTCATTTAGACAATTAACAACTTAGTCAAGCAGCATATTCAACTGTGTGTGCACTGGTCACCGTTGGCACAAGCGACTGCCAGCTCTGGTGGAGTGGCGAGTATCACCTCACAGTTGTCTCGCCATGCGTCGAGTGGCGCAGCTGACTTTTGTGTTGGATTAAACGTGTTGAAACCGTGTGCATGTCTGCCACGGTCTCCCTCCATTGTGTGTGTTCTCTCGGTGCTGGTCTGAGAGCCCCCTGATTTCTGGAGCACAGATTTGGCAGTCACAGCAAGTGATGACAGAGGCAGTGGTGAGATCGCACCCACAACCCCAGAGGAGGCTGGTGGAGAGAGGCGGGCGCAGCAAGACAAAAGCACTGGAGCTTCAGTCCGCTATTCTTCTGAATATGTCAGGCAAACTGCTCACTATTGGTCTTAGGGTTAATGTTGGAGATGTTCAACTTATGAACTTTTAGGAACATTTGGCTGCCCATTCAAAGAAAACTATAGCCTTCAAGCAGTCATATCACTATGCTGTATTGTAGTCTAAAATCAGTGGGTTGTTTTTCTTCTTGACTCATGGGGGTGGATTTGTGGGATGGAGCAAGGGGATGTTTGCAGAATGGTAACTTGCAATTCAAGGGTTAAGGCAGCATGAAAGAATCCATTCTAGGTTTAATGACCTAGCCTCGCTGGGCGAGGACGACAGGGAACATGCTCTTGACTTGTACTGAATTTGCCAATTAACACCTCCAATAACAGGCTGCCTCTGAACATCACCAATGTAGAGAGAGGAGGAGAGACTCCCATGCACTTTGTTTTTCAGCCTCTGATCCAGTAATGATAAGGTCTCTGCTTTTCCTGCACTCTAAAGGATTTTGTCTTATACCATTATTTGTAAATTCTCCTCATTGGAGCTTTGTGCTGTGTCGTAGAAATATTTTCTTTCTGCGAGCCGCTTCAGTCCTTATCTAGCCTACTTGTTGGACAATCTATTTTTTGCACATGCCCATATGGCCATGTGCAGCTTCAATTAGACACTCACTGGTATCTAAGATACACCGAGGCTGATTAGCGTTGTCCATTCTCATTGTTTTACATGAAAACAATAGTGTCCTCCTTACAAAAGATTTGTCTTGGTGTAAGGTCTGTTCGTCGTCTGTTCGTCACCCCTTTGGTTTCACACATGCTTATCAGGCTCCCAAACAACACCCAGTTCAGGTGTGAATATCAAACTCCCCAGTGGAAATCAGCCTCACTCGTGTGTTCTCCTTCGAGTCCTCTTACATGCAGCAGTGGTTTGCATTGGGGCCCGGGATACTGGCCGCTAACAGCAACTGCAGAAACACCTCTGCTTAAGTGCAAGGTGGACATCTTGCACCAAATGCTTAATGACTGAAAAAAAAAATCACTTGGACGTAATTGAAAAAGGTGCCCAAGTAAGAATGTTTCTAGCATAATCACACCATAACACAATAGTTTCACAATTCATTAGCGGATACTTTAACAATATACAATAATTGAAAGATAGCTTTGTAATTGAGAGCAGTTCACACCGCAAGAAAAGTGCAGTGATCCAGCTAATAATAGGAATAAAGAGTAGAGGCTTGGAGTAGCTGCAGACAACAGTGAAGGTGTGAGCTGTATGCAGTGGTGACGACAAAGGCCTTGTCCTAACACTTTGTCAACATAACAGGTACAAACACAGCAAAGATGTTAGTCATATGGATATTACAGAGCTCTCCTATTCTCATCATGACCACTTGGTGTCATGTTTAGAAGAATGAGAACCTTGTTAGAGAGGCTGGAGCACAAATCAATTCATTTATGCAGTGTTAAGAAACCATCTGGCTTGACTGGAGCTGAAAGTCATCCTGGCAGGCCGTTCCCTGACTGACACCTCACAGGATTAGTGGGAGGACGGCTTCATTTAGTGCCTTTAGCCTGCAAAGACAACACAGATCACTGTGCACTGTATGGAGCTCTCAGATGAGCCCACAAGTCCCTCGCTGCCTTACCTAAAGTCTTTGTTACAGAGCGGATCACATTCACAATATCTGGCCGTTGTTTATTAGCCTTAGTGAGATATAACACTTTTTGTGTTCTCTTTGTGGAAGCTGTGAAAATGGCACGCCATATGTAATACACTTGCTTGCTGTTGGTCTTTGCCAATTCCCTCAAGATCAGTCATTCCTGTGCCAATGCTCACACTCTCCCTTTGTCCTTGTGATGTGACGAAGCTCACTGCACTGGCTTCTTTCTGAAACGGTTTAATTGTTGGTTTAATGCACAGTCTCTGGTTAAAATGTTGCGTTGAACTGGAGCATACCAGTTCACATGTACAGTATGTTCGATGCTGTTGAATGTGTCAAATCAAAGTAAAAATAAAAACAAAAGCAGACCCAGGGGCGTTTCAGAGTCGGATTTAGCCGTGGCGAAGATGAAGAATAATCCTGTTGTGTTTTTTCAGATGTGCGCAAAACAAATTGGCTGCAGATTTTGTTCACACCTTGAGTAACCTGGGGATAGCGAGCCCAATTCTCTGTCGTCATACCTGTGACAACAACCTGCAAAGTGCTCCCAGTGCCCTAATCTACGAGGCAGGGGCCTGCTGCTGCAGCATCTCCATGTTGTTTTCCTCCTTCAGTACGCTGTCCCTGTGGCTTTTACATTTACACGCCCACCACAATCACACAAGGTAAAAGAGAATATGTGAATGTCTCGCAAGATATCATTTTTTCTCTCCAAAACATGTTAGTTTCAGCAAAAGGCAATGAAGCCATACTGCTGGTGCTTGGTTTCAAATGGCAGTCAAAGCATTTTAGCATCAACAGATGGCCGCTAGATTGGTTTAAATGAGTAACACCACTGCCTGCTTTAGAGTTGGCTGGAGCACAGAGTAGTGTACTACTGTCTTGTCATATCTGGCTGTGTGAATGATGATGTCACTGTGATGGATGCGACCTGCTCAGTGATGCCTGTAGAGACCCGCTCTGGGAGATCCCTGTCTCCCTGCATTATTCAACAATGCTCCTTACCTCTCTGCAGCTAAAGCCACTGCTGAATATTTGAACGACAGGTTAAGATTTTTAAGTGTATAGATGTAGATGGGTGATGGGAAAAACAGTGATAGTGCCAGTCGGTGCAGCCTGGATGGTCACCAAGGCAACTTGCCGAGTTTTTCCTAACCGGTCTACAGGACTTCTTGGCTGTCTCAGAGGGGTACGCTTTGGACAAGTGGGCTTCACGTAGGCCTTTTGACAGGTCTACAAGATGCCGCTTCATTGATCATTTATATCTCTCATTTCCAGGCTCCCGCTCAGAAAAAGCACTTCTTTCTTTCTTTTGTGCGGCCGTTCTCGCACGACACCTTGCAGAACATTTGCAGAGCACAAGCTGTAGTTCACAGCTTGCTTTGTTGCAGTTTTACAGCTCCATTCTCTCGTTTAGTCTTTTATTAAGTAGAAAGGTTGCGGGTCCTCTCTGGGCTCCTGGGCTGTTTTGTGAAATTGAATGCATCAATATTTCATCTGCAACATAAGAAAGGAAATCTGCTCATTGATAACGTAGCAGACCACGCGCCAGACAGCGAGAGCCGATCCGGGGAGCGTGGTGAGAACAAAGATGGCCAAAGAACCACTGCCGCGGATGGATATGATGAGCCAGGCCGCGTATCGATCCATCTGGCTCTGAAGACACTGTCCCGTCACCTCTGCATTTAAGTGTTATCTCGTCAGCGTCCAATGATCCAGCTGTCAGCTCGGGGAGGGACAGTCTGCCTGATGTTGCTTTGTTGCTAGAGCCCACAGTCTTTGTTGGGCCTCAGTCATCGCTACTACAAAATAGTATTGCCAAAATGTACGACCATTATTGCCACGTGCAGTACAACAAAACAAAAATATGGCTTCTAACTTGGAATATGTGACAGACAGTACAAAAGGAAATTACATTTTATAATATTTGATCATTACAAAAAGATAACTATAACATGTGTACAACCTATTATTGTATTCATTGCACCATCTTAATAAAAGGCTCACACATTAGAATTGTGGTTGCGCTTTCATTTACAGGATGGACATATGGTAACTAGGGATAACAAGTGATAATGCATTTTGCAGACCTCTCTCCATTTCATTACCAAGAAATTACGAACCCTGATTAGCAGTAATTTAGAGTCTTTGAACTGGGTCAGGGAAAGGGTCACATTTGACATAGGAAATTAATTAGGTGTCTGTTTGTTGTCTGTTTTTTGCAAAATCATCACACAAGACACCAGACAAACATTTTGCTCCAGTGCACTGCTACATACAATCTAGGTGTATTACTTTAGAAATGCTCTGAAAGCACCCTCAAAAGAAAAATTCCAATACTCGACATCAACCTTCTCCCTGGAAAAGGAATTTGCTGATTTCCAAAATGTCTGCTATATCAACAACAAGTCCAGCTGTATCAATTCAATGGACTGTGTTTCTATAACCGGGAATATCATTTTATAATAAACTTGATAGAAAAAGTCAGTATACGATCCAGTATTATGATTTTAGCATATTACTCTCCCAAAGAAGAGAGTGATATTATAACAATCACACTTAGATCGAGATTAAATGAAGACAAATGCTAGTCTAAAAAGTGCCTCAGATGGATCTAAATGGGACTACATTATGCCTACACCGGGGGTAAAGATTGTCTATCCATGAAAACACACCAACTTATTTTGGTATTTCAAAAGCTTAAATGCAATATTCTCTATTTCAAATGGATGAAGTCTAAAATGGCCCTGATGACCCTTGCAAACGATACCACAGGTTGAGAACCAATGCTGTGCTGTGACTTGATTTGACTGTTCACACACCGGTGCAACTAAAAAGAAAAATTTGTGGAATCCAATATTTATCTCAGTCAGTAGTATCATGTAATCACACATGTTCTTAAACTAAGTATCATGCTATTTCCATCCTATTACCATGCTAGTCAAATGAAAAAGGGCTAGCATGATAATGAAATGAACTGTGCTTAAGTTGCGTGCATCTTTATTAGACTCTATATAATGCTAACTTCCTAGAATAACAATTGTTTCTTGTCTGTTTTAATCCAATGGAGCGTTAGCCATGTCATGTTGAAATAAATAAAGACACATTTAAACAGTATGTGGCAGAAAACAAGCAGCTGTTGGATAATCACTTTGGCTACAACATGTCAAAAACGTGGGATGTAAATACTTCACTGGAGGAAACTTCTGTGTTTGTAGCTGTTTTAGCATTGAAGCTAAAGGCTAACGTTAATTTGACGCTAACAAATGGGAAACATAGCACCACCATCTAAAGGAATTTTTATGAAACACACTTTTTTAAAGCTTCTTTCTATTTTGTTTTATTGTAAATTTTGTTTTATTTTTAATTGACGTTAACAATGTAGACAGGAAGTCGTCATCACTCTGCAACGGCCAACAGGAAGTTTCAAAGATTAAAGCATTTATCCTTAGTTTCGGGCACAATTTTCATCAAAAAAGTCGCACAGTGATGCCCTTTCTTGTCACAGCCGGCCATGTTACAATGCAATGTATGTGTAAAGCGCAAAGTGTTTGGTTCAAGGACATGATTCAAATGGCTACTGCTAATTGACTGCAAACGCTGAACCCACTGCGCCATTACTGCCCTAATTCCTAAGCAGTTTTTTTATACTGTGCCTTCTCTTACAACTCCCCCCCCCCCCATAATTCTGAGGACAAAATAACACATCACAATGTCTGCTCTAAATATAATAATTTACCACAGGTGTGAGCTTTTGGTAAGTGACCACTTTGCTTCTACCCTGTCACCCATTCCTTCTGATAATTAAAAAGACAACTTCCAATAAACGTTCGCGGAAGCTCCGGAGCGCCACAAACCGAGTGCAAATTGCCTCAAATGTGCCTCTCTGTCTTTAGATGTAGCTGATAGTTAACTGGTGAGAATCAAAGCCGCTGGTGAAAGGGCACAAACCCCTCCAGCGCAAGGTGTGGTAACGGGGTGAAAATTTAAAGGCAAATTCCGCCGGCTGATAATGTAGCTAGCTACCCTTATGATAACACTCCCACTGTATTCCCCTAACACGGCTAATTCTGCAGTCTTACGCCAGCTGTTTTTAGTCCTACTGCCAGTGCTATATCCTGGCAGGTCGTGCAAATGCATAGAGCCTCCACCACCACTAGGGGCGCATTATTATCTGTATTACATTAAAGGGACGAGATGCAAGTTGATTATTTTTACACTCACTACTGCCACCTCAGGTCTTGCGCGTAACTGCAGTTCCTATATTACGCCCGTGCATGACGGCACTTCGGACCGGCAGTTGTGGTGAATAGGTCTGGGCTCATTCTACACATTAGGACATTGCTGGAACATGTAGGGGGAGGACAATACTTAATTTTAACATTTTTAAACTCTGTATAGTCCCTTTAACTTGTTTTATATAAAGTATAGTATTACCCAACATATAGTAGTTTTTTGTTTCGTTTAACCAATTACATTTTGTATTCTTGTATTTACTTGTTTTATGCTTGAATTCTTTATTTGGGAGCCAAACGGTTTTGACTCTCTGTACATATTGCTTTTGTGAGGTAGAATTGACAATAAAGCTCACTGAACTGAACATTTCTTTCCATTTGCACTTTAGTGTGTGTCCGGAGCAAATGTTTCAATATCTGGAAGCTTTTTTATTTTTATTTTTTTATTTATTGGTTTATTTGGTCGGGACAGTGCATGTTAATGAACATACATGGGTCTCATGCATGGAAACAAGCCACACCGGATTGTAGCCTTGGGCTAATTTGCATCCGTCGTCCCCCATGCGCACTCTCAAACACACTCTCATTCATCCTGGCCTATTTTACATGTTTTTAGTGGTAGGGGAAACCGGAGTAGCCGGAGGAAACCTACGCAGACACGGGGAGAACATGCAAACTCCACACAGAAAGGCCCCGTCCAGGTGGGAATCGAACCAGGGACCTTCTAGCTGTGAAGCACGAGCGCTAACCACTGTGCCACCGTGCCGCCAGCTAAACGCTAAAGGCCACAGACGCATCTTGCAATAGAGCCTCCAAAATGCGAACTTTTGCTAAACATTTTAAGCATTAGTCAAAGCTGTTCCCTCATAAATTTAACAGCAAGTTGTGTTTTGTATCGCTCCTGCTTGAGTAATCATGCATTGAATTTTTTGTTTTCATTTTTAAAGGTTTTATCCATATTATTACGTTGTTCCCTCACCAAATAGTATTGAACTAAACTCTTGTCGGTTTGAGTAACCCTGTTTAAAGTCACACCGCCTTTGCAGTGCACAATCCCGTCAGATCTACAAACGTAAACAAACGTATAGCTTACCACTACCGAATATGGGGCGAATGAATTAGGCACTAATGCATTATTATTATTACTATAACATGGCCGAAAGTGTGCTTTATTACAGTTCCATTGATTTGTTAGCATACCGTTAGCTGAAAATAAACCCAAAATCATATTCGTAAGCCAAAATTACACATAAAATGTCCACTTTAAAGTCTGAACTATTTCACCAAACTCATTCTGATCATTTCAGGGCTCAAATGGCCTTCACTACAAAATTATATATTTCAAATATGTGATAACTTTGTAGCTTAATTTAAACTGTGTCACTCGGCATTTCGCCTGCAGAAGAAGAAGAATAACTTTATTTATATAGAGTCCAGGCGTTTTGTATGCTCAGAAATAAGGACGGAATTACTTTTAGTTGGATAAGGGGTAGTTATAAACCATAAAAGACTAAGCCTAAAGTGTAGAAAAGATGTTAAGCATGATAATGCATAGAATAGGACTTTTATTTTATTTTACTGAATCTGTGTCCAATAGTGTGTATTTCAGCGCTGGCTGTATCAGGCACCTGGTTCTTTTGGGAGCACATCACCTCTGGGGGTCTTCCATGGGCCACAGAAAGAGAGACGAGAGCGCATGCAGCAGTAGGACGCCAGCCAGTGCTTCACACATGGAGCAGAACACTGGTGAGCCTGCGAGGACAGAGACGATGTGTTTATTATTTTATTATCGGTGTCAATCTCATCAAATGGAGGAAAAAAAAAAAGACTAGAGAAAAGCCCGGATTGGGTAAGAAAATTAGGTTTGAAAATGTGGATCAAGACTAGTGACCACAGATTAAATATTGAATTAAATGTGATAATTGAATGTCTACAAATAACAAGATTAGTTGGGTCAGTAAAGGTAACTTGAAAATGTGAGTAGTAACAACTTAAAATGACCGGTGAACTTGAATTTTTTATATATTTTCTATTTCATAAGTTTTCCAGACTACATTATTTGCAATATGGGAATTTACTTTCTAGCAGTAAGGGTAACTTGAAAATGTGAGTAGTGACAACTTAAAATGACCGGTGAACTTGAATTTTTTGTATATTTTCTATTTCGTACAGTGTTTTTGAGACTACATTATTAGCAATACGGGAATTTACTTTCTACAAGATTAGAACTCAAAATTATCTAGTCACCTACTTTTTTATGTTTTACCAAGTTTGTGAAACAACAGATTAGATATATATCTGTATGTCATATTTGAGTGACAAATATCTACACCATGGTACATTCATACAGTTAGTTTTAGTGCTCTACATTTAGCGCTACACTAACCTCCATAGCCATTGATTCTTATGTCATATTTAGGTACTACTTTATTCTATTACTGTATTCAACTTTAGACACTTTGTTTCTATGTCTTCTCAATATCATGTAGGTCATCTCATTTATTTTCAAGATACATCATGAAAGTTAATCACAAGATTTAATGACAATAAGCTGCCCAATGATCTTCTTCGACTGCAATATTGCACTATCTGGAACAAATGTACTCTATGTTACTCAAAGCTACGCTAGAGCCAATGTGTAATAATAATATCCAGACATGAAAACATTAATTGTACTGTAAGCTTTTCAGACCTAATGCAACGAATAACAACCTGCAACTTTTCATTTGAGGAAAACCAGGCATTGTGTATCTTCAGCAGAAAAGTTTACCCGCCAAACTTTTGATTTTTGTTTTTGTTTGTGCCGCGCGCCGCACAAATCCTGTCACTTCTTCTTCTTTTTTTGTTTTTGTTTTTTTATTCCTCCGCTTCCAACTCGTGAGCGTGCTTTTTCCATTCCCCGCAGAATTCAGCGCTGATCATTAACCTTTTCCTTTAGATTCTTCCCTCTTGCCTGGTCACATATTTGGTTCCTGGCCCCATATGCCACTTTCCTATTTCCTGCCTGCAGACAGCGGGGAGTAGCTCTATTATCACCTTCCCAGAGCTGTCTTTGAATGTGAGAGGCAATTCCATTTCACTCTGCCGCGGGGAGGAGGCGGGAGGAACCGGTGCGCCGGCGAGATCACAGAAAATTGGCTTAGGCTTGCTTCTTATAGTTAAATGTAAGACTATTCAGCCTGCATTGCGAGCCTAGATTTAAAGTTGCTGTTTATTTTTTATCCTTCTTCTTCTAAGGATTAGTTTTAAATGAGCCAAAGGTTAAGTGCCTTGTATCATGGCCTGGTTGTTGCTTCCCCATTTAGAAGTTTGAAATATTAACAATCCCTGCGAGTTGTCTTACACTGCTGTGAATCTGTGCTAAACCATATCTGGAATGCTTCTAAGCGCAAAACGCTCTCTGTGCGTTTTGTGCCCGTTTTAAAGCCCCGGTCGAGCGCTGTGTTATTTTCGGGGCCCCCCATCTCATCTCGGTCTCTCGGTTTTCCTTTGCTTTTTATCAGTCCTTGGAACGGTGGGGCTCTTGACAATATTGCTGCAGGATAAATTAAACATGAGTAACGTCGAGTGATAATCTGTGGGCCTCTCTTTTCACACTGCATTCCCAATGAGCTGCGTGTTGGCCTGGTGTTGTTGCCTGCGATTTTAATGAAGATTATTCTTGTAACACGAGCGGGCGCCTGTTTGCTCTGATTCTCCCCCAAATATTTTCTCTGCAAATTCAGATTTATCTTCTTTTTTTTTTTTTTTTTTTTTTGGTGCGTGTGTCTGGCCTGTAATTTTCACATTCTTTTTTCTTTTCTTTTTTTTAACCTGTTTGTTTACAGCACATGCCCTTAAAAGATGATGATTAACCAGATTGTGTTTTTTCCTAATTTTTCGACTTACAATTCGTCATTATGTCGAGCTATTTATCGGTGAACCATCCTCTGGCACACACAGCTGTGAAAAGGTAATTAGTGCGTGTTTGCATCTTGTCTTATGAATCAAAGCTTGTCGAATATACCGAACGCTCGAGTTTCCTATTGTTGCTTTCCATAAACCTCGAGGGGACTTTACGGCGTGGCCACTCTTAAAATGGAAGCGCTGTTTTATAAATAATTTGAGCAAACAGCCAACTCCACGCAATCACGGCGTTTCAATGATATTCGTTTGGCATAAGTCGCTTTGATTCCTGGGTGAAGTGCCTTAAAAAGTCGGCGCCGGTGTGAATTTTTCATGCCGTTGGTCCCTGCTGCATGGGGGGACAGTGGCAGCGCCGCTCCTCACCGGCAAACTGTCTGACTGTGCATGGCAGCAGAAGTAACAAAATGGCCCAAACGCACTCCGGCGGGTCACACAGCCCTCTTTAAAAATTTAAAGGGACTAGCAACACACCAAACAGTTGATAACAGGCTGGAAGCGGGCGATAAAAGAAGTTAGCCCTTCCACTAACTTTGACATAAATATTCTCCCCTTGTTTTGCTCAACCTGATAATCCATAATGGGGGCTACCCTCTCAGGGATCTACCCCGAGGATGTCTCACTCCTGCAGAATAGGTACGAGACAAATTTCACACCAGGGCCAACGTAATTATGTGCCTGGGTGTTTCTATAGTAACTTTGTATTACCATAAGCTAAGCAATGTGTGTATAGCCTACAGCTTATGAAGCATTATATTCCCATAACCAACTGGAGAGTATTAATTACCAGGCTGCCACTGTTTATGACGTCGAATCATCTGACAAAAGCCTTTGTTTTATATTTATAAACTTTCTTGCAGAAAACATTTATATGACTCACTGCGTAGTACAATATTTAAAGCGTTTGCATTCACTATGATGAGCTTATTAAGTAGTAAATATGAGTATGTATGTAATGCCAGAATACCATACCATTGATTATGAGACACAAAGCAGGATTTCTGGCCGTCTGGCAATGGAGGAATCTGGAAAAGAAATTTGGAATAAAGTGAATAGTTTATCTTTATATATAATACCAGTTTGAAATGTTATTCCACATAGTATAGATGAGCATAAAGGCTGCTTCACTTTCTACCTTACAGTTTGCATTATCTGCATATACTTCATTAACAGACTTGGACAACTTGTGATAAAAGTACAGACTTGCCAGTTTCGCATTTCACGTTGGAAATATTTTGTGAAATTCCTAGTTAACAGCTTTTTTTCCCTCTATTGATGCTTTTAAGTAGTCATTTATTAATAGTATGTTTTACTTAGCACCTTTTGTATCAACTGTTTAACATAAAGTTGGTGTGCTACTTTCTCAAAACCTATTGTTAATATTACTATATCAGTGCATCAGTGTTTTCCTGTTTTTAGTTTTGATAACTAAACACCGTTAATCTTTGGACATTTACTTGTATTATACAGCTGTAATGTTTGTATGTCTAATCAGCTAACATATACAGTGCCTTGCGAAAGTACTAATACATCTTGAACTTTTGCACATTTTCTCATGTTTACAACCCTAAATGTAAAGATTTTATTTTGAATTTTTTTACTGAAAGTTCACACACAAGTAACAGACAACTGTGAAGTGTCTGTTAATAAAAATAACATGATTCTGTTATTTTTCAAAAAATAGAAAAGTGAAAAGTGGGGTGTGCATAAGTATTCATACAGCATGACTTAATACTTTGTGGAACCCCTTTTGCTTCAATAACCGCAGCAAGTCTTCTGGGGTATGACTACAAGGTTTGCACATCTAGAGACTGACATTTTAGCCCATTCTTCTTTACAAAACAACTCAAGCTCTGTCAAATTAGAAGGAGAGCGTTTGTGAACAGCAGTTTTCAGGTCTTTCCACAGATTTTCAATAGGATTTAGAATGTGCAAAAATTCAAGGTGTATTAGTACTTTCGCAAGGCACTGTATATCTCTCAAATGTATAAAATGTCCATGTATTTAAATCCACAGTCAGCAGGAATATTAGTGACTAAATAAATGCTTAATCCTTCCAATTAGTTTCTGATAGAGCCAAGATAGCTTTTTTTTCTACAGCCCTAATAGGCATATCTCCAAAGATCCCTATAGAACCTCTGTGCTCTGTCTTCCACGCTTCCCCTGCACTGGTGAGTGTTGATCACCTGTCCTGAGGTTAATTTGCTGCGAGTGGCTTCCTTTGTGGTGGCGAGCCTTGGCCTGGACATCAATAACGAGCAGGTGGAGGAGTGCGCTGGCGCTGAGGACGCGTGTCGCGGTGTGTCCAGGGAGGGCTCCTAATAAGGGCTTAAAAGCCACAACTGTCCAGCCCGCCCCTCCGCAGGGGCCCCCAGCTGTCTCTGTCAGAGCACCTTTGATTCCCTATGACAGAAGACACAGCACCGCGGGGGGTTATGTAAGCACGGGGTCAGATTAGTCAGCCTGCGTAATTAACAGCCACTGTGAAGTAAGGTTTTATGGTCTTCAAAGCGCGTACCGTACAGCATACACTAAATTCAAAGTCTGATACGGAAAATGTTGAAACTTTTTGTATTCTTGTAGAGGCTGTCATGGACAAGGAATAGAACCATTGACCTAAAATTCTATACATGTATTCAAGAGATTTTGTTTGTCCAGGACTCTGCACTATTTCTTCAACCAAGACATAATAATTTAGGCACACTACGGGTCCAATACTTTCATCATCTGTGCTCATTTGACAATTATAGTCTGGAAGTCTAAATGTAAGACAAATTTTAAAAAAATTTTGCAAAATCAATCACCTGGTCTTGCAAGTAAGTAATAATATATATATATATATATACAGTATATATATATATATATATATATATATATAATTTTTGGTAAAGTCCCCCTTCCTGGCTCTCAGCATCTAATCAGAGTCTCGTATCCTCCCGCGTCGACCAATGAGATGAGCTTTTCCTGTGAACCAGCCTGTTTGGTCCAATCAGGAGGGGAGGGGGAGGAGCTTTATTGTTTACTTTTGAAAATCCTGTTCCCTCTCTCCTCATTTTGCAAACTAGGAAGGGCTTTCTGGTTAAAGAGGGGAGGTATTTGTTTGTTGACTTTCACATTTCACTTTGCAAACTTACAGACTATCGCTTTAATTTCATTGACAAACAAAACAAAACATATAGATCTGTACATTTATTTGGTAGATACAACAATAATATTATAATAAAAACTACACCTAGCGTCATATTTTTCTAAAGCTTTAAAGTTTTCGTTTTGAAGGCATTGTTTCTGGCAATCAGAGTATAATTTCACCAATTCAACTTTAAGCAAAATGGAAATGATTAAAAGTGCATGAAAACTTTCTGAACCCGAGGTACACTTTTTTTTTTCTTTTTTCATTTTGATGTATTGATGGATATTGCGATGTGACGTCTGGCAAACAACCTATGAATAAGTCAGGGGCCATCTTAAATGCGTTGCCATGAAATTTTCAGCGCCACTGTAATATAAGCCACTACCTGTCATGAATCCCAAATAACCTTGGCTCCATCCTCTTAGTTCAGCGCACTTGTGCCTCATTCCTTATTACTGGCCTGACAAGGAAATGTTTACCCATCCGACAAGAGACAAGCCATTTCATAGTCGGGAGGGGGAAAAAAAGCAATTTCACCTGACTGGAGTAGCGTGCGGTGTCCCCGGTATCCTTGCTGGCTATAATTTTGTTGTCATTTTGTGTGCGCTGATCGTATCATTGAAGTGACAGTGCTGGGCATTAGGTAAAGTCCCTAAGCTGGTGCTCACTTTCAGGCTTTTTCTCTCCTTGTCATTCACATTGATTAGATTAGGCCCAGGTGGCGAGCAGATTCCTTTGGCACAACAATGAAAAAAAGATGGCGACGTGAGTGGTGACGAGCGCACATGCTTTTGGCTCGGCAGTATGCTAAAAAGGCGAGGAAAAGGCATGAAAAAAGAGAGAGATTACCTTTTGTAATTTTACTGTGTGTTGTATAATTAAACTTTCAACTTTTGAGTAACTAGGCTATTTCTTTAATGTTTTATCACAGATAATATACAGCATAGCCACTGGTAAGTGGCTATACTGTATATATGACCAACTTTTCGGAGAAATGTTGCGGTTGCGATTCGGGATTTTATTTCTCAACCAGTACAAGAATCCAATTGGTATCTGTATGAAATGCCTTTAATAGTCTGCTCATGAAAAATACATTTATACCTTGAAAGTCCATATTGTTGTGTGTGTAAAAAAAGAAGTTAATTAACCTCAATAACAGAAAAGCTTGCGAGTAGATATAAGTTGTATAGAAACATTAGTATTTAACTCAGCAGTCCAGCCCACTTCCGGTCCTTTGGCCGGTGCCATGAAGCCAGTGTTTTTCGCCCCCAATGACTTGCAAATTCAAATACGTAAGCTACACTTCCTGAATTACACCAGGAATGTTGGAGGTAGTAAAACCTGTCCGCTGTTGCCTTAATACATTTCTACCTCTCACCTCTGAGTTGATTAGAAGCACGTCTCTGCCGGAGTTTATAGCGAGACAGTCAAGACACAAGCAGGGCGGACCGCCAATGCTAACGCTGTGCTAGTTTAGCTTTAGCTATATTTAGACACACAGCAGCGCACAGGGTCTGTTTCTCTGACACAAATGCTGCGTTTAATGTAGATGGTGCCGAAAAATGTTTACTTTAGTACAAGAAAAAATTTGGATTATCACAGCTTTAAGAGTTTAAATGCATGACGGAGGCTAATCAGCTATGTGCTAACTACTGACCATAGCGTAGAAAGAAAACATTTAAACAGCAAAATGCTTAAGGTTTTGGTTTATAAAGTTTTGGATAAATCTTTAATTTAAAATTTAAAAAGCTAATTAGCTGGTGTTCTTTTAAACTCTCTCCTTTTCTGAAAAGTAAATGGAAGGAATGATTGGGATTTTTTACTTCTGGCACCGGCCAAAAGGACCATAAGTGGGCGGGGCTACAGGGGCGGTGGCCTGCTCCCTGGAATCTTATTGGCTACCTCTGGTGTAACCCCTCTCATAGTGACTTACAGTGCTCAACAGTCATAACATAACATAAAAAATCTCATGTATTTTTAACATCTACTTATCGAAAAAGTCAACTATTAAGAGTTTAACATCACGGCGCCGGCTAATCAGCTATGTGCCAACTCACGGGGAAAAAACACACAAGGTAAAATTGAAGATTTGTCTAAAACGTTATAAACTGCAAAATTATAAAAGTAATCTCGTCATATTTTCAAGTATTGTTTGTTTCTTTCTTGTAAAATACCTGCGCAATTGTCGGCAGTTAGCACATAGCTGATTAGCCGGCGTCGTGCCTTTAAACTCTTAATAGTTCACTTTTTTCGAAAAGTCAATGCTAAAAATACATGGATTTTTTTATGTCGGACCCTGACACGTGACCGGGAGAGGGTGGGACTGTTGAGCTCTATATTAGGCAGCATAATGGGGGTCAATTACAAGTTCAAATCAATTTCACTAATAATATATATAGGACCAGACTTATAACATGCTGTATATGGGGAAACGACCAAGAACATAATGAGCTTTTATCAAGAAAGATTTTGCATAAAGTCTTAATGACATGGGCCAGCTCTAGTGCCCACTTACCCTGGGCACAAAAAGGTCTGGATACGCGCCCCTGGTTAGGTTCTACTTAACTAGAAAAAAAAAAAAAGCTCCACAATTACTAACCAATTATTTTACATTCTGAGGCATTAAGCTGAGTCATAATTAAAACACACAACAGAAACATAGTAGGATTGCTTATTTTGCAGCACTGCCCATCTATTGTCCGTCCCTGATTGAGACGAGCGCATTTTTGGCAAGGTGTCAAGCACATGGCCAGTTAACACAAGGCTCTTCATGGGAGGCCCCTGGTTAAATCTCAGTTGGTCAGAGTGTGGGGTTGAGTCTCTAACCCCACCGCCTCCCCTCTCTCTTCTCTCACCGCTCCTCCCAGTGGGACAGATCTGGCCACTGGCACACTCCACTCCCCCCCCCCCCCCCCCCCCCCCCTCACCTCCAGCTAATGTCCGATGCTGCGGCTGAAGCCAATAGAGAGGGATAAGCCAGATCTCAGTGATAAAGTGGGGGACACCTGGAGAGTGGCTGCACGCCTGATTCAACAATTGGTTTGTCGAGGCCAAACGCTTATTAAAGATCAGCCGTACAAGTGGAGCATAATCCTGTAATGAGGAGGGAGCAGTGGCCACAGACAAGCCCGTGCATGCTTCGCTGAAATAGATGCTGGACCCTATAACCTGCTCTGTAATAACCCCGTCTTGTTAGCTCCCTGGCTGTTCATTAGATGCAGAACCAGGCCGTTGCTTCCGGGGGCTGCCGTATGGAGATCTGCCAGGCAAAAATTAACCGGGCTCATTTGACAGAACCACGTAAGAAGCGGGTATTGCTACCAGTGTAAGTGGGGCTGTGCAGTATAGGCTCTGAATGTGTTTGGCTAACTTCCTGTATAGGCCAGTGCAGGGTAATGACTGCTTCCTGTCAAATAAGATTAAAACGCAAACAACAACAACCGCAAATAAACGTAAGGCCCTGTTCTTAAAAAAAAAAAGAGTCAAATTTTACTTATGATAAGTCGCCAATCAACAACAAATACAGGGATATGGCCATAAATAAGCACAAACATATAACAACAATAATGCGTTATAGAGCAATTTTTGTAAATGCTCAAAGTTAAACTGATAAGCAAGCCACAAAACAAACAAAAAAATCAAAACATGTATTTTTTTTTGGGGTCATATCGCCCAACCTTAACCCAGCAGTGCGATTATTGTGGCAGTCAAAATGTATATGAAAGAGTAACTACCATTCGAAGAAGCAAGGAAGCGAGCCTATTGAGCTCTTGAGAAGCAGATGGGTTTGAATATCCAGGATCAGCCATGGATAGGTTCATTAAATCAACTCCAGGTAGGGGATGAGAGATGAGGAGAATAATCTTGTCAAAAGCTTCCAAAAACAGAATATGGTCTGCTCGATCTACCAATTAGTTCAATGTATTTTAAGGGGTCGAAATAGACATTTGACCTATGTTCTATTGTCTATTGTCTATTGTTGTTATTGTTTTTTTCCTTTCGGTTATTATAATTACTTTTTAGTCCATATTGGCCTTCTGGTCCGCATTGATACAAAAAAAGTTGGACAGACCCCTCGAAAACAATTTCCATTTTCACATCAAACTTTGTGTTCAACATTTTGCATCCCACTCAAAAGTGAAAGAAAACCTCCCCCACTGCCATGTTATTAATCATCATTTGGCCATTATTTTAGTCACAATAGTCCCATTAGTCCGAATGGTTTTAATATTCAACTTTTAGTTATTTGTTCAAAAATTGCTTCATGAAAACGTGAGCTTTAGTAATGTCTTCAAAAATGATTCGTTATTATTGCTCCTCATTTCAACAATATCCTTTTTTTTAATACATCAAAGGCCCCATATTCATTGACTGTGCGTAATACCTTACCTGTGAACTGCTCGGTCACTTTTGTCAAAGCATAGTACGGAACAGTGTCCATAATGCAAGTCTTGTTTATAGCTGCCACATGCCATTTCCATCCATTTTTCTATTCACCTACAAAACAAACAAGAAAAGAGAAACAAATTAAAAATGGTTTATTTATTAAAGAAAAGGCGTTTCTGATGAATAAAAAATGTAAGCAAAGGTTCTAATGATCAGCCAGACAAAGACAATGCTATTTTTTTCAGTGGGTTATCAAAAGAAATAATTTGGAAGAGGAACAAATGTAGGCTATTTAAACCCTCATGTTTGCAGTCCAAGCGAAGCAGCGGCGTCTCCATGGAGACAAAGTGGCGATGTCCCGCTCCCAGCAAAGTTACGAGTCCACTTTGCTTTCAACCTCTTACCCCCACCTGAACCGAGCACATTTTGTCCAGTTCGGCACTATCCAAATCTTAAAGCGTCTTGACCTGAGAGTTTACAGCCTATAGGCTAGTGTAACGGCTCATTTGAAAGCTAAGGCCTACAAAACTCACCCAAGCTTCTTGTTTTTGTTGTCACGTTTTTAGTCTTTTTGCCACATTCTTGCCACGTTTTTGTTGTTTTTTGAAAACGCAATAAAAATGTAACAAAAAACGTGACAAAAAAGCGACGAAAACGTAACAAAAACACGCGACGAAAGCCTGGCGAAAAAGCGGCAAAAACAAGAAAAAAAAGTGACACAAACGTGACAAAAGTGTCACGATAACGTGACGAAAATTTGACAAAAACGTGACGAAAACATGGCGTAAAAGACGTGATTAAAAAACGTGTCGAAAACGTGACGAAAGAGCGGCAAAAACATGACAAAAATGTGACACAAATGTGACGTGACGGAAATTTGACGATAACGTAACAAAAACGTGCCGAAATCGTGATGGACAGGTGCCGAACACGTGCAGAAAACGACGAACGTGTGGCAACAAAAACGAGGAAAGAGCTTAGGCCTTAGCTTTCAAATGAGGAGTTACACTCATGGCCTATAGGCTGTATAAACTCTCAGGTCAAGAAGCTTTTAGATTTGGGTAAAGCCGAACTGGAGAAAACGTACTCGGTTTCGGTTAAGAGGAGAAGCGAGTCTGTAAAGACGCATATACTTTTATTCCCCTCACCAAAAAACACAAATAAAAGTGGGTACGTTATTATTTGCCAAAAATGTTACAGAGTATGGCTTTAGGTAATTTGGAAATCTTCACATTTGTAGACCTGCGAGCGCTCGCGCGAGATGTAACGTGGCTGTTCTCGGTGCCACGGTTCACGATCAAATATTTAGTAGCGTTGGGACTGATAAACACATCTTCAGAGGGACGCTCTGATTTCACGCTATATCACAAACATTTTAAGGCATCAGATGCACTGCCTGTCACGGGCTGTCATTCTTGGTGCGTTAATAATACATCCTGGCTGCTGCGGCAGACATCCTTTGGCACTCATGGCGCATAAATAGATAAATAACGCGAATAAATAGGTAAATAACGCAAGAGGTCCTTCTTCTTGTGCGGCATTTCTTTTATTTATTTTTTCCTCTCTCGCTCTCTCTCTTGAGTCGATATAATTTTGTATGTTTGTGTCATACTACAACCGGCTCACTTTGCTCACAGCGCTGTCCTAATTAAGAGCTGTCTAATTAAATTACAACCTTGAGTTAACCAATGGCACGGCTCGTTTCATTAAAGCGGGAGAGTGATGGGAAGAAAATCCTCCCTGATTGCAGGATGGTGTCAATTGGCTAATTTGCCGCCATCTCAAGTCGTATAGCAAGGCGTTTGTTCCCCCTCCGCGCGTTAAGATTGGGAAAGGCGCGCGATATAGGTTGAGCTAATAGTGGCTTTTTATATAGAGCCATGCAGGTGGAGAATTGCTTGTCACCAGTGGCGAGTGGTCTCTCCAAGAAATTTATGAATGTGGGCAGTGCCTTCCCGAGCTCGGATGGATCTGAGCTTCCGCTGCAGGACCATCCTCTTCTATCTGCGAGTGACAACCTGGAGGGAAGTTCACCTCTGAAAAAAAACTCCAGGGAGATGACGAATCAGTCAGAGGCAGACAATTTCCCCGACTCCAAGGACGCGCCGGGGGACGTCCAGAGGGGCAAACTCTCTCCTGGTCTTCACTTCGATGGATCTGCGGCTGAAAGGTGCATCTTTTCTCCGTCGCAGCCGCAGCCAGTCTCCGCCGCAGCCCCGAGTGCCATGTTCCCGTACGCGAGCCAGCACGCGCCATCGGCGTTCTCCATCGGCAGCCCCGGCCGCTATATGGCGCACCACTCGGTCCTCTCCAACGGAGCGTACAACAGCCTGTCGCAGGGCTACCCGGCCGCAGGCTACCCGTACGCGCAACAGTACGGCCACGCGTACCAGGGAGGCGCGTTCTACCAGTTCACCTCCGCGCAGGGGCTGGTGCCGGGGAAGGCGCAGGTTTATCTGTGCAACAGGGCCCTGTGGCTCAAGTTCCACAGGCACCAGACCGAGATGATCATCACTAAGCAGGGCCGGTAAGTGCGCGCTCTCTCGGCTTTATACACCAGCGACTTTTTGGTTAGATTACCTCAATTTAAAGACAATTTAAAATGAACGGATTTATCCGGATTTTTATTTAAAAATGACAAAGACGCGCAACGATTGTTTTTTGTTCCTTTTAAAAAAAAATATTATTATTATTTATTATTATTTTTTTTACCAAACATTCGAGTAAATTAAGGCCTATTATTTGCTTTTCTTTGTTTTGGGATTTGGCACAAGTGTCTAGTGGAATATTCGTTTTTTGTTTGTCTTTTTTTTTGCATATAACCTTTAATTTATAGATTTTAATTTGGCTGTTTTTCCCCCACAGACGAATGTTTCCCTTTTTGAGCTTTAACATATCTGGCCTGGACCCCACCGCTCACTACAACATTTTCGTGGATGTGATTCTGGCGGATCCAAATCACTGGCGCTTTCAGGGAGGGAAGTGGGTTCCGTGTGGGAAAGCAGATACAAATGTCGTAGGTAGGATTATGCATTGAATTATTTTACAAATATTCTTTTAAAAATGTATTTATTTTAATCATTTCAAACTGCATTTATATTTTCACATTTCACAAAATACTTATTTTCTTTTTTAATCCAGGGAACAGAGTTTACATGCACCCAGACTCACCAAACACAGGGGCTCATTGGATGCGTCAGGAAATATCTTTTGGAAAACTAAAGCTCACTAATAATAAAGGCGCATCCAACAATACCGGCCAGGTACGTGACTTATGTCTCTCATCTATTTTTATTTTGTTTTGTTCGTTGAAATGGATTTATCTTAACGTTTATGTGTCATGAACCTCTATGTGTAACGAATGCAGCTTTTTGGCACGTTTTGTTCTGAGATAAAATCGAAAACACGGTGGATGTTTTTGTTATACCCAAACTTACTCTTTGTGTGACTCTTGTGCGTAAAAAGCTACAAAACATCCCCCCCCCCCCCCCCCCCCCAAACGAACTAAAATTATTGCGCCTTTTAAACTATGATTTTTTTTACGGGACACATTTTTGTTTCATTTTCTCAGTAATCTTTCGCCTGTTGCGCCCGTGGAGCGCGTCAAGTCCGTGCGTAACGCAGCTCCGAGCGCGTTGTGTGCAGCGTCTTTGTAGACGGGGCGTGACGCGCGTGTCCGTGTGTCTGTCTTACAGATGGTGGTGCTTCAGTCCCTGCACAAATATCAGCCGCGTCTGCACGTGGTGGAAGTGAACGAGGACGGCACCGAGGACACGAGCCAGCCTGGGCGCGTGCAGACCTTCACCTTCACCGAGACGCAGTTCATCGCCGTCACCGCGTACCAGAACACAGACGTACGGGCACACGCGTGCACATTCCACATCAGCATTTTCCCCATCGCTATTCATCACAAACTATACTTAGATTCATTTCATTCGATTACAGAAAGTGTTTCAATTATGTATTCTTCACATGATTTTTTTTGTTTTGTTTTGTTCACGTGTTATTGACTAGTCGATTGTCTTTGACAGATTACACAATTAAAAATCGACCACAACCCGTTTGCCAAAGGATTTCGGGACAACTATGACACGTAAGTCCTTTTCCCCTGTAGTAAACCATACAACCATCATTTTCGTTAAATAGCCTAATGTTCTCTGTTTAGGCCAATTGTTTGAGGGTAATGCAGTTTCAATGAGAGGCTACATGTATTGATAATAAAGCTAACCTGGCTCTCTCTGATTTGTATTTCTTTATCTATTTTAGCCGACTTTAGTTTTATAGTTGACTGACAGAATCTTTTCAAATTGACTTGACATATGTTTGCTACACCTGAGTGCTTATGCTTAAAGGGCTTACGAATAAGAAAATGTGCGGGCTTTCCCTAAAAAAAAAGCTCCATTCCATATTGTGTCAGATTCTTGTATAGATTCCAGTTTATTCATTCAGACTTCGCCAACATTTAACTGTTAACGTTGTAGCTATACATCCACTGAATGACTGGTTCTGTAAATCTTTCCTACAGACTGCTGAGTTTAGTGTTGAAGGTGAAAGCGTTTTGTTGAACTTTTGTTCCCGTGGTCCCTGAGCTGTTTGTTTGTCCTTGCAGGGTGTACACAGGCTGCGACATCGACCGCCTCACTCCGTCTCCGGGTGACTCTCCGCGTTCACAGATCGTGCCGGGCGCGAGATACGCCATGCCCAGCTCCTTCCTGCAGGACCAGTTTGTCAGCACTTATGCCAAATCTCGCTTTCACCCTGGCGTGGGGGCCGGGCCTGGCACGGAGCGCAGCGTCCCACTCGGCAACAGCTTGCTGTCCCCGCAGCAAAGCGAGGAGCCCCCTGTTGCCACCCCCCCGCAGCGCTGGTTTGTCACCCCTGCCAACAACCGACTGGACTTCGGTGCCTCGGCATACGACGCCGCGGATTTTGCCGGTAACGCGGCCACCTTGCTGTCGTACGCGGCAGCCGGAGTGAAGGCCCTCCCGCTGCCAACTGCAGGCTGCTCCAACCGGGCCCTGGGTTATTACGCAGACCCCTCGGGCTGGGGCGGACGCACGCCGCCGCAGTACAAGTCCGGCTCGGTCTTCTCCTGTTGGCCTGCCAATTCTCTGAGCGGGAGAGGGGTGAGCTACCTGTCCGAGGAGGGCCTGGACTCAGTCACCACAGACAGATCTCCCATCGGAGCGTCGGAGGAGCCCAAACCTAAAGACATGTCTGAGCCCAGCTGGATAGAGACACCGTCCTCCATCAAGTCCATAGACTCCAGTGATTCTGGGATCTTTGAACAGGCCAAAAGGCGAAGGATTTCCCCCTCTGCTACCCCTGTCCCAGAGACAGTGTCCCCGCTAAAGTCTGAGTGTGATAAAGCATGTACAAAGGACATTGGCTACTATAGCTTTTACCCTCACAGCTAAGACCAACAACCTATCTATCTATCTATCTATCTATCTATCTATCTATCTATCTATCTATCTATCTATCTATCTATCTATCTATCTATCTATCTATCTATCTATCTATCTATCTATCTACTGTAAAAAACTAAAAAACAAACAAAAAATGAACCGGGACGTTGCGCTGCGCAGTTCATGGCCAAAATGTAAATTCTCCCACTGCGGTCTGCCCGCACTCTGCGCGAGGCCTGACGTCTTGTTTCCCCATTGTTGCGTCTAAACACTGTAATAAATATGAACAAAGTGTATATAACATCTGGCCATGGTGGATGTACAGATTTCTGTTCAGTAGCGAACTGTTAGTCCATTGCGTTAAGATGTTCCTGTGTAGCATATAATTACGAATACTCCTTGTCTGGGAAAATATGTATTTTGTACTTTATGGAAGCTGTAGGCACCAAAAGGCGTTATTTATTTATCTCTGTGTATGATACGTGTGCGTAAACAGATGTTGGTTGTAGGCTTAGGGTCTTTTTTTTGTTCCTTTTTTTTTGGAATTTGAGCGTTCTTTTTCATAGCCTATAGCTGCTGTCGTGGAAACCTCTGTATCTGCTGTAATGTGCTGTAAAACAGAATAAACGACTTTGAAAACGCGTAACGCCTAAAAAAAAAATCATATTATAGGCCAAGGCCAAAGTAAAAAACAACAACTGTGAATTAATGTAAACAAACACAGCAACAGCTCTTAAATAGTGCTGATTAGGCCTAATGGTTGCGCGCCTGCTGCACGGTTCTGATTGGACGAAAACATTGGGCAATCTGCGTAAAAAAAACAAATACGAAACTCCATCAGGGTAGCAAAATAAAAATAAAAATAAAAATAAATAAAAAAGGCTACATAAAGATAACTTGTATACGGCCGATTTTGCCTGAAAGGTTATGCCAATTAAAATTAGCACGTTGTTTCGATCGGCACAATGTAAGGGGCTGTTGTTGTTGTTGCCTTATTGCGTAGCCTATTTATAATTAGGCCCATGCGGTTTCTCGTTATTGTGAAATGCAGTCCCCAGCTTTGGCATCGCCACGCACCAGCTCACCTGCCTATAGGCCTAGATGCGTTGTAATAACATGCCCAATATAGTGTAAGCGATACAATAGAATTGCCTAAGGCCATCTTTCAATCATGTGTCAGTCAGATTGTGAGAAACCTATTCAATTACTGGACATTTTTATTGTTCAGTGTTTTTCTCTCTCTCTCTCTCTCTTTTTTAAGCATACGTTCGTGTAATCAAATATGAGGCATTGCTTTGTTGAAATTACAAGGCCTTTACGGTCGTTCAACTCGTGCGTAATCAGACACGTTTGCATTACGTTCTATTACAGCCTCGTGCGCATTTTTACGGATCAAATATAGAAAATAATTAGAATTGACAATGTTACAAAATGAGACGCGACAGTCGGAAATAAAAAGAAAGAAAAAGAAAGAAAGAAAAAATATGAGCTCCATCTGTAAACCTGCACTTCTTTTGCCACACATTAGATGGCGACACATGAGCGTCTTAGGCCCAGACACTTATTTCAGAAACACAATTCTAGATGTGAAAACAACACTGTACAACATAAAAGGATTTCTACGTTTTTTAAAGGGAGACTTTGTTTTTTATATAAATAGCGAGCCGATGATTAAACCGGTTGTAGGTCAGTCTCTTCCACACTGGTCCTACGCCACACTGCAACTAGCAAAGCCATACATGAACAGCAGGTGGCGATGCATGATTACAGCATTTTTTTTTACATGACTACACATCGACCACATATTCCCAATTAAGCTCTTTAACAGTCTGTAGATGTGGACTATAGGCTCTTCTAAGTTGTTTGTAGGATGGAAGAAATTGCCACATATTCACTTCATCGCCTTAAGACATGTTAAAGGAATAAGCCACCGTTTTTACCAACTGAGATATGTTCTTATCTTAGCTTAGACGAGTTCATTTGTACCTGTCTGGTCTCTTCACGTGTGCCTTCCATAACGTAAACACAGCACTCTCTCTTCTCCTCTATAGCTCCAAACGAGGTGAAGATAGAAGCTACCAAACTCTTCCACGTTTTCCCTATTTAAATATGGTTACGTGAAGTGTTACACCATAAAGTATAATTACATACAATTAAAAAATGTGGGTTTTCTAAGCGGATAAAAAGGGGAACTATATTGTAAGGCGTAATATTACCGGGAGTAATTCGGCATCCGCACAGTAAAATTAAGATATCACTGCGCGGATGCTGAATTACTCCTGGTATTATTACGCCTTACAATATAGTTCCCCTTTTTATCCGCTTAGAAAACCCACATTGTTTAATTTAGTATGATTATACTTTATAGTGTAACACTTCATATAACCATATTTAAATATGGAAAACATGGAAGAGTTTGGTAGCTTCTATCTTCACCTCGTTTGGAGCTATAGAGAAGAGAGAGGCTAAATGCTAACGCCGTCTCTGCTGTGTTTACGTTATGGAAGGCACACGTGGAGACCAGACAGGTACAAATGAACTCGTCTAAGCTAAGGTAAGAACATATCTCAGTATGTAAAAAGTGTGGCCTATTCCTTTAAGAAAAGAGAGCGCACGCACAAAGAATGTAGGTCTAATAAGCCATAATTATTAGTTATAAAGTAACGTTTCAATTGTTTCAACTTGTTACAAATCCACGTAGCTAATTGGTCTTTTCCACATGTGATTAGTGGCTGCAACTGCCAAGTCATGTGACACCTAACAACCGCACCGTGATTTGTGATTGATACAGCGGCAGCAGTACGGCGTCGATCGGCACGCTTAGCCTATGACGTGTAACTTGAATTTAACCGATTGCAATTCGGGAAATGTAGACCTTTTAATTTACTTAAAGGAACAGGCAGCTGTTTTTCCATACGGAGATAATGTTCTTACCTGAGCTTAGACGGGTAGATGCGTAACTGTCTGGTCTTCACGACTGCGCTCAGTCACGCAAAAAAGACCGAAGATGTTGTTAGCATTTAGCCTCTCCTCCTTTCCTCATGAACCCAAATGGGGGTGAAGTTAGAAGCGACCAAGCTCTTCCACATTTCCCCTATTTAAATACGCTTACGTGAGCGGTTACACGATCCAAGTATAGTTACACAAAATGAAACATGTCGATTTTCTAAGCGAATAAAAAAGGTACTATATTGTAAGGCGTAATAACACCTTAGGAGCAATTCGATTTACTACGCACAAAGACCAGATAGGTACTGTACGTATTAACTCGTCTAAGCTAAGGTAAGAACATATCGCAGTATGGAAAAACCGTGGCCTATTCCTTTAAAGCCACACCGCGTAAAATTTGACCCAATGAATAATATTGAAATACAAGCATTTATTTTATGAGATATTTTCAAAAAATTCTCATTAATGTACAAACAAACATGTGCCTTTGCTGTGAGCAGCTCAGCTCTCCTAAGACATGACTGTATCAGGAGTGGGTACGTCTCCAGCTCGTCTCCATGGCGATGTCGACTAAAGTCAGCAGAATTTGAGATTTTAATAGGTTAGGTCCTCATCCAAACCCCTTCTTTGATTACCCACTTGTAGGTATGTGGACAAAATTTTCAAACTCAATAAAAAGGCAAATAAATAGCTTAAGTGGAAAAATGTAGCAACCCCCTATAGTATACAATAAAACACGTGTGTATGTTCAGTATGAAGAAAGTTACAGCAGTTTCTAGTTCAAAATCAGCATCTATCTTTTGTTCCACCCATTCCATTGAAATGAATGGAGAGTGTGGCCTAACAAGAGAAATGACCATAACTTTTTAAATATTTTTAAATATATAAGATTCTTTCATCAAAATTTCAGTAAAGATTGATTTCACATATTTCTATTGATTGTAAGTGTTAAAACATAATTTTATATTTTAGCTCCTTTAGTTCATTTAAACATTGGAGTTTGAATTAATTAGGCTATTTTCAGTTGTGTCAGTGGACAGAGTAAACAAAACTATCGGTAGTGGACAGAAAGTGGGGAAAAACAAACAACAAAAGTGGAGCTGAGTAACTGAATGGTGCTGGCACTAAGGTTTATCTCTTCCACACGTGCATTGCAGGAGTAACAAAAACGATTGGGGAGTTAGAAAGTTCACAAAACTTTGAGAAGAAGACACTATTCATGTCCACCTCCTTCTCCACAGTGTCCACAGTATTTGAAAGGTATTTATTCAATTCTTGTCTATTGAAGTTAAAAATAAAATTTTAAATTCGCTACTGCGGTAGTAAATGAAGACCGATTCTCTCAAATTCTACACGAGACTGAAGACAATTATCCTGACTACGTGACTAGTGACTTACTGTGGGAATGGCCATCTAATTTCAGCCAAACAGGCCATTTGCTGTCCCGCTCTAAAAATGATCAGGGCAAAACCCGGTCACAGATATCGGGGACAAAAATGGCAACTCTATTATAGAAATCTCCACATACCTACCACTTGTCATTGGGAGCATGTTTTGTGTTGATGGCAACAGTATATACTATAATCCAAAATGTTACGCAGTGTGCCTTTAAAATAGTGTGTAGAACTTTGACGAAATCTATATGGCAGAATTTATTAGTGAGGCAGCTCAATACAACAACTTACCATAATTTGTGGCTACAGCAGGCCATTAGGCTATGACCCTCCTTTTCCTTTGCATTTTCTTGAATTGGGTTCAAACTGTGCGAAACATAATTGGAAAAGACGATTAGCATGACCAAAATGCCCCCCCAAGAAGTAGTTCGAGTAACTTCTCTTCTTCACCAATTCTAACAGCTGCAGCGTGTGTCGTCACCCGGTGCCTAAAAAGGTTTTCTGTGCGCCGGTGTCGATTACATAAGTCATAACGAGTTCCCCCCCTATTACTCTGTAACAAAAGCTAAACCTTTCCGAGTCTGACGAGTGCACGCTGCTAAAGCACATGCGCTCCCGTGCGTGGTCGAGCCGCTGCGTCTGCGAACTAAAGAACACACAACACCACCAGACATCAGAGGCAGCGACCTGTGCCCCGCTGTATCCGCTTCTTCTCACCGAAAACTACTGCTGCATGACGGATGGAGATGGATGCCAAGGACCTGGGTGCCCAGACCGAGCTTCTGGTGCCAGCGGTAAGACCGTTTACACTTTCTTAACAAATGCGCGTAATTTTGCAGGGTTAATTACTGGGCAATAACCGGCAGCCAAACACGTGCATTAGCTCGTGCGGGGGCTGATGGGATACCTGTGGAGATGTGTGTACACCGGCACTTGACCAACACCCGTCCAGTTGTTGGCTTTACGCACTTCATGCATTTCTAGTAGTAGGGGGAATTCAACTCAGCTAGGTTTAAAATCGCCGTGGAAAAGTCAGGTGAATCGTTACCGACCTTTTTATTACAGTTGAGCTGTGGGTCATGGCCGAAGGATCACGCAGCAGAAAATAGTTCCCTCGATAGAATAGCAGAGCACGTTACAGGTAAAGGAGAGTAACCGTGGAGGCGTTTGGAGTGGAGTTTCTGCTCCATCTCAGGGATTAAAGGAGGATGACTCTGGCGCTTCCCCTGTTGTAAATAGAAATTATCATGAGGTGTGTTGCAAGTAAAATGTTTGAAAAAAGTTACATGGACAAAACATAAAAACAATATGTTTCCATCTCTGTTTAGGTTATTGTTAATTTATTTAACGTTATAATCACAAAGCTTCCTGATATTTAACCTATCCATTTTTATATTAACCCCTTAACCAACCAAATGCAGTTTCTCCAGTCCGGCTTTACCTAAATCTAAAAGCCTCCCGACCGGAGCTTACAGCCTCAGTGTAACGCCTCATTTGAAAGCTAAGACCAACAAAACTCATCTAAGCTTCTTCCTCACTATGATTGTCACGTTTTTGTCCTTTTTTTGGTTGTGTTTACATTGCGTTTTTGCTGCTTTTAAAAAAAACTTGTTTTGGTTACATTTTTATGGTTTGATCACAGTTATATTACACACACACACACACACACACACACACACACACACACACACACACAAAAACCCGAAATGCGGCCAAAATGTGATGAAAATGTGACAAAAAATGTGATAAAAGAAAATCGCTACCAAAAACGGCAAAAATATGACAACAAAAACAAGTAAGAAGCTTAGACTGGAGAAAATGTGCTCGGTTAATGTTGTATATCTAGATACTGGAAATCGCTGTTACGTTTTTCTTTGTATCAAAATCAAGTTTGAAATTTGAGTATACGTATAGTGACAGACAGTATTCGCTCATGAAAAGGTGCACACGATACATAGTGAGTCCAAATATTGTTATTCACATTCAATATGTACAGGCGTTTATGTCTGATGCCCTGCCATAAGCTTTCTGAACAAATGTATCTTTCCTTTCAGGCTGGTTCCTTCTTTAAACGCAGAAGTATGGTAAGTGACGGTTCCTTTAACTTCAGCAAGCACCTTTGTCCCAATGCGCTAATGCCCCTCTTCCTATTGTCTTTGTGTAACCTTAGCTATAAGCCGGTGTCGCGCTTTTACATGCGTTAGTCTCATTGTGTGCATTAGCATGCACTGTCCGAACAGATAAACAAAAAATATGTTTTGTTTTTTTACTGCAGTTTCACACAGATGGAAATTGCAGAAGCAGGCAACATTATGTGTTATTTTTTAAAGCTACACTGCGTAACATTTCAACCAATAAATAGAATAAGACACAAGCATTTATTTTGTTACATATATTTTTATAGTTGAAAAAAATGAACAAATGTGTATGTGTCTCTCCTCAGACCTGACTGTAAATGTGCGGGAGCGGGGACGTCTCCAGCTCATCTCCATGGAGATGTTAACTAAAGGAAGACAAATATGAAATTTAAATAGGTTAGATCCTCATCCAGATCCATTCTTAGATTATCCACTGGAAAAAATAGCATTATCTGTGTCCAGCTGGTCATTTGGAGCATGTTTTTTTTATTGGTATCAGTATAAACCAAAATGTTACGCAGTGTGCCTTTAAAGTGCATTATGCAACTTTTTATGTGGAAAAAAAAGTTGATATTTGTGCGTATTTGACCTAGTGACCCAGCGGCTGTATGAGTGGTCAGCATGGCAACTTTACTTTCGGATCTATTGCTTTAGGATCTATTGCTTTGTAAGGTTCTGGTGAGAGGGTCTGTCAGGAGTGAAAACCTTCCAAACAATTGCTCCTGAAGCGTCCAAGAGACCACTGTGATGGAAGATATAGGGGCCATGCTGACCACTCATAGCAGCCTGATCACTACAAGGTCAAATACACACAAATATCAACTTTTTTTCGCAACATAAAAAGTTGCATAATGCACCTTTAACCTCTTACCCCCCGCCTTAACCGAGCACATTTTCGCCAGTTCGGCTTTACTCAAATCTAAAAGCTTCTTGAAAATAGTGTCAAAATAGAGATGAGATGAAAACAAGGATGGAAATGCAACAAGAGTGACAAAAATGCAAATTTGTGACAAAAAAATGTGACGAAAAAGCAGTAAAAAACGCCACAAAAGAGTAACAGAAAAGTGACAAAAAAGCGATGAAAAAGAGCAACAAAAAAGCACTGAAAAGAAATTTCAAAAAAGTAATGACAACACGACAACAACGCAAATAAAAAGATCAGTTTAGATGAGTTTTGTAGGTCTTAGCTTTCAAATGAGGCATTGCACTGGCCTATAGGCTGTAAACGTTTAGATTTAAGTAAAGCTGAACTGGACAGTTCTTTGGCATATATATTTGGCAGCTAGTATTCTGCTATGGGCTGAATGGGCTGTTGCACGGCAACACAATGCTAGTTCGAGCTGACTTCCTGTGCTCATCACTGTATCCTGCTCTTTTTATGTTCCTAAGGGGAAAGAGCTGTGCAGCTGGCGGATAAACACTAACATGTCAAAACCTAATGTTGGATGTACTGTAGCTCACTTCTGTGTACTAGGTGTTTTTGTCTTGAAGCTAAAGCACAATAATTTGATGCATCATAAACAATTTTAATTCAATTTCATTTAGTTTTTAATCTTACAAAGGACAAAATAAGAATAAATACACATTTTACAATAGAACAGACAAACAGCATGAACAAAGATATAGCATTCTGAGAATTCCATAAACCTAATATGTGCAAAAGCCACAAATCTCATCACTCTCCGTGGCAGCATCTGAACAAAGGCTTACTCGATCACAGTAAGTTAATGACCAGGATAAGACGAGACACTGGGTCCCCCCCCCACCAATGATGTCACTGCAGTAATCTCTCTGGAGATGGCAGTGCCCATAGATGCTCAATCACGAATTACAGTGGTTTGAGTCACCAGGCACCAGCAGGCTCCCGCGTCTGCCAGCCATGGTGTGAAGCAGAGCCCAGCTTGGAGACTATGCATCTTTCAGGCGAAATTGCAACGCGCTAGGAGGAAAACGCTGATGTATTCGAACAGGTTGGAGGTGCCTTGGGGTCACAACCAACAGGTAGGATGAACTGAATGTTTCAGATTAGATATAAGGCATTTTACATTGGTATATTTAAGGTTTGTGGTTTGCCTGTATGTCTGCTTCTGCCTTTCCAAAAATAATTGTCTATGCTTGATGAAAAAAAGACAGCTCTCTCTAGCAAAGGATTGAGCCGTTAAACATTTTAAGTAGGGCACTAATGTGTTCTGAAGCAGGACGTGAATGTCTAGTGCAAAAAAAAAAAACATTTAAGGGATTATTGTGCATTTTGTGCCACTAAAAAGCTCATGCAGGAAGGATTTCGCCTCCTCTCTTGCTTTCAAATTTACCCCACAGCTACTGCCATCTGCACGGATAAGGTCCAAGTCTGCACCACGTCGCTTGTGTGTGTGTGTGCATGTGTGTGTGTGTGGTGCCGGTCTTTCAGCGTGGTTCTAGCTGGGAGCTCTTTACTGTTAAGAGTAAAAGACAAATCGCTAATCCATTGCATCACAGTATTGTTCTTCCCTTCATTCCCATGTAGCACCATGAGAAGATGCTTGACTATGTCCAGGACATGTAGGCTTTAAAAACAGAAGCTGGAGCCTGGAAGGAAAAGGCTGGTGATTCATTGTGGTTGTAATGCATGTGGGCATAATTACTAGTGATTGTCCCATTGATGTTATTAATAAATGCGACTGGTTTAATACCCTGCTGTGGGTTGTCTGGAGAGATTATCAAGAGCCTTTGACCAGAGCAGCTGTGAACTGCTGTGTCCCTTATTAACATAGTGCTTAGATGGTCAACTGCTGGTCAACGTCATTCAATCCATAGCATGACCAGTTTTTACAAGTCTTTTATGAACAACTAGTCAAGAAAAGTAGCTCATATTGCGAGAGATCATCTCAGAACTAGTGGGAAAATAGTTTGACTTGTTGCTAGTCACGATAGCAAAGTTTTTCCGATACAGTGGGAGGAAACAGCATGTGAACCCTTTACAATTTCTTACATTTCTGCCTAAATTGGTCATAAAATGTGGTCTGATTTTTATTTAAATCACAAGAATGGGTAAACAGTGTCTGCTTAAACTAATACCACCCAAACAATTACATGTTAACATATTATTATTGGCCATAACATGTAAACATTCACAGGACAGGGTGGAATAAGTGAGTGAACCCTTGTATTAAATAGCTGGCTGACCCTTCTTTGGCAGAAATAACTGCATTTTCTGTAGTTGCAGATTAGATGTGTACAACGATCAGGATGAATCTTGGACCATTCCTCTTTACAAAACTGTTGCAGTTCAGCAAGATTGCTGGGTTCACTTACTTATTCTACGCTGTCCTGTGAGTGTTTACATGTTATGGCCATTACAGATATGACAACATGTAATTGTTTGGGTGGTATTAGTTTAAGCAGACACTGTTTACTCATTCTTGCGATTTAAAGCCACACACCTCTCCCAAGACATGACTGTAATTTCACCGGGAGTAGGTACGTCTCCAGCTCGTCTCCATGGAGATGTGACAAATCAGAATTGGAGATTCTGAATTTGAGGTTAGGTTCTCATCCAAATCCATTCTTTGATTACCCACTGCAGAAATAGCATTTTTTTGTGTCGAGCTGGTCATTGGGAGCTTGTTTTATATTGATGGCGACCGTATAGTCCAAAATGTTACGCAGTGTGCCTTTAAATAAAGATCGGACCACATTTTATGACCAATTTAGGCAGAAGTGTAAGAAATTCCAAAGGGTTCACATACATTTTCCTCACACTGTAGATCAAGGGAGGAAAATATCACCATTTATGCCTTCCAAACTGTAGCTCTAAAACGTGAAATGACTCCAAGCCTTTTGTTTTAAATGCACCTCACGGTCAGTAGTTTGTTTTGTTTTAATTTTTTTCTTGCATACCCTTTGAGTCATTCATTTATACGAGTAGAGTACCCCCTACCTCAAGGATTTTGTCAATATTATTACAAAGTGACCAACTAAACTAAGATTATACAGTGTTTAATAGTGTGTTGTGTGAACAATGAAGCCAAAATACTCTCTAAATCAAATTGTTTACTGAAAAACATTATTTGAACTAACTTTCCTCTGAAATTGATATTGAAATTCTGCTCAGTTTTACTTTCTTTTTTCATCTGAAATAATTCCAAGTACCCCCTGATAAGTGCTCATGTACCCCCAGGTCCCCATACCCCTGATTGGGAAACACTGCCTTAAATAACACAAGTTGCAATGAATATTTTACACTTTTTTATGATATACGTCCATAGAAATCAACACTGAACATTTTGAAATAACGCAAATAAATGTCAGAATATATTATCTTTCATTTATTGAACGTTTAATATATATATAATACACAGTGTGTCCAACAAAAAAGAAAGTGTCCACCTGGATCTAACCTCTTAACTCGCGCCTTAACCAAGCTCATTGTGTCCAGTTCACCTCATTTGAAAGCTGAGACCTACATATCTGATCTAATTTTTGCCACTATTTTGTCGAGTTTTCATCACTCTTTTGCTGCACTTTTATCACTTTTTTGCGCGCTTTTTTGTTGCTTTTCTTTGGGTCACTTTTTCATACTATTTTGCTCCAGGTTCATCCTTGCTTTTTTCTCTTTTTTCGTCACATTTTTGTCACTTTTTATTGCGTATTTGTCACTTTTTTGTGCACCTTCATCACTTTTTTTGTCACACTCTTGTTGCTTTCTTTGTTGCTCTTTTGTTGATTTTTATGGGTCACTTTTTCATATTTTGTTGTTGCAGGTTCATCCTTGTTTTCTTCTAATTTCTGTCGCGTTTTGCGTCCGCTTTTTCTTCTCTGATGGCGCAGGCGTATTCCAAGATGACAATGCCAGGATTCATCACAGTGTGAAAGAGTGGTTCAGGGAGCATGAGACAGCATTTTTAACACATGCATCGGCCGCCACAGAGTCCGGATCTTGACCACATTGTGAATCTTTGGGATGTGCTGGAGGAGGCTTTGCGCAGTGGTCGCACTCTCCCATCATCAATACAAGATGATTATTATTATCTTTTGTAGCTTCCCCCCCCTCACCCCACTTTTCTGTCAATTTGTTGTTGAATTTTCGTCACATTTTTGTTGTGTTAGAAGTGCTTTTCTGGCACGTTTTGTCGCTCTTTTGTTGCTTTTTTGTCAGGTTTGCGTCGTCTTTTTTTCACTCTTTTGTCCATTTTTTGTCATGTTTTTGTAGCTTTTATATTTTGTTATTGTTGCTTTTCCAGCACATTTTTGTAGCTCTTTTGTCACTTTTTTGTTACGTCTTCATACTTGTTTCCGTCGCTATTTTGACGCTTTTTTCAAGAAGCTTTTAGGTTTTGGATAAAACCAAACTGGAGAAAATGCGCTCGGTTCAGGTGGGGGTTAAGAGGTTAAGCCCTTTTGTCTTGAGAAATCATTACTAATGCAGGTTTTATCTTCTTCATGTATTGTCAGACACGCTAACAGATTAGCGCAAACACTTATCCTTTTGCTCACCAGTAACACAATGACAACATCTTGTCAGTGCACAGGCTGGATGTGTGAAAAAACATGTGATTTGCTGCAGCCTATACTTAACCAAAGTGTGTGGCTGATGACTGTGAGATTAAATAGGATTAAAGCGCTGTAATCAATCAAAGAACGTTGTGACCTTTTCTATAGTGTTACTGCTCCTCCACTAGTTAAGAGAACCTTTGCATGTAGTAGAGTGCTTCGATATGTGGACTCTTTTCTGGAGCTTGCAATGTGAATGAATGGCTGCTAGAAATGTCATAAATATGGGTACAGTTGAGCGATACCAGTCTGGTATTGAAAAAAAAAAAGTTTAGGTGGTACTGGTATATAAAAAAATGTAAATAAAAAATATTGAAAGCATGTACCGAACAGAAATATCCATCCATCCATCCATCTTTATCCGGGGCCGGGTTGCAGAGGCAGCAGTCTCAGCAGAGATGCTCAGACTTCCCGATCCACGCACACCTCCTCCAGCTGTTCTGCGGGGACCCCGAGGCGACACCAGGCCAGCTCAGAGACATAGTCCCACCAGTGTGTCCTGGATTTTCCACGAGGCCTCTTCCCAATAGGGCATGCCTGGAACACCTCCCGAGGGAGGCGGTCAGGAGGCATCCGGAACAGATGCCCTAGCCACCTCAGCTGGCTCCTTTCAACGTGAAGGAGCAGCAACTCTACACCGAGCTCCTCCCGGGTAACTGAGCTCCTCACCCGATCTCGGAGGGTGCGCCCAGCCACCCTGCGAAGGAAACTCATTTCGGCCGCTTGTATTCGCGATCTTGTCCTTTCGGTCATTACCCAGATCTCATGACCATAGGTGAGGGTGGGAACGTAGATCGATCGGTAAATCAAGAGCTTTGCCCCCCTTCCCTCTTCACCACAACAGTCCGATACAGCGACCGCATCACTGCTGACGCCGCACCGATCCGTCTATCGATCTCACGCTCCATCCGTCCCTCACTCGTGAACAAGACCCCAAGATACTTGAACTCCTCCACTTGAGGCATGGACTCTCCATCGACCTGAAGAGGGGAAGCCACCTTTTTCCGGTGGAGAACCATGGCCTCGGATTTGGAGGTGCTGATCCTCATCCCGGCCGCTTCACACTCGGCTGCAAACCGCCCCAGTGCGCGCTGAAAGTCCTGATTTGATGAAGCCAACAGAACAACATCATCTACAAACAGCAGAGATGAGATCCTGAAGTTCCCAAACCGGACACCCTCCGGCCCCTGGCTGCGCCTAGAAATTCTGTCCATAAAGGTAATGAACAGAACCGGTGACAAAGGGCAGCCCTGACGGAGAACAACACGCACCGGGAACAGGCCTGACTTACTGCCGGCAATGCGAACCAAGCTCCTTCTGCGGTCATACAGGGAACGGACAGCTCTTAGCAGAGTGCCCCGAACCCCATACTCCCGGAGCACCCCCCACAGGGCACCACGAGGAACACGGTCGAATGTTTTCTCCAGATCCACAAAGCACATGTGGACTGGTTGGGCGAACTCCCACAAACCCTCGAGCACCCGATGAAGGGTATAGAGCTGGTCCAGTGTACCACGACCAGGACGAAATCCGCATTGTTCCTCCTGGATCCAAGGTTCAACTATCGGGCAGATCCTCCTCTCTAGCACCCTGGAATAGACCTTACCGGGGAGGCTGAGGAGTGTGATCCCTCTGTAATTGGAGCACACCCTCCGATCCCCCTTCTTGAAGAGAGGGACCACCACCCCGGTCTGCCAATCCAGAGGCACTGTCCCCGACCGCCACGCGATGTTGCAGAGACGTGTCAGCCAAGACAGTCCAACAAGATCCAGAGACTTAAGGTACTCGGGACGAATCTCATCCACCCCCGGAGCCTTGCTACCGAGGAGCTTTCTAACCAGCCCAGTGACTCCTTCTTCAGCTTGATGGCATCCCTTACGTCCAGGCGCCACCACCGGGTTCGGGGATTGCCGCCACGACAGGCACCAAAGACCACAGCTGCGAGCGGCCGCCTCGACAATGGAGGAGGAGAACATGGTCCACTCGGACTCCATGTCTCCAACCTCCCTCGGTATCTGGGTGAAGCTCTTCCGGAGGTGGGAGTTGAAGACCATACTGACAGAGGGATCCACCAGACGCTCCCAACAGACCCTTACAACACATTTGGGCCTGCTAGGTCTGACCGGCTTCCTCCCCTGCCAGTAGATCCAGCTCACCACCAGGTGGTGATCAGTTGACAGCTCAGCCCCTCTCTTCACCCGAGTGTCCGAGAAGAAATATAAAATCTTTATATTCAAGTTTTGATGCTGTTGGTTGTCAAAATTTAAAAGGGAAAAAAGAAGTGACATACAAGTTGAAAAAAAATAAAAACATTTAGAAAAATTTGGGAAAAATGTAAACATTTAGAAAAAATTGGGGGGGGGGGGGGGGGAAATAAATAAATAAAATAAATAAATAAAAAACACATAGAAATATTGAGAAAAAAGTGCCAAAAATTGGGGAAATTTAGATACATGTTTTGGGGGGAAAAAGAAGGTAAATTTGGGGGGAAAAAAATCCTTTCCACATTCCTTTACACAAAAAAAAACCTTTCCACATTCAACCCCCCCCCCCATTTTTAACAACTTCCCCCAGCTGTTAAAAATGGGGGGGGGGGGGTGAATGTGGAAAGGGTTTTTTTCCCCTGCACTTTTGTAGTTAAAGTAAGTTTCTTGGTTGTTTCACCTCAAACAAATGATACAAATGCAAAAGAAATGAAATGGAATAAATTAACAGTATTGTTCTGTTTTATGGTTCTGTTTTATATGACAAATAATTTAGTAAATGTATCGGAAAAAGTATCGTTCAGGTATTGTATCGAAAACCAAGTATCGTTAAAGTACCGGTATCGAAAAAAATGCAACGGTACCCTACCCTAGTCATAAAATGTCTTCGGTAGAATATATTGTCTCCATGGGGTCTCGTTATCCCCATATCCCCCATATGTTTGCAAAGCATGTTGTAGTGGCAGTTTAAATCCACAGCTTGCCACTATAGCTGTTCGGGCATGGCTTAAGCTTGACTCATGTGTCCCAGGATGAAAGTGAATAAACTTAATGTCCAAACTTACAGATGGCGTTATGGATGATTTAATAAGGATGATACTGATTCCAAATTCCACAATTCAATATTCAATGTCATATCACACGGTCAAAAAACTGTTTGGCCTCTAGCCCTGAACAGCTTCCACACTCAATCAGCCACCAACCTAGCACACCTGGCTATGAGGTACAAGGCTCCACCCAACACACCCAAACCAATGACATGATGGTGCAGCATAATCAACCAGGTCATAAATGGCCGTAACACTCCCGGCCCTTAATTATAAGGCAGGAGGACTTATAATTATCAGTAACAAAATTGACCTCATTTAACATAAAGTAGCTATACTGTTTAGTTTTACAATGCTATATTCAGATCATGAGCTTATCAATACAGTTACTTCAACAAAAATATTACATACTTCATATCGATGCAAATAAACATATTCATTACAATCCATATTTATATGCACTGTAGGCTCAGCCAAAGTGTCTGATACCCAACAGGTTTTAGCTTCTATGACAGTGTAGCATTTTTTTTTTTTTTTCATAACCAGTCTTTCCACAGTTCCTGAAGAGTCTTCATTACCTCCATTCAGTAAGGGGTGTCTTTACCGAATTGCCAAGTTTTTGTTGTCCTTTGACTGCATCAACACAATCCATCTTTATGGTGCATCCGGCCCTATTTGAGGTGGTAGTCAACTGATTTTCACACCCTGCTCCACTCATTATTCGGTCTGGTCCAAAACAATCTGTATGGCAGGAATTTCTCTTCTTTTTGGTATAGTGCTGTGCTTTATAGATATGCAGAACTTGGGGGTGTTCCTTGGAGCACACAGAACATCTCAGTTTGTTTTTACAGTCTTTAGCTAAATGACCTCTAATCAAGCAACTAAAACACATCCCTGCTTTTCCTAATATTTTCAGTCTTTCTAGGTGTGGTTTAGAAGCAAACTTGTGACACTGAGTGAAGGTGTGACTTTCTCTACAGTAGAAACATGGTTTGGCAAAAGCAGTGCGTTTTACATTGGGGTCATTTCCAAACTGTATTATTTCTTCTTGGCAAGTATCCACAGCAGCAAAACTACCATTAGAAAACTTAACTGTACTCACATTGGCAGAGACAACTGAACTTTTACGTTTCCTTTTAGAAGCAGATGACTGAATATCTCCAAACACCGGGTCATTTAGAATTCTTGCTTCACGGGTGACGAATGAAACAAGATCAACAAACTTGACTTTGTTGTTTCTTTCTGAAAGGTTAAATGCATGTTCTCTCCACTTCTCTCTGGTTTTATTTGGAAGTTTTGACATCACAACTTTCAAGTTGGTTGGACTATCCAGGTCTTTCATGTAATCCACCTCCTGCATGATGTTACGGCAGCTCACCAGGAATATAGAAAAGCTATTGAAAGCCTTTGCATCCTCTGATTTTATCTCCGGCCATTCCAACAACTTGTCCATTACAGCAGCAGCTATTTTGAAAGGATGTCCATAGTAATCTTCAAGCAAGTGGAATGCTTTTACATATCCCTCAGATGAAGGCATATGTTGACAACTTTTAACCAACATCTGAGGCTCACCTCTTGTATATTGCTCCAAGTAGTAGAGCCGATCGGAATCATTGTCTATGTTTGAGGCAATGACGTGATTGAAGGCATTCACAAAAGATCTGAAGTCAAGAGGGTCTCCAGTGAAAACAGGAACCTCACGCTTGGGGAGTTGTGCCAGTTTCTGAAATTTTAGAAGCATCTCTGTTATGTCCGCTTGACGTTTTAATACTTCCAGAATGACTCTCAAATGTTCAGAGTCCTCAGGAACTGACTCTTCATTTGCAGCATGGTCCACAGGAACTGATTCTTCATTTGCAGCATCAACCAAAATAGAGACCAAAACATCCCCATCCACTTGTGTATCCACATCTGCAAGATAATGTTCTTCACAGGAACCCAAAACTTCATCAAAGTCATTCACTACTTGAGTTTTTGCTGTATGATTCTGAATCAACAAGTCTTTAATTCCAAGTCTTCTTTCTTTCAAGTAATGGTCAGACTTTGCTTCAATTGTTCTTTCAGCAAACTTTGGCAACATCTTGTGGTAGTTCTCTGTATCCGCAGTAGCTCCACATGGTTCTTCACCCATTGCTGGTTTGGGAAATTCAAACAAAGAACCTAAGAAACTATACCCAATGGAGAACCAGGAACAACAGTTGCTCTTCCACATGTTAAAATGCATATGCATCTTCATCAAAAAGTCTTTTGCGGGTTTTAGTGGGAGTTTGCAGCAGATGTTCCAAACAAACACCACTATCACAACAAATCCAATGTCCATTTGTTCCATTGTATCCATAGAAATTCAGCAGCCAAGTTTTTTGACTTAGTGTAGTGGCAGTTTAAATCCACAGCTTGCCACTATAGCTGTTCGGGCATGGCTTAAGCTTGACTCATGTGTCCCAGGATGAAAGTGAATAAACTTCAATATTCAATGTCATATCACACGGTCAAAAAACTGTTTGGCCTCTAGCCCTGAACAGCTTCCACACTCAATCAGCCACCAACCTAGCCCACCTGGCTATGAGGTACAAGGCTCCACCCAACACACCCAAACCAATGACATGATGGTGCAGCATAATCAACCAGGTCATAAATGGCCGTAACACATGTCATTCTAGTACTGTATTAGTTGGACGCTATCACAAGTTTATGTTTCGGGAAGTGCCAGAATGTGCACTGTACTAAAGTCCGTATACAGTTTTATTTCAAGACTTTATTGCCTTTATCAACCTGTCATCACTGAACCCGGGACTTTCATGTTGTGGCGCAAGAGTGCTAGTCTGCTTGAATATTTTCTCGGACACCTTAACATTGTTTGGCTTTTGTAGCTTTTAATCTGTGTAGGCAACTTAATTCCAATTCTTCTATTGGAATCACTAATGAAAATTCTTACAAATAAAATAATAATAAAACAGCTGAATCTTCTACGTCGCGTTGGCTGCTTTGTGATTTTATTTGGACGCGCACGTGCTAATAGTCCACCCATTTAAGCTCCTGTTTTAAATGCGTGACGATTGTTTCCAAAGTGTGAAAACACCCGGTGACTTGTGATATTATGTTGGCGACTTGGCATTTCAGGATCTTCACAAAACTACTAGTGCTCGTGTTTATATTGCAAAGGTGAGAAGAGATGTGTGGTGTTTTCATCCAGACTGGTGAAACAGAGACTAGTTTTTGTTTTTGCGGTTTCCTTCCTCCTCCTCCTCCTCTCGCATTCATTTTTGTGGTTGTTGCATAAGTGTTCAGCGAGATTCACACCACAGAATGCTGCCTCTGTCTGTGAGCTGCACTAATCTTCATGTCCCGGTGCATTTGAGGAAATTAGCCTTGGTTTTGAATCGCTGACTCTTTAATACAGATCATGAGCCCCTGCTGTACCAGTTTGAAGCTGCATAACTCTCCTACGCTTGAAAAGGCATTAACCTCATTGTCTGTCTCACAGTCATTGTTTTGGTTTTTGGTGCATAATCTCACAGAAGCTCAGAGATTATGATTTTTGTACTGAACTTGCTTAATGTTATTACACAATGTGGGTCTGCGGTCTGAATACACCAGTAGACATTATGTAGCCTAATGTAAAGCAGCGCCAGTCTGTTTTCAGCCCGAGTAGCTGTCGCTCAGAAGTTGCACACCATAACCATGTACTGTTGTGCTCAAAAGTTTGCATACCCTGGAATATTTTTTGATATTTTTGGCCATTTTTCAGAGAATATGAATGATAACACTAAAAGTTTTTTTTTTTTCACTCATAGTTAGTGGTTGTGCGAAGCCATTTATGGTCAAACAACTGTGTTTGTTCTTTTTAAATCATAAGGTAATTAAAACATAATGACCTTGATTAAAAGTTTACATACCCCAAATTTTAAAGCAGTACCAAAGCAGTAAGTAACATGTTTACCTTAATAAATCCTTTTCGTAGTCCCTCTGGGGGTAATACAAGTGTTAATGGGATGATTGGGAGGTCTTTCATCTCCCCCAGGTATCTCTGGCTAGAAAACCACAATTGCAAGTTTGCCTGCACTGGGTCGGAGCTAGGGTGACCAGATGAGTTGCCCTGAAATTCGGGACGGGGGGGGGTCGTGCTTTTTTTTAATTTTTTTTAATCATATGCCACATTCACAATTATGCACCTTATGCACGACTGCAAATAGGAAATTATTTATAAACGACTGCATTGTCCTATTTATCTTTGGCCTGTCCACACGCCAATAAGCTCATCAATAGATATATAATGGAACTTCTGATTGAAAGTAGCCCTAGAAATCCTTTGGAGTAGAGTTCATCTGGTTTTATGACAGACAGAATCAGTGCAGCCTCGTACTGCTCAATGCGTTTCGCGCGCAGCTCTGACACCTGCGTCACAGAGCATCTCTCTCCCTTTTGCCTTCCCCCTCAGCTCATCACAACCTTTCACACTTTCACAGGACAGAGAGTTGCATTTGTCCCACTGTTAAGTGAACAGAGAGAAAGAGAGAGGAGAGAATGTGCCGCGGTCCCGCTGTAGCGCGCTGCGATCAAAGGGCTGCGCTCCATGCTTTAAAAAACGTGAGGCATTTACGCACATGTTTCTAAGCGCGCTCCCCCCGGTCCCGAGCAGGAAACAGGTTGGGGACCCCTACTTCAGAACATTCTTCAGAGCACAGTTTTTGTTGTAGAGCTCATCTACATCAAGCCCCTCTGCCATTTTAACAGCGCACACAGCACTTTCGACATTCTAAAAATATTTTTCGGGACAATTTGGGTCGGATTCGGGATTCGGGACGAGAGCCTGGATTTCGGGACTGTCCCGAATTTTTCGGGACGTATGGTCACCCTAGTCGGAGCAGCAATACACACTAATGGAATCACAAAGAAGAAACTAACAGGCTAACGGGCAAAGCTAACTGTGGACTAGCGCCACTTAAACAGTATTTAAAGCCAAGTTTGAGTGAAAAAAATTATCTCCATTGTGTAATTGGATGTACAATATCCCTCTCTCCCCTTGTCTTTTCTGTCAGTGTAGTATTTACTCTCATGGACAATTAATAAGTAAAAAAACACAACATGCTACAACACCTGCAGTGGTGCTTATGGCCTTTAGGGGCACGAGTTACTTAGTACTGCTTTAATGCTGTATATTGCCTTCTTTAACGTCAATGACAGCTTGGATTTTTGTGTGGATGGGCCTCTTTATTTCCTCTGATGGCAAAACTGGCCATTCTTTATGGCAAAAAGCTTCCAGTTCCTGTAAATTCCTGGGCTGTCTTGCATGAACACGTTTGAGCTCTCCCCACAGTGGCTCAATGATATTGAGGTCAGGAGACTGAGATGGCCACTAACGGGACCTTCACTTTATTCTGTTTTAGCGAACGAGAGGTCGACATGGCCTTGCGCTTCGGATTGTCATCATAACGTCCGAGTGCATGAAGTGTATCGTAGGATTATTGGGCCGTTCACTACTTCATTGCTCATTGTTTGCTATGAAGAATAGTCTTCTCTCCTGATTGGTTGAAGAGTTGGGTTTATTGGGCATTTGACCAATTTTGAATTCCACTGGGCAATCGCAATTGTGATGTTGATAATAGGTGTGATTTAGGTGATGCAATGTCCTGTGTGAACAAATAAAAAAGTCTGTCTCCAAAAGGATTCATCTCGTTTAAAATGTACAAACAACGTTATTTCAACCGCTACAAACATGTTTATTCTTCAGTCTTCTATATATTTTTGTCCATAATTACACGCAGCGGCCCTGCGACCGCTCTCCAGATCTTTAGCTTGGTTTAGTCAGGAGTAACTTGGAGGATGATGCTTTTGTGCCTAGTTTGAGTTGATGGAGAAAACTGGCCAAATTTTGAAAAACATTTCAGCAAGGCTGCAAATGGACCAACAGTGGGTTTTAGGGGATCTATTTTTTTCATAAATTAAGCAGACATCCATGAAGTATAAGACAACTTGGGTATTTAATCTTCATTTGATGTCTCATAAGAATATGGTTCCAGATTGTCGTCTTTTGCTAAGAAAGAGAATCTGACTATAGCCATATATATTAGCTGGGGAACAAATTTTGAACTAAAGTAGGTTGTAAATGTATGTTTTGTTGCTGTAACAGAAGAGCCCACTGAATTAAAATGTTTTGCAGATGACACGTGTAATTTGCAACCATGACAACAACTGCTCCACAGACGCGTAGTACATTTTCATCCATCATGTGCCTCACCTGCAAGAGGAGCACCCTGTCAAGAAACAGTTAATGAATTGGCCTAATGTCCGTGTCTGTAATATTGTAGTAATCACGTTTATTACAGTTGGGTCATAATGTTTGTCTGTGCGCTTGTGTTCGCAGCGAAGTGACGATGAAGCAGTGGTCGACCATGGCGGGACGAGATCGCAGCAGGGCACCAACTTTGAGCAGGAAGACGTCGATGGTAAAGGCAGAAAGAACACAAATGCTCCGAGCGGGTAATAGCGTTTGGAGCGGAGTTTGCCCACGCTGTGGACGACTGTCCGTACAAACCAATGCTTCCCTCTTGACAGGATTTTTTTTTTTTTCATATTTAAAAAGAGAGAAGTTGGAGTGGGAGGCAGAGAGTGTGGGGGAGCTTCATAAGTAATTCCACAGTTACAGAACACCGACAATCAAAACACAAACTGACTGTGAGAGTACTAGCTGTTCAGCTGTTTCCTTTTTCTCACGAGGTTCACATATCTGCATGAGAAGAACGGATTACAGTGGTTTACAAAGAATGCATGGACAAATCAAGTTCTGATAAAAAAATAAAATAAACCTGGACTCGCGAGTGGAGTGGGCAATGTGAAACCTTCTTGTCCCGGGGCCCAGCAATGTCGACACACTTGTGCTTGGCCAACACACTAAAATTACTGGAAAAGTACATGCATTCCCTTAGTTTGCAAAGACTTGAACAGACTTCAGAATTCAAAGCATGAGACTTGGATTTGAGGCCGATGACTTGGTTCAAGTCAAATCTATGGTTCGTAGGCAGTGGCGGTCAAAGTACCTGATGTCAGTACTTGAGTAAAAGTACAGATACCACTGGTCAAATATTACTCCACTAAAAGTGTCAAATCATTACTTGAGTACACCGTTTTTCCATACTGAGATATGTTCTTACCTGAGCTTAGACGAGTTGATGCGTACCTGTTTGGTCTTTACGCGTGCGCTCAGTCACACAAAAAGACCAAAGATGTTGTTAGCATTTAGCCTCTCCTCCTCTCCTCTATGGGGCCAAACGGGGGTGAAGTTAGAAGTGACCAAGCTCTTCCATGTTTCCCCTATTTAAATACGGTTACATGAGTAGTTACACAGTCCAAGTATAGTTACATAAAATGAAACGTGTCGATTTTATAATAAAAAGAGGTAAAAAGAGGTACTATATTGTAAGGCCTAATAACACCTTAAATGAATAGGCCACCGTTTTTACATACTGAGATATGTTCTTACCTTAGCTTAGATGTGTTCATTTGTACCTGTCTGGTCTTCACGTGTGTCTTCCGTAACGTAAACACAGCACAGACAGCGTTAGCATTTAGCCTCTCTCTTCTCCTCTATAGCTCCCAACGAGGTGAAGATAGAAGCTACCAAACTCTTCCACGTTTTCCCTATTTAAATATGGTTACGTGAAGTGTTACACTACAAAGTATATTTACACAAAATTAAACAATGTGGATTTTCTAAGCGGATAAAAAGGGGAACTATATTGTAAGGCGTAATAATACCAGGAGTAATTCGGCATCCGCACAGTAAAATCACTGCACGGATGCCGAATTACTCCGGGTATTATTACGCCTTACAAAGATCGTACCAAAGTTAACCACATGTACAGCAACACACTGACTGCGTCAATCTGGCTCTCCACTTCACCCTGAAGCATCTGGACTCACCAGGAACCTACGCCAGGATCCTGTTTGTGGACTTCAGCTATGCCTTCAACACCATCCTCCCTGGACTGCTACGAGACAAGCTCTACCAGCTCAACGTGCCCGACTCCCTCTGCAGGTGGATCACTGACTTCCTGACGGACCGGAGTCAGCACGTGCGGCTGGGGAAGACCGTCTCGGACACTCGGACTACAAACACTGGAACTCCTCAGGGCTGTGTACTTTCCCCCTGGCTCTTCTCCCTGTACACAAACTGCTGCACCTCCAGTCACCAGTCCGTTAAACTGATCAAGTTTGCGGACGACACCACCCTCATCGGGCTGATCTCGGACGGTGATGAGTCCACCTACAGGAGAGAGGTGGACCGGCTGGCGTCCTGGTGCAGCCACAACAACCTGGAGCTGAACGCCCAGAAGACAGTGGAGATGATCGTGGACTTCAGGAAAGACACAGCCCCACCGTCCCCCCTCGCCCTGACAGACTCTCCCACCCCCATCTCCATCGTGGACTCCTTCCGTTTCCTGGGCACCACCATCACCCAGGACCTCAGATGGGAGCCGACCATCTGCTCCCTCATCAAGAAGGCCCAGCAGAGGATGTTCTTCCTGCGGCAGCTGAGGAAACTTAAGCTGCCAACCAAGATGCTGGTGCAGTTCTACACGGCCATCATCGAGTCCATCCTCACCTCCTCCATCACCGTGTGGTACCCCGGCGCTACAGAACGGGACAAGCATCGACTGCAGCGCATTGTGCGTGCTGCTGAGAAGGTGATTGGCTGCGCGCTCCCATCTCTCCAGGACCTGTTCACCTCCAGGACCCGGAGGCGTGTGGGTCGGATCACAGCTGACCCTTCTCACCCTGGACATGGACTATTCACCCCTCTCCCCTCGGGCAGGAGGCTACGGTCTATCCAGACCCATACCTCCCGCCACTTGAACAGTTTTTTCCCCTCCGCCATCAGACTCATGAACAATAACAAGACCCAATAACCCAGTTACAGACTCATGGATGTATCTGCACTTGCACTGTGTGGTGTGTCCACACTTAGACACGCTGCTATCACTTAATCACTTTATTACTTTATCACTTTATATGCCTACATCTGTTAATACAATCCCGCTGTTGTTCAATGTCAAATTGTTGTTGTCTATATGTCACTTTATTTTATCTTATTTATTTAATATTTTTCACGCATGCCCTTAATAGCCTTATAGTTTTAAAGTTTTTAGCTTATTTTTATCTTAACTGTGTTATATGTTCTATGTCGCACGTTTGCACCGACAAAAATTCCTAGTTTGTGAACCTGTTCTCAAACCATGGCAATAAAACCCATTCTGATTCTGATTCGGGGACAAGCCTTCTTAAATGATTGTGAGTCATTGGCATTCCATAGCGTCACTGACAAATATGTGGCCAACTTTTAATTTTTACTTTAGAGCCTTTGTAGAAATGTACTGTGGAGTAGAAAGTTCCTCAACATAAATACAAATTGTAATTATCGCAAAGACTGCAGTTATTTTATTTGTTTTGAGACACATTTACTTCCACGCCTCCCTCACTCTGTCCCAGGATAACTTCAGCTACATAACCGTGCATTACAGTGTATACGCGTGCATAGACAGTCTAATTACTTGCGTGACCTCACCGATGTCTCTACCTCCACAGGACACAGGACTCTGTATATCGGCGTGCACGTTCCCCTGGGCAGCACCAGACAGAGGAGCCACCGCAGGCACCGGCACCATGGAAGCCGACATCACAAGAGACGCAGCATGGAGCGCGCCCCGACTCTGGTCGAGGGACGGGAGTCTCCTGTTTATGGTAACAACAAAACACAGAAGAATTAAAATAATGAAAAAGATAAAAACAGCATTCTCCATATTATTAAAAGGCTGTTTTTAAAGGGGGTATTATGCATAATCGACTTTTTAGAGCTTTTTACCGTGTTGCGATGACGCTCTCTTATCAAAAACATATCTGGAGCTGTGTTTCGAGCCACTAGCGCATCTTCGAGTAATCTTTGAATTTTCACCAGTGGCTATTTGTTTTATATTTTGTTTCAGCTGTTTTAGATAAATATTGCATTTTCTAACCAACAAAGTATAAAACAGATGTGTTAGAGATTATTACCAAATACCTGCAAAAAGCATATTACCCCCTCTTTAATGAAACTACCACATTTGTTTGCAGACACCCCGTCCCAGCGAGTCCAGTTCCTGTTGGGCGTGGAGGACGAGGACGAAGAGCACACGCCTCATGACCTGTTCACAGAGATGGATGAAATCTGTGTGAAGGACGGGGAGGATGCGGACTGGAGAGAGAGCGCCCGGTAAAGCTTATTTTCATGATGTGGCACCTACAGCCGGAGTGACCTACATGTGTCGTCTGTAAACGCTGATTGAATGCAGTGGTCATGGAGCGATTCCACTTATGCTGATGAGCAGTGTTTCAGTATCAGCGTTTCAATCACATTTAGTATTTTGAATTCTTTTGCCATCAAGACAACAGTGTTATGACGTGCTATTTATAGTAGTTTTAGAAGTACCTTGGTGAAAATGTAATATATTTAAGTGCTCTAGATTAAAGTAAATTATTACTGTGTTTATGAAGTGTACTAGACCAATATATACACAAAAACATACTTATCACTAAATGTACTCTGTTAATAGTACTGTGTTTGGTATTTATATTGAATATATCAAACACAGGGTCCAATAGTACACTGATATACTGTAATATATCTAAACTAGTTTTAACAAAAATACAGTGAAACTCTATTTTATATCATTTTTAATTATAAAGATATGTTTTAATACACTTTGATTTTGTGTTCCAAATACAGAGTTAACTAAATGGATTTTTATCAAAAAGTGTACACTATGATGCTAACTTCCTAGACTGTTTCCTCTCCTAGTTTTATTCCTATGGGGTGTTAGCCATGACTCATTGAAATAAAAAAAAGCTGTTGGATTGTTTTTATTCTATATAATATAATATTATATTATATTATATTATATTATGTCTTTTTTATATGTTAAAAACTTTAGTTTACTCAGAATGCAAATACTTCACTAGAGGAGACTTCTGTGTTTATAATAAATGCCAATGTTTTTGCTAAGTTTTTGTTGCTCTTTTGTGGCTTTTTATGTCACTTTTGGACGGTATTGTGTTTTGCGTTTTCATGCTCGTTTTCTTATTGTTTTTGTCGCTATTTTGACGCTTTGTTCAAGAAGCTTTTAGATTTGGGTAAAGCCAAACTGGAGAACATGTGCTCTGTTCAGGTGGGGGTTAAGAGGTTAAACAGACTGTGAGGACATTGGTGTTTTGAATGTATTTATTGTAGCACATGTTGATTGTGGTGTTGTGTCTGTGCATGCGCTGTTTTTATTGGGCCCGTACTGGCACGGATAAATAAAGTGAATTTGATTTCATTTTGAAATACTATTACACTATAATACTTGCTCTTTTATGCTTTTTGTGTCATTAATGGATCAACAAACTTGAATGGCGGACGGATTCTTTATAGAATCATCAAACATCTTTTTTTGCACCATTCCATCATCATCACAGTATTGAACATATTTTATTTACATCAAAACATAAGAAGCAATTAAATGAGTAGAAGCAAGTCAAAAGCAGATATATGAAACTAAATGTTGGACGGGACGTGACTGAGAGATTTGATTGCCGCTCGGACAGATGGCCCGCCTGTGTGCCGTCTGCTGGCCTCCGCTGAAGCCATCTCAAACTTGTGTTGCAGGTGGCTCAAATTCGAGGAGGACGTGGAGGATGGCGGCGAACGCTGGAGTAAGCCCTACGTGGCCACGCTGTCCCTGCACAGCCTGTTCGAGCTGCGCAGTTGTATCATCAACGGCACCGTGCTCCTGGACATGAGGGCCAGCACCATTGAGGAGATAGCAGGTAAACACATGAAAGGAAGTGTGGGGACATGAAGAGGAATGCTACTCAAGTCATGTGCACTGTACCCAACACAAAAGTAAATATCAAGTTCCCCTCCTCTTCTCCTGACTGGGCCTGAAAGCCACTCCTAGTTTGCAAAATGAGGAGAGTGAGAGAGAGAGCACAATTTCAAAAGTAATCCATCAAGCTCCCACCTCCTCTCCTGATTGAACCTGACAGACACAGGAGAGCTCGTCTCATTGGTCAAAGTGATGGCACTGGGGATTCTGATTCAGCAAAGGAAGGGACTTTGGAAAAATATTATTATTTAGTATTACTTACTTTACGTCAAATTACAGGACAGGTAGTCTATTATTATACGTAATCTATTAAATTGGTAAAACATTTAAACTCATCACTTTAAATTGTGGTATATTTGAATAATAATTCAAATATCAAAGTCAGCCTCATTGTCAATTTTACCTTCTTAGTTTTTATATTTTACCCCACTTGTTTATTTGAGCAGCTAAAAAAAGAGACAAATATTTAAAACACAGGAAAAAATAGATTGTACGCTCAAAAGGAGTTGGTTGAAGTTATGTCGACTTACCCCTGGCCTTTCAACAAAACATAAAGCTGCAGTTTGTGCCGTACATTCTCAAAGTTGGCTTATACTCTGTATACTCATGCATAACAAGCTCAGCATGAGCGTTTGCTGGCCTGCACATACACTGTTTATGATTGTACACAGAAATGTAAGAGAATAGAAAGAAAATATAAAAACAAATAGTTTAATTTACATTATGGATATGGAGCTAAGTCTAAAATCTAAATATGTATACACAATAAAGCTCAACAGTCCCACCTGCCCGATGGTGCTGGAAGTGAAAATCCCTTTCAAAATCTACAGCCTTTTCGAAAAGAAAAAAAAAAGAGCAATGGCAGCTATGTTGTTGCTCGTGGACATAAAACACACAATTTTAGATTTATTCAGAACTTTATAAATCGAAATGTCATAAAAAAAAGAAAGTATTTTCAAGTATTTTATATTTTCTTTCTTTTCTTTCCGCCATGGCCAGTAGTTCGCACAAGCCTGATCAGCCTCTGGCATGACTTCCCAACAGCTGCCTCCCTAAAGGCAGCAGTGAAAAGATTGTATGAAGAGTGGGATCTTGAGCTGATGATTAAAACGTTATTTACCTTTACAATTTTTCCTTTATAGTGATTGCCCTGTAAGAAAAAAAAAGGGTTGCTTTGAACTTGGAATGAGACGGTAGAGCTATTTCAAACCTGTTCATAGTTTTCATGTGACATCTTAGTACCTAGATGTCAATATTATCTTGAAGGCAGAATTTAAATGAGACTTTCCTTTGGTTAATGTTCAAGGAAAGGAAAATGCAAAGAGAGAAAACTACAAATACTGTACTGTGCCCGTAATGCTTAGACTCTTGGCTCATACATGGTAATAAACCCACACACATTCGTAGCTGTAGTTATTACAGTAGCTACTACTCTGAGTGTAGTTGTTGCCATGTCATACATTACCCATAACTCCCTGTGGTTCTTTGTTAGATATGGTTTTGGACCACCAGGAGCTGTACGCACCGCTGGGAGATGAACTCCGGATGAAAGTGAGGGAAACACTCCTGAAGCAGCACCACCATCAGAAGAAGAAAGCCCTGGCGAACCGCTTACCCATCGTACGCTCCCTCGCAGACATGGGGCGCCGGGCCTCTGACCTTCATCTAGACAAGAACAGTAAAACTTTATGTAGAATGCCTTTTTGTGTGGGTGACGGCGACACTAATCCTGCGTTGTTGTTTGTTAGTTTTTTCTTACTTTTAATGACTTTTCACTAAACCATTTCCTCAACAAAGTGCTTAATGTCTTAGTGATGCATTTTACTTTACAAACATTTCAAATCACAGTGTATATGATTCGCTGTGGTCTTTTGCAGGTCAGCTGACAGCGTCTCAGTCCCAGTTGTCTGCCCCCGATGGGAAAAGTGATGTCAGTCGAGAGAGCAGCTGTTTGGACCTGAGCAAGGTGTAGTTTACTGTCCGCGGGATCAGACAGTTTTCAGGCCTCCTTTGATTACTTCTGCTTTTGTATGCAGCAGTCTGACACTAACTTTGAATGCATTGTAGAAGTGCAATTTTGATAAAAGAAGAAATGAATAAGCAAAAACTCAAATTTCATAGTGCACACGCTGCACAGTAAAAAAAAAACATTCCAGTGAGACCCATTCCATTGCTTTCATGTATAGTTGCTGTTTTTGAACTTAATTTAAAGTCCAATAAATTGAACCAACTGGATCATGTTGAATTAAATGACAGAAACGTTAAGCTTCTTCACAGGCCGGGTCTGACTGTGTCCCGAGATCTAACAGAGGGTTCACATAACCGTGTACAGGTGTTTCAAATGTGATTTTTAATTTTTTTTTCTCCATCATTAAAGGTGCATTACACAACTTTTTATGTGAAAAAAAAAAGTTGATATTTGTATTTCACCTTGTAGTGACCCAGTGGATGTATAAGTGGTCAGCATGGCACCTTTACTTTCGATCACGGCAGTCTCTACAATGCTCCAGGATCGAATGTTTTGTAGGTTTTCTGGTGAGAGGGTCCGTCCGGAGTGAAAACCTTCCAAACAAGTGATCCTGGAGCGTCCTAGAGAGCACTGTGATGGAAAGTAAAGGCGCCATGCTGACCACTCATACAGGCATTGGTTCACTACAAAGTCAAATATGCACAAATATCAACTTTTTTTTCTCATAAAATGTTGCATAATGCACCTTTAATGTAAGTTTGAGGCTGTTTTTCATATGTGGGATATTACATTCTTGCAAATAAAGAAAAACTGAGGGGTATTTTCCTAGTTGAATTAAAGGTAAAATAATAATAATTACAAAATACCTCAAAAGATTTTGTAGAAAATACCCAAGTTGTATGAACAAAATGGGCTGACAGTTAAGCATTGAACTGTACAGACTTGAACTCATTTCAGTGATTGTTTTACCGATTGTTGATAGTAATTGAAATTTTTATTCATTGTACAACCCTTGTCTGTACTTTATTTTAAAGGCCCTGTACCTGATATGTTTCCCCTTATAGTGGAGTGAAATTGGTTGTGTCCTCCTTTCGTAAATGGTAAAATAATACACTGTGCATCTAATTACACAGATTTAATTTTTGCTCAAGAATTAGCTACAGTGACCATGAAAACTAACCCTTTTGGAGAATTGATATATTTAAATTGGTATATCTGCATTCGGAAAGTTAAAAATGACTATAATGACAATTTAAATGTTGACAAAAAATTAGGTATAGGGCCTTTAAGTATCACCCTTAAAATAATAGGAATGTGCTGTATACTTCGTATCCCACAGTATTCATTCTTTTTACTCTTTCACATTCACATTAGAAATATACTTAATGATCCTTCTGACAGCCATTGGGGCTAGGATTTAATAACCATCTGAAATCGAGGCTGGATTAGGATCAGAACAGCGCTCAGTAATATTTATCACAGATCGTTATCACATCACACAGAACAAAGAACAATTTGTATAATCTATATTCAGCCTATGGTCTTATGTGTGCAGGTTTAATGTCCCATTAAATGTTTTAACATTTCCATATAGTGATCCGGGCTTTATATCAAGAATGAACTTAGTGAACCACCACACGCCCCACAGAGCAAAACACTGGTGCTTCAAAGTTGTAATGATAAAAGTATTACATGTATGGATTCAGTCTTATGATTAAAATTATTTAGGACACAGTAGCATTTCTCTTTCATGCTATAATTAGGAGGAAAAGGACAAAACACTTCAGCCCTAATTTCTGAGCATAAAACACAGATACCATCCAAACATGTATGAATGAAACAGAACGCAACTAGGCAAAGGTTTTCCAGGAGAGAGAAAGATTACATCTTGATCTCTGATGTGATCACCACACATTTGGAATGCATGGAGATGGAAGATGATGTAATTGTAATTGTGAAGCAGCAGCTGCGTTTTTGCAAGTCATGGCCTAACAGCGTATGAGTCTGAACAGTTGTGTCTGCGGGGAACAAATAACGCTCCTGTCAAGATGTGTCCAGTCCTACATAATTATCACTGCAAAATTAACACTTGCTCATGCCCAGGAGCCGCTGCACAATGTGCGTCAGTGAGCAGACCACAGTCGCATAAGAGGATCTGTCCACATGGCTTTTAAAAAGAACTGTTACTGCTGCTGCATTATTGTTTCTCAACTTATGCAACAGGTCAAAGTGTCCAGCCTTTTTCATAACAGTGTTTCACTATGTGGGTTATGTGAGTGATGGTGTTTTATGTAAAGCCAAACAGGGTATTTTTAGGTTTGGTTTGTTGTGATATTTGAAAAAGAGGAAACGGTCGAGACGGTCTGTTTTACCACACAGCAACTTTAAACAACACAAAGACAAGTTGGAACACTTTATTGCACAACTGAAAGGTTTACTGTCCAGCATTTACAGTGCTTCCCTTTGGAGACTATGATGACCCTGTGAACTCAAAATAATCTAGACTCTAGACTATGAATTCATGTTGCAAATTGTACTTTTCTATTCTTTTATAATCATATCATAAGCTTAAAAAAGGGGTCAAATAAGATAACTTACATTTATACAGTTGCTGTTCCACCAAACTTTTGGCAGAAGTATGAGGGACCACACAGTATGTCCTGATTTGAGGCTCATATATTCCTGAAAGTTTCATCATGATCCTTTTGCACCATTGTCCTGTTATGACGAATAAACCAACGCAGGAGATTATGTGAAGGGAGTTCAAGTCTATAGTCACTAAACTACTTATGGTCATCATCAAAATCACAAAGTATACATTTTTTCAAACAAATATTGTGATGGCAAATTGATTATTTCAAAATGAAAATGTAATTCAAAGTGCACATTCTGGACACACACAGGAGAGGGGGAGTATGAAAGGAGAATAGCATGTTTAACCTCTTACCCCCACATCAACCGAGCACATTTTCTCCACTTTGCCATTACCCAGATCTAAAAGCTTGTTGAAAAAAGTGTCAAAATAGTGAAATGTAACGCAACAAAAAAAGTGACAAAAAAGCCGCAAAAGAGTGTCAAAAAAATGACAAAAAAGTGACAAAAACACGTCAACAAAAAATGAATCAGTTTTGCCGGTCTTAGCTTTCAAATAAGGCATTACACTGACCAAACTTACCAGTCAAGAAGCTTTTAGACTTTGGTAAAAACGAACTGGAGAAAATGCACTCGGTTTATTTATTTATTTGCTTGGGACAGTGCATGTTAATGAACATACAAGGGACTCATGCATGTAAACACGCCACACCGGATTGTAGCCTTGGGCTAATTTGCATCTGTTGTCCCACACTCGCATTCATCCTGGCTTATTGTACATGTTTTTAGTGGTGGGGAAACCATAAGGTGGTGGAGGCGGGGGGCAAGAGGTTAATATAAAAAAGAGAATATTTTGTTGGTAGTACTTTAGGATCGTAAATATATCCTAAATAATTGCTGTGATTATACTTACAGTGTTCAGTAGCTATGCATTTTTCTTACACTTGTCATATTGTGATCCTGTTGCTCACTAAAATTGAATAATTCAGTGTTACTATGTGACTTCTAGCTTCATTGTCAAAAACGTTGCTCTCTCAAATCAGACGCAGCTATTAAACTAATAAAGTGAGCCATGGGTCCTTTCATGTATGTTGTCGAATCATGTTTATGAAACAGTATTATGTTTATGTCTTATTTTGTCCAGATACACTTTATGAAGAAGATTCCCGTTGGTGCTGAGGCCTGTAATGTGCTGGTGGGAGAGCTGGACTTTTTGAACAAACCGGTGGTGGCGTTTGTCCGACTGTGCCCCGCAGTTCTGCTCGTCGGAATGACAGAGGTCCCTATTGCTACAAGGTGATTGCTCTACTTCCTACATGCATCATTAAACAAAAAAATCATATGCATAATGTCGTTTTTTTTGCAGGTTTCTGTTCATTCTTTTGGGTCCCATCGCGAGAGGACCTCAATATCGGGAGATTGGCCGGTCCATTGGAACACTCATGACAGACGAGGTACAGGTTTACTGGATATTTTGTTTCAGCTGTTTTAGATGAATATTGTATAGTGATAAAGATATTTCCAAATACTTGCATAAAGCTTAACCTCTCTTTAACTCCTCTGAAGGGGACCATTATATTACAACATGATAAAAATAAAATGATCGGCCCTTACCCACCGTCTTAACCGAGCACATTTTCTCCAGTTCGGCTTTACGCAAATGTAAAGGCTTCTCGACTGGAGAGTTTATAGACTATAGGCCAGGGTAACGCCTCCTTTGAAAGACCTACAAAAATGATCTAAGATTTTTCCATTGTCGCTACGTTGTCGACACTTTTTCGTCGTATTTTTGGTGCTATTTTGTCACATTTTTTGTTGCGTTTTCATCACTTTATTGTCCCCTGTTTTGCTGAATTTTGTTTTCATCTTCATTTATGTCTCATTTTTGTCACCATTTTGAGCTTAAGTCAAGCCGGAGAAAATGTACTTGGTTAAGGCGGTGGTTAAGTGGTTAGCAATGAATTTTTATTTAATCTTTTGATTTCCAAAATGATATACAGTACAGTAAGTATTATTTATCTTTTTCAGGTTTTCAGCGATGTTGCCTACAAAGCGAAAGACCGGAACGACCTTATCGCTGGGATTGATGAGTTCCTCGACCAAGTAACAGTGCTGCCCCCAGGAGAATGGGACCCGTCTATACGTATTGAGCCACCAAAAAATGTCCCTTCCCAGGTCAGACGCTCTATACCCCAGAACACATTCTGATGCAGATTTACATAGAATAGCTAAAACTTACAGGAGGGTTGTTTTTTACTCACAGGAGAACAGGAAAAAAGCAATCTTTTAGCCAATGGCTTAGCAGAAGGAGACGAAGGCCACGGGGGTCCTGAACTGCAGCGGACTGGAAGGTGGGTACAGTATGTGCTTTTGTGTGACAACTGTGTTAAAATCTCGTAACTCACTCTTTTCCCCTTTTGAATAGTCGTAAGTGCTCAAACTGGTGTCTGTAAAGGGAGAAATGTAGAAACCTTTATTTAAGTACTGTACAAAATGTTAAGTGAGTATTGTAATGACAAATAACACCTACAGCGTTTGATCTAGAGGTTCCATATTCATTTCCCAACAAAGTGCACAACTGTCTGGTGTGGGCCCCGCTATTCCTGGGTAAACTTGTTCACTATAGTCAGAAAGTGGTCTCTATGGAAACCGCCTGCCTCCAGATCTCTATTATCAGCTCTACTTTTCCATCACGGAGACATCTCACACTCATCTGAGCTCAAGGAGTGCAGCATCAAGAGGCTATCAGGAAAAAAAGCCCCAACAAGTTAGACAAACTCAAACACATAATGTAGTTATGTTCAGGTTTAGGTGAGAACTCTCTGCTCTCTTCATTACAAAAGCTGTTTCTTTCAATACTTTCTTTTGTATTATTTTTTAATCATTCAAAAAGCTTCCAATATAATAACTCACAAACCCACTCCCACATATTTCAGAAAGTAGAGCTCAATGTGCCAAACCTCTGCTGGGTTTTTGACACATGACCTTTAACTGTTATCAACGCCATTTTGAGGACATCTATGGTTTAAAATTGAGGTGGAGGCTCCATTCTGAATTCTAGTGTAGACTCTGCCTTTTCATTTGAAAAGTGCAGATGGTTGGATCCAGTTCATGTAGGGTGGCCAGATTTCCCAACTTAAAAACTGGGACAAAATTTGGAAATATGCCACTGGGGTTCCAAATCTGCACCGTCTTTTCAATGGTTTTGGTTAAATCTATTGGGATGTGGGAGAAAGGACTCAAAACTGGTACTGTCCCGGGTAAACTGGGACATCTGGTCACCCTAAGTTTATGGCAAATGTATCTGTAATTTCTGAGACTACATCTAAATGACCTGAATGTTCAATGTCTCTGGCTTTTTGGGGTCCATAAGAGAGTTTATAAACCTAATCTGTAACAAAAATGCATAATCCTTTGGGGAAAAGGAAAATGCCGAACCCTTAGACAGAAGGTGTTTCCTAGGCTGTAACAAACCTCCTTATTGGCTGAGGACAGATACAGTGGTACCTAAAAAGATGTAGCCGTGTTTGGGAAGTAGAATGAAACAAAAAACATAAATTTAGCCATAAAATGACTCGGGCAATTATGCAATGAGGGTGACACAGTGTGGATTTTCTACAAGGTCATTTATTTCATCCATCCATCCATCCATCCATCCATTTCTTGCACTTGTCCGTTGCCGGGTGGGGCAGCTGTTGGAGCTGCCCAAATCACATTGCACCAGCTCCCATGGCTCCTCCTGCAGGTGGTGGGTCCACAGAAGGACGGCCTCACGATTCTAACCGGGCCTGTTTGTCTCTAATGACTGAGGGGCTTCTGAACCGCTCTTTGTCTGACCCGTCACCTAGGACCTGTTTGCCATGGGAGACCCTACCAGGGGCACGAAGCCCCCGACAACAGAGCCCCCAGAATCATTCGGGCACTCACACCTCTCCACCACGTTAAGGTGGCGGTTCCAGGAGAGGGTCATTTCAGTAAATCAGTAAACCACCCGTACATTTGCACAGAACCCTGTCCTCCATCCAAGGGCGTAACGTTCGGGTGAATATTGGGTGGGTCGAGAGTAAAGCCCTTTGTAGGGGTATGGGGGGTCTTCCCCAGGTACATTTTAACCAAACGCATGCAATTTCCTGCATTGTGGTGCATTTTAGCCTTATAAACAATTAAAAATTCTTGAATAAAATTGCTGGTACAATAATCTTACAACAGTGTGTAAGGAACAAACAAACTGTATTTCTTTCTTTTTTATTTATTTCATGTCGCAACAAATAAAGCACTACAAATAAACCCCACTATCCCCCCCCGTATGTTATGCCTATGCCTCCATTACGACATCAAATTAGGTCGAGAACGCAACTTATTCTTAGCTGCCCTTCATAGAAATCAAAAACAGAAGAGGCGTTTGATCCCAACATATGCAGTTAGCAAACCAGCTAGTTTCAGCGTTCGTTAGCTTGCTCAATGTATTTTTGCTATAGCCGTTAGCATTTAGCCATCAAACATCCCAAATAATGAACAATCCAGATGGTTTACGCTGTTGTCAACTCATTGACCACATCTAGGTGAGGTCTAAGCCCGGTTAGAAAGAGAGATTTTACTTTAGGTGAGAATTTGCATGTAAAAGTGTCCTCTGAGCTAAATGCTAAATCGTAGTCAGTTAACTGACCGATACTGGGGTTTAGCAGGTCGTTAGAGACACTCTACTTCAAAGGTTGTTTACCCACAGTTGAGAGTAGCTGTGATTAGAGGGGAGGAGCCGGGCCACCCAACTCTTCCCCATGGTCTTTATCTACGCTGCGTGCTGAGCGGGATTTCGTCCACTGACGAAGCGTTTTGGATGAGAGGCGAAACGTTTGGAGACTTCAACTACCCAGTACAGAAGATGACTCAAGTACCTTCATTGAACGTAGTCAGTTAGATTTCTGCTTTTTGTGGAAACACATCCAATTGCCACGTATTTATAAAGAAACCTAGGAAATTATGTAAATACCTCGCCACACTTTAACATACGGGCTAACTTCTCCATTCACTTCAATGGGGATAGAACGCTCAATTCAAACAGGTCCGGGAAACCGTTGGCTAAGTACGCATTTGCTCCTCAATTTCAAACTATGGGTTATGATGTCACTGAACACTCCTTACCGTTAGTAACTGTTTTCTGTTTGCCAGGTGGTTCGGCGGTCTGATCCTGGACATTAAGCGGAAGATCCCCCACTACCTGTCCGAATACACAGATGCGTTCAGCCTGCAGTGCGTGGCTTCCTTCCTGTTCCTGTACTGCGCCTGCATGTCCCCGGTCATCACCTTCGGGGGCTTGCTGGGCGAAGCCACGGAAGGACGCATAGTAAATACACTCTTTGTTTGTGGCAGTACATTTCCGATTGGCTCTCTAAAACAGGAGGTGGAGGTGATTTTCTGTTCTCCGCTTCTGTTGTCAGAGTGCCATTGAGTCACTGTTTGGAGCCTCTCTCACTGGAATCGCCTACTCACTCTTCGCCGGGCAGCCCCTCACTATTCTGGGCAGCACGGGACCGGTGCTCGTGTTTGAAAAGATACTCTTCAAATTTTGCAAGTATGTGTTAATATTACCATATTCCAATGCATTAGATTTACAGTAAAACTTTCTTAGCGAGGGTTATTACAAAATATTAGACTCTGCATCCAACTTAAGCTCTCACTAGATGGGTTTATTTCAGTACCTGCCCACGCTGACGCCCGCTCTGGTTGTCAGACTTGTCAGAGGGGAAAACAATACGAGTTTCGCCTGCCCGTATAGTTTACACTGTCCATGTCTTTGTCGTCTGAAAGGTCACTACTGCCATAATGGCCAATTCATTTTATCTGATCAGTCACTTGTAGAATGTTTCCAGTTTCCACACAAATAAAAATCAGAAAATGCAAGTCTTTGATCCTCGTTCATTTCTAATCCATACTGTGAGCAGATATTTAGAAGCTTGTGTAGCCCAGCACTACATGGGCGCAGCAGCAGCACCAAATCCCCGGCATACATTACTGTAAATGGTAGGAAAGATCATTCCAACTAAACACTCACTCATTGAGCTGTCATTTGTTTTTGCTTTACTGTAAATGTCTCTAAAATGCTGTTTTAGAGAAGTACGCTTTTACATTCGATAGATTAAAAAAAAAAAAGTTCCTATACCTATACAGATGTAAAAGGTTTCGATCATACGAGGAAACCTTTTTAATGCCATTTCAGTGGAAATTTCACTGCGATAAAGAGCAATGAATGTCACTTGACAGCTGATTTGAGCAGATTACTCTTCCTGTGACCCATTTATATTATATGTGTACATTTGATTTGTCGAAGCACTCAGTACACAGTCAAGCTTACATTTGTATAAAACATGTACTCTTTTCGATTTAATCTGCTTGAACTGCATGTGGCCGTTGAAACTACTGACCCCAAATCCATTTACTCTACAGAGAGCAGGTCGCCGTTACGTTCAGCTGATGCAAAAACACAGCTGCTCTCTGTCCGCAGTGCCCCTACAGTCGTGTATGGATGTCAGAGTAAACCACTTCAAACTGGGTTCATCTTTTGACACCAATATACCTGTATAATCATAAATTGTATATATCAAAATACCATGTAAATGTTCCACGAGGATCATTTTACATAACATGGCTGCAGAGACTTTTTAGCAGAGGTTTAAAGAAATAATGTAATAAGAAGTTTGGATTTGTGTCTATTTGTGTTTTATTTTGTTTTTAGTCTGTAAATTTGTTCATAGTTTTAGTCTTCATTATCATTTTGATCGACTGGTCTCCAGCCATTCCTTGGGCAGTTTCAGCTGTTGTGTAGAAGTGGGGTTGGAATCGATGGAAATGGAAATGTTACTGCTTGTTTGAGGTTTATTTGGAAGTCAACACCAGAAATCCACACGAAAATCAACCGATATGAAGATAAGAATGTGACTTATATTTTGTCCTAAACAAATTCAACAGCTGTACTCTCCCCCCATTTCCCACGCAGAGAATACGGTCTGTCCTATCTGTCCCTGAGAACCTGCATTGGTCTGTGGACGGCCTTCCTCTGCATCGTCCTGGTGGCCACGGATGCCAGCTCTCTCGTGCGCTACATCACCAGATTCACCGAGGAAGCCTTCGCCTCGCTCATCTGCCTCATCTTCATCTACGAGGCCCTGGAGAAGCTCCTCCATTTGGGAGTGCACTACCCCTTCAACAAGAACAACAACCTGGACAAGCTCACCACGTACTTGTAAGTCAGACACACAGGTTTGCGATCTTTAACATCTGCAAACGTTGACACTGTTGGGATTTGGTTAAGCAAACTTGTCATTTTAATCTAAAACAAAAACAAAAACAAAACAAAAAAAACTAATCCCTTGTAACACACATCATTAAGATTATTCTTGTTATCATGAGCATCAATCGGTCTGAGAATACTGTACCTTTCATGAATAAATGTGGAGTATGTTATGTATCATCAAACACTTTGATACAGAGTAATGTTATATGGGTTGTAATGGTGATGATGAATAACGATAATGCCAACATGGTAATGAATTCGGTATGGGAAACAGAAATAATACACTGGTTGTAGCGTGTGACATACTGTGAGTGTTGACCTGGTATAATGCAATATGGCATCTGTTATGTAACCAACTCGGTTGATAGTTGTCTTGTAAGATGGTAAGAAATATGAAGTGTTATTTATTTATTGTTCTTTAAGTTTATGAACAGGGGTGGGAGTCAATAAGCTTGTCTTCTTCCCACTCCTTTTCGAGCCAGAATGTAAATTATTTTTTCTTTCTTTTTTAAACTCTTTTATTGTGTATATATATATTTTTCGGCTTTTTTTTTCTTGGCTTTTGTGCCTTAGCTCGAAATAAAACTCTAAATAAATAAAAAATAATAATAATAATAATCTCAACTGACGACAATGACGCTCATGTGTTTAAATAATGTCACCGCTTTTTGACATCATTGTGAGAATATAAGAATAAAAGAAGGGTCAGCCAGCTATTTAATACAAGGGTTCACTTACTTATTCCACACTGTCCTGTGAATGTTTACATGTTATGGCCAATAGAAATATGATAAAATGTAAATGTTTGGGGGGTATTAGTTTAAGCAAACACTGTTTACTCATTCTTATTCTGATTTTGATGACGATCAGACCACATTTTATGACCAATTTAGGCAGAAATGTGAGAAATTCCAAAGGGTTCACATACATTTCCCTCTCATTGTAGAACAAAAAGCCTATAATTGCATGCGTATTTTAGAAAGTTGGTAATCCGTGACAGATTCTGTGGGATTATTTAGTTACCAACATGTTGATGCGTGTTGGGCAGATGTTCGTGTGTGGAGCCCACTGACCCCTCCAACGTCACCCTCAAGTACTGGGAGCGCAACAACATCACACCGACAGAAATCTACTGGGAAGCGCTGGAAGTCCAGGTAGGAACACGTTTTTTGTGACACAAGAGGCAAAGTGAGCCTGACAATTCACCCACTTTGCCTCTAGTCCAATGTCCACTATGCATGGTCGTGCGTTTGTGAAAGCGAAAACGAGATAACGTCTCATGTTGTATACTTTTTGAAATGCACTGTTTCCACCAAATTATCAAAATGTAAGAAAAAAATGTGTGACCTACTGATAAATGTTGCTACAGAAATACAAAAACACACAGTATCTTTATTTTATTTTTTTGATAAATGTTCTTAATAGGGTGTGCGTTGCAGACAGACACCCACAGACAGGATACTCAGCGGCATTGTTTGAAGGATAGATCCAGGAAAAGGAATCCAGTAACTTTAAATTTACTCTGCACTCTAACCTTAAATGACACACTTAAATGGAGTAGACGGTGTGAGATTATCGTCATATAGCCGGGATTATATTGGATTACACAACAAATGACTGAAAAAGCACATTATCACTAAAAACACTTGTTTGTATTTCCAGGACTGCATTAAAAACCAAGGGAGTTTGTAGGCAGTGCCTGTGGACCCCACGGGCCCTACGTCCCGGACGTCCTCTTCTGGTGTGTCGTCCTCTTCTTCTCCACTGTCTTCATGTCCTCTTTCCTCAAAGAGTTCAAGTTCAGAAACTACTTTCCCACCAAGGTATACTTTAAAACGTTCATATATTTGGCAGCTTTTCTAGATTTCGCTGAGTGCTTGTATACTGCAAACATGGTAAAGTGCTGCCCTCTAGTGGTCAAAGTGGTCACTGCAGTTTGCTCTGTGTTCAGGTGAGAGGCATCATCAGTGATTTTGCCGTGTTCATCACCATCATGACGATGGTCCTGGTCGACTACGCTTTGGGAATCCCCTCTCCTAAACTCAAAGTTCCAAGTGTGTTCAAGGTGAAATCTTTTTACACATTAAAGGATGTAGTATGAAAAATACTTCAAAATACTTTAATGGGGATAAAATTGAATACATATCTGTGAAGCTTTTATTTACTGTTCTGTTTTTCATTACCAGATCTGTTTCAGTGCCATAAAAAAAAAAAAAAGGTTCTTTATCACATTTACGCTACTTTACTTTCACAAGTGGCATTTGAAGAGTACACTAGCAAACAATTCTGCTTTTGCAAATGACTCTTTATACAATTGGTCAATGGACATACAAATACATATAATGAAAGGAATACAGTGAAGTAGCTAATAATAGTCTCATTTTTGTGTGTAATTTGTTTGTATTTTCCAGCCCACCAGAGACGACCGCGGCTGGTTCATCAGCCCCATCGGACCAAACCCGTGGTGGACCGCAGTGGTCACCCTGTTCCCAGCTCTGCTCTGCACCATCCTCATCTTCATGGACCAGCAGATCACTGCAGTCATCATCAACAGGAAGGAGCACAAACTCAAGGTATTTTTCCTCATAAGAGTGACTGAAGTTTAAATGATATAGTATTAGTATGTTATTAATAAGTAACACAAGTCAGATATAGCTGATGATGGTGTATGATGTTTACCTGTCCCTGTCAGAAAGGCTGCGGCTACCACCTGGACCTGCTGATGGTGGGGATGATGCTGGGGGTGTGCTCTCTGATGGGGCTGCCCTGGTTCGTGGCCGCCACGGTCCTGTCCATCACCCACGTCAACAGCCTGAAGCTGGAGTCGGAGTGCTCGGCCCCCGGGGAGCAGCCCAAGTTCCTGGGCATCAGGGAGCAGCGCGTCACCGGACTCATGATCTTCGTGCTCATGGGATGCTCCGTCTTCATGACCTCTGTCCTGAAGGTAACGGTCCGGGTTACAAAAGTTATCTCAATGTACATGCATGTGACTAACACCTGTCCTGTCTTCCAGTTCATTCCCATGCCAGTGTTATATGGAGTTTTCCTTTACATGGGAGCATCTTCTCTGAGAGGCATCCAGGTACAACATGTCTTTAACAGCCAAACAAACAAACAACAAGCAGGGCAAGTAATCACAAATCACAAAAGCTGCTACTGCTTTGGCAAACTTTCTCTCACCTGAGGAACTATTTGGCTGTCAACTTAAAAAGCAGGTCCAAAACGTAACCGCAGCTCTCGGACTTACGACACCTGAAATGGAACTAAATGCGAGCAATTAACAAAACAAAAGTAGGCCAAAAACATGAATGGTATAGTATAAAACATGAATTAGGTTTATGTTGGCTCTAAGTCGTGCTTCTTACATTTTCTGAAGATAGAAGCAAAACATCCTCAAGTTAAGCCACACAGTCCAGTGATATTTGAACATTTCTACCACGATGAAGTAGACTGTTTTCTTCCAGAAGACGTTAATGTAAAGCTCCCGTACTATAGTTTGAGTTTAGTAAGGATCATGTTCTCAGCGAAACATCTCCATGGGATTTTATTATGTATAGCACCAACCTGTTATCTTTGCTTTTTTTGGTTCTTTTTGTTGCATACACAAAGCTTTTAATGTTTAATTATAATAAACTGGTAATGTCCCTTTAAGAGGCGCCGCATTACCCTCCGCTCTCCTCCGCGGTGCGTGCAGCCTGAATGAGCTTCATAAGGAAGGCGTCCACACTGTCTGGCTGCCCACAGAAAGTGTTAATTGGCCTCCAGTGTGTTCCCAGCGTTTAGCAGAACACCTGATTGTTATTTAATTGCTTCGCTTTAGCTCCTTGTTTTCCTCCTTTGTAAAGTCGGTCTATTAATGCTTTTCAAAGTGAACGGTTTGCTCCAAAAAAAATATGTTTGGTGGTGGTGCAAAACAAGTGTCGCTTGTGCTGTTAGACTTACGTTCACTGTAGAAACTGTACTTGTGAGAGTCGTTTCATGACACTGTACTTTTTACCCGCGCTTGAGTCATTTTGAAGCTGTATTCTTACATGAGTGAAACATTTGGCTACTTTGTTAAGTGACAAAAGCTTAAATCCACACTGCGTAACATTTCACCACATACTGTATATAGAATAAAATCCAAGCATTCATTTTATTACAGATGTTTCTGTTGTGTTGAAAAATACTTAAAAATGAACAAATAAATACTGTATGTGTGTTTGCTGTGCTAAAACCTGACTGTAACCTTAGAGAGTGGGACGACTCCAGCTCGTCTCCATGGAGATATTGACTAAAGGCAGCCAAATACAAGATTTAAAAAGGTTAGGTCCTCATCCAGATCCATTCTTTAACTCTTAACCCCCACCTGAACGAGCATATTTTCTCCAGTTCGGCTTTATCGGAATCGAAAAGCCTCTTGAAAAAAATGTCAAAAGGGCAACAAAAATGAGATGAAAACGAGGATGAAAATGCAACAAAAGAGCGACGAATAAACAATGAAAAAGTGACAAAAAAAGCGACGAAAATGCAACAAAAAAGTCACAAAAAGAGCAACAAAAGAGTAACAGATTAGTGACAAAAAGTGACAAAAATGTGTGACGAAAAAAAAAAAAGCCAGAAAAGAGCAACCAGAAAGAGACAAAAACGCAGCAAAAACGTGATGAAAAAGAGTCAAAAAGTACATACATATGACTATTATGCTCATACAGTTACTCGGTACTTAAGTAGTGTTTTCACCAAGTACTTTTCTCCTCTTACCTCTGTCATTTTACTTCTCTGGATCTTTTCTAAGTTTGTTCTTTGATTTGTGTTGTGTTTGCTGTGTTTAAAAAAAAAAAAAGTTTATATTTACATATCTCTATTAACAACATTTAATAAACCACTTTGTTTCAATATCTCAAAAGCACCATTAAAAGATAAAGCATTACATCCACATATGGTAGTTGGTAGTTTGTTTAATCTGAGACCTGGCATTGGCTGAAGTCATTATCTTGTGTCTCCAGTTTTTCGACCGGCTGACTCTGTTCGGGATGCCGGCCAAGCACCAGCCAGACTTCGTCTATTTACGGCACGTGCCCCTCAGGAAGGTGCACCTCTTCACCCTCATCCAACTCAGCTGCCTGGCCCTACTGTGGATCATTAAAACGTCCAGGGCTGCAATCGTCTTTCCCATGATGGTTTGTAGGAGGTTATAAAAGTACAAGACTAGAAATACGCATGGGCTTTTTTAGTTTACTTGTGATTTTTTTTTTTTGGCTTGGCAGGTTTTGGCGTTGGTGTTCATCAGGAAGTTAATGGACTGTATCTTCACTAAAAGAGAGTTGAGCTGGTTGGACGACCTCATGCCAGAGAGCAAGAAGAAAAAGCTGGAAGATTCTGACGAGGTACAAGGTCTCACAAAAGCGGGAGACGTTTCTGCTCAAGTATCATAGGAAATCAGGGGGGATGCGTTCCAGACTTTACTGCCTTGTGTTAGTGTCGAAAAATAGTGTTGTATGATCTTCGTGTCTTGCAGGAGGAGGAGCAGAGCATTTTGGCAGAAGAAGATGGAGTCGTGCAGGTTCCATTAGACGGATACAAGTGAGTTCCCCAACTCTTTACTGTCTGTGTAGGCTCTCAGTCGTACAGGAGTTGTCCATCTTCAATACGGTTCTTGAGTCGTCTTCTGTACTCTGTAGTTGAAGTGTCGAAAGTTTTGCCTCTTTGAATGGCCCTAATCTCAGCTGATCACTGCTAAACACCTGCCTATTGATCTGACCTGGGCTGCGTTTCAGCCTCATCAGCATGACCAGAAGAAAGAAAATCCCTCCGTGAAGAATAATAGCGGACTTAGATTTCATCTGTCTCCACTGTACAACAATCTACTTCGCTCCAGGCCTGGAGAGCAATGTCATGTTACTGACCCTACTCTACAACTTCAGAGTCAAACTCAGGTGGGAATTAGGTCATTAGGACTTAGAACTACCAGGACTCATAACGACAAAGATGTTTACCCACAGGTGAGAGTAGCTGTTAATAGAGGGGAGGGACTGAGCCAAGCTGAACTCCTCCCAGTGGTCTATATCAGAGCTGCGGGCTGGGCTGAAACTTTAGTGCAGGGGTGTCGAACTCATTTGGGTTGTGGGCCGAAATCCAGCTTCCTCGGCGAGTTGCGGGCCGCGTATAATGTAAACGGGAAAATACTACTGAGAACATTTTTCCAATAAATGAATAATAATGAGCTGTGATTTTCAAATAGTGCTGATTTGGTCAAAAGCCCGACAGGACTGTAAGAAATAATAATAACGGCTTATACTTGTATTGCACTTCACAAGCCTGTGTCACAAGTTTCTCAAACATTTCGCAAACTGTCATTCTTTCAATCATTATTCAGTGCCCTCTAGTGGCTGGAATGAGCATTCTGGTTTTCCTTAAAGGACCTGTATCATGCTATTTTAGCCATTCCAAAGTAAAGTATAGGCATTTATATGATATATTGTACCTCTATCACTATGGAGTACTCATTTTTGAGAGAAATATAAGTATTTTTGGGGGGTATTTTCCCTACCCGGAAGACAAGACGCTTCGATTCAGTTAACTCCGCCCCTCTCTCCGCTCATTCCACATTTACAGTATTATAAATATAAATATCGCTGAAGTGAAAGTGAAGTTACTTCACATAATGCAAAAAGTGAAGTTACTTCACATAATGCAGTTATAAGGAGTTGACATGCGCAACACAGTTTCATAAATGGCTAACATACACGCTAACACGCATTTTGGGATCGCGTTGGTTATAAAAGTTAATCCACTTTGATTCTGGCCAAACTTTGATTCTGGCCAAGCATCCATCAGGTTGGTTAATATAGTAGCTGAATCCCGGAAAGAAATTCCAACTTCTGGCGAGTGCACTCTTCTTTAGGAAGGTTGAATAGTCCTGTTCCTCTCGTAGCCAAACGCGCATCCGTGACATTATCGTTGGGTAAGAAAAAAGAACAGGCGTGTCCAGAGTAGGTTAGAAAGAGCTTTTTTTTCTTCTTTTTTTCTCTTTATTCCTCTCTTACAACAAAAATAATGAAAAAGCTGTTTTATAAATTAAAACCAGGCCGTAAGGCATTACATTACAGACGTCGAGCACTTCCGTTCCTTTGTGACGACACAACAGAACAACTCAGTCGTTTACCAGGAGAGGGCGGAGCAGCTGCTCAGAGAGCAGGATTCAGGAGGATTGCTTAGAACTGCGTGAATGAAGCCAAAAACCGCTCTGGGGGTGTTTAGGAAATAGCATAACAACATGGTTAAAAACTCCAAAAAGTCGATTTTGCATGATATAGCTCCTTTAAAAATTCATAACTCCACACAGGAATGGGCTAGAGACTTTTTTTTACATACTCAGGAATCTATGCTCCACAAGTCAGGGGGCGGATTAAATCAACTCAGATAGGTCAAACTAACCTATTTGCTTTAGTGCGATGACAAAGCCTTTTAGATGAGAGGCAAAACGTTCGACACTTCATCTACAGAGTACAGATAATGGCTCAAGAAGCTTTATTGAAGATCAACTCGAACTCAGATAAAACCGGTTTCTTCTGCTTCTAACAGAGGAATTCCCATCATCAACATCACGGATGAGATGTCCAAAGGTTCTTTTGGAAACACATGGAACGGCTAAGGAATGTTTTTCACTCTCAATAGTTTATGGTAAGACTTCATTTGTGGTTCTCAACAGGCCTGACTGGACGCTACCAACCTTTCTCTAAAACGTGCTATATGTTTCTTCTTTTTTGACAGCTATGACCAAGGAAGTTGTACGTCTGTGAAAAGTCTCAACGTGAAGGTTTACTGTTATGTTCCCTACAAATCATGTGTAAAATGTGGCTAACCGTAAGCAAATCTTCTCTCCGTGAACCTTTTTGTGTTCTTAAGTTAAACACTATCTCCCTGAAGTGACGCACGCACAGGAGAATAATGCTCAAAACGTCTCACATATTTTTGTCCACATTATTTGAAATGTTCACCTTTTAATTGCTTTTACTTACGATTTAAATCGAAGTAATGGGAGTGTGTTTGGAAGCACTGAATGACTGACAGAAGCACTTTAGGTGTGGGCTGGAGGACAGTTTACCTGATGAACCAAAAGCATTTTCATGTATCAGTATTGTAATAAAGATGTGTGGAAAGGGAAAGATAGCTTTAAATGCAATAATGAAAAACTGTGCTAACTTCCTTGTTCCAGTTTGTAAATGTAAAGTATTTATTTCTTGTATGTATGTTTAGTTTGGTGATGATTTCCATTAAGTCAAGACGTGGGCATTTGCAATAAATATCTTCAATATGGGAGAACCCGTTGTTGTTAGAAGTGTACAACTGACTGAACTTAAATGGAGTCTGCCAGTCTGAAGCAGTTCAAACATTAGAGAGTTTAAAGGCGCATTATGCAACTTTTTATGCGAGGAAAAAAAAAGTTGATATTTGTGCGTGTTTGACTTTGACCTAGTAGTGACCAAGCGGCTGTATGAGTGGTCAGCATGGCGCCTTTATTTTTGGTGGCCTCTACATCGCTCCAGGCTCAACATAACCCATAGTGCAGGGCAGACATGTGGGGGACAGCAGCTCGAGGAAAGCCTCTTCTGGCAGCAGACTCCTAAAACTTGTCTCTTTTAATGCATAGTATAGGACACTCGGGGGCTGCTCCCCTCTGGCAGCAGGTCCAGTCACAGAAAAGGAAAAAGAAAAGCCCCGAATCCCTTTTAACACACATCATTAAGACTAATCTTGTTATCATGAGCATCAATCAGTCTGCGATCATTGTACCTTTCATGAATAGAAGTGGAGTATGTTATGTATCATTCAAACACTTTGATACAGAGTAATATTATATGGGCTGTAATGGGGATGGTGAATAACAGCAATACCAACATGGTAATGAATTCGGTATAGGAAACAAAATTATACACTTGTTATAACGTGTAAGATACTGTGAATGTTGACCTAATATAATGCATTGTTGCATCTGTTAATATGTAACCAACTCAATTGTTAATCGTTTTGTAAGATAAGAACTAAACAGTGTTATTGTTATATATTGTTATTTAAGTTTATGAACAGGGGTGGGAGTCAATAAGCTTGTCTTCTTCCCACTCCTTTTCGAGCCAGAATGTTAATTATTTTTTCTTTTATTATATATATATATATTTTTTCTTTCTTTTTTGGCTTTTGTGCCTTGTGTGTAGCTCGAAATAAAAACTCAATCAATCAATTGTTAGTGGGTTTTCTCGTGAGAGGCTCCATCAGCAGAGAAAACCTTCCAAACAACTGATCCTGAAGCGTCCTAGAGACCAGTGTGATGGAAAGTAAAGGCGCCATGCTGACCACTCATACAGACACTGGGTCACTACAAGGTCAAATATATACAAATATCAACTTTTCCACACATAAAAATGTGCATAATGCACCTTTAAATATATATATGTGTGTGTATATGTACTGTATGTACTGGAATGTATTTAAAAGGTCCATCGTTTTAAGTTCATTAACTTTTTTTAAAAGCTATATATTTTCTGTTTTCTATTACTTAAAACAAAATCAAATCATAATTTGATCAATATGGGATCAATAAAGTATATCTTCACTTAATGATTTTAAATACAGCTCAGAATCCCCACTGCATAACACAGTCAATACAGTCTCCTCACCTAATGTTAAGCCTCATTGAAGATCTGTGGATGGCCTTCTAAAGAGCAGCACATGCAAGAATGCCCAGGAATCTCTTAGTTTTGGATGACTTTTGTAAAGAAGAATGGGCACTAATCCCTCAAACTAGAATGGCTCTTTCTTGGCTGCCCAGAAAAGCATTTTAGACTGTGATAATTGGCATATTGGGGGGCTACGAAGTATTATCTCTGCAGGGTGCCCAATCGTTTGCAATAATTTTTTTTCCTTTCCCTCTCTTTCTGATGTATTAGTTTTTATGGGAATGCCTTTTGGAGATCATTTCATGTTCCCCTTGCCTCAGTGTTCACATTAATAGACATTCTGACAAACATTTTCACCCCACGGTAGCTTTTCATACCAAAGGAATATCCATTAAAGTATTTGTCTGAGTGCCAGATTTAAACCCACTTTTTAACAGAACTAAACTAGGACTGAGACGCAAAAATGGACTGAAGTCAGGTTTAAAATCAGAACCCCTACAATGAAGAGCAAGTTTGTCCTATAGTCTATTCGATCCTTTTGCTTTCAGTGAAATCAAACTGTTCATTCGTGTAATAGAACAACAGAACAGTGCGACAGAACAATCAGATATCAATGTCATTAAAGGCAGAATCCAATTCCCGGGCCTCTCCGAACGCCCTCCCACAGATTACGGTCGTGGGCAGAGCTTTCCCCCCCTCTTTACTTTCTCCTCAGCAGATGGTTTTGACGCATGCTGACAGCTCAGAGAGGAGGCACATCCCCGAGCATGTCAGTGCGACGGCCCTGGTGAATTATCAGCTTGTCTGGGTGCCAGGAAAGGTGCGCTGACCCAAGACCATGTGCCCACCGCGGCTTACGTTGATTTGCAGCTTCCCCCCGCTTTCATTAAGGATAAAGCCAGGAATTCGCTGCTTGTCAAAACGTGGGCAGCCCTGATCCTGACAGGTGACAATCCCCTCGTAAATTCCCCCAGTTGAAGGGCCTACGGGGTATTTTAGCACCGGGCGAACGGTACATCAATTAGCCACAAGAGGAGCTAGCTTTCGAGACAGATGCGTCAAAAGTTATAGCGAAGAGCGAAAGAATAAAGCAAAAAAAAGCATTGTTCACATTTCTTTATTGAAAACTAAATGTGACTTTATGAATAAGAAAGATAATTTGGGTTATCTACAGATTGCAATTGCGATCAAGTGACGAGAATGGTTCAAGAAAAGATGTTTAAAATGAATTCCAGATAAAAAAATGAATTTAGACATAACACGTTGGCTTTTGAAATGGGAACAAAATACAGATGTCAAACAGACAGTGATAGTGAGTTGTGGTTTATTCTTGTAAAGTCGTCACCGCTGGGATGCTGTTGGGGGAGGGAAAGGGGGTGGGTTCTACTCCCGCCTGCCCCGGCCGGTCTTGAGCCAGGACACAAACTCTTTGGCTGCCTGGTCCTGGAGGTAGGTGCTGACGTCGCTGGTGAATGTGCCGTCTGCATGGCGTCTGAACAGGCTGGAGGGGAAACAAGGGAGTTAGAAAGATTTGCTCAATAGCACCAAAGTAGAGAGGGGCCAGTATATTGTTTAACCTCTTAACTCCCGCATAAACCGCATTTCCTCCAGTTCGGCTTTACCCAAATCTAAAAGCTTCTCGACCGGAGAGCAACCAGAGCCGGTTTTTCCTATACGCAAACTACGCAAGGTGCGTAGGGCCCCCGCAGCCGCAAGGGCCCCGCATCTCAGTCAAACTACGGTGTTGTTTCACTGATTAAGCAACGCGTTGTTATGGGGACAGTCTCTCTGACAGCGCTCACTCACTCTCCGCCTACTTTGCGTCATATAACACTAAAACGCAGCAGTCTGTTGAAGTGGATGAGCAGGAGAGACCTACCGCCTTCCCCCTGTCGCTCCCAGGCGCGAGTGCTTCTCCCCTTCGCGTCCACGCTCGGCTGTCTGTCTCCCGGTGCTCGCCTCCCTTCCTGCATGTCACCCGTGTCCCGGGCGCTGCTCTCATGTTTTCTCTGCTCGGACTCGGGGCTGCATCGCCACACACTCATTTAAACTCTCTTCTTATTGTCTCTAGCGGAGTATCAGGGCAGTAGTTTGGCGAATAAACGAGAGTAAAAAGCCGTTCTCCGTGGCCTTTTTGTCTCAAAGACGAGTTGAATCCACACGGTTCATATGAGCACAGTTACTTACAGTAATTAATGAATTGGGCTGCTCACAGGCTTATTCTCAGTGGTAAGAAATAACCGTCAGGTGCAGGTTTCAGTTAGTTTTAAATCAGCGGTTCCCAAACTGTGGGTCAGGAACCAGAGGTGAGAGAATGTGACCATTTGCTATTTACCATTTTAAAAAGTGGGGAAAATAGACTAGTAGTATAGTCCTGAATCCCAGTCTGACAGTGGCTAAGTGGTTAGTGGTTCTCACACAGAGGGGCAGGGTCTGAATTGAGGTCATTATGTTCCACTTCTGCCCTGCTCTACTCCACAGTGGAACTGTTTTTGACCGTAAATGAGTTCGTTCTTTGTCAAAGACATAGGATGCGTAGGTACTGAAGGGCCCCCGGGTGGATTTATGCTTAGGGCCCCAGAAGGGCCAGCACCGGCTCTGAGAGCAACAGTGTAACGCCTCATTGGAAAGCTAAGGCCAACAAAACGTCACATGTTTGTCACCTTTTTGTCGCTCTTTTGTTGCTTTTTGTCACTCTTTTGCCACATTTTGTTTCGTTTTCTTCCTCGGTTTCGTGGCTATATTGGCGCTTTTTTCAAGAAGCTTTCAGATTTGGGTAAAGCCAAACTGGAGAAAATGTGCTTGGTTAAAGTGGGGGTGAAAAGGTTAAATAGAAAATGAATGAATAAGAATCAAAAGGATATAAGACATAATAAAGGCATAAATATATGTGCCCTAAAAGCTTTTTTTTTACCTACAAAGATGGTACAACACTATCTTAACCCTAACCCATTTTTCCTGTTTAAACTGTGAAATTTTTAGTTTTGTCCCAAACTCATTTCTAGCTCTCACTATCCCTCCTGTAAATCCGAATTGTTCAAGCAAATTAATTACATTCACGCTCGTCCATAGCTTTGAGCGGTGGCAAAGTGAAGCAGTAGGGACCACCCCCAAAATAAATAAACATACTCTGTGATGGTAAAAATAAATGTACTCTACAACAACAAAAAGTCAGGGACCATAGCTTTGACAAATGGAATTGATATACATTTTCTTTTAGTTATTAATTCAAAAATGTTTTTCTTAAGTGTTTTGGCCATGGATAGAGTCCCTGCACACTTGTTAAAATAAAATTCACTTTTTTGTTGCACAGTCCTCTTTACTGTATCTATCAGCCCACATACCGATGATCAACTCATATCATTTTTTGCTTAGTAGAAGTGTGCACTCCTTACCCGTTTCTCTTGGAGTTTTTCAGCCACTGGACAAAGTCTTGCGCTCGTCTTGTCTCCAGGTATTTACTGTAGTCGTTCGAGAACGTTCCCTCTGAATGTCTCTTCATGTTGGACGTCTCCATTGGTTCTGAGTTTTCAGCTAAAAGCCTGTCAACATAGACGGACAACAATATCATTAGAGCAGGTGATACCAAGACCAGGTGTTTGCAAATGAATGTGCGCCAACAAATGATGCCTTTGATTGTATAATTAAGTTGATTAAATGGTTTAAAAAAATACTTGAATTTCCTTTGGGTCTGATAATGTTTTTAAAATCAATTTTTAAATTCAACACATCACAAGTCATCTTTATGCTGAAAAATGTATAAATGTTCTCAACATTATGTATGAAAAAAATAAAATAATAATTCCGTTTAAATTCAATGTATGATATGAAATGTGTCTTAAAAATACTAAAGGGGACAATGGATACGCTTGAGGTACATCTAAAATTTACTGAAGTGGTATTTCCAATGAATGGTATAAAACTCAACACCATTATCAATATTATTTGAAAAAGTTCTTACATGGAGTTCTGGTCGGCATCATGGTCTGGTATCTGCCAACTGCACTGGACCAGGACAAGGAGCAAAAGTCCAGCCAGAGAGTATGTGCTTTTCATTGTTACAGCTTCTGCAAAAAAAACATAACAAAGCTATTAATGGAAGTCATAAAATATAATACTCACAAGTTTAAAACGATATCTAATCTCACCAGTGCTTTCCTTCTGTACAGTGGATGGGGCAGTCCTCCTCTCCCGCTGCTGGGTGGTCTCGTGGTGCCTTCGCGGACTTCAGGACCTTTATAGGCGCCGCAGACGGCCGTCCCAGGTGACTGTCTCTCGTCACATGTTGCACCCGTTACTCTCAATCCATTAATCAGCTTCCGATTCAGTCCAGAGCACACGTTTGACTTGGAAAAAAAGGAAAAAGAAGAAGCCCTCTTTGGATGGTTAGTCACGTTCACACATCTGCTGGAGTTTGACAGGTAAATGTGGACAAATGAAGCTGAAGGGATGAACAACATGGAAACATACTGCAAATGAAAACACTTTAAATTACTGGATATTTGAAATTAAATATTTATTGACCATAAAAAGGTTTTGTTCACTCACTGATAGGGCTGGGTACTGTAAAAAAAGAAAAAAATGATACCACTTGGTTTTTGGTACCTATACAGAACCATAAAACAGAACAATAATGTTAATTTATTCCATTAAAGTTGCATTTTTCAACTTTTTATGCAAAAACAAAAGTTGCTATGAGTGTGTATTTTAACTTTCAGTGGTGAACACACCGGGATCAATTCTTTTTAGGGTTTCTGGTAGGTTTTCACAGCTGATGGTACATCTCTCCATGGTTACATAAACATTTCATCTAGAAAATATACTGGGAACCCAAAAAAACTGGCTCACTGAAAGGCCAAGTACACACTAATACAATTTTTTTCTGCATAAAAAGTTGCATAATGCACCTTTAAAGACTATTTCTTTTCCATGTTTTATGTAACTTTCAAATAACTTTCTTTAATGCTGTCCCTGGACCAATTGCATCAAAACCTGGTCTCTAAAGTAGTCTGTGTAAATACATTTTTTCACATTCAGGTAAGATAAATGCTTTAGAAAAAAAAAAGTACGTGTACGTGTGTGAACGTGACCCTAGTCACGTTCACACATCTGCTGGAGTTTGACAGGTAAATGTGGACAAATGAAGCGGAAGGGATGAACAACATGGAAAAAATACTGCAAATGAAAACACTGTAAATTACTGGATATTTGAAATTAAATATTTATTGACCATAAAAAAGGTTTTGTTCACTCACTGATAGGGCTGGGTACTGTAAAAAAAAAAAAAACTTTATACCACTTGGTTTTTGATACCTATACTAAAATATGTGTCATACAGAACCATAAAACAGAACAATAATGTTAATTTATTCCATTAAAGTTGCATTTCGCAACTTTTTATGCAAAAACAAAAGTTGCTATGAGTGCGTATTTTAACTCTCAGTGGTGAACACACCGGGATCAATTCTTTTTAGGGTTTCTGGTAGGTTTTCACAGCTGGTACTCTCTCCATGGTTACATAAACATTTCATCTAGAAAATCTACCAGGAGCCCAAAAAAACTGGCTCTCTGAAAGGCCAAGTACACACTAATACAACTTTTTCTGCATTTTTTATGCATAATGCGCCTTTAAAGACTATTTCTTTTCCATGTTCTATGTAACTTTCAAATAACTTTCTTTAATGCTGTCCCTGGACCAATTGCATCAAAACTTGGTCTCTAAAGTAGTCTGTGTAAATACATTTTTTCACATTCAGGTAAGATAAATGCTTTAGAAAAAGTAAATTATTTGGTACCTGTTTTTGATATTTTTTTCAATACCAGCAGTACCCAAACTTTTTTTACCATACTGATATCGTTTAAGGAGACCCAGCCCTACTCACTGGCATTGTACATGTAACAAACTGATGCAACTAGAAGCACTTGGGAGACCTCCGCCTAAGCATTGGGCCTTTTAAACAAAAGTAAAAGATGTAAGCTCACAACCTAAGTTCAACTAGTTCAAGTATCAATACTTTGCCCAAAACCCTGGATTAGGTTTTGCTCAGCTATATTCCCAAAGTCATGTTTACAAATAAGGAAAACTTTCTGCAGTTCATACAGAATAACTACTAAAGCTAACAAACAAGCCAGTACTCTACAGTGGAAGAATTTGATGACATAGTATGCTGTAATATTCACAGAGGCGTGTCTCGAGGGGCTCACTGGGGAATATATTTGGGGTCAATAACAAGTTCAATTAAATCACCCATGTACTGGGACAAATTTAGGAAAAACGTCTGGACACGCCTCTGAGAGTTCACAACAAAATATGACCATTTGCACAGGAAACATTTTTAAAAAGTACAAAAAGTAACAGTCAGCGCAGTGATACAAATAGATAAATATATTGTTTAAAACGTTCATTTCGAGTCTATTTCGAGTTGACGAGGCATTTTTTCAGAAAGTGGCTCATCAGAGTGTAAACATGGCGGTAGGCAGATCCTCGCAGCGAGTGGTTCTTGTCGGTGTACCACTGAAAACACAAATAAAGCACTAGTACAAACCCACTCAGCTTGAAATGCACTTGGAATCGACACCATTAAAGTCAATACGAGGAGCACTTCCCTGGGCCAATATTTACCATCGCCTCAAAGTCCACTTGTTCGTTGACTAGAGCCTTGGAGATCTGCGCCGCTTGCTGGAAGTGGACGTTGTCTGGAGGAGAGAAAGCACTTTTGACTACGTGACCGACGTGTAAAAGCTGAACATGGGGCAAACATAGGCTTAGTAGTGCCGCGGCTTTGGTCACTCGGCTACGACATGTTCAGGGACCGCAGGACACACGTACCGTCCGCGGTGCCGTGAATCAACAAAAAGTCCACGTTTTTGAAGTTCTTGGCCCGTTGTATCACGCTGCCATTCTGTTAAAAGACGATACAGAGTGAGGAGAGTAGTAAAGTTTTCATATGTAAAGACACAGTGTGGCTGACTTTACTCTGTAACCGTCTGGGTTGTCTTTGGGAGTGCCCATGTAGCGCTCTGTGTACACGGCGTCTGTGAAGCCACAATTAAAACAATATTAAGCAGCTATCATTACCTCTGCAAGCCAACAATGCCATATTATACCTGTGTTTTTTAAATTTTTTTTATCAGTCTTTTAGTTTTAAGCTACATGCATTACATGGCATGCTGTGATCGGTCAGAACACTGAGGTTGGATAACTTGACTTCTCTTAGGAGTCATTTTAAAAGTAGAATAAAGAAGACAAGCATTCTACAAAACGATATTATTGCATTATTTTTACCAAATAATTTCAACACTACATGATCCATTCAATTTAAACACAAGTTGCACGTTTTTCAGCTAGCAGAAGTCATCAAAAGACTAGAGGTCGACATGTAGTTTTTTCTAAGGCCGATGCCGATATTTTTGGTCGATTTGTGTGTCTGGTCTATAATCCTGTGTATGAAGCTTTTATACTGTAAAATGTAGGTTTGATTTATTAAAAACATTTCTGTTTAGTAGGTACGAGAGATGCACCGATCCAGGTTTTCTGCTTCTGATTTCTGCTTCCGATTCTGATATTGGGGTTTGAATATCTTTCAATCTTTCAATACCAAAAGAACCTTTCTTAAAAGTGGCTTTCTCTCAGTGAAAAAGTGAATGGTCCTCTTTTCTCCAGTGTGAGATCAATACAGTCTTAATTGCAAATGAAATGTTACCATTTATCAATTATATCTATTAATAAACTAATGTAAAAACATTAAACAAGGATCACTAAATATCCTTGACTAAATGACAGGCTTTTTGCATTAATAAAAACATCTCACATAAAGTGATCTGATCATATTATGTTAGATCAGTTATTTCATAAAATAAAATACAAATACTTGGCCACCCCAACAGTGGCAGATTTTTTTGTATTTCTTTACGTGACCAATCATTTAATCAATTGCGGAGGTTAAAACTAACTCAGCGATTGAATCCTCCAGGTTATGTCCATATTCCCTTGACAGGGCTGGACATGCAGAAAAAAATCAGCCTGGGACTGTTGGGTCAAGACCGGCCCTCTATATAATCAGTCATACTATAGACGCTGATATATGTTCTTCCCAGTGGGTGGGGGTCAGGATTGATCTCACAAACTCGTGGTTATGAGCCCTGCGCTCTACCTATGGAGCTAAACGAGCTTCGCCGCCACTGCACATACATGTTGTGAACCGTCCTGCGCTCATGTTTTAGCAGAAAACGAAGTAGCGGGAGCCGCAGTCAATGAAAACGGCATACTTTTTTTGTATGACAGTCAGACCCGGGCTGGCGGCTGGTCCAAATATGGGAATCGGCCCACCGGGAAATGCCCACTACGCCAGATGGCCTGTCTAGCCCTGTCCTTTGGTGAAACTTGTGCTTCACAAACTTGTAGCTAACCAATTTAACCAGACTCATTTTAAAGCCCTGACTTAGCTCTTTCCAATGCAAAAACAGGACGTCTCTATCACTAAAACTTAACTAAATTAGGAAGTGTTTAACTAGAGCTGAACTTTTATACATTTTTTTGTTCTGTTCATTGTTTGTTTTTGGCGGAGTTTGCATAGAATGTATGATGTATCGATCCCAGTCAGATGAAGACTTGATGTTGCAATATATTGTGGCTTCTTGCGATACGGATATTGCATCCCCTACTATCGTGATACGATATTTTTTGCAATATGCCGTGCAGCCTTAATATTGACCTAATTTAACAGATACCCGGATACCCTGCGGGGTTAATAATAAGCCAAAGAAAGAGAGACAGATCACAGAAAGCCCCTCACATGCATTGAGATGACTATGAATATTTTGCAAAAATAGAACATAGGCACCGTAATATTCCCATTCAGCCACTGGGGCCACTGCAATCCCACACTTCAAGAGGCCACTGCCAGATCCCAGCGCCATCGCAGTAACGTAACCTCCATAAGACTAGAAAATAAAAACTCCATTTCAAATCACTAATCGATTGTTTATTTTATTGTTATCATTCGAGTGCACACTCACCCATCCCCACATGGATATTCTATCTTTGTCAACAAAACCCATGTCAATGAATTTCCTGCAACACATAAATAGACATATTAGTCACATAAAACGTTCTTTTTAACCTCTTACCCACCACCTTTAACCGAGCGCATTTTCTCCAGTTCAGCTTTACCCAAATCTAAAAAGCTTCTGGACTGGAGCTTACACACTGTGGGCCATAGTAACGCCTCATTTTAAAGCTAAGACCTACAAAACTGATCGTAACTTTTTTGTTGCGTATTTGTCGCTTTCTGTTGCTCCTTTGTCACTTTTTCATCACTTTTAGGCGCATTTTGTCGCTTGTTAATTGTGTTATTGTTGCTTTTCCGGCACATCTTTGTCGTTTTTTCGTTGGTCTATTGTGGCTTTTTTGGTCACTTTTTTGTAGCGTTTTCATCCTCGTTTTTGTCGCTATTTTTACGCTTTTTTTCACAGAGCTTTTAGATGTGGGTAAAGGAGAACTGGAGAAAATGTGCTCGGTTCAGGCGGGGGTTAATACCACAACAAACATGACAAAAAAAAAGAGCGACAAAAACACAATAAACAACACAATGAAAAAGTGATGAAAAAGAAAAAAAAAGAGCCATAGAAGAACGATAAAAAAGTGACAAAAACACAACAAAAAAGTGCCGGAATAGCAACAATAACACAATAAAAAAGCAATAAAAGTATGACAAAAATGTGACTAAAACACGACAAAAAAGCGTAAAAAAACCCAACACAGAATAAAAGCGATGGAAAAGCAACAAAACTATGAAAACACAACAAAAACGCTTACAAACTATGACAAAAACGCGGCAACCATCCAATATAAAAAGTTCTAATCAGTTTTGTAGGTCTTTCAAATGAGGCGTTACTCTGGCCTATAGGCTGTGAGCTCCTGTCAAGAAGCTTTTAGATTTGGGTAAAGCCGAACTGGAGAAAATGCACTGGGTTAATGCAGGGGTAAAGAGGCTTTAACGGCCTAACATTGACCCACTCCTCTACCTTATTCCTGAGAGTTGATCTTCTACTTCAAACGTCCCGAGCCGGTGGTAGATGGCGTGCATGATGTCGTCTCCCTGGTAACCGCTCCCTCTTCCGTCGAAGCTGGCGTAGATGATGTCCAGGGTGCTGGTGAGGTACGTGGCCCAGCTCAGTTTGAAGCGATAGGACACAGTCTGGCTGCAGGGGCCTCCATACCTTCACAGTACAGCGCAGGAAAGTACAGATGCGTTTTTGTTTATGTAAGCAAGTGCGAGTTCATCTAATTATGTTTATACTCACACGTCAATGAGGAGGGGATATTTTTTGGACTTCTTGAAATTTGGTGGCAGCATCATTTGATACCAAAGATCTTCCGGAAATAATGTTGAAAGCAGTTATCAATGTTTAAGCAAAAACATGCTAATTCATGCTACAAATATACTGTTGGATAAACTGTTATCGAAGCAGTGAACACCAACTCACCAAATCCTGCTACTTTAAATGTGCCGTACTTCATTGTCGGCATGTGGAAGTTGGTGAGGACATTTTCCAGTTCTTTGTTGTCCTCGAGAACAGAGAGCTCTGAGGAGAAAGAAAGTATTCTTTATCCTGAACTGGTGTATGGTGACTTTACAGTGCTGTAAATGGTTTCCTTTAAACACATCACAATATTTACAAAATTAAAAACAGGAATCTTAGACGTCCACGATGATATAGGATAAACTAGTAAGGTATAGTAAGTAAAGTATTGTCTGGTGACTGTGTGCACCCAAATTTGCCATCCAATGAGAATTTTGTAGAAAATCTTGGCCCTGAAGAAGAGAATTGATCATTCTTTAAACGGTTGAATGTCAAAAGTAACAGTCCAGCTGCATCGATTCAGTGGATTTTTTTCTTTATTGATATTGATATTGATAAAAAAATAAAAAGTGGAAGCTACAGGTGACCAACAGCACAGCAATAGCATGGTAATGGAATGGAAATTGCATGAAACAAGCCTAACTTATTTCCTGGCATAGTAATGAATAAACACTTGAGCCTCCTCCAGTGTGCAAATGAGTGAGGTAATGTAAGTATTTTCTTGCTCATCACAATAATAACAATAATTGCAATTGTTAAAATGATTTGCTGATCATATTCGTCCCATTTTGACATCCATTTGGGTCATATTGTATTTATTGTTTCATAAAATGTTTTAATATTGATATTGTCCCAGTGCATACCTACACCTGCTCCTGTATTGTCCATGAGTGTGTAGAGTGGCAGCCCAGGCCCTGGATAAAACACACCTCGTTACACAATGGTCAGTCGTATCTAAGTTTAGCCTCTGAGCTCAGACGCTTCAGTTCATTTTTTTTTAACGTATGAAACAAACAGATGTGGGTGTGTAACTGACCGGTGCAGTCCATTCTGTAATAGGAGGCGTTGTAGCTGAAGTAAGCTGAGTTGTACTGGCACCTGTCCCCGTGCAGGTCACAACTCAGACACTCCGGGGCTGAGTGTGCGGTGCCAATATGGATCCTAACAAAGAAAGCAGATTTTTCTTATTTTCTAAAGCAAATGTATAGTAGTTTTTATATACTGTAGTAGTATAGTATAAAGTAGGATATAAGGGGTATTAGCGATTGCAATTAATACAGTTTTGATTCTGTGCTTATGTGCTTTACAGGTGGCTCTGTGCACGGAATGTTTTGGCTAACTTCCTGTTGGCCAGTGTCGGGTAAAGACTACTTCCTGTCAATATTTTAACATAAACTAAAATAAAGTAAGATTAAAAAACAGAAGAAAACTGAAGCATCAAGCTGGGTGTGTTTCATAAAAAAACAAACATATAACATATTTCAGATAGTGGTGCCATTTGTTAGGCGTCAAATTAGCATTAGCATTTAGCTTTAAGGCTAAAACACCTACAGTGATATACACATTGGTCTCTTCCAGAGTATTTTACATCCTATGTGAAGTTTTTAACATAATTTAAGCTTCATGTTTTCTGCCATGTAGGCCTACTGTTTAAATATATATTTCAACAAGACAAGGCTAACTCCTCATAGGAGTAAAACACAGACAGGAAACAGGCGTTCCATAGGAAGTTAGTATCACGTTTCGGTAACACTTTATTTTACACTCCCCTTGATACATTGTACCTGCCACATTAAGTACAATGTAATGTGCTGTGTAACAACTGTGTAAAACGTGTGTAATAACTTGTACCTACAGGTTACATACACAATGGAATAATGTGTATTAGTATTTTGGTGGTACATAATGTAATAAGATATAAGACCCAAACGCTAACCTTAAGCCCTAACCCTGAGGGTCTTATTACATTATGTACCTCCAAAAGTACTAATACACATTATTCCATTGTGTATGTACTGCATAGGTACAAGTTAATACACATTGTTACATAGCACATTACATTGTACTTACAGTAATTTAGTTGGGTACAAAGGTAGTGAAAAATAAAGTGTTACCCACGTTTCTATGGAATATTCTGTGCACAAGGCCTATTGCCAGTAAAGTTCTGATTTGAACTGAACTAGGCATTTGTAAAGTTGAGAACAGTAGATGGAGCAAAAGCACACACCTATACAGATTCCTCTTCACCGGCGAGTCTTCATTCTGGTTACTCACAAAATATCTGTACACAAATCAAACATACCAGCCTTTACATACTTCTACAAACTATGCCCAATTTACACCTTCCCTCACATGGCGTCTTTGGTTAGCTTGCTGATGTAGACCACCTCCCATTTCCCTTCGGTTATGGGCGTCGCTTTGCCCTTAATGAAGCAACAACAGTTTAGATGAATGCATGAGATCTGGCATCAACGCAGAAAATGACACTTACCCCGCTCACGTAATGAATATGTTTGTATCCTTGCCTGTCACTCATCACTTTGTAGAAACTGAGCTTATCCTCGGCAAAGAAAAGAGGTAGTGGAACGTACTAGAAAAACAAAAACCGGCTAATATATAGAGTCAATATAGGCTTTTTCAATGTCATTTGAGGGAAACTCACATGACCAACCCAGCCCGTCTTGCTTGTTTGTTCAAATTTCTAGAAAATAAAAATAAAAAGTTTAGGGAATGAATTGTCAAATACATTAGTTAAGTGGTTCTCAAACTTTTCACAGCAAGCAGCATTTTATAAAGTAACATAAGGAATATACAGCTTCCTCAACCCACAGTAGCTACCTGTTTTTCCACCCAACTGCTCCCGTCAAACTCATAGAACTGTACAATCACGTAATTTTGTTTCCTGGTGAGCCACTGCACAGCGACGCGCTGGTCTGTCGCCCAGGTCACTGAGCTCAAAATGTGATCGCTGCACAAAGGAAACACAAAGTGACAAGAATCTTTTTTTTTTCACCAAGGATGGGCAGTGAAACAACGCATTTACACACAGTGATGTCATGTTTTGAAATCTACAAATACACACCCCGATGCCACCGACGCTGGAGCGAAGAGCTGTGAGCGGTGCGAGGGGTCGGCGGTGTCTACCACAAACAGTCGCACCTTTGGGAGAGCGGAGCCGGCCTGAAACACACGTCAGAGTTATAACCGTAGATGTAAACTAATGAAGCCACATTCTAATGATAAAAAAAAGGTACAATACATTTATTTAAAGTATCTTATAAACCTGCTTTGGGCCACTCCAGCATTGACAATTCATTTTTTTTTTTTATGAAAAGCGTGTGCTTTTCTAGGGATCTGTTCAGCTTGGAGCATCCTCTGCTGGCAGTTAGGGGCATTAACCATGATAAACCCAAGAAACAAGCCCCTATTTTTAGCTAACGGCATGCGAACAAATCGACGGTGCTGTGATGAACGGCTCAGATTGGGTCCAATGATGGTCTCTGGACTTAAAATTATGTACTTCCGGGTTTTCATCTATTGCCCATTCAAATCCATGAAATACAGACTGGAGCACTCCTGCAGCAGACGTGGAAACAACAGAATTGCTTGCGTGAATGAGGCAAAAAAAAAAACACTGCTTCAGGTATGTTTTTGAAGAGGGAACAAAATGCTAAAATCACAAAAAAGGTTAACCTTGGTGACTCTGGAATATGTGCATTTCTGCTTATTTGTCAGATATGATGACAGTGAAGGAAGTGTTCGAGTGGTCGTTTGTTTAACCAGAGAGGTTGGAAGTGTCCTTAGGCAGGATACTTCACATATAGCCACTGTATAAATGCAATGTGGGACAGGGGAGTGATTGTGTTTGTGGACAGCCATGCATCCCGCCCTTCTCCCTAAAGCTTTTCTTTAGCTTAGATTGAAAGCCTCAAATAACAGTTATATTATTGAACTCTTGTTGAGCAGGATGTGTTGCAATTCTTCGACCAAAATGTATTAATTTCTCACCTTTGGGTACGGCACAGCCACTGTTTCGGGATACTGCTCGTCCCCATACCAGGTGTACTTGATTCTGTGAACCTGCGTGTCGTTGAATTCCGCATAGGCCAAATATTTACCATTCGTCGACCACCACAAGGCCCCATTTGATGCAAACACCTCCTCTGGAAAAAAAGAAAAGAAAAAAACACACCAGAAATGGGTAATGATTAACTCAGTTACATTTACCTACTGTATATTTGAGAGTCATGTTAATATTGTTTTACTTCTACTTGGATAAGTAAGTGTAACTCTTACCCAACTATTTCCACCCATCAGTTGGTATGAGTTGCATATTTTTTAAGTTGTGAAACCGGATGTGGAAATGTGTGGTTTCTTGTGCATTATGGTTGTGAAATGAAGATGCGCAATATACAGTAAATGATGAAATAATCCGATCTCAGCACATTACTGTAAAGATGATGAATATCTGATTACACAACATTTCCTCAGAAAAGTTACTCTCCCACATGTTTAATTTTACTTCAGCAGTTCTTTGAATGACCCGTTTGGACTTCAGTAGCGACAATATTCTTGAGCACAACTTTCGCCCTTGTTTGTGTATAAATGTTCACAAACCTTCATATGTCCAATCAGGAATCCCATTCAGGATCTCATTCTCTTTACCGTTGTCCGTTATTTGAACAGCATCGGCATACACGTCTGTTTGTAAAAACACGTTGAAATCGGAAATATAGGCCTACGGGACAGGAAACCATACAGTGAGAGGTTATTTACAAGGTTAAGGCAAAACGTTATACGAGCTAGAAGAAGAAGCCAAAACTCACGTATTGGTTTCCATGGGTAGACCAGAAAAAGTACTGGACATAGGGGGGAAGATTCACAGGTGTAACAAAAGCACTGCGTGTAAAGTTTAAACATATATAAACGTTGAAATATAATTGATAAATCGGCAACTTAACCTTTTGAAATCACTTACCTGGTCTCCCTGTTGTAGATTGTGTAAGAGGCTGAGTAAGAATGCCTCCATTTCTGACAAAGCATTGGCAATAAATCAATCAATACACATAATAATGATGAATCAGCTTATTAGGCTATGAAAAAAACAAAAGAAAATAACAAACCTTTGTGTAATTACTCTCAAAGGCTACATACTTGTAGTCACCAGACAGAAAGTAATCAGTGGCGTCTACCTGTGCCTATAATGAAACATACATGATTGAAAAATGTACTTATGTTCTGACTAATTATGTGACAAATATATATTACAAAAGTTGAATTGCTGATGTAAAGGGACTCCTCTTTAGTTTCTACATTGTACCGGATATAGTTGCCATCATTAGATTTGTGCAAATACTCCTTATCTGCAAGTACAAAGAGCGTGTTAACTGTGAGAGATGCTACCAAGCCACTTATTTTTAGGACGTTGCAGAAATACCTGATATCCAATGTATGCTGTAGCCCTTCCATCGAATCGTATCATTAAAGTAGTCTTCAATAGAAAACAGCTTTTTGGGAGCGCTTTCTGAAACAAGGAAAGAAGCAGATGAGAATTTATTCCAGAGTCATAATGACGCAGAGAATCAAAGAGCACCAGTAATAAAATTTAAAATAATACTGTACTTGTTCAAACTCAATTTCTTATTTAATGTTTCTATGGAAAATAGGAAAATCGATCCAAACAATATTTAAAGGTGCCTGGTGCAACTTTTAATGTGAAACAAAAGTTGATATTTGTGCGTATTAATTTTGACCTTGTAGTGACCCAGCGGCTGTATGAGTGGTCAGCATGGCGCCCGGTGGTCTCTACAGCGCACCAGGATCAATTGTTTTGTAGGTTTTCTAGTGAGAGGGTCCGTCAGCAGTGACAACCTTCCAAACAACTGATCCTGGAGCGTCCTAGAGACCACTGTGATGGAAAGTAAAGGCGCCATGCTGACCACTCATACAGCCACTGGGTCACTACAAGGTCAAATACGCACAAATATCAACTTTTGTTTCGCATTAAAAGTTGCAAAAAGTTCCTTTAAAATAAAAATGTGTAAAAGGTATTTGTACTGATTGACGTTGTATTTTTTGTTTTCTTGATTATTGGGAAATATAGTGTAAAAAGGACACACAAAAAATCTGCCCCATCTCAAATTCCCCAAACTGACATGACATATTTTTTTAAACCTGCTTGTTTATAGGCAGTGCTGGGTAGTAACTAAATACATGTATTCAGAATACTCATTCGGAGGAACTGCATTCTGGTTTGAGATTTGAGAGCATTTAGAATACAGTTACTTTCCAAATATCAGTGTTATACATCCCAGTTCTCAATCATTACATTTTAGCTCCATATTGCACAACATTATTAATGTTATTCCTCCTAAACTAAAATAAAGATTTAAACGCCTTATGCCACAGTTCACACAAACACTGCACATGTGTCACATGATGCTGTATCTGCTGCTCCATTAGCCAAGAGTTAAAGAGTTCCTAATTAATGGTAAGTGAGTTTATAACAGCTGTTCCAACAATGGTAGTATTCGTTTTTGTAATATATGCCATATTTATACATAAATATAATGACAATCAATGTGAAAGTATTCTAAAGTATTCAAAGTATTCAGAATACAGTACTCTGTATTAACGGAATATGTTAAAAAATACATTTTAAGGCAAGTATTCAGTATTCAGTAACTAAATTTTAAAGTATTCTCCCCAACACTGTTTATACAGGGTATTGCTGGGTTGCAGGTTCTAAAATGTGATGATGTCAAGGGGGGCAGGGGGCAACTGCATTATACTTTCACAAGTCGTATCTAAAAATAAAATGTATGAATTACAAAAATGATCATTAATATCAGTCACTGGGTCCATGATCTCTCTGTACAAGACCAAAAATGTCCTCAAAAACAAAATAATTTTACCTCTATATTATATTATAGGCCTTTAGAACGCTGTGATGTCACCTGAAATCCACCAATACGTTTTGAAATCTTGGTTTGCCAAAAGGCAAGCCCATAGTTTCGTCACAAGGGGGTGCTGTTTCAAGTTTTCAAATGGAAACTTTACAAAGTCTTTGAAATTTGTGAATGGACTTTTCCCGTTAGGCTAAAGCGTGGATAAAACAATAGGCAACAGTTACTAAGTAAACCAGCAGTCTATTTGTCCAGTATCTACTGTATATGGCAAATGTAAACAACACAGAAAACAAAGAAAAACGAAACAGGATTGAAGATGCCATGCAGGACATTTGGTTTATCAGATCCACGGACAGGGAGAGGAGGACAGAGGCAAATAAAGACAACGACAGAAACAATCTTACTGTTCAAGTATATGGCTGGAATTGCTATGAGCGCGATGACGACAGCTGCCCCGACCACCCACCACAGCACCTTGCTGTAGCCCTGTGAGAGATGGCACAAAACAGCATTGCGCGTACATTTATTCAGGTTATCGATTAATAATCAAACGCTACTGACATGGCAGAGCTATTGTCGCGCTGATTTAAATCACTGACCATTTTGCTGCAGAATTTCTGCTCATTCAGCGACGGCAGGACGCGCAGCCAGCCCCAGGCGTCAGGAGTGTCTCGTCCGAGAAAGAAGCGTCTCTCGCCCAAACTTTACCGGAATTTTGGAACTTCTTAATCATAGTCTCGCGATGAGTGGACAGAGGAGTTAATTATCAAAGATGTGCGAGTAAAAAAAAAAAAACATGACTAGGTTCCTGTACACGCGCTACACTTTATGGGTCCCACTGAACTAGAATCTCCAGTATATCCCGTTGCTGCTGCATTCCTGAGCGCAGTCAAAAACTCACAGGGAAAAACTCCTCCAAGTCAGCAACTTCGGACCAACCGCACAACTTTGGCTATTTAGAGATAATGCTACTTTTTCCCCTGGTCATTACAGTAATGCATCCGCCACTTTTAAACCAGTTCTATTGGGCTATAAATGGATGCTAAAAATAAATGAGCAAAAGAAACACATTACAGTAATGGTGCACATGGAAGTACATTACGGGAAATCATAGAATAAATAAAGGAGAAAAAAGGATGGTTAAAATAAGGTGAGTCACCCCTAACAGCTGGGCTCAATGGAGGAAAAAACCCAAAACCGTAACACCTGTTAACATGCGTGTCTGACAGGTGGGTCCCAGGAGCTCACAGCCTCAACCGACACAATCACCAAGAGACACAGAGTTTTAGCCACGTTTATTTCCCCATAATCACCCTTCAAGCAGAAGGCTATCATTTCAAATACATTCAACACAGCAAACATATTTATAGTCTCGCCTGACCAGGGTCAGCCAGACCACAGTCATTGCTTTGTTTGAATTTGTTACAAAGGTGTAAATAGAAGGTGGAAGTGGCCGGCTGACCAGGCTGTATATATGCCAGTGTAGTTACATATTGTGTCACGTCACGTTAGGTTGTCCTTCACCCAAGATTGCATTAGCAGCGAAATAGCATCTTCAGTAAACCCGTTTCAGTTGGCCACCCTTCGTACTTTACAGTAGACTAAAAAGCAATAGAGTCAATGTAAACATGTAAAAGTACTCAAATGGATGTGTCTTTGAAATTAAGAGTTGTACACACGCTTCCTCAATTTAGTGTGTGGATATATTGTCTCTTGATTGGTTGAGAAAGCCACATTAAGTTGGTTCTAAAGACACTTGTTGGAAATAAAAGGCAGGTGTGAAAATAAATCACAAGAAGTAAAAAAAAAAAAAGACAACAAAAAATATTATGAGTTCATCCAGCATTATTTTCCTGTTACCAAGGCCATTTTCATCACTTTTGATTCATATTTTAAAATTGGTGGAAAGAGAAAATGCAATAGCTTTGAAATAAGACTTTTAAAATAAACTAAAATGTCTTAAAAATCAATGGTAAAGTGCAATCCTTTCCATAATTCATGATCCAATTGCCAGTTGTTATTATTGGATTACTCATCTTCTTCCTCCTCCTCTTCCTCATCTGAGTCGGAGGCCATTTCGTTAGCGTGCCCAGCATAATCAAAGTCCTGAAACTTCACTGGAAGCTCACTCCACTTGGAACACTTGCTAATCTTCTTCCCACCCAACTTCACATTAAAGTTCTTCACGTTGAGACAGGGGCAGTCGATCCCGCGGTAATGCATCATCGTACCCCATTGCTGCACAGCAAAGGAGTCATGTCATTTCAGCATTTTCAACATGATACATTTCCACCATATCAAGACGTTAAAGCAGGAAGACACTCACATGTCCACACTCTTTGCAAGATATAGAACCATTGGTCTCATAATCCAGCTTACGCTCACGGAGTGTGTTGTTTTCTTTCAACAGAAAAAGTTCACTGCAGAAAATAGAGCAGAAAAATAGAACACAATTTTAACATAATCTAACAATTTTAACAATATTAACACAATGATTGAAAGCTGCCCTTGCTTGTCTTCGCCCCCTCACACACGCCCTTACTGCTCCTTCACGTGCTGCCCTTATGATGAGTTCAAAGACAAGAAGGAAATATATATATATATATATAACCTTGTGAGCTATACACATTTGGCAGTAGCATAAATAAAATGTGCAACAAAGTAAACATTTTGAGACTTATATTTATTTGTTAAACTAATGTAAGTGTGTCTTTGTGTCTGCATTTAGAATATTAATGTTCCATTTACAGTGCAGAGCTTTTATTTACCAACACCCTTAAACACATCATACGCTTCATGGCGGGTGCTTTATGAAAAAAAAAGACCTGACAGCTCCCTGGAGATATTGGATTGATATTTATAAATTTATGTATTGGTTTATTTGGTCGGGACAGTGCATGTTAATGAACAAACATGGGTCTCATGCATGTAAACACACCACGCCATATTGGATTATTAAACAAACGACATGGACATTTCAGCTGCATCAGAGCAGGTCACTCAGATGTTTATCAGTCTTCTGTAAACTCCTGCTCCGTCTGCTGCTTTAAGCATTTGCGATCCCTGCACGTGTTTGTGTTGACGTGGTGCGAGAGCAGGTGAAGGGTGTGTTGGGAGCAATGGCTGCTGGCTGCTCTGCTTTACGACCGCAACACTGGAGGCCGCCATTGCTGTAGTACCTCCATATAGCCACTAGTCTCCCATTGAAAAGCATTGGACTTTAGACACGTTAAAAACAACTTTAACGCCTGGTTTCTATTTTCTATAGCTACATATTCCTCCTGAGATAACACTGGGTTAGTCACAAAAAAAGAAACCAGGCTGGTTTTTGAAAGAACATTTTTTGAAATCTCATACTAATGAGGGTTGGACTGTTAGCATTAGAGCTGCGCGAGCTACACGTCACACAAGGGCCGAGTCTACAGTGAAGATCCCGCCCTTGTGCCCTTATTAGGAACATGCTTCGTCAGAGCTGGGGAGGAGGAGTCTGTAAATCTGCCATGAATTCCCCCTCGAACGTGGTCATTATGGTAAACGGGGAGGAGTGAGGAGGAGTGGTCTATTCTATAAAACCAATTACCTAAACTGTTGCGTTAGATTGACTCGGTGCATGTTTTCAATGATCTCGATGTCATCACCGGTGCAGACATCTTTGCTACAGCCTCTGCAGTTTAACTTGACCTCAGACGGGCTGCTGTTCTTAATCTCCTTTTGCTTGTTCTTTTTCACTCGCAGTTTGTCCTCCAATATAGCCTGAACCTGGAACTCCGAAATCTAAAGGAGGGAAAAAAGTGAGAGATAAGTGAGCTAAGCATTGGGTCTGCTGTTTGTGTGAATATATGTATTTTCATCCACTTACTCGTTTGTTATATTCTTTTTGATCTAAGGACCCTATTTTTTGTATGGCTTTGTTCATCATGTTTATGCGATACTCGTTGACAGTTTCTTTTTCAGCCACATTGGCACCTTCAGTCTCCACCAGAGTGTAGGTGCTGTCCTCTGCTCTTCCTCGTCCACGTGCCTGCAGTGATGATGAGTCTGATTTACTTTTTTACAGAGGTAGGTCAGTAATTCACATAAATACTGAAGTACAGTACTACAAAGCTTTTGAGCATCTGTACTTTAATTGAGTCTTTTCGTCTTTTATGCCGCTACATTTGAAAGAAAAATATGATACTTTCTACTCCACAACATTTATATAAAGGCTCCAATGTCCAAATTACATAGTTGGCAGCATATTTTGTCCAAAATAAGTCTTGCACACCCCGGGACAGTAGGCAGAGCTATGCAGATCAATCAATCAAACTTTATTTATAAAGCGCTTTTCATACCGAAAGGTATCACAAAGTGCTTTACAGATTACAACATTTAAAACAATACGCCACTTTTACCCCACCGTCTACGCACACGCACACCCCCTCACTGGGGCACTGACCCAAGAGAGCCCAGAGGAGATGCGGCAGAGACACCACACCTCCACCTGAGCACCCACTGGACAGTACCCACACAGCCCCAGCCTATCACTGCTCCCGTGGCAGAGGGCCCCTTCAGAGGAAAGCCTAAAAATCTAAAAACACTCATAAAAGTTTAACCCTTATGTTATCCTATGTACACTTTTGTACATTTAGCAAGATTTTTTTTTTTCATTTCCTGACCATTTTGTCTGTGTTGCAGCTTGAGATGTGGGTTTCGGCAGAAAATGTTCTATCGAGACACATTTTCAGAATCCAGTGTTTGTTTTTCTCTCGTGTCTTTTATATTGGAGATCTACATTTTCTATACGTTCGTTACCCTAGTGTACAAAAATGTACACGCTTTTCAAACTGCTATAAAAAACACATACTTTCAACTTTTTTCAAAATGTTTTCACAAATCTGAAGATTCACTTCTCACCTTCTCAAAACTACCAAACATGTTGTTTATTTTGGGATTTTAACCCTTTATACATGTATGCCAGTTTCAAAACAAAAACTTTGAAGTTTGTGTTACAAAACCACATAAAAACCTCATTATCTTTAGAATAATGAACAGTAGAGAGCTGAGGCTTTGGTGGATTTTAGGGCCTTGGATGTGTCAAAGATGAGACAAAAATTGATTTGATGCATTTATAGTTTTTCTTTATTTGAAAATGGTAGCGACTGAAACAGCCCCATTGACTTCCATTATAAACACATGTTTTTCTTTGCTCTTCCAGAGCCGTTTAAAACTTCACTTTTTACAATGTCAGCATTTCATTTGGAAGAAAAGGAATGAATCTGAACATTTTTACTGATTTTCATCAGATTGGACCTCATTCCCATTCTTGGCACATGAATAAAATCACTGTATTTTTTTCTATTGAATATAATGGAAATAAGGCATTTCCAATGGACTTTACCCTGAAAACTTCCATTTTTAAATCTCACTGAAATACGGCATAAAATCACTCAATCTGTGACATCAGGGTTTCATTTGGAAGAAAATTTGTGAAATTTGACATTTTTACAGTATTTTATAAATATCAACTTTTTTTTGACAGTTGGCTGTGCCAGTGTTGTTGCCATATTCGACAGTTTGTAAACTCTGTGTTTATGTGATAACAGGAGCGCGGTGGGCAGAGCCTAAACTCATTTTTGAGTTTTTTTGTGCAAAAATATTAATTAGCAGCTCAAAGTGACCTCAACACACAAAAAAACCTGGACAAAGACCTGCAGTCTGGATTTATTCATGTGTTTACCTCAGGTTTACAAACATAGGCCTCGATTTCAAAACAGAGACTTTTCTGCTTCAAAACTACAGTAACCACTGATTGCGACGCTCTCCACTGAGATTTTTTGGTGTCTAAGATTTCTAAACTGTAAAAATCTTCACACTAAACATTATTGTCGATAAATCACTTGTTATTTTTAAAATTATTCATATATTTTATAGGAAACACAAAGGCAAACAAATACTATTGTTTCCCCCTTGGCCACAGCTTCAGTATAAGCTGACTGAAGATACATGCATCTGTGTACAATGTTAGAAAAGTGGAACATTCTGAAATGCAGTGGAAATGTCAAATTCAACTCCTTTTCTTCAAAATGAAATGCTGACATCACAGATATGTTACTTTTGCCTCTATTGCAGTGAGATTTAAAATCTGAAGTTTTATGGCAGAAAATTCCCAGGTTCTGCCAAGGCCCCATTATATTCTAATGGGAAAATACCACAATTTCATTCACCTGCCGACAATAGGAACAAAGTCCAAACTGAAAAAATACAGTGAAAATGTCAAATCTGACTCTTGTTCTTCAAAATGAAATGCTGACATTATAAAATATATGACTTTTATATGGTGATAGGAGAGCAAAGAAAATTGGAAGTCATGAATTTCTTTATAATGGAAGTCAATGGAGACAAGAACATTTTGACATAAAGAATCGTCCACTACAGAAAAACTACAAATGCTTCAAATCAAGTTTTGGCTCAAGTTTGACACATTCAAGGCCCGAAAATCCACCAAAGCCTCAGCTCTCTACTATTCATTATTATAAAGATAATGAGGTTTTTATGTTGTTTTGTAACACACACTTCAAAGTGTTTGTTTTCAAACAGGCAAACAAAGGGTTAAAATCCCCAAATAAAAACATGTTTGGTAGTTTTGAGAAGGTGAGAAGTGATTCTTCAAATTTGTGAACATTTTTTGAAAAAAGATGAAAGTATGTGGTTTTTATAGCAGTTTGAAAAGCATGTACTTTTTTGTACACTAGGGTAACGAACGTAAGAAAATTAAAGGATGACACAAGGGTTAAAATCCAGAAGTAAAGGCAATTAAGGAAGCTACAATTAAATATTAAAAAATCACTAATATCATAAATTATCAACATAAATAAATAAATAATTTTGACTAAATAAATAGATATCAGTTAAAAGCTAAGCTAAAAAGGTGGGTCTTGAGCCTGCTCTCAAAAATCTGAACGAGGCGGTTCCAGAGGTGCAATGCCATTGTCTCACAACATAGAAGGTTTGTCCCTGTCGTGTTGCCATACCAATGGGCAAGGAACACGCTTCTCTTTGGTCCTCATGGCAGAATGCTGACATTGCTGTATACCACCCCCTGGTGGCCAGGGGCAACTCCAAAAGACACTTGGTAAACTGTGTCTATGAAGACTTTGACCGTGTTTGCACTGCTTAAAAGCCTGGCTCCAAAGAGTTTTTATTTTTCCAAAAATTCCTTCAAACCTTGTGACAACGCAGAGCTACGTGTCATATTTTTAACCACACTGTTTTTGCTATATTAGAAATAAAAAGCGGAAGCCTAAATCTATGATTGACAGGCTCTGGAGCGCTGTGGCCGGTCCGCCCCCCCCGCGATGGCAGGGCTTCCTGCCTTTTTGCCCTTTTAAGGAACAGGCGGTCATCTCTTCTATCTTATATATACAGAAGGTAAATTTGGCGGTGATCTTCATGTTGTAAGTTTGATTTGTACTTTCTACTTTTACTACTTAAGTATTTTCTACAGCAAATACTTAAGTACTTTCACTTTCGCAAATATTTATATATATATATATATATATATATATATATATATAAAAAACTCACCCTCCGCGGGCAGTCTCTTTTTCCTCCAAGCTCGGGTCCTCTACCAGAGGCCTGGGAGCTTGAGGGTTCTGCGCAGTATCTATGCAGTTCCTAGAACTGCACTTTTCTGGACCGAGATGTCTGATGTATTTCCTGGGATCTGCTGGAGCCACTCCTCCAGTTTGGGGGTCACTGCCCCGAGTGCCCCAACGACCACGGGCACCACTGATGCCAGCACTCTCCAGGCCTTCTCTAGCTCTTCTCTGAGCCCCTGGTATTTCTCTAGTTTCTCGTGTTCCTTTTCCTGATGTTGAAGTCACTTGGTATTGCTATATCTACCACCACGGCTTTCCTCTGCTCTTTGTCCACCACTACAATGTCCGGTTGGTTCGCCATTACCATTCTGTCCGTCTGTATCTGGAAGTCACAGGATCTTGGCTCGGTCATTCTCTACCACCTTTGGAGGTGTTTCCCATTTTGACGTTGGGGTTTCCAGCCCATACTCTGCACAGATGTTCCTGTACACTATGCCAGCCACTTGGTTATGGCGCTCCATGTAAGCTTTCTTTACCAGCATCTTACACCCTGCAGTTATGTGCTGGATTGTCTCATTGGCCTCTTTGCACAGTCTACACCTGGGGTCTTGTCTGGTGTGATAGATCAGACTTTTGCTCGGGTGCGCAAGGCCTGCTCCTGTGCAGCCATGATGAGTGCCTCTGTGCTGTCCTTCAGGCCAGCTCTGTCTAGCCATTGGCAGGATTTCTTGATATCCGCCACTTCAGTTATATATATATATATATATATATATATATATACACTGTGTATATATATATATATATAAAACATTTAATAGAAGTTTGAAGTTTCACATCAGCCTGTCTAGGGACAACAGATGGAAATTAGCCTATGGCTAAAATCTGACATATTTACATATTTTATATGTTCATTAATATGTACTGTCCCTACTTAAATAAATAAATAAATAAAAAATAAAATAAATACATATTTTAATTAAATTATGTATGTGGGCTTGGAACTATGTCCAGGAAGAAATGTAGCTGACTTCCATAGTACTGACACTGTGCACCTTTACATTTACAATACTCACCTGAATCATCGATATCTCATTGGTGACCAGGCCGTATCGAATGACAAAGTTGCACTTCGGTATATCCAAACCTTCTTCTGCCACGGTTGTAGCAATCAGCAGGTTGATCTCTCCACTGCCAAATTTCTTCAGCACATCCTTTTGCTCTGCCTGTTAAAAATCTCATGGTGAATATAATGAAGATCGTGCTCAGGCAAAACAATAAAGAAAAAAGCAGAACAAAACAAAAACTTACAGAAGTCATAGGTTTCACAACACTTTGATCTCCTCCACCAATCAGATAGGCAGCATTCACTTCTATCTCATCAAACTTGGGGTTGTCCTGGGCCCACTGAACCAGGGCTATAGCGCTGCGGCGTGTCTTGGTAAAAATGATCCCTCTTGCATTTGTCCTCAAGGTGAACTCTTTGAGGATTGTGGTTCTCAACTTGGAAAGACTGGCATTCTCATTTTCAGGGTTTTTTGCAAGCTCCAGTAATTTGTCTTTGTTATCTATAGGGTAATATTAAGAGAAGTATTCATTTGGTAAGCTTTATGCTATTTATGAGGCATTTGAAAGTTAAGTACTAGAAGCAATGCATAGAAGGTTTCTGATGGGGAAATAACATTACCGGTATATAACAATAAAAAAAGTACATTTGATCTAATTTAAAAAGAAAATACCCCTAAAGCGAGTTACCTCGAAACAGCTCGAAGAGGAATCTCTCGGTTTCAGTCATAGTTATAACATGATCCTCTTCAGGAGAAGTCTTTTTCTTCATCTCATCATTATAAAACTGCTCGAGGAAGCTGAAGGAATCAGACATTCGAATGGTGTTGTTGAGCTGCAGACCGTTGTTGTACTGTTGAAGGTGGTACGCACACACTCGCACTTTTTGGTTTCCTTCTTTGGCCGCTGAAATGAAGTGAACTATCAGTAAAGAGCTGAAAGGGTGATTAAAAAAATGTTTCAGATTGAGAAATTGGCTACCTTCTCTCTCTGTTTGAACAACCCATTGTTCATAAGACTGTGTGCCACAATCATGGGTGGTGTTCAGCCCCCATGGGCATGTATGTCAGTCATTATTTTCTTGATGACATCCCCAAAAGGATCCTAAAGGCAAGCAGGCCAGAGGTAAACATTTATGTCATATTTTTATCATCATGATTCATCAGAAAAATACCTTACCGCCTTTCGGCCTTCATTGGTTTCTACTTTTTTGTGAGATTCTTTCTTGTACTGCCCAAGATTTGCAGTCATGATCGTAGAAGCATCCAAGTTCGCACAGATCTGCAATGTCGTAAACACATCATTATACTTTCTGCTAACTTAACTGTATATGCCTTTATATTAGATTACTATGTAACACAACTAATGTAGGATAATGTGGTGGAATAAAAATGACTCCTAACTTAAATGGGAATAACATAAACATGTAAAAAAACATATACACAACATATTTGAATGCCTTTGTTAATGAACCAAGGCTATAGAAAGTTATAACCTGGCAATAATTAGTAATTCTGTTTTAGTTTTACTTTGCAGTCGTGGGGTATTTTAATTAATGATAAAGCTTCTAATACACACATACAACACCACACACATCACAAATACTGTAAGTATTAGTAGTGAATACAATTCTACAGTGCTTGCTCACTCGTAGTATGTGCTCCTCAGTTTTGGACATCTTTGTGGCCCCGCCCACTCCCGGTGAGGCGGTCAGGCCCAGGATCTGCGGCAGGGGCTTGGTCTTCTTACCCTCCTTCTGCAGCCTCTTGTTTCTGTGCTTCTGCTTCAGGAAGCGCATCATGATGTGGTTATAGACGCCCCCTTTTTGAGTGTGATGGCACTCGTCTATCACGATCAGAGACAAGTCTGAAGAAAGAAACAACAGTATACAACTGTAGCACAGACTTCAAGTGTTCCTTTAACAACTGTTTTTCAACGCCTCTGTATTTTGGCAAAGTACGACACAAGATAGTAGTGAATTGAATGATATTTGTATAACACTTTTAGAACCATTTATTATCCAGTATATTGGACATAGTGTGGGACTAGCTATAGATATTACAGTAATACTTTATAATACACCTTATTTAGCCTTAATAAATAATGAATTAACACTTAATTCATCATGAACAGTTCATTAGTTAAGTACTTAATATCTACCTAACTACTACAGTAATGCCTAACTCATAATGAATAGTTCTCCACATACTTAACTTATTCAAGTAGTTCATACTGTAAGTGTTAGTCATACTTAACTAATGACTTGTTCATGATTAATTAAGGAGGATTCACACCAACCTGAGAGAAACATCTACACTTAAGCGACCTGAACCCCAGACCAAGCCCAACAGCTGCACAGTGTGTGTGCTCATAATGTTTGAAGCGTAATTTTTATTGTAAATTGTAACAAAATGCCTCTGTCCCCATTCAGACGCTGTGTGGTGGTCGTCTTAGGCAAGTGAATTGTATTCTCAGAGTCCCGTCACCTTTTATTTCTGTTTATGTCATAAAGAGGTTCGTATATTGTTTGTATGGCAAAATTAGCGCGAGGGAGCCAGATTTAGAGAATTTAATAATTCAAAAACACAGTACAAAATCTTTCCTTCTAATATCCAGCTGATTTGCTGACCAGCCAGTAACACGAGGCCAATCACAGCGCTCCTAGTGCAGCAACAAGGAGAGCCGATTTGACAAACGCAATGGGCCAAAACTGGCTTCACCGACCACTCCCGACTGCCGATTATCGCGTTGGTGTGAAAGTGTTAACTCATCAGTTATTAAATAAGGTGTAGTTATTATAAAGTGTTACCGATATGTCAATGCATTGTCAATATTCAATGAAAGGCCAACTAGATTTTAGAAGACAAAAATCTGTCAACTTGATAAGGCAAAAGTATTCACCGACCAACCAAAGGGACAGGGGTTCAAAACCTTACAGTAGTAGGGAAAGACACTTGGCCAGTATTTGCAATTCCAGCAACAGTTGCTCTCAATCAAAAACATGAGCAAAAAGTTCACTGACCTCTTTTACAATACCCTAAAAAGAAAAGAAATGACAAAATGTATTCCCATCACTTACGCCTATACTTGAACATTATGACTCCCTTGTGTTACGAGCAATCTTTCAACAGAAAGCAACACTTTTCTAGAAAACTGTTGCAGCAAGTAACCACAATCGTCATGATACGTGCAAGCGCAGATTCTATATTATAGCCGACGACACGCGTCAATACAAGTTTTACATGCGAGAAAGCGTGACTATAGCCCCAGAGAGTAGTGAAAGGCAGCTCGACGTAGTGTGGGTGATCGCAGCTCTCCTGTGAATTTGCCTAGCCAGACGCTGATGGCTTGAGCAGACGCGTGGCCTGGAAACTCGTGAGGAGGAGAGGGGGGCTTCGAGACATTTGAGAAAACAGCATATGTTCCACTGAGGTGCGTATTCCACCTTGGCCCGCCGAGAGCCCGCTTTGACGAGCTCCTGTCAGGTACCGCGGGGAACAGGCGAAGAGGCGCCCATTCAAGAAGCTGTCGTGGGATCCCCGCTGACTGACCGTACAGATTTCTTTAAAGCGTGAATCGTTTTATGTATTACGTCATTGTCGACTGAGGAAAGCGGTTTAAAATAGCATATTGTTGAGCTATAAATGACTACCCAGCATGTGACGCAATATATGACTCACTGTGCTCACTCACCTCTCGTACTCTTGTATTTTTCCCATGATATTTCTTATTAATAGGGGGAAAAAACAATGTGCAAATTAACTTTCAGAAAGAGAGGCGGGCAGGAAGTTGAGTTTTGGGGGTATCCCTGTCAAATGAGTGATACTAATCCAGATTGGCGTGTATGCATGACCATTTTGTGATGGAACACTGTTCAGGCAAGAAAGAGATACTAAGATGATATTCGTTTGTACGTCTGTCTCACCAAGAAAAAATTGAGCTGATCACGCCTTTTGGATGCTGCAAGACTTTGGAATGAGCTCCCACTAAATATCAGGCCGGCTGAATCCCTCCCTGTTTTTAAATATCTTTCTAAAACGTATTTTGTTGTTCAGTTTGTTTTTCGCTTGGTTTAAATCAGTCTGAGAGGTGACTTTTGCTTATGTTTTTCATTTATGCACTGTCCCGACCAAATAAACAAATAAATAAATACATTTCTGAAAATAAAGTATTAAGTATTGTTTAACATTTTGCTATAGTAAAGAAGAAATAGGGATTCATCATATGGTGCGACGTCATGTCATATGGTGCGACATACAAAAAAAAATGCTAATTTGTGTATGGTATGTCATAAAAAAAAATCAAAGAATAAAGAAAGTGGTCTCATCTATTGGATCCAGGATTTTTTATAAAGTTTTCAGAAGTAATGACAAAAATAATAAAAAATAATTAATTTATAAAAATTTTTACATATAGTATAGAAATTAGAGACTTACTTTCATTTGTTTTATCCACCCAAACTATATGTTTTCTTGTAAGCTAAAGAGAATTAGGCCATGCGTAATGAACTGGTACTGGAATAAGATGATATAGCTGTATAACGCTTTGTACCTTTCAGATATGATTAAAACATGTGCCAAGGACAGATTATCTCACTAGTGGCACCAAACATCAAGACATCATACTGTATATTGCATGTTCATTGTACACCTCATATAGCATGTAAAAACGGTTTGTGGACTTTGTCAAAGAATAGGACATGGGAGTTGATGAATGTACATTACAATGCCTCTACTGGCTGCCTCCGCCTGTTTGAACTTGTGGTTACTGTCATCAATAAGTCTGGCTCTAGATCGATTACTGCTGCCTCTCTTGGTTTGGATTTTTCAACTTCGACAATAGCATACTTTGCAAAATGGGATGCAATAAAATATACTAAAATGTGTTTAATTTGTAAAAGGTAAATAATGCTATTTTAAAGATTAAGGATACATAATTTTGGGGATTTTTACTGTATAATCTTGCCGTCGAACCATATGACAATTTTTAGTGATTGACTGAATGGTGAGCTTAAACATATTATTTAATTAAACAAAATACCAACCATGCATACATATTTGAATACTTAAGAGTCTGCACAACCCAAATTCATATATTTTATCAGAAATAATTGATGTTTCTAAAACATTTGCCTTGTATTTTGCATTCGTGTACAGCACTTTGGTCGACTGTGTTCTTTTTAAAGTGCTTTATAAATAAAGCTGGATTGATGTTCAAGTACACTCCTTTTTTTAACCATTGTGATTTCTGAATACTCACCACTTAAGTGAACGCCTTCATCCTCTCCACTCACAGACCTCTCCAAGTAATTCTCCAAAATCTGCGCCGTGCAAACAACTACGTCAAAATTCTTCACAATCTCTGTAAAAGAGATTTTGAGCTGCGAGTTTCCGCTGACTCGCTCCACTTTGTATGACTTCAGGAATTTCAAGAACTCCTCAGAGTAGTGCTGCTCCACCAAGGGCACCTATAGAGCACAGGAAAACACTATGAATACAGTGAAAGCACAATGGCAGTCGCTGTTGCCTTTGGGAAAACTCATCCTACTTGCTAGTATGAATGTGATTGTATGGATGGAAACCACATCTAATCCAATTAGCCTCCGGGCAGCTGTGGCTGTACCAATGCATTATATTGTCATACAAGCGTGCCATGTTTGCGATACAGACCACTTTGTTTTGCTTTTGTGCTACATGTGGTCACAGTTAGCAGCTCTGCAGCGAAAGAATTACATTTTGAATCAATTACATAAACAGATTTCGGATACAAAGCATATTCTACAGCTTGTAATGTCCCTTTTTATTGTGACCCACTTTTGGATCCTTTTGTTTTTCCATAATGCTTTAAATCTGAGTTTGGGGTCATTATCTTAGGACAGATACTCATAATCCCAGGCGATGGTTCAGGAGCATGAGTTTGGTTCACATGACTTGTAGCACTAAATTATTTTCACATTTTTATTTTCAAACCATTCCAAGATTTTGAGGAGGAGAACAGGGTAGGAATAAAAAGATTATGGTCCTCCTTCTAGGGTTAAAGACAGTATTCAGAGGTTACTATGTTAAGCATTTGTAAAAGATATAAAGCCTTTAAGTTTAACCTCGAGGCACTACATAAAAGGGCTTACTCATGACTTGTCGACTATTAAAGTAACCACCGACTGCAAATTTCTTACCGGAATCAGGTTGAAAGCAGCGTCAATTGCAGCCCTACTGCATAATTACCATTGCAAGATGAGAAACAATTTGTTGCCTATTTACTTTGAATGCTTTTGCTAGTAAAATGAATACATTCTCTTTGACTGTGACTCAAACTTTGGACTGGCCCTATTGTTTAAAAAACTCTCCTCTATCCCAGCCAAAGCAGTGTGTTTAATCCTGGAAAGGGACAAAATACATGGAAAAAGATGACGCACATAACATGCCAAACTGTAACAAAGGGCAAACCAGTGGTGTGTAATTTGAGGCTAGCTGACCCACATGTGCACATCCAAAGAAAAGACTTCAGGAATGGGAAGCGTTTGTATGTAGGACATTGGCTGATGGGATTTATGGCTCTTTAATGGGAGCCAAAACTTTGGGATTGTTTTATTTTAAAAAGTCATTCAGAAGAATAAATCATTTATAAATGGGCGATTGACATAAAGTGCATATTTTTGTGTCCGAGTGATATATTTCTTTTTTAAATAATTTGATCTTTTCATTACATGTATCACTTTATTCTACAAAACCTATTTAGTTTAAACACATGTTCATCACATTTCAATAATAAACATTTTTTATGTTTTCACACCTCAAACCCCTAAAATGTCAGGTGGTGCAACCGTCCGAGCAAATGATTAGACTAATAAAGCTTCTGAAAATTGTATTTTCAGGGTAACAATTAAAAAATAAAACATCATGGCATAATTGTATGTTAAATATCTTTCAAATAAGCCATCATTTGTGAATATTAATAGTTTTAAAGTTTTTGAGGTCACTAAAAACTTTTGTCCGGCAATTTGTAATCTTAAAATATCAGGGTGGCACAACCGTAAGAACAGGGCTGGTAGTTTGAGATAAAGAATAGTATCAGCAAACAGGAGAAGACATCAGCCAGAAGAACAAGTTGTCTTTATGGCTGAGTGAAAAGGTTTGAAAATCTCTTTCAAGAATTGAGACTCCGACTCATAGGTAAACTGTCACACTTTCAGTGTCAGGTGGTACAACCGATGTAAATATTGGAAAATATTATTTTATTATAAAAGTTTCAATTTGTTTTAAAAGTAAATGTTTACCCATGCTTACAAATGTTAAAGCTAATGTAAGAGTCCACATAAAAGCCAATTTAATTTGAAATTAGTTGCTAATGTCAGGTGGTGCAACCAGACAGTCAAGTGGTGCAACTGCAAAAAATGTCAAATTACCATCTAAAAATTATAGGGATGCACTGATCCAATACTGGTATAAGTTATCAGAGTCAATACTAGAAAAAAAAATCAGTTATTGGTTTCAAATATCCGATACTGAACCGAAAACTGTTTTGGGCTGACACCGAGCACTCAGTCCATGGTCCTCCTGTTTTACTGCTGATTACAGCATCAGTCAGTTACAGATTACAGATGAAATGTTCAGAGGAGAAAGACTGTCTAAGATATACTTGGCAAAGATTTGACTTTGTACAATTTTTTGGAAACTATTTACATTTTAGAAAAAACTCGGTTGCGCCACCTGACACGTTTTATACAGAGAAGCTACAAATACATCAAAAAAATACATTTAAATACTTTTAAATGTTATTTAACAAACATAACTTGTTTAAACACAACATTATCGACTCAAAAATATGCATGCCATCAGTTTTTAAAAAACTTTTTGAAAATATGTTTTTTGACCCCTTATACGTCATTGACCCAAATATTGATAGATATTGAAGCTAGCCTGATGACTTATATTACACTGCACACTGAATCTTTAGACTTTGCAGAAGCTTATTGACAGTGTCACAATGCGTGCTGTAATCAAAGCTAAAGGCGCTATAGCCAAACACTAGAGCGTGCCACCTGTTCTTTTTTATGGCAGTGTATCTAAGAACTATTCACTGTGAGGTACACATTTTAGTCAAAATCTTACAATGGCACTGCATTTTACAACATACCCTTTGAATTATGGGTATCAGTGGAGGTGGGCGATAAAGCAACATTTCACATCACTGCACAAATTCACTTTACTGTGAGTGGTTAAGTTCGCCTGTCACTCACTGTGTCTGGCCAATGGGAGGAAGGGGGAACAATAGACGGCCAGTTCCTGAGTTTTAGCATAAACCTGCATCAAAGAAAAGGGGCCTGAATCATGATTAGGGATGGGTATCGTTAAGGATTTATCGATACTACTCCTCTTATCGATACTCCTGATCAATCCGGTACTTTAATGGTACTCTTATTAATGCTTTAAAAGCAAGTGATTTGGCCACGTGACATCAGTGCGACTCCAATTCAGATAGGTGGACCGGCAGATGTGGCTCCGGGGCCGTTATGATATCGGGTTTGGTACCCATCCCTTATCATGATATGATTATCTCTCCAAGTTGGCATATCATATTATCCACCTCTAGGTATATAATATATCTCTGCAAAAAGCTTTCACTCATGTTGCCTGCTCTGCTGTTACTCTGTTGCTGGCGTTCAAAAGGGACAGAAACTAGATCCAGCTCCATATTGGGTCATGAATGTCGCATCACTGGCTTGTACCTTGTTGACCAGGACGATGACTTTGGCAGGGAGCCCCTGTATCTTCCTCTTGTCCAAGTGTTCTTTGGTGATGTACACAGCCACTCTGGTTTTTCCGCTGCCCGTTGGGAGACAGATGATGATGTTTTTCCCCTCTAAGGCAGGTTTGGCCACTTCCTTCTGATAGTCGCGAAGAACAATGTCGTGCTCTTTCGAGGCTGCGCCTGCTGCCGTTGAGTCATCCTCATCTGGAATACAAAGAGGCGTTACTGAAGACAGGTCAGTGATTGGGAGTATGTGCATCACGCTGTATGGAAATGCGTTGACGCACATAATGTGTGGCCTTTATGTTCTAGAATTTGACTTGGATTACTTGATAAAGATGACATAACAAAAGGCGGTACCACAGTGTCGTATTTCCGAGCTGAGGGTTGAGTAATAGGACTGCTGGGATGCTTTACTCTACAAACTCTGAAAATCTGTCTTTTGAGGACGATTGAAATGCAACATGATGCAATACTTTGTACATAAAGTCGATAGTACAAATCAGTTTAAATAAGGGTTAGGAAAATAACCGCGCCTTCAAAAACATGAACATTCACTGGGATGGTAATTTAAGGCTCTTTGCTGGGAGCCAAGTCTTTTGGATCCGTTCATTTCAAAGAGCCATTCAAAAGACTGGGTCTTTTTAATATCACATTTTAATAACAATAGCCAGATAACTCACAATATCTAAGACGCAATCGATAAAAGTCACACTTTTTTTAATTTAAATCATCTAAAATTACAATGGCACTGATATTTACACTTTGAGAAACCTGTTTGTGATTGAAATCTTGCGCCACAATTAATGAAAAGAGGCTGCCACTGTCTGACAAATCATTGTTAGTGCATTTAGCTTTGACTTTAGAGCACTTGTCTCGCTTGGTCCATTGTTGTAGCCTGGTGAGAACAGAATGATACCCCTCTGTATTTTCTTATACAGAGGGATATCAGTCTGGGACCCACGCCATTGTTGGCGGCAATAGAAAACTCAAACAAGTCCGTGCAGTCAGATTCGTTTGTATGCGGTCACCTGTTGTTCACGAGCAGAGTCAGTCACAGGACGCGGAAGTCGCCTCAATAACAATCTACGAACGGCACACGGGAAAGAGTGAGAGCTTTTTTTCGGCAGTAAATTACCAAAATACATCGACAGTAGTTGAGTTTCGTGATTCATAATCATGCGCGAATATTAACGCAAAACCGCTAATAACACTATATCAATGGTAGATGCCCGCCCTACGCTGATTGGTTTATTTCACTTCCTGTTTGCTTACGTATGTTCAGCTTTGGAAATGTAGTTGATGCTACGGTCACCAGACTCAATCGCTGGTACAGTGGTGAGTCTGGTTTCCAGGCAACCATTGTTGGGCTGACTCATGTGTTCGTTTGGGAGAGTTCTGGGTACAATTGACTGAAAAACACATCCGGCTCTTTTCCCAACTGAGATCCGGATCACTATTGAACGCCACGTTACTATTCACTACCCATTAGAACATGCCAGGGACAAACATTCTTAAACATTCCTTGTTATGTGTACATCTACACAGCGCCATCTATTGTTCATAGAGTGGGAATTATTAGGCTTTTTTAAATTAAAAATTAAAAATGCCAAAATACATATTATTCACTTTGGAGCCTTTTTAGAAATGTATTGGGAGTAGAAAATATTCTATGCATCGTCCATATGTACAGTATGTAGTGGAGCAAAAGTAATACATTTCCAACAATGATGCTATAATTTGTTATTGAACACCTGAGTAGTAATGATCAGATTCAACACATACAGCATAGTTCATAATGATCTATGTGGTGCTCTGGACAATGAGACCAGTTTCCACATTAATAAGCTTTTCCTAAGGTGCAGAAATCCATCATTTTTCGCCGTTTGTATTTACATCGTGTTTTAGAAATATCTATATTTAGCCAGTGTAGGTCGCTTGCAGACCATCAGTCACCCCCACATCCTCGGTCCCCAGCGCTGCTCTGCTCTGCCCCACCTCCTTCCCTTTCCAAACTTTTACATTTCCTGCTTTTGGGCCATGAAACCCCCCACAAAGTACTTGATGCGTTTGCAGACAGGTTTTTAATATCGCTCCTAAGACGCAGTTCAAGGTTCAATCCGAGCGACGTCTGCGCCGAATTGAGTTTAAGTAAATCCGAGGAGAGGACAAGATAAAGCTCCAAAAACATTGACAGAAGGATTTGCTGCCTTCGCGTAGCCCCAGGAGCTTCCAGATGCTAAACTTGTTAAGAGGGAAAAGTGCCATTCTTGTGAGTCAAACCGCACATGCCTAGTCAGGGCTGTGGCAGAGCAGAGCGGCTGTATTTTCAGTTTCTGTTGCCAGGATATACTGTAGGTTTCATGTGGCAAAAGGGAAACTGCAAATCCCCAGGCAAGAAATGAACGTGAATGTGTCATCACTGTTTTATAATCACTGTACTTAAATGGGCGTTTACCTTATGTTTATAAGGGAGAAAAAAAACAGAAGTGTAGTATAAAGCAAGGCTTTAGTAAGACTTTTTAAGCACTTCCTCGGCACAACTCCTATCACATACATTCTTGCAATTAAAGCTAGTACAGCCATAAAGGTAATAGCAGGACTAGTTGTAGAAGTGGTCGCAGAAACCGAAAACTAACAAGTATTTACTACTGTCTCCCCATTGTATTTAGTAGTAATAGTGAAATGAATAGCAATGGCTGCATACGTGGATTCAGCTGTATTTGCAGTAATTACCTATGTACTACCTTGTACTTTGTTGTGGACAAAACATGCATAATTGTAGCTTACGAATAAACCTGCTTTTGGGGAATCTCCGCATTGATATGTATTTCACTTTTTACCATTTCAATTATTGTGTGTGCCTGGAAAGCTACAGTCTGCTCTTTAGGGAGGTTGTATTTTGCCTGCAGCTCCCTCCACTGGAAGCAGATGGAATTACCTTTGCTAAAAAATAAGGTACGAGCTTCCATGTTTGGCCCACGGCATGCTAATATGTTGATAGCGCCGAGATAAACGCAGTTTGACTGAAGAACGGCTCAGAGCAGGTTTCGGTTAGGGCTGGGCAATTAATCAAATTTTTATCTAATTGCGATTTTAATAAAGGTCGATCTCGATAACCGCATGGTGCGTTTTAAGCGACAGGAGAATTGACCAGTTCTGGGAAAAAATATGGACGGCGCAATGCTGCAGCACCTGTCAGGTCAATCCCAAGGAAACATTCAGCCCAAACAAACAGGAAGCACAGGATGGCACATGCAAGAGAGGAGAGGACCTGGTGATTTTAAGTGTAAAATCAACTACAATTATTTGTAGGGTCATTTGTAGGGTCATTTTTTAAATTCCCCAATTCAAAAGCAAGAAGAGGGAATTGCACACTTTTCACTTTTATTTATGCTCACATTATTTTACAGTCTGTAGCATGTGGTTTGAATTTGCAGCCTTGGCCGCGCTCCGTCCCCTGTAGCACTCCCTCCGCCTAATCACGGAACACACATGGAACATATTCTTTGGCGTGGGGCGTCTGGACGGAGAAAGTTTTCCACTGGCAATAAAATTCCACATGGCAGCCCTTTTGATTCTATAGGCATCTAAAGATTAGATTAACGACCATACGCTGCTGGGCGATGTTATGTGTTTGAGCCACTGTTTTACTCACCTCGCTCTTCTGAAGCCTCTGTGCTGCATCCAGGCTTCTCTGATTCGGTATTTTCAGCTTCGTACAAGTCTGCAATGAAAATGGGAAAGGCATGAATGTGTCAACATGGGCAGGAGTGGACTGTAAAGAAAAATAAATACACTGTAGGTACTGTTATTTTGACTTTAATGGAGTCAACGTTCAACTCATCAAGATCAAACTATTACTCTTTTATCAATTTAAGCATTTCAAAGTTAGTACATAGGCCTTTTGATACTTCTTTTATTGTGATTCTTTTTTCTTGTTTCTCTTTTTTATCAGGGGAAGTTTATCACTGTTCAAGTTTATCACTCCCAGCAGGAATATAACCAGGATGTCCACTTTCCGAGGAACATTTTTGGCTGATTTGGCAATTGAACACAGAATGTTCTCATTATTGCTCATATTGGCCTGTTTATACAGATAGTAGCCATCAGTGTGAACTTGCAGACGTCCAACACTTACACATGGTGCAGGTGAGGGGGGTCCCCTGAAAACGGTATTGGATTACGCTGATGGAAACAGGAAGTCAGCATTTCCATAGTAACCAAACCACAGTAAGTTGAAAGGCTTACATTCTGTATCTTTATGTATATAAATACCTTATGAACATGATAGAAAACCTTTACAAATGATTTCATCCTTTATGCTTCTCTTATTGCTCCTTTGGGTTTGTTGTGTTTCATGTACATTTCCTGTTATTGTTAATATGTTAATGTGCTGTGTGTTCATTCAACAAAAACAACAAAAAAGTTGTGGAGATTGAGAATAACAATATGAGAATTTGCTAATAAGAAAGATTTTAAGAAGAATTGCGATTTCATTTAGATGAAAATGTAAGTAGGGCTGCAAAATTAATTCGCAAATGTTGTATTCTCTCTTTCCTCTACTTGTTGGACCCCAGGAAGAATAGCAACTTTTTATATTGTTTTTAACTATTGTTAGTTCATGGAAATTGTATGCTACAGTAGTTCTCCACAAAATTGCAGATGTCTACTGTAACTGTCAATTTATTATTCAATCCCAAACTTCGAAACAGCTTCTAAAATAGAAAATAGAAAATATTTTTAACATATTAGGTGGACTAAATGCTTGTTAAAATGTCAAATATATTTAGGGTGTGATGGTAAAAATGAAATATTTGGAACAAATGTGTTACAATATGGCCAGATAATACAAACACCCTACATGGAATACGTAATGTCTATTATGACAATTGCTTTTTGTATCACGTTTACTTTCCATGGGGCGAGGTGAAGCCTTAGCATAAAAAAGGACATCCGCCTGTTCCAGCAGGTTTTACAGGCCTGTTGTCCTTCCGAAAATTTGCTTTCATTCTGCCTTAACATCAACGTGCAAATCAGGGCTTAGAGCATGAGGAGTTTTAGAAACGCAAACACAAATTCAGAGTCAACTACACAGCACTCTGAGAGGCTCAAACGTCATAGTTACTGGAAGACTTTTTTTATAACCCATTTTGAAAAATATATGTCTGTGAGGGCCTTCTGTTACAGTTTTACGAAGTCCAACTGGTCAAAGTAGATTCAAGTTAGCGTTTGACTTGATAGAACTCCGTTTCCAAATGCATTTAACGGACATAACCTGTGGTATCCTCCTGTTGACTGTTGGTCTCATGACTCTCTGGATCTTTAGCTGGGCTCGGAGCGGGAGGTTCATTTCCTGTCGTCTTGTCGTCGTGTGAGGTCTCCATCTCAACTATAAAACAACAGCAAACATGCTAACACTGCATGGAGGCACGGATTTGATAGCTTAAAATCAAGGCTGTACATTGCAATGCCAAATTATTGTCATTTCAATAGAAAGTAACGTAATATCCGAAATGCAATAAGCCACAATATACTGTAAAATCAATGGAGTCTTCCATCTGACAGAGATTTACACCTGAGTCATGATTCTCCCAATGTGGTTCAACATATATTATTTTTACTCAAGCATAGTGTGTTGAAAAATGGGAAAATATTGTAATATTCAAGAGTTCAAGAGGATATACTGTAGGTTTCATTTGGCAAAAGGGAAACTGCAAATCCCCAGACAAGAAATGAACATGAATGTGTCATCACTGTTTTATAATCACTGTACTTAAATGGGCATTTACCTTATGTTTATAAGGGAGAAAAACAGAAGTGTAGTATGAAGCAAGGCTTTAGTAAGACTTTTTAAGCACTTCCTTGGCACAACTCCTATCACATACATTCTTGCAATTAAAGCTGAGTGCAGCCATAAAGGTAATAGTAGGACTAGTTGTAGAACTAGTTGTTGATTTGACTTGATAGAACTCTTGTTTCCAAATGCATTTAACGGACATAACCTGTGGTATCCTCCTGTTGACTGTTGGTCTCATGACTGTCCTGACTCTCTGGATCTTTAGCTGGGCTCGGAGCGGGAGGTTCATTTCCTGTCGTCTCGTCGTTGTGTGAGGTCTCCATCTCAACTATAAAACAACAGCAAACATGCTAACACTGCATGGAGGCACGGATTTGATAGCTTAAAATTAAGGCTGTACATTGCAATGCCAAATTATTGTCATTTCAATAGAAAGTAACGTAATATCCGAAATGCAATAAGCCACGATATACTGTAAAATCAATGGAGTCTTCCATCTGACCGAGATTTACACCAGAGTCATGATTCTCCCAATGTGGTTCAACATATATTATTTTTACTCAAGCATAGTGTGTTGAAAAATGCATGGCACCTTTACTTTCCATCACAGTGGTCTCTAGGACGCTCCAGGATCAATTGTTTGGAAGGTTTTCACTGCTGACGGACCAGAAAACCTACAAAAAAATAGATCCTGGAATGTTGTAGAGACCACTGTGATGGAAAGAAAAGTTGCCATGCTAACTCCTATAGCCAATGGGTCACTACAAGGTCAAATATGCACAAATACCAAACTTTATTTTGTCCCATAAAAAGTTGCATAATGCACCTTTAAGGGACAAAAAAAAGTTTTTTCAAAAGAACTTGCTGATCCATTAAGAAAATCAACACTTGACATGCATCTGAGTTCCTTTTGATTCAAACATCATACATGGGAACTGTGGAAGTGAATGCATATTCCAATCCCCTCTGTAATTACACTGTTTTCTTTCTTTGTTTACATGGGAGGGACAATTTCACATGTTTAGTTTTGAGCTCAGAAGAAAATCAAGTCAAACTGCATGTTTATTCTGAGTCAGAATAAACACACGTTCGCTTATAAAGGAAAAGATGGTGTGATGACAGAAAAGTTACTGAGTCGACTGAATATACTAACTGAAATAAAACATGTTGTGTTGTATTCAAGGGTCCTATCATACTTTTTAATAATAATAATTAAAAAACATTTATTTGCATATCTTTGTATTAGTATAGGTTTAAAAATAAAGCATATGAATGTGGAATACATCAGCACACACAAAATGCCATTGTTGCCTGCATATGGCACATGAACTGATGTGAACCCATTCCTAAAGACAGTCCAAGCTCTGGAGTGAAGGTGTATGGACTTCCAAACACAGATGAGCAGAATATCCAAGAGCATAAAGGGATTCAACTTACCATTTTGGTCATCTGAAGACTTCCCAGTGAGCAGATTGTGTACAGGCATTTGTTCTGTTTGACGAAGAACTTCCAAAAACTTAGAGAACCATCCCTCTGGACCCTTGACGATTCTCCCCAGAAGTTTCCGTGCTGCGTTTCTCCGATTCTGTTCATCATTTATCTGCAGTATAAATATGAATCGTCTAATGACTGACATACAACTTAGACGCAAGGGAATTCACTTTTGAAGGTGCTTTTATCGCAACATATTGATATTCATAACAATCTCCTGTGCGATATTGCTAGTTTTATTGACACATGTCATTGATACATTTTAGACAAGAGCACCATGATTAAAATGTATATATTATCTTTTTGGGATATTATTGCCACAATAAAAGTCATCATTTGTGGATTTAACTTTTGGACAATGACACCATAATGATTGCAGTGTGTGGCTCCTGTCCCTCATCTGTCGAGTGTGGCCACAGTTTAAAACACTCGTGCGCCATCTTGTGGACATAGCCCATAAGTACAACGCAAACGTACATCGTAGTAGTGCATTTTCTTAAATGCACTACTACTCTAGTAGTAGTAGTAGTACTAAAGCTCTTAATATGCATAAGGCAATGACAGTTTACTTACGAACTCCATATCAGCTTCGGTAATTATCTCCTCAGTGTAGCAGTGCAAACAAACGACATCCACATCTATCAGGTCCAATAGAGTGGGGAAGAGGATCTGTATGAGCCTGGCGTACTGATCATTCTCTGCTTCCTCCTCAGGGCTGGGAGTCTTCTCCTCGTCCAAGTATCTGGCCGCAGGTTCACATCCCCCGTGCACCAACGCGTCCACGAACGTCCTGAACCACCCGGGCTCGTGAGGTGGCTTTAAAACGTCAGCGATGAGCCTGTTCGCAGCAGCAAAGTTTCCCTCTTGACTCAGTATCTGATCCTTTTGCTCTGGGGTGAAGAAGTGAATGCGGTCGACAACTTGCTCTACTTTCATGAGACGTGCTAGCTGTGGCCTAAACGTCTCAATGAGATGCTCTCTCACCGCGTCAGTTTCAGAATCCATCCTCTACGGCAGCGCGCAATAGTAATAGTTTGATCGTGTACGTCTAAAGGGAAGGGTACAAGCCCAAATGACCTACCGACTGCCGCAAACCCCACGGATATAGCTCGCTGCTAAGTCACTGTTTTCGTTTTTCCTTTCACTCACAGTTTCACTTTCGATTCTTGGTAAATAGAAAGACACTGATCTCTTTGACCGCTAGAGGGTGTGGTTGTACTTGGTGTTGCGCGTCTGGGCGCTTGTTACTGGCTGTGGCGCACTTATTGCAACAGCTTTAAAATCACAGACTGTGTGTCTAAACAGAACTATTGACCACAAGTTAGTAGAAATTTGGGTAATGTGGGGCACTTAAGCTTTCATTTCTGTAATTATTATTATTATTATTTTGTAAATATTATTAATGCTGATTATTAAAGAAAAAACATTCCGGACCTTCAGTGGTTGTTGTCTTTTTTGGACCCTGCTGACTTTTAATTCATGACCCCTGGTATAGTAGTTGTCTATCTGGTGTCATATAACTTTATTGCATATGACGTCAACAAAAGAGTTGTGGCTAAAGTCAATCATAGTATAAAGTGGGAAAAACAAAAAACAGGCCATTTTGTTCAAATTAATGCTAAGGTCATTATTTTGTGTTTTTGGGCTCGTTTACAAATCCCTTATTGAATTATCTTTGTGACATGGATTTACATAAAATAGTTCCGAAATATTTGAGAAACAAGTGTTAGTGATGTTATTTTATTAACATTTTGTGTGGTGTCCCAAAGTGAGACACCTCAGTTTGGGTAAAATGGGACAGTCATTCTGAGTATCATAACAAGCAAAATACATTAAAAAAAATAAAATCTATATATATTTTATTTGGCAAATGATGTAAAATGGAAAGTGTAAAATGCTGTGTTTAGCTTTTGTGCTATAGTTTTAACAATACAAGTTACTTTTGAATGTTACTTAAAGCCACACTACGTAATATTGTGGATTCTACTGTTGCCAATACCATCTAATTCCTGTTTATAATATAATGTTATTTGTTTTTGATGTTATTAAAAAACAGCTTAAAGATTTCAGAATGGTATAACACGTCAATATAGGAAGATAAATAAGTATCGTTAGAGCGTTTAAAGTTGAAATTTCAAAAAGTGTCCCACATAACCCAAATTCACCCTATTTCACAAGGAGGCAGATCGTAGAGTATCGCGTTTTGGTTTCCTATTTGACCTTTTTCTCTGTCTCTGTTTTTTCCAATAAGCAGCTGGGTTTACGCCTGCATGTTATAATTATACATAGTAGGTGTCTCTTCAGCCCTCTCCTGGTTCAAACTCACGGTGGCTTGCCCAAGGACACAATGGCAGTATGAGCTGTTCACAACTTTCTGCCACTGAGCCAATACCGCTGCAAGAATATGAATATAAGGCTTTAAAATATGTCATTTCAATATCACTATTTAAGGTAAAATATACTATCTTCACATTAACTTATTTGTATTTTAGTGTATATAGCTACTACTTTGTAAAAGGTTTTGAATGGAGTGAAGTCATTGGTAAAGATAAGTATAAAAGGTGAAACTCAAGACATTGCCGTTAATTGTGTTGAAACATCTCTTTGGCTCCACCTAAGTCTGCATAGTTGCACACAAGTATCTTTGGAGCATTAGCAGCTCTGACATTTCTGTTACGTAAAAGTGTCTCACAGGATAAACCAAGTAGCCGACCCCTGGGATTAGAATACTTACACTCAGATGATATATTTGCCAATTACAGTTGACCCCAGTAAAACGTCTTCGACAACTTTGACAAACTGCCTGAGTGACGTCGTCCAGTCTTGGCTAAATATACATTTCCTGTCTTTGAACAAAAGCAAAACAGAGATATTCAGAAGTTGTAACCCCTTGTCAAACTTAAATACAGACGGCGTTATTGGGCCACTTGTTTCCTTTATCCGCCCCACAGTTAAAAATGTTGGAGTGACTTCTGATACATGTTTCAAATTTGAAAAACACATTGGATCTGTTGTAAAGGCAAACTACTTCCAACTGACACGCCTTGCTAAAATTAAAGCTTACTTGCCACAAAAAGACTTAGAGAAAGCGATCCATGCCTTTATCACGTCAAGGTTGGATCACTGTAACTCCCTTTACACAGGGCTGGACCTGAACTCTCTCCGGCGCCTGCAGGGAGTCCAAAAGGCTGCGGCCCGCCTGCTGACCACAAGAAAATATGAGCACATTACTCCCATTCGGCCCTCCTTACACTGGCTCCCAGTTCCTTTTCGAATAAATTTTAAAATTCTGCTGATTGTTTTTAAGTGCCTATACATTTGCTGGCACCAAAGTATTTGTGGGGGCTGCTGCAGCTCTACTGTCCTCCCAGAGCTCTGAGGTCTGCAGACCAGCTCCGTTTGTCTGTCCCTAAATCCAGGCTTGAGTCCAGAGGTGACCGAGCCTTCTCAGTGAAACATCCTTCCTCTACATGTGCGCTCAGCTCAGTCATAAACAACAGAGGAGTTCAAAACCAAATTACAAACTCACCTTTTTGCTTTGGCCTTCAGTTCAATGTAGACCAGACACAGTTTGTACCTTTTATACAGTATTACCTGTGTTTAAGTTTTATTGTGTGTATGTATATTGTACATATTGTTACTGTAGCTGTACAGCTCTTTGGTCACCTGAGGTTGTTTTTAAGTATGCTTTATAAATGAAACATTGACATAGACTCGTTTTGACTCGTGGTCTGGCACGAGGTGGGGAGACCAAACCGATCACCTCAAGAATAATGACAACCAGACATAATCTAAACGTGTCTCCATTTATTGCTCCAACAGCATCAGAACAAACATGATATACTACTGTTACTGTTAAGAGTTTCTCTGTTTCTAGAAAAAATATGTCGATTCTGTTGTTCATTCTGGCATTCTCATAGTATAATAATATCCTCTGTTCAATGTACAGTACCGGGTGCTGCTGATATGGTTTTATTATCAGTGTATAAGGATAGTCATAAATATAAATAAAACATTGCATTGGGGATGGGTTGTATAGGCACAAAACCATCTCTTAGGCTTTTTCTTTTTTGTGTATATATATATTAAATATGCACAGGTATACTCATCGTTTCTCAAATCTCTAAGAACAACAATAATTACATCCTATAAAATTAAGCTGACATCATTTCATATATGAATGTGCTACTTTGGGCTCAAAAGCAGTGCAAAAAATCGTCCAACAGATATAAAAGACATGCACTGCCTTAGTTCAAAACGTCATACGTGCTCGCCCCACTAGAACAAGCGGGTGTGGTGTGTCCCGTTGGCTTATTGAAATTCAGTAGGTGCACATTAGTGAGCACAGGAATAATGCACATTGTTTCGTAGAAGAAAGTAGCAGTATACTGGATACTGCTGTAGTAGTAGTAGTATTAGTAGTGGCAGCAGAAATATCAGCAGCCGCCGTCGTACAGTAGTAATAGTGATTGCAGTAGTAGTCTTGTGTACTGCAGTGCAAGTGTCCATAACCCTGAGTCACACACGTCAGCGAAGACAGGCGTACGCACAACTGAAGACTGGGAATGGTTTGAACATTTCTCCATCAACAAGAAGTAGTAACATTTTCTTTTTTATGTTCTTTTTCTTTTTTAAAAACTTTTTTAAATAGGTGGAGCTCATATTGGCTTTACGCTCTAATGGACGACAACATGGCTTTGAATTTGGGAGGTGCAAAAATGTCATGGTCACAAATAACGCATCCCAAACATTTTAGCTACATTTTGTATGTTTGAGCTGAAAATTTAGCACTAACTACTGTACACGTTTGCCGTTGTGTCCAAAGGCTTCTCTCAATTACACGCAAGTATATGAACTTTTGAATATGTATTACCTTCCTGTTTGGAAATGTGCCCTGTTATTTACAATTCTGGTTCGCCCGCTGCTTTACTCGTGTGTGGACAAATCGATTAAATTGGTAAACATGTTCAATAATAAAACAACATTACGTTACTTTCCCATATTCACGTGGTTTGAAGGCTAGTTTGAATACGACATCAGGAAGTGGTCTAATGATAAAGAATGTGGACCTATCTATCTGCAAATATTATGCGAGCCCATCCCTTGTCAAGTCCCCCCACGGAAAACTTGATTAATATATTAGAATATATTAAATATATTAATTACTCAAAACGTACTGGACCAAAAATGATGTTCTCCCCCATTAAAAAGAGACCGTATGTGAAGAAAATGTGCAAACTAAACTACAAAGTGGTTCTTGACTGTAAACTTAAGAACGGACTAGCGTTCAGCGTAGGCTAGCTGAAGCTCGTTCATGCTAGCAATTTGACTGGGTTTTTGGAGCCAGCTCCATTATTTAGAATAGGGCGAAAATAAAATATAGTCAAAGGATAAAATTAGGACGATGTTGCGCATGTTAACGCATGGAGGTCAGAAAAAAGAAAACAAGTTTCAATGAAAAGTCCACAGGAGCCAGGAACTTCCGGAGCCAGCCGCCATTACCATACAGCTACAGGAAGAAGTCGACCACAATAAGTCCATTCTTAATTTTACAGTCAAGAACCACTTTGTAGTTTAGTTTGCACATTTTCTTCACATACTTCTTCACATTTTCTTTCTAATGGGAGAGAACATAACTTTTGGTCCAGTATGTTCTTGACTACTGTAGATTTTTGGTTGAATTATGATCAATGCCTACAACCAATAGTTATTTTGACCAACTATTCTCTTCCGGCTATATTTTGGGGGTTAAAGGAGAGGATACAGGGAATATTTTTTGGAGAATATGGCAAGTGATATAATAGTGAGTAATGTTCCTCCAATCACACTCGTCCAGAAGTGTATCCATTATGCTTCATTCTTACTTCCAACCAAGTTCTGCAATGACCACACCCACAGTATACTCATTGGACAACGCTCTACGGTGTCCTGCTGTCAGCTTGGTAATGCTAAATGCCACTAGTGGAATGTAATCAAGTTAAAAGTGAAAGTACAAGTAAGAAGTAAAATTTGTAGGTACTTTTACTTGAGTTGAGAGTTGATGTACATGTTATACTTTTTATTTTCACTTCATCTGTACTTTCTACTCCGCAACATTTTGAAGTGTGGAGTCTCATCAGAAACGTCACATTAGTAACTCTTGCAATAGTTTTCAAAACCTACTTTGAATACTTTCCCTTTTTATCTTAAAGTAGGGTGTGAACGTTTGATATTTTCTCCTAAGTAACCTTAACCATACCCCTAATCTTACTTACACTTATCCATGTCCCTGTCTCTAACCCTAAACTAAAATGCTGACTGAGGAATGCTAACAGCCACTAGAGCGCTGTCCAATGAGAGTTTACAGGGGCGCGGCTTTGACAGAACAGCATTGGTAAAAAGAATGAAGTATCTGGCAATAATGATTTGGAAATTAAAGGCGCTATACCTGACAATTTTTCTTTCTGTAGGGAAAAATTATTTTTACCCCATAAAAGTATGTTGTAAAAGTAGTCATTTGTGAAGAAATCTGCCTGATGCGTGAAAGTTTGCGACGTATTACGATTTGTTGATGTTGTGTATGGTCAACCCAAATAGTCAATATGTGACGAAAGGGGTTTACCCTTTTCGTCACATTTTGACTAAAAAGGTTCAAACTTAGCTATAGTTCCTTTAAACACTGAAAGACTTTGTGAGAAAATGATATATTTTATAGTATAGATAGTAAGAAAAGCCTCAAACCGCGACATGTAGGAAGTTTCTGTTGGATAATGATGCGAAGCTACACCAGTTGAGAACCACCGATCTAAAGGAATCCTATAAATAACTTTGAGGCTATATATAGTCAAGTTGCGTAATGTCGCTTTAAATAGTAACAAGCTCTGAGCGCGCCCATTAGAGCAAGCCAAGAGTACGTGTCTTGGATGTTTTCTCGGATGTTGTGGTGTGTCCGATGAGCTGGAGAAAGCGCTCATACATGTGTAAATGAGTGGATTTACAAAGATAAGAGGTGAAGCATTAGTCCCTCAGAAAAGCTCCAGAGTAGAGGTCTCTACTGTTACAATATGTAACCACTGCTAATGTACTGAAAACTGCAGCTCTTATTATTATTCCATTCACTGCAGTAAACAGTATTATACTGACATGCATGATTTAAAAAAACAAACAAACAAAAAACGTACTTCTATTTTACCAAGCAAAAGAACAATACCGATGTCTGTGCCAGCATGCCGATTCCAAGTCTTTGCTTTGTAAAATCGCAGCCCGCTTAGAGGAGCCGCTATGGCCCGGGGCTGTCCGAGTCCGAAGCAAGTCCGTGGGGGGGCTCCCGGAGGTGTGAGGAGGGGTCAGTGTGGGCTGTTGAGGAAGAAGAGGAGGAGGAGGGCAAGACGAAGGCCGGGTGCGTGTGGGACATGGGGAGTAGCTGCTGTGATTGTTGATGGTGATGGGGGTCAGTAAAGTTCTGTCCGAGCAGTGCTGTAAGGCTGTCCTCTGATGCAATGGCCAAGCTCGGCACAGAGTCTTTGGCTTCGTCCGCTGACGGCTCGGCTTTGTAAGATGACAGCTACGCAGAGAGGGAGACAGAACTTTAGTACGAGAAGGCATGTTTACTTGGTGTGTGCAGAGGTTTTTTTACCCTCCAAATCAAATGTTGGAGGTTGGGACCCAAACTCAGGTCTGCTTTGTGCAAATACTTGTGTGGTAAACCAAAGCAAAAAAAAGAAGAACATACACAACCTTTTCAGTATGCTCAGATTAGTTGTGGATCTTAGTTGGGTGCATAATCACAGGCTGCAGAGGACATATAATGCACAATCAAATCAACATCGCAATTTGAATGAACAAACCTGCAAACTCTGTATTCTATTCCATGCATGTGATTCTTGTATTAGTTCTTCAGCATGTCATGTTTCAGTCTTCTCTCAAATGCCTGACTTCTTTTCTTATAGAGGAATGCTTTTTCTTTTGTCCTTGGTATATTGTAAAAGCAGACATTTGTGAAAAAAGACCCAAGCATCAAATCCTACAGCCGTTTTCATCGATTGTGAACTGTCAGGGTGGTACTTGTTGTTTGCTCCCTGGCAGTTGTGAAACGTGCTCATAAGATGAAGAATTAATTTGGGACATTAAAAAAGCGTTAGCAAGGTTAGGATTTAGATTGGACCAACTAACGCTTTTGAACTTGCTAACGCTTTAACGCTTTTGTTCGCACTTTGGTTCACAATGCATATCTAAGAAGTGGTTATTGCTCTTACGTGCGCCCCCGTGTGACTGAACACTTGGCTGGTGGACAGAGGGACTTGCTGGAGCTTGCTGGCTGCTTTGTGGTACTCCGGGCTGGCTGTGACCGTGCTGTAGGCGGGGGGTCCTGGGGCGGGCTGTCTCTGGAGCAGCTGCAGGATGGTCTGGATGTCCGTCATCAGCTGGGTCTCCAGGCTGGACGAAAGACACAAGACACAATGTTAGGACGTGGTTCGAGTACTTGTATGTATGTGTATGTGTATGTAATTCTGTAACTCTATCTTTTGCTGCCTCTTGGCCAGGACTCCCTTGAAAAAGAGGTTTTTAATCTCAATGGGACTTCCTGGTTAAATAAAGGTTAAATAAAATAAAAATACCGGTTTGACTAGTCATTATTTTGTCCCCGTTCTGATTTAATATAACTCTGATCATCTTTTTGTTAGACAATTAACATGACCAACTTTTTCCCCCCTTGCTATCTGACCACAGGGGTGTAAAAGATTGCTTGTTGTTTGCAGGTATAGCTGTGCATCTTCAGCCTGCACACATCTAGAAACAATACGGTAAACTGAATGTCACGTGAGCAAAAGAGAGTTTATACATGCAAGAATACAGTGTACAGTAGAATCATTAGATTAGTAAATACTCTTAACGTTTAAAACAAATAAGAATTATATTGTTTAGTAACCCTGAATGTACAAAATCCCTTCAACGGGCCATAACATAGACTTTTTAGGCGATAAGCAATGAGATTATGTTACATTTTGTTTTGTGACAACATGCAAATTAGAGTTTATGTGGTTTGTAGTGTGCACTCAGTGGAACACCCAGTGCACATTGAGTGAGCAGCAGAAATTCAGGCCTACTTAGATGCATTAAAAATTCATCCAGCTGGCCAAAGTGTGCTGCCAGCCCAAATTAAAATCTACCAACATTGTGTTTCCCCCCCCCCTATAATATCAAGCCCTGATTACCACTACCACACATTCAGTACCACACTATTTATAGGACTAACATTTTTAGCCACACCCACCTACGTTTCCGCTGTATATAATGTAAAACTAAACTTAAGTGCAGAAAGAAAAGAAAGAAAGAAATGTAAGTTAAGATTTAGCTGGAATAAACACGCTGCAAGCCACACTGCGGACGCTTATGTACCGTTTCATATGTCGTTTGAATAAGTCTGTTAATACAGTAATTGGTTCATTGGTTGATGTCACCTGTAGTGCCATTCGCTATCAGTCGCTAATGTGGAGGCACTGGTATAGCTGTCTTTTTAAAGGGACTGTGTAATTTATTTGTTTGTAGTTTAATGTTGTTTGTGATGTCGCTGTCTTTTTGGACCTTGAGTCCGTAATAAACTTGAATTGAATTGAATAGTCAGTTAATCCTTATTAGTGTCAGCTAGATTTATCGATCAGAAAGTGTTACAAATAGTGGAATCTTTAAGCAAATAAACACTGGACCACTTGAATCTGGGTTATTGAATTTTGAAAAAATGAATGGGTACCTAAGCTGATTCAAACGGTACGATCAAGAACAAAAACACATTATGTCTTTATTCTTTTCTTCTTTTCTTATTTTTTTTCCTTTAGATTCATACTCTAAAAAAGGGTCTCTATTCAGTTTCAGTCTGAGAAACAAAACAAACATCCTTTGTTGACGAAAACAATGACAACAACAAAAAAACATGCTAACTGTCACAGTAAATTATACACTACACCCCAGTGAACACTAGGTGGTGCTGCTCCTCCATCCCCGCCACTGACAGTACATTGATTGGACTGTCAATGGTGTGTAGACCAGCTGAGATCGTTCTGAGCACAGGTCGTTCTGAGTGCTAATTGTCTGGGTGTGGGAGGTGTGAATCCCGGGTTTACTGTGGAAATGGCTGCCTCGCGCTCATGTGGTCAGTCTAATTATGATCCTCGTCTAAATTTAGAGCCGCAAAAATTAGTTCTGCTGGATAACATTTAATAGCTGTGTGTAATCCATTCGTTTACACTGGGCCGTTGGCTCATCGCGGCTTTTCTGCTCGCATTAGGCCAGACAAATATTACATGTTTCCTGGGCAAGACACTTTGCCAGTAAATTTACTGAAGTGCTTGTACTTCAGTAGAGTTTACAGGGATCTGTACTTTCATTGAGTAATATTTGTTGACAAATTATTACTTCTACATTTAGGTAATACTTACTCTAAAAGCTCCAAAGTAAATAGTACATTTGGCCATGCGTTTGGTTCATTTTAAAAGCCACACTCCAAAAGAACGGGTGGCGCTGTGCAGATGTACTGTTCAAGTGCCAATGACTCACCGCAAGGAAGAAGGTTTGTCCCCGTCATGTTGCCGTACAGGAGGGGTGTTTTCTAAGCCGCAAAGTAATTTCTCATAACATCTGTTTAAACTGATGTGTACTTTCTACTTTGAATACTTCAGTACTTCCACCTAAGTAAACATTTGACTGAACAACTTTTAACCTCTTAACCCCCACCTACACAAGCACATTCTCTAGCGTTATTATCCAAGTATCCGGGCATTACCCAAATCTAAAAGCTTCCTGAAAAAAATAAATAAAAAAAGAGTCACAATAGCAACGGAAACGAGACGTAAAAGAGGATTAAAAAAAGCAACAAAAATATGACAAAAATGCATTAAAAGAATGATGACAACTCGGCAACCAACTCGGCAACTCGGCAACCTTGTGCAAACACAAGGTTTTAGATCAGTGTAGATCTGGAGAAAATACGCTCCGTTAAAGTGGGGGTTAAAATTCTATTGGAATAATATTTGACCAGTAGGCCTAGTATCTAGTATTTACTGAGGTAATACAATCAAGTACTTTGACCACTACCAGCTAAATGATTGTTACTGCAATATTAGGTCCACATTGCAGATTATCACAAAATTACTGAGCTCTTTGATTTGCCTGAATTAAACACGCAATGTAACTTATTATGCATTTACATTAGTCGTCCATAATAGAGTTATATTCATCCAGGCACACTACAAAGCCTGCATTAACAATCATTCTCCCTGTCCCAGAAAGATTATTATCTAAAAACTTCTAATACTTTCATTTTGGCCACTCGACACGTTCAAAACTTCTCCATCCGACTGGCAGCTTGGATTGGGTAAAAAACAAGGTCACGGAAAGTGCACTGGATAAAATGTGCCGCATGGAACGAGGCAGCCCTGAATTTGAGCCGTCGTGGAAGCTTCCCCCTCTTTTTCTGTAACAACTCCAGCTAAAAATACCACCTGCTGTTCTGCGCTCTAGCTGCAGGTGCACACCGGCATAGCACATTATGACAATAAAGCCACTCCGGTAGGTCTACCTAAGGGTTCTAATCGGCTTATATCATTTGAAAAGCGTGATATTATGCATTAACCATGGCTTTTACACAGTCGTTTTAGACATTTCAACTCAGAACAACATTTTAACATGGCTAAAAGCTCAAAAAGGCCACTTTGAATGCCGTGAGTAAATAGAATTATCATTATTATTATTTTTACGGCTTTGTGAGTTGTTTGCTATTACTTCTAAATGACAGAAGCTTCCCACTCTTGAGTCCGATAAGAATTCGGCGCCAGCTTGTTCCTCTCCACCACCTACTCCTCCAGAAATCCAACTGCCAAATGAAAACTGCACCTCTGTTACCAAGTGGGATGTGACAACTTAACAAAGAAGTCGTCCTAATTTAAAAGAAGGTATAAGACTGAAAATATTTTACACAAATTAAATGCCGGTGGGGGGGAGGCATTCCAAAGTGCAGCGTGCATTGCCCAAAGTATAGCGCCTTTCTGTCCCCATCTGACACTGCCTACTTTAATTAGGTGGCATGCTGCTCTCTATACAGGAAGTCACACTGCATACTTTAGAGATAGGAAGAAAAATAGTGTAGACTTGCAATGATGTTCAGAAGGGAGTGCCAGCGTGAGAAATGGGGATCTTAGTTGAAAGCTACTGCTGTTACAAGTATTACACTTTTTTAGTTATTGCTACTTTTTAATGAGGTTATGGTGAACTTTTGTTGTCCTTGTAAGAACATTACCTCTGTGCCAACATGGATCATTTATTATTCAGGCCTAATTATTAAACATTTGAGAAACCAAGGGACGTCAGTATCACAGAGAGTTACAGGGCCGTTCTTAGCTTTGTGGGGGTTCTGTGCAACTTTCACTTAGGGGCCCCCATGTGTAAAAATGACTATCTTTGATAATTTTTTAACGTTTGTTTTCCAAAATACAGTAAATGGATGCGTAAAATGTAAAACATATCCGCTTATTAATTATTTAAGCTCACGTAATTTTCTTGGAGGGCCCCCAAACGCAGAAGTTTTCAATTTGTGGGTTCAGGACCCAAAATAAGGTTTTATTGATACGTTTTGATGACCAGCCTTTGAATGATCAGTGATTCACACTGTGAGGAATTACGGTTTCTTGATCTTTTCTGTGATAAGAACAAAGTTAAACTATACTTTTTTTTTTTTTACCTCTATAATAATAACTTGGTATTATAGTATTAGTATTATTAAGGCAAGACAATGCAGGTAAGTGGTGAAAATCAATAATTTTGACATATCACTTACTGTGTATTACTGAAATATGACAAAATGCATTGCAGGTTTTCTAACATTTAATGTTTTCACATAAAACTAAAAATAATATGCCTATAGGTTGCATGTATTGTTTTTTTTTCACATGATATTTTGGATATCTTTGGAAAATATGTATGAATATGTAAAAAAAAGAAGAAAAAAAAACCTAAAATGTTGCCATGTTTTTTTGCTCAAGCTCAATCAATCAGGCTTTGATTGATTGAGTTAGTGATTCAAGGTGAAAGAAATGGAAAAGATGGCAGAATGGCATTACATTAGTCATTTATGTAAAGTAACTGTTATCAAAGTACCCATTTCGCCATGTTCTTTTACGTTTCAAAGCTCAATCAATCAGGTTAGGAATTATATATTCCAAAATCCCTCTGAAAACCCCCCAAATATTGTTAAGTCTAAGACTGTATAGTTTATAGAGTCTGTGCGCACATGAGCCTGTAAATTTCTCTCGTCTTTTAGCTGCGGCTATGGCCTCTGCTGTCTCATAATCAATATATCAGCCATATTTAGTTTACAGTGTCATCTCAGTCGCCTTTTGATCAGAACCAGTGCCCTTGTGGATGTGGGGCCTTGTACATTGTCTTAAGTCAGTTTATAGCCAGAAACATGACCAAACAATATCTTCAATTTTAGACTGATTCAAATCCAATTCCAATACGTAAGAAAGCTCAGTTTCTTTAATGCACTTACATACATTTGCAACCATTCACAAAGCAAATCGCATTGCTCCGTTTGTGTTCAAGGTGTTTCCTGGAGAAAAAGCGCTTAGGCAGCACTATGAAATCACTGTGGCCTTCGACCTTTTGTGCTAAGCATCACTACATCATGAGTCAGTCCACAAATAGAGCAGTGTTTATAAGGTATGGAGGTGAGCGTGAGGACAGCCGTGACTTATGAGGGTACGGTCAGGTCCCTGTGCCCTTCACCGTCGCTGCGCTTACATACAGGCAGATACATGTAACAGCTGAAATGTAACATAGTGGAGAACATGTATTGCTTTTAATGGAGTGTACCTGCTAACCTGCTTTCACACCTTCAGAGCTCTTTGGACAATATGTACCACTACTACCAACCACAATTAGAACTCTTGGATCTACATTCTTTCTCAATAAGTTAGTGATTCAAGGTGAGCAAGGAAAGCAGGCAGAATGGCGTAACATTAGTCATTTACGTAAAGTAACTGTTTTCTAAGTACCCATAATTTATCTTTCTATACATAATGATGGTACATTTATTTTGTTACTCCCCAACACCAGCCCTTAAACTCAAGAATAGGCCAATATTTTGTTCTGGTTGCTCTTTAACTAACTGAGATCCACAGTGATTTGGTCTTGCTGCCCATTTTCATGCTTGAATATCCTTGCTATCAAAATATGTTTCCTTATTATACTCTATTGATGTATAGCAGCACACTATTGTATTCATTTGATTGATAGCAACTATCATGTTTTGATATAAATTGGGCCTTCATCTCACTCCCAAAATGTCGATGGAGCTTATTGGCTCCTCTGGAGTTTCCAAATTGGCATCGGCCGAGAAAATACAGTCAATCTCTTGAAAGATTGAGGAGTTCAATTACTTACAGAGGGGGTGTCGTGGTTTTTGATGGTATTTGGTAAAATCTCACAAAATACACAAAATATCCAGTAGTTTCACTTGCTGTTTTTTTTACGCGATATCCCAAAATCATCTCCCACCTCCCCTCCTCTTGCTCCCCTTTGCTGCGCAGTTGTTTCAATAAATAGAAAAAATAAAAACTTGTGTGGCTCGTAGTGAAGTGTGGTGAGTGTTTTTACTTTGCGATGAAAGGATTAAAATAGATGGAGATGTGAGAACAGCATTTCCTGGATACGCAAGACCTCAGGAGGAGCTGTTTAGGAAAGGAAGGAGTTTTTTGGGAGCTCCCGCCGCGGTGCTACGAATAGTGTCTGGGGTTAATTCAATGATTACTCAATGATGCGCAAGTGGGTTGAAACACAGCTCCAGGTAGGTTGTAGATGAGAGAACAACATTGTAACATTGTAAAATTCTCTAAAAAGTCGATCTTGCACCATACGCCATAATACACACACACAAAACAGAGCTCAGGTAAGCTCGGAGTAAAGCCGCTGCTCTTCCACATTGAAAGGACCAAGTGTAATTTCTGGACGCCTCTATGATCCCTTGATGGGAAATTGTTTTGGACTTGTCCCTCTGGAAAGAACTAAATGTGGAGGTACTTTTTGTTTTGACCAGCCCTTTTGGCTTGGAAGATCACTCGATAACATTGTGTACCTGTGTGAATGATTTTGATTGTTGTCATAGCAACAAGCTGGGCCACTATTACCACCAGGTCTGACGTCCCTTCAGACAAAATAAAAAAATCTAGCTGAGAAGGCTAAATCTAAGAAATCGGCTCACTCCAGTTAAGTCGTACAGCAGCCGTGCTCACCGGTTGAGATGCTCCTGCAGCTGTCCCAGGCGCTGCTCCACCTCCCCGTATGTGATTTCGCTGGCCGAGCTCTCATCTTCTCCTCCGCCGCCGTCACAGCGCAGGTCCCCGAACTGTGTTGCTGACTCATCCAGGTAGTCCGTGGGCTTCTTACAGCTCCATTTATCACCGCACACATCTAGGAAGAACCAAAAAACACACGTGCCTTACATCTGCACATGCGGGCCAAAACAACGTCATCACGGAACAAAAAAGGCCTCCCGGAAATAGAAGCTAATTAATCTCTACAGGAGAGCTGCGTGTTGCCACGTTCCCGATGCCATTTATCAAGAGGCCTCTACACCACAGAATTGTTAAGGGTTTCTTTTTTTTTTGCAGTGGCAAACTCCACTCATGTTATCTGCGTTAGCCAGCTGTTAGCATTCAAGCCATTGTCAAGCTAGTTTGGGTTGAAAAGACCATTGTGATTGTACGGTGGCTTAGTGATGGGGCTATCGTCCACAGTGGTCTGGGGCAGATAGCTGTGTTGTAAAGATAGGACCGGGCTGTTGTAGGTATGTTAACTAAAGAGGCAGTGTGGATTGTTCCTAATGGAGGACGCAGAGAAAATGGGAAAACTATTGATTGTTTGAGTGACGAGGAAGGTAGGCACATGTTTCTAAATGGGCCAATTATGTGATATGGGGTCAAGGCATTTGTTATTTGTCAACTGTAAAGAGGCTATAATAGGATATGTAGCATTGTGCCAGATTCATTATAATTACAGAGGTTGTTTGAGGTTACTTTTACCATTTGTTAAGTAGCAAACATAAGTCACCTTATAGGTATAACAATGATGCACACACCAGTCTATTCCAGACTTTTTTACAGCAGTCATTGGGTTATGACTAGAAATTTACCAGATACTGGATACAAAATGTTTGCAACAAACATTGAAGTTGTACGGGATATTTTGGGGGCGGAACGGACCGGTTTGGGAGTGTGTTCACCTCCTCATGTGAACAGATCCGTCCCCAGGGAGATTAATGTGATTAATAAATGTGCAGATACATATTGATTGGATGAGAGAGAAAACACACTCGAGCAAATATAACACGCTTAAAGGCAGAAGTAAACTTAAACTATACCATATCTTACTTACTCTTGGGATTAGCAGACATTTTGATGGCAAGTTGAGCTAATAATGTTTTGCAAAAGAATGCTAGCTTAGCTAGCACTTGGGCACTTCGCTTCGAGACTTACATTGTCAACTGTCTTTTCTTGTTTTGAAAGCAATTAGAAACACATAACACTAGTTAAACCCATTGCATTGCAGGATGAGTTGTTAAAATATAATATACTGGTGCAAAGAGGAAGGTGAACAGGAAGTAGTGTCCCCACACCAGTAGCTTGATCTCAACACCGCAGGCCTTGTATGGTGCAGAAATGCAAACTAGTCGCCACCAAAAACAAAACGCTCTGAAGTAAATTGCACCATACTGCTCCTAATTACAGATTCCCTATTTTACATGTTTTTAGTGGTAGGGGAAACGAGAGCACCCAGAATAAAATATCTGCAGACACGAGGAGAACATGCAAACTCCAAACAAGATGGCCCCATCTAGTCTGGAACAGGAGGGACACTCTCAGTGTGCTGCTCTAATATTTGCAAGATTTACAACATTTTATTGGTGAAATATATTACAGCTAATGTAACACCCATAACTTGTTCATTCTTATTTGACAGTAAATAAAGCTGTGAAAGCAAAGCACATTGTTATTCTGCTCTTTTCATAGAATTGGGTTATAGTATTTTTCCAAACTGACGTTTTTCATCTTTACCCCCATGTCCAACCTTTACGCTTCACATAAAGTCAAAAGTCACTGCTTTTTCCTCTGAAGGAACATTCTCTCCATTACGCCCCTCTGTTCAGCGCTCCCTGGTGGCATGTTTGTATTGGTACCTTGGAAGGAGGAGCTGTTGACCATGCTCTCTGTGACCGGGAGCTGCACCCCGAGAGGCGCCTCCAGGCCAGGGGAGTCCAGGCTGGGGATGGTCAGGACGTCCGAGTACCGCTTCAGGCACGAGTTTGACCCCCGCTCCTTCACTGCCTCCTTGTTTTCTGCTGAACAGTTAGAGGAGAGTCCAACTAAATATATTTTCTACGCAGCAATGCTAAAACTATAAGTATTTATTTTCTAATGACAAAAATTATTCACGGGTTACCCAATAATAATATACTATTTAAGGGGACCTATCATGCAAATCCGACTAACATTCTATAATATGCTATAACGCAACTGGATTAGTATTTCACTGACTTCACACAGACTTGAGTAACCCTGTTTACTTTGGTAATTTCTTCTTCTTCTGATGAAGCGCTGTGATGTGCATTTTGTTGTGTAATAGAACTCGGACGTGTTCTCCACAGTCCATCACCTGATCGGCACTCAAACGGTGTTCAGTATGCCGTAATCATAAGCATTTGTTAGCTAAAAAATGTTGGCCTGAATTTTGTTATTTCATGGATAATTCCCCTTGCTACCAGCGGAGGGCACACCACACAAGAAATGAGATACAAAGAGAGCAGTTCTTACTCATCAAGTGTCCTTTCTTCACATTTACATATTTCCCCCCCTTTATTGTAAAATGTGAACTTAACCAAAGCATGTTAAGTCACAGTTGAGCGTGATTAGGTACGTGGTATATTCCAGTCATTGCCCCATGATAAAGAAAGGTATGCCCACTAAACAAGCCTGAGAGTCAGACTTCAACAAATTGGAATATATAGAGGGGTATGACTACTTTCTCAACCTGCAGTGGAACCACAATTAACACCAGTGAGTACAAACACAATAAAGTTGACTCCACAGGGAGAAGGACTCCTCCAGAGCGCCGCTTACAAACAATAACAATATTGTAATAAGTGCACATTGCAGTGTAGGGCATATGGAGGGATTAACTCACGTTTGGGGAGATCGGGGGTAAATGAGATTCTTCGCTTAATGGTCTTTGGGGCTTCGGAGTCGGACTCGCACTCCTGGGAACCAGAGGCCTGCAACATGAGCAAGAAGAGAAGTATAATTTCCAAATGTAAAGAAGAACTGCGTTAATAATGCGTAGTGTGCCGTTCTGGGCAGTTTAAGAGCAAACACGGGAACACTTTGGTTAAAATACAAATGTTTCCAAATACTAATAACAGTCGGAAAATCAGCTTGAGACTAGTCTATAAATGCAGCTGTGAGCTATATTTAGCAGAAGGGAATATTGGAATTCTTTTAATATCATGCTTGCGCAACTTGCCTTCATGCTAAAGGGATTCACACTCTTCTTAGTTTTCATCTAAGTGCACATAAATTGTCTTCTATTTTTGACTTTACTGTGCACCTTATACATGGAATACGCAACATGACTGAGATGAATGGATAAATGCCTGTACTGTAAATCCAATTAACCATCCATCACCCTCGTTCAGTAGAGGTTACGTAAAAATAAACATTCCACCTGCACTGGGTCGTCTCTGAGGTTGAACGTGAGCTCCAAGTTGTGGAAGAAATAATCGGCGAACTCGGGGTACATGTCCAGCACCTCCAGCAGGTCCTCCCTCTGGATGGTGCTCAGGTCGCAGTAGCTCAGCGCTCGCACGTCCGCGTTGGCTTTGCCCGGCTTGGAGTTCAGGTGGATCTGCTCCCCGAAGATGTCGTTTTTACCTGGAATGGCAACGTGAGAAACCACAAATCCTTAGGACTTTATCATGCCAGAGTCACACCGCTGTACAACACTCATCAGACTAGAACACTCTGGCAAGATATTAATATTAGGGTTAGGAAGTCTGGGTCTCAGTTTTGATTTGTACTTTGATGAAGACCGCCTCCTGACTAAAACAAAGAGGCGTGAGCACATCACCCCTCTTTTGTGCACCTTACACTGGCTCTGTGTTAGCCTGGCCAGACTAAAATCACAAGTGATATTTAGTCTGGGGACCACCAATTCATTTTCTCGTAGGAGAGGTGTGGTTCACGATTATCCATAGCCATTTATTGGGCGCTACGAATGCCTCTCATGCGTCTGCTGTAGCCACAGACAATCGTATCATCGTATCAGATGACGTACCTGCTGTAAACGTTTGAGCTAAACTATTTAGAACACGTTCTAAAGCTTGATCGGAAGATGGCATTGCGTCTGCTGTTGTCATGTTGGATCCACAAATATTTTTAAATTTTTTCTATCCCTAAACAAACTACAAGCTTCCGTATATTGAATAATGCGTCATCGTCTTGCCGTCCCTCCTTGTTCTGTGATTGGTCCCCAAATCCATGCGAAAATGTCGACCATGGTCCCCAGTCTGTTGTGAAGTTCAAAAAGATTCGAGTGCACACAGCAGTCTGGCGTTAGCCAGGCTAGCTCCGTGTCAGCTTTCATGTTCAATTTAGGATTTTGTTGATCGCTTTTAAATGTCTGCACTCTTTGGCCCGCCTTATTTGAGTGAGCTGTTGTGAACCTACACTGCGTCCAAAGCCTTGAGATCAGCTGACCAACTCCTGTTGAATGTCCTCCTAAAATTAGGCAAAAAACGAGAGGTGATAGAGCCTTCTCTTTGGAAGCTCCCCGACTATGGAACAGTCTTCCTTTGTCTGTCAGGTCCTCTCAGTCTGTTGGACAGTTCAAGTTCAGATTGAAAACACTTATATGTATCTGTCTCTAATTGTTGTTGTGAAGTACTTTGGTCAACTGTCATTGTTTTTAAATGTTCTATACAAATAAACTTGAATTGAATTGAATTGAATGTGCCCAAGAAACAAGATCAGCTATCCTGAACATCCTGAATGACCAGGTTATTCCATCAATGGATTTCCTCTTTCCTGATGGCTCAGACTTATTCCAAGATGACAATGCCGAGTTTCATCGGGCTCACATTGTGAAAGAGTGGTTCAGGGAGACATCATTTTCACACATGAATTGACCACAGAGTCCAGATCTTAACCCCATTGAGAGACTACGGCATGTGCTGGAGGAGGCTTTGTGCCGTGGTCACACTTTCCCATCATCAATACAAGATCTTGATGTAAAATATGCAACACTGGATCTTTTGACTCTGCAGAAGCTCACTGAAACAAATTAACAGCGAAGGTGTGCTGTAATCAAAGCTAAAGGCGCATTTGGCCGTAAACATCAGAAATAAAGTACATTAAACATAATATAAAAGTGCAAATTTTGGTTTTTAATATATTTTGTCCAAGAGCCTACATCGTTTGACACATAGGGCTTGATTTGTTAAGTGTTTGCAAAACGCTACGGCACAAACTCCTCTCCAAATTTCATGATCAATCAGCTACATGAAATGACATGTGCACATTTTAAGTATTACTTTCAATTTAGCACCTGGCTTTGTAAATCCAGCCACTTATTTTTCTGTATTTTGTGTAACAGTACGATATTAAGCTACCGAGCCCACACTATTTTTCTCGTGGATCCATAAAAGCTGTCTAAGTCCAGATTCCTTTTTGGGAAAAAAAAAAAAAAAAAAAAAAACATCATTATGTGCAATGTCATCCGCTGTCATGATATCCATCCGTTATGAGGCGGCGCACCGATCCTCCCCATTCCTCGAGACTTCACTTATAAAGCAGCCCTGGCATGTTTATTTTTCTGCGTAATGAAATTCAAACAACTCCTCTTCTTGCTGCAGACTAGATCTCCCTAGACTTGCGCTGCCGAACTTTGATTCATTATTTATGCGCATGCGAGAAGTAGCTGCCTTAACGATAACTTTCATGTGAGGGAACGGTGAGGGTGATTGTGACTGGCACCCTTTTATTGTGCACTTCAAAAGAAAGACTCTTGATTAGGACGGCAACGGAGTAATGAAGCTTCTCCCAAAAAAATTAAAAAGAAGTCTGCGATTTATGATGATTTATGACAAACTTTGATATGAAATGAAAACGTGGGATGTGGCAGCTACTGTAAGGCGATTCCAGGTATGAACAAAAGACTGTACAGGTTTATTTGGGTGACCTGCTTTTTATGGTTTTACAAGCATATTTGATTTTTCCAGAAAAAAGGGATATCCTGAAGTGGAAAGCAGTGGTGAAAATGATCAATTTTTTAATACGATCTTAAATATGCTGCTATTGTGTCGGCTATTTGCATACTCCCTAACGCGAGTAGTGCTACTTTGCCGAATACACAGGCAAGGCGACTGACAAAAACAGCGGAATGGGGGAGGAAAGATGGATAATTGATTATTAGAAGTGACAGAGCTAAACATTTCCTTGATCGTTTTGATCTTTTCTTTATTATTTTAGGCACTACACACTTTGTTTTTGGTTTTGTTTTGCTAGTTATGGAGCGATATTTGTTTTGACCTTTAATATAATGTAAGCTCAGACTTTTGTTGGAAAAAAAAAACACAGTGCATCTAATAATTGCATTTGGATCAGTTTCATTCTAGTTTTGTAACATTGCTGCGAAAGTGACCCTGCAAGTTGTGAAAAGCGCCTGTGAAGAATCGGGATGCTGCAAAATAGGTTAGGAAAGTTAGGAATGAGTTTGGACCACAACTAACATTTTAATTTAGTGGCCCCTCTTTTATTGTTTGTAATGTATATAAAAAAAACCAACATATTTATCATACACCAATAAAGTGAAGCCAAAATGGGGTCCATATGGATGTTTTTTCACAGCAAGTTGTTCAGTAGAAGCAAAAAACAGCGGTGCCATGCCATCGGTCCAACAACCTATTAGTCCGACGTCTCATTATTTAGAAAATGTCCCATTGATTTTTCTGACTAAAGAGATGTCGGACTCATGGCACACCTACTCAATGGGACATTTTCGGAATAATGAGACGTCGGACTAATGGCTTGTCGGACTAATGGGCCGACCCCAAAAACAGCACTCGTTAGCTCATGTAGCATGAAGCTAATTTTAGCTTCCCGGTTAGTCCATTTATCAGTATTTATGGGCTGTTGAACCATTTTTCTCCCCGTCAGGTCTTTGTATTTAGTAGAAAAGTATATTCAGGATTGTGCGCTTGTTAAAGTAATGGTGGATAAATGGGAGAAAGTTCGGGTAAATTTCCCACCTCCCACTTGGAAAAATGCCTTGGAAAGCCGCTCGAAGTGGTAATTACAACTTGTAAACTCTGAGACCTCCAGTTTGAATACGAGATGAAGACAGTAATGGCGGCTGCATCACTAACGTGAGCGTTACTTTTGCTCACAGCTTCCAACATAACATTATGTCGCATGTTTTTAATTATATCTGGTTTGGAGAAACGTTCATGTAACGTTAGCGTCGTATGAGCTAACTGTTGTAGCATTAGCCGTTTTGTGTATAGTTTAATCACCTGGAATGCTCTGAGGTCATAAGTCGTAATTTTCAAGTGGGAAAGATACCAGTTATCTGGAACGCAGCATAATCCTCTAACAACAGTTACTCCTGATCATGAACCCAATGCAATATCTGGAAATGAGTCCCAGTCGCTCTGAGTAGGCAGAGGACCGACAGGGATGATAAAATAATGTACCTAAACATCCATCTCTAGCAGACATTTATGTGCAATAACATTAATAACAACAAGAACTGCATTGGCCACAGAGGCAAAATCTTGTCTTCACAAACGTAACACTTTGAGGCAGCTGTGAACTGCCATTATAACTGTATGGATTTGCAAAAAGGAATGAAACACTGAAATGGCCTCTAGCTCCAATCATAGAGTGTTGTGTTGATGTTGGTCTGTTCGGGCAGTGAGCAGGAGTTCAGTAGTGGAGATATGATATGTTTGTGGTCAGTGTGGGTTTCACAGCACGCACTCGATCCCTCTGTGCGACCACACGCTGAGCCCTGCGCCGCAGACTCTCTCTCTGCTCCAGCTCACCGCACCAGGGTTACACTCACTGAAGCATTTTAAACCTGGTTCAAGCCACACTGCGGAACATGACGGGTTATATATTGCTACTTCACAAGCGAATCTAAACTACCGCAAAACGCTCTATCTTGAAATCTTAAAAACAAAAATTGATCTCAAACATCCAGGTAGATTTAGCCGTCTGTGTTCTATCTTAAAATGTTAAAGCTCTTGGAAAAAAGGTGTGCTCTGTACACTTGGTATTAGGAATATGCAAAACTGTGCTGGCACACATCTTAATTTAGTAGACAGAAGAACGAGAGTGCTACACGGGTCAGTCCAAATATAAATCTAAAGTATGTCCAATCCGGTGCTCTTCAAGGATATATACCAAAATAGATAAAAGTCATAAAAGCTTGCCTTAAAAATAGTAAAAACGGTAATTGCAGTTAATAAACTAAAGTGCAGAAAAGACACTTTATATACTTTTTTTTATTCATTTTTACACATCTAGTATATTTGAATCTTATTTTAGAGGCAATTTTGTGGAACGTTTTAAAGGTTAAGGTTCACTGCTAGGACAACCTGAGGAGCAGTGGGATCCATCTCCAGATGTGGAGCCAGGCTGATGGGCAGGATCACCTATAGCTGGAAGATTATTGTGCATGTTTTGGGGTGATGGGGGAAACCGGAGAACCCAGAGAGAAGAGAACCCACAAAGACATATATCGATATTGTAAATTTGTCTTCCAAACAACAATTTCAACATTTTCTTGTGTATAGCCCACCTCTGCTTGGTATCAACTGCCACGGAGTTGACTGACAGAGACTTGACTGCCAATCTATGAAAACAACATCAACCACCACCACCACCACCAAGCATGATCTTCTGCTGTTAAATAATTGCAAATTTATACAATTGTTGTTGTGATTGATTTAAAAACAGCAACATGGAAGATGACTGGTATTGTCTCACAGCAAGGTGGATAGCGGGTCACCAACTGAACTAAATCCAGCCACATTTGGCCAAACCTCTAGTCTAAATAAATACTACTCCTGATCAAGAACCAACCCAATGCTTAAATGTTGCCGTGTTTCATTCCATTTATTGTTTGTTAATAAATAAATAAACATAAAATAACAATAAATGACATGTGTTGTGTTGACAATGAGAATACTATAGCTAGGGCTTGGACGAGCAATGGACAGTGAGTAAATCTGCATAAGAAATGAAAAGAAAGGCGTATTGTGCTGACGGCGCAGCATGTTTGTAGTGTATCACCATAAATGAGCTGATCTGTGAGATCAGTGACTCTCCCTGTGTTTGTTAATAATGGCTTTTGTGTGATACAGCAGCTTTTGCTAAGCTTAAACCCCATTCTGTCAGGTGGGGCTTTGCGGGGCATTCATCTCATGAATAATGGCAAGTTTAATCCAGGCTTGGCCCACAGCACCTGGTCACGCTTCAGCCGTACAGAAAAAGATAAATACTCGTTACTCTAATATGACTGATGAGCATTCACGTGTGCTCTGCTTGACAGGGAGCGGCAGATGTTGTCAATATGCATAAACATAAACTAGAAAATGGACACTATTGTTTTTACAGGCTACATGGCCTGAAGAAATGTGTTTGCTGAAAACTATGCAGTTTCAAGGCCAAACTAAACAGTAAACATTACAAAATTAATAAGCAGTAACTAGACACAGTTATGAGCACTTCTGCATTGATTTATTACAGTTTCTGAGTGACCTATAACTTTAAAGCTGAGTCCGTCCCGCCTTAATAAGAGATTATACAACTGGGAGCAGAAGGGTTCAAAATGAGCACGGCAATGTTTTATGGACTTGGGCAGGAGACTTCCGGGTTTGAAATCTGTTACGCAACAGTGACAAACTGAATGAAGCAGCTGCTTAGGGAAAACACTGCGAGGGAATAGCTCTAAACCTGGAGGAGAGACTGTCAGTGGTTCGTCTCTACATCTGGCTACAATGTTTTAATGTGTATAGTGTTAGGAAAAATGTACAATATATGTGTTAGGAAAAAAACAACAGGAAGGCGTGAGAGACTGGGATGATCCAGATTATGTGGATGAAACAGTGAATACAAGCTTTCACTTTCTGGCATGCTAACAAATCGACAGCGCCGTGATGAACACACGTTGAGCGTAAAACGGCTCAGAAGATAGATTAGATAGATTGTAAGCCTTTAGAATATATATTTTTATGCTCCATGTATGAAGCAACAACACCCAGCAAGATACAGGTCGGAGCGCTTCCGCAGTAGGAGAAGAAATGATCAAAGTGAACAAGATTACTCAAAACTGCATGCTATGTTTTTTGACAAGGGAACAATGTTACAAGGTTAAAAGCTACAAATCATTCCAACAACCAAATCAAGAAAGAGTAAAACGGTATTGTTGTGGTTAAAAGCTCAAAAAAGAAGATTTTTGCTCATGTCTAGTCTAAAAGCAAATGAATTTTTACATTTGAGAAAACACACAGAAAATCCATGAACTAAAACCACAGAAGACTACAGCACTATGTCACCATTGACGTACGCAGCTTTCATCCACCAAAGATCCACTTTTATAAATGATTGACTGAAGAAGACTAACGCGCCGTCCCGTTTTACTCGATCTATCGACGGACACGCTTCAAATTCACCAGCGGCCGCCACAGGGCAGTGTCATTCATTGGCCTTTTCCAATAATCCCCCATCGTCGCTTTGAGCCGCTTCCCGCTGCTGTCGAGAGAACGCCAGCCGCATCCCCCGTTTTGTGTGGAAATTACCGAACAACCTTTTCACGGGGGCACTTAATAGAAATGTCACCGCTTCAATCCCGTCACACCAACAGCCCTCTCGACAAAAGGACAGCGAGACGACAGAGCCGCTCCCCGCCATTCCTGTCACAACGTGCGGACGTGTGGTGTTTTTAGCGACTGTAAAATTGCCGGGATATTTTTCTTCAGGAGCAGAGCATTTGCCATACAGTGCTCCGTCTCCCTGCAGGCGCCGGGTGGCTCTGTGTCCATTAGGGAATAGCACTGCCTATTGTTCCCGCCGTGACAGGGGCCTTTCAACACTGCTTGCATTTGTCATACATTTTGACATGTTAAATAGTCTCTGCATATCAACATTGTGTGAGATGTGTGGGCACTCGCTGGTGTGAGAGAATCTGACAAAACATTGGCTTTGATTCCATGGCAGTTTTATTATTAAAAATGTCAAGTGGTTTTTAACTTTGCGGTGATGTTGGATTTCACACTTAGGCAGGATTTTGGACGGAAAACACTCTCGATAAGATAAAGTGAAATCGCGTAGGTTAGAGTGAAGAAGTCTCCCGATAATACGGCAGCACTCGGCAGGACCTTTGTTTAACAAAATCTAATGTATTATAGCCACAATTTCTTACCCAGCACAAATAATCGAAGAGGATGTTTTGCCTCTCACCAAACCCTGTATGACTGAGCGCTTACACAAACATACATCAAATGTATTTAAACATGTTATAATTGTTCTTCTCATAAAGTGACAGATGAGCGAAACTGTAGCTCAGCGCTAGAAGGTTCAATCCCTGGGTGGGGATTTCAGTGTGTTTGCATGTTCTCCCCGTGTCTGCACAGGTTTCCTCCAGGTACTCTGGTTTACCCTACCACTAAAAACATGTACAATAGGAATGAATGCTGAGTTTGCGTGAAAGAATGGTGGTGGTCAGAGGGTTGCAGATGTGTGCAGTCGCGACAGCGCTTCTGTCAGTCTCCCCCAGGGGAAACTAAAGCTACATACTGTATGTAGCTTACCACCACCATGTTTGGAGTGAATGAAGAACAAATCTCTGACACTAGTGAAGCGCTTTGGGTGACTTTTGTCATGTGAAAAACACTATACAAATAAACTTCCATTCCAGTCCAAATATTCAGCCTGTCAAGAAAAGCAAACCGTCTGTTCCACCAGCGGATGTCATGAGGTGGACCCCACAAAGAATAGTTATTGATCCGTAATAAAGGTAAAGAGGTATTGCCCTTCTTCACTGTGTTCTTTTACCTGATCATTTTAGAACTCAAATTGCCATTACTTTTATTACTGCCATTACTTTTTTGTCCTATAACAGTTTCACTTCATCAGCACTCACTCTTCATTAGCAACAATAGTGTGTGCATAGAAATAAGGGATGGATTACTCTTATTGGGTTTACATAAAAGCAACAAGACGGGTCTGACTTTGTTACATAACAATCTGCAAGAATTTACAAAAGAACAATTTCTGCTCCTCTAAGACACGACATATTGACTCAAGTTTGACTCAAGATTGCGGCATGAAGCAAAAACAAAAAAAACACTCCCCACCTCTATGATTTTGATGATGGAACATTATGGTCCATCAGCAATACAATGACATTGTATTGCTAATGTCATTATTAAAATAATATTATTCAAATGTTAGATGTCTCCAAACTAATTCATAACTCTCCTAACATATTTGTAGCATCCCATTTCTTCACAGGGACAAGTTTATAGGCACATTACACAACTTGCAAGGTCACTTTCACAGAAATGCAAGAAAACTAACATGCATGTTCATGACATTAATATAAATGCTTTATAAGTGAGTTCCCCACTAATGTCTGTGTTCACAACATACTAAAGGAGGACCATATACATGTTGTTCCACTATAAGAAAAAAAAGTTATAGTGCCTTAAGTACCAACACAAGGTCTCCAAGCAAACAGATGACACCTTGGAAGATGTGCAAATAGAAAATAATCCAAGCAAACAATGACAAAGCATAGACTTTAATTTCAAACATCACCTACTACAAAACACCTTTCTTATCGTTACAATTTTGCAAAAATAGTTTTACCAGTGTGTCACAAAAAAGAAGCAGGGTTGCTATGGTTACAGCAGGACTAACCTGGACCAGCTGTGGAGCCCAGGTGTTGTTGACAACTTTGTGATAAAGTGGGGACATCGAGAGCTGGACTGTAAAGTCAATGTTCAGATGAATTCACTGAGCGGAGAGGTGGAAAGTTGATCAAACTCGCTGCGAAATAACTTTGGTTAGCCCATGTAGGAAATTGTATTTCAGTGGATTATTATTATTATTATTTTTTTACTTGACCTGGATTGTCACATGGGGGCTTGTAGAGAAAAGTATTGCAATAAAAATGTAGAATATAACGTGATTCTTCTTGTGTAGTACGCATTTTTTTCCGTTGACAATCGTTTATGTTACAGAAATATTGTCAAAACATGGACAAATTGAGGGATTATCTGAGGGATTAGCCTATTGTGCCAGTTTTGGGCAGATGGGGGCACCCGGGGGAAACATGCAAACTCCACACAAGAAGCGAGACGCGAAGAGAATCCAATAAAAAGAAAAGGCAACATTACCTAAAATAGCCACCACGATGTCATCCTTGAGAATCTCTAAGGAGCCGCGGGACAGGAAGTAGATGGCGGTGAGGACGTCCCCGCAGTGGACCAGGGTGTCTCCCGGCGGGGAGTGGGTGGTCTGGAAGCGCATGGCCAGCGCTCTCAAACAGCCCTGGGAGGCCCCCTGGAACGCCTTGGTGTTGTCGAGGAGGCTTTTGTTGAGGTGAAGACAAATATCCGCCTGCAGACACTCGGGGAAGCCTTTTAACACCTGTCACATGGAGAGGAGAAAAAGAAAAAAAAGAAAAGACGGTGAGTAAAACACATTTGCAGCGGCTCGTCCTCTCGCAAATGCAATTATTCATGACCCAGTAGTGTGCGCGCAAATGTACTTAGATAATGTTATGCTTGAAGGCACACTGAGGTGGAAATATTGACTCAAAACAAGCTTGTTAACTCAACAGATATGACCGACATCGGAAAAACCGAGGATACAGTAAAGCATCCGCGACGGCCAAGAATAAAACTGAGCAAGTTCTGACTCTTTTCTTTTTCCTAAACGGCGCCGAATGGAAGCGCGAAGGAGGTGTTTGTGCAAAAATAGTTTCAAAAGAACCTGGGATTCAAAGTGATCTCCATTTTTAGTAAACCATTAAGGGCTTTGAAAAATAAAAATAAAGTAAAGGCAATTCTCAAGCCTATTAGCTCACACTCGTCTACAGTAAGAACAGCTTCATTTCTGATTTAGGATTTTGAGACAACACACACAGGGCAGATAGACAGCGCCAAATATAGTCTTTAGAATATATTTATGGCCTGTTCTTGTTTAAGACTTGCTGACCCAGATTCAATAGTTTTTAGTTTTTTTTTTTTTTGGGAGGGGATACATATTTATTTATGACCAAATAGCAAAGAGAGTGCATATACTTACGACATTTTCATTCTAAACAGAAACCTCAACATTACGGATTACGTTTTAAAATTAAAATTCTAACACATTTCATCACTCATCGTTGACACTAACTTGGTTTTAGGTGACGCTGTATGCTGTGACCTCATCTGCACACCCTCTATGATACCAATGCCATGTCTTCTTGATTTGACACCTTTATGAAATATTTAAAGTGCATATGACACTTTTTTTCCCCCGCTCAAACATAGTTAACACAATTATATTTAAGATTGTGCTAAAGGTTTTACCCAGTTTTCTTTAGTGACGTTAGTAGTTTCACTTCCTTATTGGACGCTGACAGGAAGTGACATAGATTGAGGGAAACAATTTGAATCTGTTGCCGTGCCGACCGTGTTATGTCAGTAGGAAATGAGTGAGTCAAACTGCTATGGAACTCTATCTATGTCACTTCCTGTCAGCAGCTTAAGAATTCAAATAAAAATAACTTTTCTGAAGAATATTTCTTCATTAAAATTGCTGCTTCGCTGAAATAAAAAGATAAATATGACTTACTTACAGAGTAAAATAAGTCACATTAAAACCTGTCACATGCACTTTAAGTGTTTTTATTTATTTATTAAAAAGTACTACATATTACTGATAGAAGAAAATAAATAATGCGCTGTATATGCACTGTTTCATTTGGAATATGCGTATTTACACCAAAAATAAATAAATAAACAAAGCTATTCTACAAGTCTGCTGTTACAGTCTGTTCATAATACAACATTTAGTCTTTACACCCTCAATTGTTTGCGAGTAGACCTTGAGATTGTGTTGTCAAAAAGATTTCTGCAATTAATGGAGATTTTAAATACAGGAGTTATTCCAGCAGTGTTTCACAACTGTATACTTATCTATAATGCTTTAAGTTAAAGTTTGTGGACAATGCTAGTATCCACTCAAAAGGTGATTTGCTACAGTAACACTGAATTCATAACATTCAATCTCAAACTTTAATGTTTTCTGGCAAACTTACTGTAATTTAGCTTGATAACTTTTTAGGTGATAATTTGATATTTTACTTTCAGAAAATGAAATCTGAAAAATCAGTGGATCATTATCATATCCATGAGTGTCTTTTTGTTTCTTTTCTAAAAGCCTAGCTGCAATTATAAGCAAGACAAAAATGCCATTCAAAAAGCAGTCAAAGCGCTACACTTCCAGGACTTTGTTTACAGCAGAGGCTTAGTGCTAAAAATAGCTCTCTTACTCTAAATAGAAAATCTGCATGTCGAACACACCCAAAAGGATTTAGAGTGACGGTTGTGATTCAATCAAACCCTCCTTGTCCTCAGCACAGAACACACCGCTCTATAGTAGCGAACATCATGTGCAAATAGCTCTCTGTCTCAGCTGCGTCTTTGTAAATGGTAAGTGCCAGGGCCGGTTCTAGCTTTGTGAGGGCCAATGTGCACCATTCTGTCTGGAGGGGGGCTATATATGCCAAGTTACTACTGTACCATATTTATTTGTTGCTATTTAATAAATTCCATGTTAAAAGAAAGTGAAACAAAAATAGCTGCGTTCTACAATGCCGTTTTTACACATTGAATTTGATACAAATTCAATGGGGGTGGGTGGGGGACAAGCATATCTCTATACACACTCATACACACACACACATTAATACAGTCTGGTACTGCTCCATAAAAGGTTTATTGGAGCAATCACAGCAGGCTGTAGAGATGCCCCCTGCGCTGTAAAGTCCAGCGTTTCAATTTCTTCAATCAAAATAGTCAACATAGTGGCCACAATGGATCAATATACTGTATTTCTACCCTCCTTCTGTTTTTGAAAGACTGGCCGCAACTGCCTCCACTTGGACTGGAGAAAACGAATAGGTCACACTCTGATTGGTTTACAGGGGCGCTGACAGAAATTCTGGGCCTATGGGAACAAATATTGCTGGGGCCCCCTACAGTTTTTACAGATACGATTTGACAAAATACACACATTGAGTGCATGAGGGGCCCTAGCACATTTAACTTATGCAAAAAAAATTAATAAAAAGGGTCTGCTTTTCTGGGCCATTCTTCAGCCTGGGCGCTTAGAACCGTCCTAACATTCCACCCCTTTACAGCGCCCCTGTTGGTTTACATTTAAAGGTAGGTTTTGTAAGAATTTTCATATAAATATTCCATAAAAAGAGGGTTAGGTTCAAATCAAATACTGATTCTTCCAATAACAATTGCAATGTTATTCACTATTACAAACACATTTCACTTTTTTTTTTTTGCTTTTCAAAACAATAATCCAAACAGAAACTTGGGCATGCTGACATATAATAAAAGTTGTATAGCTGAAGGACACCAACATTCACTTGTTGTAGTGCCTTTTCTAAACCACTTCTCGAACATAATCTTTTTCACAATGGCAGTAGCAGACTGTCTGACTCTGTTGAGCATACTGTTCATGAAAGTCAGGTAGTGAGCCAGGCTAGCGACTACCTATGTACATGTATGTGCACAACAGCTAGAAACAGCCCTCTCAACTCCAACATGAAAAAATCCCCGCGTTCTCTTGTGTCCTCTTGCTGTCAGGACCAATGAGCGAACACATCTGGCATTTCAGGGACTGTATCGGGATTTCAAATCTCACTCATTATTTCATGCGCTCTGAAATCCACAATTAATCACAATCTAAGAATACTTAAGCCAGAGAACGTAGCACCGTCATCCCACTAATTAAAACGATTAAAAATAGTGTGACGAAGATTTAGATCGAAACATGACTCATTTCAACAAGAAAAATGAACGAATCAAGTACCTCCTGTTCGTGTCGATGCCGAGTCCATCCATATGTGAAGCAGAGAAAAGAAAACAGTGTTAGTGTTATTTGCATCGTTTTGGTGTTTAACACCTGTCACTGTTGGGTTTCAGATGCTCCGACACCATTCTTTTGGCCTGCAGTGTTAAACTATAATAACTATTGTCGACTGCTGACTTTGTGGTGTGGTTGGATAAAATTATGGTCATTTGTGACACCTAAACATGAATTGCAATTCAGTCACATGATCCTTGTTCAGTAAGTTGATCAATCTCAATAGCAAATAATATGTTTTGTATTAGTTACCTTTTAAATTTGTTTAAACTCAATAAGCTGGAGTTATGTTGGTTCATATCAGCACACAGAAAATAATATCTCTTTTATTCCTGGAGACACCCTGAACGTTTACTAAGAGCTGCACTCCAAAAAAGATTAGTTTAAATGTCTCAAATTGAGCATGATCATTTACATTTGAGTTATTTTGACTAGTTGAGATTTAGTTGGGCATTTAACCATGATTATTTCACTTGTTCTGAGACGTTTCTGACTCGATTCAATACATTTTGTCTTTATTTCTGGCTAAGTTATTTGCCAATGGGACAGGAAAATTGCACTTGTCCCATTGGCAGTTTTACTTTCTCATCTCAAGCGAGATCACCTCGGACCCAGTGAGCAATGTCATCAAACTAGCGAAGTAAATTTGGTCCGATCAGGAAAAAAAGTGTAGATGAGTGAAAACCGCTCCAAACAAGATTCATATTTTCAATTAAAGTAATTTAAATCCATGCTCGATATTTAGTTTTTGCAGTGTGAAATGTATTTGTCTTGTTTGGGTGGTGGTCCGGTTATTCATTCATTTAGACCCAAACATTTTACATTTATGAATAAATCATTCTGTATTCATTAACTTTTAAATTGTGTAAAGTAGTTCCAATTGACACATTTCACATTGTGGACAACAAAGTTATCAGTTTTCTTTAACTTTTCCAACCATTTCCGAGAATTCTACACCAATCATTTGTTCCAGACATGTTTTCTTCTGGTGGCTGGTGGTGGATACAGTATGTCTTAATAAAATCCCATACAGCCGATATAGTATAACGGACTTCTCCCCTCTTTCCCCCATCGCAGCAGCGTCTGAAAGCAGCCGCTGTACCGTGTTCATGTCGATGCCGTTGGTGTAGGCCCAGGAGTGTTGGAAGTACTCCTCCAGCCTCTGCCGGAGTGGATTGGGGATCTGGTGGAAGCGGATAAACTCCTTAACTCGGAGCATTTGAGCGTGGTAGCGAGCCGTGCCCGAGTAGAGCCGCTGGATGATGGCAGAGACGTTCCCGAATATGCTGGCGTACATGAGAGCTGCGGCACAAGCACACAGGGAGAGGGGAGGTTACAGTGATATTACAGCGGAGGAATGAGATAGTATAAGTGGGCTTAAAGCGTGTATGACAGGTTAATGAGGAGAGATGCACCGATCCAGCTTTTTTCAGTCTGATACCGATACCGATACTGGGGGTTTGAGCATTGGCCGATATCCGATATTAATGGATACCAAGAGACGTGGCTGCTTTGAGTAAAAACAGTGACTGCTCCTCTTTTCTCCAGTGTCAGATCAATAAAGTCTGATCTTTTCTTGCAAATGAGATGTTACAGATCAATTATATCTATTTATAAACTAATGGAAAAAAACATCACACAAGGATGACTGGACTTTTCTACAACAAATATCCTTGGGTATTAGACAGGCTAGGTTGCATTTTTATCAATACACTTTCTGCAAGGATTGATGGTGTGCGGGACTTCCTTTATGTAACTGTTTGGCTTTAGCCTTTATCCTACGCACCCATCCTAATCGATGTGCGAAGTCTCCTTTTTTCTATAAACTAAAATTCAAACAGTTGGCCACTCTAGCAGTGGCTATTTTACAATTTTAGGTGATCCAATCATAATTTCTGACCCAGCTTTGATTAGCTGACGTTAGCATTAGCATGCTGTCGCTGGCAATAGCATACTATTGTCAGCCGTGGCATTTTGCACTGCAGTTAAAAATAAGTTTGCAGAGGTTAAAACTAACTCAGCAGTTGAATTACCTAGTTCTAAGCTTAAAAATTATACAGCATATCCATATTGACTTACATTTCGTTAGTGAAAGTTGTGTTTTTAAAGCGGTGAGAGCCAAAGCTGGCATCGGTTCAGTATTGGATATTTGTAGCCAATACCCGATATCTATTTTCCAGTATTGGCTCCGACATCCGATACCAGCACCGGATCGGTGCATCCCTATTAATGAGACTACTGTACCCCATTTCACTTACTGTAGTTACAGCCCCACTGTGTAACATTACACCCAATGAACACACTGAAGAAAAAGGAGAAAAACAACCCATTAATCTTTATTGTGAGTGCGGTCAACTCTTCTCAGGCCTGATTATTAAGGAAAACTGTCTGCTTTGAAGGATGACATCATCTTAGCTGCTGTGTGCGGTTTTAAGATTCTGAAGGAAAAGTAAAGTCTTGAATAAATGTGTTTAGAAGAATGCAACACACACCGTCTTCTGCAAACTATTTTTCTGTGAGACAGGTGCGGATTGGTGGAGTGGAGGGCTGTGTGGAAAAAATCAAATACTGCCTTGAAGTGCACAAAAGCAGCATAGACAGGCTGAGAAAATAATATGCCGTAAGAAAACTCAAAAGTCAGCGTGCTGCTAAATGTATTTGTTTAAAACTTTTTTTGTTTTGTTTCCCTGACAATACAAATACTGTATATAGATGCACAGACAAGCCACAAAAAACAGTAATCATAGTAATCAATAGTCGTTAACACTATGTGACAGATCTTCAAAATACTTTTAATTAATATGAAAAGGTGCGTGTTCCCATTAAGAAAACATCTCTACGAAGTCGATAACGAATGGGTAACAATTACCCATTACAGCATTTCCCACACAACTACACGAGCACCATTAGGTTATGAAAACAAATGTGTTTAGATCTTGCAATAATAAGCCCATGTATCATCATAGCCCAATACGCCCCATTATAAGAAACTTCCACACCGCATATTTTACACTGTATTGATAGTTACATTTGTTCTTACTTTCTTTGCCACTGCTGAAGTGTGGGAAGGTGTCCCATAGTGTTAGCAAATTTTGCGTAACAGTAGTACAAAGAAAAAGCTAAACTAATGACACAGGCACTGACAAAGACAACATTTTGTTGCATCGGCAAAATGACCAGCCCACTAACTTTTGTATACAACACCTCCCAAGTACTTGTATGCATTTGTAAATAAGAGTAAAAGTGCACTCACAGCCGATGAGCATGACGCAGATGGAGAAGATCTTCTCTGAGTTGGTGTTAGGAGACACATTTCCAAAGCCCACACTGGTCAGACTGCTGAAGGTGAAGTACAGGGCCGTCACGTACTTGTCCTTGATGGAGGGTCCGGACGTGGGGTCGCTGTAGTTGTACCTCTTGCCTATGGACACCCCCAGGTTGTCCAGCCAGCCGATCTTGTGCTCCAGATAGGGCTTCTCCACGTTGCCGATGGCGTACCAGATGCAGGCCAGCCAGTGAGCGATGAGGGCGAAGATGCACATGAGCAGCATAAGCACGGCCGCTCCGTACTCGGAGTATCGGTCCAGCTTCCTGGCCACGCGCACCAATCGCAGCAGACGAGCCGTCTTCAGCAGGCCAATCAGAGTGGTCGTCTGGATACGGGACAGCAAAGCACGTTTAGAGATATGGGACAAAGGGAGGAAGGCTTACCCTGCAGTTTATCCCAGGTGCTGCTGTGGGGAACAGTTACAATAAAGTGTTCTAGCAACTTCTGTCAAGTCGAAAATAAAGCATATTTAATTCCTGTCAAGAATCTAATTCTGACTAATAACATTCTGATTTTCTCATTTAGCCATGCCATTTGTCTTCAATCAACATAATGTATAAAATGGTGCAAATCCTGAATCATCATTTATGTAAATAAATGCTTCAACAAACAGAACAAGCTGTTTTTTTTTTTAATTTATAATAAACTGAACATAGATAATATGGCTGGGACAAACTATTGTATCGTATCACAATACTTTTGTCTGCAATATCAAGTATCGATACTTTATCAAGTATCGTAGTACTTTCAATACTTGTGTTTGGAGGCATTTTTATCCTGCACTTCTTTGTTTTCCAGTAACAGTTACACAGCACTTTGTTACATTTTGTGTTAATGCACTTTTCAATCTTAACACTTCAATAAATATCAAATGGCATTTGGTTTATAAACTTTAGACTGTTGTCTTTTACTGACTGTATCGCAATACCTGTATCGGCCCCTGAGTATCGCGCTACGTATCGGATCGTGACAAAAGTGTATCGTCCCAGCCCTAATGCAAATAAGTAGTATAAGAAACCTTGTCTATTTTCCTGTCAACAATGATCGATGTTGTAAAGCCCCACCAACATATCGGCCAGGTGATTTGATCAGCTGATAGAAGGTACAAATTGAGAAGAATTTTCACCAGGGACCGCTTGAAAGCTTGGATTTCCACATCTCAGTTTCTACAGACAAAATGAGTATACTGACATGACCATTAACACCAACATTACGCTCGTGAAAAAGGAAAAGTGTTAACAGACGAGTAATAAAGCATGCACAGTTAGTATTTCAATATGATTCTAAATAATCCGTGCGAACAAGAGGGATTTTATGAGCTAGAATGAGTTTGGGCAGCAGCTTAGAGTTTATACACAGTAAATGTAATATTCTGAGTTATGCAACTTTGACAATGTAATAAAGGACTGAACTACACCTGCCTGTTGAGATGCCTATATTGCCGGGACCATTGCGTATGTTACTGATGTTTCCAACGGCCCTAGGATTGATATCGACTCTCAAATACCACATTGCTCGGGCTGTGGTTTTATTGTTTCACATAATGACAAAAGTTCACATTTTAAAGGCTCTCTGAAAGTCGCAGGAAACATGGCTATAACCTTAATTGGCTCCAACAAGCGGTACAACAGAAATGATATTATCTAAGGGGTGTATTACAAAGCTACAGTGCCAACAGAAAACGGAAACCCCGAAGGAAGGAGGCATTTTTGTACAATCTAATTTAAGCTCAGCACCCATAGTACAGTATATGGCTTCCCAAGCACATGCAGTCCCCTCACTCTTGCTCACGCTTTTCCAAAAACTGCCGGCGAACTGATGAGCCTGACAAAGCATAATCAGTCAAGGGCCAAAATCAATTTCCGCGGTGTTTGTTAACATCTTGCATAAGTATATTGCCTCTCATATTCATATCATTTTTGTGGTGAAATGAGATGATTCGGCCGCCCGCAAGACGCTGATCAAAATCTGTTTCCGATGCACTGGGGGCTTTAATCAAACTGGCTTTTAGGTTAAAACCGTCTTATTAAGCCGCTAAATGAATGGGTTTCGACTGAGGACCATCTGCCACTGTCTCGGCCACAACGCTTTTTCTTTTTCTCAATGGAAACACACGCACGGGACCATCAGATTTGTAGATATTACACACGTGTTTTCTTATCTTAAAACCCAAACTGAATAATGTAGCGTTGCATGTTTAGGGAGCAGTCATGAAGTACAAACAATTCAAACATGCCCTGAAAAACATGATATAAAAACAACCGCTTCTGCTTTGTACATCTCACTGAGACACTAGGCCTATTTTTGACCCCTTTCAGACCTGGTGTGATGCTGATTTGATCTGGTGCCATTAAAAACGATTTTAGGAGGTGCTACTTAGCGCGAAACGTTTGAGCCCGCCTGGTCTAGTGATTAAGGCTGCTGCACATATGTTCCGCTCTTAATTCTGTGAGTCCCGACAAGTCTCTTCCCCGCTCAGCATCTCTTTTAAAAATCTATACGAACCAAAAAACGTATTTCAAGCGGGGGTACTGTGCTTTTCCAGGTATTTGGTGATACCGTTTGGAGGAAAATAAATAAATACTTGGCTCGCGTGGCTGTTGTGAAGCTACTATTGAATATTTCTATATTATGTTTTTGTCATAATAAGCTTTAATGATTATATGAAACTGTTGATGTAAGCTATGCTTTAAGGTTCATTTGCAACTGGGGTTTTCTTGTTGTTCTTGCTCTTGGAGTCCACTGGGGGGCAGTGTGTTAGAATGCGGAGTCAGATCGCGCAGAAGAAGAGTATTCTAAAGGCACTGATTGGTTCTTCAACAAGGAGACGCCTACTTCCTGTGTTTATAAAAGGCCAGGCACTCCTCCCTCTCTCCCCCTCCTGGCTGCCCGGTCAACATGTCCAGATGTACCTCTCTGTGCTAAGATTGTAATCTTAGGGAATAAACAATGATTTTGATTTTAATAGAACGAGCCTACGTATTCTTTTTCATCCATTTTTTGAACACAATACTACAGAGAGTGCTTTCATTTAGCGATGAGAGGATTAATCTTAGCAAGAGATGGAGAGGTGAGGAAAGAATTTCTTGGAGACATAGGACCTCAGGAGGAGCTTTTAGATGGCCACTGGAGAGGATTCTAAGATTACTCAAAGATGCCCAAGTGAGTTTTCGATGAGAGCGCAACATTGTAACATCGTAAAAAGCTTTGTTTTGTTCATAAAGCAAGACCATTAATACTGTTATATGCATAGAATGTATGTATTTAGCTAGATAAACATTAGCTTATGAAATGTTAAATGAATTAAACTTCTTTTTTTCTCTCCTTCAAATCAATCACGCCTGGCACAAATCAAATGTCATTGTCTGATGTTGCAGCTGACTGAAGTGACTCAGCAGTGACCCGAGGAAAAGATGATTATGTCTGATAATCAGGAGCTTTTCTGGTGTAATGGTGTCCTTTTGGAGCGCGGATAAAGCCCCGAGCAATCCGGCGGCCGCGGGGACAGACACACAACAACAGAGGCAGCAGCAGCAGCAGCAGCAGTACTATAGTCGGCCTGGCACTACTCGCACCTATGCCCCGCCCATACCCACCAACACCACCACCTTCATAATATACGCACACACGCTGCTCTGAAACGCATCATCAATAGGCATTTAGTAAGCCATTAATCCGTGTAAAAGGATTCGAAAACCATTTCCCCCCCCCAAAAAAAAGAAAACATGCAGTTTGGAGTAATCCGTTCAGGGCGAGGACCGGCTGTAAGTAGCGGGTCCCGGGGCACAAGTCTGGGCTTATGGAGGATGGATAACAACATGGCGGGCGGCGGGCAGCGATGTGGTCTAAAAGCTTCCAGGGAAAAGATGATAACGCATGAGAGAGCAATGCGCTGTCCGAGACGGAGATAAGCGGGGCAAGGATATTCACATTGTTTCCCTGGTTGAGCACAAATGGAGCAGAGTAAGGATGATGGGGACGAGACCTCCACCGAGGCATTTTAGAGATATTTACTGCGAATCTGTCTAAACACACTTAGCATTTTCCCCTCGATTCAAAACTGAAGTCATTTTGCTAAGGCATGAACTCTATTGCTCATTTGATCTTTTCCATCATTAGACTTATTCCCATGTTTTGTCAACACACCCATCCTTTGACTGATTGATTGTCTATTCCGAGTTCAGTGTACATTACAGAGAACCATTCCCAGTACACAAACACTACATCACTGGCCAAGAAAGGACATCAGCTTCTCTATCTTCTGAGATCATGTGCACCACCTGCAGAGGGACAACAGGAAGCGTCCTGACCAGCTCCATTACTGTGTGGTACAGTGCCACCCCCTGCATCTTGAGTAATAAGAGCAGCTGAGAAGATCATCTGTGCCCATGCATCTCCCCCACCCCCACATTCAGGACATTTACTCCACTTGTCTCACACGCAAAGCATTGAAAATCGAGATCCCACACACCCATCACGCAGACTCTTCAGTGCACAGCCTACTGTACAGCCCAGGCCTGAAGAGCAGCTTCATCCACCAGGCAGCCCCTCAAAGACATACGACTCTAACCCCTCGATCCCTATTTTGGATCGAATACATATTTTTGAGATTTCATTCAATTTGCATCAAGGGTTCAAGAGTAATATGATTTCAAATTTCTCTGCATGTTTTTTGTGGATGAAATGGCATAGAGCATAAACAAAAGACTTAAGAGTTACTGCTTCTATTGAGCAAAATACCAGGTCTTTTCACAATTTGACCAGTTTTGGAATGACTCTTGCTAACATTTATAGCTTGACCGGATCAAAACAAATCATGACTGGACAATCGTCACTCCAAAAACCCGATTGGAGGACCCAATCCTTTCATGCTCTCAGAACTGACCACTCTCTGCTTTGAAACAACGACCAAAAGAACGGATAAAACAGCTTCCATGAACATACCTCGTCTGACCCTGAGCCAAAGATGAGCAGGTCGAAGGGAATGGCCGCCACCATGTCGATAAGGAACCAGCCTTTGAAGTAGTGGATGGCGATCTTGGCCGGGTGACTGACCACCTCCTCGTTTTGGTTGACGTACGTGGTCCGAAAGTTAATGAGAATGTCTATGATGAACATGATATCCACCATGAGGTCCACCACGTTGAGTGGGTTGCAGGAGTAGCCGCACTCCCGCCTCTTCTGGTCCTCCTGGTCGTTGAGGAGGAAGGCGGCGGAGTACGGGGTGAAGATGGCCGTGTAGATGACCAGCAGCAGGATGAGCCAGTCCCACACGGCTTTGAAGGGGCTGTAGTGGAGGATGGTGAACTTGTCGATGCGAGCGGTCTGCAGCTTGTATTCGGGCAGGACGTCGGCGCCCAGGGACAAGACCTGGAGGCGACATGAGGAAAAGATATAAGAGATGGAATCAGTTTCTCAATTGACAAGACACTAGTGGTCAGCTTTTTTTCTGACCCGCCCCAACCCAACCCGATGGAAATCAACCCCGACGCACCTGACCAGTGAAAATGAGTCTCAATTTGCCGGCTGGCTGTCACTCAAACGGGAGCGTGTCCCGTGACCGCCAGTTTACAAGAGTAATAGCACTTTATTACTGACACCTTTGAAATCGCTTATGGACGTATCACAAGGGACGAGGAGCAGAAACTATCACGAGGCTTTACTTTTACTCATGAGAGCTAAAGGCGACATCTAAACTCGGCACAACGAGAAAACAAAACATGCTAATGATACATTTACCCCATAAAACTGGACACAGATTTATGGGTAGGAATGTACTTTATATTGTAAGCCAGCATTGGAGCTATGGAAAAAATATGTGCGGTTTCTGACCCGAGCCACCCGCACCCGAAATTTCCCAAAAACATGACGATTTTAACACACATTGTCATTATTATTAGTTATTTAGCGGGCTGCCTTATGGACCGATCAAGTCACGATCAAGTAAACAATGCCATGCCAGCCTCATAAAGAGACTAGAGAGATCTAACTTCATCTAAGCTCCATTTTGAAAAATAATAATAATAATAATTAAAAAAATCACATAACTTTTGATGCTTATTTTGTTTGTGGTGGCTTCCCCCCCCCCCCATAAGTTCATCAAAGCATCGATTTTGTACTAATTAAAATTCAACTGCCTTTCGCTCAGAAAGGCCTTTTACCGCACGATACGTTTGGCAGCGTGTCTCAGATGGTGCTAACTGAAGATAAGTGGGACTGTTAAGCGTTGACAATCAGTCAGCATCTGCATATGAAGAGTGTGTGTTTAATGTTTCATAAGTTGAATTTCTTTTTTGAAACTGCTGTCTGTCCTATTTCCAGAGCCAAGGCTTTAGAACGAGGACTAAAGCTCCTTCATGATGCTTTCATTTGGGTTAGATATCTACGTATTTTCTGTTCAAAGCTTAATAGATTGTGGACCCAACACATTTTTGGAATTTTTGGACTGGACGTTTCTTTCACAAATCTGTAATCGGCCAAAGAGTTATGTATACTAGGCCCATGCCCTCCATCTAAAACCTCCACTATTAGAAAAAAAAAAATCTGGTATAGAGCCTTGAACAATTGAAAAGAAAGTATATGTTCCTTAAAAAGGTCAAAATGGTGTCCAAAACAGAAACGTAAAACACAAAATGATTCATGCACCAAACGGAGAAAAACCAGAAAATCCCCAATGAGATACAGAAATCAGTTGGCCTCAGCAGCAAGAACAGACTTACTTTTCCCCTCCACCTCTCTCTATGAAACTGGCTGAACCTCTTGGGGATACAGACTTCAGAAGAAAACTGTTCCTATCTACTTTGCGAGACTTGCAGCAGACCTTATATGACGAAAAGAAAAAAGTCACAAAATCGCTGACAGGCTTAAGCTAATCCCCTCTCTCTATAAAATGAGTATGTTTTCACCGGGACACATTCGCTGGTATCAAGTGTACTGTTGTAATATTCATGTTTACATCTCTAAAACACATTAAAAAGTGCGGCAGTCTTCTGAGGGCGAGTCTGACAGCAGCTAAAAGAGGCCCAGTCAGACGGCATTAGGCCCGGCTTTAGTATGACAGAGAGACGTGTCCGCGGATCATGAATAATGTGGGTGGCTCAGCATTTATGGAGGGAACATGCTGTTCTGCAGACATAGTTTTCGCCACACTGTATGGACTCTGTATTTTAAAGCTACATATAATTGGAGACTGGGGTGAGGGAACAGGTTTAGCATCATTATAAAGCTCATTAGATGTAAAATGGAATACTATAACAAGGCTGAGTGTCATCTTCCCGCGAGTGGCGTTTTTGTTTCCTCGTTTGATCATTATTTCAGGACAAGTTCGTAATCTTTTGTTCCATTTCGGCCCAGTCTGGTCCCAAGTGTCCCACAAAGCCTACTTTTTGGAATCTGCTTCATTCAAAAGGACTATGTGCTGAGGTCATACACAGTACACAGTAATAGTCCCCACTATCTTGTGAACCATTGAAACATTCCCATTAAAATGACCATCTTACGGTACACAAGGTGCAATCCAAGATGGGATGAGAAAACCCTGCAGGACACAGCTGATGCTTTGACCGTACCACGAAGAGGTCAAGAGGATATTTTCTTCCTCTCGCCGGATGAGCTTAAGATCTGAAGGATCCCCTGGTGCTTGACTGCTTTCGCCCACTTCTCCTGGAAGGTCGCCTCAGTGTCTTTGAAGCTTGGCTCAGGGACAATACATTATATAATACCTATCCACATGAAGACAAACCTGTATAATTTCCAGAACACGGCGCAAGCTCAGTCAATGTGTGCGTCCTTAGCCCGGATCTACAGGGGTGCAAAAGGGTGCATTGCAACCTCATTTTGAAATATTTGCACCCCAATATATCAGTTTGAGTAGCATCACAATATATCATAAGACGAGAATCTCTAGTTGCACCCTCAGTCAGTTTGTTTTGGAGGCTCATTCTACTGTGTTTTTTCCGTGTCACCTGTGGCAGTCATTATAAAGTCAGTAGATTGTGGATTACATACTCAATGCTGGTGCTGTGATGTCATTGTTTTTGGAAAAGTTGCGGAAAGGTCATAGCAACAACCAACCGCAAGTTCTTTGGTTATTGTATTGAGAGCAAATTGGTCTGAGCGCAATATCCTGTCTGGACAAAAAGCATTGCGCAGTTATGTTTGTCAAAGTGCATGAAGTAATTGGCCATACAATCAAATTCAAAAGGAATACTAAAGGAATGAAAGTACGCTACTGAGGTATATCCACTAGAAGATATCCTTTCAGCCTACAAAATGACTTGACTCTGAATGGTGGCTTTTTGAGTTCGTTCAATTATTAAAAGACTTTTGTAAGTCTCCAGCACGGCCTTGTTTTAGGTATAATCCACCCTGGCAGATAAAAGGAGAGGGCACGCGGTGAAGTCAGAGCTGGGACAGGGGCAGAGGGGCCTTTTCCACTCGCTTCAACACATCTTCAGCACATGAATAATAGATCTCCCTATGGCCACGGCAAAGAGGCAAAAGCACCGCTCACATCTGCAAACGGCATGGAAGCTACAGTCAGCTACAGTGGGAGGGCGTTTAATCACCAAGATGGTCGCTCGTCATTTATGAATGAGAAAGTCTCGCTGAAAGAAGTCGGAATATTGGGTTTCCACAATCCCGCCGCGCTTGCTTGCTATAGCTCGCTGGTCTTGTCGCTTTGCTAGTCTTCAAATGGAGCTAACAAGGGTATAGTGCGTGTTTTGATATGCAAGCCTCCTGAAAGGGAACAGCATGCATCAAGCAGAGGCAGCCAGTGAAATGTTACTGCCGCCATTGTCCATCTGTGTCTTGTCTGTCTACAAGATAGTGCTTGACAATGGAGGACGAGCATATGTGGGGATTCGTGCCTGACTAAGCACCTCTTTCTGAAGGGGTTTTGTTCAAACAAACCTGTCTCCAACTGGCTTCTGTTCACACAATTGTCAGTGATAATGATAGCTAGCTCGGGATTAGCTATCTTTGCATTGATGTTTCGGTGGTGGCTTAGAGATAGAAGTTATAAAGGAAAGTCACAACAATCCACAAAACACACACTACAGACATTCTCTATTGCAATGTTCAAAGCGCACATTGGGGAATTCTTTCTGGGTGTCAAAAAAGTGCTTCTTTGCTTCATAAATTGCACAGAGATTAAACGGGTATTCACTTTTTTGTGGTTATATTCACATCAAAAGGGATGGTAGAAAACTGAAGATAACTTTTAAGTTAGTCTTATTACGATACAATAGTTCTCAAACTGTGTTGTTTGAGAACTATTTTGTGACAAGGTCGAGAAGCACTGTGTTAGAAGATTTGTTTGGCAAAGAAAGAACATCTTTCTTCGGATAGTTTTAGATGAAGGAATGATCTCAACATCTTGAGCTATGTGTGGACAGGATTACCAAACTGCCTTATGTGCATGATTTGGGTTGATGGGGTAAACCGGAGCACCCGCAGACAAACCAACCAGACACTATGAAAACATACAACGCCAACGTTCTGGGAATCAAACCAACTGTCTTGCTTCAAGGTGATAGCACTAAACACTCAACTAGGGCTGCACAATACATCGCAAAAAATATCATATTACAATATTAAGTGATGCAATATCCGTATCGCGAGAAGGAACAATATATCACTAAAGACATTTTTTTTGCAAACTGACAAAAAATGCATTGAATTTATACATGTATAAGAGTTCTAGTTAAACATTTCCTCATTTTGTTAAATTTTAGTCGTGTTGTTGTGCTAATGTAGTGTTTTTTTAAGTCTTCTTTTGATACAATTTGCTGAATAACTTGTTACTTACAATTTGTGTTTAATTAGAACGGAACATATCGTGTTGAAATGGTTTAGTGAAAAATCGCAATTATATCGTTATGGCGATGTTGCACAGCCGTATCGCATATCGCAAGTTACTTCCATATATCGTGCAGCCCTACATTCAACCAAAATTATTTTTTGGCTTGATGCTCTGTTAGTACACCTACTCACCTGAAAGGTAGTGGTTTATCCTACACTATTATAATTGCTAACTGCTATTGTCTACACAGTACTCTTCAATCATATAGCTTAAAGGGATATTTCAGGATTTTTGACATAGGGCCTAATTTCCTAGTTATCCAGAGTGTTGTTGATGTCTGGAGATATTTTTTTTAAATTCATGCAGTTCTTATATTTGAAGAGTCTAGTGGCGCTAGGCTAGGACAAGGCTAAAGCATTTCTATGGTATCATCAACCCTGCATTAAAAACAGTCTGGCGCACTCCACAGTGGACCTGAGGTAAATCACTTATAACGCCAGACTAAAGATATAAATGTCTGTGTCGATAGAATAATTTTAACTATTTTGCATTTAAAATAACTTATATTTGAGCAGCATTAGCTTCGTGGCTGTAAGCTAACGCAGCGGCGGAATGATCTGCGAGAAAATAGTCCCTCAAAATGCGGTAATTCATGTGATACAAGATCAGTTATATTTAAAAAAATATTAAAAATATATTAACACAGACATTTATATGGTTAGTCTGGCATTATAAGTGATTTGCCTCAGGTGCACTGTGGAGTGCACCAGACTGTATTTAATCCAGGCTAGCTGTTACCATAGAAATGCTTTAGCCTTGCCCAAGCCTAGCGCCACTAAGCTCTTCAAATATAAGAACTGCATGAATTTAAGAAAAAAATATATCCAGACATCAACAACACTCTGGATAACTAGGAAATGAGGCCCTATGTCAAAAATCCTGAAATATCCCTTTAAAAATATTTATGTATGTGGAAAGTTAGCAAGCCCATACTTCAATATAGGGTCTTCACCATTCATTCCAACAGGGATAAAACGCTCAATTCAAGGGGTTTTATTGTTAGCTAACGGCATTTCTGTGATTTCTATGGTTATGCCACTGTTAACACTAATCTATGAGCCGAACATTCCTCTTCACTCCTGTCTCCATCTCACCTGTGTGACTTTCTCGGTCACGTTGTGCGTCCGCTCCTTGACCTTAGGCGCGATGATGGCTTTCTCCGAGGTGGGCGGCGAGTGCGTCTTCTTCTCCGTCGTCTCTGTGAAGTTGAGCGCGATCAGGGGGATTTTGTGGATGGTGCTGTACTTGTTGATGTTGGAATCTGAGGTAGAGCCGAGCAGACTGGACTTGACGTGATTGAAAGGCCCTGCGCAGAAACAACCATTAGTATTAGCATATTCACAAATAAATAGCTACCTACTGTTTGATTCCTCTAATGTAATGACGCATATACACAATGTCACAAAAAAGAAAAGGGGGACACTTAAGTGCACTTAAAGCATGCATTAGTGCGCGGCTTCTGTGGCCCGGGATAAATAGAGCATTCTGAACTGTACCTGACTTGGAGGCTTTAATCAGGGCTAATGAAATATTTACGGGATTAGCTTAAGAGAAACTGAGCAAGCCCTTGGGACAGACAAGGCGACCTGCAAGGGTTTATCACAAGCACTACATGCAGAGTATTCACATGACATGCCAATAGATAACTTTCCCCTCAGTAATCTGTGATGCAATAGTCAATAGGTGTTTTTATGCTGCTAAATTGTACAGAAGAAAACATTACTAATGGATGAAAATGGAAATACTCTGCCTGGCCGCCAACAAATGGTTTAACTTTTGATTACAGCACACTTCTGCCATGACACAAAGGTTTATTTTCGTATAGTGTTGTGTTACTTTTCCATCCAGATCTTCTATTGGTGATGGGAGAGTGTGACCACCGCGCAAAGCCTTCTCCAGCACATCCCAAAGATGCTTTTACAATTTGAGCCCAGTAACACTGTCAAACGTGGAATATGCCCGGGGAAGAGGAGAGAGAGATAAGAATCCACTGAATGATAATGTGGTTATTCCATATATTCATGTAGTCAGCTGATCTCATTCTTTGGCCACGTAATGTTGCTGAACTGGTAAGATTGGTTCATATTATTTGTTACTTTAGGTAACACTATCATTTTAAAATTCCAGGCATAGTCACCCATGTACCGATCGTGTCAAAAACAACTGTATAATTGGTATTGAATCCGTGTAGCCTTAGGTGGACATTTCCACAGCTCCCACTCCCTTTATTGCAAAGGCTTGCTCTGACATTTTCAGGGTTATTCAATAATGACTGTATGGTAGCTCTTTAATGCCAAGCTATTGCGTCAACTTCTTTCATATTTATCATAAAAATTGCATCACCGAAGACAGTTTTCAGCGTAGCCCGGTCCGAGAGATTGCAGATAGATATTTTTTAAGGTGTGTTTTTAGCTGTCTGGTGTAGGTAGCAGGGCAAAATAGCTTGTGCTGTCACTGTTGACAGAGTGCTGATGGAAAACTATAACCACCTTTTCTTTCTGGCAGTTGTTTACCCATAGATTGTCAAACTTTATATTGCAGTTGCAACAAAAAAGATAGTATTTAGGAATGTTATTTTACAGCCACACTGCCTACTACTGTAATATCACAAAATCATGCTCCTGTAGAGTAATGTTATTTTTGAAGAATCAGTATTAAATATTAGAATAAAAGGCGTTATGCTGAGATATGAAAACAATACATGGGGTATATGAATATATTTTTCAACAGATTTTGTATTTGTTAGCCACTATTAATTAGGGCTGGGACAAACTATTGGATCGCGATACATTGTGCTGCAATAGCAAGTATTGATACTTTATCAAGTATCGCAATACCTTCAATACTTGTGTTTGGAGGCATTTTTATCCTGTGCTCCGTTGTTTTCCAGTAACAGTTACACAGCACTTTGTTACTTTTTCTGTTGATGCACTTTTCAATCTTAAAGCAGTACTAAGTAACTCATGCCCGTAGAGGCCATAAGCGCCACTGCAGGTGTCGTAGCATGTTGCGTTTCTTTACTCATGAATTATCCGTGAGAGTAAATACTACGCTGACAGAAAAGACAAAGGGAGAGAGGGATATTGTACATCCAATTAAACAATGGAGATCATTTCTTTCACTCAAACTTGGCTGTAAATACTGTTTAAGCGGCGCTAGCCCGCAGTTACCTTGCCCATTAGCCTGTTAGCTTCTTCTTTGTGATTCCATTAGTGTGTATTGGTGGCTCCTACCCGGTGGCAGTCAAGTTGCAATTGTGGTTTTCTGGCCAGAGACACCAGGAGGAGATGAAAGACCCCCCAATCATCCCATTAACACTTGTATTACCCCCAGAGGGACTACGGAAAGGATTTATTAAAGGTAAACAAGTTACTTAGTACTGCTTTAACACTTCACTTCACACTGACTTTTTATACATTTTAAGGTAAACCTATTACTTATCATAATCATAATTGGTTGTATTACAATACATATAAGATCGGCCCAGGCCTACTATTAATGCATAAATCAAAGTATGCAACAATTCCTCAGCACTCATTTTCACTTTTTTTTTACTTTCACAAGACGACTTTCAAAACTTCTAATACACTGGTGAACTCCTGGACGACTGAGAGCCTACAAAATCTGGCATATCATGGTATCTGATGTGCAAAGTCTAAGAACCACGGCATTGGGAATCTTTTTACTAATATGGCTGGAAAAAAAAAAAAAAAAGCGCAGCAACCAAACCCTGGTCTCTCCACTACTGTGCACTTGTATCTATGATGTAACCCGCACAGTCACATGACAAACTGATATTTCCATGCAGCGATTTTCGACAACAGCAACGACAACAGCAGGCTTATGTACTTCAATCATGCACACGGGGCCCTCCGCACACACGATGTCGGCGACGGATTTAAGCATACACCGTAAGCATTCTCCATAATTAAGTCCACTCGGGGCATGCACACAGGGACGACTGGTGATTGCCTGGCTTCAATGTCATGCTTTTACTACTGAGTTACCCGGTGATATTATTACCTCTGACATTGTCTAACGGCGACGAGTTGTGAATTGGGGAGAGACATGAGCATCATTAAAAACACAAAACAAAGATATAGTTATAAAAAGTGACAGCGAAAGTGTTTCAGGCCAACAGAGTCTATTGATCAATATAATTATTCATCAGGGGGTACATTCTCAGGCTGCATTAGTAAACACAACTGAATTAACTCAATAAATATGAGAAAACACAACTGAATTAACTCAATAAATATGACAAAACACAACTGAATTAACTCAATAAAAATATATGAGAGGACTGTGACATTTTTGTATCATCAATACACAGCTCTAAAGGAGTGCAGAATGTTATAACTGTTCATAATTATTAATAATGTAGAACTGTCAATGGAAGTTTGTGACATAGACTACGTACAAATCATATGTAAAGATGACAATGTAACAGCTGCAAAAAAATAAAAATAAAAACTCTTCAAAACTAATGGGACTTAAACATCTGTGCTTTGAAGGCTTGTTCTCTTGATGCAGAGTGAGTGATCATTTTAATAGAGGATTCTTGACAGCTTCTTCTGGTCCAGTGACTGCTGCTACGCAGACTATGGCGTAACTTTACTGCCTAGGAGGAGCACAATGTGAGATCCTCCACCTCAGAACAACCTTTTTCCTACAACCAGACTCTTTCCGTGATGAGGGAGTGGGGGTGAACACGCGCTTTTGTTTGTTTTTGCGTTTCAGCCAAGTGCAGACCATAGGGCTCTTCTAGCATCCGGGTACTTTCAGAGCGCCGCAGATGTGGAGGTGAAAACAATGGCGGTATTAAACAGCGTTTTTGCCTGTGAGTGACAGATTGTGTTCGATAAATTTAGTTTTTCCTCAGTAAATCCGGCCTAAAAGCTGTTGTGCGGTTGGATGTTCCATTTTGCCGGAACTACAGCTTCAATCTTGTAAACTGAATAAATTTTATGATTAGAATCGACGTCTGCAGATCTAAACACATTCTGTGGATTATGTTTTAAAGTTTAACGTAACTGTGCCGGACACATCAGGCTCTAAATTCTACCATTTACTTTGCTTTAAACATAAAATAAATTGTTAATCAAATGTTTAATATCATGACGTGTGTTAGCTAAGTAATGCTTTAGCTAAATCTAAAGTCAAATAAACTAGAATAAACTGTTTTAGCTTCTAAAACATTTTCTCGTCAGCATTACGTTTAACTTAGATCATGATTATTTTCCGTAAGGCGAAACATAAATGAGTGAAATTCAACACAAAGTTACGATGGATTAGCGACGCGTACTAGGCGACCTCTTGGCAGTTTGTACAAACATTAATCGAGACCAATTATGTCCAATTTCTGTTTATATCAGACTTTTGCCTCAATGGGCAGGTTATCATGGTAATCAAATCACATTTCATCACAATCCGACAATTATTCACCTTAATAAATCCTCTCAAACAGCCACCCAATATCAGCGATCTCCCATTGTTTTTAATGAAGCGAGAGCGCTGTATTCACCTCCGTTTCATTTGTGACGTAACACCGTAGAGCCCTATAGACATAGACCCGCACCACAGCGGGACCGGCTGTACTTTTCTTTCTTTCGGGACACCGGACATGGACCGTGTTTAACTGTGGGATAAATAAGGTTTTTAGTTTGACCTGAGAGAGCTTTATAAAAGTCTGTAATGCAAAAGGAATAACATGAGGCAGCGAGATGTAAATGAGGAAAAGAATGTGAGGCTGCCTTAGGAGAGTAAACTACGCCTCAGTCGACATCTTTTTTCATAAGCGACGCCCTCGTCTTTCTCTGATAGCTTCATTATCTAACTAAATAAATGTGTGTCTTATAACTATTGCTAATGATGAAAAGTCAGCTATGTGCCTGAGCTCGTGCCTCTGGCCGTTCTGAGGCATTGATGATATGAGAAGAACGCAGCAGGAGGTGAAGGGAGCAAGTCTGTCTTTTTTCATAACTGTAGTGAGCGTTATTGCTCATTTGAGTAAATTGTTCTTCGCGACAGAGCTGTGTTTATTGTGACATGAGTAAGCAAGGGAGAGGTGTGTGACGAGGATCAGGGCAACCAAAGTAAAACATGAAGTCACACCAGTGACATTTTTAGGCACATGTGCACTCCTGAAAAGCCCTATACTATACCTGTTTTGTTTTTTTTAGTAGAGGAATAATATCTTGGTCCTTCTGAATACTGTTAAAGCAGACACTTTAAAAAAGATGATTGTGTGCGATAGTGAAGCAGGTTCATTGTATTGTTGACATTTCCTCGACAGTGTATCTCATGGAAAGTCATGAGACAAGCGCGTTAACTCAGCCGTGAGAAGACTGGAAAGTAAGGAATGAGTTTGGATCACAACTAGCAATTTAATATTTATGTGCTCCCTCTTTCAGAGTTTGTAAACAACACAAACACATCCGGTATTGGGCCTTTAAGATCTGCATGGTCGACTAAACTAAATCATTCGGATCTGGTAAATGCTAACAAGATCACTTTACTATAGGCCCACTCAAACTATGTATTTACGCACCTTCCCCATTACAGACTTGGTTGTACAAAAGAGCGAACAGGCCTTATAATTTGATATGCAGCTATGCGATACGTCCCTAAATAAACTACATATCGGTGGTAATTAAATGCTTAGCGTGGGTTAATGTTGCATGAGTCTGACAGGTTTAAGAGAAGGTTGAACAGGAGACTAAGGAGTCGACATTCGAGATCTGAGGCAAGGAGCGCGGTTTGGCACGAAGCCGCAGACAGGTCACTGCTCTTATCTGGCAATGACAAGATGGATTGAGAAAGTTGTTTTATAATAATTAACTACGTAACACAGGCTATAGTTTTGATGCAACAACTGTGTCAAGTCTGTGGCGTGACAAGTGTGCCAAAAGGGTCATTGTTGGATACGCTAAGTCACATTTCTCTGTTCCTCCTCGCTCGCCTTTGCATATCCATCCTCTTTGGGTAGCCTTTGCTCTTGCAGAGGCCCAGCCCGCACTGACACATTGCAGCGATGACTGGACCTCGGCTCGTCCCATCTGTTCTGACCTGAGCCATGTAGCTCCACTCTGACCCCGGCTCCCCTCACTCATGTCCTCCTTCTGGCTTCTGCTGGACTTTCGGGGAACTCTTGTTTGTTATTAGCAACATTAGCAACGTCTTTCAAAAGCTGAGCTGAACAAGCACAACAGTCAGTCCCAGGACAGGTGAAAGGGACTCCTTCCTTTTAGAGCAGGGGTGCCCAAAGTGGGGCCCGTGGGCCAAATTTGGCCCACCAAAACAATGTTGTTGGCCCGCTATAGAGTGACCTACTTTTGCGCTGTATAGTTAATACTAACTCTCTCTCATTCATTGTCAATGGTAAATATAGATGCAGTACACTTTTTGGCCACCAGGGCCAAATTGGGGGCGCTGTTTCACTCCTTTCACAAAGTTAAGGAAACACTGTTGTGGTGTCTTGGTGTTTATCACAGAGCGTTAGCATCAACTTTCCCAGTTTTCCAACTTTTATGGCAAAGTTTGTTGACATCAACATAGGTCATGTTAAAAATTGACTTATAAAATAATTGATGCTGAACTGACACTTTCAAAATGATCTAATATGGCATTGTCTTTGAGTTAACAATTTAATGAGGTAAAGTCATTGCTCGTACTGTAGATGTTGTTTTTACATTTTACATATTGCTATAATTGTTGATTTTGTTCTACTAAAACGAGGCTTTTGCCATAGTTAACATTTGTTTTAATATAGCATGTTATTTGCATAGATATAATCAAATGCAAATATATACCGAAAAATAAAATAAAGTAACTATTATTATTTGCAGTTATGTGTGTTTCACGATTGACATCGCCGTGTTTGGCCCGCGGGCCACAAGCACTTTTTCATTTTGGCCCTCGGAGACAAAAAGTTTGGGCTCTCCTGTTTTAAAGAGTTGTAGCAGCTACAGCCGAGAAGTTCCTCACCAATGTATGGGTTTAATGTTTTAAGTGTAGAAATCTGTCTTGTATCTACCTACCTACGTTGCTATTTGTCTGTCTGTGGTTCTACCTATCCTTCTATTTTCCTGTCTTTCTATCTATTGTTTTATTCATTAATCATTCTATTGCTCCATCTTTCCTTCTATTCTCTCGATTTCTCATTCTATCCAACTTTCTATCTATCTACCATTCCATCTATCATTCTATCTGTCTGTTGTCCTATCCATGGTCACGTTTAAAAACTAAATATCTTTACATCCCTTGTTCCTTTACATTCCCCACCTCTCTGTTTTAGCGACCCGTACCTTCACTCGTGTGCCGATCCCTAAGGACCGCGTTTTTGGAGTTGCAGCTGTACCCCTCTATCTCGTGCACGGACGACGCCCGCCTCATGCTGCTGATGCTGCCCCGGGGGAAGGTGTTGGACAGGGACGTGGACGACTGGTGCGGCTCGGCCTGGTAGAGCTTGTCCCACAGCAGCTTGGGGGAGGAGTGGTCCACGGGCTCCGGGCCCCCCATGCTGGCCTGGGACAGCGAGTGGTGGCTGGAGCTGATGAGGGCGTGGGTGTCGTTGGCCTCGATGGGGCTGCAGATGCTCTTGGTGGGGGAGGGGAAGCTCTGCAGGGCCAGGCAGTCGTCGTTGTCTTTAGGAGAGTCCACCACCATCACCGCGTCAGGGTCCTCCTGCGGGAGGGACTGCTTGGTGTTCATCAGGCTCAGCGCGGCCTGGCGGAAGCGAAAGAAGCGGCTCCTCCCTCCTAGAGCGAGGAAAAGCACAGTTAGAATATCTTTCAAAGGTAGCGTATGGAGAAATATTTCACAAGCGTTGCCTCATATGTGTCCCCAGTTATGAGCAAAAGTTGTTTCAATCCGGAATGAATTTTTGAAGACAACGGCAATGTTAATTTATTCACAATTACCAAACCATTTGAGTTGTTGTATGTTGACATATTTTGTTTCGGTTCTCAAACTCATAAACACAGAGGCTAAGCAAGTGATGTCACAGCATAGCAACAGCATGGCAACAGAAGCCAAATTACTGTGAATAAAACATCATTTGTTTGTACCCTCTATCAGAAACAGAATAGAGCTGCAATGGCTAATCTTGCTTTACCAAAATCCTTGCGCCTGTTCCAAATCATGTCCTAATTAGTGCCAGTGCAGGCCTCGATTAAGCTCTGAGCTTTCAAATGAGGTATGACATGTTCATATACTGACTCAACAAATTCCTTTTCAAGATTTTGTAGGATCTATCTGATAGGACAAAGTAAGAATGGGCTGAAGAGAAGGGCAACATTCAGAATATGGTCAGTGACCTGGCTGTGCTCGGACACAAAGACTTCATCCATACAAAATGTCATGTGCACGGCCAAAGGAATCTAGGAAAGAAGGATTTTCTTTGTTCAGTAATGGGTAGGGACCATGTCACGTCAACTCCTCAGTCTGACGTGGGAGTTTTAGCGTTTAGACCCCGCCCACTTTGCCGCTGCCTTTGTCTCATGTAAAGCGCTTTGTGACCATGTCTGTGAAAGGCGCTATATAAATAAAGATCTTCTTCTTCTTCTTTGAATTAAACAATTTGGGATTGCTGCCACAGGGATAATCTGGGCCTGATATGCTGTATCTAGTAGCCAGCAGACCGAAATATACAAACACAATGAATCTTATTTGTCTACATGTTCAACACCAAATGGTATCTCCCTGTTTCAGAGCCATGAAAGAAAAGCGCAAGGTGAAAAGTTCTTTCTGATTTCAATACATCAGACATTGTTTGAGATATGACCCAAAAAAATTAAAAAATAAAAACCGCAGTCCACCTATAAGCCTATAGCCCAACTGGCAGAGTCTGGTGGATCAAAGTGCCGCAGCCCACAGGAAAAACCATATCCAGCACGCCAATGGCCATCTGTGTCACGGCAAAACGTTCTGGAATGATCTGAAGAGGTCACCCTTATAGAAGACATTATAAACCCAATAGCCAAAAAAGGTTAATCTATAATGAAATAAAATAAATTAAGTCACTCTGGTTTTAAGAGGAGGCACAATTCTTTAAATAATACCGCAGTCCTAATATCCTTTGGGAAGGTCTTTTTTCTTTTTTTTCTTTTACTGTAATAAGCCAACAAAAGAGAGCAGCACATGTTCTTTCTTATTTTGACTTAATTGGTCTCAATGGAGTTAAGCGCACTAAACCTTATTTTAATATAAAGCCTAACTTTCTTATGTAACACACAGGCAGCCATGCAATGCTTTGACAAAAAGACTGTCTCTTGTTTCCAAAATTCAAATCTCCTGGACGTGAAATTTGCACTAGATTAAAAAGAAAATTGCAAATCTAAGGCCGATTAACGCCAAATTGCATCCAATCTGACCTCAAAATTGCCTTAAACTGGGTGTACTGTGGAACAAGGCATCTTCCTTCCTTTTTTCTTTCTTTCTTTGAAACAGTGATTTTTATTTCAATTCATTCATCAAACCAATTTCTACAAGCTTTGTTTATTCCCCATTCTCCCATGGCACCATCTGCTCACACGCTCCACAAAAGACGAGTGCCAACTATTTCCCAAATGCTGAAATATTGCTACATTTGCGCACACCTTGTTTTTACAAATAGTTGCACTCCCTAAAGCCCGCGCTCAATAGCTCACGCGAGGTGGGGATGCTGCAGTGATTGTGCAATTATCTCTTTTTTTATTATTATTTTACCTATGAAAGCCTAGATTGGGTTGAGAGTTTGGAGTTTATATCCCTAGCAAATTTAAATTGTTGGTTGCCGTCCAAACTCACTCGCTTTGCTAACATCCCAATTCTTCATGTCACAACTTTTAGGGAGCAATAATTTTACGGTAAAGCAAAAAATAAAAAATAAAAACTAGTTCAATAAAATGGACAATTTGGGGTTTCGGGCCTTCAGAGTCTTTCGGGCAGGTTTTGGTGGCTGATACCTCATACCTATTAGTATTTTACATCATTCATTTTCTCCAGCTTTGCCCAAATCTAAAAGCTTCTCGACTGCAGAGCAACAGTGTTTAAGAGGTTTTCAGATTTGGGTAAAGCCAAACTGCTTGGTTAAGGTGCATTATTTTTTAAGCAGAAACAAAAGATGATATATGTGCGTGTTTGACCTTGTAGTGACCCAGCGGCTGTATGAGTTGTCAGCATGGCGCATTTACTTTCGATTATGGTGGTCTCTACAGCGCACCAGGATCAATTGTTTTGTAGGTTTTCTGGTGAGAGGGTCCGTCCACAGTGAAAACCTTTCAAACAATTGATCCTGGAGCGTTGTCGGTCCACTGTGATGGAAAGTAAAGGCGCCACGCTGACCAGTCATACAGCCGCTGGGTCACTACAAGGTCCAATACGCAGAAATGTAAACTTTTTTTTTTCTCAGAAAAAGTTGCATAATGCACCTTTAGGCGCTTTTGGGGATCTGTACTTTACTTGAGCAGTATTATTATTACTGAAGGCAGCCGGCCAGGTTTCGTCCGGGTGCTACGGCTTCCTCTACCTCCAAAAACATGCTGGTCAGGTTGGCCCACAGTCGCAGCGGCTCAGGACTAACACCTGAACACCATTTCGTTGTATCGTTGCACAATGACTTACAGTTACACTTATTGTCAACCACCTTTTACATCTATTCCACAACATTTGAATTAGTTAGTAAGTAAGTAAGTAAGTAAGTAAGTAAGTAAAGTTTATTTATAAAGCGCTTTTCACAGATAAAATCACAAAGTGCTGTACAGGATAAGAGCAAAAAACAATAAAAATGTGGGGACATATGTAAAATCAAAGTGACACTTTTTTGAATAAACATGTCTTCACGTCCTTTTTAAAAGAGTCCACAGAGCCGGCCAGACGCAGAGACAGGGGCAAGGCGTTCCACAGTCTGGGAGCAGCAGACTGAAAAGACAGGTCCCCTCGGGTTTTATAACGAGTCTTAGGGGCAACAAGCAGGTTCTGACCAGAGGACCGAAGAGTGCGGCCAGAGGAATATGGGCACAAAAGATCCAGGATGTACTGTGGGGCCTGACCGTTTAAGGCTCTGAAAGTCAGCACTAGAATCTTAAAATCAATCCTGAATTTTACAGGGAGCCAATGGAGAGCAGACAAGACTGGGGTGATATGAGACCTTCGAGAGAAACCTGTTAAAAGTCTAGCAGCAGAATTTTGAACAATTTGCAGTTTGTTCAGAGCAGACGTATTCAGACAGGTAAAAACAGAGTTACAATAATCAAGTCTTGTTGATATGAAAGCATGAATAATAATTTCCAGATCCTTCCTTGACAATATTTTGCGAATTTTAGAGATGGTCCTAAGGTGATAAAAACAATTTCGGACGAGCTGTTTTGAGTGTGTCTCCAAAGACATGGCCTGGTCAAACACAACCCCCAGGTTTCTGAGGCTGGATTTGACAGAGGAGCCAAGAGAGCCAAGGTGCTGTTTGATCAGGGGGATCTTGTGGTCTGGAGCAATGATCAGTGTTTCGGTCTTGTTTGAATTGATCTGCAAATAATTATTATAGTACTTTCTACTTCCTTTGTTTGTTTCTTCACTGACATTTTGGCCGTGTGCTTTGTTTATTTGAAAAGCCGAATAACGCGCAATCTCTGATCAGTAGGTGGCAGTGTGAAGATGTTACAGTCAAATCCCACTGACTGACAACAAGGAAGAACTTTTGTCCCTGTCGTGTTGCCGTACTGAGGGTCAATTCTGGGGCAATTTGTGCCACAAACGTTTTGTTTTTTGTAAAATATGTAACAGATTAAACACATTTCTTGGATGGATTTACTTCCTACTTTGAAAACGTAATTGACTGAGCAACGTTGACCAGTGTTATGTGCTTTTACTCAAGGAATGAAATCAAGTACTTTGTCCACCATTGATTGTAGTACATGTATTAGAGATAGGGCAGCAGCCACCGTTCCCTAATGGCGACTATAGCACTCTCTACAGCTATCGCGGTGTACGTCTGACCCCAGGCACCTCCAGGCAAAGACGGACTGTCAACCGCATGTGTTCTGTCACCCGACACGTCCAGCGGTTTTCCAACATATGTGTCCTTTGAACTTCCGCTGTCCACGTGCGCTTCAAAACACCAATTAGAGTACAGTCATAATAACATTTCACTCAGCGGATTGTGTGTGTCTGGTTCACTTGTGAGACGCGCTCGGTTTGGCGGGCTCCTTACATAATGTCGGTGCCATCTGTTTCCATTGTCAGGACAAATGTGCTGATGTTACAGCCCTGTAGCACTCAACAGGTTTCCCAGAGAGGAGACCCCTGACACCCTGAGCTGGCTGCGCACATGCACACGCTCAAGGTGACATCATGGGAGGGCAACTTAGAATGTGTGTCAGTAAAAAATTAATCATCAGTAATGCACATTGGGGGATTTTATATCTTTGTTAAAGAGGGGCATGTTATGCTTTATGCAGGGTTTGGTAATAATCTCAGATACATCTTCATCACTGTTGATGTAAAACAGCTTAAACTAAATATCCAGTAGGTTCACTTCCTGATCTTTCACGTGTGCAACCATACGCCCCTCCCACCTCCTTCCTCTTGCTTTCCTTCCCTGTGCTGCTGTTTCAATAAAAGTGGTAAAACAGACCGCTCGCTTAGCAAGAGATTGAAAGGCCAGGAAAGCATCTCCTGGTAACATGTGGCCATACCGCCTTTGCTCTGCCCAATCCCGTCAGACCTTGGAAGCTAAGCGGGGAAGGGCCTGGTCGGTACTTGGATGGGAGACCGTTTGGTAACACCAGGAAGCCTAGTGAATGAAGTGAGAGAGTGAGTGGTTGGTGGTGGTCGGAGGGGCCGATGGTGCAGACTGGTTGCCTCTCTTCCGTCAGTCTACTCCAGGGCAGCTGTGGCTACAATAGTAGCTTACTACCACCAGGTATGGAGTGAATGAATAATACAATGTAAAGCGTCTTTGAGTGTCCCGAAAAGCGCTATATTAAACCGATGCATTATTATTATTATTATTATTATAACATAGAACAATTATAAGGAGGAGCTTATTGGGAGCTGTCACCACGATGCTAAGATTAGCCACTGCATGGGGAAGATCCAAAGATTATTCAAAGCTGCGCAAGTGGGTCGAATCACAGCTCTGGGTATGTTTTGATGAGAGAAGAACAAGATAAAAAGCTCTTCAGAGTTGATTTTGCGTAATACTGCCCCTTTAAGTCCTCTGTGATCAGGCCAAATGACTAATCAAATCTAAATCGCAGTTTGAATGGCTGCAATCAACATGTTCTGCTGCAGAGTCGTATTATGTAGCTTTTATTACAGTTCATAGCACATTTTACCAACAAAAAGTCTCCAAAGGGCTGTATAGAATTGCCAATAAAGGGGAAAAATATCTCTGCCATATTGATATCGGTCGCTGATGTATGGTTAAAGTAAAATGTCAAACTCCAAAAGTAAATAGTACTATCAGCCTAATGATCTTTCACACACTTTACTGTCAGTTTGGGCATCAGGGATTACTACAATCACATACTGGTAACGAAAGTCCAAAAGTAGAACCCGGTTCAACACACTTGCACCATATGGAAATGCTCCAAAGGCCAAATAGATGTGCACTGGGTAAAACCATACTGGGTTGAGTGGCGCCAATGGAATAACCCTATTTTTGTACCCAGCTCCAGATAACTAGTAGTAGCTAGTTTTGTGATTATGAATGTTTATTTAATTCTCAATGCCACTTTGTTTTTGCTAGACTTCAGTACCATATTGACTCACCTATCTTACCCTTCTACACTCTCATCCCCACTTTCCATTTGCAAACCAATCCATCTCAGCTAATGACAGGCGTCATGGTAACCTCCATAATCGATACTATTGACTCCATGTGCCTAAGCTTACGAGGACCAGATTGACTGGTGTCTTTAAGGTTTGACCAAAAAATATACTGAGCGAAGGTTTGTCCAGTAGAATCCAATTTCAAGACCTGCGGTGGACTCAAAGTCAGACTGAAAAAAAAAAGCATTAGATTAGGTTTTTGTGTAATACTATCACCCCATGGAAAGCGGGTATTTTGTCAATGTGTCAATGCGTCAAGTCAATGCGACCCAAAAATGTCTAATTTGCAAGATAATTTGCGCATTACAATTTCCATTTCCATATTCTTTTAGCGCTAACTTGCAGTAAAGTTTTATTTCCACTCAGAAGGAGACGGCTAAAACATCATTTCAGTCAGCCACCGAGTCACCAACCAAAATAACCCAACGTCCAATTAGAACCTGGGTCGAATGGAAGTTTGTGCAAGCTAAGTGGGCAATGTGTATAAATAGCAGATCAGAAAGTGAAGCGAGTATGTTTCTGCAGACTAATCTATCATTAGCGAGCGTGATGCGTGCCGCGGGGCATGTTCGCTCTCCGGCTGCACGTCGGCTCTTCGCGGCAGCTCCGGGAGAGGGATTACTCACCTCCAGCTCAGACGCACTGACACCTGCGAGGCTTATGGCCCACTGTCAGCGCAGCGCTATAATTAGTCCCTCAACGTCCAAAAATCAAGCTGCACAGAGGTGAGACCGGCAGGTTTGGGGGAGGATTGTTTACAATGAGGAATACATTTTCATCTTAAGTTTTGTACAAAGAGGAAGGGAGGGTAGGAAGTAAGAGAACAACAGTTTTACTGATGAGTTGGTTTGAGTCGGGATTTCTTTAACATTTTACTATATTAACTGTTCGAATAAAAGGCAGGTTTATGGCGTTTCCAAAACATTCCCAACATATCCAGTGGCACAGGTCCAGTTGATCATACACTGACAAAAACAAAGTCTAATTTTTGGTTGGCCCACCATTTGCGTTGATTACAGCATGCATTCACTGGCATTGTTTCAATAAGCTTCTGCAATGTCAAAAGACCCAGTGTTACATTCATTTTTCACCAAGATCTTGTATTGATAATGGGAGAGTGTGATCACTGCGCAAAGCCTTCTCCAGCACATCCCAAAGATTCTCAACAGGGTTAAAATCCGGACCCTTGAAAATGATGTCTCATGCTCCCTGAACCACTCCCTCACAATGTGGGAATATGCCCGTGCCATCAGGGAAGACGGAATCCAACCTGGTCATTCAGGATGTTCAGGTCGTCTTTGGGCACATAGTGTTGCTGAATCTAGACCAGCTGCAGCGACCCAAGATCATACCAGTTAGTTAAATCTTTTTTGGTGGTATTCAGTGGAATATTCCTGGATGACGGAAAGCCAACACATTTGATGTATTGACCATCTGCATGCTATTTCTCATGGTGGTGGATGGAAAACAATGCTATGTTTAATGTGCTTTATCTGTTCAAACGCTTAGTAATGAAAAGACCAACTAAAACGTTTGGATACAACATTCGGACCATCTGGACGACGCCTTATCAAAAACAAAGGAGATACCTAAACAAGTACAAGAACTCCTTCCTCCCCATTTCGGTGGGTCTCCTGAACCCAGAAGCAACAAAAAAAAAGCAGAGCGGTGATTGTGTTTTTGAAATGTTCTGTCTTGAATGTTATATCCTGTCAGTATGTCATTGTATGTGTTTCTGTTTGGTTTATGTGTAGCAGCCTGTGCGTCCAAAAAATGTTTTCCCTCGGGACGGATAAAATGAATCTTGAATCTTGAACACCCTGGTTGGACTGACACCATATAACGACCAGAGGCCCACTGCACCTAAAGACCTGAAGCCTTGGGTCAGCGTTGCCAGCAGAAAGTGCGATGGGTTCTGGGTGCACGTCGAACTATGGCACAGCAGCTCCATGTTGAATCTGTTCTTTTGTTTCATGGACAGATGATAAGCCGTTATCCACAGAAAGTCCAGTTTAGGGTGCACAGAAATCCTTATCAGCTTTCTGCAGATGCGTCCGCGCTGGCGTCATCGTTCCCCAGGACCTTTAGTATTGGGCTGGGTCAAGTGCCAAGTGTCAAGCCGCACACATGCAGCCCCTCCAAGGCCATGGTTCTTTGTCAGAGACGGATGGTTTGGCCTGGCCTCTGAGACCACACTTTCTGTGGAAAAGTTTGACTGTTTTGGTTCGAATCGATCAGTCATGACGGGCCGAGACCCAAATAAAAGATTTTATATCAACTCGTATTGAAAATGTTTTGCAGTCTGACGCCATCATTTGAAAATACAAATACAATTCTGTTTATCAAAGCATTGATGATAAGGCAGACTATATTTACAATATAATATTCTGGCCGCAAGCCCAATGAAAACGCTTGGGTCCTGATCCACCAGCTGAGAAATGACAAATGCACCGTTTCTAAGACAAATGCTCATTATCTGTTGTGGACAATTGATTTTTTCCCCCCCGTCCACAACACATTTCTGTTTTCACCCATTACTTGGACAAGTGGCTCTAGGTTTTATTGCCATCTGCAGAGAGCTTGGCGTGTCCCCTGTACCTTTTACTGGAGCTATCTTCCTCCAATTGATTCTTTCAGTGGCTTTGCACATGGAAATCCTGTGATGGAAATATGTTAATAGAGTTGGGCACTTATTGATTTTGCGGCTCCAGTGTGAACAGTGTTGCATGATTTTGCAGGTGATAAAATCTCTTTCCGTTTGTCCAGTGTAGCCGTTCCATTCCACAGAGCAGCACAGTACGGTCATATACGGTATGCGGCGCACAAAAATAAAAGGGCTGCCATGTGGGGCGCTGTATTTCTCGTAATTAAAAAGTCATAACACGCGATATATGCTCGCAACAACGCCAACGCCAGCCTACCTTCTAATTAATGAGGACGGCAAACGGCGACAGTAGTCTGAACCCTCTCCCTCGCTGCTCCTCGTGCGGGGCTTGTTCCAAAACTTAACAGAGGAGCACATCTCACTATAACTAGATTCTTTTTTTTCATTTCATTTTGCAGGGTGCACTTTCTCCACTGTATTTCTCCGTGTTAAATGTGCTAGCGTTATGATGCCACATGTAAACAATTCACACTGGTTTTCTATGGTAATGAGACTTTGAGAAAGTAATAAAAGACAAATCCCGGAGATAGAATGATAAACAGTCTATGTTCAACCAGGTAGAGCTTGGAGTACGGCCACTGCTCCATCCCCATATGCTTTTACACATATCTTCCTCCTTTCTTCAACAATCTGTTTTCTACTTCAAGAACCTATGTGGAGTAGCCCCTGAATTGACATTGGAAGCCAAGCCAAGTGCTCACTGTTCCAGATGCATGTCCCGGAGGTGCCGGCTCAGCGCTAAGGTCACGAAGACTGTCTAATCTAAAGTCACTTCTGCCCCATCACACATGTTTACTGCTCACTCTGGTCCATGTCCTCACACCCGGGCACAGTTAATCAGCTCTGATTAGGCGATCCCTGACTCACAGGGGCTGGAACATGCAGAGGGCTAAGTACGAGCGCAAGAACCACACAAGATGGAAGCAAGAGCTTTGAAAGAAAATATGGGACTGTAAGGGGAGGTTTAGGGTAGGAAGGAATAATACTGCTAGAGCAATCTCTCTGGTGACCGCAGTACAACATCCATCTCATCTTGGTCAAAATGTCATGCCTGGATGTTTTTGGCTGAACTCATCCAGACAAATGGAGAACATGCAAAGTCCAAACAGAAAGTTTACACCCTGCGTAGGAATTGAATCCAGAATTATTTTGATGCTGTTATGCTGTTCTTTCATGAAAAACAAACCTACACTTGTTCCCATTTGACTTTTTTCGCAGAAGTGTGCCCCCCTTTAGCGTAATTAAGCTTAGGCATAAATTCAACCTCTGCTCATCATATTCGCCCGTCACTCATTCTTCTTCAACCTCCCATTCCACCACCAGTGTCCAGGCTCCTGAGGCCAGACATCCCTAAAGCTCATCTAACCTGCTCATGCATGTTAGCATCAATTCATAACATCTATGTCTTCTGTTGCAGTCTGAGCGCCAAAACTTATTTTCATGCATGCCATTAGTGCTTTCTAGTTGCTGATTTTGTTTCATTTTCTCTCTAAATCGCTCCAGGATGAATGATGAGTTCAGTATGCATCCCTGTAGGGAAATGTGTCCTTTCAATCAGTGCCTCAGGGCAACCTGTCAGGAGCAGTGGGCCGGCTGCGTGCACTGCCCAGGGACCCATGCAGATTATGAGCCAGGATCTGAGTCAGATTATTGCAGATTAAAGGTTTTAGTCAAGTGTTCTTTCTTTGTCGTTTGGAATAATAATAATAATAATAATAATAATAATAATAATAATAATAATAATAATAAGGGGAGTACAATGCAATTTTCACATAAAGAACACATTTGTGACATGAAAGTAGCACATAAATGATGGTCATATGTTTCCATTGATGATGATACATTCTTGGAGCCTACAGCACCAGTGTTGACTTGTTTGTAGGTCACACGGACGGCCCAATCACATTCCCTGGTGCTTAATTAGCATCTCGCAGATCCGGAGGCCATTTCACGAAATTATCTCAATTGCATTCATCCAACTGTCCCGGTGTGAAGCGGAAAGGTACACCGCGCCAGTAAACACAATGTGACAAATGATCTCGTATTTGAGTTGGATTTCAGCCCCTAGGCGTAAATATATCAGAGTCAATTTATAATTTACACCTCGTACTGTGTAAACAGTTCAGCCCAACACGGCTGTTATAATGTAAATTCTACATAGTACAAAAGGGTTGTACTGCAATAAGTTAAGGAAAGGTTTGCTTGCTTTTTTAATTATGAATAATGTCTTCAAATTATCATTATCATCAAGTCACAAAATAATAGCGTTTTTTGAAATGATTCCCTGGTTGGACTGGCTCACAACATGAATATCAGTGTACCAAAAAAAGCCTAGGTTCAACATGAATGCACTTCAATTTGTTTTTTTTAGAGCCTGATATCACAACAGCAGCTGCCTCAGTGGACTTGAAAGCTTGAAATTTGATCAAACAGAAGAACAGCATTCAAGGGTAAAAATCAATTTGTATAATGGATAGAGCCAGGTTCAAAATTATGGATTTGTTTTACTGACACACAGGATTGTGTTTATCTTATTTCGTTTTTTAACAAAATTGTTCATTTTATGCAAATTGAACTTTGTGTATGAATTGTGCTCTACAAATGAATTTGCCTTGCCTCAATACGTGAACAAAAACGGGGTTCAAAGCTCAACAAATCAGGCCAGGAATTACCTTCAAAATCCAGTTCAGTACAAGACCGATACATTTGGAGCTTTTTAAAGTGGATTTATTGTCGCCACAATTTCTCATATTAAAGTGATAGTCTGTAAGATTGCAAAGTGAGGAGAGAGTGAGATGTGACAATAAACAATCTCTAGCAGATTGTTTGGACCAGAACGCCACTTCAAGTTTGCAAAATGAGGAGAGCGGGAACAAACTTTCAAAAGTAAATGATCAAGCTCCCGCCCCCTTCTTTTCCTGATTGGACCTGACAGGCCGGTTCAGAGGAAAGCTCGTCTCATTGGTCAAAGTGATAGCCTCAGGATTCTGATTAGTATCTAAGATCACCAAATGGGGGCGCTTTAGACAAATTACGCAATCTTAATAGATTTGAAAACACATCACACAGAGAAAGAATTAAACATCTTACTGTGAAAGTTTATACATTAACACATCTATACGTGATTGTTCTTTGGCAGTTCAAAGTAAGAAAACAAAACTCCGGCGGCCATGTGAATCACTGTTCCATCAGAGAGAACATTAGAGCCGAGTTGGTGGGTCTGCAGTTCAACAAGGTCAAGAACACCGTGTCCAGTGGATGTGATGATGGAAGGCGAGCGACTGTCACAGCTAACAGCAAACTTCTGACGTGAGCCGACCACTAATGACCTGTCACGTGGCTCATTTGGCTTGACTTTGGAGAGCGGGGCATCGTGGGGCTAAAAACTTTTGCCTGCAGCATGGGATTTTAGACTAGTCACGAGGCTCCGTCGCTATAAAGCTTTAAATAATGGTCATTACGCTTTGATAAGACAATGCCTGACCAAAAAAATAAGTGGCCACCTGGATTTACCAAAGTGTTTTTGATGTGGGGTTGCTGCGTTTGGTCAGATCGAGGTTCATATATGTGCCCATATGAGGCATTGGTGAAAAATAAATGCAACACTGGATCTTTTGACATTGCAGAAACAATGCCCCAAAATGCGTGAAATGGCTCAAACCAAAACTCAACCAGATGAAGGAACAATATGCTAAAATGCTAAAACTCGCAAAACAACCCCGCTTACATAGAAATAGCTACTTGTAACAGAACAAGTAACTAGAGTCCAGGTCGGCACAATAACATAGAGTCTTCTGGGAGGCATACTCACTCTGATCGGACTTGGTCGGTGACGTGGGGCTTAACCTCTCCGTGGAGTTGTCACTTCCCTCGTCCACCACATAGTCAAAATTCAGGATGAACATCATGACTATGCCCTCTTCGTTCTTCACCGGGATGATGTGAGTGGTGCACTGGAAGTCCGAGCCTGCAAGCACAAACAATAAGTGAGATGAAGTTGATGATCAAATTAATATGACACAGAAGAACTACAATGCGGTTCAGAGTCAACGTCAATATTGAGTACTGTACTCACACAACAACTCTGGACGTACGCACTGGACAGAACTAGGACTGAACCGCCAACCTTAGAGTTTGTGAAGCAAAATACTAGATAGTCACGCAATCTTCCGCCTTTGGAGAGATCTTTAAAGGCACACTGCGGAACATCCCTGGTTATATTATGTGTGGTCATACCGCCTTTGCTATGCCCAATCCCGTCAGATCTAGGAAGCTAAGCAGGGAAGGGCCTGGTTAGTACTTGGATGGGAGACCGTTTGGTAACACCAGGAAGCCTAGCGAATGTAGTGAGTGAGTGAGTGGTTGGTGGTGGTCGGAGGGGCCGATGGCGCAGACTGGTTGCCTCGCTTCCATCAGTCTACCCCAGGGCAGCTGTGGCTACAATAGTAGCTTACCACCACCAAGTATGGAGTGAATGAATAATGAGCTGTGAAGCGCTTTGGGTATCTTGAAAAGCGCTATACAAATCCAAGAGATTATTATTATATTAGTGCATTCATGTGGACTGGGGTGCTCGTTTTCCCAAGCCGTGACATCGTTGCCCCCAGTTGGTTTGGGTTCATTTCATGTGGGAAAGTGGGGATTTTGATGTCATCAAATAAAAAGAATGAAACTTTATTGTCCTACTAGGGGAAATTTGCTCTAAGCATGTAGTGCAGACACAGCTGATAGACAGCAATGAATAAAATTGGTGATAAAAATAAAATATAAAATTAATATAAGATTAGCGATTAGCTCATCTAATCATTTACATGTGGTGTTAGCATCTCAAAAGCTATATGGTAGCTTGTGAGTTTTAAAAAGTATCACGTAAGTTTACTTTTTTGCTAGCATTGATGTCTGGCATTTCACTCGCAAAAAACAAATCAGCTGATTTACGCGGCAGGAAGTCGAGAAGCTCGTTTTGACACAAGTTCCCCAGTTTGACCTTTAACGTACGCACAGGGAGCAAGTTTTCAGAGTCCCTTAGCATGCTCAATGTATTTTTCCAATAGCCTTTAGCATTTACAGTAGCCATCATACATTGCAAATTATGAAAGATCTAGATGTTTTCAGCTGTTGTCATCCTATCAACCATATTTAGGTGAGGTCAAAGCCAAGCCTTTTTAGACTTTTATAAGAATCAGCGTATAAAAGTGGCCTCTGAGCTAAAGGCTAAATCATATTCGGTTAAGTTTCTGCTTTCTAATGCCCACTAAACATCATCGTATAATATGATGGAGAAACCAAAGTAATGACATAAATGCAGCATCTCCATGACGACAAGCTGATGATGTCCTGCTCCCCTTTTTTGTTGTTTTCTTCTATTTACTGGTTTAAGTGTTATGTGTGTGTGGCTTTAAATAAACGCAGACACTTTAAATCCACGCCAAATTAGGTTTTATATCTCAGTTCGTTCATTTAATTCAGCAACCCAGTCCAACCAATAGTCAAGTCTCATTCCATCCAAACATGCGGCAATTCTAATCAATATTTTATAATAGCATCTGTTTCCCACTAATTATTCCCTAAGAGTTTCCATAAAAAAAAACGGAACAGAATGGCAAACTGTTAATTGTTGTTATTTATAGTTGGGTTGTTTAAATTTTCAGTGGTGCGTCTGCTCCCACCGGCTCTCGCGGACCAGTCCTGCCGTAAACACTCACACTAAGTTTAAACCGGGGATGGTGTTTCAGCTCCACTGCCTCCCTTCGCCTCATTTTCTGTTACTATGGACACATAGAGATAGATAGAATGCACACAGCGATGCTCGGATCTGACTCTGGGCTGTGTTCATTTGCACTTTTCTTCTTGACCACAGTACATTCAAAAAATTGCATCACGGCGGCCTCATTTCCTGCCTTGTCGATGTATTTGCCAATGCATGAGAGGGGATATGCAACAGAAGCCATGGCAGCCAGAAAACTTGGTTGACTTGTATGTGACCTGAGTTGTATTAGGCCCTGTGGGCCATTGGGTTTTGAAACTTACTTTAATCTAACTTTATAATTTTTTTTTAATAGACACACCTAGAATGTGTGATTATTTTGAATAGCTTTGTTCGAGAGCAGGAGCCCACACAACCCAATGGCAGAGACCGTTTGGAAAGAAGTCTTCAAACGGAAAATCTCCAAATGATTTCCCTGATCATTATTTGGAAGTTCTTGGATTTACAAACCTGCCACATTCATTTCAGGGCTGAAAGTCCTTTCATCTGACCAACATCAAGTACAGTACATCATTTTGACTCAAACATGACCATACATGAGCGACTCCAGAGATGCCGTCTGTATCTGTTGCAGAGATATCAAACTAAACCCAAACTTTTTTTTCCCCCTCAAAAGTCTGCCAGAAAAATAACTGGAAAATGTACCACAGGAACCACGGTGGGTCGGATTTCCATTCCACCAATAAAAGCCATGAGAAAAATGTCTAAAGTCATTAAAGGTGCATTATACAACTTTTTATGTGGAAATAAAAGTTAATATTTTTGTGTATTTGACCTTTCAGTGACCCAGCGGCTGTATGAGTGGTCAGCATTGCGCCTTTACTTTCCATCACAGTGGTCTCTACGAGGCTCCAGGATCAATTGTTTGGAAGGTTTTCACCGCTGACGGAGCCTCTCACCAGAAAACCGACAAAACAATTGATCCTAGAGCGTTGTAGAGGCCACTGTGTGCAGCTAAATGCGCATTACATACAAATCTGAAGTTGTACATGGGAGTTATATGCGATTCTATTGGGGGGAAATTTAAATGTACCTTTAAGAATAAACCAAGCCAGTAGAGAGAGAAATAAAACAACATTTCATTTGAAGCCATCTGGCAGCGGGTCAAAAGCCCAAATTAAAACATTTACTGTCTGTCTATCCGTCTGGTTGTCTCTCCCATGGCAGCGGACATGGATCACCCAGTCTCAGAGGACTCTTTGGGCTCACAGACACCCTGCCAGCAGCGTTCATTAGCAGCTGAACGCTGGACTAAATATAACGCGCCCGGGTCCGCTGGAGACATTTGAAAACCCCTCTAGGTGTGAGCCGCACTGTCACCGCGGACGATCGCAGGATGTGACTTTGACGAATGGGAAACAATGAGGCAGTGAGTAAGAGGCATGGGACGAGCAACGGATAGGTCATATCTAAAGGTCCGGAAACATGGGATATCCACACTTTGAAATAAAAAATGACGTTGGACGCGTTTGAAGGAGCATGTTTTAAGTGCAAGAATTGTGTTGTCAAAAATCTAGCGACGATCCATTAAAAGACAACCACTCTAATCAAATAACAGTGTCAGTTTTTTGTTCCATAGATAGGCCAATGACAACATCTGCGCTTTGAATCTTTAACTCTAAAACCCAATTCTGAAATGACCTCCATCCAGATTTGTCAGTGGACGCCATAGAGTTACATCATTACGAGTGGACAGCGGAGAGACAGCAGAGATGTAAAAGTGGATTTAGAAAACAAAGGGACAGCCAGTACTTTCAGTAAAATCTTCTTTGTCCGAAATCGCTGTGTTTTGATGAAATCTTAATGCCAGTGTCCAAACAGATTTTACATGGAGCCGCTTTGGAGGTGAGCTTTGAGCTGTGTTGCAAAGTACAGAGCTGGGGATATTAAAACGCTACACTTTAGTTCTTTTAAAAAAACTGTATCCGCTCTCTATGTCAGAGGTCTTAGCTTCATGTATACAATGTAAAATAACATTCACAGTTGGAGCAGCAGGAGCCGGTTTCTCTCACTGATACCATAGGCCTTAGGCGGGGGAGACCATGGACAGTGGCCAGTGTGTTTCAGGACACAAACATGAAGACAAGCATCGACTCTCACATTCATTCACTGTGTGGCAATGTGACAAAGGAATTCGCACATGAGACAACTACTATAACATACAGCTTAAGCACAAAGAATAAAGTCGCAGCATAGATTCAACTATGAACGCGCCGATACCCGATGATTGTGTGTCGAAGTAACTTTTTAGAGCTTTTTACGATGTTACAATGTTGTTCTCTAATCACAAACATACCCGGAGCTGTGTTTCGACCGCCTTGCGCATCTTTGAGTAATCTTTGAATCTTCCCCAGAGGCTATTCACTGCGGTGCCAGGAAATGCCATCCTCACCTCTCCATCCCTTGCTAAGCTTAGTCCTTTATTCTCGAAGTAAAAACACTTGCCATAGCTTCACAACAGCCACATGGGTCGATAGGTGTATTTTCCCTCCCTTCTCTTCATTGAAACAGCTGTTCAAAGAAAGGGAGCAAGAAGAGTGGGTTGGGAGGAGCTTATTGGTGAGATCTCTTGAAAATCAGGAAGTGAAAGTTGAAATGTTGTTTCAGCTGTTTTAGATCTACAGACCAACAAAGTGTAAGATGTGTTTGAGAATATATACCAAATATACCTCTTTAAAGTCACACCAAGAAATATTTTACCCCATACATAGAATATAATACAAGCGTTTATTTTTATACAGATATTTTGTATCATTGAAAAAGGCATCAAAATGAACACACGTATGTTTGCTGCGAGTGGCTCACCTGTCCACATACTTGACTATAATTTAAAGGGAGCAGGGACGTCTCCAGCTCATCTTCATAGATTTAATCCATCTATTCCAATACTTTACCTACCCACTTCTAAAATAGCATTTTCTGTTTCGATCTGGACACTAGGATCATGTTTTGTAGTAGATGGAAATGGTAAATGGACTCAACTTATATAGCGCCTTTCTACCTTTACCAGGCCCAAAGCGCTTTACAGCAAGGAACCAGTCACCCACTCACTCTCTCAATTCATACACCAACGTACGCAGACACTGGAGGCAAGGTGGGTGAAGTGTCTTGCCCAAGGACTCAACGACAGTTTGCATCTTCAGGAGCTGGGATTCGAACCCACGACCTTCCGATCACGAGACGACCCGCTCCACCACCGTCGCCCCAGTAGTGTTGGCAACAGTTGAATCCAAAGTCTTACACAGTGTGCCTTTAAGATGCAGCACGTCGTGTTAAAGCAGTTTTGGTTTAATGCAAATATCACTTTCAACTTATGATAGAAATGTATTTAGAAATGTGGCCTTGTTTTAGCATATTAATTAAGATATACCCATAAGACTTACTGTCAACAACTAATTGATCTACTGTGACCCACTTTGAGATCCTGACCAACATCACTGCACTATGGGATGGATGAGACAGACTGCAGAGCTGGGTTGTAACATACCTGTATGGAGATAATGTCATATACTCAATATCAATTAGTCAAATGGAAATACTCGTAAAGCCCATTAGAAACTCTGACTCACTACCAAACTTCAAATCAGTACTCAAAACCCACCTGTTCAAAACTAGCTTTTCCTTAAACCCCTTTTTTTGTTTTGTTTTATTCCCCATGTAAAGCGTCTTTGAGTGTCCAAAAAAAGCGCTATAGAAAGTTTGATGTATTATTATTTTTTATTGGACATGCATTTCCCATATGGGCCATGATCTAACCTTTAACCGTAAAGGTCAAGTACCGCCGGACGGTGCGAAAATGACCACATCGACATTTCTACTGCTCGCTCAAACTGCTGCTGAGATGGCAGCGTTTGTGGCTTGCACTCGCAGCAATTCAGCGATCCCTTTTAATTAGCTGGAGTCGTCTCATAAACTTTGCATTATGCATGAATTAGTGTGTGACGCGCTTCTGCATAAATAATATATTGGATCATAATTGCCTGGTGTATTTTCCTATTGTGCAGGTTTACAGTACGGCATATTAAAAGGAGATTCTGCATGTACATTATCTACACAATTCAAGCTTCCATCTGCGTTACATAAGATAAGGGGATTGTCCTATAAGCATACAGCATTTATTACATGTGCATTGGGTAAAAACATGAGTGCAATTTTGTGTACCGGCATTGTATAAGGCATTTTTATTACTATAAAGTCATAGCAGACATGTTGTGGACATGTGTTCAAAAGGACAAAGATCTCAAGCCCACTATGTAAAAGAGTCTGTTAAAAATGTGTGTCTCCGTACGTATGGGTTGTAAAAAGATTATTTTGAAAGCATCATCAAAAAGAAAAGTAAAACAGTGACAGTTCTGTGGTATCTACAGACCAATTCTCAAAGGTTATAGTCCAGAGGTGTAAATGTATCATATATTTTATAAAATGTGCAACCACCTGGTCTTGCATTTTGTAATAACCGGATCTCAGCAACTAATCAGAGTCTAGTATCCTCCCGCGTTGACAAATGAGACGAGCTTTTCCTGCGAACCAGCCTGTCAGGTCCAATCAGGAGGGAGAGGGAGGAGCTTGATCGTTTACTTTTGAAAATTCTGTTCCTGCTCTCCTCAATTTTGCAAACCAAGAAGGGCTTTCTGGTTAAAGAGGGGAGGAACTTCACTCTCTCTCTCTTCACTTTGCAAACTTCCAGACTATCACTTTAATCTATGAACAGGGTTATGAATCACAAAAGTTCACAGGTTCACACAACTTCCACGTCTCAAGAGTAAAGCTGCTCGCGAACGACAACGTGACTGCAAATAAACGAATCTGATTGCACGGATCTGTTCGACTTTGACTCCAGGTGCAAACGAGGGCGTCCTGTCCAGACTGATATCCATGTGTATAAAAATACAGAGGGGTGTCATTCTGGACTTGCCAGGCAATTCATTAGAGACTTTACGAAGCTGTATCAGTTTTACTTTAAGTGCAGTACATTTGTGTGTTTGCTTATTCAGTAACATTGCAAACACAGAAGTAGCTTTGATGCTAAAACAAATTGCTTGGTGCTAACATGAACAAACAAAATAAACAAGAACTTTTTTTTGTCATGAAAGAGCAACATTATAACATGGTTAAAAACACAATAAAGTCAACTTCACAAGCTGTAAACCCTCTGAGGAAACTATAGCAATCACAAACTTTTTGGACAGTTAGGCGGTTGTGGTCTGTAACAATAGAACACATCGTGCATCTAAACTGAAAGTATGAGCTATGTGAGTGAACGCAGAGTGGCACAAATGAGTGTGAGCTCCCAAAGCAATGGCTGAGTTATCGCAGTAACACAATACACAATGCTGGCAATTGTTCTACAGCGGCTGCTCTACTGCACGTACTGTAATTGTTCAGTGCTGCGGCGTACAAACAAATTAGCATATTAAAAAAACAAACGTATTACTTCCGATGGCTGAGTGTTTAATGGAGGAGAAATTAAAGCGTGCAGCTGCACAAGCCAGTCTCAGCATATTGGCTTAAATCAAGATTAAAGACAGTACAGGATGCAAAGTATGAGATTTCAAGCATGTTATAAAGTGGTTTTCTCATTAAAACTGTACCGGGAGTTGTGTTTTGTTTGGCCAAGTTGTCTGATTGGATTATGAATTTTACAGCTCCGGGTAAAACACTGAAACCGAAAAGTGCTGCTTGTTTTGGAAGTCCACAACATCTTCATCGGACTGATGAGTGTTCTACTCAGTTTGCCTTCAGCACGTAGTTATCATCTGCTTATCTCCTAGATCAAGTGTTCCCGGTGAAATAAGAGCGGTAGTGTAGATGTCCATAGCCTGTACATATTCGCCTGGGACAATGGTTTCTAGAGAATTGCTGAATTACCTTAGCGATGTCTGTAAGTTTGCAAAGTGAGGAGAGATAGAGTGAAATTTGAAAGTAGATGATCAAGGTCCTCCCCTCTTTAACCAGAAAGCCCTTCTTAGTTTGAAAAATGAGGAGAGCTCCCTCCTGATTGGACCTGACAGGCTGGTTCACAGGAAAAGCTCGTCTCATTGGTCAACGCGGGAGGATACTACACCCTGATTAGTTGTTGAGATCCAGGAAGGCGGGACTTTACAAAGTATATATATATTGTATATACTGTATTATTATTTATTTTACATCAAAATGAAAGACCAGGTGGTTGATTTTATAAAATGCGTAAAACATTTAGACTTCCAGTCTATCACTTTAAAACTTGGGAGAATTTTTACCTTCCAAATTACCTACACAGCAGATTCGCATGAGCAAAAGTCTGGAACAGCCTCAGTGAGGACGTGAGACAGGCCTCGACCCTGACTATGTTTAAGTCCAGGCTGAAAGGACACCTTTTTACTGGTGCCTATGGCAGTTGATTGTATTTTTACAAATTTTAATATATACAATATACATATTTTTTAATGTATTTTTTCAATGTATTTTTTATGTAATTGTATCGTGTTTTTAATGCTTTTTATTGCATTTTTATTGTGTTTGGGTGTCTGGTGCTGCTGTGAAGCACATTGAGTTGTACATGTACATGAAATGTGCCATATAAATAAACTTGCCTTGCCTTGCATAGAAACTCTGAAGACGTCAGTAAATTTAACCTATTTTCCTGAGGTTTCTGGATTATTCTAACCCCATGAGAGAAGGGCTTTTGCAGCGTGTTTGACATTGCTGTGTTTAGTTTTGTCAATCACTGTTGTGACATAGTAACATACAATCGAGAATGTTCTGCCTTTAAACTATAAATCTTGAAAGAAAAGTGGGGAAGAGGTTGAAAATGCATTAAAGGTCAAATACAAAAATTTGCATTGGTAAAATTGGTAAAAGTAAGCCCAAAGTCTTTTCTTTCTTCACACAGAGGTTTGCCCCCAATAGAGGGCACATGGAACAAAATACAAAATGAGCAGCAAGCCATAAACAAGTGAAGGCAATTTCAGCACTGGAATGAGCAGCCGATGGTTTATGGAGACAAGATGAGCACTTCAGGCAGTATTTCACAAACAAAACACACCTCCAACAACAACATTACTACACAAAGCTGGAAAAAGCTGATTTAGTGCTATGCGGATCCCTGACGAGCACCTTATGAAACCCACTTGTTTGCCTCATAAGTCCTGGTAAGCCAAAGCAGCAGACGCAAAGAGGGATGGTGAACCTCGATCTACCAGATGGAGACAATGGTGGCGGTGAAAGGCTGATCCGCGGGGGCCCCCTCTCATGTGGCCTCCTGCTGAATGTCACCTTTACCGAAACGCTTCAAAGAGAGGGGATCCTTGTATCCGCCGGCTTACGTCACAGTCCGCTCAACGCCTGGCCCGGTGTTCTTTTGAATTGATGGCGTCTCTGCGAGTAGTAAATGTAGCAAAAGTGAGTGTAATCTTATTGTGAATGGGAGAGGGGAGTGTGCCATATTGGCCAAAGCAGTGAGTCACGTGACCAGCAGGCCTCTCTGTGACATCACCAAGTTTGACCTTTGACTGGAACAACTGTCATGTGCATCTGCTCCTCGGCTTCTTCGAGGCAGTTTGCCGTTTGTAAAGGAAAGTGCAGGCGTTGGAATTGGATTCATCAGGCATAATTCTGGATTAGAAAACATAACTATGCACAGATCAACAATGATATTCTAAAATCATTTCTTTGTAGATAGGCAGTTCATGAGCGAGGACTGTATTGGTCAAGATTTTGAATTGCCCTGAAGTATACAGTAGTAGTTGGAATTTTGAAAAAAACATAAAAGAAAAACTGTTTCATTTCAAGCTATCGCTATCCTAGCAAAAACATGGCGCTGTCCTGAACACGCCTTGAACTCATATCTGCACAGAATTGGCCCAGTGATGTTTTATGGACAAAGTGGTTCCAGTTTCTATCTACAGTATTATGGAAAAAATAAAAATGCACACACTTTATGCTGCGGAAGAAGAAAGGGCCTCACTGAACATTATCAATATGTCCCCTTCAAGACCGTACCCTCATATCATTTTGTGTTTTTTATATGTCACAAAATACCCCTGGGACCTAAGATATTATACAATGTTGTTAAACAAAACACCAGCAGAGGGCGCCAACCTGCTCTTACTGGTGTAGTGAAAAGCACAACTTGTTAAAGCAGAACTAAGCAACTTGTTTACCTTAATAAATCCTTTTCGTAGTCCCTCTGAGGGTAATACAAGTGTTAATGAGATGATTGGGAGGTCTTTCATCTCCCCCCGGTGTCTCTGGCCAGAAAACCACACTTGCAACTTTCCCTGCCTCCGACCCGACAGCCCCAATCCACACTAATGAAAACATCTCCCTTACTGCTCTCAGTTGTTTACAAAATCACGTTTGGCTCGCATTTCTGAGGTTTATGACATGGTACTGTATTCTGTATACATTTTGCAAAACATTTTTTTGGTTAATCACGATCAGAAGAAGCTAACAGGCTAAAGCCACCTCTCCCTTTGTCTTTTCTGTCAGCGTAGTATTTACTCTCACGGGCAATTAATGAGTAAAAAAAAACGCAACATGCTACAACACCTGAAGTAGCGTTTGTGGCCTCTAGGAGCAAAAGTTACTTAGTTCTCCTTTAAAGTGAAGCAAAAATACAAAGGTCACTACCGGAAAACATGCTAATTTGCGAACGGCCCCTGACAGGAACAGCACAAGCCTTTTAACCAATTAAAAGCTCGCTGGCTTAAACCGCAAAAGAGTGCTTAATGTTGTGTCCCTGGTCACGACACCAACATTTTCTTCTGCAGTCACATTTGCCTGATTGCAAAAGGAGGGGCATCCAGTAGATAAACTAAACAACGGGCATGTGGCAAGAATCAAATGTAAGCTTTCAGTCTCAAACGGACCGTGAACAGGCTCCTTTAGTTTCACAAGCCCTGACACATGCATCTGTTTGCCCCACAGACGTGTGGACGTTGTGATCTGAGAAATCTTGAATGCAGCATCTGGGCACTTCGTAGCCCTCTCTCTCTATACAGCCTCAGCCACCGCGACACAAATGAGGAGGGCGCCTTCCAAAAATAGCTTTCCTCTGTGCACTACAACAACTATTTTTGCACACAATAACACAATCAAAAAAATAAATGCACAAGGAGGTCAGAACCAAGAAAATATGTTGCAGATAGCCAACAGTTATTTTATTTGTATAGAGAGAAATCCACTTTACCTTCTTGTATGGGCTAGTATGTTGTGTTCACTGACATTTGTGGGGAAAAAAAGACTACAACATGCAGTTTATGCCATATTCTTTCCACAAACTCAGACGTAGCACTGATGCTAAAACAATTAGCCAGGTGAAGCCATATAGTAGTTGTAAACATTACTACTGTATACTACTGAGTCATGGTGACGTGTAAACAGACAGCAACCTTAGTTTCTGTGTTCTGTACTGTTTTGCTGGATGCTTTTGTACATCTTTGCTGTGTTTTTGTGGAGTTCGGTGATTTTTTATAGCAGAGAGTCCATAATGGTCCTGAAGAAAGCAGCTTTTGAGCAAAAGACGTTTGAGACCTACACATTTCTTCCTCCAAAACAGTGAAGAGGTAGCCTGGTACGAGCCAGACTGATCCTTCATGTTAAGAGACACATGGGGATACAGTCTGGAATTGTGCAAATTGAATCTCGCTGACTCCTGCAAAACCAAGACGAGCCAATCATAGCACGGGAGGCGGGAGTTAACACTCTGCGTCATCTTCTGCACTAGGATTTCCCATCAAACACCTGTGCTCCTCCGGGCCGTAACCAGAACAGTGAAGATGGCGGTCGCGACACAGCGATCTTTTACCAAACAAAAAAGGGACAAACAAGGAGGTATCCGGGCAAGACTCACAGCTAAGCCACACAAGCCTTCTATCCCTGTTGTGGGGCGGAGGGAGCTGCACAGGAAGAAGAGAAAGGAGGAGGTGGAGCTGAGCAGTGCAGGACACCACGCTCTGAAACAGGGGGACAAACCCAGGAGGCTGTGCACCATTTCAGAGGATCAGAGGAGCACTGAAGGCAGTACTCCGGTTTCCCCGACCTCCAAAATCATGCTGGTCAGGTCGGCCCACAGTGGTGGTGCGGCTCAGTCGCTGCAGCTCAGGACTAACACCTAAACACAATTTCGTTGTACTGTTGTACAATGACAAATAAAGCACTTACTTACTTTGCTGAAAGTTACGAAATGAGCTTATAAACTCAACCCCACAACGAATAACAGTATCAGGAATGTGTTAAAAAGTTATGAATGAAAACTATTCAAACTAAACCATCATCTTTTCAATTTGAACAAAAAAAAGGTACTAAATCGATGAAAACCAGTGGATGAGCTGTGCAAATAAGCAATATCTGTTTCAAAACTTCCAAAAGCTAAATAGAGGAAGACACAGTTTGGTTTGAAATGTGTGCCAAAGTTGTGTCTGCTCGTTATTTTGGCTTCAGTTGGCATTAGTGAACCACAACCAGCAGGATGAAAGAAACCGTGACACTTAAAGCAGCGGTTGATAAATAATGAGCAGTTCCACATGAAGATACATATAATTTCCTATTTTAACACATAAATATGGTAATGTAGTTTAATCTATGACAACGTATAGGAGCAACTGTAATATAAAGATAGAACAACGACCTTGTGCCAGTGCGTTGTTTACGCATCCCATTAAAATGTGCACGATGCAATGTCTTCAATACAGCACCACAATCGCCCAGCTCATGCTAATTTATCAAGATCTGTCACTCGCTGTATCCACTTCATCTAAAACCTCCAAAACATAATTTGTAATTTCAATTGCAATAACTCTCCACGTATGAGGGATCACTTTCAGACGTGCAGGCCGCCCCTGGAGACGGCGAGATTGGCAGTCGCGGCCTCGGCCCCATTATGAAAAATCTGTCAGCCGCTTTTATTGCGAAGAATATTGGTTTCCGAACAGCTTCGGAGTTTTAATAACAACGAAAACAAAGATAACCCAGGCTTTTTTGTTATGAGTTGTTTCGCCACAGGGCTGATGAACTGGAACTGAATTGAAATCCACATTTTTGTTGCGATAAGCAAATTGCAAAGTATTTACATAGAACAATAATACTACGCTTCGAAGACAGGGGGAGTTCACCTCGGAGAATTATAAGACACAGTGATATTTCAACACAATTAAAACTGTGGCTCAGATGGTAGAGCAGGTCGTCTTATACTTGGAATCCAGACTGTTGTTGTGTCCTTGGGCAAGAGACTTCACCCATCTTGCCTTTGTTTATGCAGTGGTTGCTGTGGGTCAGTTTACCCCAAGGCAGCTGCGTATGGAGTAAATGAAAAAGGGTTGAACTTTAAAGTGCTTGTTAACTTAGTACAAGTGTACGCCATTATTACAATTAAAAGCACACTGCGTAGCAATTTTGCAGTGGGTAGTCAAAGAAACGAAGAGTCCCAAAAGAACCATGTCAACGAATGGATTTGGATGGGGACCTAACCTTTTAAGAATCTCACATTTGTCTCCATGGAGACATGCTGAAGGCGCTCCCAGTAAAGTTACAAGTCAGGTATGAGGAGAGATGAGCCGCTTTCTGCAAACACACGTTTGTTTGTTTTTTAAATGTATTTTTCAATGATAAAAATATTTTGAATATAGTAAATGCTTATGTTTTATTCTATTTAATGTTGAAATGTTACACAGCGCAACTTTAAAGAAAAGGAGAGAATGAGGGTTTCCACTTTATACTTTAAAGGAGTAAGAAGACCTTTTATTGTAGCAAAGCATATTAGAGTAGCATATGAAATAAAGTACAAAAAAGGATTCTTCAACATACAAAGTGAGTAAAATAAGCAACAATGGAGTTACAGTTGACTATATTACAGTACGATATTTGTCAATGCAGCCCTAATTCCTTTTGTCCAATTCTTTTCCAAAGTCTCTGACCATTCGGGTGCTTTCTTTCAACCACTGTCCAACACACAATACACGCAGCAAACGTAAACATACGCCATTGCTGCTGGACATTGTTACCGTCAATGCCAATGTTTTCTTTTTTCTTTCTTTTTTTTTGCTCGTGTGCGCACCCATTAATTCTTTGACCTTTAGTTGCCGGGTTTTTTGTTTTTTTTGCCGGGAGCTCCGAAGCGTTACTTACACCTGCCTGAACCAGCGTACAGTACAGCCTGCCTTTTCATGATGGAAATTTCCTTCGGTTTCCATCGTCAATTATTCAAAATCTTGATGCTTAATCAAGTCATCTTCTGCAATTACAACGGGGTCAAAGTGAGGCGAAGGAAGGAACCAGCACACGTCAAACATGTCATATATTATACATGCATCGTGAAGACGTGCACGCATACTGTATTGAAGAGGTTTTCCATTTACAATACCAACAACATGAATGAAATACAGTATCTACATTACTAAGAGCCAAAAAAAAAGTGTTAAATCCTCCCCAAAACACATGAAGTCAGCGGCAGCTTTAATAATCCAACATGCAGAGAGCAAATATTATCCATTTGGGAAAAGTCCCAAAAGAAAAACGAAAGTGAAACTGTGCAAGCACATAGGAATCAGCTAACAGGTTCTTTAATTTGTGTAGGTCACTCCTTTGTAATTGTGAATTAGTGAGACAACATATCAGAGGGAATATCATAGCCTTATGGATACAGTCACACCAATTTGCTTCCTTTAGAAATGGATAATTATAATATTCTATAGTCTATTCATAATTTTAAACATTTTTTTTTTACACAAGGCGCTAAAGTACAAAAATAAAAGATGCCTGAATATTCAATAGGTTTTAATTAAAACAATCCTTAAATAAATATAAAAATATAAATGTCTTGTTTATTTTTTTGTGAACATTTAGACAGTACAGTAAAGGATTTGAGAAATTCTCGTTATTTTCTTTCTTAATTTATTTAAGTGTGAATAATCGTAAAATCTCATTATTTTCCCCTACCAGTAACAGTGATTCAAAAATGTAGGATCGTGACATCCCTAGATTTGACAAAACTGTCATGATTTTGAAAAAAATGAGTTCAGTCAGTTGGTGCTTTGGTGCAGTCAATGGAGTTTAGTGTCTTGTCAATCAGTCAAATGAAACCATGTGATCACTGAAAGTCGCCATTGCGGCTGCCAGACATGTGATGCCAATGTGTCCACAATTTTTTGAGAAGAATTATAATATCTAGTATATAAAAGACAACTGGCAGTTAAGTCTCTATCAGTCAGCCCTACATGTGGGGCTCGTTCTACTTTCTGATTGCAAAACAGAACGAGAACCTAAAAATGTAAAATAATAATGTTAACATAAACAACCAATTTTGATCACCGCTCTCTACCAAAATGCAGTTTCTGAAACCCTATAGTGTTCCAGTGGACTTCTCTTGACCCCAGTGTTAATCCACAAACGTGATGTCATTTCTTTTCTTTTTTTTCATCCCATACGAGACTGCGTCCCATAGCCTGGTAGTGGTCTTGTCTAATATAATCTGACATGTCTCTCGTCCAGGGCTAGTCTGCTTAAGCTAACACTATTGGGGCATAGCCAATCAGGAGGGGCCGTCCAAGCGCTGTAACCCTTTGTTTAGCGCTGGCCTCCCCGTGGCCATATCACGCTCACGGCCTGGCCTAATTTCATCTCCAATCAACATCATAGCTCTATAGTGGCCTTTTCTTACGCATTCCATGATTCAACATGTGCGCTAAAGAGTGGTGCATGTCTGTGTCTCTCGGTTATGAAGACGTGTGCGCATGGCCGGGAAAACAGGACCAAAACACAGATGGTGCAGAGAGGAATATTAGATTAGCGCGTTGGGGGCGAGATGAAAATAGCCTGTGGATGAACATTCCTCCTCAATGGAAATCAAGACCCGTATTGTTATGGGCTTCAGCGTGGTCCCCCAGCCCCCATCTGCTTAGCTCCCTCATGATGGCCAATGGCGATAGGCAGGCACTTCCTGGTTAGCAATGGAAGCATACGCTCACAGGAAGATATACTGTACTCTAATTTTGTGATGAGGGGATTCGATTTAGCATGATCGGGAGGTGAGGAAAGCACTCTTTCTGCGAGCTGCAGCTTAGTATTTGTTTATTATTTGGATCCCCATTAGCTGCCATAATATTGACAGCTACTCTCCCTGGGGTCCCTTATACAATTCACATATGAACAAAAATAACTGCAATACATTTAGAGCTGACATGTCACAAATCCATAAAAGCACTGGGGAAGACTCAAAGGTTACTCAAAGATGTGCGAGTGGGTCGAAACACAGCGAACATTGCAATGTGATAAAGAGCTGGAAAGCTAAAAATTAGACAAAATGTGTAGAAAGCCTGATCATTTTTAGTTTATTTGTCACATTGGTAATGACATTTAAAAGTAATATGATTTGTAATTTTCCTTATATCTGATATCATAGGTTTTAGCCTGCTTAAAGGTGCACTATGCAACTTTATATGCAAAAAAAAAGTTGATATGAATACATATTTGACCTTTAAGTGACGCACGACGCTCCAGGATCTTCGGTTTTCACTGCTGATTGAACCGTATCCATGGTTACGTATATATTCCATTCCGAAACCCTACCAGAAACCTTAAAAAACTTGAAACAAAATTGATCCTCCACGCGTCATAGGAGCCACTGAAAAAAAGGCGCTAAGCTAACCACCCATACAGTCACTGATATCTGAAGGCACCGATATCAACCTTTTTTTTTTACATTAAAAGTTGCATAGTGTAGCTTTAAAGGCATTTTGTCCGAGGTCATTTGTTAGCTTAGTTCCAATGTTGAACAACTAACTAAATTATTATCATTCTTTTTTTTTTTTTAAACATGGCCAATCTGTGTCCCTGCACAGGCAATCATGTTCAACTATGGATTTTACTGATAACAATTAACAATGCTCTGACTGAATCTTGTATATTCTGAAGACGCAGGCATGTTTACATACGGTACACAAACTTGTTCTGGAGCAGCTTAAGGAAACCTACATGTCATTATAGTATCTTGTATGAACCACCAAGAGAGCAGTCATTCCCTGCCTTTATGCTGTATACGCGTGAACTGGAAAAGTCAGCCTGTTCGGCCTGTCTCCAGTCCCTTGTGTAACACCCGGGGCTAGGTCTCCCACTGTAGGTGATTCCTATAGTTTGTGGATACACTGTTTTGTCTCGCGGCAAAGGAAACCCGATGAGGGCAGTGTGTGTGTGTGTGTGTGTGTGTGTGTGTGTGTGTGTGTGTGTGTGTGTGTGTGTTCAGTCACCTCACACTGTGGCACTGCAGAGGCCGGCCTGTGATCAAATATAGATATGTTCCTTTGAAGGCTGCTCATCCGAGTGTCCCGGCACACACCTCTCCTTCTGTCATCACCCACCCCAACCACCCCTCTCCTCGTCCTCCTCCGCTTCACCCCTGTAGCAGTGGGACTTACGGGAGCCGAATTTTAGCATCACTTTGTGATGTCGATCTAAAGGATTACTAAAGTTGAATCACTTTTTTAAGAAGCCAGCTCTCAACTCCTTTCCAAGTAGCTCCCCCAAAGGCTTTCTATAAGATTGATGAGTGGAACTTTTGATGATTTTTGGTTGTTGTTCTGAACATGTCTGTAAACATTTGGGCAAATACAGTAAAGTATATTAAGACGAGGCACTGCAGGTGAATAAGGAAACAAATAAATCATGTAGAGATATAAGTTTGAAACGTTTGCTGTAGATTACTGAGATAAGTATGAGGAAAAAAACGGTGTTTCAGGTTTTCGCTATTTTGACACTCAAGAAGCTTTTAGATTTGGGTAATGCCAAACTAGAGAAAATGTGCTTGATTCAGATGGTGGTTAAGAGGTGAAAAAACCCTCTTAAAAAAAACTACTACAGTGGAGATGTTGCAAGAGTGAAATAAAAACCTCCTTTTGAGAACAGGTATTTTGTAACATCTGCACATGCGCATGTACTGTTGTATACTTCTACCGTCTTTAGCCGTGTCTGTCTCCCAGAAGGGAAATGACCACTGTTGGATTTAAAGCGTCATCCCAGTCGTCTTTTGCGTTTGGAGACCAAACATGTCAATATTTGCGAAAGAATACTCGCGTGAAAAACGAGCGAGCGCTGTGTTATTGTTTCCTTGAAAGCATCCAGCTCGCTAGCGGACAAAACATCATAAATAAGCATCGCAAAGGGTGAGGTTTTTTTTTCAATCCGATCCAATGCGGTCCACTACCACGGGGTGTGAATAAAAACGTAATAAACAAAGTCTGCGTGGCTAGTCACTGCTCTGTTTGATTCTTCCAGCCTCAACTCTAAACACTAAAGCAGAATTAAGTAACATTTTTACCTTAATAAATCCTTTTCGTAGTCCCTCTGGGGGTAATACAAGTGTTAATGGGATGATTGGGGGGTCTTTCATCTCCCCGTGGTGTCTCTGACCAGAAAACCACATTTGCAACTTCCCCTGCCTCCGACCCGGCAGCCCCAATACACACTGATGGAAAACAAAATCACTTTTGGCTCGCATTTCTGAGGTTCCTGACTGTATTCTGTCTACAGCTTTCGGTTTGTTGATGAACATTTTACAAAACGTTGTTATTTGGTTTATCGCGATCAGAAGAAGCTAACAGGCTAAAGCTAACTGTGGGCTAGTGCCACTTTAGCAGTACTTACAGCCGAGTTTGAGCGGAAAAAAATATCTTCATTGTATAATTGGGTTGTGGCACAATGTACAATATCCCTCCCTCCCTTTGTCTTTTCTATCAGCGTAGTATTTACTCTCACGGACAATTAATGAGTCAAAAATATGAAACATGCCACGACAGCTGCAGTGGCACTTGTGGCCTCTAGGGGCAAAAGTTACTTAGTTCTCCATTAAGTAAAAGCATCAAAGAGTTGGCATGGACACTTTCTCTGTGATTGTAGAGTTTTAGATCGTGTATAACCTCCACCAGACAGTTTTTAATCTGCTCTGGGTGTTAGCATTAGCAATAAAGGCACACGCAATAAACAGTGGTGGCTCAGATCTATGTGTACATAATCAGAAAAAGCTATTGGATTGGTGAAGTGTTTTAGGTACTGGCTGATACAGTACCTGGAAAATCTGTGGTTATGGCGTGAAATCAACTGAACTGAAATCAACTGAACTCAACACAGTGAAAGTGGCATGATATCTGCTGTCCCCGGCGAAAAGGATCGGTCTCCTTGCACCGCTAAGGGCCGTTGAATAGTCGTTCTGAAGATCCGATACGTCAATAACATCCAGCCACGGGGCGCTTGGCGGGTGGTGTGCGTGGCCCCTCCGTCCCCTCGGCGGGGAGTCACCTATGAAACCCGGCACCCACGCACGCCACATGTCCCGGATCATTCAGCGCTCTCTGCTAAGCTGCCGCTGTTATGTAGCCATTACCCATTTAACTTCTGCCGGCTGCACGGTGTCAGCTTCCCATTGTTAAGACTCATTGAAGTACAAAGTATTATTACACCCCACGGAATAGGATAGCTTTACAAAGCCATCATGGCGGAGCATTTATCTCATTGATTATGTATGTTGGAGGGGTGTATGTGTGGGGTACCTTTTCGTGGTTCAGCGGAGGGGAGTGCACCGGCAAATGAAAAGCAAACACTCGTGCTGCAGGCGGCCGCGGCGCGCTCCAGAGCAGTCCCTATTGTTCCACTACTTTCATTTCTAAGCATAGGCGTAAGCAGCTTAACTTTTTGCCTTTTCAGTGCAAAGAGCCAGAGCTTTGTTGCCTTTCATGTCACATGGCTCTCTAAAATCCCGACCTTGCTTGATGGGGAGGAAAAACAAATAGAAATCTAGCCCGGCGGATTGCAATTACTTCCCGCAAATGCGCCTAAGACGCAGGAGTAGACGGCTAATGCTGCTTCATGCCACGCCACCCCTGTAGATACGGCGTTTCTGCGAGCTTTAATAGGACGCATTATTTGATTTGCATGAGAAGTGACGGCTTCAAAAACGCCAAGGAGAGAGGAGACGTGGAGGAGACGAGGAACCCGTCCCCCTTCCAGGCCATCAGCTTCCATTTGAAGACAGACTTGAATCAATAGGGCCATCGCGCCAGATCAGGCATGAATCTTTCATTGGCCAATAGCAGGAGCACAGAGCGGATTGTGCCCTCCCTCCATACTAGTTTAATGCATTTACTCTGTAAGCTGCTCATTCCCAGTCACTGCACTGTCAGAGCTGACATCTTTATTCATGAGCATTGGCTCACTCCAGATTCCTGTGAGGAGTATTAGGAGTAGTGTGAGCTTGATGCGCACCAGGGAGGATTGTGAGGAGCCCGGGCCGCGATTATGTTGAGCAGGGTTTGTGCAACTCTCATCTGCCACGCTTTAAACATTCACAACCTGATGTTTGGATGCACCTCGGAGGAGAAGGAGTTCTGAATGTGCAGCAGGGCACACTAGTTATCGTAGAACCATAGAGCACAGTGTACTTTAGCACAAAGCAGCCATGCAATTCAATACTTTTCTTTCTTCTTTAGCTCGAAATAAAATATTCAAATCAAAATCAAATACTATACAATACCATAGGCCAGTGTTTTTCAACCTTTTTTGAGCCAAGGCACATTTTTTTTCGTTGAAAAAATCATGAGGCACACCAACAGCAGAAATAGGAATAGGAACACCATAGTCTCGCCAGCCACAATGCCAATGTAACCGCCACCTGTTGCATTCATGCATCACTAATTCTCTTGGCTCAAAGAAATGAGCTACCTGTGGCCTCTTACTGATATGGAAGAGTATTACATGGTGACTCTGTCGATCACTAGACAGCACAGACACTCGAAAACGGCACATTATTTGCGGATAATAATTAATTTGTTTAAAAAAATATTTTTTCAGAACCACTAGGTGAAATTGGATAATTTCCCAGGGCACACCAGACAATAGCTCACGGCAAACTAGTGTGCCACGGCACAGTGGTTGAAAAACACTGCCATAGGCATCGCCCTATAGTTCAGGTTGGATTTCTTGTTGGATCCCTACCTGACCTAGATAAGATCTAAAACGTTTTACTTGACATTAAGTCAATGTTTAAAGATGTAAGATTTGTTGTTGTACATATTTTGTACATATTTTTGTACATATTTTATAAACATGACCTACTGTGGAAGTGTCTACAGAAACGAGGTAAACATACATTACAAAAAAACATTATGATTCTTGAGAATCAATTAACAAATCAGACAGCTGAAAGAGGCGACATGGTAGTACAGCGGTTAGCGCTCATGCTTCACAGCTAGAAGGTCCCGGGTTCGATTCCCATCTGGCCGGGGCCTTTCTGTGTGGAGTTTGCATGTTCTCCCTGTGTCTGTGTAGGTTTCCTCTGGGTACTCCGGTTTCCCCTAACACTAAAAACATGTACAATAGGCCAGGATGAATGAGAGTGTGTTTGAGAGTGTGCATGGGGACGACGGATGCAAATTAGCCCAAGGCTACAATCCGGTGTCATTAACTCGCACTGTCCCTACCAAATAAACATCAAACAAAACAAAATAAACATAAACCTCTGCAATTCGGGTTGCTAGATCCTTAAACGAAAACCAATTTAGATGTGAACATAAACGGATTCTCTCCTTCTTTCACACTCCCAGCATAAAGTCCTAATGAGCGTTTGCAGCTTAAGCAACATGAGTTCAGTGGTAAGTTGTAGCACACGACTCATTTGCATAAATGAACAAGTCCAGGGTGCAGAGGTAATAGGACTTCTGCAGTACTAATTGGTCGCCCCAGCCGTCGGAATCAGAAGCATTCGCATTCTTCAAATATGGGGGATGGAAAGGACAAACCGTATTCATTTCTGTAATATGTCTGCATGCTAATAAGAGCTGCACTGCATAGCTGGAATGATACATGATGAATGAGTCCAAACATTTGCAAAAATAAAAAAATAAAAAATCTTGTCAGTCACTAGCTTGAACTTCATCCAACCACAACCACCTGGGCAATGTGGCAGGAAAACAAAATCTAGAGTTGTTTCAAAATGACGATTTCATAATGAGTTGGTTTATGTCTTATACCATCTCTACCATCTGCACCGCTGTTTGTATGACAAAAATGCCAAGGCTAAGGGGTTGTAAAGTATATAAAGCCTTACACAGTATAGGACCTTTGCTGAAACAGAAATGTCAATTGAATAAACCCCGGGAAGACAGTATTGCATGCCTGGCGTTACCTGTCCATCATCTTCATCACAGCCTACATTCTCAATAATACGTGCTGCTGCCACCACTACTCATCATCAACACCATCTCCACCCTGGCAGCAGAACCATGAGCTCCCACATCGGTCATAAGCCTAATCCTGTAGCGAGACACTGAACCAACTCTTTCCTACAAATAGACAGTTTGTTGTTTCTTTCTAAGAGTATTGTCTACTGTTCAATTTTATGGTCAAAAACAGAATAAAACGGTGTGTCTGCAGCCCGTCCTGGGTAAACAATGAACTGCAATTATGGTTCTGAGAGGAGCCGTCATTACCCCAGCCCACTTGACTGATTCTTTTTGGCTTGAAGATGTGGGCGGGGTTAAGGGGAAACACTGCAGGCAATATGTTTAATTATTCACCGAATAATTCATTGTTTCTCCATAGATTTATTTGTGAAATTGTTCATTTTCATCTCATTGGTGCGACAATATCTCCACGTCAGTAGCACCGACAGACTCCAAACTCAAATTGTTTTAATATCTAATTCCTAACCTGATTTTTATTGAGGCGACATTTCACCACAGATATCTCTAAATTTAAAAAGTTTCCCTATTCACCTGTAGTGTCCCGCCCTAACTTATATAGCGCTTTTCCACCTACAGTACATTAAGCACTCAAAGCGCTTTACAGCAAAGGAACCATTCACACTCTCATTCATGCACCAATGTTCGCCGACACTGGAGGCACGGTGAGAGAAGTGTCTTGCCCAAGGACACGACGACAGGAGCTGGCATTTGAAACCCCCGACCTTCCGATCATGAGACGACCCGCTGCGCCCCCTGTCACTGTGTGTAGTTCCCAACTTTATAACAAAATGAGGACAATTCAATGTGATCCTATTACATAATGAGGTAAAAGTAAAAAAAATAAAGGATTATGTTTGGAACTGATATTGAGGCTTCTCTTGATGAAATATGGTAAAAGTGACTTTGGAATTGAAATCAAGTCGTACATAATGCACAAGGGCTGCGCAATTCATCACAATCATGTCACAAGCAAAAGGGACAAATCGCAAAGACTGCCATTATTTAGCTAAATAGACAACATTCAGCTCTCCAACACACACCACTAGGTCGGCGCCATCTCTTTCCTTTATCTTCAAATGACTCGTGTGGCCTGCCGACTCTTTCCAGCCAACCCTCGAGTGTCTCGGGCAATTGTCTCACAGCGTTTTTTTTTTTAAAGCACTCTATTTCGGAGGCGGAGCAGCTGGCTCTTGTTTTCTCCCTGATTAGCCAAAAACAAAAAAAAAGAAAACAGGTCAATGATGGCAGATTAAACATGTATCCACCGGCCCAGAATCCAATCAAACCCGCCATGAAAAATTCACACTTGATTCAATTTATAATTTACAAGTCCTTGGGCTTTACTTAGTCTTTTTGAGGTATATGTGGGCGCCTTAGCCTTGGTAGTTCTATTTAGACATTATGAACATTTTGCTGCGTACTGGTAAAACTGCATGAAATACTAAAGGCAGGTTTTGAGTTTAAACAACCAAAATTGTTAGTTTTGGGGCCAAAATCAGAATTATGATTAGATCCAGGTTTAAATCTATGGGTGTAAGTTGTTTATATAATTAGATACATATGTTTTCAGATGGAATTTATTGATTTGTTTATTTAGTCTTATATATAAACCAGTTATTATTGGTGGGAAAAAAAACAGTTTAGGGTTAGTCTAGTCAGTCTAGGAATTAGATATCAACAAATCCATATAAATTAAGTATAGTTAGATTGTTAAGAACAAGATTGGAAAATTTGGTGTCATGAGGTAAAACTTCAAGTGGAGATTTGTCCCTGGAGTGTGAGCAAATTTAAAAGTTACCTTTTCCCATATTGATACAGACGGCATCGCGACATAGAAGGGGGCGTGGCCTCGCCGAGGGGGCATGAAGTATTTTTCACTCTTTTCAGCCGTTTTCTGGAACACCATAAATGTATTTATCACATACAAATAAAGTCAAGTCTAAGTCAGGTCCATATGGATGTTTTTCACAACAGATTGTTCAGCAGAAACAAAAAACAACAGCAGTCGGAGTTAGCATGATGCCAGCATTCTCCGTTATTTATGCATTTATGAGCTGTTGAACCACTTGGAGACATGGAGAGGAGCAAAGTAGTTCAACAGCCCATAATTACATAAATAACGGAGGATGCTTCATGTTAGCATCATGCTACATGCTAACGCTAGCTATGACTGTGGGTTTTTTTTCGCTTTTACTGAACAATCTGCTGAAAAAACATCTGTATGGACCCGATTTAGACTTGACTTTGTTTGTGTGTGATGAATATGTTTATATTCCGCCAGAAAACAGCTAAAATGAGGGACAAAATGTGTTTCCCAAAAGATTCTCTTGTATAATGCGATGCCGACTGTAGCTATATGGGAAAAGGTAACTTAAATTTTCTCACACTCCAGGGACAAATCTCCACTTGAAGTTTTACCTCATGGCACCACATTTTCCAATCTTGTTCGTAACAATATAACTATACTTCATTTATAAGGGTTTGTTGATATCTAATTCCTAGACTGATTAACCCGGCCACAGTCTTCTCATTGTCCCACTCTCACCTCTCAGCATTGGGTGAGTTCTAACCCCCCTCAGCCTTAAACTTATGAAGTTTTGCCCACTGAACCTTCAGATGTGGAACCAATGTAGTTGGGACGTACCCGACTAACCCAAGCTGAGCGCCTCCGTAGAATTCAGTCTGGAGAGTGCATTACTGTGGAAAGATTGGTCACTTTGTTGCCAACTGCCCTGTGCGACCAAAAGGGTGGGCTCACCAGTGAATGTGGGGTCTCTGGTGAGCCAAACTCAAACTAATCCACAAACCTCACAGAGCAATTACCTGCCACTCTTTGTTTTAACAACTCCAAAGTTTCCATATCTGCTCTCATTGACCCTGGTGCTGATGACAACTTTATGGACACAAATTTGGCTCACCAAATAGGACTTCAGACCGTTCCTCTGCAAGAACACCTGGTGAGAGATTACTGGCATCACTAGACCTGTTCAGCTAGTTCTATCTGGCAACCAACATGAAGACATTAGCTTTAACTTAATTACGTCACCTCACTCACCTGTGATTTTGGAATATCCTTGGCTAAAGCAGCATAATACTCATTTGGATTGGTCTTCTCACAAGATCTTGGGCTTGAGTTCGAACTGCCATATTTCATGTCTTTTCTGCTCTTCCTCCTACAGAAACCAATGTGAAGTCCCCTGAGCCTCCTGACTTGTCCCTGGTTCCAGCAGAATATCATGATCTCTCGGAGGCATTCAGTAAAGAGAAGGCGCTTTCATTACCACCTCATCGACCCTACGACTGTGCCATTGCACTGTCATGATCCCTGTCTGTTCTCCTCTTCCCCCCTCCCCTCCTGTGTGTTTGTGGGACTTACCTGGGCGGAGTACTGATCCCCATCTACAATCAAGACAGTGTAGAAATACCTGGTTCATCTTCTACTCTTCGCCAGACTACGGCTCTAAAATTTGCTACAGTTTCCTAGTTGTTGTTTTTTTTTACCCATTTTTCATCTCCCTTGCAGAAGACTCCAGCCTCAGTTCCGACTCCGCCCAGGTACCTACCTGCTCCACTGGCCCCAGCCCGATACCCACCTGCTCCACTAGCCCCAGGCCCCTTACCTCCTTTTCTGGAAAATACATTTGTAAACCTTTGCGTTAAGTTTGGTCCTGCATTTGGGTTCAATTTCCTGCTTTTGCAACAAGAGGAAAACGGCTTACTTTGAAGATTTCTTTGTTTCCATGGAAAAAGCCTTAACGATAAGAGACAAACTGGTACAAAACCTCAAGAGAATAAATATATGATTAAATAAAATAGTTTACCTGCAGCGCCTCCCCTTAAGTGAAGCGGAAGACAATAATCATTTAGCAGAGGCAATTTGAACATTTACTTAGCATAATATCGTATAGCTCTAGCTGTTTTGATGTACAGCTGCCTTTTATGGAGCCACAGTGCCAAGGATGAGCCATGGCCGCTGTCCTACATTGCATTGAGGGCCATGTCATGCTGACCGTGCCATGTGATCGCAGCAGGAGGTGGACTGTCGGGGGATTTGTGCCACTGGAAGCTAACATCGCATTAATTCTCTGTGACTCAGGCCACGCAGTCTGTGAAACGCGCCATTCATAGCGAGCCCAGCCCGGCGCATATGAATGACCATGGGAAAATGTAACGCTAAAGCCGGGGGATGAGATTGAAGGATTTGAGGAAAAGAGCTTTTCAAATGGGAAAAAAAAATATTAGTTTTTTTTATTCATCAGGACACGTGACTGCCCTTTCTAGGCTTGATAATAGTATTTATCAAGGCTTAGGACTAGCTTGATTTAAAGCTGTGTTCTGGAAATCTAAAAGCATACAGCTACTCAAGGAGAAGTAAGACGTAACACAAGAGCAGTCCAAATCTAACATGTTTCTTTGTCTTCTTGCCAGGGCCGTTCAGAGAGCTACAGAGGGGCAGGTGTTTAAAAAAAATAAAAATGGGCACATAACCCCCCAAAATACCCCTGAAAATAGGCAAATTCAGGCTTAAGAAAAGGTCATTGTTAGGGCTGAGTGCCGTTAAATGATACCGGCATGGTCCAGGGACAGCATTAAAGGAAGTTTTTCTCCCCGAATTTTGCAATATATTTTTTTATATAATTATATATATTTATATATTTTTTCCAAAATGATTTCCCCATTTTTCACACATTTCTTGACATTGGAGATGAAACCGATATTGTCAATGTGCATATTATTCTGTATTTTTGGTTCTAGATGACAAATATCTGAGTATAGGTATCGAACACCAAGTATTGTTAAAGTACCCTAGTCATCGTCTATTGTGAATGTCAGCGAGCAGTTTTAAGGTTGTTTTCAGAGAACGTAGAGCTGATTGCTCTTGCTAGTTTCTTGTAAGTGGAGTTTCCATGAAAACCATGCACAATGGGTTAACTCCTGCGGCCAGAAGGTTCAAATGCAGAGGACAAATTCCCATATGGACAATAAAGTAAACCTTAACCCTACTACTACTATGACTACAACAACTATAACCATCTCTACTGCTAGAACAAGCATAACTCTTAACATGACCACCATTACTACAACTTCTCACTTTGTTCTTAAAGTCCACTTCTCGTTTTTCAAATCAAAAAAACACACCCAGCCCGTTTAATTGGTGTGCTCAGTCTGTCACATTGTCAAAGATCCCAAACCTGTGAAGCCATTCTTCTTGGTTCCTTCTCATACGATGAAGCGGCACATATTTAAAGAAAAAATCCAGACGCGGACCCGGGATTGATTTCTGCATTCCGGTCACACCGACAGGCACTTGATGTATGTTGAGAGGCCGATGATATCGAGGGGGAGTCGCTGCACACTCAGCACTTGGCGAGGGAGGGGAGGGTACAACCCGGGTGTTCTGCCATTATTAAATATTTTATACATTTGGCGAGCATGATTAGTGACGTGGAACAGTAATAGATGGGCAAAAAGGTGGTTTCCCGACAGCCACCGTGCGATAAGAGCTTTTTCTCCCGCAGCGCAGCAGTGAAGCGTTGTTTTTGAGGGGCTCTTTACAAAATTAAGCGCACATTAGGCAAATTTCCATGCACAAGAACTGCGACCGATTCGTAATCAAATTCCCTTGCAATTAAAACCCTTGTTGCAAAAAGACAATAGTTTTTAGGAGTATTGCGCACAATTGGGTGCAGCAAAGGGAGGGAAGGGGAGAGTTCAGCTTACTAACAGCCTTATGGGTGAAACTGTCAGTCAGTTGAACCTGACACAAATCGCGGCGGTTAGCTTTTACATTTGTTGTCCGTTCATTTGCAGTTATCAGTTAGCCCAGTGGAAATTTGTACCCAGTTTGTTGAATATCGCAGCATGGTGCGTAACTTATATCACTGTTTCCCAACCAGGGGTATGGGAGGTACTTGAGCATTTGGCAGGGGGTACTTGGATTGACCTCGGATTAAAAAAAGAAGGTGAAACTGAGTAGAATTTCAATATTACTTTCTACAAAGAGTGAGTGTTAAAGATGATGTTCAGTAAAAGGTTTGAGTATTTTAGCTTCATTTTTACCATAACACTCTACTACATGCTGAATAATCTATGTTTAGTTGCTCACTTAGTTAAAATGTTGGTAGAATCCTCGAGTTAGGGATACTGAGATACAGTGCCTTGCAAAAGTACTAATACACCTTTAACTTTTGCACATTTTGTCATGTTTACAACCCTAAACGTAAAGATTTTATTTTGAATTTTTTACTGAAAGTTCACACACAAGTAACAGACAACTGTGAAGTGAAAGCAAAATGATACATGATTCTGTTATTATTCAAAAAATAGAAAAGTGAAAAGTGGGGCGTGCATAAGTATTCATACAACATTTTCGGAGTGCATTAAATTGCCTTTATAACATTCCTAATGACTGCAGAATGTTCACACCTTGCCCTAACCATTAAATAGAGGCCACCTGTGTGTAATCTACTCTCAGTATAATTCCAGCTGTTCTGTGAGGGCCTCAGAGCTATGGTTAGAGTGTATTGGTCACTAAACAACATCATGAAGGCCAAGGAGCACACCAGAGAGGTCAGGGATAAAGCTGTGGAGAAGTTTAAAGCAGCGTTAAGTTATACAAAGATTTCCCAAGATTTGAACATCTCACGGAGCACTGTTCAATCCATCATTCGTAAATGGAAAGAGTATAACACCACTGCGAACTTACCAAGACACGGGCGTCCACCTAAACTAACAGACAGAACAAGTAGAGCACTGGTCAGAAATGTAACCAAGTGCCCTAAGATAACTCTGGAGGAGCAGCTACGTACTGCCGCTGAGCTGGGGAATCTGTACATGGGACAACTAGAAGTCGTACTCTACACAAATCTGGCCTTCATGGACGAGTGGCAAGAAGAAAGCCATTATTGAAAGGAGGCCATAAGAAATCCCGTGTGAAGTTTGCTAGAAGTCATATGGAGGACACAGCTACCATGTGGAAGAAGGGGCTTTGGTCAGATGAGACAACAATTGAACTTTTTGGCCCAAATGCAAAACGTTATGTATGGAGCAAACCTAACACTGCTCATCGTCCTGAGTGCACCATCCCCAGTGTCAAATATGGTGGGGGGAGCATCATGCTATGGGGCTGCTTTTCCTCAGCGGGGACTGGGAAGATTGTAAGAATAGTTGGGAAGATGGATGGAGCCAAATACAGAGACATTTTGGAGGAAAACCTGCTGGAGTCAGCAAGAGAATTGAGGATGGGGCGGAGATTCACCTTCCAGCAGGACAATGACCCTAAACACAAAGCTAAATCTACAATGGAATGGTTTAAAAACAAACATATTAATGTGTTAGAATGGCCCAGTCAAAGTCAAAGTTGCTTTCACTTCCCAGTTGTCTGTTACTTGTGTGTGAACTTTCAGTAAAAAATTCAATAAAATAAATAATAAATAAAATCTTTACGTTTAGGGTTGTAAACATGACAAAATGTGCAAAAGTTCAAGGTGTATTACTGCTTTCGCAAGGCACTGTATGTTCTTACCTGAGCTTAGACGAGTTGATGTGTACCTGTCTGGTCTTTGTGCGTGCACTCAGTCACGCAAAAAGACCAAAGATGTTGTTAGCATTCGGCCTCTCCCAGCATATTCCTATAGCTCCAAACGGGGGTGAAGTTGGAAGCTACCACGCTCTTCCACGGGCACGCACAAAGACCAGACGGGTGCGTATCAACTCGTCTAAGCTCAGGTACGAACATATCTCAGTATGGAAAAACTGTGGCCTGTTCCTTTAAGACAAAAAAAGTTGGGAACAACTGGCTTATACAAAGGAACTGGATGTGAATTTAAACAGAGGTCAATGTTATGCGCTTGCATTGTACAACAGCCAATAAAAGCATAAGCGCTCATGAAAGCGTGACCAAAAGTTTAAGATGAAATCATAATTCAGCTAACTAAATACTGTCAAGGATGTGAGGAAAGTTGATGAATGGAGTGGAACAAGCAGCCAGAGGAGTATATACGGTTTGAGATGGTATCAGCTGACAGGATGAATATTCAGTGGACGTGCCCTTTAAATCACGAGTAAGGTCAGACCTCATCATGAGCATGTGCGTTAAAACTACCCAAATTGACTTCGAGGTGGGGGATAATTTAGCTAATAACCCAGCTGGAATCAAAACAATAAGTGCAGAGTCACTGGTGCTGTATACAAACAAACAAACAGGGATTTGAGTGCAGTACAACTAATGCACAGTATCTATGGCTACAATCTGGCGTGGCGTGTTTGCATGCATGTGTCTCTCGTGTGTGTTCAGTAAAACGCCATAAAATGAGGTATCATGTTGTTTTGTAACGTTTGGGACCTTTCTGCTACACTACCATCTTGTGTATATTTTACAATGCAATTTTTCGGACAAGTACTGCTCTTCAGATGTGTGATTTATGTTTTAAAGTGCATATGACAGGCTTTAACGCTTTCGAAAGATATGACTTATTTAGATGGACAACATCTGTTATAAGTCATATTTATTTCAGTGAAGCAGCAATTTTAATGTTGGGCTAGAAAAGTATTTTTTTAATTTTAATTTTTAAGCTATTGACAGGAATTGACATAGATAGAGGTAATGGTACATTCTAGGCAACTGGTTCATTTCCCACTTGAAAATTATGACTTACGCCCTCAGAGCGGTGAATAAACTTGTATGTAACAAAATGGCTAATGCTACAACAGTTAGCTCATATAATGCTAACGTTATATGAACGTTTCTCCAAACCAGATATAATTAAAAACATGCAACATAACATTATGTTGGAAGCTGTGACCAAAAGTAAGGTTTTGTTACAGTTTTATCCTCCACTGGGGGCCGTCATTACTGTCTTCATCTTGTATTCAAACTCGTAGCTCTCTGGAGGTCTCCGAGTTTACAAGTTCCAAGGCATTTTCCCAAATGGGAGGTGGGAAATTTACCAGTTACCTGGAACGCACGATCGATCGATAGATAGATAGATTTATTACAGACTCATGGTCCAGACCAAAAGACAAACAGATTAAAAACAATAAAAACCTCTAAACTTTCAAGTGACAGTCATACCAATGTTCCACAGCTGCGAGGTGTAATCATAACTCTAAAAGTTTGACTGACTTATTTCTCATTGACATAACATTGTTGTCACGGCAACAGTTTAAAATTGTTTGCCTCTATCTATGTCACTTCCTGTCAGTGTCCAATAAGGAAGTGAAACTTATAAATATCACAAAAATTGTCAAACTAAATAAAGCTGTGTTGTTGTTTTGTTGTTGTTGTTGCGAAAATCTTAAATATAATTGTGCAAACTATGTTTTAGCAAAAATTGTGTCTAATGTGTTATGCACTTTAAAATCAAGCATCAGTTCAGAGCATCATTAAAACGTGTCCAGGAGGAACATTAACATCTAAGGGCAACACAGAAACACAGCCAGCTTTCTGTCATACTTTCATGTTGTCGGGAAAATCTTTAACAAAAAAAAAAAGCTAAGTGGCTGACGAACTGCTGAACAAAACCAAGAATCACATTCATTTCAGGACCTGCTTGTGAAACCGCACTAGTCCGCCGTTTGCAGATGGCACTGCTTGCCTTGCGATTTTCTTTTCCGAAAGGAAATGGCGCAAGTCAAAGCTCCAGGTTCATTTTGAGATATACAAAGAAGTGCTTTGTGAGTTCAACCAGATTTTGCGTGGAGAAAGGGAGAAATACTTCTCTAAAATCATCGCAAACTGCAGAAACAATCCTCGTGTTCTGTTTTCCACAGTAAACAGATTAACTAACCCTCCAGTTTCACTGCCCTTAGAACTAATCTCTACATCTAAGTGCAATGAGTTTGCAATATTTTTTCATGACAAAGTCCAAGGCATTAAAAATGCCATAATTTCCACAACACAAATAGCAACCCTGCCACCAGATAGACACCTTGAGCTGACACATTTCACTCCTGTTACTGACAAAACAATCGAAGAGGTTATCTCCGGTCTGAGTTCATGTACATGCTGCCTTGATGAATTACCCACTAGATTTCTGAAGTCTGTGCTGACCAGCTTGTTACCACAACTTGTTCAGTTAGTTAACATCTCATTTGAGACTGGAGCATTTCCAAAGGCCTTGAAAACCGCAGTCATTAAGCCTCTTCTAAAGAAGAGCAGCCTTGATCCCAAGGTACTGAACAACTACCGGCCCATATCAAACCTACCGTTCTTAGGAAGAGTCCTAGAGAAAGTAATATATCAACAGCTCACTTACTTTCTCCTATCTAACAATGTGTTTGATACTTTCCAGTCAGGATTTAGGCCCCACCACAGCACTGAGACAGCTCTGATCAAGGTGACAAATGATATTCGTATGAACACAAACGCAGGTAAGGTCTCAGTTTTAGTTCTGCTGGACCTGAGCGCTGCCTTTGACACAGTGGACCACAGGATCTTATTTCACAGGTTAGAAAACTGGGTGGGAATCTCTGGTACTGCTCTAAACTGGTTCAAGTCCTATCTCGAGGATAGGACGTACTTTGTCGAAATTGGCAACTGTGTCTCAGACAAAATTTCCATGACCTGTGGAGTCCCCCAGGGGTCAATCTTGGGACCCCTCTTATTCAACTTGTACATGCTTCCATTGGGTCAGCTAATAAACAGCAACAATGTGTCGTACCACAACTACGCAGATGACACTCAGATCTACGTGTCACTGACGGCAGGTGAACATGGGCCTGTAGATACTCTCTGTCACTGCATCGAACAGATCAGTTTGTGGATGCAAAACAACTTTCTCCAACTAAACTCAGACAAAACTGAGATCATTGTCTTTGGCCCACAGACACAAAGACAAAGTGTTATCAGTCACCTTGAGTCTCTCGCTCTGAAACCAAAAAATCAGGTTAGAAATCTCGGAGTAATCATGGACTCAGACCTGAACTTAAACAGCCACATCAAAGCAATAACGTCATCAGCTTTTTACCATCTGAAAAACATTGCTAAGATCAGAGGAATAGTGTCAAAACCAGACTTAGAGAGACTCATCCATGCATTTGTCTCCAGCAGGTTAGACTACTGTAACGGCCTGCTCACTGGCCTTTCTAAACGAGCTGTTAGACAGCTGCAGAACATCCAGAACGCTGCTGCTCGAGTCCTGACAAGAACCAGGAAATACGAACACATTAGTCCAGTGCTCCGGTCTCTGCACTGGCTTCCTGTCACTCAGAGAATAGAATTTAAAACAGCTCTGCTTGTGTACAAGTCTTTTCATGGTTTAGCACCAAAGTACATCTCTGACATGTTAGAGCCGTATGAACCATCTCGGGCCCTGAGAACTTCAGGGAGGGGTCTCCTGGTGGTTCCCAGAGTCAATAATAAACACGGTGAGGCTGCGTTTCAGTTTCATGCAGCTAAAATCTGGAACAGTCTTCATGAGGATGTGAGACAGGCCTCAACTCTGACAATGTTCAAATCCAGGCTGAAAACAGCTCTTTTTACCCGTGCATATGAAAACTGAAAGTATTTTATCTGCACTCTTGCCTTTTACTGTCATTGATTAACTTTATGTTGATGTTTTATTGATTGATTTTATCTGTTTTCTTGTAATTTTCTGCAACTGTGAAGCACTTTGAATTGCCTTGTGTATGAATTGTGCTCTACAAATAAACTTGCCTTGCCTTGCCTTCTTCTCGCAACCCTTCAAATGGCAAGTTCCATTTGCTGTTGCGTCACTGTGCAGCTTTGTTCAGCCTGGTTCAAAGCAGGTTTGAGCTTCAGCCTCCGCTCTTTCTTCCCCAAATCCACTCACTGACACCCACTTTTCAAGAGAACTTTCTTGGCTCCAATCCCGTGGCACCCTGAGGACCAGCCTACACCCAGCGCCGCTCCTACTGTATCTCCCCCATCAACACCCCCCCAACAGCTCCATTTCAAACCTTTTTGTTGGTGCTTTCTCCACTCACCGTCCTTCCGGTAGTAGGTGATTTCTACTTTGCGCTCCTCCGATCCGGACACTGCCTGGTTGACCTGATTGATGGCTTCCTTATCTGTGAGCTCTCCGTGGAGGAAATCGCAGGTGCACGGCTTCTGCATGATGTCCGGTCGGGAAAAGCCGGTCATTTCGCAAAAGCCATCGTTGCAGTAGATGATAGCACAGTTCTCCACCCTGGCATTGGCTATGATGAATTTGCGATCTGGAGGTAGACAGAATCAAAACAAAGCTACGTTAAGAAAAGTGTAGAGCCCATTGATCGGCAGTCCAATCACCAATCAGGCAATGCAAATAATGACACGGGCATTTCTCCTGACCTTGGGTGATGTAACAAAATACGTTTCTGTAAGAACAAAGTGTTCCAAATTCATTCATAAGTAAAGGAGTGAGTGAGGCTTGAATTAATGATAAACCTTGCCCAGATGCTTCTGCCCAGATAGAGGCAGAAGCAAAGTGGAAGTGCTTAACCAGACAGCACAGAGTTCTAACTTGATGTGATAATTCGAATACTACGTAGCCTCGGTGCGATATTGTAGTGGAACAATAACAACAGGGGACTTACTCTGACCCTCGAATTTCCGGATAATGAGACCCAGGAAAGTGTTTTGTGGAGCAACGTGTCCTCTCCTCACAGGCATTTTTAGAATCCGAGTGTCCCTCCGAGTATCCACAGGAAAAAAAAAGCGCGCTCCTCGTAAATCCCGAACTTCGCAGATGTTGTTGCCTCGTGGAGCTCCGTCAGCCGCGTCTCATGGCCACTCGACTCGCCGCTCTTTCCCACTTTGAATGACCTTCGCTCGTTACTTGTTTGCAGAGTAGTGTTTTAGCCCGCTTGTATGCCACTGCCGCACGCAAACACCTCCTCGCCGAGGGGCGCGGGACCGAGGAGGAACGCCGGAGTTGTCTCGTGTTCGCAGAGCATTTCGTGAACGGACAGGATGATGCGCCGAGTGCCGAGTCGTCCTCCGTAGCGCTGTGCTGGACGCTCACGGCGGAGTGTGGGTAATATTATGCCAGGGGGAGTGACGTGGCTCCCAGGGGGCTTAGCTGCCTCCACCTCGGGTTAAGGATGATAACCAGCCCCATGCAAAGACACAGCGCTCTAAGCGGAGTATGCGCGTTTGGAGCCGCTCCACTTTAGAGAGGACAAGTGCTCACAATAAACCCACGGATGATTTATTCATCAAAATACAGCGTAAGTCTGTGCGTTACAACACACGTGTCGTGTGTGTTAAGGCTCATTGACTATTCTGAACAAGCCGATGGACAATTGGAAAACCTCCCCATATACCGATATAAGAACATTATGCACTATCACGTACGAACTGCGCGTTTACTTGTAAGTTTGAGTTCAGAGAGCTGATGTAGTGGGCGGGGGAAACAAAACAAAAAAACAATACGGTAGACCAATACAAATTAAATTGCATGTTGCATTAAAACCATGTAAAATGTTCTCTCTTCAAGTCTTTAAACATAAGCACATGTTCTTCTTAACCCCCACCTGAACCGAGCACATTTTCTCCAGTTCGGTTTTACTCAAATCTAAAACTCTAAAAAATAAAACTAAATACGGCCAAAACAGTAAAAAACAACAACAATGAAAACATGACAAAAATGCAACAAAAAGCAACAACAATTTGATGATAAACGCAACAACTAAATGACGAAAACATGATCATGAACACAAGGAAGAGGCGGTAATGAGTTTTGTAGGTCTTAGCTTTCAAATGAGGCGTTACACTGGCCTATAGGCTGTAAGCTCCAGTCGAGAAGCTTTTAGATTTAGGTAATACTGGAGAAAACGTGCTTGGTTAAGGTGGGGGTTAAGGGGTTAAACTCACTGTTGGAACACTATGACTCCTCAGTTGGAAAAACGATTGCCATTCAACCTCGTTGAACCGAGGTTTAACCAAAGTAGTGTTTAAAACACAAATAATCAATACTCAAATCTCTTTGAAAGCACTCCAGAAGATCCATGGTCCAGTTAAATACAGATAAAACTGAGATCATTGTCTTTGGCCCACAAAAACACAGAGAAGTTGTCATTGGTCATCTTGAAGCTCTTTTACTAGAACCTAAAAATCAAGTTAGAAATCTAGGGGTAATCATGGACTCAGACTTGAATTTTAACAGTCATATTAAGTCCATTACATCAGCAGCTTATTACCACCTAAAAAACATTGCTAAAATAAAAAACATAGTGTCTAAACCATATTTGGAGAGATTAATCCATGCGCTTGTCTCCAGTCGATTAGACTATTGTAACGGCCTGTTCACTGGCCTTTCTAAACGAGCTGTTAGACAGCTGCACTGTATTCAAAATGCTGCTGCCTGACAAGAACCAGGAAATACGACCACATTAGTCCAGTGCTCCGGTCTCTGCACTGGCTTCCTGTCGCTCAGAGAATATATTTTAAAATAGCTCTGCTAGTTTATAAGTCTCTTCATGGTTGGGCGCCAAAATATATAGCTGACATGGTACAGCAGTATGAACCATCTCGGGCCTCGAACCTCAAATCAAATATTTGCCTGCTATAGTCACTAATGTGTATGCAAAATTAACCAAATTCCACTTAAACTGACATTCCAGTTTTCACCATGATCCAAAGCAACTGTCTCGGTAGCTGTCCATGGTGCTGAAACATTTTATTATTCCCGGTTTTCTCTCATTGCAGTCAAACAGCATTTTTTCCTAACCTCGAAAAACTGATAACATTTTCCATAATAAACTAACGTAGATTACAAAATGTAAAATACAGGAGCTATCATTCATATAAAAACTTAGGACACTACAGTGTGTTAGATTTATTTACCAGTAGTAACATGGCTGCGAACAGAGTTGTCCCACAGGTCTTTTTCTCTACTTTTGATGTTTTTAGCCAACGTTAATCTATGGACAATGTTTGCTAGTTACCAGAAACACCACAACAATAACAGAACGAATTTATAACATTCCTGCGCAAACTCTATTGACTTAGCGATGCAGTTCAGCTGCTGTCCGTGGTTCTGAACTTTTTGGCTTTCCTTGTTTTGTGTATATGTGTGTATGTGTACAGTATGTGTATGTGTATGTGTATGTGTATGTGTATGTATATGTGTATGTGTATGTGTATATTCTGAGACATGTTTTTGCAGACCAGGGGCGTTTCGCCTCTTACTTCAAGATGCTTCGTCAGCAGCAAATAATCTTTGAACAGAAGGCTGTATTTTCACCAATCTAGTAAGGAGGGGTTTACTTTGATAGTGCTTAGACTCAATCCCAAATTCATAGTCACATTTATTAAGATGAGTGGAACTATTAACCAGATAAACACATGTCTAATAGAAATTATAAATACCAAATGTTGATAAATAAAATGTTAGTTGCTGATGAAGCCTCTTGAGGTGATACAGTATATTCAGTTGGCAATACACTTATGAGGGGCAAGTCTTGGCATTTGAGATAAGTCCTTTTATGAGAATCACTACTTTTTTTACACACGTTTTTTATCCACACTCAAAGAAAAGAGTAAAAGACAACAACAACTGTTAGCTAGCTGCTAGCTTAGTATGGTTAGCATTCTCTGGTACTGATGTACAAAATTGGGCAATTGAATCACTTTGCTGCTCTCCATGTCTTCTGTATCTGCCTTTGGCCGTTTGTGTGTATCCTGAAACAAATCAGCACAGATGACAGCTCAAAAACCTTTCTTCCAACGTGTCTACAATTTCTCTGCTTTTGCTCCATCTCCCGGCAGCAGAAGATATTCAATTTGTGGTGGTAATCCCAATGCTGTAAAAAAGAAAAAGAAAGAAAAACAACAACAACATGCCAAATCAACCAAGAATTGCCAGAAACTTGTCCTCAAGTTGGATTATCATTACTGACAAACAATAACGCTTGAATAGAAGTGAAAAATCGTCATCCAAATAATGACTCGCGTGTAGAGGCATTGAGGCAGATGGCGCGCTGTGGCAATGGGAACAGCCGAAAGGCCTAAAACATTGTACGGTCTAATGAGAATATACGTAGCTCCCCAATTGAAATCAAACACACTTTAATTATTTACAATGTAGTGATTTAATTATGTTATGTAATAAATTCAACGATGCGCTGCCGCCGGAGTTTTTTCCCCCTATAACTTTAGCTCTCCGGCGTTGCGAGCCCGTATTGTATTGTTAATTAGGCGGAGCAGCTACTTGTGTTGCTCCTTCATATGGCTCTCAGCGGGGACCTGGATGTAACTTGGTGGGGTTCTGTTGCCAAGCCAGCTGCAAACTGTTTGACTAAAGAGTTTCCAACGTTGCGCCGAGTTGCACTTTAATGGGTGATATAAATGGAAGTGAGATGAATTAGTACGGGGAATAGTGCAGCGGCGGAGCATTGGAAATACCCTATCGTTAGCATCCTGCACAACAACAAAAGGGACAATGTGTTTTTTTTATTTCATACCATCTTTTTTTTACCACTTTCACTAATCCTTTACTAGTGCTCCACATGATTGTTTACAGCAGGATGTGTTTCACAGGCTGCGGCTCATTACTTTCTCCTCGCCTCGGGTCACATGACTCCGGCTCGCGTGCTCTGCGGCAAGGAAAAAGTAGTCCACGTACAAGTCCGGATCGCCGGCAATATGAGTAAACTACATCTGCAACAACAGTCATAATGGATTTTTGCAATAACGACAGACCAAGTTCAAGGGACAGTTTGATCTTAACGGTGAAATATTATGGATAATTATGCTTAATATAGGCCTAAATGTAGGTTTTATTTAACATGGATTTGACATTAAGAGAGGGAATGGATGGCTTGGATTATTACCTGAGAGGGGAAGCTATCATTTAGCAGCTCAAGCTAAAGGTCAGCAGCTGACGTTGGCGACTTTTCACTGTAACGATTTATGCTCAAGAGGTTTATTCATAAAAAACGTTTTCTTTCTGGAGGTGCAGACACCACCACAAAATGGCATGATCGCAGAAATGCCTTTAGCTGTCTGGGCTGGTTCCTACACATGCGCACATTTGTTAGCCAATGGCTCCCAGATCGGATTTAAACTGAACGTTCCATCCCCATACAAATGAATAGGGAAGCCTGGGACCCATACCAACAACTGTCCTTTTTGAGGCATTTATCATTTCTGTGGATTCTGTGGACATTAAAAGCTTATAAGATGATGTTTAGTGGCCATTGCATGTGTATCCAACCCCACAAATAGCAGAAACTTAACTGAATTCGATTTAGCCTTTAGCTCAGAGGACACTTTTAGATGATTTTAGATATTAATTTGTATCTAAAGTAAAATCTCCAAAGGTCTGTGCATTCATTAATGATTTCTAACAAGGCTTTGACCTCACCTTTATGTGGTCGATGGTTGACAGCAGCTGAAAACATCTGGATTTGTGATGTTTGGTGGCTAATGCTAACGGCTAATTGAAAAATACTTTGACTGCCAACTTGCTAACTGTCGGTATACGTTAGGATTGAACGCCGTTTCTCCTTTTTATTTCTATGATGAGGACTGTAATGGCAGTTTTTAGAGTTAATTAAACTAAAACCAGTGGCAGCAAATACACTAACTGTGCAGTACCGTCTGGCTGCCATGCTAGCCCTTTTGGTCTGGCTGCTGGGGAGCGCCGGCTTTCTGCATCACAAAGAGCACTCTGCGGATTTCCCCTATCTCGGCTCCTCTCGGCTGAAGCACATGCTGAGCTTCTACCACACCCAAAGACAATAGGCCCACCCCCATGCTTTGACTTTCTCTCTCTCTCTCTCTCTCTCTCTCTCTCTCTCTTGTCTATGTTAACGTGATCAGAGGTTCGGGGCTTCAGAGTTCGCCATGGATTTACGTGTATTTCTGTGTCGGCTCTCCGCACGTGTGTTAAATTAAAACTTACACTTTTGATCAGACAAATATCTTTCCAGCTTGTTTCCTTTATTTTGGTAAGAAATTCCACGACAGGACCATTAGCATAGCATTACCATACCATACAAAATCAGAAACATAATACTATATCTTTTGAATGGAGAATAGTCCCCAAAATTGCATCCAAAACTGGAAAAAGTCATTTGACCACAACACCTCTTGCGACACATTGAACTTTTATGTTTCCTAAATTGCACCAACATTGTATCTGGCCAGAGCTTGTTTGGTATTACAATACGAGTAACATTAGCGCTGCATCTGGAATAGCTCCCAAAGACGACGGTCCTTTTAGTAGAGCATTTGCTGCTAATTGGATCAATTTCAGCTCATTTTGGCCGTTTAAAAAGCAAGTCTCAAATCACCAGGATGGTAAAGCCATTAAATATCGAGTAAGACTTATTTTTGGTTTTGTAAGTGTGCAGCTGCATTCCTCGTCCTAACAGGTATATATCGAGACATGCTGTTGGCAAATGTCTCGGCAATACTGGCTTTAGAAAGTGAAAAATGAGAAAGCCAGACAATCTCGCCACCAAGGACAACCAAAAAAGGAACACCGTTTGAGAGATTTTCTTTCTTTGTATCAATTTGGCAAACTATTGGATTGTTCATTGTTTACATTTTGGCCCACTGAAGTTTGCCTACACCTACATTGTCTTTGGAACAATGACACTTAAGCTCAGAGCTGGCTCCCGAGTTTTGTTTTTGTTGCCCTGCGTTGTCTGTGCCACGGCCCGAAAGCGAAGCTCACCTTTTTCCACAAGGACGGTTTATCTGAGTCAGTGTCCGTGGCGCTGCAGCCTCCAAACCACTTTGTGTACCCCCGGGAGGTAAAGCTAGTCGACTTGGCCACTCAATTATTTAAGCCCGTCAATCGCTCATAGGACTTCTAAGAACGGGACGCCTTGATGAGATAAGAACACGACGCTTCATCCCGGGCGCGTTAAGACCGAGCAGGTGGAAAGTCAAGCGTATACAGACATCGTTTGGACGTGTGTCAAACGGAATCAAAGCTGACGGCGGGAAAGGCTCGAAGGGTTTATTAGTGCATTAGTGTCATTTAAAGCGACACGCCGTAACAGTTCGGCCTGTAAATATAAGGAAATGCAAGCATCGGTTTTCAATGTGGGCGTTCGTACGGAAATGTTCTTCGATAAGCGTCTTTGCGGTGAGATCTCTCGTCAGACGTGACTCGCGATTTAAGCTTAGAATCACGAGGTTCTATCTGCATTTGGAGTAGGTCTATTTAGGTTTAACCTCTTAACCCCCGCCTGAACCGAGCACTCCAGTTTGGCATTACCCCAATCTAAAAGCTTCTTGAAAAAAAAGTGGCAAAAACGTCAAAAAGGTGACCAAAAAAAAGCATCAAAAACACAACCAAAATGTAACAAAAGCCACAAATTTGACAAGAAAGTGACAAAATCGTAAAAAAAAGCTGCAAAGAACATAAAAAAGCATAATAACGTGCCAAAAAAGCAACAAAAAAAGCATAAAAATGTGACAATAAAATGATGAAAAAACTAAAAAAATGCAACAAAGACTAAAAACAGCGACAAATGCAGTAAAAAAGAGCGTCAAAAATGCAATGAAAAAGTTATGAAAAAGCTGTAAAAACACAACAAAAAAGCAAAAAAGCGACAAACATGACCAAAAAGAGAAAAAACTGTAAAAAAAAAAAAAAAAAAAAAAAAGCGCGTCTAAAAAGGATTAAAAAAACCATCAAAAATGTGTCAAAAAAGGATGACAAATCAGCAATAATGCAAGAAAAATGCAATAAAGATTTTTTTTAAAGTTACAATAAGTGAGAATTGTGATGATTTGGAAGATCAGTTAAAACCATCAAAGCTTTCAAAAAGTTGTATAAATCTACTTTCATTCAAAATATATAAGCTTAGGATGAGTAAAGTAAGAAACTAGTGAAAAGACCTTAATAGATCCATAATGAATGCATTTAAATGATGACATGATTTAGTTTCAAATAAATTAACATAAAACAAATGTATATATATACATATACAGTATGTTGGAATATTTGAAATTTATGTTGAAATCAATTCTAAATACATGCTTATTTCTCTTCCGTTTGACACTTTGTAAATAATAATTGTACATATTTATCCTTATGTTTGTTTGAACTGTGACCTGCCCTGGCACTAAAATCTCCATTCTATTGTGCAAGTCACAGAACGAACATTCAGATGTTCTGTGTACTGTCCTGTCTGTACTGTCTGATGTACTGTCCCTGTTAAATAAACTAATAAATAAAAAAAACTTGATATTGTTTACTGTAAATGTATGTGTTTTCTCGTGGAAGTATGTAAAGTGGGTTAGGCATAATAAGTTTTCACTTCAGCCTAAACCCTTTCGGTTGTGTTTTACACAAATAATGGGAATGTTTGTTTATTGTTTAAAGGAATGAAATGACCGAATAAACTACTACTAAAACTACTACCAAAAAGCGACAAAAAGAGGCAAAAAGGTGATGAAAAAGTAACAAAAAGTAAAAAAATAAAAAATCTTGGATCAGTTTTGTAGGTCATAGCTTTCACTGGCTTGTTACACTGGCCTAGAGGCTGTAGAGCCCAGTCAAGGAGCTTTTGGATTTGGGTGAAGCCAAACTGGGGACAACGTGCTTGGTTAAGGTGGGGGTTAAGAGGTTAAAAAGTTAGGACCACTCGTAGAACGAAATGGAAATTGGAAATATGTTTTTGCTCATAAAAGCCTCAAAAAATGCACCAACATAGACAAAACTTTAATATAGTGTACAGAATAACTTTATGTGACTAAATCAACGTCCGTGAGGAAGATGGGGAGTGAAACGTTGGCGTCTTCCTTTACGGAAGTCCAGCTGTTTTGTTTCATTTTTTTTACTGAGAACACTTTTCACTTTCACGATAATAATGTTTCTAGAGCTCGTGTTGGCTATTTATTTGGTGAAACGCTGCGTATGCGACTTAAACAATATGGAAACGGACACAAAGGCCTTGAAGTTACAGTAATGACAGTATGTTGCTCCTATAGTACATTCCGCTGTTACTGGTGACCTTTATCAAACCAGTCACCCATTAAATGGCGGTGGCGGCTCGCGTCTCCTGCTGACCTTACAGTGAAAAGCCACTATGCCGTATGTCCTCCATAGAGTAATAACCATGCTGAAAGCTTTCTGCCATGTATTATTTATAAAGAGAGAGTTGGTTCTGGAACATGAACATTCTCTTCATCCAATTCTTGCACCCCATCTTCACCCATACAAAATGATTTCAATGGATTTTCTGAGAGAAGCCTTCCCCGGGCGACTGATCTACCTGAGAGGAGACATAAACTGATTTAGCCACGGTGATTATTTCCTGTGGGGTTATGTCCAATCCCTGGTTTATAATTATCCTCCACAGAAGACCTCCTGAATAACGTCCGAACCAACACTGCCCATTATACCGGTCAACATGCTTGCAAAAAGTGGTCTAAAACTTTCAAAATCATCTGAATCAGCGTATTGACAATCGAGGCTAATTCTTTTCCAAACTGTATAAGATGTTGTGTGACAGGCAAACAATAAGAATAAAGAGTTTTCAAACATGCAGTTTCTTTTACTTCATTTTCAAAATAGTTGGTGGTCGGAGTGGCTGATGGGGTGAGTATGGGGAGTATAGAGTGAATGAATAATGCACGAAATGCAACTTTGAGCATTTAGAAAAGAGCTATATATGACTAATGCATTATTCTTTTGATTATTATGTAAGAACATGACATCTCTGCTACATGTGAAGGAGTTCAAATGTCTCATGGAGGTAAGACAAGTGTGAGATTGTGTTAAGAAATTCTGTATTTGATGTTAACATGAAAGTATTACATTACGTTTGACTGTTAAATCTGTTTTTTGCAGACAGTCAAAGCTCAATTTGGTGTTGGGTGCAAAGGTCTGGTTAAAGCCACTAAACCCCCACAAAGGGAAGAATTTGGTCGCTCAAGCGTGAAAACCAGATGCCCTCCAAGGCGGCTAGAGGCCTCCACTCATCTCCCGGATTCGATATATGAGAATAAATTCAAAGTCTGACCTGTGTGTGTTAATCTGTTTATTTCTGAGGCAGAATTAACCGAGCGTTTCTAGATCTGTTGTACAAAATTCCCTAACAGATTGACAGGTGGATCGGTGCGTCGTCTGCAGTGATGCGGTCCTGGACCGTCCTGGACTGTTGGTGGTGAAGAAGGAGCCGAGCTTTTAATTTACCGGTCAATCTAGAGTATGTTCTTACCCACAGCTATGGCCGTGAACTGTGGGCCATCCAAATGAGTGGCTGAGCGTTTCTTAAAGATAGAGGGAGGAGCTCGGAGCCGGGTTGATGAGGCACAGATATCTGCTTCTGATGCCTTGAACGCCTCCCCTTAGAGGTCCCACCAGGAGGAGGCCCAGGGAAAGACCTATAGGGCAAAAAATGTCTCTAAGTTGGCTGGACTATGATGAGATATTGGAGCCATCCACATTACTGTGAGCGTGTCTCACCCAGACACACACAAATACATCTCCAAATGTGTGTAATTGATTTAAAAGCACCACTTGTGGGGTGTAATCACTGCAATAATTTCGCATAAGCAACTTCATCACTCTCTGCTTGAGTTTGGTTGTTATCTTTTTTTTTTTTACTTCTTCCCTTCCTCACTCCTTCCACTGCAGGTGTGTCCTAGCGAGAGAGAAAAAAACATTTTTTTGTGCGTATTCCCCTCTGTTGTTTTGGCCTACAGTACATTCACAAGATTAGGGCCCCCGACTTGTCAGCATGGCACTGTGCATTCCCTAGTTTCTTCCTCCCAGCGCGAGGAGCAAGAGTTTTACTTTTAAAAGTCGTCCGCGGAAGCAATTTTGTGGCTTTCTCAACTGTTACCGAGCTCCGTGCGTTTGTTCCTATACAACGGACAGCCGAGACCACCCCCGGGGGGCAGCGCGGGCCTTGTTTGACCGTGTGTTATTCAATCATTCTTGCATTAGGCCAATCCACGCGGCGTCTGGCCATTACTCACAAAACAGCCACCTCCCTCCAGCGGCCATAACTCACAAACAATTACGTCGGGGAAACTGTGACATCCGCTGTTTTGGTTTGTTCTCTTCGGGTTGCCGTCGTTGGGCTGCAGTTTTCAGTGATCAAGTGCCCCATTGCAAAGCCCTTACCGTGGCACGCTGAGGTGCAATAGGAAGGCCATTAGCGCGTGCATCCTTATGTAGGAGCACGCTTGATTAAGCCTGGCATATCTGCTGACATGGGGGGAAGCAAAAGGGTATATAGCTACAGTAGAGCGGCGGGTTGGAAGGGTAGGCGCGGAGCACAGGGTACACGCGATCCCAGAGCGGGGTTCGGCGCTGATCCCTATGGGGGAAGGCAGAGTGTGTGGGTAAGCATGATCTCAAACTTCTAAGGCTAATGGTGTAACAGGGGTTCATGTGCATTGCAGCCTTGAGCTAAGATGTGGCCTAATTGCTGTCGTCTTTTTTTTCTCGAATAACTCTTTTATTACGTACCAGATTGTCCAGGACATAAAAAAAAAAAACGTCTTTATCTCATCTTGTTGGAGAGAGGGAAGGGAAGAGGGGGAATCGAATTTGTATTGAGCCGCTGTCGTTTGAATAAAAGCATTTAAACACAAATAAATATGTTTCCCGGAAGCTTTCAATGGGAACTTTAGCTCATAAATGTTGAGAATTAAAACACACAAAAAAACTTAAGGGGGGGTATTATGTAAAATCGACTTTTTCAAGCTTTATATCATCATTTATATCATGTTATTATGTCATTCCCTCATTAAACACATGCCTGGAGTGTTGCCTTGGCTCATTCACATATTTTTGAGTAATCAGTAAAAACTTAGACGGCAGCCATTTTAGGTGTAGCTATGCCTCAGTCCTCCTAGTAACGCCCCCACCTCCTGGAGACGCCTCTGGACCTTTCGTCACCAGCCAAGCCACCAACCACTGCTCCTCAGCTCAGCAGAGGCCCCTCCCCGCACAGTAGTGTTGTTTAGATGCCACAGCAGTGTGCTGAAGGGGGCGTGTCGGAAAGCTTCTTAAAGAGACAGAGGCCTATTTCAAGACGTTCAGTACAGCCATTTTGAGAGAGCAATTTTATTCAAGGCAGTTATTTTAATTTACTGCATATACAGACCAACAGAAGGTTACGTCATCATTGTAGTATGTTATAGACTGGTGCTATGACCCCACCTGAACCAAGCACATTTTTGGCATAATTACTCAAATCTAAAAGCTTCTTGAAAAAAAGCGTCAAAACGACGACGAAAACGTGGATGAAAACGCGACAAAAATGTGACAAAATGAAACAAAAATGCAGCAAAAAAAGTGGAAACGTGGGAAAGGTGACGGCAACGCAAGGAAAAAGAGCCATTGAGATCAGTTTTGTAGGTGTTAGCTTTCAAATGAGGCGTTACACTGCCCTATATAAGCTCCATTCTGGAAGCTTTTAGATTTGGCTGCACTCGAACTGGAGAAAACACACTCGGTCAAGGTTGGGGGTAAGAGGTTAATGATGTTTTTGACTATTGCCCCTGACCCATAAAAGAAGTGCGAGTCCATTAAGTTGTGTAAAGCAACATGAATTCACAGTTCATTCCCAGTCATTCCAATGGGAAATTCCAGACACAGCATTTCTCTGTTTTGTTGTTTTATTTTAATCAATAGACAGTGTTTAAATGGTGGATTAAGTCACTTTCCGTTTATAATGTTCAAACTTAAACAATGCAATAGAAGACGAAATGCAAAACATTTACTTTTAGAAGCCAGCAGCAATATCTGATTTCATTGTAACCAATAGGACATCCTTCAAACCTCTATTCTGAACCACTTTTCACCATCATTTGGCATAAGTGGCTCTGTGGCGGAGCAATTTGAATCCCAGCTCCAGCCGGGGGGATGTTTTCGTTTGTGTCCTTGGTCCAGGCACTTCACCCGCACGGCCTTCAGTGTCCCGGATTGAAACTGAGCTCTTGAGTGTGAAAGGACAATGGATGGAAAGTAACAAAATGGCTGTGGTCCAGTGTGTTGCCTGACCAAAAAACAAAACAAAAACCAAAAAATGTCACCACCTGGATTTGACCTCTTATCCCCTGCCTTTACAGAGCACATTTCCTCCGGTTCGACTTTACCTAAACCTAAAAGCATCTTGAAAAGAGCATCAAAGTAGTGGCAAAAACGAGACGTGATCGAGGATGAAAGCGCAGCAAAAAAGTATCAAAACTAGGGCCGGGACTCGATTAAAAAAATTAATCTAATTAATTAGAGGCTTTGTAATTAATTAATCGAAATTAATCGCATATAAATATTTGACCTGAGAACAGTGAGAAGTAAGTTTTTCATAAGGATTTTTAGTATACCATTGAATAATAACTGAATACATGAGCTTAAGCAACAAAATATTGTTTATTTTTGTTCAACCAAGTCCAACAGACCAGTGCAATATTGCCATTAATTGTGCGTCTGCAGGAAAAAAGGAAACTGAAGTGTGGAAAGCAAAGTGTGATTAATTTCGATTCATATTTTTAATCGCACTAAACCTCATGTAATTAATTAATCGCAATGAATCAAAAAAAGTCCCGGCCCTAATCAAAACACAACAAAATCACACACAAAAAGAAAGAAAAAAAGCACCAAAAATGTAACGTAAAAGTGACGACAACGCAAGGAGAAATCGTAGATCTGTTTTGCTTGTGCTTCTCCGCGAGGTTTTGTTTTTTTCTCCCACTGGGTTTTTGAGATTTTCCTCGCCGTGCTGGAGGGTCTAAGGACAGGGGACGCCCACGCGGCTCGTCGTGTGCTGGTTTCTTTTTTTGCGACTAACCCAGCGTTATCTCAGGAGGAATATGTTTTTAACGTGTCTAAAGTCCAATGCTTTGCAATGGGAGACTAGCGGCTATATGGAGGTACTACAGCAGTGTTGCGGTCATAAAGCAGAGCAGCCAGCAGCCATTGATTTCCATCCTAGTTTTTGTTGCTCTTTTGTTGCTCTTTTGTAGGGATGGGAATCGAGAACCGGTTCTACAAGTAGTCCCGGTTCTGTTTGAGCAAAGCATCGGAACCGTACGTCTTCTTCATTATCGATCCCTCTTATTGATGCTACTGCTCTGAAAACACTCTTTTTGCGCCGCAGAGACGCACATGCATAATGACATAGTTCTCAGAGTCTGTTGATGCTGCTTCGAAGTAAGCAGGGAAACATCGGCCCAATCTCAATTCTACCCTTAGCCTCCGCTTCGCCTTTCCCCTCCGTTTTGCGCGTTCACGAGAGACGAAAGAGTGTCGTCAATTAAAACAGTCAATTGTTATAAACGTGTCAGTTCTACGTTTTCGCTTTGCTGCTGCGAACGCTCCGTTTTTTGCGCTGTATTGACATGACACACGGGGTTCAGTGCCTCGGTGCTCCGCGTGCTGTTTCCCCGTGCCGCTGTGCTCTGAGCCCGGGTCCGAGGCTGCATGTCCCCGGTCTGAGCGCAGCGCACCTCGGCAGCCTCCGCTCAGGCCCGGGGCTCAGAGCGGAGGCTGCGGGTGCCTGTCCCCGCTCTGAGCGCACTGTGAGCGGGAATACCTCTACCCGTCTCGGCTATGAGTGTGCTATGATCTCTCGCAGCTCTGCTGCAACAGAAGTAGTTCACACGGACAGGCGGAAGGAGAATGTGGCGCAGGATGAAGCAGAAATAGATGAAAATCTGTAGGGTGTGGGCTGAGACCGAGTCCTGGTGTTTAGGTGTTACAAAACAGCATCAGTCTGTTACAAGTTACAGACACAAATGTTACCATTATATTTTACAGGATGCCAGGCAGGCTGAGTGCCAGTAGGAGCCACAGTATATTTGGAAACTTGCTTAAATTTAATTAATATTTTTCTTAGGAAAACTAACAATGTGTCTTTTTTGATAGAGTTTATCGAAAGCACATTCATTCCTTGCTTTTCCCCAACACACAGACAAGCCAGGTATCGATAAGAGAATCAAATCGATAGGTAAAATCATTGCTGGTATTGATACCCCCAACCTTGACTCTTTTGTGACTTTTTTTCTTGTGTTTTCATCTCGTTTTTGTCGGTTTTTTGACACCTTTTTGACATTTTTATTTGAGAGTTATTTTATCATAAAATTGTTGGATAAGACACCACCTCCCACGTCATTAGTGCTATTGTAACAGGTTAAAAGGGGCAATGGGAGCCTAGTACATGGTGTAATCAATAAAAGAAATAAAGTTAAAAGGGGAATTAAACAATTTATTTGCCAACATCTAAAAACTGTTAAAATGATAATTAGGCAAATCTTCTTAAAACAGGGCTTATCAAAACGCCACTAAATTAAATATAAAATAAAGTAAAGCGGCCGTTTGTCCACGATGATCTTCTCCTCCGGCGACAGGGCTGAACAGGGCGGCCAGGGCTCGAACGTCCGCTCCTTCCCCGGGCTGCACTCCTCTGTCCAGGACGGTCAGAGCCGCTTCGTCCTCCTGCACCCACAAAGCACACAGGCCAGCACATCCCCAGACATACACGGCCACAGGCCAGAAGCCTCGTCACGAACACCGCTGCTGTAGATACAAAGTATACTACTTACACCGCAGGGAGGACTCCTCGTCCTCCCGCTGCTGGTGTTCGACCTCGCGGTGTTCTCCTTCCAGGCCGTGCGTGTTGTCGGGGCCTCTCGGTGCGCTTGGTGCGGACTGGCTTCCTTCTCCGCCTCCGCGCTTCCCCCAGCTGAGCGCGTCCGTCCCGTGCCATGCAGTCCACTCGCGCCACGCCATTCCTAGGCCGTGGCCCTGGCCGCCGGTGTTCACCCAGTGCCTTCCTGTCCGCGTTCCCTCCAGTCCTCCGTAGGCACTCCCTTTTTACGCCTGCGTCGCAGGTGTGCTTGATTGCGGGGCAATCAATTGGCCAAAGACATGGGGTTGTTAGGGGCAACAAGCTAAAAGGCGAAGTCTTAAAATATAAATACAAATTCACAATAAAAAGTTAAAAGCACTAAAAACATGCAGTTCAATACACACAAGTAAAAATAAAACCACCAACTTGTGCCCCATCACACTACACCCAAATGTTTCCACTTGTGACTTCACATTAAACGAAGGTCACATCTGGAGACTTGATCTTGCGATTCAGAGCTGTGTGTGTCTGCTAGATGCAACGCTCTTTAGGCATTGTAAAGTATATGCTGGCACAGAGCCCTGGTATGAATAAGTAAACTCCATCTGATCATGCTGAGGCGATGAGGGCTTATATGAAACAGGCTGATGTCACGTGGAACAGAGCAGACTTTTGAGTTAAATTTTAATCATGTGCGTGAGACTCATGTGAACAAGCCTGCATTACGGCTGAGGTGTGGAGGTAAACGCGCAGGCTGAGGTCTCTCGATAGGGCGGTGCGGGGGAAAGGAAGGCCGGGCATGAAGCAAACCCCCAGATAGGTTTGTTTTAGTGCTTCACAGAGCACTAAAACAGGTCACAGAGCAGTTTGTTATAGGGTCTATTTTTCACAAATAAAGACACTTGGAATCAAGGTAAGGCTTGCATCTCATCTCATGTATTAGGTGCAATGTTACACAGTATGGCTATAACGAACAAATAATAATAAATTGCTGATTGCGGATTTGATCAAAGCCGAGATGAACCTCTTAATCCCCGCCTTAACTGAGTTTATTTTCTCTAGTTCAGCCACACATAAACACTTCATTTGAAAGCTAAGGCCTACGACACTCATCTAAACAAATCTTTTTTCCTCACATTGTTGCCGTCGTCACTTTTTTGACTTTTTCGTTGCTCTTTTGTCGCTATTTTTTTCAAGAAGCTTTCAGAAGGCAACATGGAGAATCTGTGCTTGGTTCGGGTGGGGTTTAAGGAGGTTAAACCAACAACCTTCAGGTTTTGGGGCAAATGTTTGAACACTGAACGATGGAAAAAAGAAGAGTTATGTGTGCCAATGCAAAATGTCTGTGCCGCGCGAGGAGGACGTAGTAAATTCACTGCAAACTTAAGTTCAGACGTCCCGACAACACATTGGTGTCATACGGTTCTCTGGTGCCTGTGCTCACAGCGGCGAGTCAGAAAGGAAAGAGAGGAAGGTGAAGAGAGGGAAGACATGTGCAAGCTGAAGTGTGCTATGGCTGCAGGGGCGGGGGAGAGAAACTGGTAGTTTTAGCACAAAGGAAAGACTCCTTAAACAACACTTTACAGTAATGTTTGAATTTGAGCTTTACTTTGAACACACAGCAGTGGCTATCTGATCTGATAATCTGATTCTTGGAGTTCTAAGATTATATAAGAGACATGTAAACTGATTTTTTATTTGAAAAATAAATAAATTTCAAATCATTCAAAATATAATTTTGAATGATTATATTCAAAATTATATTATAAATATAATTTTGAATATAACCCTCACTCCCAACTGGGGGGTTGGGAGTGAGGCTTGGGAGGGCCGGGAGTTCAGCTTCCTGATGGCCTGATGTATGAAACTGTTCTTCAGTTGACTGGAGCTGGCCCGTGGATTCCACAGTCTCCTCCCTAAAGGCATTACTTTTAAGAGACTGTGTTATGGGTGCATAGTGTAAGTGTGAGTGCGAGTACATGTCCTTAATGGTGGGGAGAGGGGCTCCGCAGATCTTCTCCGCTGCTCTCAGATGCACTGGAGGCTCCTTCGGCAGGAGGCAGTCCTGGCGCCGTGCCACACAGTGATGGAGCTGGTCAGGATGCTCTCTATAGTTCTTCTGTAGAAGGTGCACATAACGGAGGCTGGGACTCTGGCTCTTCTTAACTTGCGGAGAAAGTAGAGACGCTGATTACTTTTCTTGACTAGTGATGTAGTGTGCATGGTCCAGGAAAGGTTCTCTGTGATGTGCACACCCAGGAACTTAGTGCTGGTCACCCTCTCCACTGCAGCACCGTTGATTGTTAGAGGAGCATGCTGGACCCGCGCTCTTCGAAAGTCCACAACAATCTCTTTTGTCTTCTCCACATTTAGAGAGAGATTGTTCTGTGTGCACCACATGGCCAGACTGCTCACCTCACTCCTGTAGTTTGACTCGTCTCTGTTGCTGATGAGACCCACCACTGTTGTGTCGTCTGCAAACTTTATGAAGAGGTATGAGTCGTACTTTGGAGCACAGTCATGGGTCAGCAGAGTGAACAGGAGGGGGGTCAGCACACAGCCTTGGGGAGCCCCTGTGTTCAGTGTGACGGTTCTGGAGGACTTGTCGTCGACACGTACGTATCTTTCACACTTGTGTATAAACTAACCAGGAAAAATAAAGCAAAAAGGCCGAACTAATGTCACAAAGATTACAATTTATAGTAAAAAGACTAAACACATTTTTTATTGAAAATGAAATAGAAAAAAAGTATCATAGAACTTATCGATGAAATAAATCCCAAATTCTCACCTTAAATATTTTCTAAATTAACAGCTCTTCCCTTAAAAGTTAAAGTGCAGTTTGTGCTATTTGTATTTAACTTTCCTGAGATCACTACAATTTGGAAGAAAAATAATGCACATTTTACTGGCTTTGAACCCTGGGCCTTTGAGTTTGTAAACCTGTGCTGTCTCCACTGGACTGTCATGCACAGGAGCACTTTGACTCCAGGTCCAAATCTGGACGTGCAATAATTTTCAATCATCTTTTCTGCAGGTGGGGAGAACATTCTGTGGCTCTAAAAATCCCAAACATCTCTGGCTCATGTGCAACCCGGCGTTTTGGATGATCAGATTTCGGATCTGATTATTGGGTTATCTGATTACTCCAGTTATCTGATGTTTTTGACCATGTAAACAGAGCCAGTACTAATAAATAATCTGCAGCACCCTTGAGGTGGGGGGAGGGGTACACGGAGTACCTCTGAAGGGTTCAAGGTGTCGTCAAGACAAAAAAGGTCGGGAACCGCTGGTTTAGACCACTGGTTCCCAAAGTGGGGGTCGGGACCCCTCGGGGGGTCGCGAGGCATTGGGTGGGGGTCCCCAGATGATTTTAGGATGAAATAAAAAAGAAAAAGTCAACTGTTTTTGATATATTTTCGAGTGTAAAACAGCATATCATTTGTGAAATCCATTCATATAGTTAAAATAAACAGTTTAAATACACGTTCCCTAAAGTAGCGTAAGAGGCAATAACTTTATACAATGGGGGTCCCCGAGTTGTTTACGTGTCAATTTTTGGGGTCCCAGCCAAAAAAGTTACGGAACCCCTGGTTTAGACAACGATTAATGACAGCAAACAGGAAGCGCAGATTAGATAGCGTAGTCAGCACAATGCAGCTGATTTACCACAGTTGCGCTGCAAATGCCACATCGGTGCGTTCAGCCCATTCACATTTCGCAGCCCGAGCAAATCTGCGCGCTAATGCTCTTGTTTGCCTGTTTGGACACTCATGCGGCCAGTTACCCATTCATCTTTCGCTCCTGTCATTCATGCATTCACTGCTCTTAATCTCAGAGAATTGAGAGCGATTTGAGACTAAACAGCAGCAGTGGCTGTGTCCCAGCCAGCGTGGCGGCCTAATCCCGATCTCACGCCAGCTGCCCCCTCCCGTCCCGTCCCCTCCCTCTCCCCTGTACAAGGCCTGTTAGCTCCGCACAGGGCTTACATGTGTAGGAGACCATTACAGAATAATCCAGCGGTGAAAAGCACCGGCGCACTTGCTGCTGCTGCTGAGCACGTTCTGCGCCATCTGCCTCGCGCCGGGTTTAAGCAGATGCAAATGAGGAAAGAGGGCCACCCCGCACTTTTTTTTAATGTGATAGTTCAGTTCAGGCCAGTGTTAGCTCAGTCCAGTCACATTATGTTCCAACTAGATAGATTATGGGGGAATTGAATAACAATAGTCATACGTTTAATTCTGGAGTCACAGTTTAGACAACACCCTACGAAATGTGCGGTATAAATAAAGTTGCCTTGCCTAGATTATAAAAAAAGTTTTAAAAAATTGTTTATATAAAACTTTTCCTAGACTTTTTTGTTTTGGCTCTCTCAAGATCCAATCAAAAAAAACAAGTGTGCCCCTTAAAGAGATATTGGGACTCTCTCCTACTTCCACAGGGCAAAAGGGTCAAATACATAACTTTTCACTAATTACTCCACCACTATTTTAACAAATGCTGAAATATGAATGTATTTAATATCAAACAAAGATACAGAGACACAGAGAAGGACAAAGTGGCAGGTGACAACTTTACACATTCTTTAAGTATCGATAAACAAGGTGCTAATAACTTCCTAAAACTGTTCTAAATTCTGTTGTAAAGTACCTACAGGCGTAGGTGATGTTTATTGCATGAGAAATAGTACAAGCGTCACAAATCTCAGCATCATTTTGCATCTTTGTGTCTGCGTCGAGAGAGCAATAAAGCGTATATAATCAAGATGTAATGAAAAAATGCCTGACAGGCTGTAGTCCACAAACAATGTTCAGACATTTTGTTTCAAACTCACCCTTAACCAAGTGTTGACTGTTGGAAGAACACAAGGCAGTGTGATGTAAACGAGGAAATGAATGTGACGCTGCCATCAGAGCAGCTCTCACAATGCTGCTTGTAATAAACCACATCTCAGTCGACCTCTTTTCTTTTTATAAGCAACGTCCTCTCGCAAGTGGCGCAGGTACATAGTGCCACAGCTGCGCCTCATGAAAGATAACCATAGTGCTTGAAACTTGTGCTGTCTTTGCGCCAGGCGCAAGATCTGGCCCAATGGAGGAAAAATGTATCGTCGCAAAATCTGTGGAATTATTATTATTTTTTACTAGTTTACGGAGCCCATGTGCTCCTGCACTGATGACAGCCCCTTTCTCCCTCTCTGAAAAATTAGGTTTGAGATTTGATTGGATTTAAGAAAGTCTGGATTTGAGTTTTTTTTTATCAGACCCACTTTTATTCTCATGATTTTAACACCGTGTGAGTTGTGTGGTCCTCTGTGTCTTTTATTTTGTTTTAGTATCTATTTTTTTTTACTGTGTTTAGTATCTATTTTTGACTGTGTTCATTGGCTTCTAATGTTTTATTGTTATTATTGACGTATTCTTTTATATGGAGAGAAGATGGAGACTCGTTCCATTATAATCAAAATCATTGTTTTATTCCCTAACATTACAAACTAAAACAAAGGTTTATGCACAGCGCTACATGTCAGCCAGCGAGGAGGGAGAAGAAGAGGCCGCACCTTTTGTGCGCGAGTAATTTATAGGAACAGGAAGTAGGCGTCTCCTTGTCGGGACGTCCTCTGCGCCATCTGAGTCCTCCTTCTAACACACTGCCCCCCAGTGGATTCCAAGAGTAAAGACAACAATAAAATGGGGAACCTTAAAGTGATTATACATCACAGTTTCATATATAATCATTAAAGCCTACTATGACAAAAAACATATATAGAAATATTTCCACATTATTAATTTTTTATTTTATTTTCTCATGCAGCACTTTTGAAACTCTTGTTTATGAAAAGTGCAATAGCGGATTCCTCTTGCAGCTGTAGGTCAGCCTCTTCACTGTTTATAGTGAAGAGGCTGTTTTCTTTCTATCCTCCACCTGCGTTTTAGAATTCACCAAATTTTCACTGGAATTTTGTGCGTTTAAACTTGCAGTCACTTTTTCGTCTTCCTGTTTCTTTTTCTTTTGATCTTCATCCATCCATGTATCATTCTCTGGGAGATTAAGCAGCTGTGTGAGCCTCACTGCCTCACTGGTCATTGTGTCCACTGGATCCCTCCACATCAGCTGCCCCAAAGTTGCTACTGTTGGACATTGCAGTTCAGGTGAAGGTTCAGTGAGCTGTAAGATCAAAGAGTTGAGCTGGGCCAAACCTGTCTCTACTTCATCATTAGGTAAAGAAAGCAGAGCCTGCTGCAATGCACTGAGAGACAAATCCCAAGCACTTTCTGGTTTGACATTGTGCCATAGTTTCTTTAGCCCCTCAACTGGCTGGTTTATATAACACAGCTTGGGGTTTTTATGTAGAAATTCCTCCTCTTCAGTGAGCTCTGCAGGAGAGCTGGGTCTTTCAGGTGTGTGGATTCCGTTCACCATGTCATACACTATTGACTGGCTTACTATTATACCATTCTTATGCGTTACTAACTTCTCACATTTTTCCCTTATTCTCTGCCGATTTGCTGCATTTCTATCCTGATACAGGACCACACCCGTCAAAGTGACCTGTGTGGGGCCTTGCGGTAGGACGGGGTGAGTATTCATTTGCCAGCGCTCTGTTTTCACTCCATGCTTGTGCGACTTGAAACTAGCTCTTAATACGTGGCTCTCACCAGGAAGCATCACCCCAGAGGAGGATGTAAAGTAGAAAGAGTTTTGTGTCATTGTGCTTGGCAACAGGTTTGGGAAGCTGTGAGGCAGAGGAAGTCGCTTCCAGCTGTAGAAGATAGGGGTGCTTCCTATGTTGTGTAACTCAAAGCAGGACATCCTTGGTTCTCCAGGTGGGGACTCAAACAAAATATTGACATTGATCCCAACCTGGCCCTGATCAGCACGATACTCGGATATTAATGGCTGACATACTTTGGAGTTTCCAGTCACGTTAGCATGTCTAGAGATTCTTAAGGCTGGAATAGGCGGGTTCTTCGAGTCAGGCTCCACATCAATACTTTTTGGTATCTCTTTAGTATCTTTAGTGTCTTCATGTCGGTCCATGGGCTCCTCCTCTTTATTTGTATTCTCCAATGATGCATCGCTACATGTTTCAGAGCAAATTGGAGGATAGATAGAGGAGCCAATTACTTCCAGTTTATCGATGTCTGGTCTGCTGAAGTCAAGCTCTTGTACAGCTTCACCAAGCATCTGGCATTGTTGCTTCAAATAAAGGCTCTGATCCCAAGTGAGATATGCATCATTCACTGTATGTTCCTTCTTCAGTCCTGATTCTTGACGTATGCTGCTTGGTAAGCCAACGTGTGTCATAGGTTCCCTGACACCAAAATCTGCCTTAGTCAGTGTAGTTGCAATGCCACTCATTTCATTTCCAAAATGCTCGGGAACCCTCCAGAATCCATTTCCCACATGGAGACCGTATCCAGAGTTAACAAGTGGAAAGGCTTGGTTTAGCGTCTCCTTTTTTTGCTTTTTTGCTTAGTTACTCTGAATCGATTGTCGTCATTCATCTGTAGGTGTTCAGCCGGCCTGTGCACTAAACCTGACAAATGGTCTTGCTGACTTCTACGTAGCTTCATATGTCTATTCCAATTATCCAAAGCATTGGTCTGGCCGCACATGGTCAAACTGGAGTCTTTTTGAGAACTACCGTCTTTTTTTCTGTCATCATTGCCAACAGGAAGAATATGTTTACCATTAACACTAGTTGAGCTGCTTTTGGAGATGGCAAGACTGGTCTTATCAGTCTCCACTAGTGATGTTGTATTCTCCTCTAAGGCAGGTTTGACCATAATGACTCGGTGCAGTGATGGCTTAGAGGGTAAGCTGGCACATGTCACTGGTGGGACCTTGTAGGCCTCTGGCTTTTTGGAAGGTAGAGTGTTCAAAGTACGTTGTGAGGGTTGGTTTTCTAGCTCTAGCGGAGAGACTTTGTCATTTTCTGAAAGGGCATGAAATGCCTCCATGGACTCTTGCATGGGTAATGGCCAGTGATGAATGGATGTTTCTTGATTTCTTCTGGTGTTATCCTGTCTTCTGGATTAATTTGTAGCATTTCCTTCAAGAGATCAACACACTGTTCTCGTTCAGCAAGGTCAAGTCTTTTGAACGGCCTTAGGTTCATTGTCTTCAAGTCGTCCAGTGATGTAAGACGTTCATCTAGAGCTATCACTTCAACAGGATCCATCGCTTCAACAGGAGACCACTTGTTGTTACATTTTTTGTAAAATTTACTTGTATACAATCCCTTATCAAGAAGTTCATCTGATGGTTGGCCTATTATTTGATGTATATCTTTAAATGCTTTGTATTCTGACTGTGTACTAAACAGAGGATTTCCGAGCATCATGTAGGCTACCACACACCCCAGAGACCAGACATCAGTGGCCTGTGTGAATGGGAGACCTAACATTATTTCTGGAGACATGAAGCCAATAGTTCCCAGAGTGCTGCCCTGTTTAGCGTCACTAGTAGATAAGGCACTTCCAAAGTCAATCAACTTGATTGGAAATGGCTTGTGTTTTGGTTTGTCAGTCATTATATGGCTTGGTTTTATATCAGCATGAATGATCCCCGCTCTTCTCAAAGCACTCAAGGCTGAACCCATCTGTTTGACGACGTCCCTGATGAAAGTGATTGGCATACAGCATGACTGCTGAATGTATTTCTCTAGATTTACGCCCAGTTTCTCAAACACCAATATTTCACTGTCACCATGAATAATCTCTCCAAGACACTTGACAATGTTGCTTTTATCATTCAGGTACCTTAGTATGCCAGCCTCTCCACTGTTATTGTGGTCCATGTGTGGGATCTTAATGGCCACACTTTCTTTTTGTTTCCCCGTAACACATTCATAAACAACTCCAGATCTCCCAGTGTTTAAAACTGTACAAACCTTGTATCCACGAGCCTCTAGCTCGTTGAGAAGTAGTTTACTCTTCATTTTGCTTGAGTATGACATAGTAAGACGAAAATGTCTAACGATATAGCTTCGCAAACGGCTCTCAAATAATCTGTGACTGTCGAGTTTGACTCTCAAGTTACATGTGATGTCCTAGTGATGTGCCACCTAAATGTAAACATTCTGTTTCCATGGTATTATAGAATAGAATAGAATAAAAGGTTGAGAATATTCCCGTGACATCACAACATTCTAAAGAGCCCATAGTTTAATATAGAGTTCGGGAAAATCCACTGTTGCCATGGAGATCCGCCATGTTTATAACTGTTAGCTGCTGAGTCACTACTGGTAAATAAATCTTACACACTGTGGAGTCAAAGTGTTTTAATGTGAACCATAACTCCAGTATTTAACCTTTTAAAATCTCCATTAGTTTATTATTGCTGCAAATCCCAAAATGCTTAGCGATAACATCACAGGCGCCACCATAAATTGTGCCCGCCCCTTTTCTCCTATCAGTTAACATAGGACTGGAGAAGTCCAGAGAAAATCAGTTACTACATGAAAACAAAGCCGATTTTAGACCGTGCAGTGGTGACTTGTTGGTGCAAATGAACATTGGACATTTTACACAAATCATTCTACTAAACATCAGAGTTTAGTGATGAACATATTCCCTCATTCTCCGTTTAAATGAACGGGCTTCACGCTCTACCGAAAGTGTCAATGCAACGGAAGTGCCGAGACAAGGCAAAAAGAGGCAAAAGTGTGTGGGGCGGAATAAGGTGAATTGAGACAGAGGGCAGCTGAAAATTCCATGGCGGTAACTAGGGATGGGACGATAACCGGTTTCAAGGTATACCACGGTATTAAAATGCTACGGTATCACTACCGTGAAGATTCCCTGTCTGACGGTATTAAAAATGCTTGTTTTATATGCTATTTTTGCCACACAAAAAAGCTGCACTCCGTGCAAACTCCCGCTCTCCCCTTCTCCTCCGCTGGTCCTCACCTGACCCCGCGGTGCAGTCCCTCTCTCTCTCTCGGCCGTCAGCCTGTTGAACACGGCCCGTAGCAGCAGAGTAAAGTCACTGTCCTCCGTGAACATGAACACTGCTGCTGAGATGAAGCTTTGTTTGGATCTGTCGCTGCCAAGTGCGGCTAAGAAGCGCTTTAGCTCTGTAGCTCGCGTTAAGCTAACCTGTTAGCTTTGTGGTTTGGATTGTTCATCGTCCAGTACATCGTTCATCAGACACGCTCTAGACAACACTGTTTTACGTGTTATTTTTCAGAAGACGCTCAGCCTTCCTTTGCCAAATGCTCATCAAAGACGCACTGATGTTCATTTAGCTACAAACTCCACTCGCTGTCACACGCCGCCAGGGCTACTACTACTAGCTACTAAGTGATGTAAACAAACCTACGGGCTACTCCACTAAACTTCTTTTTAACAGTCTATGCACTAAATTCTCCCCAAACAATAATCTGATGCATCGCATAGGCAGATAACATGATTATTCTTTACCCTCTAGGCATCACTGCAGGATAAGGGTTAGACATAGGTGGAACCTTTACCTGATGCAGTTTGCTAGTCGGTCAATTATTAGATAAGCACTCAAGTTTGTTGACCGCTTGATGCAATACTTTTTGTATACTATTAGGATTATTATTGTTTTTTTATATGAAATTGAATGCGCAGACTACTTTAGTAAGAAATCAAGCAGCAAATTATAATGGCAAGCCTGCCTTTGGAAGTTTTTGGGTAGACATCGAACAAACAGCATCTGGCATCAGCGAACATGCTCCGTCTGTGACTAAAGTGATTAAGGTAAAAATATCCCTTTGTTTAAAGTGTTATTTTGGATAATAAGTCATACTAGTACACTTTATTGATCCTCAGCAACATGTAAAGTCATAACCAATTACAAATGTACCATAAACAAACCCTGTTTGTTAAATGCGAACCCTGTTTTTACTTTTTAAATATAAAACACGCAATTTCACGGTATACCGTGATACCGTGGTATTTTTTGTCAAGGTTATCATACTGTGGAAATCTCATACCGTCCCATCCCTAGCGGTAACTATGGCAGTAACTATGGTACCTGTCAAAATGCAGATTTCTAGTGTTAGTTTTTTGCAAATTTCCCAGGAAATTCTAGGACCAATTCACATGAACAAAAACTGTTGCAAAGTCCTCTCTTCCAGAACATATGAACTGTGGTGTAATTATTTCCTCATAAAGGTGTTCAAAAGTGGTGAAAAATTCCAAAATAGGTGCGTGATGTTAGCCAGTAGGAAAGACTTTCAGCCATAAAAATAATATGTAAGGTTTGTGAATCCAAGCACTGAAATAATGATCAGGAACAACATTTGGACATTTTCTTTCAAAAACGGTTTTCAAAATAGATGAGAAAAGTAAAACAATAAAAATAAACAAAATCCATATATCAAAAGCGCTACTGAATAATAAAGTGTGGCAGCCAGAAGCGGCTGGCTAACTCAAGTGGTAAGGAGACCCTGGTTCGAATCCCCGTTGGGGCAAATGAGCAGCCAGTGTGGGTCCTTAGGCAAGACCCTTCACGCTAATGCCTACCTCATACAATGATGAGAGACAATGAAATTGATGAGAGAAAATGAAATGAATGACATGCCGGCTCAGACGCCGCCCGGCCAAACAAGGTCTGCGTCAGGTGCTGGGGAACCAGAGCAACTTGGGCTGATCATTTATAAGACACCAGAATGCAGGACATAAGGTGTGTGTTTTTTTTTTTAACCCTGACCCCCTCCAAAAACCCATTGCTATACGTGCTAACGCTAGCTTCTAGTGCCGTTTTTTCACTACAGGACAAATTGATGAGTAAAAACATCCATCTGAACTGATTTTGACTTGACTTTAGAGTGTGCTCAACATGTTCTTCATCCGCCAGAAAACATCTAAAAATAGTTCTTTTTTTATTATTATTTATTTGGTAGGGACAGTGCAAGTTAATGAACAAGCCACACCGGATTGTAGCCTTGGGCTAATTTCCATCCGTCGTCCCCCATCCGCACTCTCAAACACACTCTCATTCATCCTGGCCTATTGTACATGTTTTTAGTGGTAGGGGAAACCGGAGTACCCGGAGGAAACCTACGCAGACACGGGGAGAACGTGCAAACTCCACACAGAAAGGCCCCGGCCTTGGTGGGAATCGAACCCGGGACCTTCTAGCTGTGAAGCACGAGCGCTAACCACTGTACTACCGTGCCGCTCCAGAGTCAAAAATTACTCTGGAGATTCTTGGCTTTCAAATGAGTACTAATGTACATGTTAATTTGTAGAAACTTGTACGTGTGTCTTCATCAGCAGCTAAACTTATGCTACAGAGGTAAAGAGTCAAAGAGCTATGCTACCGACAATTGTTATTTGCTGACAACACACTTAGTGATATTCTGTAAGTTTAAATGTATTACACATTTAATTATGTGAATAATGATGCGCTTGGACCTGACATTTGATATAATGTACAGTAAGGAATATTTTTTTCTAAAGTCCCTCCCTTTGCTGATCTCAGCAATTAATCAGAATCCCCTGTGCCACAACTTTTAAGTAATGAGACGAGCTTTCTTGTGAACCGGCCTGTCAGTCACGTGTACAGGAAATGAGGAGGGGCTTACAGGTCCGATCAGGAGTGGAAGGAGCTTGGTTGTTTAGCCAACTTTCATATTTGATTTTCTCTCCTTTCTCTCCTCATGTTGCAATCTTACCGACTTTCCCTTTAATATGCTTTTTACTTTAATTCTACAGAAGGAACTTTGACCCAATTCTGCAATGTCGCGTGGGCAACCACAGTCAGGAGCAGCGTAGCGCCAGTCGAGACTCTCTCTTAACGGGTCAGGTTCATATCCATGAGTACCAATCTAGTATTAAAAGGGAAGGAAGAAACCTCCCTCTCTCCTGGTACAACTTAATTTTTCACCTTTTTCTGCAATCTGCATTTGTGTTTTCTGTGTTCCACATTGTTTTTCTGGATACTTTTGTACGTCTTTGCCAAGTTTTTGTGGAGGTTTGGTGGATTTGTTTACTTTGAGAGTCTAAAACGGTCCTGAAGAAAGCAGCTTTTTAAAGGTAAACAAAATGCTAGCTTATCAGCTAAACCCATTTGAGACCTACACATTTCTTCTTCTGAGACACTGGAGAGGCACCAAGAGCCCCCACAGCACAGTGGAGGCGTCACAAGAAGATGTACAGGAAACAAGTAAGGGACAAACGAGGAGATGGTGAAAGACTGTTGTGGAGCGGAGGGAGCTGCAGGAGGAAGAGGAAGGAGGAGGAGCTGACCAGTACAGGACACCACGCTCTGAAACAGGGACAAACCCAGGACCGTTTCAGAGGATCAGAGGAGACAGCCAGCCAGGTTTCTTCTGAGTGCTACAGTTCCCCCGACCTCCAAGGTCATGCGGGTCAGATTAACCCACAGTGGCAGCGTGGCTCAGCCGCAGCAGCTCAGGACTAACACCTGAACACTATTTTGTTGTACGCTTGTACAATGACAATAAAGCACTTACTTACTTACTTATTTAGTGAAATAAAAATAAGCACTTAATAAAGATTGACATCATCAAACTCTCGAACTTGAAGGCAATTTATAGCCTATTGGCTACTAGCCTACTGCTACTACAACAACAGCCATCTGCCTCGCGCCGGGTTTAAGCAGATGCAAATAAGGAAAGAGGGCCACCCCGCACTTTTTTTAACGTATGTGATAGTTCAGTTCAGGCCAGTGTTAGCTCAGTCCAGTCACATTATGTTCCAACTAGATAGATTGTGGGGGAATTGAATAACAATAGTCATACTGTATGTTCAATTCTGGAGTCACAGTCACACCCTACAAAATGTGCGGTATAAATAAAGTTGCCTTGCCTAGATTATATAAAAGTTTAAATTTTCCTAGATTTTTTTGTTTTGGATCTCAACAAGATCCAATCAAAAAAACGAGTGTGCCCCTTAAAGAGATATTGGGACTCTCTCCTACTTCCACAGGGCAAAAGGGTCAAATACATAACTTTTCACTAATTACTCCACCACTATTTTAACAAATGCTGAAATATGAATGTATTTAATATCAAACAAAGATACAGAGAAGGACAAAGTGTCTCAATGGCCCACATTGTAATAAAAAATTAATCAAGTCTCTTGTTATCTACAACTTTACACATTCTTTAAGTATCGATAAACAAGGTGCTAATAACTTCCTAAAACTGTTCTAAATTCTGTTGTAAAGTACCTACAGGCGTAGGTGATGTTTATTGCATGAGAAATAGTACAAGCGTCACAAATCTCAGCATCATTTTGCATCTTTGTGTCTGCGTCTAGAGAGCAATAAAGCGTATATAATCAAAATGTAATGAAAAAATGCCTGACAGGCTGTAGTCCACAAACAATGTTCAGACATTTTGTTTCAAACTCACCCTTGACCAAGTGTTGACTGTTGGAAGAACACAAGGCAGTGTGATGTAAACGAGGAAATGAATGTGACGCTGCCATCAGAGCAGCTCTCACAATGCTGCTTGTAATAAACCACATCTCAGTCGACCTCTTTTCTTTTTATAAGCAACGTCCTCTCGCAAGTGGCGCATGTACATAGTGCCACAGCTGCGCCTCATGAAAGATAACCATAGTGCTTGAAACTTGTGCTGTCTTTGCGCCAGGCGCAAGATCTGGCCCAATGGAGGAAAAATGTATCGTCGCAAAATCTGTGGAATTTTATTTTATTTTTTACTAGTTTACGGAGCCCATGTGCTCCTGCACCGATGACAGCCCCTTTCTTCCTCTCTGAAAAATTAGGTTTGAGATTTGATTGGATTTAAGAAAGTCTGGATTTGAGTTTTTTTTTTTATCAGACCCACTTTTATTCTCATGATTTTAACACCGTGTGAGTTGTGTGGTCCTCTGTGTCTTTTATTTTGTTTTAGTATCTATTTTTTTTACTGTGTTTAGTATCTATTTTTTACTGTGTTTATTGGCTTCTAATGTTTTATTGTTATTATTGACGTATTCTTTTATATGGAGAGAAGATGGAGACTCGTTCCATTATAATCAAAATCATTGTTTTATTCCCTAACATTACAAACTAAAACAAAAGTTTATGCAGAGCGCTACATGTCAGCCAGCGAGGAGGGAGAAGAAGAGGCCGCACCTTTTGTGCGCAAGTAATTTATAGGAACAGGAAGTAGGCGTCTCCTTGTCGGGACTTCCTCTGCGCCATCTGAGTCCTCCTTCTAACACACTGCCCCCAGTGGATTCCAAGAGTAAAGACAACAATAAAATGGGGAACCTTAAAGAGTACCTAAACGTGCCAAAGCCTTTCCCCACCCACAAACAAAAGTCAAAAATTGCCACGAAAGAGGCGGTCTCTGAAGTTTGGGGTGACATGTGGGGGGTGAGTGTGTGGGCCTTTGCATTGGCGCAATCACAGCAGACAGATTACATGGGAGGGACTTGGTTATATACCACAGGTACAGGGGCAGGATAATGGGCAGCACCTGATGATGATGTGTGGAGCTGGTGCGGCTTATGACGTTCTGTGGAGGCCCTGGACACTCTCCAGCCAATCAGGAAATTCTAATTTAGTAGCAGAGTTTACCCTTAAGGGGGCGCAACCCATTCGTTTTCAGGCCAAAGTTAGGATTTGACACATGTTTGCGCTATAATGTCAGAATAATGTAAGGGACCAGTAGACAACACTATGAGACGCACATTGAGACAGTTTATCAGTTAAAAAAAACTTGATTTGGTGTTTAGTTGCTCTTTAAAGCAGAGATTATACATCACAGTTTCATATATAATCATTAAAGCCTAGTATGACAAAACATATATAGAAATATTTCCACATTATTAATTTTTTATTTTATTTTCTCATGCAGCACTTTTGAAACTCTTGTTTATGAAAAGTGCAATAGCGGATTCCTCTTGCAGCTGTAGGTCAGCCTCTTCACTGTTTATAGTGAAGAGGCTGTTTTCTTTCTATCCTCCACCTGCGTTTTAGAATTCACCAAATTTTCACTGGAATTTTGTGCGTTTAAACTTGCAGTCACTTTTTCGTCTTCCTGTTTCTTTTTCTTTTGATCTTCATCCATCCATGTATCATTCTCTGGGAGATTGAGCAGCTGTGTGAGCCTCACTGCCTCACTGGTCATTGTGTCCACTGGATCCCTCCACATCAGCTGCCCCAAAGCTACTGTTGGACATTGCAGTTCAGGTGAAGGTTCAGTGAGCTGTAAGATCAAAGAGTTGAGCTGGGCCAAACCTGTCTCTACTTCATCATTAGGTAAAGAAAGCAGTGCCTGCTGCAATGCACTGAGAGACAAATCCCAAGCACTTTCTGGTTTGACATTGTGCCATAGTTTTTTTAGCCCCTCAACTGGATGGTTTATATAACACAGCTTGGGGTTTTTATGTAGAAATTCCTCCTCTTCAGTGAGCTCTGCAGGAGAGCTGGGTCTTTCAGGTGTGTGGATTCCGTTCACCATGTCATACACTATTGACTGGCTTACTATTATACCATTCTCATGCGTTACTAACTTCTCACATTTTTCCCTTATTCTCTGCCGATTTGCTGCATTTCTATCCTGATACAGGACCACACCCGTCAAAGTGACCTGTGTGGGGCCTTGCGGTAGGACGGGGTGAGTATTCATTTGCCAGCGCTCTGTTTTCACTCCATGCTTGTGCGACTTGAAACTAGCTCTTAATACGTGGCTCTCACCAGGAAGCATCACCCCAGAGGAGGATGTAAAGTAGAAAGAGTTTTGTGTCATTGTGCTTGGCAACAGGTTTGGGAAGCTGTGAGGCAGAGGAAGTCGCTTCCAGCTGTAGAAGATAGGGGTGCTTCCTATGTTGCGTAACTCAAAGCAGGACATCCTTGGTTCTCCAGGTGGGGACTCAAACAAAATATTGACATTGATCCCAACCTGGCCCTGATCAGCACGATACTCGGATATTAATGGCTGACATACTTTGGAGTTTTCAGTCCCGTTAGCATGTCTAGAGATTCTTAAGGCTGGAATAGGCGGGTTCTTTGAGTCAGGCTCCACATCAATACTTTTTGGTATCTCTTTAGTATCTTTAGTGTCTTCATGTCGGTCCATGGGCTCCTCCTCTTTTTTTGTATTCTCCAATGATGCATCGCTACATGTTTCAGAGCAAATTGGAGGATAGATAGAGGAGCCAATTACTTCCAGTTTATCGATGTCTGGTGTGCTGAAGTCAAGCTCTTGTACAGCTTCACCGAGCATCTGGCATTGTTGCTTCAAATAAAGGCTCTGATCCCAAGTGAGATATGCATCATTCACTGTATGTTCCTTCTTCAGTCCTGATTCTTGACGTATGCTGCTTGGTAAGCCAACGTGTGTCATAGGTTCCCTGACACCAAAATCTGCCTTAGTCAGTGTAGTTGCAAGGCCACTCATTTCATTTCCAAAATGCTCGGGAACCCTCCAGAATCCATTTCCCACATGGAGACCGTATCCAGAGTTAACAAGTGGAAAGGCTTGGTTTAGCGTCTCCTTTTTTTTGCTTTTTTGCTTAGTTACTCTGAATCGATTGTCGTCATTCATCTGTAGGTGTTCAGCCGGCCTGTGCACTAAACCTGACAAATGGTCTTGCTGACTTCTACGTAGCTTCATATGTCTATTCCAATTATCCAAAGCATTGGTCTGGCCGCACATGGTCAAACTGGAGTCTTTTGAGAACTACCGTCTTTTTTTCTGTCATCATTGCCAACAGGAAGAATATGTTTACCATTAACACTAGTTGAGCTGCTTTTGGAGATGGCAAGACTGGTCTTATCAGTCTCCACTAGTGATGTTGTATTCTCCTCTAAGGCAGGTTTGACCATAATGACTCGGTGCAGTGATGGCTTAGAGGGTAAGCTGGCACATGTCACTGGTGGGACCTTGTAGGCCTCTGGCTTTTTGGAAGGTAGAGTGTTCAAAGTACGTTGTGAGGGTTGGTTTTCTAGCTCTAGCGGAGAGACTTTGTCATTTTTCTGAAAGGGCATGAAATCCCTCCATGGACTCTTGCATGGGTAATGGCCAGTGATGAATGGATGTTTCTTGATTTCTTCTGGTGTTATCCTGTCTTCTGGATTAATTTGTAGCATTTCCTTCAAGAGATCAACACACTGTTCTCGTTCAGCAAGGTCAAGTCTTTTGAACGGCCTTAGGTTCATTGTCTTCAAGTCGTCCAGTGATGTAAGACGTTCATCTAGAGCTATCACTTCAACAGGATCCATCGCTTCAACAGGAGACCACTTGTTGTTACATTTTTTGTAAAATTTACTTGTATACAATCCCTTATCAAGAAGTTCATCTGATGGTTGGCCTATTATTTGATGTATATCTTTAAATGCTTTGTATTCTGACTGTGTACTAAACAGAGGATTTCCGAGCATCATGTAGGCTACCACACACCCCAGAGACCAGACATCAGTGGCCTGTGTGAATGGGAGACCTAACATTATTTCTGGAGACATGAAGCCAATAGTTCCCAGAGTGCTGCCCTGTTTAGCGTCACTAGTAGATAAGGCACTTCCAAAGTCAATCAACTTGATTGGAAATGGCTTGTGTTTTGGTTTGTCAGTCATTATATGGCTTGGTTTTATATCAGCATGAATGATCCCCGCTCTTCTCAAAGCACTCAAGGCTGAACCCATCTGTTTGACGACGTCCCTGATGAAAGTGATTGGCATACAGCATGACTGCTGAATGTATTTCTCTAGATTTACGCCCAGTTTCTCAAACACCAATATTTCACTGTCACCATGAATAATCTCTCCAAGACACTTGACAATGTTGCTTTTATCATTCAGGTGCCTTAGTATGCCAGCCTCTCCACTGTTATTGTGGTCCATGTGTGGGATCTTAATGGCCACACTTTCTTTTTGTTTCCCCGTAACACATTCATAAACAACTCCAGATCTCCCAGTGTTTAAAACTGTACAAACCTTGTATCCACGAGCCTCTAGCTCGTTGAGAAGTAGTTTACTCTTCATTTTGCTTGAGTATGGCATAGTAAGACGAAAATGTCTAACGATATAGCTTCGCAAATGGCTCTCAAATAATCTGTGACTGTCGACTTTGACTCTCAAGTTACATGTGATGTCCTAGTGATGTGCCACATAAAAGTAAACATTCTGTTTCCATGGTATTATAGAATAGAATAGAATAAAAGGTTGAGAATATTCCCGTGACATCACAACATTCTAAAGAGCCCATAGTTTAATATAGAGTTCGGGAAAATCCACTGTTGCCATGGAGATCCGCCATGTTTATAACTGTTAGCTGCTGAGTCACTACTGGTAAATAAATCTTACACACTGTGGAGTCAAAGTGTTTTAAAGGGACTATACATAAGTTTAACCACAAAGAAATGTATACAAATTTAAAATTTCTTCCTCATACATACTCCAGCAATGCTCTGGTGAGTAGAATGAGCCATGGCCTTTTCACCGCGATTGCGTCTACATGCCTGTAAAGTCACTTAAATAGTTTATGCTCGGGTCGAACAAGCAAACAGCGTAATGTGTAATGCGCGTTCACGCTCAGCTGTAGTGTTAGCTGTAGTGTTAGCTGTAGTGTTAGCGTTAGCTGTAGCGTTAGCTGTATCTCCTCTATACTGACGCTGCAGCGTGAGTGGTAACTTCGGAGGGATGGATTTAGCGGAGAATAAGAGGAGACCGGCTTTAAGCACCATCGAAACTCCAGCCCAGACCCCAAATAACAAAAAGAAACGAAGAGTTTATTCGAGTGTGACAAAAAAGGCGAAAGTCTGATCAGCGTAGGCAAAGAACCAGAGTAAACATCGGAAAATGTTGAGAGAATCTCTCAAAAGACCCGCAGCTTATTTTTGCTTGAAAGGTAAGAAATTATTACTAAATACGTGGGGGAAAAGTGTTGATGCTTTTAAAACAACGGTGTCCGACTGTCCGTGCATGTTGTACAAACTTCACTGAAACAAGCCATAAAATAATCATATTTGGAAGTTACCAAAATAGTTGATCTAATAGTTTTATACCTACAGAGAAGTTGTGTAGTATTAGTAGCAGACTAGTAGTGTCAGTAATAACAGTAATTGTGCTGTACCTACAAAACATTTGAGTAGTAACAGTGGTAATGGTGCTGTATTTACAATGGCAAAAATAATGCTGCTAATGTTAGCTTATCTTGGCCGCAAAATAAGCATGACTGTTCACGGATTTATAAGTAGTGAAACGACTACAAGGCAAGGCAAGGCAAGGCAAGTTTATTTGTAGAGCACAATTCATACACAAGGCAATTCAAAGTGCTTCACAGTTGCAGAAAGAGAAATTACAAGAAAACAGATAAAATCAATCAATAAAACATCAACATAAAGTTAATCAATGACAGTAAAAGGCAAGAGTGCAGATAAAATACTTTCAGTTTTCATATGCACGGGTAAAAAGAGCTGTTTTCAGCCTGGATTTGAACATTGTCAGAGTTGAGGCCTGTCTCACATCCTCATGAAGACTGTTCCAGATTTTAGCTGCATGAAACTGAAACGCAGCCTCACCGTGTTTATTATTGACTCTGGGAACCACCAGGAGACCCCTCCCTGAAGTTCTCAGGGCCCGAGATGGTTCATACGGCTCTAACATGTCAGAGATGTACTTTGGTGCTAAACCATGAAAAGACTTGTACACAAGCAGAGCTGTTTTAAATTCTATTCTCTGAGTGACAGGAAGCCAGTGCAGAGACCGGAGCACTGGACTAATGTGGTCGTATTTCCTTGTTCTTGTCAGGACTCGAGCAGCAGCGTTCTGGATGTTCTGCAGCTGTCTAACAGCTCGTTTAGAAAGGCCAGTGAGCAGGCCGTTACAGTAGTCTAACCTGCTGGAGACAAATGCATGGATGAGTCTCTCTAAGTCTGGTTTTGACACTATTCCTCTGATCTTACCAATGTTCTTCAGATGGTAAAAAGCTGATGATGTTATTGCTTTGATGTGGCTGTTTAAGTTCAGGTCTGAGTCCATGATTACTCCTAGATTTCTAACCTGATTTTTTGGTTTCAGAGCGAAACCAAAAAATGGACATGTGCCGTTTAATATAGTTTACGAGTTAGCTACGCTAACTTTGGGCCCAGGGAATTGAAGAGACGATTTTGGCTTTTCCTAGTAGCATTTCTACCGGTAGAATTATTTTATTATTTCAATTAGGCCCGCGTTTATGCATACAAAGTATACGAGTATTTATTTTTTTCCTCCTTCAAACGTCAATTATCCGTTTATATGTATTACTTGGCTTCTTCACTCGATTCACTTTGCTGCATTTGCTCAAGTATTTTTTCTTGGAAAACAAACTGATTTGGTCTAAATATCTTACAAAACAGTAACGTTTCTTACCTCAGTTTCAGTCTCAAGTCATGCCTGCAAATCTGTAAATTGACCAGGACGGGACTGTTATTTCTGGTGCTTGTAAAGCCTGAGCGCCTCATGCACGAGCTTATCATCGAGGCTGCAGTTACGCGTTTGGCCTGAGGGGGCAATTGCGAGCACAAAACTGCCAAACTCCACAGAGCCCCTTTAATGTGAACCATAACTCCAGTATTTAATCTTTTAAAATCTCCATTAGTTTATTATTGCTGCAAATCCCAAAATGCTTAGCGATAACATCACAGGCGCCACCATAAATTGTGCCCGCCCCTTTTTTCCTATCAGTTAACATAGGACTGGAGAAGTCCAGAGAAAATCAGTTACTACATGAAAACAAAGCCGATTTTAGACTTGTTGGTGCTAATGAACATTGGACATTTTACACAAATCAATCTACTAAACATCAGAGTTTAGCGCTGAACATAATCCCTCGTTCTCCGTTTCAATGAACAAGCTTCAGGCTCTACCGAAAGTGTCAATGCAACGGAAGTGTTAGTTTTTTGCAAATTTCCCAGGAAATTCCAGGACCAATTCACATGAACAAAAACTGTTTCAAAGTCGTCTCTTCCAGAACATATGAACTGTGGTGTAATTATTTCCTCATAAAGGTGTTCAAAAGTGGTGAAAAATTCCAAAATAGGTGCGTGATGTTAGCCAGTAGGAAAGACTTTCAGCCATAAAAATAATATGTAAGGTTTGTGAATCCAAGCACTGAAATAATGATCAGGAACAACATTTGGACATTTTCTTTCAAAAACTGTTTTCAAAATAGATGAGAAAAGTAAAACAATAAAAATAAACAAAATCCATATATCAAAAGCGCTACTGAATAATAAAGTGTGGCAGCCAGAAGCGGCTGGCTAACTCAAGTGGTAAGGAGACCCTGGTTCGAATCCCCGTTGGGGCAAATGAGCAGCCAGTGTGGGTCCTTAGGCAAGACCCTTCACGCTAATGCCTACCTCATACAATGATGAGAGACAATGAAATTGATGAGAGAAAATGAAATGAATGACATGCCGGCTCAGACGCCGCCCGGCCAAACAAGGTCTGCGTCAGGTGCTGGGAACCAGAGCACCTTGGGCTGATCATTTATAAGACACCAGAATGCAGGACATAAGGTGTCTTTTTTTTTTTAACCCTGACCCCCTCCAAAAACCCATTGCTATACGTGCTAACGCTAGCTTCTAGTGCCGTTTTTTCACTACAGGACAAATTGCTGAGTAAAAACATCCATCTGAACTGATTTTGACTTGACTTTAGAGTGTGCTCAACATGTTCTTCATCCGCCAGAAAACATCTAAAAAGAGTCAAAAATTACTCTGGAGATTCTTGGCTTTCAAATGAGTACTAGTGTATATGTTAATTTGTAGAAACTTGTACGTGTGTCTTCATCAGCAGCTAAACTTATGCTACAGAGGTAAAGAGATTGTTATTTGCTGACAACACACTTAGTGATATTCTGTAAGTTTAAATGTATTACACATTTAATTATGTGAATAATGATGCGCTTGGACCTGACATTTGATATAATGTACAGTAAGGAATATTTTTTTCTAAAGTCCCTCCCTTTGCTGATCTCAGCAATTAATCAGAATCCCCTGTGCCACAACTTTTAAGTAATGAGACGAGCTTTCTTGTGAACCGGCCTGTCAGTCACGTGTACAGGAAATGAGGAGGGGCTTACAGGTCCGATCAGGAGTGGAAGGAGCTTGGTTGTTTAGCCAACTTTCATATTTGATTTTCTCTCCTTTCTCTCCTCATGTTGCAATCTTACCGACTTTCCCTTTAATATGCTTTTTACTTTAATTCTACAGAAGGAACTTTGACCCAATTCTGCAATGTCGCGTGGGCAACCACAGTCAGGAGCAGCGTAGCGCCAGTCGAGACTCTCTCTTAACGGGTCAGGTTCATATCCATGAGTACCAATCTAGTATTAAAACTATAGTGAAATAAAAATAAGCACTTAATAAAGATTGACGTTGTGTACTTTCATTCTGGAGATAACTTTCTGAGATCACGACATCATCAAACTCTCGAACTTGAAGGCAACTTCAAGTAGCCTACTGCTACTACAACAACAGCCATTTGCAACGCTTCTATTTTTACCTACAGCCAAACACATGCCAGATATTAGTCTTCCAGAGTCTCATCTTGTCCACTGCAAGCCCACGTAAGGTTACTCATGACAAAAATGTATCGTTTGTGACCAAAAATAGCAGCTCTCTTTGTATTAAATACTGGTGAAAAAATAAAGAAAAATGACCACTAACATGTTCTTTGCAATGTGACTTTAAAATATCACTTCATCTCATGGCGGGCACGGCTCTCTCTCAGGAATAAACAATGTATTTCCCCGTACTACACAGCACTGCCGCTTTCAAAAACAGTCGGCCTCCTCTGGTCTCATTTGCTGTTGGGGTCAGGTGCATTCCGCGGTTGTTCTCGGAGTCATCAGTTTCGTTGCCCTGGTGAGATCGCAGCTGCAGTCTCCAGGCACGCGCGCCATATGCTGCCACCCGCAAATAAACCCAAAGTCATCTGACAGGGAGAAGCGGGCCGCGAGCGTTAGCTGTGTGTCCGCCTGCTGCCGACTGCTGAATCATCACAACACGTGGCATGGCATCTTCTCCGCTCTAGAAACAGCCTGTTATCTGGCCACAATGCGCTCATGGGGATTTTAGGATGTGGAGGAAAGTCTTTTTGGGCTATATTGTGGCATATGTCTCTTTGCCGTAGAATAGAAACTGTGACCTATTTTTTATTGGGGAAAAGACTGGATCCTAATGGCTGAATACCAAACTACACATTACATCACAACATTTATATTCCTCCAGGGTGGGGCCTCTCTCCAACTCTGTTTACATTGTGTGATTCTCATTGAAGACATTAAACTATGAATGAACACATGGGATTATGTAGGGAACAAAAAAGGTGAAATAACTTGAAAATATAATAATAATAATAATAATAATAATAATAATAATAACGCATTGATTTTATACAGCGCTTTTCTGGACATTCAAAGACACTTTACATTGCATTATTCAGTCACTCCATACTTGGTGGTGGTAAGCAACTATTGTAGCCACAGCTGCCCTGCGGTAGACTGACGGGAGTGAAACTACCAATCTGTGCCATCGGCTCCTCTGACCACGATCAACGACTAACTCACACTTTAGAGCAGGGGTTCCCACACTCTTTTGGCCGGGACCCCAAAAATTGACACGTAAACAACTCGGGAACCCCCCTTGTATAAAGTTATCGCCTCTTACGCTACTTTAGGGAAGAAAAACATTTTAAAATCAAGTTAACATGTATTTAAATAGTTTATTTTGATTATATACATGGATTTCACGAATGATATGCCTTGTCCGACAGAACAGTGATCGAATCCGAACTGATATTTGTGTCCGAGTCCGACCGAGTCCGACACATTTATAATCACAATATTTTCATAAGCCTACTAATGACACAGTAGAATATTGTTTGTGTGGAAAGTCCGATTTTATCAATCAACTGAATAAAGGCATTCGGAACGTTCTTCTCTGCTGGGCGACTGTGTTTTTTTTTGCATGCAAATACTGCTTGGCGGTCCCTTAGTCTTATCGCGCTGATGTGTCCGAATCCAACCTGAGACTGTACAAAAGTTCTAAATATTTGTCCGAGCCTGTCGGGTTCCGACGGGTCCCGTTGGACTTTGGTCGGGTTTCCACACTCTGACTCACACACTACATTCACCCAGGCTTCCTGGAGTTCCCAAATGGTCTCCCATCCAAGTACCGACCCTGCTTAGCGCCCGAGATCTGATGGGATCGGCATGGCAAAGGCATACCGCCTTTGGCCCAAAATATGTTCTGTATTCTAATTTCTTCAGACTTGCCACCCTTTATTTTTGGCATTTTCTCAATGAGTTTCATAAGGTCGTCCCTAAAATGGTTTCCAACTCTCCTGTGCAGTGAAAACCATTTCTGATGACTTGTACATTGCGAAGCTCATTGAGAAAATGTCAAAAGTGCACAAAGCTATAATCAAAGCAAATGAATGAAAGCTATACAAGAATTTATTTCAACTTTCTTTTATTCGTAATTGAATGTCTTCAGTGAGAATCTACAGTGTAAAGGGTCTTGAAATAAAAGAGGAACCAAGACGTGAAAAAAAAGCATGTCCAAACTTTGCACCAGCTAGTGATGTGTTTCAGAGAGAGTTTGCCTCTCTTAAGACTCCTAAAGCCTCGAAAGTCTAACATAAACACAAATTTGACCATTTAAAGGCAGACAGAATCAATAATGCTTCTGTTGTAAATCGTATGTATCCCAAAGCATCCACTGCGCTCTCGCTCAACTGAGCAGTAAACCCCATTAAACATGGTGAACACACGCTGACAGGCCTGACATGGATATTACACGTTACTTATTGGTGCTTTCATTATATTGTGCAGCTGATAACCGATAATGAGGACTTTTCTCTACCCCCCCTGTTGGAAGAGCATTCCACATCATTCATTTGGACTCACAACAGCCGTTTTGCTGAATTATTTATGGCCAATAGATAAAATGATGCCAATTAAAACCAATCTCTCCAGTGACCTCCTGATCCAAATGAATGATTTAACAGGCCTGACAACAGATACGCTTATGTAGGAATCCGGGCCTCAACCACACAGTTGAAAGTAAGGTAATGTAAGGGATAGTGTTTAGTCATGATTGGGTCTATGCGGTTAGGGGCATTTTGGTTTGTATTTCTACTGCACTGCAGGGCTGGGCGATATGACGATATTAGACCGTCTTACGATCTCCAGTGCTGACGATCTGTCATTTTTGTGGGATCGTTTTATCACGGTTTTATGCACTTCTGCACAATTGACTCTTTTCACGGTCAGTGAAGTAAACCCAAGCCGCTAACTTTCTGCTACGCAATGTCAGACGCTAATGCGAGCGTTTGGCAGCGAGCCGCTCCTCTACAGGGCGCATACACGACCAGGCTCCTCAATCTAGTGCTTTTAAACCCAGTGTTCTGTCTCTATTTCAGCTGTATTTATGTCAGTGTCTTTCCCCCGTAACGCCGCTGCTTTGCGTAGATCGCAGCGTGTGTTTATTTATTTACCTGCAGACACATGTGCGGAGAAGTGAGCGTGTCCTTCGTCCTTACAGTTCTGTCAGGCGCCGCATCTTCTCATTTGTTTAATTTAAATCCTGGACCGCGTTCACAAATGCGCTGTTTATCCATGTCTTTGAAAATATAAAAGTTCCCCAAAAACACCGTCAGTCTGAGTTCATTATTGTAAATTTACCTAACAGTGACAAACTTCTTCCTGTTTGAGGTTTACACAATAAAAGTCACTGCATGTTATTGCTTTAGTAAGACTCTTATTGTGAAAGGGTCAGACAGCGACAGAGCGATGTTTACAGCAGCTCGACGTCATGAGAGAGACGTCTCAGAAAAAATGCTAAACAGCAACAGACACTAACAACAAGCCTTTACCAAACTTACTCTTTAACTTACTTCTACTTAATTTTATTATCTGGAGTTTTATTGTGTTTTTCATTTATACAGGGAGTTTGCTTTAGGTCCAAGTCTATTATTGCTGTGTTGATTATCACAAAGATGATTAAATTAGTGTCGTATTTTTCTTCTTCAGTGTGTAATTTAAGTAATTTTGTCATTATAAAAAAATCGTGATAAAACCGAAACCGTAAGTTTAGAATTAAAAAATCGTGATATTCTATTTTTGTCATATCGCCCACCCCTACTGCACGGTGAGGAGTAGTGATACTGCCTCAACAAATGCGGCAGACAGTTTTGTAAAGACAACATTTCAAGTAAGATTGCACTACAGGTGAAACTTAGAATTAGAAAATTAGAATATCGTGAAAAAGTTCATTTGTTTCTGTAATTCAACTTAAAATGTGAAACTAATATATGATATAGACTCATGGCATGCAAAGTGACATATGTCAAGCCTTTGCATTGTCATGTCCAGGATCCGTCTGTGTGTGGTGGCTCTTGATGCACTGACTCCAGCCTCAGTCCACTCCTTGTGAAGGTCCCCCACACTTTTGAATGGCCTTTTTCCTGACAATCCTCTCCAGACTGCGCTCATCCTGAGATCTTTCTGAGATGTTTTATTTGGGGTTTTTTTACAAGCTGTAAGCCATAATTTTCAAAATTACAACAAACAAAGGCTCGACATTACGTCACTTTGCAATGCCATGAGTCTGTATCATATATTAGTTTCACATTTTAAGTTGAATTACAGAAATAAAGGAACTTTTTCACGATATTCTAATTTTCCGAGTTCCACCTGTAATTGATGGATTCGGCATCTCTGGATTCGTCCATATATGGTCATGTTTGAAGCGGTTGATGGGGAAAACAAAGAGGAGACAAATCTATACTTTCTATTATTACTCCAGGCAAGGCAAGTTTATTTGTAGAACACAATTCATACACAAGGCAATTTAAAGTGCTTCACAGTTGCATAAAATTACAACCGGTAATACTCTTTCCAAATTGGATGCTACCACAAAGTGAACCATTTCTACCCCCTCTATACAGTGTACGTCTTATAAACCCCGCCAGTTAGTGCTTTGCTTCTGCTCGCGCTCAGACGTCCGTCACCAGACTGCATCAACAACAGTGTTCCATGTCAGTAACTGTACCGGCTCTTGGGACCACCCGGGCGTATACACTTTCGGGAACATTTTCCACCTCTCTCTCCACAAAGGGGAACGCCCTCTAAAAATGATACTTTCACTGACCCTGACCTTGAATGCGAAATGCGCTTTTTGGTTTCTCCTTCCACCTCGCCTCGGTCTCGCCAGCGCGCTCTGGCCTAAACCGGTTAATTGTTTCAGGGATGGGGATGATTAGTTCCATTTCTGCCATAATCATAAAAATAGCACTTGTCTTGGCCGCCGCGTGACGTGGCCTGCACAGGCAAATTACAGACTGTCTCCCCCCCACCCTCCACTCTCTTTCTCACTCTCGCTTCAGTATAAAAATTGAAACTGACAAAGGCTCAAAGAACATAATCGGACAAGAGGGAGCGCAGTCGTGGCCACTTTTCGAACCACTTCATTAAGGCTATTGTGGCGGCGGGATCGGCTCATTTAAGATATCCCCGTCCTGATCTGGGGGTTACCATAACAACCGGCTTGCCCCATTAGCACCACTATCCCATAATTGTCATCGTAATTCTTCAAACAGAATTATGGAGTGTCATTATCATTAGGTTATTCACTGGTCTGGGTCGATGAGAAGTAATGGAGAAAGCAGCTGATTGTGGCGAATTTCCCGGTTTCTTTTACAGCATAGCTCAGCATTTAAAGAGCCTATGACAAGTTTTAATGCTTTTGACAATCTGACTTATTTAGGTAGATAACATCTGTTGTACATAATAATTGTCATTTCATGTCAGTGAAGCAGCAATTTTAAACCTCTAACCGAGCGCATTGTCCTCCGGTTCAGCGTTACCCAAATCTTAAAGCCTCTGGACTGGAGTCTTTAGGCCAGTGCACCGCCTCATTTGAAAGACCTACAAAACTGATCTAAACGGATCCTTGCAGTCAAGTGGTTGCCATGTTGTTGTCGCATTTTTAAAGGGGGGGTATGTAAAATCGACTTTTTCAAGCTTTATATCATGTTATTATGTCATTCCCTCATTAAACACATGCCTGGAGTGTTGCCTTGGCTCATTCACATATTTTTGAGTAATCAGTACAAACTTAGACGGCAGCCATTTTAGGTGTAGCTATGCCTCAGTCCTCCTAGGGACGCCCCCACCTCCTGGAGAAGCCTCTGGACCTTTTGTCACCAGCCAAGCCACCAACCACTGCTCCTCAGTAGGGATGTCAAGATTAACCGGTTTTACGATTACCACGATTATAAAAGGATTCGGCTTCAGTGTGCTGAAGGGGGCGTGTCGGAAAGCTTCTTAAAGAGACAGAGGCCTATTTCAAGACTTTCAGTACAGCCATTTTGAGAGAGCAATTTTATTCAAGGCAGTTATTTTAATTTACTGCATATACAGACCAACAGAAGGTTACGTCATCATTGTAGTATGCTATAGACTGGTGCTATGTGATTGAAAAAAGCATAATACCCCCTCTTTAAGGCTTTTTTTGTGTGGCTTTTTGCATTTTTGTTACGTTTTCGTCACATTATTTTTTACCTTTTTGTCGCATTTTTGTGTAAGTCACATGACATCACTTTGGGGAGCTGTTCTGTTTGCTCTTTTGCAGTCACATTTTCATTGCTTTTTTTTGTTGGTCTTTTGTGGCTGTTTTTGTTGCGTCCGTTTTCATCTTCATTTTCGTCTCATTTTTGTCGCTATTTAGACACTTTTTTCAAAAAGTTTTGAAATTTGGGTAATAACAAACTGTAGGTAGAAAGTGTGCTCAGTCCAGGTGGGGGTTAAGAGATTAATGAAGTGAGGTGGGGTGTTAAAGAAGAAGTAAATAAGTTGTTTGCCTTAATAAATCCTTTCCGTAGTCCCTCTGGGGGTAATACAGGTGTTAATAGGTTGATTGAGGGGTCTTTCATCTCCCCCTGGTGTCTCTGGCCAGAAAACCACCCTTGCAACTTCCCTGTCTCCGGGTCGGAGGTGCAATACACAATAACGGAATCACAAAGAAGAAGCTAACAGGCTAACTGGCAATGTTAACTGTGAGCTAGCGACACTTTAGCAGTATTTACAGCCAAGTTTGAGCGAAAAAAATATCTCTATTGTGTAATTGGGTGAACAATATCCCTCTCTCCCTTTGCCTTTTTTGTCAGCGTAGTATTTACTCTCACGGACAATTAATGAGTAAAAAACTGCAACATGCCACGACACTTGCAGTGGCGCTTATGGCCTCTAGGGGCATGAGTTACTTAGTACTGCTTTAAGATTCTTTATCACATCAAAATGTATTCTTATAGCGTTTTGTTATTTATTTATTTCTCTTTCGCTTTTTTCTTTCTTTTTCTTTTTTTTATAAATCCAGTTGACTGAGGAAAAACAAAACAAAAGGCAACCAACCGTCTCCCCTAATTTGCCTTGACTTTTAGCCAAAACTGGTTTAGCGGTAACCTATTCCTAACACAAAACATACTTTTGTATTGTTACGGCTTTACTTGAATATATCATAGCAATTTGACACCAGCCGTAACCTAGTGTCCCTTCTCGGTCTGTAAAGTAAAAGCTACACATAATTAGCCGCTAATAAAATCAGGGCATGTATCTTGGTTGTACTTTTTCTCTCTGAGGAGGTGAGGTTTGTTGTGCACCACTGGCTGCCTCTGGATTTTTAATGATTATTCCCCGGTGCTACTCTGTGCTTCCCTCTGATCTTTTCTCCCCTCTAAGTATCACTGATGCAATTAATGACAGCGGCTAAATATAGCGCACACGTGCCTTATGATGATGGTGAAAGTCCATAAAGAGCATATATGAGGGTGGTTATACTCGTGCGTAATGGAGGATGTGGAAACGCTATAAAATACACTGCACATTGTGGGTGATAGCTCTGGTAATAACTTTAATATCAGTAGATTTATCACTTGAATTGGTTGCGATCGAAGCTGAAGTCACGCGGGTTGTAATAAAACGGGGAGAGAGCGAGAATGAAATAGACAGATGGGAAATGAAGTAGAGTTGTTTTTTGGAGGGATGACGAGGCTTCGAATGGCTCTGTACTGACATCTTATGGCCATAGCTGCAAATTACAATTAAAAAGTGACAATTGGGCACGATTTTATTTCTGTGACCGCATTTATAGACTTAATGTGGCACAGACCTCATAATCCATAAACATAAATAAAATAAAAGCATAAGATTTGAATAACTAACTAGCATTTGTAGCATTAAAGCAGTACTAAGTAACTCATGCCCCAAGAACCCACAATGACAATGTGTGAAAGTCCATTAAGAGCATACGAGTGCACTGTAGGGTTAAATACTCGTGCGTAATGGAGGATGGTGGAAAAGATTGGGGGAAACGCTAAAAATATATTTCTGCACATTGTGGCTAATAGCTCTGGTATGGAAAATAAAGTAGAAGCACGTTTTTTGGTGGAACGACGAAGCTTTAAATGGCTCTTTACTGACATCTTATGGCCATAACTGCAAATTACACATACAAAAAATACAATTTGTCACGATTTTATTGTACTTACCAAATCTATACTTAATGTGGCACAGACCTCATAAGCCATACAATTTATATTAGCATAAGATTTGAATACGCATTTGTTTTCAAACTGTTCTTTAGATTATACATTTTAATTTGAGATGAATTTACTTGAGTTAGGCATAATAATTCAGTCCAATTTAGATGCTTTACAACCTTTATGGACCCACTTTAGGCCTGATTTGAACTTGAACATCATCACACCCAATAAGTAGATGTAAATAATTATAATTATATTGGCTTACACTTGCAATGCACTGTAGTCATTATTCATTCACACCATACTCAGTGGTGGTAAGATACTATTGTAGCCACACTACTCACTCACACAATACATTCATTCTGGCCTATTGTGCATGTTTTTAGTGGTAGAGGAAACCTGAGGAAACGCAGACATGGGAGAACATGCAAATTCTACAGAAAGGCCGCCTCCAGTCGGGGAGGGGGCGCATTCCGAATCCCAATGTTGTACATCATATTTGACCTAACAGTAGGTTTTGAGGGGAAATTTGAATGGAACTGACATACATTTCTGCATTTTACAATACTTTCACAGGAATTTGAGCTCTAATGTGCGTGAAATTCTTTCTCAAATCATATTGGGGGCCAGAAGTTTTATGCTAAAGGGACAGATTATGCCCCCTGGGCCTGACACAATCATCTAATGATCATCTAACTCTTGACAATTCTAAGATCCACTGTGTCTGCAACAATGTTCTATTATTACCTTACATATTCAATTTTAGTTTCAGTTCTGTATAATTTCACTCATTTATTCAAAAATATTATAACGCAAGTGTGCACAATTTGAAACATGAGTGCACACCTTTAGACAATGACAATTTTAAATGAATGTAAAACACATTCCATTGCATGCTTTGGTAGATTATTTCATGCCCAGCAGTAGAGGGCAGTCTTGCTTAAATTTTGCACACACGGGCAGCCTTCACTTCCTGTCAAACAAGAGCTCTATCTACCCTTTGTGACAGAGTAGGCTATTGTAGTGATATATGTTTACATTATTGAATAAAGTTGACAAAAAAAGACACATCTATATATAGACACTCATCGCAACAGACATAGGGGCCCTACATACCCCCTCCCCCCATAATTACAAGCATCCCCCCCCCCCCTTTTGTAATGAGTTGTGCGCAAGTGTCGGGGTGCGCCACTTTGAAGCAGCCTCTCCAATGAAGCAAAGGGCCGATCCGTGTTAAAAGTCAATCTTGAGTGCGCCGCTGATGATCCAAAAGTTGTCGCCCGCGATGGCCGCACGTACCTATATGTAACATTCATATCCTCTCAATTATGAATCACAGCCAGGAGAAGTCTTATGTTCCGCGCTGATGAATATTTCAAGTGCGGGCGAACACAGATCGGCCTATTGACAAAGGCAGAATACTAATGTCCCCCTCGCAAGTCTGATTAGAGGTTAAGCAGATTGCAAACTGCATAATTTAGCGCCATTGTTGCGTTTTTTCGGGTGCCTTTGTGAGCGGGTTGTGTAAGGATGGAGATATAGTACGTGTTATATAGGCGGTGCATGAAAATGAAGGGAAGCTAATGACGGCCAAAAACTTTCCAGAAGAGGAGATAAAAACTTTTATTCCGATGGCAAAATTGTTCATTGTGTTCACCGACAAAGACGTGCATTAGGCTATACGTGCGAGCAGAGGTTTCGAGATGTTTTCGGTAGCGGTTCTCAAGCTGTGGTTCTTGTGTACCATTACGAGCGTGTCAGTGTGGCACATCATTCCAAAGAGTCCAAATATACTGGCAGAAGTGGTATGGTAATGGTATCACGGTATTGGCGTGTTTCCTCTGGCAGGCCGAGTGCCCAGTGCCTGTAGTCTACCCTGTTGGGCGAGCTTCTACAATGCCCAGGCCAGGACTAATCCGGGCAGACAGGTATAAGTTTTGGGACCGAGCTATGGCTGTGGCCAAAATTTCATACCTCACAGCCGAAATTTAATACCTCACAACATCATACTGTACCGCTGTTGAAAAAGGGGATTTTGCCGATTACAGCATTTAGCCGCTGTTAGCACAACTTTAGCTGGTGTTAGCATAATATTAGCATGTTGCTTACCTTCATAGTTCGTCTTTTAGCTGCTTCTTTCCTCTAGTATATTTGCCTTGGCACCTCTGAATAATTCCACCAAAAGGCAGAATTTGTCCACATTGTTCTAATCGTGGCTCACAAAACACAATAACTAAAGGTGTATCCCAGCGTGCGCATCGGTGGGAGCGCCGCCCACAACAACCTCGATCCTTGTGTGTAGTGAAAACCCCAGCATACTGGTTCTCAACCTCTTTTCGTCTCGCGTTCCCTTTGGTTCGTTCATCATACTCCTAGCCTCAAGAATCTTGCCAATATTATTATAAAGTGACCAACTAAACTAAGATTATTCAGTATTTAATAGTGTGTTGTGTTCAGAATGAAGCTAAAATACTTTCAAAATCAAACCTTTTAACTAAAAACATATTAAAACTAATTTTCATTTGAAATGAACATACTTTTTTGAGTCTGAAATAATTCCAAGTACCGTACCCCCTGCTAAGTGCTCAAGTAGCTCACGTACCCTTTGGGGTAACTTAAACTTAAAGGTACATTATGGAGCTTTTTAATGCGAAAAAACAAATGTGATATTTGTGTGTAATTAACCTTTTTTGTGACGTAATAGCTGTGTGAGTGGTCAGCATGGCACCTTTATTTTCTATCATGGTGGCCTCTACAGCGCTCCAGAAGCAATTGTTTTGTGGGTTACATGAAACTCTCAGATTAATAGATCCTGGAGCATGATGGAAATGTTGGTTGTAACTATAGCTGTAGCACACATAGTAACATTAGCCAAAATAATGTGTAAACTGTGATTGTGTATACACCTATACTTAAATATTACTAGTGTACTGTATGTAGTGGACCTACATAGTTTTTAGTTATTTGGACTTTTGAAAATATTTCTATAGCATAATATTCTATTTGCATTTTCTACATGAAAGTCATTATTTTGTGCTTTCCTGACTTTTATAAAGGTTAGGGAACAGCGAGGTGGAACCTTTGTACGGGAGGCCTTTCCCTATGGGTTGTTTTTGTGGTGAACATCCTGTTTCCCGTCACACGCATCTGGAAATGAAAAAGTTCGTATGGTCCTTGCTCTCCCCTTTTATGTTGTTTTTCAGGTCGGTACACGGTAAAAGCACACCACATATTACTCTGTGAGGTCTTTACATGTGATTTTAAACAGTGTCGATGTTTCTGTGAACTTTCCTGCTCATATTTGTCAGTTTTGTCGTTAAAGGTTTAGGTTAGCGGTGACAATAGCTCCGTTTGGCAAGTCTCGTGGGGTTTAGCAATTGGAGTGAACTTTTATAAACTTATATGAGTTTTATTTTGTTTTTATAGGGAATTATATTCTCTGCACTTTTTTCCCCGCAATTCACATAAAGTAGATAAAAGCCTGAGATTGAGTCTTGTTAAAGTTCAAAGCAGAGAGAGATTTGCCCGTTAGTATGTTTATTCAAGAGGTAATTTGACAATGCCATGTTAATTGAACCGTTAGCCTGAGGTATATTTCCTTTCAAGATGCTATACTTTGAAAGACAAATAGAAACGTTTTGAGATTTCCATCATAGTGAATGGTAAAGCTGTTTGTACAGAAGTTTGACTAACATTGAAAGATGAGTATTTGTGAGAACCGTGCCTTTTCTTTGTGTTGCAGCCTTTTGTGCGGTATACAAACCATTCATGTCTTAATGTGCAGAGGTTGTTTACATTTGGAAATTTACATTTTGCCAACATTTAGCTGTTTCCCAAAGCCTAGGTACCTTGCCTTACCTTGGTGTTGAAAGCAGTGCCTCCAAACTCGCGTCCTTCCTGTTCAAGGCAAGTGTCCTGCCTTGGTCCAAAAAGAGCTGCTAATAGGCTCGTTCGAGATGAGCCAGACGTTCGCAGTTTTGACAGCCGATTGCAGACGCACGGTGCATGCCGGTTAGATTTCTGTCCGACTTGCTCCAGACAGGCTCTGATGTCACGGGCACATGGGGCACGGAAAGATCGTGAGACCCCAACGAGACCAGACCACTTGATCAGCCGCTGCATCTCTCTAAAGGCTACTGCACCGGCTCCATGGTCCCGTGCATGGACAGAAACGTGCTCTGACCCCCCCTCCTCTCTCCTCAGGGCAACACTTTAGATCTGAACAAATAAACTATGACTGAAACTATTAAAGTTATGTATCGCCCCCTAAAATAGAGCTCATGTTTGATGCTTTTACAGAACAAACTCATGATTTAAAAGGAAATATTTTATCTCACAAACGTTTTCTCTAATGAAGAATGATGTCACTGGAGTCAAGGAAACCGAGCAGGAGATAAATAAATACCCAGAGGTGATGAAACCTATCTGAAAATACAAAATAAAACTCAAAAGGGGACTATAAACTTTAGAAATAAACATTGCCTGATATCAATTTTAGTGGTACATTAGCCACATGCTAACCAAAGCCTCCAGCCTCCAGACAACTTGAACACTTGGGAGGTGAGTGAGGATGTAGATGCCTGACCACGCCCACTTCAGACCAAGGCATGGCAAGGTACCTAGGCTTTGGGAAACAGCCCTTGATACAACATGTGGTTTGAGTGCACGGAAATTAGGCCCTAATCCCTTTTACTTCTTACACATTCATTGAAATTATGAGACAAGAAACTACAAAAGCAAGACATGGCAGGTGGTCAAGGTTGAGATTTTTAGCTAATTTTCAAAAAAAGAAAGAAGACCAAACTTACCCTTTGCAATGTTTATTCTGACATGTCCGCTAGCCAGCAGGAGATTTTGCGGAAATAACTAACTCTTTCTGACGCATATTCATTCATATGTTTGGTATTTACACACTGTAAAATGTAAAATTTGTTTCAACTCAAAAAACTCATTCCAAGGGCTGCCAAGAAATGTTATGTGTAACCAATAACCATTTTACAATCTAGTCGATTTGAAATGTGAGATTCACCTCTTTCGTTCAATTGTATTCTTAGGTTGACATAACTGTTTCCAGTTGTCTGAAGTGAAAAACTTAGGTTGACACAACTGATTTAATTTGTGACAGACGTTTTTCACTTCAGACAACTGGAAACAGTTATGTCAATCCAAGAATACAATTGAACGAAAGAGGTGAATCTCAAATTTCAAATCGACCAGATTGTAAAATGGTTATTGGTTACACATAAAATTTCTTGGCAGCCCTTGGAATGAGTTTTTTGAGTTGAAACAAATTTTACATTTTACAGTGATGTACTGCGAAAAGCAAACAAGATGACACTGTAATCCAAATATGGTTATTCACTTTTTGGGAGTCAGCCATGGCCACAGCTACAGGTGCATGCGCAGACTTTAGGACCGTTTTCTCAAAAAGAGGTTTTCTTTACACTCATGCAACAACATCTCTACTTAAGTAGCTCCTGTGACTCCAAACTTTCCAGTCTTGTAGTTGACAATATTTAGAATTTTTTTCTTAAAATACCTAGCTTGATTTCATGAAGTGCACAAAACAAGGCAAAATCGCATTTGTTTTGTCCATCCATCCATCCATCCATTTTCTTCCGCTTTATCCGAGGCCGGGTCGCAGAGGCAGCAGTCTGAGCAGACATGCCCAGACTTCCCGATCCACGCACACCTCCTCCAGCTGTTCTGGGGGGACCCTGAGGCGACACCAGGCCAGCTCGGAGACATAGTCCCACCAGTGTGTCCTGGGTTTTCCACGAGGCCTCCTCCCAATAGGACATGCCTGGAACACCTCCTGATTGAGGCGACCAGAAGACATTGAAACAGATGCCTCAGCTTTTTTTAATCCAAAATCCCCTCTGAAAATAATCTTTAATATTTTGTTAATATTTCAACAAAATATAACCATGAATTTAAACCTGGCTCCATCCATTAATTAGATTTAGTCGCTGAAATATAGGACATTTCTATTACCCCACCCTCATTCACCTGCAGTTTCTTGCTTTAAGGTGTCAGTAAACTTTATCGTAGTGAACTAAGTCCTCTGTATTAGACCACATGATTTGAAGTTAATGAAGATGTAAGGTCTACTCTTCATTACCGTCAATGCTGCGTTTAACTGCTTTGGAAACCACTTTTTTTCCCCCACACAGCCCTCTCTGGTGCCACAGGCTTCTACCGGACTAAGGAAAGACCGTGGTGGAAGTGCAGGTGAGAGTGTCCAAACGCGGAGGAAATCAATATGATGTAAATTATTAAGAGCCGCAGAATGCGCCTGACCCCTCCTGTCTGCGCGGGCCCCGCCGTAGCTCTGAAGGCTTGGCAGGTGGACACTGGCTCCAACTCGGCAGCTCGGACCCTCATTAGTGCCTGGGAGCGCCGGGCTTCCAGCGAGTGCGGCGTGAGGGGAGGCTGGGAGCTCAGCGGGAGGAGACGGGCCAGGCCTCCCTCTCTCGCTCCCCCTCTCTCTCTGTTCTCATACGCACACACTTGAAAACACATGGACTGGAATATCCATGCTCACAAACTGGACGCCTATAGGGGTGGGTCATATAATGGCTCAAAGACGTTGTAAATGATGTCAAGATAAGTTGATTGTGACAGCGTTTCACATGGAAAAGCAAATGAATCCAAACTAAGATATAGGATTCAGAAACTATTGTCATTACATGTAGGCCTACACACCCAGGCATGCACTGATACCACGTGTATCTTCAAAAAATAAAAAAATAAAAATTCTGCTGATAAAGTGTCACTTTTGTAGTGTAAAGCTAGGCCCTAGCCCTCCGGTCAGGGTTATGATTAGGGTTAGGGACGGCAAATGTGATGTAAGTTGTGTTTCACTCACACAGATCTCACACATTAATTTGAGAAACTAGAAGGTCTTGGCTTTCAAATGAGGTATCACACTGGCATATAGGCTGTAAGGTCTCGAGATTTACATGCACAATTGTTAACCCTAAACCTAACCCTATGATGGCAGGTAACAGGCTGTTTCTGTGCTGCCATTAAAGTGATAGTCTGTAAGATTGCAAAGTGAGGAGAGAGTGAAATCTGAGAGTAAACATTCAAGTTCCTCCCCTTTCCTCCTGATTAGACCAGAAAACCACTCCTATTTTTAAAACTTTTGAAAATAAATCAACCCCCCTGCTCTCCTGATTGGACCAGTTCACAGGAAAGCTCATCTCATTGGTCAAAATGATAGCCCGTGGATTCTGATTAGTTGCAAAGATCCGCAAAGGCAGGGAACTTTAAAATAAATAAATAATAATAATAATAATTACATCACTTACATTAAATCAAATTTCAGGCCAAGGCGGTCAATTAAATGAAATCTAATAAAATTTGTAAAACACTTAAACTTACAGACTATCACTTTAAAGTTGAACTGCAATTTGGATTATTGGAGGAGCAAGCCAGCTCTCGGTGATCTGATCAGCGGCTCACTCAGGCGGGTTTTATAAGCACTTACCTCATCGTAGAGCTAAAGCACCAGAATCACTGTGAAAAAAACGTTCCTACAACCGGTGTTTATTGAGCTACGACATACGATTTTTCCCACGACGAGTGAGCGATCTTTTGTCTCAGACACCCAGGATCGTTTATGTTCCAAAAAGGGATCCTGGCTAAGTGTATGTATTAAGAGACAATCAAACGTTGAACACCAAACATGCCACCGTGTTTTATAATACATGTTTGCTTTTAATCACTTGAATACAGCATTGTAACTGTAACATTGTAATGGTATCACAGTTAGCTGTTATTGGTTGGCATCAGATATCGAAAGCTAAAAAAATCTCAAATACACATGCGCAATCGCTCACCTGTGTGCGCTCGCTCTTCCGCGCACGCACACACACACGCACACACACACACACACACACACACACACACACACACACACACACACACACACACACACACACACACACACACTTCAGCCTTTAACTCCAGCACTGCCAGCCTGCTCCCTGGAAGCTCATTAGTACGTGCACTGATGCATAAGAGCTGATCATTAGCCGGGCCTTTTTTCCCCTCTTTTTGCTCCGTCTTCATCTGCGCCTTTTCCCCCGCCGACATCGGTCTGATCGGCCCACACCGGTCTGACGTGCCGAGCGGAGGCAAGACCAGACTGTATCCAAGGCATACGGAGCAGAGCCGCACGAGATGTGGGGAATTAACCCCCAGCACAGCGACCAGAATTGGTCAAATGTGTAAAAAAAAACACAAAAAACTTACCTACAAAGGAGACAACAAAAAACGTAAAAAAAATAAAAAAAAACATCAACAATAACACAACAAAAAGTGAGAAAAACGCAACAAAAGAAACCTACGAAAACACAATAATTTATTTATTTATTTATTTACAAACCGTGACAATTGACATCATTCAGTTTTGTTTATACTGAGGTCCGTTTGGTAAAAGGCAATCCCCAGAAGCGCAATGCTTATGGACTGGGACCCACAATTATAATATACAACATACAACCAAAGTGCAGAAGCAAAAGAAAATGCAGAATTAAAAAAAGGAAAAAACTGAAATTACAAAAAATTTACCCACCCACCGGATCACATTACAGAAGGAGCATGTTAAATCTACCCATCCTGTTTCTACAGATCATAATATTCGAATCAGATTTACATAGTTTGTACATAAAAAAAGCAACAAAAACACAACAAAACAAAACAAAACAAAAATACAAAAACACAGTAACAATAAAAGTGACAAAAACAACACAACAAAAAAAACATAAAAGCTATGAAAAAACAACAAAAAATGGTTGGCCTTGGCTTTCAAATGAGGCGTTACACTGGCCTATAGTCTGTAAGCTCCAGTCAAGTAGCTTTAAGATTTGGGTAAAGCCGAACTGATGAACATGCGCTTGGTTAAAGTGTGGGGTATGAGTTTAAAAGGCATTATATTTATTATTCCTAAATTACGCGTTAAGTTGGATTCCAAGCGGCATTGAATCTAAATTAATTTATGAAATTACATTAATCACACCAATTATTTTTACAACATAGGTTTGTCAAAAATACAGAAATAAAAACAAAAAACAAAGGTTGCTTGTTTTATTGAATTAGCTTATTAGCTCATTAGTTTGATGGAATGTTTGCAAATCTTTTGAAAATATGCTGGGATTTTTAGCATTTGTAGCATTAAACTTATAGTATTTGTGCATTAAAAACATTACATCTGACTTGTTGCAATCTGTAGAAACCATACATGCTCTATATAGATGTCATTGGGTGGCACAGTTACCCCAAATATCAAGCGGCACAGTTGTAGGGTTCAAATGGGTGACAGAGTTGGGAGTAGAGCATAGACATATTATTAATAGACCGTCAATACTCACTCCTCCCCGTTTACCACAATGACCACGTTCGAGGGGGAAATCATGGCGGATTTACAGACTCCTCCTCCCCAGCTCTGACGAAGCCTGTTCCTAAAAAGGGCATAAGGGCGGGATCTTCACTGTAGACTCGGCCCTTGCGTGACGTGTAGCTCGCGCAGCTCCAATGCTAACAGTCCGACCCCCGTTAAGTAGGAGATTTCTCCTACCATAACCAGCCCGGTGCCTCTGATTGTGTCTAACCCTGCGTAATCACAGGAGGAATATCTAGCTCTAGACAGTTCCAAAAAATGAGGCACCGGGCATTAAAGTTGTTTTTAACGTGTCTAAAGTGCAATGCATTCCAATGGGGGACTAGCGGCTATATGGCGGTACTACAGCAATGGCGGCCTCCAGTGTCATTGTTGTTGCAAAGCAGAGCAGCCAGCGGCCATTGGGAGCCAACAGGTTTCTGCTTCTTTTCAAAGCTTCTTTTATGATGTGGGAAATAGTCTTTAAGCTCTGAAGCCATACATTGCCATTGGGGGGCTTTAAAATACTAGACTTTATATATTTATTATTCCAAATGTCCATTCTTAACAAAAGACTTCTCCAATGTCTTCTTGGCCAGTTCTTCATCGCTCTCCTCCTCTGGATGTGATCAGGGCTGTTTGCTCTGAGCACTGACTGGCTCTTGGTTGGTTGGGGAACGGGTAAATAAAGTGTGGGGTGTGGCCCTTGGAGGGGGACGCTGCTGGGTAATAAGGTCTCCGATGTGAGAGTGCCTCTGAGCTGGGGCAGCCTCCTGAGATCCCTTCCGCCGCAAGGGCTATACCCTTTATGCAGTTTATGGTTAAAGTCCGGAGTCCTCCGTTTGGCTTTTGCCTAACCAGATCTCCCTGTGTTTTTTTGTTTGTTTTGTTTTGTTTTGTTACAATCGGAATATGGTGAAACCTGCTGAAGAAAAAGTTGCCCAAATGCTGCTAAAAACACAATTTGACTCACCCTGTTGTCAAAGAAATGAATAAAGATAACGCAACTTCATTCGCGTCTGAAGTTTGAAAAATGCGTGTTGTTAGAAATTCAACCTTTGCTATCGTCATATCGGATCGCGCCTCAGTCTCGGAGGAACATTTTGGCATTTGAGCGTTGTTTTTCAGACTGTCTCACAGATAAATGATGATGACGGTGATAAGCCATAATAATGTAATTACGCTCTCAATGGTAATCCTCCTGCCTGCAAACAAATGGATTTCATAAAGTTGGGAAAGATTACATTCATTTAGCACCTGATGTCTGCACAGACTTATCAAACCACCAGTAGGGACCTCCACAGGTTAGTGAGTATACATAGTGGATACGTTATATGTGTTACGTTATGTTACTGGTCATAGTGTACATTCAGTTGTTGTCGTATGGCACATTTCATCAGGAATGTTTTGTGAAAAGTTTCTCAAACGTTAAACATCGAGTACCATCTACAAAAGAATCAACGAAAGAAAGCCCAGGACTGAACAAGGTCAAAATTTCACAAACACTAGAATTGCGGAGGAGCAGAAGTCTGAAAACATTTATCCACTCTACACCAAGACCGACAAATGACTTTGGGATTGTCGTTTTCAAGGCCATTACGATTCTAAAATGTCTTAATCGTGCGGGCCCTGTGCTGAATTTCGTCGTTGAGCGTGCCTTGCCTTTGTGAAAGCTCACCGAGTCAAATCCCATCAGCCTAATGTGATCTGGCGGTGGCCATGTTGGATCCCCCTTATGCCAATTAATCCAGGTTGTAACTCACGGACTCCCGCTGACCCATTCCCGTCCACTGGTGATCGCTTTTGGCTGCGGGAACCTCCTTGTTAGAGCCAAGGAATCCGCAACACATCGCATTTTCAAAGGAGGATACAAAAAAATATTGGCAGGGCCGTTTCTGGGAGCTTAGCAGGAGCCTTGTGCAAGATGGGGCCTCATTTGACAATCTGCATAGGAGATTTGTTATTGAGTGGCCAATGCAGGTGAAAAAGTTCTGTATTGTATTTATTGGGTTCAAACAAACAGGAATTCTGAGACATTTAAGGAGATAGCTGGACTTTTCTTGATTCCGGCAGCCGACAGTTCCGTCATTAACCACATGACTTCTTCACAGGGCCCAGGTTGGTAACCAAGTCCCGCATGATTGGAAATTGGACAGTGAAAGCGTTGAAGATTGAAAACCCTGCTAAGCTCTAGTTAAAAAAAGGAATTCTCAGACACACATAAACAAATCTAGCAATGCCCACCGGTGTATTTCAAAAAGGATAACATGTAAGGATCCGATCCCCAACAGCAACTGCTATTCTTATTTTTGTCGACTAACTGACTTAAAGGTGCTGTACCTATTATTATACTTGCTGTGAAGTGAAATCCATTTGGCCTCCTTGCAGTATCAAGGAGACTTTGAGCGAACTTGGCACCAAGAAGTTGCACTAGTTGTTCTTAGCTAGTTACTAGCTAGTTGCTAAAAACAACTAGCCAACTGGGGCTAATATTGCAGATGTTACAAGATCACTCTGCTCCCTGGAATTTGTTTATAAACTCATGTCTATCAAGAATCAAGAGGTTAGGAATGTGTTAGGAAAGTTAGGCATAGACTTTTTTTAAATGAACTAACTCCATAGGGAAGAAGTAATTAAAGTAAGTGGATAATATAACAAAAGGAAGCCCTTGGAGAAAGGTTAAAATGGGCAAAAATTCCGAGGCACTCCGAAGGTAAATTAAAAGCCCTTTATTAAAGAGGGACGCCTACGCGTTTTGATCCCACAGGATCTTCGTCAGGGCATAGAGAATCAATTACACCCAGGTGTGCTTACAGTACATATACACAAGTCATGTGACCAAAAATGTCACGTGAACAGACCACATGATAGACGTGACAGGGATAAATACATACACACACACAGGTCAACAGAGGATGTGTCGACATGAGATCAATAAACCTGCAGAGTGTCAACATAAAGAGCTCTTCAAGTGCTCTTCAAAATAGGAATGTCACACATAGAAATTCAATATTTACAATATACAGTTCAATATTTACAAAAAACAAAATTTACAAAAAACACTTGCGCAAGTGTGATAAAAAAGGGGGGTACAAAAAAGGGACATGTATACATAAGCACGGGACCAACATATCACCACTAAAGGAAAACAGAAAAATCCAGGTCATCATTAAGACCAGGAAATTTAGTAGCTTTCAAGGTTTCTATCCAAAAGGTTTCCCTTTGAGAGAGTAGAGACAATCAATCACCACCTCTAATGTTGGGTGGGATGGCGTCTATGACCATAACTTTGAGGAGATTGATTTTGCATGAAACAGAGGATTGAAAATGTCGAGCAATAGGATAGTTGAGGTTATTACTCCTTATGGCGTATTTGTGTTCAGAAAAGCGGTCTTTTAAGCATCTGCTTTATTTGTCATAACATAAAAATTGTGTTCAGGTGTTACTCCTGAGCCGCTGCGACTGAGCCGACCAGCATGTTTTTGGAGGTAGGGGAAACCATAGCACCCGGAGGAAACCTTGCTGGCTGCCTTCAGGGCTCCACTGAAGCAGCCTCCTGGGTTTGTCCCTGTTTCAAAGCGTGGTGTCCTGCACTGGTCAGCTCCACCTCCTCCTCCTGTGCAGCTCCCTCCCCCCACAGCAGTCTTTCAAAGTAGGTACAACAAATCTTTGACTAATGTGGCTAATTAAAGAAATAAAAACAAATAACTAATTTCTCTTTCAAGTGACTGAACATTGAGCCTCGGGTTCCTCTTGACATTTGTGTTTACGTAATATTTTTATTAGCACCTGCTCTGGCTATTGGAACACCTAACTATCAAATAAGTCTATCATGTGTCTTAAACTAAAGGGTCGAGTCTGATTCACTAGCCCCAAACAAGAAAACAAGATTTATTTGGCAGAGATCAATATGCAGGCCGACTTTGACCAGTGCAACATGACGTTAATGTGTTTTTATCCGCGTTTAACCCTGGCCGCTGATTGATGGATGGGTGGAATGGCTGGCAAGGGGCAATTCCGTGGATGGCCATGGTGAGTAGTGAGTCCTTGATTAGTCGGGGTGACACGCGAAGACACGCAGGGCTGATGAGCCGGCATGTCATCGCGGCAACAGACAATCAGTCCAGAGAATGGATCCCCGCTGCTGTTGTTTACCGGCGGCCATTTACATCCCGCAGTCTGCCCGTGAATCAAGCGGACTAATGACACAGCACTCAGAGAGGCCTTAAGTGAATTAGAATGGATAGACTTCTCGCTGGGTTAAATGAGTTCTACTTGTCGTTGAATTGGGCACATTGTAGTTGTGCTAATGTTTAAGTTTTAAAGTCACATTGTTATTTAAATGTTCAAAATCTTGCGATGCTGCTTGTAATATTGTAAGTTTTCATGACAGAACCACCGTTTCCAATCAGTGCACCGGCGGGACTTGTCTTTTTGTCATTAAACAAGGAAGTCCCACTGAGTCAGAATCTTGTTTTACAGCTAAAAACATGTACAATAGGGTCTACTATTCATTAATCTGAATCATTTATTATACATGTTTTTAGCTGTAAGGGAGAGCAGCAAATAGACATAAAACAGTGGTTATCAACTGGTGGGTCGGAACCCTTTTCCGAAAATCACTGCCTTATGATCAGCTTCAAAAGAACTTTCAGCATTAAGTCTGCATTAAAATATTAAGCCGTACATTCAGCCTAAAATTTCAAGATTGCCTATCAAGCTAATGATCACATCTGTGAGGGTCACACCTGCAGCTCAGCTTATCAGCGCAGAGCAACACCTTCATCGCAGCCAATCATCGTCCGCAGTCCTGCGTTTAAGCTCCAACGTTCATGGCTCATCAGCTTCCCAGCTGTGCTGCGACCCACCTCCACCCCTTCACCGCCTCTTCTGTCCGTGGTTTCAGCCTGCTACATCCTTCACCGGTCTCACATACCACCACCAGTGTCCAGGCTCCGGGAAAAGACATCCTTAACTCTAACCTACATACTAACTATAATCCGTATATCGATGTCAATACATCTTTCTAATCGTTGCTTTTGTCTCTGAGTCTATCCAGGTTGAAATACACTGTGGTCACTGTGGTTTCAAAATCAAATCATTGATTTAATGAAGTTGGGTCTCAAAGCCGGACCAGTTGAGAACCACTTTTTTTGGTAATCAAAACTGTGAAAGGTGTTTGTTGTGAGTTTCCTTGTGTTGGGTATGGATCAACTAATCACAGAGCTCGCGTTCTCCAGCACGCAGATGTGAATTCACATTTGGAAGGCGTGCGGTCTCCGTACCTGCAGCTCCCTGTAGATAAGAAAGACTCAAACAATTAGAGACCTGCATGCACTAGTACAGTATGATGGCACCTCAGACCTTTTTTCAATTATTGACTTATATTGTGGTTTAAAAACCTTGTTCATATTATCAAAAGTTCTCCTCATACTGCAGGCTGTTCTGCGCCACAGTTTAGGATCCTCTACACCCTCCCTGGTTGGGTTTATTTTTGACTTTGCCATCTACCAAACTCACAAAGACAAAGTGTTGATCCTGTTCAGTCGTTTATTCATTTATTTCTATTAAATCATTACAAACTCACTTCTCGGTCCCTCCATTGTTCCCAGTATCCACCGCGCCATTGACTTTGACTTCATTAGCTCCTCTCATCAGCGCAACAAAACACAGCCTGCCACACCTGCCCCCTGCAAATGACTGTTGCTTCACCGTTTGGCAGCCCGCTAATGTAGGATGTGTTTAAAGTCCAGTGCGTTTAGAGCGTTATTGCAAAGTGACTGACAGGGGCTATTCAGAAAGCAGTCGGAACAATAGAGGAGCGGTTGCCAGTTCTATTTCTGGAAGTATGTTCGGGTTGACTGGGACAAACTGGTGACAGGGGGGGGAGAGAATGGACTCGGTGACTGTTGGGCAGAGAGCCAGAGCGGCATCTTCCCCCCCATCCGCTCTCGCCGATGTCTGTAACGGGCTGTAATGGATGCTAAAGCGGCCGCTGGGAGAAGTTACAACAAGCAATTCGACATTATAGTCCATTTTGCACCGATGCATGAACGTAAGGCCATTTTAGTGAGGAAATTAGCTTGCGATATACTGTATAATGAGTAGAATTTGCTGTAACAGTATATGGTATATGTAACAGGATGGTCTTTTTCTTTCAATGTCTGAAATATCATCGTAAAAAAATACCACCAGTCCAAGAACAATATCAAATCAGGACTTAACAGGGTTAATATGGTCATTTCCAAAAAGAAAATGACCAGGTAATTCAGCATTTCTATTTTATATCTGGCATTTTTGTTGTTGAAGTTGAGTTATTCACATATCCTTGTTCCTGGACCCATTCTGTACGTTATATAATAGTTTTGAGAATTTTATGAGCAAAAACATATTAACCACTTTTGTCATGTTCTATGAGTGGTCAAAACGTTACATAAATATCATGGAGCTTCTCAGGATGGAGATGGAGCCTTATAACCCAAATATATGTGAATTAAGTGAAATACTTACTACTCAAGGTATGTTTTTGATGAGCATACAAATACCTTGAAAAACTAGATGATGTGTCCTTTCAGATTACGGCAGAGATATCAATCATTTTAAAAACATCCCCAGGGCCTATGTAAGTGGGCTCTTGACCCTGCTTGATCTCAGTGAACTCATATAAGCGAGGTCTGGTCCAAAACTTTACCAAACTGTCGCGTCTTCAGCCCTGCCTGCAGTGCCGCTGGGAACCCAAAGAGTGATTTCTGTCCAGTTGTTATATTGTGTACGTTCTCAAGCGACACTGTGACTGGACCATGGGTCACTGGACACAATATTTACTTGTATGGCGCAGCCCACTCCAGAACTCTGTTGTACCCGCTGAAGTTTTACCAGCGCCCGAAGCAAACGCAGTGATAAACTCCCAAAGAACATGTGCTACATTTGTGAAATAATGTTGCTGTATATGACGAGGTCCAATAGCAGATGCTCTGTGTGTCTTTTCCAATGGTTACAATTTAATCTTTTTCAGGCATATTCTACAGTATATCAAAGCACTTAAAGCTACCGTGCCAGATGGTCATGTACTGACAGAACTAATAAAAAGCTTCTTTTATATACATTGCATTGCAAACTCTAAAGAGAGAGATGTGAGAAATTGGGCAGTACAAGAGCTACAAATCCTACCTCTACCCATGAGGGTCAGGGGGTGGAGGTGCAGAGCAGGATTCACTACTGACACTTTTCCACTGGCAGACACTACACAGCTCAGTGCCTCAAACTGGTCTGACAAGGCATTGCTGGGTTGCAGGTTCTAGAATGTGATGATGTCACCGGACCCAGTCGGGGGCAGGAGCCAGTTTTTCCTATTCTCAAGTCGTAGCTAAAAAGAAAATTTATGAATTACAAAAATGATCATTAATATCAGTCACTGGGTCCATGATCTCTCTGTACAAGACCAAACATTTCCTCAAAAACAAAATAATTCTTTCGTACGCTGTGACGTCACCTGCAACCCCGCAATACGTTTTGGCACCGACCTTGGGCTGTGGCTAAAGCGTGCTGAACTGAGACTAACGTGACGTGAACAGACGCTGCCCCCTGATTGACAAACAAGAAAGAGGACAGCCCTCACTATTAACATGCAGGCCACTGTTCTAAAAGGGGATTTTGCCGATATTAGCATTTAGCCGCTGTTAGCACAACTTTAGCTGGTGTTAGCATAACATTAGCATCTTGCTTACCTTCATAGTTGTCTTTTAGCTGTTTCTTTCCTTTAGTATTTGCCTTGGCACCTCTGAATGATTCCATAACCCCCACCAGAAGGCAGCATTGTCCACATTTGTTCTCATGCAGGCTTACAAAACTTGTTATGACTTTCTGTACAGCGCGCACATCTGTGGAGGCGCCGCCCACAACAACTGCGGTTGTGTCGTGTAGTGGAAACACAAGCGCGTACTGGGTAGAGTCGATACGTGACAAGGCGAGTACTAGGGCTGGGAAAAAATCGATTTGATTTAAAAAATTTAGTTGGTAGGACAAATAGATTCATAATTGAATATATATATAATATATATATTAATTATATATATATATATATATATGTATATGTATATGTATATGTATCTGTGTGTGTGTGTGTGTGTGTGTGTGTGGGTGTTTTTTTTAGCTCTCTGCTAAACAGAGAACAGAGCCCACCTCAGGATTTTTTGTTTTTCTAAATACAGTGAGTGAGTGGTTGGTGCTGGTCGGAGGGGCCGATAGCACTGACTGGTTGCCTCGCTTCTGTCAGTCTACCCCAGGGCAGCTGTGGCTACAACAGTAGCGTACGACAGTGACAGTGTAGTACTTTGAGAAACTTGGTAATACAGGCTTGTAAAGCGCATTACAAGTGCAAGACTTTTCAGTTAGAGAAAGGTTTGCCTTTGCAATTTTGTTTATGTTGATGCACTTTCATTAAATACAATAAATATATATTATTTAAAATATATTTACAGTTCACCGTTATTTTGTTTAAAATGGGGAGAAAAAAATCGAATCGAATCGTAAATCGAGTTTTTTATAAAAAAATCACAGGTTTTTTTGGGGGGGGGGAAATCGCCCAGCTCTGGCGTGTGCGGTAGAGCCGTGGTCAGTGGGAAAGGTGGCTTTACTGATGAAAAAAAGAATAGCTTAAAGCAGTGGTCCCCAACCTTTTTTGTCTTGAGTCTTTCATTTCTCTTTCACCGATTATTAAAACACAAACTTTTTATAGGAACACATCCCTAAAATTAACTTTCTTTTAAAATCATATTGACATGCAATTAACCTTTTTGTAATCTGAAATAATTCCCAGGACCCCTTGCTTTCATACCCCCTGGGGTTCCCATACCCCTTAGGAAACACTGGCTTAAAGTAGCTTTAAGGCCCAATTCAGATGTATTTATTTGTTTTAATGCGTGTGTGAAAACAATACTTTTTGCAACATCATTCTCATTTCCAAATATACGTGACTTGTATCCGTCCCCTGAACTTGACATGGATTGGCCGGTATCGTTGGGCCTTTCCACACATGTTGGAGCGCATTTTGGAGGCCAACCCGAAACTGCTCTACTGTAGTTTCAGCTGTATTTACTTCAAAGTCAGTTCAGTCGCTCCAAAAGCTGCGCCATCAGTCACGTGATGAGCAGTTCAAAGTCCCCCTTTGCCTTGTGTGTTGTGTTGTGTTGTTGTGAGACCTGTACTGATGTTTGGCTTCATAACTTTAGACGGTCTTAGTTATAATGTAAACGCTTGTCCAGGAGCAGGTCAGATATTGTCATTATAATCATTATTTTCTGATTCAGGACCCCATTTCAAAGACACATGGGTTGAAAAAAAACTGGATATGCTGAAGCGAAACAATTGCCAAACAGAGAACAAAAACACGGATTTAGGTCACTGGCCTGCAGCCTGAACGTGGCCTCAGATCAAATTTATGCAAATTGTTAAAAAATTGACAGTTGTAAGTGACACAAAAAAAGAAGTCAGTTTCCTTTCAGTTCCATCTGAATGAGTGTTTTGCTGTTTGTCCTTGAAAAATCACCAAAGCTCCTTTCGATTCCCCCAAACGAAAGACCAGATATTATGTAGGTTACATAAGTGTCGTCTTTATCCAGTAAATATCCCCATGAGCCTCGCAAAAAAAAACAGACCCGGATCCATTTACATCCCTAATTTTCACATCCATTAAAGAGATGAATGCCGCGATGGCGTCTCCGTGTTTATGCGCGCTCCCCCGGGAATCATTTAAGTGAGCGCTCCTTTCAAAACATAATCTATTGCTTAATTAAACTTCCCAAATATGAAAATTTGAACCCACGTATCCGGCAAGAAGTTGTTGCTTTGTTTGTCCCACCCCTCGTTTGCGCTGTATTTTTAATGAACGGCTCGCGCGAACACATCTTTCCTATTTGCATGTAAATAAAGCCGTCCCGGCGCATTTAGCAGTTCTGATTGGGATTGGAAGTGCGGGCTAAGAATACAAAACGGCGGGGTTTGGCCGCGGCCGCTTCATTAAGACATGTGAAATTTGAATCAAAGGCGTCGCGGGCAAAAAAAATTAATGTCCTCTGTCACAGGGATTATGACGGCCAATCTGACCGCGCGAGTGTTTTAAAGATCGCCGCGGAAACGCATTAAGTAAATTACATAGCATGACGCGAATGAGCCGTCACTTTAAGGACCCTTTATTATTATTATTACCGCGGCCGACGCCATTACCTCCCCTTTAATTGAGCGCTGTTTTGTTAGCCGCTGAACTTTGGCGCGCATACATTTTCTGCATGGCGCTCGCGCGTGTCAAAGAAAAGCCGAGACGCAAGCGCTAAATGTGTTATTGTATCAAAAAAAGAAGAAGAAGAAGAAGAAGAAGAAGTGGGAGCACTCCATCCAAATGTTTGAAATGTTGAACGAGGCTGCGATGAAATATGCGATAGCCGTACAAAGCGCTCCACTTTATTGGGGCTTGATGTGGCCGGGACGGTTTGCTCGATAATGCGCGCCCATTAAAATGCAAATTGAGCATATGCGTTCATTTTCCACTACAGTAATCCACGCGCGGACTGTTTATCCAATCATCAACGGAGCTGTAAAGAAATGCCAGGCTTTACGGGCGACTGCTTTTAGGAGGATGGAGATACTATGGGCCGGGCGCAGCGCGGGGTACGCAGAGACAAACACAAGGAGAGGGAGGGTCAGTGGGAGAAAGAACATGTCATAGAGAGTCGAATCGTACTCAGAGCTTTCTCCACTTGGCCTGCAGTCAGCTTAACTGTTCTGTTTTGGAATCTATTGATTTGTCTTTCAAACGAGCTCCCTCTGAAGCACCATACTAAACATGAATGGCCAAAATGATCAGCGGTGGATATCGGCATCGGCCAATAAATATCCCCAATAATGTGGCTCGGCCTTGGAAAAACGTACATTAGTCGACTTCTATTAGATATATATTTATATGATTGAAACCTTTACTATATAAATACATGTTTAACAATAGGCTATTTGAGAGATTAAATAATTACATCAAATTAAATTAGGCAAGATATTGGCCTACATATCAGCTATCTGCCAACCCCCGTCATATCGGTATCGGAACCAAAAATCCATATTTTTTGAATCCAAAGTGTTATTGTTATTATTTTTTATTATTGATCAATATTTTCTTCAAGAGCCCCAAAGGTGCTGTGACATACAACATACACCTTTTTTTCTTCTTTCTACCAGACAGATTAGGCAGGCCTCATGACCTTCATTTATCCAGGTTACTCACAAAGACATTTCAGAAAGACCCCAGAAAGACCACCTTGCTCTGCGCGCCACTATATTACAAGTATATAAGTATTTATATTTTTTATTTTTATTATCTATACTCAAAATGAACATTCCATAATGTTAAAGGGACTACACAGAGTTGAAAACTGTTAAAATTATGTATTTTCCTCCCCCTACACGTTCCAGCAATGTTCTAATGTGTAGAATGAGCCCAGACCTATTCATCACAACTGCCTCTAAAATCCTGCACTGTCACTCAAAACGTTTTTTAATTCGGGTCCGAAGTGCCGTCATGCACGAGCTTACTGTAATATAGAAGCTGCAGTTACGCGTAAGACCTGAGGTGGCAGTAATGAGTATAAAATGTATAGTCATTTTCTGAGGCCATGTCCATGCACACGTATCCTGATATCTCCACAAATGCAGACTTGTCTACAACAAAATATATACAAAACTATCTCAGATTGTTTGCAGAACTGATGACGCAACGTTCCATCTCCATGGGCTCATTTATTGGTCAAACTAATTGTGTTGCCATGGATACGCGCAGCTTGGAGAAAAAAGTATCCAGATTATCTGTCCACACCTCTCTGTTTATACTGCGTTTACAAAAGTCCCCACTTTGCAGAGCGTTTACAAAAATGTCCAAAGTAATGGAGTCATTTATCTGGATGCAGGGGGGCCAGAAGGCCTAAACACAGACAAATATCTGTGTTTACAAAAGTATCCATGTAGGTGTGGACAGGGCCTTAGTGTAAAGACATCACGTGTCAGCCCAGCCATGTGTCTTTCAATATGAGTCAATGAACTTTAGCTGTAATTTCAATGTAATGTGACCATTTCCTTATGTAAAGCTGCAGGTGCTAATCACGCATATGGAGCAAACTCAATTATTCACATTTACAAAAGCCGTTTGGACAGATTTCAAGAGTCTTGTTTCTCACACACAACTGCTTTTAGATCATGTTTTTGCTCCGATACGAGCCACAAAGTGTCTCCGCGAAGAAAAAAAATCGTTCACACTCCTGCGCCTCCACTGGCGTTTTGGGCTGTTTTTTTGCAGACAGCTTTCTGCTCATATACCCACCGGCCGTTGGAGCTTTTCTCAATAAGACGTCTGTGAGCGCGCGGCTGTATATTGTGCCGGTGGAACAGTGCCGGTGCAGTGAACCCTGGAACACTGTGTGATAGAGAGTGCTACGTGCTCCTCTCTCACCTCTGCTGCTGCCTCTTGTTTATCCCCGTAATGTCTGTTTTATTGGGAGTCTGTGCGAGCCTTCACGCTGCCCGCTGTGCTCAGCAGTGTGGAGGAGCCGGGGCCAGCCGAGTGGTGGTCAGGAGCTGTCAATCACCATCTCAGGGATCAGTTAGCCGCCATCAGTGGGAGAGCTGTCTCCATCTCCTCATGTTCCACCTCCATAGGCTGTCCTCTTTCTATTACTTCTTTTTTTTTTTTTTTAGTTTCCAACCTTTACACAGCTCAAAGTTTGAGTCCGAAGCTTTTCTTCTGTTCTTTTCTGCTTTCGCAACTGGACTTTCGAACAAAAGGGACATTGTGGTTTTAGAGGGGTTCATGTTGTTGTTGTTGTAGAGTAAAAAGTACTTCAAATGAATAAGTAATGACAATGAAATGTCCTTAACCAGTTACCTTCCGTTGTGTTTTACTCACACAGATCTTACACCTATTTTCAGAACCTCATTTCTTAGCTTTCAAATGAGGCACTGCAGTGGTGTATGAGCTGTGAACAAACGCGCAACAAAAACATGCCACAAATCCCCAACAAAATGGCAACAAAAAAAGCAATGAAAACACGACAGAAAGGGACAAAACAAGTGACAAAAAACATGAAAAAGCTATGAATACACCAAAACAAAAACAACATGACAAAAAAGCATCAAACATTGCACAAAAATGCAACAAAAATTTGAAGACAAAACCCCCAAAAACGTGCCAGAAAGACAACAAAAAATACAATACAATAAAAAACCTAAAATGCAATGAAAAAGTGAAGAAAAAGCAACACAAATGTGACACAAATGTGGCAAAAGCGCGGCAAAAAAGTTGAGTTGATTTTTCTAGGTCTTAGCTTTCAAATGAGTCCTTACACTGGCCTATAGGTTGAAAACTCTCCAGTCAAGAAGCTTAAAGTAGGATTAAAGTTACACTGGGAGGTTAAAGTTACACTGTGGAACAATATGATCCTATTTAGCTGGAACAAAAGCAAAACATGCTGCTAAACCAAAGCTAAACACCAACCATGCATGGGTTATGAAATGAAGAACCCGATACATTTAAATCTTATGTCAGGTCTGAACAGAGGCCAGCCCAATTGGAGCAAGGGTTTTTTCACCATGTATGTTTAATGTATGTTTAATGGGTACATTTATTATTTCATCTAATAAATGTACCCATTAAACATACATTTATTAGATGAAATATAATGTAGTGTGCTTTAAGTGAAACAAAACAGGCTTAGATTTGTCTTCCTTTGTTGCTTTACAGTGTTAGAAACTGAAAGTACACAAAAATAACTTTATTACTATAGTTTTTGTGTCACTTCTAGAATAAGGCTTAGGAAAGCGACAGAAGTTAAAACCTCTTAACCCCTGCCTTAACTAAGCACATATTCTCCAGTTCTACTTTATCTAAATCTAAAAGCTTCTTGTAAAAAAAAAGTAAAAACATGTCAAAATAACGACAGAAAAGAGATGTAAATGAGGATGAAAACACTGCACACAAAAAAAAGGCATCAAATCAGGCGACAAAAAAGCAACAAAAACGTGATAAAACAAGCACCAAATAACGGACGAAAAAGTGGAGACAACGCATGAGAAAAAAAATCTTAGATCCGTTTTGTAGGTCTTAGCTTTCAAATGAGACGTTACTCTGGCCTATTACGCTGTAAGCTGCAGTCGAGGAGGTTTTAGATTTGGGTCAAAAGCTGAACTGGAAAAAATGTGCTCGGTTTAGGCGGCGCTTAAAAGAATAGGCCGTCGTTTTTTGCACACTGAGATATGTTCTTAGCTTAGACGAGCTGATGCCTAGCTGTCTGGTCTTCACGTGTGCGCTCAGTCATGTAAACAGAGCACAGACGGTGTTAGCATTTAGCCTCTCCTCCTCTCCTCTATGGGGCCAAATGGAGGTGAAGTTAGAAGAAGACCAAGCTCTTCCACGTTTCCCCTAATTAAATACGGTTACTTGAGCCTTTACACGGTCCAAGTCTAGTCACACAAAATTAAACATGTCGATTTTCTAAGTGGATAAAAAGGGGAACTATAATATTGCAAGGCGTAGTAATATCTTAGGAGCACTTCGATTTTATTGCGCGGACGTCAAAGTGCTCCTAAGATATTATTGCTCTATTTACGTGACTGAGCGCACGCACAAAGACCAGACAGCTACGCATCAACTCGTCTAAGCTAAGGTAAGAACATATCTGATTGAGTTGCCTTGTGTACGAAATGCACGGTTGCCTTGCCTTATACATGCATTTCCAATGACATCACACATAGTTCCGGCGGCCATTTTGAGCACCAAAGTAGAATGCAGTACTACAACATGTAACAATATCTCAACTCGGGATGAAAATGAAAAACAACTGTATTTTTATGTACTCGTTATCATTGCTCAAGAAGATAACAGTTAAAACACGGCCCAAAGACGCACGTATATGACCAGCAAATGTGGCACAGACGTTGCATCTCTCTGTCGAGCTACAGCAGGATTTACTAAAGATCTGCTTTAATCCTCAGACTAAATTAAGAGGAAACAGAAAAGCTTTCTCTGGGATTTTTACAGTTTGTCATGTCAATAGAGTCTCAGTCTGAGTCAGTGTTTAAGCTGCTTAAGATGTTAGCATGCTACCGGTTAGCAACTGTCAATGGCTTCAACACGATAAACACATGTGTGGCTCACATCTATGAACACTGAGGAAATACTACAGTAACAGCTCAGCTCTGACCTCTGTCACATGTTGTATCCAAGGCTAGATGTTTGTGGTTCAGGGCTTTCCCTTTGAGAGGTCAGAGCTGAGCTATTGAAGCTAAATGCTAACTGGTAGCATTCTAACGTCTTGAGCAGCTTAAACACTGACTTACTGGTTTCTTGACATAAATGTGCATCTCCGGTTCCGTGTTAACTGTTATCTTCTTGAGCAATGATTACGAGGACATAAAAATGCCACTGTCAATCAGTTGTCTTTCATTTTCATCCTGAGTTGAGATATTGTTACAAATGTTGTAGGACTGCATAATTCTACTTCGGTATTCAAAATGGCCACCATAACAACAAAAGTCACATGACTGAAAAGCATGTATAGCATGGTGCAGGCAAATATTTTCTGTTGTGACGGCGATGTAGACTCTGACATGACCTGATTGAGTCCAGGGAAGGTGCAAAAACACGTAAGGCAGCCTGCCTCTGCTTTTTAAGTTTGTTGACAAAAAGTAAACGAAAATGACCAAACTATTTCCCTATGCCTCTGTTAAACGTGGTGTTGTTACCGCTCAGATTCGAATAGAAGCAACTTGACCCAACGCTAATTTATATTACTTCATCTGTCTTACTTGCTTTAAAAAAACGTATGAGACACTAGTACAAGGCCGGCCGCTATTATTTACATAACTTCAAAATAAGGCTAACAATTCTCACCTCTTTGACTCCACGCGGCGCCTCGTATTGTATTTTCTTGTTTGCCTCTCCGTAACCGGCGAGGAATCAGAAGCCAGAGGTGACGGTGCAACATACTCTTCCCAGCTTCGAAAACAAACACAAAACATTGATTATCCTGCCTTTTACCGACGGCCCCGGTCTCCGCCGCACGTCGTGTTTACCTCACCGCGAGCAAACACCCCTCAGAAGAGAAAAAAACCCCTGCGACTTAGCCCTCGCGTTTCATTTGCCGCCTTGACCCCTGGTATATGTACTTCGACGACCCCGTTCCCGGCCCTTAATTCCCGCGATCGCATTCGCATCAGGGCCGGCAGCGGTCAGCTTCATTACGCCGCCCCATATCTTAAATCACCCGCCGCGCCTTTCCTCACCGGCTCTCCGTCCCGTCATTTGAATGTTCCTTTCGCTGATTGCCGATAGCAGGTCGGTAATACATTAAGGGACTGAAGACGAGCGCGGCCCAGATCTCTTTCCATTTGCGCTTAAGTTCCACCTCGCATTCGGAGGCATGCGGCGCTAATTAGGAGGCCGGGCGCATGGGACGGCTCACTTTATGTCGTACAACGGGGTGATTGTACCGCCGCCTATACTTCGCCGTGCCAATAGATTATGGCCTAGGTCGGTCTGGGGAATTTAGAAGAGAAATTGTGCGGTAATGAAAGCAGGGACTGGCTATAGGGAAGGTTATTGCTCCTTTTCTTGTGCTATTTTTGAAAGCAGAGGAGTCGCGGCTCTCTGGAGAGGTGAGGTGTCGAGGATATAATGTACTGCACGGTGTGTTTTTGTGACTTAGAATCACAAATCAACATGTGTTTAAAGGTGCTACTAAGCGCAGTCATCGTTAAGGAAAGTCTGGCATTTTGAAAAGTAGTGGAACTAAAGTTTTTTTTGCAGTTGAATACATTTAAAGTCCTTTCTTTAAACCACGTCAAAAGAAAAACCTGGAGTAGTATTTCACTTTATTTGCAAAGTTTTGAGTAATCCCTGGGCAAATCGAGCTGTTTCTTCTTCTACGGTGTCAGCGCCTCGTTCTGTACTTCCAGGATACAGCTGCGTCATTGTTAATACCCCAAACTGTCCTCCACGTTTTTAAAGCCCATAATCCAACCTCATATCAGTCCAGAGCCGTTCTGTGCTCAACGTTTCTCACGCCTTGCTGAAGCTGTAGACCACACAGTAAATCGAAACAGTTTGTTTTTTAAGCTACACCTGCCTTCCAGAAAAGCTCCACACAAGAGCTTCACCAGCCCTATAGTGCCTGTATTCCATTGTTACAATTTAATTCTTACGGACGTTACCATTTAAATAATAAAATGTAAAAAATATTAATGCCGAGGCACCCACAATAATGTTTTTTAAATCTATTTTTAAACCCCATTTGCCTAATAGGTCCACTTTAATTTACCAGGCATCAAAACACCAGGACATTTTTTTGGAATATGGTTATCTTATCAAGCACTGATGCCGGAGGTTGTTCGAAGAAGGGGGAATGGCTTGGCTGAGGGGGAAGAAAACCTCTCATGGGAATCACAATTTCTAGCCGTTTTCTGGCGACCTGTAAGCATATTTATCACACACAAATGAAATCAAGCCAAAATCGATATGGATATTGTTCTTTTTTCACTGCAAATTGTTCAGTAGAAGCCAAAAACGGCACTGGTTGCTAATGTTAGCATATGTAGCATAAAGCTAACATAGCTTCCTCATTAGAATTGTCAGTATTTATGGGCTGTGGAACCACTTTGCTCCTCTCCATGTCTTTGTATCTTTATTTATAGTACAAAAATGTACTATAAATCCATAATTCACCATTTGTTGAAAGTTATATTGAGGAAAGTTCCGTTTTTTTCCCCCCTCTTTTGTTTTCCCCTGTGGCTGCTCCAAACATGACCATATATGGGCACATTAGCACAAGCGAAGTGACATTTCTTTTCGCAGTCATCCTTGTCACGACGTCTTCGCAGTGTCATCCGGCCTCTTACCCACCACTCAAGCAAAGGCGACAGTCAAAGCAGTCCCACCGTTTTCCTGCGGCTTCAAAACCCTTCAATCACATCTCCAGTCGTCTCATCTCCGCCTTTGAACTGTGGCCATTCTCCTAACCCCCTCTGTCCGTCTGTCTGTCCGCTCTTCAGGTAAAAGCCCTCGCTCCATTTCCACCGTAGCTTCCAGCCGTGTGAGTGCCGCTGGAGAGTCAGGCCTTCCCCCGGCTCGCTGCCTCTGGCCTGGGCAAGCATCCGCGCCGACCCCCCCCTCCCTCCCTTCCTTCCCTTTAGCCCCCCGCACTCCGCCGGGCGAGCACAGAGCAAAGAGACACCGGGGAGCGCTCTAATTGTCCGTGCTCTGGGCTGCTCTCTGGCTACAGCGGCATGAAGAGCTCACGCCCCCCCCCCCCACCCCCCTTTCTATCCTCCAAGTCCCAGGGAAGTCCTAGGGCTGTCCCAGGGCTGTCCCAAAGCTCCCCACTCAGTGAGATCTGTACGGCTGGGTTATACACTTTTATTTTATTTTTAAAGGCTATTGAAGAGTGGGATTTCAATGATAGTAGTGGATTTCGGTTTACATATTTTCATTGAGGTTTAAGCTTTTTTGTGCTTTTGTGAAACACAGTATATTCATATTTTTGGTCTTATTGGGCATGTGTTGTGTTGATGGGGGGAAACCCGAGTATCCAGTCTGGGAATCCAACCTGAGACCTTTCAGCCGTAAGGCAAGAGCATTAGCAGCTTTGACTGAGCCGTCGTGACACTAAGAGTGGCTGAGAAATCCTGCGGTGCACTATGGAGGTATTGGTGGTAAATAGGTGAAGCGTGGACAATGTAGACTGCAAAAAGCCGCCACCAAACTAAAGTCACTCGCTCTAATGTGTACCTTTAGCTTTGATTACAGCACGCTTTCATTCGAAGAGGCGTTGTTTCAATAAGCTTCAGCAAAGTCAAAAGATCCGGGGTTGCATTGATTAGAGATCTTGTATTGATGATGGGAGAGTGTAACCACCGCCAGGGCCGCTGCAAGCCATTTTGGTGCCCTAAGCAGAAATATGAAAAAAACAAAAACAAAAACAGGGTGGGGTGGATGGGTAGCTTGTTATAATTTATCACACTGCACCTTCCTCTCTTTCTTTTCTGCGAGTACAGGCGCCAGAGAACACTACATGACACTAATGTTCTGTCAGGTTCTGAACTTTGCAAATGAATTTACTACGTTTGCATGAATGGGCCGAGTGTGAAGTCTTCTCATGCGGCTCAGGGATTCCTACATTTGTTGGCACACATTTCTATAACTCTTTCTTTCTCATCGTTCTCATTGAATGTGGGCCGTTTTTTTTTTGTCAGCTGCATTAATATAACAGCATGAGCGTATACTGTAGGAAGCACTGACCACCACGCAAAGCCTTCTCCAGCCAATTCCTAAGGTTCTCAATGGGGTTAAGATGTGGATTCCACGATGGCCAATCCATGTGTGAAAATGATGTCTCATGCTCCCTGAACCACTCTTTCGCACTGTGAGCCCGATGAATCCTGGCATTGTCATCTTGGAATAAATCAGGGAAGAAGAACACTCTTAAAATCGGGTAATCCAAAGAGTAGCGGTTCAATCCCCAGTGGCAAGGCATACTGTTATCATGGGAAGACGCTTACTGATTAGGGCTGAACGATTTTGGAAAATAATCAAATTGCGTTTTTTTTCTTCAATTTTGCGATTGCGATTAAATATGCGATTATTGTTGTAAGGTCCTCTTCTCATGTATTTTTCACCTAACACAAGCAATAAATCAGTCTGTTTCATGATAAACAATATTAGATTAATTTGAAGTGAAAATTGCAACAATAAAGCAAACAAAATTGTTGCCTGACCTATTCAAAATGTGTGAACATGTGGACTGCACTTCTTAAAAACTGTCTGAACTTAACAGTATAAATGAAAAAGATAAATTATATAGATATTTAAAAAAAGATAAAACTCACTGATCCAGTCAGTAACATCACCCATATTAAAGTGCAGGAAAAGTAAGAACTAACGTCTGCTTCAACTAGTTGGAAAATCAAACTCCCAATTAATACAAAATAAACTATTTATTATTTATTATTTCGGCCAATCAAATACCGGTCTGAGCTGCGACTCGTAGTAGCTTCATTTGCGCGTTATTGATGGACACGGAGAGGCCAGATGGAGCACACGCCAAAACACAGTGGAATTATGAGCAGCATTTTGGTTTTGGGATGTAACTTTGGACAATATAAAGAAAGAGAAGAACATTGACGTAAGGACACGGAGACATGAGGTGCCAAACACAGACACGCTTTACTTTCTCTTTGACTCGCAGCCATTTAGTGACATTTCAGCACTAAACAGCACATTTACTCAGCAAAATAAGACAGGACACGGACTCCTGCCTCGGATCGTCGTTTCCAATCCTTTTCATACAGCAGTTTAGTGTTTATATCTAGCGTCTGCGGTTATGCGGTAGATGCAAAGGTAAATAAAGGCACAGTATCCGCGGATACTTTATGGTCATCAACCATCATTATGCTTTTGAGATAAGTTCTTTATCCACAACATTCCCAAACATTCCCTCCTAAACTGAGCCATGAATGACTCTTTACTCTTTACAAGCAGCACAGGCTCACCTATATCTCTGTGGAGGCAGAGACGTGTGAATCCGGAGGTGAGGGAGTTTCTGTGATCATCGGAGCGTGTAGTAGCAGCGAGAGAATGGCGTGATGAACGCTGCGGCTAACGCAATGCTAACGGAGAAGAAAGCAATCTACCGCGCACCTACCGCGCACCTTAACTAGACTGAGACGTAAACAAAAGCACGCGGCGGAGCGGACTTTGCTGCCATATCTCGCACCTCCATTCACTTCCAAAATCGCGTGCCCTGCGATTATGAAATCGTGTTGTGTAATATCGCGATAAAATTGCAAATGCAATTAATCGTTCAGCCTTATTACTGATCCTAGCAGATTTGGTCCAGAAAGGATAATAGTAGTTTCAGTATCTACCCTCCAAAACCTTTTTTTGTGTCTATCTTGGAAGTGTAGATTTTTCCTAAAACGAAATTAAGCTGATTTCTCAGATTTGGTTTGTACTTTTCCTCCCAGGTCAATAGATTACGGCGGGTCTGGGGAATTCCAAAGAGAAATTGTACTTTAATGAAAGCACCGAGTGGCTGCAGCAGGTTATTGCTCTTTTTCCTGCTATTTATAAGTGGAGATCTCCGCTCTCTGGAGAGGTGAGGTGTCGGGGATACAAAGGACTGTACTTAGTGTTTTATTTGAAGTTCCTGAACTAAATATAACTAAATATAATGGTCATCCCTGTTCTTATTAGAGCTTCCCTTTTCATGTCAAACAAACACACACGCTGTAATCTAAAGCAGTGGTTCTCAACTGGTGAGTTGGGGCCCAAAAGTGGATCATGGCACTAGACTGTTGTAGGATTTGGCCAAAATTGATTGTTCCCCTGATGATCTATGCTTGAATTGACAAGACTCTCTGAGGAAATACTGCATCAAAAGTGTTTTATTTTATTTGGGTTTTAGCATACAGAATGGGTCCCAAAGTTACGCCAGTTGAGAAGTATACAACCAAATCACAATAAATCCTGCAATCTTTAAATTTGAAGAAACTGTCAATCCATCTCAGTGATTGTTTTTAAGTTGCTGTATATGGAATACTTTCCTCACCTCTCGACCCCTGCCTATTTCCCCCCCCCCTATATTGAAACAGCCGTGCAGCGAAGGGGAGCAAGAGGAGAGGGGATGGGAGATAATGTGAAAACACCTCATATTACAACCTGGTGACGCTTCTGAGGAAGTTTACAGGAAGTAATCAAAACTAGTAAAGCAGGTAAACAAACCTTCTGTCTTACTGAAAGAACAACCATCAATCTGTAGCCTTCCCATTAGGTTAATAATACTGTCGACTCTCAGGTTAGGCTAAGTGTTCTATTTGTCATTGTGTTGTACAAGGAAATTACATTCAGGTGTTGGGTTAGTCCAGAGCCGCTGCCACTGAGTGTGTCACCATTATGGGCCAACCTGACCAGCATGTTTTTGGAGGAAACCGGAGTACTGCCTTCAGTGCTCCTCTGAAACAGTGCAGCGCCTCCTGGGTTTGTCCCCGTTTCAAAGCGTGGTGTCCTGCACTGGTCAGCTCCTCTACCTCCTCCTTCCTCTTCCTCCTGTGTGCAGCTCCCTCAGCTCCACAACTGTCTTTCACCATCTTCTGGAAAGAGCAGTTAATCCGTATTATTCTCCAGTGAACGTCCATTAACCTTAATCCTTTTCTGTTTCCCGTTGCGCCTCTTGTGATGCCTCCACTGTGCTGCAGCTGTGGGGGGCTCTGGTGCCTCTTCAGTGTTTGTCAGAAGAAGAAATGTGTAGGTCTCAAATGTCTTTAGCTCATAAGCTAGCTGTTTGTTTACTTAAAAATAAATAAATAAAATGTTTACTTCATGGCTATGGACTATGAAAATGAAAATCACAAAAACACAGCGAAGATGTACAAAAGTATCCAGAGAAACAACGTGGAGCACAGAAACTACGCATCAAGTTTTCATAAAAAGGCAAAAAACACTGCTGTACCAAGAGATAGGGAAGTTGCCACTTGTTTACACTCCTCAATTTCGATGTGTGGTTACAATCACACATCAACTCTTGTCATCAATGCCCTTCAAAAAAAAAAAGAAGCTAATTGTGTAGCGTGTCTTCAAAGTTCTTGATTACCTCCATGTTTTTATTTTATTTTACTCGTACATGAACACCGACTGACCATGACCGTTTTTCCCGTCGCAGCTCCCGCTAACACCCGGCTTTACCCCTCATACCTGCTGCTGTTTATAGTCCTAATTGAGGAGCTCTTAACCAGCACGCCATTTAGCTTGCGGCGCTAATGTACGGTGTAGCCATCACTGACAAGGCGCTAGTCAAAAAAAAAAATAAATAAATAAAAAGACGCTCTGAATTACTCACAGCTAATGTAGCGCATGATCAACCAAATGGGACTAAAAAGCAATTACGGACGACAATAACGTTGAGGTGCGCCATTTGCACGATGGACAAATCATTACAATTACCGTGTTTATTATGAGAAACATACTAAAACGCGCGCCTACTTAATCAAAGTAATCATCAAGCTAAGACGCGCTACTTAATACGCCGGCGAGCAATCTTTAATTTGTGTAATTAATAGACTCGGTAAAAAAAAACATTATATTTTTTTACGCAAAACAACAATGTAAAAAAAAAAAGTCAAAATCGTACACAATCGCCACATATTCAAGACTATGACAGAGTAATTACCGTGGCGACATAATAAAATTGGCTCTGAATAGGTCACCCACGAAGTGTAATTAAAAAAAAGCGTTATAGATTATTTTTATTGAAGCAATTAAACCAAAGAAAGCAGGAAAGTAATTAGCGCCGCGGTAATAATAGTGTTGGTCAACAGTGTTTGTTTAGTGGAGCCTCACCTCGCCTTGCGTCCTCTCATTTTCCCTCAATGGTTTTATTACGGGAATGACTTTTTTGCGAGCAATTATGCTTTTTAATGGCAAAACGAAGCCAGATTTAATGACGGTTTGAATAATTGGGTCCCTCTGTGTATTCAAAAGATGTGATATTTACAAATGTTGGTTTGGAATAGGAGCATATGGCTGTTGCACTTTTACTGGGCTTTTCATCCATTTAACAAGAAGAGACTGAACGTGGAAGTGTCATAAAGTGTGGCCTATAAACCTGATTTTGGTCGCACTGGCGTTGATATTTCATGTTTCGTAACTTGAAATAAGGTTGAATTGGCATGGGAAGGGATGGGAATTTTATTTGTGTAGCGCTTTTCCCAGTCACTAGTCATGCTCTATGAAATCTTCAGCTTCAGACCTGACGAAGTATAAATAGTGGGTTGGACATGTGCTGGACAGACACCCATCATGAATGGCGATGTTGTGTACAACAGTGGTCCCCCTTTTTCTTCCTACTGACCAGACTTGAATATTTTCTGTGGCCCGGAGGTGAAGGGGTGCTGGTGTTATGATGATCACGTATACTGTTTCTCACGGGACACGACCGGTGTTTAACTCACAGTGGGATAAAGCTTGTAGTTTGTCCCGTGAGAGCTTAAAAAGGATATCCTAAATGCTTCAGCGCGATGTCAATGTAAAGATGAGGAGAGGCTGCGAAGGAGAAGCAGCAGAAGAAATCATCTTTGGACTCCAAGGCTCACGACCCCCTGGGTTTTTGACCGATGGAATGCGGTGGCCAATTTGCGCCATCAATATTCCGACCACAAACACCAGCTCACTCACGCTTCATCTGTTATGAATATATATATAGGAATTTGGCATGCAGACTTTATTTGTCACGAAAATTCAGGGTGAAAGTGGGTGAAGCAGGAGAGATATTCAGCAAATTGTCAGAGCCTGGACTCATGACGTGTTCTGCCATATTTGCAGGAGCCTTAAAGAAGCTATATCATACAAAATCGACTTTTTGGAGTTTTTAACCATGTTGTTATGCTATTTCCTTATCAAAAACACCCCCAGAGTGTTGAATCCTGCTCTCTGAGCAGCTGCTCCGCCCTCTCCTGGTAAACGACTGAGTTGTTCTGTTGTGTCGTCACAAAGGAACGGAAGTGCTCTACGTCTGTAATGTAATGCCTTACGGCCTGATTTTATTTATAGAACAGCTTTTTCATTATTTTGTTGTAAGAGAAAAATAAAGAAATAAAAAAAAAGGAACTCTCTGACGCATCTGTGCTGTCCCAGGAGGGTAAACAAACGATAATGTCACGGATGCACGTTAGCTCCATGGTTTGGCTACGAGAGGACTATTCAACCTTCCTAAAGAAGAGTGCACTCGCCAGAAGTTGGAATTTCTTTCTGGGATTCAGCTACTATATCAACCAACCTGATGGATGCTTGGTGAACCTTGGCCAGAATCAAAGTGGATTAACTTTTATAACCAACGAGAGTCCCATAATCCGATGGGGAGGCCAGGCTGAGCGGTGAGTCAATCAAAACGTGTGTCAGCATATTAGTATGTGTGTTAGCATGTGTGTTAGCCATTTATGAAACTGTGTTGCACATGTCAACTCCTTATAACTGCATTATGTGAAGTAACCCAGAAAATACTTATATTTCTCTCAAAACTGAGTACTCCATAGTGATAGAGGTACAATATATCAAATAAATGCCTATACTTTACTTTGGAATGGCTAAAATAGCATGATACAGATCCTTTAAAGCCACTTGACCAAGACAATTTTTTAAAGCCACACTGCGTAACATTTTGGATTATACTGTTGCCAATCAAGACATGTTTCTAATGAACTCCAGATAGAGAAAAGCTGCAGTGGGTAATCAAAGAATGGATTTGGATGAGGACCAATCCTATCTCATATTTGGTTGCTTTTAGTCAATATGGAGACGAGCTGGAGACGTCCCCGCTCCCAGTAAACTTACAAGCCGTTCATAGCAAAGACATAAGTGTCACAAGATGGCTGACAGAGCAGTAGTGCTGGCGTGAGCTCCTCTGAACCTCAGTCTGTAATGTATTAATTTGCTCAACTTTTCTGATCTTCGTCCTACGACATTGCTCAAATCTTTGAGATTGCTTTATCAACCAACAAGTATTTGGATCACTTTGTTTTGTCTTCATTTATTTGGAAACCGCGTGCTTACGCCCCTGCCATGGATCAAACGATCACTAAGAACTCTCTCCTGGAGGCCTTACAGCAGCTTAAGACCGATATGCTGTCTCATTTTGATTCCAAACTTGACAACATCCAAAGTAGTGTCAATGCTTTGACCAACTCATTCAATTCGCTTGGTGATAAAGTTAGTGAATTAGAAACCAGAGTTGGCACTAACCAGGATGATATAACTAACCTGGATGAACGCGTAAAAGCCCTTGAGAAACGGAATGCTTACCTTGAGGAGAAAGTTGAGGAGGCTGAAAACCGTAGCAGGGCATCGAACCTTCGCTTTCTTCAGGTTCCGGAGAAAACCGAGGATCATGATATGATCGGCTTTGTCGGTCAGCTTCTCGTCCAGCTCTTCGGTCATGAGCATTTTCCTATGCCGCCTGGGATCGAAAGGGCGCATCGCACTCCGGCGGTTTCCAAACGTGGCGACTCCAGATCGGGACCAAGGCCAATCTTGGTTAAGTTTTTACACTTCCAGGATAAGTTAAAGATTCTCCGCCTCGCCCGTGAAAAGGAGCAGCTTCTATTTAAGGGAACTCGAGTCCATATTTACCCTGACTTCAGCGCGGGTGTGATGGAAAAGCGTCGGCTGTTCAACCCTATTAAAAGCGGCTTCGTGACTTTGACATAAAGTACGCTTTGCTTTATCCTGCTACCCTACGAGTCCAAGCTGATGATGATATCACACTCCTGTTTCGGTCCCCAGAGGAAGCTGAGGTGTTTATCCATAAAGTCGCCATGAAGTCTTCTTGACTGTGGTCTGTATTTACTTGTTATTCCCATGGCTGACTTATTGATCTTCTGTTTGCCGTAAACCTGCATGACGTTATGACGCAGTGTCGTAGTTTGGTTGCGCGCACTTATTTACAGCAGCCGACAGGCTTGATGAGCTTTGGTGTATACAAAGGAATTGATATATTTATGTTTAATTATCGATATTTATTTATTGTATTATAATTATTATAATAATATATATATATATATTTTTTTTTTTCTTTCGGCGTGTCCTGTGTCTTGTTTTGCTTCTATAATTATATTCAACTGCTGACTGATGTACAGTTCCAGGGCAAATCTGTCCTTAATTTATTTCCTTTTTGTTATTCCTGCAGACTGAGTTTTATTTTTGTTTTTCGTTGAAATATGTTTCAGTATTACTTTGTGTTTTGCATGGTGTTTGTGTGTGCGGTTATGTGTGAGTGGTTGTGTGTGAGTGCTGGTATGTGTGTATGTGCGCCTGTATGCTCTCTCTTAGTCTTCTTTGTATATTGTATTACATTTATTTTCTACTTTTTACTTTTAGATTATGGTTGATGGTCTTTTCATTATTCATGTAAACATTAGGAGTCTGTTGCCTAAAATTGATCAGCTTAGGGCCTGGCTTGTCTACAATAAACCTAGTATTATTACCATTTCTGAAACATGGCTCTCTACGTATATCTCTGCCAATGATATTAGTTTGGACAATTATACTCTGTACAGAGCGGATAGAGGTTCTAGGGGGGTGGAGTGGCCACTTATGTATCTTCAAATTTACATTCCCAAGCTGTCTCTCCAAAGGTGAAACCAGTGGATTTTGAATGTCTATTTGTCAAAGTAATTTTACATGAAAACAAACATTTATTAATTGGAAACATTTATAGACCCCCAAATTCCCCTTCTGATTCTGTTAAGAATATTGTATCTACTATTACTTCTTTGGGCCAAACTGGCGAGATTATCCTTCTGGGTGACTTCAATATTAACTGGCTTGTTCCGTCCTCAGCTAGTGAGCGTAATATCTTTAATAGTGCAAATTTTACTCAACTTATCAAGAAACCGACTAGAATTGGTCTTCAGACTAATTCTCTTCTCGACTGGATCTTAGTAACTCACCCCAATAGATTTTTGGAATCTGGTGTCCTTTCTGACTGTTTCAGTGACCACTGCATCATTTTCTGTCGTTGGAAAATTAAAATTCCTCGACTGCCTCCTAAATTTATTACAGTTCGTCAAACTAAATCATTCAACTGCGAACGCTTTTAGATGATTTGCTTGATATCAATTGGAATAGAATGGAATTAATACCTTTTATTAATGAGGCCTGGAAATTTTTCTATGATGAAATTCAGAATGTTATTAACACTCATGCTCCTCTTAAAGTGATCAAAGTCAAAGGGCATCATCTTCCATGGGTGAGCGGTGAACTGCTGCATCTCTTTAAACAAAGAGATAAGGCCTGGAAAAAGTTTCGCCTCACACACGATTCTGATGACTGGACAGTTTATAAGCAGCTTAGAAACTTATGTACAACACAAACCAGAAATGCCAAATCTAACTATTATAAAAATTGTTTATCTGATAACTTTAAAAACCCTAGGAAATTTTGGAAGCAACTTAATAGTTTACTTGGTAAATCTGATTGTACCTCTGTAAATATGATTATTAATAACCACAACATAACTGATCCAGCAATTATTGCCAATGCTTTCAGTCAGCATTTTTCCAGCTTACCTCAGATGCAGCCTCCTTCTCAACCTGCCTTGTCTTCTGATTCCCGGTCCTGTGGAAGTTCTTTTTCCTTCAGACAAGTAAGTCCTGCTGATGTTCAGCAGGCAATTAATGGGCTCTCTTCTAATTCAAGCGCCGGCCCAGATGGTATTGAAGCCAAATTTATTAAGCTTGCATCTCATGTTCTGTCTTTTCCCTTAGCAGATCTTTTCAATTTATCTTTTTCCACCTGTGAAGTGCCTTCTGATTGGAAATGTGCAAGAGTTATTCCCCTTCATAAAGGGGGTGACCCCTGCGATATGAATAACTATAGACCTATATCCATTATCAACTGCATTGTCAAAGTCTTTGAGAAAATAATTTTTAATCAATTATCTGATTATTTGTTTGACAACAATATTCTATCTCGTTTTCAATCTGGATTTAGACCATTTTTTTCAACAACCTCTGCTTTACTGAAGTTCACAAATGATATTTTTACTGGCTTCGACAACAATTTGCTCACTGGTGCATTATTTATCGACCTTTCCAAGGCATTTGATATGGTCGATCACTATCTTCTATTAGACAAACTACATTCCATTGGTCTTGGCAGGTCTTCTCTTCTCTGGTTTAATTCGTATCTCCATTTTCGCCAACAATGTGTTTCTTTTAAAGGCAACTATTCTGATTTTCAAATTATAGATCGAGGTGTACCTCAGGGTTCATCACTTGGTCCTCTTTTATTCTCAATTTTTATTAATGATCTTCCCCTCACCTGTTCAGACTGCAATATTCAACTTTACGCTGATGATACTATTATCTACTGTTCGAAACCCAATATTATTGATATTCAGAACTCTCTTCAAGATGACTTTGATACAGTACAACTTTGGCTTCAAACTAATAAGCTACTTCTTAATAAAACCAAATCATACTCAATGTTATTCCATGTTAAAAACAGACGTATATCGGCTGGTGCACTTGATATTGTATTTCTGGATGCAGCGCCAATTGCACAAGTCGAGACATATAAATATCTGGGTTTATGGCTTGACTCCAATCTTTCTTTTAAGTCTCACATACATGCTGTTGCTAATAAAATTGCATATCGTTTGAAATTACTTTACCAGTCAATTAATTGCTTTAGTTTCTCAGTGAGAAAGAGGATTGTCTCTCAATTGCTACTTCCTATTCTCGATTACTGTGATGTAGTCTATCAAAATACCACTGCCACTAATCTTCAGCCACTCAATGTTATCTTTAATAGTCTGTGTAGGTTTATTCTCCGTTGTCCCTTCAGAACTCACCATTGTCTGCTGTATCAGCAACTCTCTTGGCTCACTCCATCCTCCAGACGCCAATTTCATTGGTTATTATTTATATTCAAATGCATTAATCTTAGCTATCCTGATTATTTGAAGCAATATTTAATACCATTTAGCTCTTCTTATAATTTAAGACATGCAAATCAAATTTTTTTTGTCGTACCTCAAATTCATAAAGAAATAGGAAAATTTTCATTTAATTACAAAGCACCTTTTGATTGGAATAATCAACCTGCCTCTATCCGCTCTATAACCTACTATCAAACGTATAAAAATGTTCTTTTGCAATATTTACAAACCACTTGCAATTGCTTTTAGAATTGTAATTGATTGTTCAAAATTCAAAGTTCTAAGTAGTGAGCTCTGTGTGTGTGGTGGTTAGAGTGGATGTGTGTGCTGTAGGGTGCAAGGGATGTATGTGTTGGAAGATGTATGTTAATGATTTAGTGGTTGGTTGTTTTGTCTTTTATGTTTTGGTTCCATGCCTGTACTGCTGTATCTGTTTTGTGCTTTGATTTCTTTGGCGACTTTTGAGGACCCTCTTGAAAACGAGATGATGCATCTCAAGGGGTTATCCTCTTAAATGAATAAATAAATAAAAAATAATGTTTGTTGGTTCATTTTTTTAGTCTTGAACATGTAAAAATACCTTTAAATTTGATATCTGAAATTAAATGCTTGTGCTTCATTGTATTTATTGGGTGAAATGTAACGGAATGCACTGGTTGCATTCAAACCTTTTCAGACAAATTCTGCTAACCAGTGAACCACCGTCACCCCAAACTCTCAGCGCCTGGTACCTCCTGCCCTGAGATCAGGCGAGATCGGGAATTCTCAAGGCGCTCATGGCCGCTTACCATAAAAGTTCCAATAGACTTACTCATAAACGCTTCAAAGGCCAGCATGCTACATACCCCCCCTCGCCTTAGTTAAAAAGCTCATAATACAACTTAAATGACTGGTTACTATTCACGCCAGCGCTTAATCATTATGTTAAATTGTCCGCCTTATCAGCAGTCCGGACTATCAGTGCGGACGCCGGCGTATTCCTTGTGGATGGCTGTCTCAAAGCAACGGGCCCCGATAGTCCAAAGGTTAAACTCGACAATTTTCTCTTAAAAGATGTAAAAGACGAAAACGCTCTTGTGGTTTATAAAGGGAAAGGGGCATTAACATCCACTTGACTCTGAGAATATGATTTTTTCTTCTTCTTGGAACCTGTCTTCCAATAGGTAACAGCGGTTGATATGCTAATGCTACGGGGAAATAATATTGCCCTGCTTAGCATACGGGCCACTAGCATTTTACACACTCATTTCAATTCACGCCGCGCCTTCTCTTTTCTCTCTGCTTTTTTTTTTTTTTTAAACAGCAAATCACGGTAATAATCTAATTGTCCGTGCGGAGGAAGGGGGTGGAGAATGCGTCAATTCATTTTCAGGGGTCAGAGGTCTTCGGGAGGGGAAAAAAAGAGATGAAATAAGACAGATTAGGCGTGAATGAAATGCGGACAAATTGCGGTGTTAAGTGTGGATTGTAACAGATAATGGGAAAGAAATGGGGTTTAGAGGGACCGGGGATACAAGACGAGGAGGTCAATAGGATGTTGAAGAAGCAAGGAAGAGTGTGATGTATTGAGGACAATAACAGAAGGAATATTGACTTTAAAAAGCCATTGTATGATTGTATTTTTCAGGGCACATTTGATGCTGGCAACACACTGAATGCTGTTGTAATATCCCTCAGTCTTATATAATCATCGCGGTGCTGGTAACAACAGGGCAAAATAATGTGTGACTTGGCAAAACTTAGATAAGATTGATGGTGATGCATATTACAGTATAGAGTCCCTTTAAGCTATTTAGCTGGATTTAACCCTAAGAATGAATGAGTCCCGCACTTAGGGTTTCCAGATTCTATGGCTAAATCAGAATCAGTGTCAGAGTGTTTTTTTATTGCCATTGTTAATAAATAGGTCCATTATGTAAAATACATTTGGAATTACTATATGAATACATCAACATTACAACTGTTATCAGTAGAACACATACAGTATTTGTCTGAACATTGACACAGATTCATGTTTATGAATTATGTATTAGCACTATTAGATGCCCCCTCCTGCTTTTATATATATAAGTATGTCATTTGATGCTACTGTCTGTTGTTGTTTCCCCAAACCAATACATTATCTTATCTTATCAAAGTGATAGTTTTTAAATTTCACTAATTTAATACATTGTGCATAACTGACCACCTGTGCCTGCAATTGAACATAAGTAATATTAAATTATTAAATTATCATAATATTAAATTATATATATATATATATAATTTTTTTTTTTTGTTCAATTTTTCCTTGTTGGTCTCAGCAACTAATAAGACTCCCCAGTGCCATGACTTTGACCAATGAGCTATCCTGTGAACTGGCCTGTCACGTCCAATCAGGAGGGGAGGGGAGGGAGCTAGAGCTTTTACATTTGAAAATAATTTCTCTCTCCCATTTTGGAATCTGGGAGTGGCTTTTAGCTCCAATTAGGAGGGGATGGGGCAATTTGATTGTTTACTTCTCACATTTCTCTCACTCCTTTTGCAACCTTTCAGACTATCACTTTAAGTACAATTTTGGTATTGCTTTATATTAAGGGGTGCTTGTTAGCTAATGTTTATTAATAACGTATTAATAACTATAGGTTTATGGTTACAGTTTAGGTTTAAGATTAGGTAGTTGATAGTAGTATAATAAGGCGCTTATTCATATCTTTACAAGTATATCATTATGTTATAATTAACGTTTTTGTTTTTTTACTGCTATCTGTAAAGTGTATCATAGTCAATGATAGTCAAGTTGAGTTAAAGATGCTTCACTTCTATCTTCAAAAGCTTTTCACAAAAGTATTCACTTTTAAGTGTAGAAAAGTGTGCTGTTGCAATAAAATGACTTGATATCACGAGTAATATGAAACCCAAACCACTCAACAGCTTAAGTGTCTATGTATTCAAGTCAGAGAAGCATTACAGTAATTACATCTAATTGATATTTCTAAAGGTAATTACTAGACACAAAACCTTTTTTCTCCATGTGTCAAGGCAAAGCCTTTCTAACTTGATGTACTCGACACAAGTAAAAAGTACTGTCTGATAAAGCTTCTCACTGAAAGTCAAATTTCTTCAAACTATAGGTATATATATTTCTTTTCTTTATCTGCAGTGCAGCTCTTGCGCTTGCCTCATAATCAAAGCTCCCAGCGCCTGTGCTGAATGTGACGGTGTTAAAAGTCTCCACGGCTGAGGAGATAACAGCAGGTTCGCTCAAACAAAGAAAGTACATCACACTGACTGCTCCGGTCCGCGCGCTCCCTTTGTTGTGCGCGCTGTTATTGGGCGCACCGACAGCAGAGGGCAGCTTGAATACATAAATATAAACTAAACATGTCTGTCCCCTCTCTTCAAAGCCCCGGCCCTGCTTTACATGTGGCTGTCACACGGACCCCCGGGAGTCCCCAGTGAGGAGATAGAGGCCCCCAGAGGGAACACCGAGGAGGAAGACTGACAGGTAATGGACCAACGAAAGCTGCGGAGGAGGAGGGATTTGAAATCGCAAGGGAGTATTTGATTTGCAATGTCTTGAGGTTGGTTTGGAGGACTTTTGTTTTGCTTTTTTTATGACAAACATTAAGAAATAATAAAGAAAACAAATACACACACACGTAACGGTAGGATCTAAAATGTCAAAGCATAAATGTGTTTGGTGCAACAATGTGCAATTTACTAGGCAAAAAAGAAAATCTTTGTGCCATTTAGAATTGTAGTCTTGAAAAGCATATTTGCACAAAAAGTAGCAGTGTTTTAGCACAAAATTCCACACAACTTTAATTTCAATGTTTACTTGTAGAGTACAACAACAACCAAAAATATATATACAAAATAAACTGGACTTTTTACATTTTGCGAGATATTGTGTTATTAAAGGAATAGGCCACCGTTTTTACATACTGAGATATGTTCTTACCTTAGCTTAGACGAGCTGATGCGTACCTGTCTGGTCTTTGTGCGTGCGCTCAGTCACACAAAATATTGTTAGCATTTAGCCTCTCCCAGCAAAGGTATAGCTCCAAACTGGGGTGAAATTAGAAGCTACCAAGCTGTTCCATGTTTTCCCTATTTAAACATGTCGATTTTCTAAGCGGATAAAAAGGAGTACTATATTGTAAGGCGTAAGAACATAGGAGCACTTCGACTACCGCGCAGTAATATCTCACCTTACTGCGTGAACGTCGAAGTGCTCCTAAGGTATTATTACACCTTACAATATAGTACCCCTTTTTATCCGCTTAGAACATCGACATGTTTGATTTTGTGTAACTAGAATTGGATTATGTAAAGGCTCACGTAACTGTATTTAAATAGGGAAAACGTAGAAGAGCTTGGTAGCTTCTAACTTCACCCCAGTTCGGCGCTATACCTATGCTGGGAGAGGCTAAATGCTAACAACAACTCGTCTAAGCTAAGGTAAGAACATAATATTATCTCAGTATGTAAAAAAGGTGGCCTATTCCATTTAAGCAATTGTAAACCTGGACCGATGCTAAAAACAATTAGCCTGGTCGTGATTAATATTACTGAGACACTCAGTTTCTGTAAGCTGTGCAAAGTGCTAAACACTGGAAGAAAGGCGGCACTCGATGCTAGCCATTAGCTTGTAAAACATGAGCATTATGGTTAGCATTCCCTCTTGTAGCCTACTGCATGTACAAATTTGGGCTGTTGTCCTTTTCTGTGTCTCTGTTTCTTTATTTGGTAGAAAATACATCCATAATTCACATGTTAAAGTAGTTGTGGAGTGAAGTAGTTGGTGAAAGAGCGTTTTGTTTTATCCCCTCATGGAAGCTTCGAACTTGACTATTTGTGGGCGTTCCCAAAGCTGCCGTCTATCTTCTAATTTCACAGGTATCTTAAATTATTTTTTTTATATTTAACTAGATTTAACTTGGTGGTTTCTGTTATTGTTTTGTTGTCCAAATTGGCTGAAATAGCTTGGTGGAAGAGCCATACCTTTTCCTACTGACTTAATGTGTTTCCAAGTTACCTTCATTTTGAGTGCTTTTTTGTTTTGTTTTTTTACACATTTTGTATTTGTTTTTGCCTTAATTTTACCTTTCCTCCACTGAAAGGATCTCACTCCATCACCCCCCGCTCTCACACTCGTCTGTCTGTCTGCCCTCTCTCTCTCTCGCTAAACCTGGAGATGGATCTTTCGGCACGTGGCCAGCCCCTTCATCACTGTCAGCTGCCCCGGTGGTGGTCCTCCCTTCCGCTCCTCTCAAACCGCGGTACCCACTGCCGGCTGGAATGATTCTTCACCTCCAAAACTCTCCCCTGCTCGGTTGCTAAATAAATGTGGCGGCGGACGGCGAGGAGTGCTGCTCATCCATCTTGGCGAGGCGCGCGCTGTGTGTGTTTACGGGGCGGGACAGAGAGCCTAATCAGCCTGCTGTATGACTATGGTCCCGCGATACAAAGACTGCTCAGTGACCACAGGGGGAGTCCTGGGGAGGGAGTGAAGCTCCACAACACCTGATACAGTAAAGATGTGGACTGAAAAAACAAATACAAAATAAAATAAAACAAAATCAGCAGCTTTTAACCATCACCATCTAAAAACATTGCCAAAATCAAAAGTATGCCGTTTAAACCAGGCTTAATTAATACAGTGGTTTCCCAAAGTGGGGTCTGGGCCACCTGGTGGGGCTCAGCTGCACTGGAGGGGGCCCCCAAGGTTGATTGCAAATGTATGTGCGTTTGTTACAATGTACTACTTTAAATCAGTGTTTAGCCGAAAGCAACAGCTATATGTTGTTTTATATTTCAGTTTAAGCTGTACAACATCACTTATTGAATAGGGTAAATTAATTGTATGCATCAGTTTTTTTTTCGTGTTTTTTTACAGTGATCCTTTTTTTTTCTTTCTAAACATGCTATAAGACAGCTGCAGTGCATCCAGAACGCTGTTGCTTGAGTCTTGACTTGGAACAGGACGTTTTTGAGTAATCTCTTGATCTCCTCCAGTGGTTATTCTTAGCAGCGAGGCGGCAGCTCCAAAAAAGCTCCTCCTGAGGCCCTACGTCAGGGGTCTCCAGGTAAAATTCCCTGGGGCCACAATATATTGGGATTGTATTGCCAGAGCCCATAAACAAAAGCAAAATGAATGAATAAATACAGCTTACACTTGTATTGCACTTTACAAGCCTGTGTCACAAGTTTCTGCTACACTGTAGTCATTGTGTGGTAAGCTACCATTGTAGCCACAGCTGCCCTGGGTCAGACTGTCCATTTACCACTTGGTAAATGTGTTGTTTATATCTTGATCTCTTATTATGTCAGTGCTCTCTGTTGGACATGTGTGGAATTATTTCCTTTCTGTATTAAAGCTGGCCCCTGGCGGCTGGAGTGAGCATTCTGGCTATTTCTTTAAAGGGGGGTATTATGTAAAATCGACTTTTTCAAGCTTTATATCATGTTATTATGTCATTCCCTCATTAAACACATGCCTGGAGTGTTGCCTTGGCTCATTCACATATTTTTGAGTAATCAGTAAAAACTTAGACGGCAGCCATTTAGGTGTAGCTATGCCTCAGTCCTCCTAGGAACGCCCCCACCTCCTGGAGACGCCTCTGGACCTTTCGTCACCAGCCAAGCCACCAACCACTGCTCCTCAGCTCAGCAGAGCCCCCTCCCCGCACAGTAGTGTTGTTTAGATGCCACAGCAGTGTGCTGAAGGGGGCGTGTCGGAAAGCTTCTTAAAGAGACAGAGGCCTATTTCAAGACGTTCAGTACAGCCATTTTCAGAGAGCAATTTTATTCAAGGCAGTTATTTTAATTTACTGCATATACAGACCAACAGAAGGTTACGTCATCATTGTAGTATGCTATAGACTGGTGCTATGTGACTGAAAAAAGCATAATACCCCCTTAAAAAAAAATCCTAACTCCGCACAGGTATGGGCTAGAGACGTACTCAGGAATCTGTGCTCTTTGGGCTGGATTCATCTCACGGGCCGGAAGTGGCCCGCAGGCCGCTTGTTGAAGACCCCTGCCCTAGTACTTCTTGATCTCTTGCTGTAAAAACCCTTGTCACAGCCACACGGGCCAAGTGGATTGTGGATGTAAAACTACTGGGTATTTTGTTTCAGCTTTTAGATCCATATTGCATTTTTTAACCAACAAAGTGTAAAACAGAGCTAAAGGTGTGTTTGAGATTATTACTAAATACCTGCAAAAAGTGTTATACCCTTCCCCCTTACATACAAAGCTTTGAGTACTGAATTGTGCTCTACAAATAGAGCCTAGCCTTTCCTTGCAGAGTTTGCATGTTCTCATCTGTGTGGGTTTCCTCAATGCACTCCGTTTTATGCTATAAATTTAAAACATGAACAATCAGCTAAATCCTTCAGCTCCTGATGACCAAGACCATAGCTCAATATCTGACAATGGGGTGCTGTTGCTTACTCCTGAAAGGTTTCCCGTGTGTTAATCGGAGGATGGATCAAATGCAGACGTCAATTTTCAGCCAATTTCTGCATTTGTTTCTCACATTCTAAAAGATAAAAAAAAGTCAATTCAAGTCATTCAAACTCCTGCCTGAGCTCATTAGCAGATCTTTGCCGAGTGCTTCCGTCTAGCTTCAAGGGCCTTGTTGATAAATAACCGTTTGACTTGACACCAGAACAGCGGCGCGTGTTCAATTTGTAATTAGCCGAGGACGCTGTAGCATTTGTTGACACGGCGGCGTCTGTAGCCTCTCTCACAAGCAGACAGAGTGTATGTTGTCTGGGGGCTGGAGATAGCGCCGTCGCCTATGTTCAACAAGGTGTGCGCTAATTCTCTTTCTGTAGCATGTTGTTAGCAATCGGGATGCAATTAAAGAGGCGCGTTCATTCTGTGTTTCTTTGAGGCAATCAAGCTCTTCCACATGACGGATTGGCGAGCGCATTGTCCCCCGCTTCATGGAATTCCAGTTTTAGCTGAGAGCATCGTGGTTCTCAATGCAATTTAAGTCAGTGCAGTCGAGTCGATAGGGCACCAAATGATGGAATTTGTTGTTTCAGAAGTTTTTTTTTCCACCAGTATGAGACACAGGAATCATTTGTTTACAAAATGTACAGTTCCTCCTCAGCTGTAAAATGGAGCAGTCTCTTCCCTATGTATTGCTTTGTCTGGTTCGCTCCTGTTTACTCCTCCTTGCACAAGTTTTCGTCTTCGTATGCTCGAGTTGAGTCACTAGATTTGGAAAATGTGTCACGAGTCTTAGTCTGGGAATCGAGCACTACATCTTTGTAACTTAAAAAGAGATGCATTTATTACAGACAAGCTTTAAAAAAAAAAAAACTGAAATATTTCATGGACATAAGTATTGACACCCTTTGCTATGACACTCAGAACTCAGGTGCATTCTTTTACACTGATCGTCCTTGAGATGTTTCAACAACTTGAGTGGAGTCCACCAAAGTCCAATCCAATTAAATGGATTGGAAAGATGCAGACCTCTAAGACCTATAAGGTCCCACAGCTGACAGAGCATGTCAGAGCAGAAACTAAGCCGGGAAGTCAAAGGAACTGTCTTTGGACCTCCGAGTCAGATTTGTATCGAGGCACAGAATTGGGGAAGGGTGCCGAAAAATTTATGCAGCATTGAAGGTCCCGAAGAGCACAGTGGCATCCATTATTTGTCAATGGAAGAAGTTCAGAAGCACCAGAGGGCTGTTTCATAAAACTCGCTCAGTAAAGCTAGTCTTAGGCTCCAAATCCTGGCTTATGTTAGGCACAACAATTCAAGCTGCGATTATTGGGTTTCACCAAAGGGATGCCGAGCTTGGCTAATCTTAATAATTCAAGACAGGTTCAACTAATTAGCACTTGCCGCGTACATAAGCACAGAGTTCATTGAAATCATGGCCAAGCGTGAACGCGCAGCATACTTCACAGGCCGCCAACTTTGGCTCCGCTACGTTAGCTCCATAGGTAGAGCGCAGGGCTCCCATCCACGAGACTGCGAGATAGATCCCAGCCTCGACTTTTTTATAATACCCTGCTTGTGTCATTTACATTGCCCATTGGTGTTGGATTCCACGAAGTAAAAACATAGCTTGTGCTCAGTCTACTCTAAGTTAAGTTCTCTGACTATATTTCCATAGTAACTGAGCCAGACTCAGAGTGAGCCTGGTTTATGAAACCGAAAAGACAACAAAATAAGCCAGACTTGGCCAAATAAGCCTAGCTTCCTAGCTTACAGAGTAAGCCAGCTTTATGAACCAGCCCTAAGGACTCTTCCTCGAACTGGCCACCTGCCCAAAATGAGCAGTTCCTTTGACTTCAGGGCTTAGTTTCTTCCACTCTTCATTTTGTCATTATGGGGTATTGTGTGTAGATCGAGAAACAAAATACAAACAAATTTCATTCATTTTGGGATGAGGCTATAACGTAATGAAACGTGGGAAAAGTGTTGGGGTGTCAATACTTTCCTGATGCACTGTAAATTAGAAACTTGCGCTGAATTTTTGATTAGCAGAACGTCTCATGGCTTGCTCGTGTAGATCTCCTCTTACTTCCACCGCCCCGAATATGCACTTATCAAGTTCCCCAAGTTCACTGTAAAATGCTTTTTGTAATTAACTAGCATAAGCCACACTTTAAACTGTCACTTTTATTGTATTTCCGTATCTGCAGACTTCAGCGCCGACAGAATGATGTGTGTTTTATAGGCGCGATGATAAGAGGCTTACACTGTCCGAATCTCAATATGGATCACTGGACAAACGTCTTTCAGTGGCCACCCGCTAAATTGGCCTCACCCGCATATTTGGGCCTCATTTAAGAGATATCTTTGAATAAGCAGTTTAGCCGTCTGAAAGGAAGAGTCCCCCAATGCAAATGAACTCCATTCCGCTCTGTTTTCGCCGTCTTTCTCTCTTGCGGTTTTGGATCCTAATATCGCGGCGTAGATTAGCAGAGCTTAGCCACACCTATCAGGCCTTTTAAGTCAGTCTAATACTCGCGCCGCACATCAAGGACACGGGAACACATTATCTGATCGTTCCTTGCATTCATTACCGTAATGAATCAAATAAGTGCGCCTCTTTTCAAAAGTCCATTACCACCAGCGTGAATGCTAATACCATTACGGTCGTAAAAAAAAAATCTGGTAATGCGGCAGTATTTAGGAAAATGAACCGGTTAATATGGGGTTGTTGTTTCGTTATGTGCGTTTACAGTCAGCCCGAGCCTGTTGAGTAATCTGAATGGAAGGATGGACAAACACATCTGTCTGAGGGTTGAGATGGAGAGGAGTGAGTTAGTTCACAGTCCATTTCTTTCTGGCTCAGCAAAACCAGCGTTCCGACAATAACCTGGTCACTTTCTCAGGGCTGTGTTTGTGACTGAAGCTCCACTAGATGTGTCCTTGGGTGGTGACTCATGAAAATTCTAACTGGAATGAAAAACTGGAATCATGAAAGTCCAATCCAATGCAACCTTACAAAGGCTTTTTTGGCGCCAACAAGATCTAGCTGACAAAATGGATGTTTTTAGTTCCCCTTGTTGCATTCCGCCGTAACCACTTAACTGCCACCTTAGGGTTAGGGTTAGGATTAGGGTTAGGGTTAGGATTAGGGTTAACCATTATTTACATCCAAATCTCAAAGCATAATTTGACTGGAGAGCGTACAGCCTATATGCCAGTGTGATATTTAATTTGAAAGCCAAGACCTTCTAGTTTCTAAAACTATGTGTGAGATCTGTGTGAGTGAAACACAACTTACGTTATATTTGCCGTTCTTAACCCTAATCATATCCTGATTAGGGTTAACTAACCCTAACCCTAGCCACCTGATCAGGGGAGACGGCAGGTAACAGGTTAACTGAGCCCAGTTTCTCCAGTTCAGCTTTACCCAAATCTAAAATCTTCTCGACTGGAGCTTACAGCCTGTAGGCCAGAGTAGCGCCCCATTTGAAAGCTCAGACCTACAAAACTGATCCTAACGTTTTTGTTGCCGTGTAGCTGCATTTTTGTTACATTGTTGAAGCGTTTTTGTCTCTTTTTTATCTGGTTTTCATTGGGTGGGGTTTTGTCTTGTTTTCGTATTTTTTGTTGCTTTATTCATCGTTTTGGCACTTATCCGTCATGTTTTCATCTAGTTCTTGTCGCTTTTTTGTTGCATTTTCATCCTCGATTTTGTCGTTATATTTTGATGCTTTGTTCAAGAAGCATTTAGATTTGGGTAAAGCCAAACAAGAGAAAAATGGTTCCAGTGGGGGTTAAGAGGTTAATATTATTCATATGTATTCGTATCCTTCTTTGATTACTTTTATCAAGCTCTGTTTTCGACCTAGTTCGTCGTGGTGGTACATGGAAAGCTAAATGATTTCTTAGGTGGTACTTGTGATGACTTCAAAGTGCTGTGGTTATCAGCTGGTGGGTCGGGATCCAAAAGTGGGCCGTATAATCTTTTTTAGTGGGTCACGAGCCGTGTTTCGTTCAATGAAACATTCCCCAGGACATGTACAAAAACTGAACAAGTACAAAAAAATTACTGAGTCTGTTCAAATGACCATTGCTGAGTTGTTCCAGCTCTATTGGCTTATTAAACAATAGTTTGGAAATTACACTACTTTACATTAAATATAACAAATTCAATCCAAACCAATTTGGAACCAGTGGACTAGGACTACACCATATAAAAAGTTATAAAGAATAGTGCAACTTTCCAATACAGAAAAAAAAAAAAAAAAAAAAAAGGATTTTTCAGATTTTCGCCCAAACTGCAACTTCCTCACCACAGACCGAACTTGTCATGGCACTAGTTTCCCTCCAGCAGCTCCAAATGTTGTTGTCACTTGCTGGTAGCAGACATGTCGAATCGTTGGCTGCGGACCGCGTTCCCGTCTAAAGCAGTGCGAGCGTCCAGCGGCCCGCAGCTCCTGGCCTGTCCGCTCTCGCCAGTTCTGGCAGCCGACGCCGAGGTCAAAGCCGTCTTTTCCGAGGGCACTGCGGAAACGCGGGCCAGCCGCCATGATGTGGGAGTGCGCCCTGCAATCACCCAGATGTTCCCCATCAGCCGGGCTCCGAGCAAGGCCCTCTCAGGCTCCCTTCGCGCTCAGAGGACGCAAAGAGCTGTCCGACGCTGAAGCTAAGTGGACGTATATTAATGCAAACACAGCTGGCCGTTTTGTGTCGAACACTATACTGTATGTAGAAGAGGGCTGCAATTTTGTGATATGTTTTGGAGATGTTATCTGAAACATTTAACAAACTAAAGCCATGTAGTGCAATGACAAGTTTGATTATTTGTTTTCACCAAAACATAATTAACACAATTATATAGAGGGTGTGCACATTACATCAAAGCATGGAAAGAGTAGCCAAATTATTATTATTATTATTATTTGCATGTATTTTAGAGGTAGAATTTCCATAAATTCTTTCCATCCATTGTTGCATCATCCTCTACCAATGGTCCATGAGCATGTCCCAGTTCTATCCTTCCTCTCTCTCTAATCACTCATTCTTTATTCAGCTTTTGTCTGTGAAACTGCTAATTCACTGGTGTAAAAAAACTATGATTAGTAATTGCCACAGGCGCCGTCCAAAGAACCACAAGCAAAAACGTTCTTCATGCATAATCAGCACATGAGTAAATGACAATAAATGTGCCAAAGCGACGAGGCCTCAGCAGCGTCCGGTAAATGGCGTTAAGAGTGTCTTGGTATGTGCTAAAACGCCCTTGTAAAAGTGCTGATCCTCCATCGACCTGGTCTCACTGTATGACAGAGGCGAAAGAAGTGCTAACCAGGAGGAATTACAGGCTAACACTGCAGGCAACACTCAGACCCTCTCTGCAGCCATTCTCACACGCTGGTTGGAAGTTATTAAAGGACTTGAAGTCAAATCCAAATGCCTTTTGGGATAGGATTTATGGCCTTTAATTAGGAGACAAATATTTGGGACTGGTTGGGTTTCAAAAAGGTTTTCAAAAGGCTGGTTAATTTTAGTATAATTTATTCATTTTATTTTATTGTAAGAAGTGTTGCATTAAATTTTCATCAAGATCTTGTGTTGATGATGGAACATCCCAAAGGTTCTCAATGGGATTAAGATCTAAACTCTGTGGTGGCTACAATTATTTATCGTTCTCCCTGAACCACTCTTTCACAATGTGAGCCCGATGAACCCTGGGATAGTCATCTTGGAATATGCCCGTGCAGTCAGGGAAGAAGAAATCCATTGACGGAATAACCTGGGCAGTCAGGATGTTCAGGTCGTCTCCTTTTGTTGGGCACAAAGTGAAGTGAAGAAGCTGAACTTAGACCTGACCGACTTCAGTGACCTCAGATCTTTTTCTTTCACTTCCGCTTCTTTGTGGGATGGAGGTTATTTCTCGCTCACTTCCACCCCATTGTGACCAGTAAATCCTACTTTTCCATCAAGGACTGGCCACATCCAGTCTAGACGTGCCTTCACCGTCTGACGCAAATTACCACCGTTTGCCGCGCTACGTTCAGTGGGAGACCATTACTAAACGACAAGCCGACAAGCTAGTTTTACACGTATTAAAATAAATTATGTCTAATTTGAATTTTAGTCACGCCACATTAACTAATAGAAAGTTATTAACATTTCAAAAGGAAGACGGGGAGAGGGGGAGGGGGAAAAAAAGCTTTTGCCTGCAAAATTAACAGCGGCTGCTCTGACCTGCGAGCCGTGCAGTCTGATCTCCGTAATGACGGCGTAATGGCGTGTTTACATTCAAATCTGGACGGCTATTTTGGACGGTTTCGAATGAGTCAAGGATTATTCAGTCGGGCCTGTTGAACTGTTTCTTCCTAAACTTCAATACAATTAAGAAAGTTCTTGTTCCATGCTGTTCCTTTGGGCTACACATGTATCGCCTTGGTGGAGTCTTTGGTGTCTGTTTATTTCTTGGATCTATTAAAAAAACAGGGCCTATAGCATATTTCACAAAGCCAGTCATGTACTGCGTGTACAACAACATTATGGGCCCCAAAGAAAGAGTTATTCTGTGTTTCCTGCAGCCGTGGAAACACAGGGTGCCATGGGTGGGCTGGTCCAAACCAAAAAATGCCCGGGCTGAATTATTGTCCCAGTCCGCCCCGGTTTCCTGTAGGCTAAGCTATAAGTCGATCAACAAAATACTTCTGTGTGGGTGCATTTCGTCTCCATGGCGTTAAAGTGCCACATTAGACAAAATGTTTTTGCTAAAACATAGTTAAAGAGGGGGTATTATGCTTTTTTCAATCACATAGCAGCAGTCTATAGCATACTACAATGATGACGTAACCTTCTGTTGGTCTGTATATGCAGTAAATTAAAATAACTGCCTTGAATAAAATTGCTCTCTCAAAATGGCTGTACTGAACGTCTTGAAATAGGCCTCTGTCTCTTTAAGAAGCTTTTTCCGACACGCCCCCTTCAGCACACTGCTGTGGCATCTAAACAACACTACTGTGCGGGGAGGGGGCTCTGCTGAGCTGAGGAGCAGTGGTTGGTGGCTTGGCTGGTGACGAAAGGTCCAGAGGCGTCTCCAGGAGGTGGGGGCGTTCCCAGGAGGACTGAGGCATAGCTACACCTAAAATGGCTGCCGTCTAAGTTTTTACTGATTACTCAAAAATATGTGAATGAGCCAAGGCAACACTCCAGGCATGTGTTTAATGAGGGAATGACATAATAACATGATATAAAGCTTGAAAAAGTCAATTTTACATAATACCCCCCTTTAACACAATTATATTTAAGATTTAGCTAAAAAAAAAAATCCAGTTTTCATTAGTTTGACCATTTTTGTGATGTTTATAGTTTCACTTCCTTATTGGACACTGACAGGAAGTAACATAGATAGAGGCAAAGCATTTTAAACTGTTGTCGTGTCACTTCCGTCAGTAGCTTAAAGATTCAACTGAAAATAACTTTTCTTCCTCACATTTCTTCATGAATTTGCTGCTTCACTGAAATAAAAGTATAATTGTTACTTACAACAGACGCTATTCATCTAAATAAGTCATATTTTCAAAAGCATTCAAACCTGTCATATGCACTTTAAGGTTTGCTAATCTAGGTGTAATCTCATTACACAACAACATACCTTGAGTAATGTTTTGCTTCAGTCGTTCATCTCTCCCTGTTGCGTTCAAAATGCCATGCCCACACTCTGGCAAACGTCCTATGCAGGAATCCAATAATTAGCATGTCTGTCAGTTTTCATCAATGTGATAATTTCTATTTGAACCACTTTCCTTTTTCATGGTTCTGCGCCCTCTGCCGGCGATTTTATTACTGCTTTTTATGACATCTGAAGTCCTCCTGAAGTTTTTCCCAAAGACATGTGTGATGTAGAGCATTTTGACTAAATATGTGGAAATACAGCAACAATCCCTAATTCAGGCATATTGTTGATGAGGTTACCACACCAAAACAAGAATAAAATGCACAAAAAACAATATATTATAGGACTTTTAGGGAGTTGTTCATAATATCTGGTTTGGTCATACACATCTCATCTAGTCCCGCCTTGATGTCAGCTTTAAGCTTTACCAAAGACCTTTTCCCGTGTCTCTCTCTTCTTCCCTCTTTATGCTCTTCAAAAGCAATTATCATTTAACTTCAAAACTGTCTCTACACTTCTGTATCTTCGTTCGACTCGTCGGAACGGAAACTCTCCGGAGACAAAAGCCGCTCTCCACTTTTAAACCGAGCCTTTGGAGAACGTGGATTTCTTTGCATTTTAAACATTTCTAATTCGTTTCGCCCCACTTTGATATCCAACAAGAAACGTCCGTGTGATGGGGAGATCCACCATGTGAGAGGTATGATAAGATCAGAGCAGCATGAGGCTTTAAGGTTTAATTGGTGTGATATCACAGATGGAAGGGAAGTCTTGGAGAAGGGGGTATGTAGTAGGTACTGAATTGGCTGGTGGAGAGTGAGACATTATACTGTAGGAAATGGGGAAGAGTATGGTTGGCAGAGAAGTGAACACTCACACCAGCCTGTTCTCCTGAGGCTTAAGAATGTCTCAAGATTGTCACAAATCTCCCTATAGGGACAATAAAGTCTACAGATACAAATATGAAGATAAGATCAATCAAACCAGTTGGATTTTCTTGATTTAAAGCCAACATTTGATCACAAACCATGCCATGCAGCTTCTTTAAAGGCTGGGTCAGTGACTGGATCTCACAAGATAGCACAGTGGGCATTTACACATACAATAGTGCTTTCAGCAGTAACTAATAACAAATAAAGCTTCTAAAATAAAACACATGTCGTTCTCAATTGTGTATGTTTTCCCATCCATCCATCCATCCATCTTCTTCCACTTGTCCATTGCACCAGCCCCTATGGCTCCTCCTGCAGGTGTTGGGTCTACGGGAGGAAAGCCTCACGATTCTAACCGGGCCTGTTGGTCTCTCATAAGGGGCTTCTGAACCGCTCTTTGTCTGACCCGTCACCTAGGACCTGTTTGCCATGGGAGACCCTACCAGGGACACGAAGCCCCCGACAACAGAGCCCCCAGGATCATTTGAGTGCTCAAACCCTCCACAACGTTAAGGTGGCAGTTCCAGGAGGGGGTATGTTTTCCAGAAGAACCTAAAAGGTCAAGATCAGTCTTTTAAGTGTTAATTTTTCCATTCATCTTTAATTAGGCCCGGGCGCCATCAGGGCTGGCAAAGGTTCTCTTATAATTGTATAGCAGTGTGCAGAGTGCACAAAACGAGCGCTAAGACCCTCAAACATGTCATGTGCATGTACACATGTATTGGAAAAATGAACATTGTGATTGGACTGCAGTGCCTGTCAATGACCCATGACCCCTACCAAGCGGTAATAATGAGTGAGCCCTTTCCGAAAACATTGTTGTCGTTATGGCAATGCGTAAACAAGCGTATGAGCTAAAGACATTTGAGACCTACAAATGTCTTCTTCTGAAACACTGAAGAGGCACAAAGAGCCCCACACCTGAAGCACAGTGGAGGCGTCCCAAGAGGAGCTACAGGAAACAAGGAAGGGACAAACGAGGAGGTATCTGGGCAAGACTCACAGCTAAGCCACACACGCCTTCTGTCCCTACTATTGTTCTGGCTACTGGACGTTCACCGGAGAACAAAACAGACTAACTGCTAAGCTCTTCCCAGGGTGAAAGACTGTAGTGGAGTGGAGGGAGCTGCGCGGGAGGAAGAGGAAGGAGGAGGAGCTGACCAGTACAGGACACCACGCTTTGAAACAGGGGCAAACCCAGGAGGCGGTGCACCATTTCAGAGGAGCACTGAAAGCAGTACTCCGGTTTCCCCTACCTCCAAAAACACGCTGGTCAGCTTGGCCCACAGTGGCGGCGCGTCTCAGGCACTTATACTTTATCGCACCCTCGAAAGCGCATACATTGTATCTTTTATCCTCATTATTCTTATCAATTGCTCAGAACACAAGAAAGTCAATGGCCGACTGAGAGAGCCCTGGGTCACTGATGGGCCTGGTCAGCTACAGCCCGCAGGTGGGACGAGGCTATATGCGTATTAAAGCGGCCCAAACGACATCTAAAGTGTCTCGCGGACGCTTGTTTCCCAGCACTTAGCCCGAGCCCGCCATATGCTCCCTACTCGGATGCACTCTTCGGTTGGCACTGCTCCTCCATTGGCCCGGATCTCAAAGGACAAGGGCTATTATCAGATTTCTCTTCCCTGTAAAAAAAAAAGAAAAAAAGAAGAAGAAAAAAACGAGTATAACAATATGCTTCGGAACAGGAGGGGGCAGCAGAAGGGGACGGGGGACGGTATAACAACAAGTAGTCTTGATCGCAGCCAGTTTCTGTCACATTACGGATGGACTGGCTTCAGAAAGGCGCAGAATTAATATCTTAATGAAGCTTGGAATGGCCATTAGGCTCGTGTAATGTGGCTCTGGGGGTGGGGATAGATGTCCAGCAGCTTTAGGCCTTATTTGCGCGGTCACCTCGGCGCTCGCTTTTATTAGGGGGACATTAGAAGAAGAGGAGGGATGCCGCAGAGAGAGACGGCGTTTTATTACTCCATTTCCCAAGGTGCCGCGTGCCGCGTACCTGTCAGCGAGCACAAAGCATGCTGTTTCAGGCCCGTTCCAACGGCTAAATGTCTGCATTGCAAATGATCCGTCGGCACAACAGCATTTGGGCAATTATCACCAAAGTGTTCCGGCGCTGACTGGTTAAGAAGTATGCTGTGGGGTTCCAACTGTGAGTGCGGATGGTGATTCTTACTCATACTGACTACCCTATATCTGGGGAACTTTTTTTGTTTGAACTTTTACAGATTTTGCTCGTACACATGTTTCACTTGTCTGATGCAGATCAAAACTTAGATTAAAACTACACGTCCCGACCAAAAAAGGTTGCGACCTGGATGGAACCAATTATGATCTGGGGTTGCTGCGGTTGGTCAGGTCTAGGTTCAACATCTTCACCCCACTGAGAATCTTCGAATGTGCTGGAGAAGGCTTTGCGAGGTGGTCACGCTCTACCATCATTAATGCACAATCTCGCAGTGCCATAAAATATGATAAAATTGATAGATACTTTGGCTTTTGACGCCTATTGAACAAAAAGTGGGTGCAAAAGGGGACACAAACTCAATAAAACAATAGGGCAGACATTGGGCTTCATCTTTTAAATCCCTCTCTGTGGAATATGTGTAAACCTGAAGAATGTTTATCCGATTATGGTATTTATTGTCTACCAGGAACAGTCATTTTTCAAAAAAGGCATTTGGCTATTTAATAAATTAGAGATAATATACATTTGAACATTTTCCTAACCTGATTTCATTTCGTGTGACACTGCAGCCTCCTCTGCCCTCTCTCCCACACTGGACTATAGCCTGGCCGTGCTCTTTATCCCTTACATTTACTGGAATGAATTGCTGCTCACTGTCATGGGCTCTGGAATTTCACAATTTCACAACTCTATGAAAACTATTCTTTCCGAACATACAAAAAAGACAATAGTGAGTCCTCCTTTGGTTCTTTTGTGTCAAGTTTATTTTATTTATTGGTTTATTTGGTAGGGACAGTGCAAGTTAATGAACACACTCTCATACATCCTGACCTATTGTACATGTTTTTAGTGGTAGGGGAAACCGGAGTAAACCTACGCAGACACGGGGAGAACATGCAAACTCCACACAGAAAGGCCTGGTCCCTGGTGGGAATCGAACCCTGGACCTTCTAGCTGTGAAGCACGAGCACTAACCGCTGTACTACCGTGCCGCCGATATGAGGACGGTCATATCGGTGGTACTTAGTGTGGAAAGTATGAGGAAGGCAGTGTCAGTGTTTTAGTTAGGTCATTCTCCATCTGCTTGATTTCGCTGGGCATTTCTCAGTGCTCGTTCTCTAGTCCTTGCACTTCCCTGTTTTGGTCCTGACTTGGAGCAGTACTCCGTGAGAACAGTATTGCTTTGGTTCCTGGGGAGTAAGTCAAAGGCATGCCGACATCAGCTGTAGCTGTTGGGCGTGGGATCCCGATGGTCCGGTGCTGAGCTGTGCATTTGCCCATACGGATATAGGAAGCTGTTCTGCAACCCCCAGCAAGGCATCAAGCCCTGTTGCTCCGCATGGATACACCATGGCTGCCTAGTTTTCTGTTCAGTTCCTGATCCGTGTTTGTTGTGTTGTATGCAAATGATTCCCTCTGTCTTGTGAACCTAACCAATGGGAGCATAATGGACTTTGAAACTTTTTTTTCTATGAGCCTTGTGAATTATTTTACAACAGGCACAACAATGACAAACAGTTCATTTGCAAAAGCAGATATATATCCATTTTTATTTAAATTTTTTCAGAATTGTTTTATTATTTGGATATTTGTAGTCTACAGATGACACTTGTAAAACTGTGAAAGTTGTGTAAATTTCATTAAGAACTAGTGACTTTATATTTTCATGACACTGAAACAGACCTGGCAATGAAAACCACTAGCCTGCCTAACGCGTGAGAATCAATCGCGACGCAATAACTTGGTGTTTGATGGAATACCAGAGTTTGAAAATGAGAAATGGTCTGATTCTGAGATCAAAATAAGGAATATCTTATTAGACAAACTCAAGCTGGATCCTAAACATATTGAAATGGAACGTGTGCATCGCACTGGAAAATCACCAGGTCAAGGAGGAAAACCTAGACCAATAGTGGTGAAGTTTCTGAGATACAAAGACCGGCTGGCTGTGTTGGAAAAGGCAAAGCTCCTCAAGGGATCAAACATTTACATTAATGAGGACTTTTCTGAAGCTGTGCGACAAAGACGCAAAGAGTTGATTCCAGCGATGAAAGAAGCAAGACAAAGAGGTGACATTGCTTATCTCAGATATGACAAACTTATCACTCATCGTCCTACAAAGTCACAACAGGTTTGAAATGTTCTTCTCATTTTTTTTCCATACTGTTTTTAAATAATTTTAGTTGCCTCCAAATAGCATGGATAGTCACAACATATGTTCAAAATGTCAGAAGCCAATGGGCTCTCACATCTGTTGTTCTCTTTGTAGAAATAAGTTTCACTTAAAATGTACATACATGACTGACAGAGTACGGGAATCAAAGACAACATGGCACTGTGAAAGTTGTGGTTCGGTGTTTCCATTCTACTCACTGAATGATGATGAGTTTCAATTGTATCTGTCTGATGATTACAATAGGCAATCTGTACATGAGACTTTGGCATTTAATCCATTTGAACTTGATAGAGATCAATCTATGCATGGTTTGGAAATAGATCCCGATATAAACTTTTTCTCAAATGCAAAGAATGAAAACTCATGTGAGTATTTTGATGATGTCAGGTTTAACAATCTCATGCAATCACTTTCTAAGAAAAATAAAATGTTTTCAGTATTACATCTAAATATACGCAGTCTTCCAAAGAATTATGAGAAGATGGCACATTTTTTATCTTCTTTAAATCATGAGTTTTCAGTAATTGCTCTGACAGAAACTTGGCTGACTGAGCAGTCAAAAGAACTTGCTCTATATAAATTGACATCCTATAATTCGACTCACTTTGTCAGAAAATCAAGGTCCGGAGGAGGAGTTTCCATTTTTGTTCACAAAAATCTCGATTTCAATGTCCGATATGATCTCTCCGTGCAATTAAATGAAATACAAATAGAATCTGTATTCATAGAAATATTGTGTAATAGAACTAAAAATCTTGTAATTGGTAGTATTTACAGGCCTCCAAACACAGACGTTTTGAATTTCAATCAATGCTTTTCAAGTACTTTGGAACTCATAAACAGGGAAAATAAATTGTGCCATATTCTTGGGGATTTTAATATTAATTTGTTTAAAAAGGAATCACATTCTGCTACAGATGAATTTTTAAATAATCTACATGCAAACTATTTTTTTCCTTCAATTACCAAACCAACAAGAGTGACAGAAAATTCTGCAACATTAATTGATAATATACTTTTTAACACATTAAACCATGAGACAAAATCTGGAATATTATGTACAGATATTTCCGACCACTTCCCAATATTCCAAATGGTTGCAGTAGGCAACAGTTATATGCTGAATGACGAGCCTGTTACCGGTTTCCGAGCATATAATACTGCTAACAAAATCAAATTCAAACATTTACTGGAAAATGTTTCATTTGAAAATGTTTTGACGGAAAATGATCCTAACTTAGCTTATCAGATTTTCATGCAAAGAATCAATGATGTTTTTGAGAGGTCCTTTCCAATTATAAAATCTCATGGGGGTAAAGTAAAAAAACAAAATCAATGGTTTACAAGTGGACTCCTAAAATCTTCACGCATTAAAAATAAACTATATAAAAAGTATCTTTCCTCCCCTTCCCCCTTAAATTTAGCTACATATAAGTTGTATAAAAATCAATACACTCATCTTCTTAGGATAACAAAAAAAAAATACTTTAGTGATCACTTTCAAAAATCAGTGAACAATATTAAAGGTACGTGGAAAATAATAAATGAACTTCTTCAAAGAAAGAGAGCTCCTTTAAACTATCCTTCAACTTTTAGAGATGGAAGTAGTACTTTCAATAATCCTTTTGATATTGCATGTGAGTTCAATAATTATTTCTCTAATGTTGGTGCTAATCTGGCTAAGAGAATTTTCGCCACAAATGTCAATCCTCTAGACTACATTAAAGGTAAATATTCTTCTTTTAGTGAGTTTGAACCACCTAATTCCAGTGAGGTACAGGAAATCATTGCAGGTCTAAAAACATCTGCTCCTGGTCATGATGAAATAAGTGCTTCTATTATTAAAGATGTTATAGCTACGATTTCTGAACCACTTACTTATATTTTTGCATTATCTATGAAAAGTGGCATAGTACCTTCTGAATTAAAAATTGCTAAAGTTGTACCTTTGTATAAAAATGGTGAAAATGCATCCTTCTCAAATTATCGTCCTATCTCCATATTGCCATGTTTTTCAAAAATTTTGGAAAAGCTTGTTTATAGAAGACTGCATCAACACTTAATTAAGAATAATATATTATATAATTACCAGTTCGGATTTCGGAAATGTCATTCAGCTCACATGGCTCTTATTGAACTAGTGGATAGAATTTATACGGCAAGGTTTGCAAGAAGATAACTAAATCTATTGGAATCATAGGTAAAATTAGAAACCTAGTAAATCATAAATGTGTCTTAACACTTTACTACAGTTTTATTTATCCCTATATAAATTATGGCAATGTTGTTTGGGGAAATACCTTCACTACTTACCTAAACAAAATTTTCGTTCTACAAAAGAAGTTTGTCCGTATAGCTACTCTTTCCAAACCTGATGCTCCAAGTGCACCTTTGTTTTTCAAATTAAAACTCTTTAATATTTTTGATATAAATATTCTTATGACATGTACGTTTGTATTCAGATCACTGTATGATGATGATTGGCCTTCTTATATAAAACATTATTTTATGTATAACCATCAGGTCCATCATTATTCTACAAGGCAGGCCGCAAAACAGCACCTTCATCTGCCATTATATAAAACCTCTCGTGATCAACAGACAATTAGATTTCATGGAGTTAAAGTATGGAACAGATATATCCATCTTCTGGATTCATCCACCACATTATACATGTATAAAAACAAACTAAAACAGGAATTAATGGCTGAGTATTTGTGCTGAGTACAGAGCAAATGACTCAAAGGAAATGATTGTATGAGTTTTGTATACTTGACACGTTATATTTGTATGTGACTTGGTATTTTGAGTATGTAGTAACCTGGCGTGGGTTGAAGTTGCTCTGATTCTTATTTCATTGTTTACTGGGAGTGGTGTTGTTATAAGCCTACTTGGCTTCTACCTCTCCCATGCACATGCTATTATCATTTATTTGTTTGTTTTGTATATTCATACATCCGAATGGATGCTATTTATGTTCTCCCCCCGCTATAAATGGCTACTCTAAAGTGCTAAATAAAAAAAAATAAAATAAAAAAATAACGCCAGACTAAAATCACAAGTGATATTTAGTCTGGGGACTATCCATTCATTTTCTCATAGGAGAGGTGTGGTTTACGATTGTCCATAGTCGTTTATTGGGCGCTACAAATGTCTATCATATGCGTCTGCCGTAGCCATAGCCAATCATATCATCGTATCAGATGACGTATGACGTACCCGCTGTAAACTTTCAAGCTAAACTATTTAGAACACGGTCTAAAGCTTGATCCAAAGATGGGGTCACGTCTGCTGCTGTCATGTTGGATCCGTAAATAAACGTTTAATTTTCTTTATCCGTAAACAAACTACAAGCTTCCGTCTGTCGAATAGCGCATCATCGTCTTACAGTCCCTCCTCGTTCTGTGATTGGTCCCCAAATTCATATGAAGATTTCGGCCATGGTCCCCCTGGCTGCTGTGAAGTTCGAAATGACAACAGTCTGACGTTAGCCAGGCAAGAAAAACACTGCTATGTAAAGAGAAATTTGAAGCACAGTTGAGTTTTTTCAATGGCATATAAACTGTATATTTAATTATATTATAAATTATGTTTTCTACCAATATATTTGTGTCATTATCTAAAAGCTAAAGACTTGGAATATTTACGTATATTGTTAGAAGGCTAACAACTTGTTGAAATGTCAGGCGGGTCAAATGTAAGGGACAATCTTTTGATCCAAATGTTCACCTTGACAATGTGCTCATCCTGATATCATTGCATTTATATTTATTTTGTGTTTTGTTTTTTTTATCTCAAAAGTAAATGCTATCCGTATCCCTGATGCAGTATCTCCTAAACAGTAATCAATATAGAATTAACAGACCCTCCTCATGAATAAAACAACTAAAAGAGTTTAAAAATGTGCTGTGGCCACTCGAGCCGCAGGACTCCCCAGTCAGCTAATGAAGGTTATGTAGCATGGCAGCGCTGGGTAATTGCCACGGCACAAGTGAGGTATTAGACAGGATGTAGCTAATGGAAAACAATCACATTTAACATGGCTCCTTGGTTCGGGCCGTTCAATAAGTGAGCAGCCGGCGAAGGGGGGTGGTCCACGCTGCTATAACATGCAATCTATTTACACTGTACTCTGGGGAGCCCATAAACAAATGTTGAGTCATTTCAGCCAGCAGTAATTACCCCTGCAGATGACAGGAGTGTGGGATCGTGTCTCCTCGGCGAGGCCCAGGGCGGACAGGGTTGGTTGGGTGGTTGGTCGGTTGGTTGGTGGCCTGCCAGTGGTCAAACGCATAGGATCATTTCAAAAGACACCGGGGTGGTTAAGTTACGGCCAGAAATATGTTCAGCAGAGAGGGCCACGGGAATCAGCAGGCGTTGTATGTTTTTCAGCAGAGAGAAATGAAAGTTGCATGCAAAAATTGCGGGTGGCATTACTATTTTATTACGCCAGCCAATGGTGTGGGTCAGTAATTCTCAAACTTTAAGATAAGAAACTTGTAGCACAATTAATACTAGGGCAGCACAATAAAAAAAAAATCGTATCGCGATATTAGGTGATGCAATGTCCGTATCGCAAGAAGCCACAATATATCGCAACATCACTAAAGTTTTCATTAGACTCACATTGACGATTTTGTTTGCAAACTTTTACAAAAATGTGAAATGTGTAAAAGTGCTAGTTAAAGTTTTAGTTCAATCTTTCCTAATTTAGTTCCATTTTAGTCTTGTTGTGGTGCTGATGAACTGTTTTTTTTAAAATCATGTTTTAACACAATTTACTGAAAAACAAGTTTTTCACATTTTGTGTTTAATTAGAATGGAAGATATTGTTTTGAAATGGTTTGGTTTGAAATGGTGAAATATTGCATTAATATCGTTATAATATAGCCCGATATGCACAGCCATATCGCATATCGCGAGTTACTTCAATATCGTGCAGCCCTAATGTATACATAAGGTAACTCAAAGTGCTTCACAGAACTAATGGTGACAAAGAATAATTTGGTTTATAGATACGGACCATAGAAATCACAGAAATGCCTTTAGCTACAGTATATGAGCCTGTTCCTACAAATGCGCACATTTTGTAAGCCGTTGAATCCCGGACCCGATTCAATTGAACATTCTATCCCATACAAATGAATAGGGATGAAAGGCGCAACACTAACATATGGGGCGGTATGGGTGGTTTATTTATCATTACCATCTTATAATATGATGTTTACAGGCCTTTGGATCTGTATCCGACCCCACAAAAAGCAAACATTTCACTGAATTTGAGTTAGCATTTAGCTCAGAGGACACTTTTATGCTAATTTGTATCCAAAGTAGAATTTCAAAAGGTCTGTACATCCATTGATTATTTCTAATTAGGCTTTGACCCCACCTAAATGTGGTCGATGAAAATATCTGGATTGTTCATATTTTGCAATGACTGATGGCTAATGCTAGTCAGCTATAGGAAAAATACATTGAGCTGGCTAACTTTGACTCTGAAAAATTTCCTGGACTAGCCTACTTGCTAACTGTCACATACGTTGGGGTCGGATCAAACAACGCGTATCCTTTTTATTTCTATGGATATACAGTAGACGCTATTGCATCATACTAGGGGGCGTGGCTTAGCCGAGGAGTAAGGAAGTTTGTTATGGAAATCACAATTTTTCACTCTTTTTTTAGACGTTTTCAGGCAGATTATATGTAGCACACACAAATACAGTTGAGTTAAAATTGGGGCCATGTGAATGTGACAAATGTTTTAGTCTAGCAGATTTTCCAGTGGAAGTGAAAAGCCGCAGAAACTCGCAGCTAGCCTTTAGCATTAAGCTAACATTTGCATCATGATTCGCATTCTCTGTTATTTATGGGCTGTTAAATCACTTTGCTCCTCTCCATGTCGCTGTATCTTTATTTGGTAAAAAATACATCATTAATTCAACAATAATATTGTTATAATAGTTGTTTTGTTTGTTTGTTTTACCCTTTTGTTTCCCCCCTTTGACAGCTACGCATATGCCATCTGTATCTATCCGGCATTTGATAATACTTTACTCAGCTTTCCATTGTTATTATTACTTCGAAATACCCTATATTAGAGTATTACATATTTTATTTATTAATATTATTATTATTATACAAGCTGGCAGTGCTTTTCCATTAACTCATTTTGTCACATGTATCGCCTTTTCCCTACTCTTCCCAGACAAATATTGCAAGTGAGGAGCAAACCGATGTGCGTGCAGGTTATGTCCAGGCGATAAGGCCAGAGGAGCCGAGTGTCTGAGCCCAAATAGATTTTTATGCAAATGGCCTAGTATCGATCGCTGCACCTTCGGCAATGTGTGCCAGGACGCTGCAAACCGCATGTAATTAGATAGAGATAATCATTAATGGCAATCATACGAGCGCATGTTTACATCGGAGCGGATCTGTGAGGGCAATACTTCCAGACACTAATGACTTTGCGGACTTGATTTTGTGCGACTGATGATATCTTGTGTTTAAATAAGGCAAAGTGGATTTAATAAGGCATGGGAATGGATGCAGGTGAGGGCAATGGCGACGATTTTGTGGAGTTGAAATGATGGAGGGCCAGCTGTAACTATAGTTAACTAAAGATTGTAATTTATAATGTAGGTTCTTTTGCACGTGCACTGCTAATTGTGACCCACTGTTAGAAAATGTAGCAATTTGTAAAAAAAAAAAAAAAAAACTTGCACAAACAAAGATTTTATCACAAACCCACGTCCGCTTTCGCCTTCTAAAACAATCCGATTTTGTGTCGGTGACCAGCGCGGCACAAACAATGGCAGCTATCAGATCGGCGCCCTCCCCAGAATAACAAGGGAGGGGCTGACAGACGGTGCGCGGGCCAGCCTGTCCCTTATCCTCAGACAGGCAGATGTCCCCTCTCTCGGCCGGCTGCTGACCAGGGGAGAGGGGGCCGAAACGGGGAAACCGGAGAGCTCCTCGGGGGTGGGGTGGGGGGACGGGGGGGCCCGGGCTGGTCATTTGATGTCCAGTAACAGCACCGGGGCAGGCGCTGATGCTGGAGGAGCCCAGGGAGCTCGCTCGCCGCTGCAGTCTGTTACCGAAGTCTGGGCTGGCGGGTGGATGAGCGAGGGGAAAGGGGAATGAGATAGAGAGTAAAAAAAAAGAAAGAAGAAATACAGACAAGGGAAGGGCAAACAAAAGACATACTTGAGATCTGGGGCTAGGTTTATAGTCAGGAAAACTTAGCTGAAAGATTAGACTATTGAGCATGTTTTAGGGTTGAGGGGGTAAATCTAACATTGTAACACATTTCTGTGATTTTACGCCCAAATTTCAACATTTAAAACTGTATTTATTTTTTTAAATATAGCTATTGCCTGTTGATTGAATGTTTAGTCGAGCTTAATTATAACTATTTGCATATTTTAACATTAATGTGATGCAATGTAAAGCCACGCTAATGCTCGCAATCACCTCGCCGGAGGATTAACCAATTGTGCATGTTTTGGGGGAGACACTTTCACATCTTTTATTAAGTTTATACCACTCAGTGTATGATTTAGTTGGATTTTCTGGATGTGTCATTCTGTACATGTTTGCATTAGTAATGTCATGGTGGTGTTCTTCTGTAGGTCATTGTATCAAACTGTGCCATGTCTTTGAATCATCTTGTAACTTTGGATTCAATGTAATTCTAGACCGGTTCTTCTTGGGCTTGTTCAGGTTGGTACTCGGCAAAGGTGGTCACTATTAAAGTACTTAAGTACTGCACTTAAGCAGAGTTTTCAGGATCTGTACTTTACCAGAGTGGTGTTCACTGGGGAAAATGGCATCTTATCTTTGATAAATGTGCTTGAATTAAGACAATTAATGCTGATTTTGAGTAGGTTCAGACTATCTTGAAATAAGATTGCCGGGGAACAAGCATTCATTTGCTTAAAATAAGATAAACCCTTGATATAAGACCCAAAAGGCAAAAAAAATCATTCTTGTTCCACTGACAATAAGATCAGCATTTATAAGTTATTTTTGTCTTACATTAGATTTCTTTTACTCCACTACATTTGAAAGAGAAATATAATACTTTCTACTCCACTACATTTGTACAAATGTACTAAAGTCAAAAGTACATTTGGCAAAGTGTTTTGTTTATTTTAAACGCCTTAAAGATTCACACCCCAGAACAGGACCTGGCGATGTGCAGATGTTCTGTCAATATGCCACTGACAAGAAAGGAGGTTTGTCTTCAAAGGTATTTTATGAAACTCTAGATAGGACATTTCCATTAATACGTTTTAACAAATGGTAATTCTGGTGGCCATCTTGTGACTGGCCTTTCTAACCCAGCCCAGCGTAATCAAATGGAACCACCACTTACTTCCTTGATACTGTTTTTATCTAAAAAATATTTCATGACCCTTTGTGCCTGACCTCATTTCATAAGGCAAGAAAATACATTTTTTTTGCAGTTTTTCCAATTTTATTTCAGTTTTATAGGATGCAGACTTTAGCTCCATTTGTTCATGGATTTTCCTCTGTCAAACACTTCACTTCTATTTATATCAAATAACATTGTTTTCTGTTCTTTTAAACTCTACATGACCAATATGTATTGAACATGGGACAGTGATACAGTGAATGCTAACCACTGAACCCTGGGAATGAATGGAGAAAACAATGCTAATACGGCCAAACAACACGACTAAATAACAAGATATTCCAAAGAAATAACCTGATCCTGACTGAGACACCTCGACTTAGAAGTAATAAAACCAATCACAAACAATGAGTGTATCTCACATTCTGCTATTGAATCAATGAAAAATGTTGCCCCTTTTGCATTGGTTGCTATAGCGCTTAGCCTTGCTGGCCAGTCACAAGATGGCCGCCACATTTGCCACATCAACGAGCGTCATCTAGAGTTTTATTAAAAAACTTTGTTTGTCCCCCTTGTGTTGTCATATGGGTATAAATCCGGCCCTTTTTTATGTTTTTAAAGTTGCAATGCAATTATCCATACCACTTGCTAAAATTACTTTCTACTTTGTATACTTCATTATTTGTCATAGTAAATACTTCAGTTCCTCCTTGACTTACAGTAGCAACTTTTGATTGGAGTAACATTTCATTTATGCTGTACTAGAACTACTGTACTAGTTATGTCTTATTCCATGCCTATTTTATTCTATTATGAAAACATTGACACAGATTTCCTGTACCTGTTACTGCATTGCACCTGACACACATTTCAACCATTGTTTCACCGGACAACAGAGCGTCGCTTCTTGCAGTTCCCCCTTATTGAAATGTGCGGAGTGCAGTCACCGCGGCGCCGTGGCATATCACTTACCTGGCCCTCATTCAGCCTTGCCCGCGCTGGAGAGCCCTTTGAAGGCTACAGAGAGCTGGAGATGAGAGGAAACCATCTACCCGGGGATCAACGCGCCCAAGTGCCAATGTTTTAATTTATCACCAGCGATGACCGCTTCAGACGCCCGGACCGTTCTCTCCATTCTCCCCCCCCTCGCGACAGAACCTCGCGGTCAGGAGACGTTATAGGCCACATCATGCATGAGCGCGGTTATACCATTGCTATTCTGGTGGGTTGGTAGATATAGCGGCACCAGCGGGGGCACAAGCCGGGGATATGTAGCTTTCATCTTTGGAGGAGATTTGGAGAGGCTTGAGACCTGGGAGACTTCTTAATTCGCACTAATTCATTTGCGTTCCAGATTCCGCGGGCCCGGGATAACCTGGGCATGATAATGAAGTCACAGGAGAGCACGGTCCCTCGCCTTTGAATGTGCGCTGAATAGACTCGCCTCATCTTTCCTGGTGAAGTGCAGCGAGGGTTGGTAATACATTTGGTAAGATATATTACCACTTGGTATTTTTTCATTCTTCTTTAGCGGGTTTTGTAACTATTTTTGGTGGGGTTTACATTTGGGTGATTAATGTTTAAGCGGACATGTTACCCTGCATTGTGGCTTTTGATATAGGATTTGGAAAAGATTAGCGATGGCCTTGGAAAACATGTATGATCTTGATATAAAGGTGTATGGGGTGCGAAGCTTTAGGCACCGAATAAAAATGTCTATTATGAACTACTGAATTATGATCTCCAAAAGGCGTGAGGTTACAGAAGAGACATTGCAAAAGTTCTATTTGAAGCTGTTTTTTGTTTGTTTTAGGCATGGGCTAATGTTATGCTTAAAGTTTTGCATGTTACTGTAGAACCTTTTGGCCGGAGTGAGCGAAGGTCCGTTTGGAGACGAAGGGGCACAGAATCTCATGACAATTCCTTCTGTCCAACTGTTAGGCATGGGGGTGGATCCATCACCCTTTGGGATTGGGTTGTAGCCCGTGGGTAGGTAGAACGAAGAATGGATTCAATTGATTTCCAACAAAGTCTGGAAGAAAATGTTACCCCATCGGTGAAAAAGCAGAATTTAAAAAGCAGATGGGTAATGATCGTAAACAATGGATTAAGATAAGATAAACTTTATTGTCCCGTAGGGAAATTTGTCTTGGACTTGCCATGCTGTGGTACATACAATAGCAATATAAAAGATGCATTAAATACATTCAAAAATACAAAAGGACAACAGTCAGCTCGTTCAGCACAATTTCAACAGTGGAATATGGCTGTGCCATAACAGTCACAATACAACAGAATGTGTTACACATTAAAGCCACAATGTTGCTCAGTGTAACATCAGGCAATAGAGAACATAAAATACCTAACAAAGTGTTAACTGCACTTGTTAAAAAGAGCAACCGACACAGGAATAAAAGAGTGTTTGTATGTGTTTTGTGGCTCTTATAGCCCAATATCGTCTTCCCGATGGTAAAAGCTTGTATTCATTAAAGAGCACATGAGAAGGTTCTTTGAGAATGTTTTTTGCCTCTGCCAAGGCCGAGGATTCAAAGAGTGTTTTTAAAGAAGGATACTCTTTCCTGTCAATAATCTTCATGGCATTTCGAACCTTTTTCTCAATTTTGGTTTTACACAAGACAGTGAGAGGGCCAAACCAGGCAACCATGCCGTATCTAATTAGGCTTTCCAGAACAGCATTATAAAACCAGGACATTACATCAAGAGGTGCATTCGGAAGGTTTTGCTGTGGCCTACAGAGTCTCCAGACCTGAACATCATTGAAGATCTGTGGATAAACCAGTGGTTGTGCTACAGTATGTGCCTGAACCACTAGTGAGAGGGCGTTGTTTATTCTTTTCGTTGTTGCGCTGCATCACTGCCTCATGTTCTTCCTTTAGCATTATAGGCTTTTTTTTTTTTAAAGCAGTACTAAGTAACTTGTTTACCTTAATAAATCCTTTCCGTAGTCCCTCTGGGGGTAAATACAAGTGTTAATGGGATGATTAGAGGGTCTTTCTTCTCCCCCTGGTGTCCATGCTTGCAACTTGCCTGCCTCCGGCACGGCAACCCCAATACCTACCGGGTCGGAAATACCAATACACATTAATGGAACCATGAAGAAGAAGCTAACAGGCTAATAGGCAAAGCTAACTGTGGGCTAGTGGCACTTTGGCAGTATTTACAGCCAAGTTTGAGTGAAAAATAGTTTCTCCATTTCTCCATTACTCTCATGGACAATTAATGAGTAAAAAAAGACGCAACATGCAGTGACGCTTATGGCCTGTAGGGGAATACGTTACTTAGTTCTGCTTTAAGCTCTCTCAAGTCAAACTAAAAACTTTATTTATCCCACCGTGAGTGAAACACTGTCTGTGTCTGGTGTCCCGAGAGAAAGATGTACAGCCGGTCCCGCTGTGGTGCTGGTTTATGTCTATGGTCTGCTCTCGGCCGAAACGCGAAAAGAAACAAAAGCACGTGTTCACCCTCACCACTGCGGAAAGAGTCCGGTTGGAGGAAAAAGGTTGTTCTACATCAGTGGTACCACCGCTCCAAGGACAGGTAGCAGGCAGCACAGAAATAGTATAATATATAGACTGCATTTACTCCCATTTATATTTCACCTGTCCCTCTTGACACACCAATAAGCTATAACAAATATACAATACAACTGATAGAAAGTCGCCATAGAAATCTGGTTTTATTATATATATAGAATCAGCGCAGCCTCGTGCAGCTGAATGGTCCTACGTCTTTCTTTCACCGGCACCGCCAAAAGCGCCCGCTCTCTCCCTTTCGTCTTCTCCCTCAGTTCATGCTAATTCCTCCAAAGGCAACTTCATGCCTTTCAGACATCATTTCATCTTCCCCTTTGTGTCATTGTTCACACTGATCAAAGTTTTGTTCTGGGGTGCCAACATTTTCGCACCCCGCTGTCTATACAGTATACAGTATATCCTGAACATGTCCTTGTCACCTAAAGTTTGGGAGTTGTAAGTTGCAGACGCACAGCACAAACCTTTGCAAGTGCAGCATTGGTGCAATGGGAAAATAGATTTGTGCAACTTTCGATTTGTAAATCATACTTCACCATGAATATGTATGAGGTTGAATCCTCAATCGATAATTTCTACCCACCAGCTTATATAAACATGCTTTTTTTTTTTTTCCTACTGGAAAATCAAGAATCATCCAAACAATATATTATCATCACAAATGAGGCAGATGGAATTTACATTTATGGATTGAAACGCCACATTTCCAATACAACTCAGAGGAAATAAGGCAGACAGACTTACTGTAAAACCTGAAGGCAAGTGAAGAGTGCTGCTCGGCCAAAACTGGGCCTGGCCAAGAATTCCAAATTTGAGATTCAACTCTTGAGGCTTTCTACACCCACTTCTCAACTACAGTACTACAGCAAACTCATTTTCAGTAAAACACTCACATAAGCAACCTTTCCCAACACAGAGAAAATGGGACTTGCATTTTATTTTGTGCTTGTTTATCGGATAGAACTGCGTGGGCTGTTTGTCCTTCAGGAGTGCAATCAACAAATTTAAAACTTGACACAGAATGAATATCAAATCAACATGCATAATTACAATCTAAACAGTTGTCTCCTTTAGTTGTCCTGTCATCCTGAAGTTCATTCAGCAGATTCGACCCTCAGGTCAGAATACTCACCAACCGTGTGTCTTTGTGGCCTCAAACCACCTGCAATGATGGTTATCCTTCAACACACTTAACGTAGCATCAGGAATCTATTTTTGGTTACCCTCATTTTCTTTTTCCCCCTTATGCCTCTTCCAGCTAACAATGAACATGGACTTTTTATTTCAGAGATTTAGAGGTTGAGAGAAAGAAGTAGGAGAAGAAAAAGCGCTGGTCTTTGGTCAAACTGCGCTGAGCTTATGTGCGCCGCTGCTTGGAGAGTTTCAAAGGCCGGGGCTTTGAGTGACGCCGCCCCGAGCCTCCCCAAGTCAGTCAGATGAATGAAAACGGGTCCATTCCCACATTAACACTGTGCTTTCAAGTCCCCATCAGGATGAGAGCGGTCTGTGGAGGACGCACACGCATGACAAAGCAGGTCATGTTGGTGCTCGTAAGGTATTTTACCATAGATCTAAACATCAGCAATCAGTGAGTAAAAGCCAGACTGATCCTACAGTACAAATCACATTAGCATATTATTATGAGTCTGGAAAGGCTCCGGTTTAGACGTTTTAGCCAATCACAACCAAGTCTCAAAATATACCTAAACAACAAAGCTCTACTAGAGCAATACAATATTTTGTTTTTAACTATATTTTTCTTGCAGCGCAATTTACGCATCAGAGCAAAACGTCAAACTGAAGAGGGCACTTGTAACAGAACTGTCTCAAGTGTCTATATTTGCTAAATTGACTTCATGGACATTTAACCTTGTTACAACATTGTTCTCTCGACAAAACATATACCCAGTGGTGTCCGTCTCTAGCTTCCATTTCACAAGAAGTATGTCAAAAATTGTTGAAATGTTGTGATCCATGAAGCTCCTCTCTGTTTTTTAAGTCCAGACACCTTCACCAGTCACAAATAATCTGCGCTACAGTTTAGCCGTGTTACTGGTAGTTTATGTCCTAACATTGTGTCTGCAAAGATTAGCTGCAGTTAAAATCCAGAACTCCTGAACTCCTTGCCTCAAGCGGAGGAGTTTAAGTATCATGGGGTCTTGTTCACGAGTGAGGGACGGATGGAGCGTGAGATCGACAGACAGATTGGTGCCGTGGCAGTGATGCAGTTGAGGTGAAGGAGTTGAGTTGAAAGACAAAGCTCTCAATTTATCTCTCAATTTATCGGTCGATCTACGTTCCTACCCTCACCTACGGTCATGAGATCTGGCTCATGACCGAAAGGACAAGATTGCAGATACAAGTAGTCGAAATGAGTTTCCTTCGTTGGGTGTCTGGGTGCACCCTTAGAGACAGAGTGAGGTTCTCAGTCTCCCAGAGGAGCTCGGAGACCTCCTCTCCTTAACTTCCAGAGGAGCCAGCAGAGGTGGCTCGGACATTGTCCTGGGTCTTCCCGAGGGCCTCGTCCCAATGGGACATGGTGTTCTGGGCATGTCCCATTGGAAGGAGGCCCTCGGGAAGACCCGGGACACCCAGGACATGCTTGAGGGATTATGAGCTGGCCAGCTGGATAAAGAGAAAGAAAATGTATGGATATTCCACACACTTATTTACTCAGATGGTAAAAATGGTAAATGGTCTCAACTTATATAGCGCTTTTCCACCTACGTTAGGCACTCAAAGCGCTTTACAGCAAGGATCCACTCACCCATTCACTCTCTCATTCATACACCAATGTACACAGACACTGGAGGCAAGTAGGGTGAAGTGTCTTGCCCAAGGACACAACGACAGTGTGCACCTTCAGGAGGCGGGATTCGAACCCCGATCTTCCGATCATGAGATGACCCGCTCTACCATCTGCGCCACCGTCCCCCGATAAAAGAGCTATTGTTACGGAGGTAAAAACGAAAGTAAAGAAAGTCTACACTGCAAAAGAATGGGACTTTGGACTTTTTTTCTAGCATAAAATTTTACTTTTGGAAGACTACATGCAAGAGAAACAAGCAGCAAGAGGCTCCAATAATATATTATAATGAGAAAGTCATTTTGGTAGCTAGAGAATAAATCTAAACAAATTGTTTGCTATGATGGCTGTCATGGTTGGAGGTGGAGTGAAGAAAATAAAACCCAAAATGCAGGACTGCAGCAAAACTGGTGATGTTTAATGAATAATGAATGCCCAAAATCCAGAGATAACAAAAACTCAAACAAACCGGGGCTTACATAGACAATGACGCGACAAAGGACCAGGGAAACACAGGGGTATAAATACATGAGGAAACAGTGAACAGGTGAAACACATCAGGGCGGGGCAGACAATCAACACAAGGGAAGCAAAGCAAAAATCACACAGACCAAAAAGACATGTCAAAATAAAACACCAGGGACAGATAAAACAAAAAGCAAACCAAAACAGGGCAACTAAAGGCCGAATCGTGACAGATGGCACTCCATCTCCTACTCCATCACAGAGATTATCTGACATAATGGAACAAAAGCCCTGTCTGAATGGTTTAAATTCCTTTTTATATATCAAAGGAACATTTTATATGTTCCTTTCTCCAGCTTAACCAGGACAAAACTGAAGTTTTAGTCATCGGTCTTGAGGCCCAGAGAGAGAAACTTTTACCCAAACTACACTAACTGTCTTTAAATCCTTCTTCACAGGTGAAGAACCTGGGTGTGATTTTTGACTCTGAGCTGACTTTTATTCCACACATTAAGAATATCACAAAGATAGTTTTTTTCTTTATCTAAAGAACATAGGCAGAGTCCGTCCCATTCTCTCTCGGGCCAACACGGAGACGCTAATGCATGCTTTTATCACCAGTCGTATCGACTACGGTAATGCCCTGCTTTCTGGTCTTCCCAAAAAGAGTATCTTAGGTTTAGAACTTTTACAAAATTCAGCAGCTCGTGTCCTGACTAAGACCAGGAGGCGGAACCACATTACACCGGTTTAGAGTCGCTGCATTGGCTCCCCGTGTGTTTCAGGATCGATTTTAAAGTTCTTTTAATGGTTTTTAAATGTCTTAATGGTCTTGGTCCTTCTTTCAGAACTGCTTTTACCTTATGAGCCTTCGTGGTCCCTGCGCTCCTCCGTTAGGCGTCTCTTAGTTATTCCTAAAGTCAACAGAAAGACTCACGGCGAGGCTTCTTTCCAGTATTACGGCCCTCGTCTCTGGAACGACCTGAGGAGGAGCTCAGGACCACAGAGAACGTTCATGTTTTTAAAAGTAGGCTCAAGACGCACCTTTTTAGCTTAGCTTTTAACTAATATTTACTTATATTAACTTTATTTATCTGTTTTAGTTCTATACAATTATTTCTTTAGTTTCACTCTTTTTTATCTTGTGCTATTTCACATATTTAGCCGAGTTTCAGCTGTTTTTAATGTATCTTTTATTTTTATGTTCTCCCAGTGGTTCCTCTGAGGGAGCCCTCTACCCCAGGAGTGCTGGTTGGCTGTGGCCGTGCAGGCGCTCTCCTGTGGGTGCCTGGATGGAGGTTGGACGTCTCTCCTACACCTCCTCCGGGCGCTCTGTGTTGGCGCTCTGTGGCTGTGGCCGATAAGCTGCTCCCGGTGCAGACGGCTTCCTGGATGGTGTTTCCTCTTTCGGTCCATCTGTACTCAGCCTTATACCAACTTTATGTCCATTTTTATTTAAGACTTTTTTAATGATTTTAAGCACTGTAAAGCACTTTGTGTTACATTTTGTATGAAACACGCTTTATAAATAAAGTTTGATTAGATTAGATTAGATATATTGCATTCATTTGTGTCTACACCCCATTGACATCAGATTTTCTTTGATTTCTAAAGCAATTGCCTCTCTATATACTGCGTAAATAAATATATATAGATATCTCTATAGAGATTTTTTATGTCTTGTGCCTTCTTTTGTAACAGGCTCCTACATCGCGGTGAATAGCAGACTCCATTCTCCCACCCGCTTTTCAACAGAAGGCTTACTGTGCCATTGTACAGAAGTGGCTCGGCCTTGATAGAATGACCTAACATTTTGACAGCACAAAATATAAAGCCAGCCTTTCTTCAGCAGTCATGGGAACGGCTTTCACCAATGAGACGTGGGTGTTGCAGGCCTATATGGTAGATGGTAGATGATTGGCTTTCAGATGACATCACGACATTCTGCAGCCGTGTACTGTATAATAGGGGCACGCAAACTTACCTTTGTGGGTGGATGAATATCATGGGATAACAGACTCTCTTCTCAGTGAGCGTTTTTTTATGGAGACATGAACAACAACAATCTGGACAGTGCTCATTTGACTGGCTTTTGTACAGAAGAGGGGACAGGGTTATTTCAGAGTGGGATTCCGAAAACACCCAGGTCCAATTGACTAAAGAAGATGAACTCTCCCTTTGGCACCAAGAGTTTAAACATACCACGTGAATGTAAGAAACCAGATGTTCCCATTTTAAAAGCATTCGACTCAAGTGTATGCCATAATTGCCTCCTTATTTCTTCTTAGTGATTACTAGTCTCTCAGCTTCGCAGCGTTCCTAATGAGACAGATAATTAGTTTTAGCAAATGTGCTTGATCAGGGGCTGAAACTGATGACTCAAGGCAGGATGACAGACAAGTGTATTTGTGTTCAGATAGGCCTTTGACAGTGGCCTATCCATCATGGCTGAGTTATGATATCGCATGAAGCACATTTTCCCATTTTCTAAATGTGAATATACAGCCGCGATGCATCTGGCGAGCGATCAAGCACGAGGGGTGAGGGTTAAGGGGACACAGCAGGAGAGACAGAGAGAGAACCAACACTTAAGGTGTTCATTCTGGATTTTGCGTGTGTGATTTCTGATGCATATGATATTAACACACTCCTCCATTTTGACCTCTGTCTTTAACCATCTGCTTCATAATTTATTTATTTTTAAACCTGTCTAAGCAAAGCTACCTGCAGCATTCAGCTGTATTAGGCTGTAAATTCTGTTACCCATGGCTGACCTGACAATAAGAAACTAATCCCTCTACTGTTGCATCTATTCATTCTTAAAGCTGCATTATGCAACTTTCTACCCTGTTTTACTAATAGTCATTTCTGTCTCAATAAGTTATTAATAAACAAAATAAATAATCTGGTTTGTTTTATAAAACGGTTGATCAATGACCCCCCTTGTAGTCATTATCAAAGTTATTATTCCACAAAATGTGATAGATTAAGCAGTATGAATCACACATGATAAGATATTCACATTGTTTTAGGTTCTCATGCAAACTGCTTTGTAGTACTAACTTGGCCAAAGCCAGATTGATATTACAGTGCCAATAACATTTGCACTGACATCAATGTGGGACGGCGCCGGCTGGAATCGTTCGGGTAGAGGTCGCACGTTTGGAGCTGCATTTGCTGCTGATTGGATCAAGAACACCACCATTCCATTCCATGTTTAGTTTTGGGGAAAAAAGTTATGTGTGTTTGTGTTATGTGTTGCAGCATATCTCGTTGTTGTTTTTTTGCGATCGCCACGTTGTTAGTGTCTTTTCTGCCAGAATCAATTTTGGTTATGTTCCGAATGGTGAAGGCGGGAGCGGTTCAAGATGGATTCTCGTGTGTTTGTAAACTCATACATTCCGCGAGAATTGCTGGCAAGGTAATTGTGGTACATAAATTCAACATAGACAAACGTAAAGACAAGTTCTGACATTACCCTGGAGCTTAGTCAAAGAGGAAAAAGAAGAAAAGACATGGATGGAAATGTGGTTATTTATTATTTAGAGAAATACATTTAAATTTCATTTTGATATCATACGACTTCAGTCATTTCATAAACTTTCATAATTAGAAAGGCAATTAAAAGAGTTACACTTGGTACAATGCAAACATCCTCCTGTAGTATCCGAAGGTTGCACTGGACTATGAACCTAATACAAAATCTAGAAAAAGGTCCAGACATTGAAGAATGTATCAAGATGCATTAACATTTCCTATAATCTTTTTTGTGATCAATTATTTTTAAGTGTTACCTTGCATTTGCATTTACATTTTGCACTTTTTTGCATGCATCACACTTTCATTTTGTCCCCTTTTTGTTATCCATATCCCCATTTCCCTTATGGGCAGAGAAACTCAAATTTGCACATAAAAGCAGTAATTATGTTTATGTGTAAATATTACACATAAACATAAATACATTCTGAGAATCCTACTCTTTGCTGCCCGCTCTTCTATTTTACAAAGATGGTTGGATGAAGAACCACCACATCTTTTGATATGACGGGAAAAGATCATGTTAGTAATACCTTTAGAAAGGTTGTCATCTGTTCTTAAAGGGTCTTTAAATTCTTTCAACAACAAAAATTGGTCGCCTTTAGCCCTCTACTTTAAAGAGGAATGGGAAAAAGTGATTTGTATTGGGTTATCAGATGAAATTGATTAAAATACTTCAGGAATTTATCATGAGAATTTATTGTTGTTAAATTGAATTGAAATTAAATACATATTTTCAGGTATGGCAAATGTGTAAAAACTGAAAATAGGCATGTATAGCATATGTATGGGTGTATGTGTGTGTATGCATGTATATGTATGTGTGAGCATATATGTAGACGTGTATGTGTATGTGTACATGTATATGTATATATGTTTATATGTATGTATTTGTCTATGTAGATGTGCATATACATAATGTATGTGTATGCGTGTATATATGTATGTGTATGTATATATGTATATGTGTGTATATACGTATATATGTATATACAAAACAAAAAACAAACATCGTACATACCCCAAAACAATATACAATTGGTGCTGCTTTAGTAATATTTTACCATTATTACACTGCTGTTTTGTTTTCTGTTGTTTTGTTTTATATTGCTTGTGTTCTGTTTTGTTTGTCATTATGTCTTGTTTTGTTTGGGGTGTTCTAAGAAATAATAAAACAACAACAATGAATGGAAAAAAAAAGCAGTCCCTTACAAAAAAAAACAAAAACTGTTTTCTTTTCCTATGATCTTGTATTCATCCAGGCAAAGATCAATTCCTAAAGTGTATGTTTATTGACAAAGACTGATCCACAAATGTTTTTTTTTTCAATGTGGACACAGGGCTCCTATTTCTTACATCATAAACAAACAAGGCGCAAAACACGTCACTCAACAATGCTTTTCCCATGACCACAAACTGAAACAGAAATGCAAATAAACTGTCAAACACAATGGGCCGACTTGAACACGGCACACTATCCAGTTTGCACTCGATCCCACCAAATGATAATAAAGACCTCTTAAACGGCCTGCTGACAATGTGGCATTAGGCACTATCTTGTTCCCCCCGAGCCACTGATCTGCGTAAACACAGGCCCCTGAATGATACGCTCCCTCTTCTCTGGCTTTGACATTTCACTGTGATTTCTCCCTTCTCTCCGAAATGACAGCCTATGTAGCACGTGGCGGTGGTGAGGGCCTCTAAAAATGCCACGGATGATATGAAATCAATTTGCATTCCCCCCCACCCCCCACTTGCGCCGGGATAACACTGCCCTGTCAGAGAAACTGGGCAGATATGCGGCAGATAATGACGTTAGCGAGCCCGAAATTGAAAGAGTGATGGTCTGTGTTTTCCAATGATTGCCCTGACATGGACTACTCCGTCATTGCCTCCCATTAGCGGCTCTTGTCCTGGGGTTAAGGCGGGCTAAAAGACACGCTTCATCCTGCCAATTCGCCGCCAGTCGTGGCGCTCCGGAAGCCGTCGCAGCCGCACCGACTTCCAAGGACCCAAGAGCTCTGAATTGACAGCCTTATTAATTTAATTTGACATTTCGCACCCCCAAAAAATCCGTCCGTTACAAGTTCATGTCAATGCTCTTAATTAAACTTGGCACTAATAGTCGTCATTGAAGTTAAATACAATTATGGTCCTTATTTGGACAGATGAAAGGACTTCCCAGACTTTATTATAGACGTTAATGGGGCAATCGCCAATATCAACTTGTGATGGGTCGTCAAAGCCAGAATCAATGGAGCCAGAAATGATTAGCATATTTGGGGAAAAGGTCAAGATGAATGGCATAATTGGGAAATCACTTTTGCAGGGTTTTCTCTCATGTCAGATGCTTTTCTGCTAATTATATATTGTGACGAGAAGCGATCAAACCGGCGAATGCAATGGGGGAAAAAAGAGCTTCGACGATACGCGTGGAAGAATGACCACAAGCCAACCTCTATGCTTTTACATCGAGAATTCCACATTACTCGTTTGTAAGAGAGGAGTATTATATGAATTGCTGTTATTGTAGCCGAGTGTTACGAGCATATTACAGTTCACAGCCTCAAATTTGTCGAAAACATACAGCATCTCGGTGGAGGACATTCAGGTAGCGCTCACAGCTTGTTATCCGACGCTGAGAGAGAAAGACTCTTCTTGGACACAGCCGGGTATAAATAAAGGTGATTGGGTGGGATTTTCTGCTGGGCTCCTGTCGGTGGATGTGAAAACGTTGACCCGAGGCACGTTGAGAGGGCAGAGTCTCTCCTCCACTGCAGCGGCTAAAGGAGGAAACAGGAGCGGCCGCTGTGTGTTAATGAGCAAAGAAAGCAAGAGCTATAGCACGCTTCAGGTGGAACACTACGGATGGGGAAGACTGTTGTGATTGGTTAAGGTTTCCAAGTATGCGCGTTTAGAAATTATTTTTGCATTTACACTTGTCCATCCGAACAGTGCCCAAGGGCAGAAAAAACCCCTGTTGTGTTTGTGTAGCGTGAGTGCATTCAAACCATCGATCAGGCTGGTGGTTACTGTCTGTAAAGGTGTTTCCACTGGCAGGCCCTACCCAGCCCCAGTGCCTGGTCAACCCTTGCTGGGTGAGGGTCTCCGCTGCCGAGGCCAGGGCCAAACCGGTCTGACCAGGGATAAGTTTTGGGACCGACCTCTAGCCTCAAAGCGCGCTAAACCGAGACTAGTCTGCTGAGAGAGAGAGGACAGCCCTCACTAGTAACATTCAGGTCATACGGATTTAATATTTCACAACATCATACCACTGTTGAAAAGGTGATTATAGCCATTTAGCAGTTAGTACAAATTTAGCTGGTGGATTTAGCTAGCATAACATTAGCATGTTGCTTACCTTCATAGTTTGCCTTTTAGCTGCTTCTTTCCTCTAGTACTGTATATTTGCCTTGGCACCTCTGAATGATTCCACATGATGCTGAATGAGGGGCGACGGTGGCACACTGCACACTGTCATTGTGTCCTTGGGCAAGACACTTCACCTGCGTACATTGGTGTATGAATGAGAGAGTGAAAGGGTGACTGGTTCCTTACTGTAAAGCACTTCGGGCGTGATAAAGGGAGAAAAGCGCTATATAAGTTGAGTCCATTTACCATAAACCCCACCAAAGGGCAGAATTTGTTCTCATGGCGGCTCACAAAATCGTTCAGGCTGTTCTGTTGTTGCTTCAGTACAGCGTGCCGTGCGCATCTGTGCGGGTTTCGCCCACAACAACTGCCGATCTACGTTTAGTTGGAAACACTCACGTGCACTGGGTAGAGCAGATACGTGACAAGGTGAGTACTAAGACTGAGGCGTGCGGGATACAAGCGTGTTATGTGGAACCGCGGCTTTTAAGACTCTTTGACGTGATGCTGAAACTGTCAGGAGCTGCTGTGGACGTACCATTCCTCAAGCTCAGAACTTCCAAAGTTCAGTCACTAAGCTTAAAGTATTGGAGGCATGCACTAGCACTAATTAGGATTGGGGATAAGTGTTGTGGTTTTGCAATTTAATATTCATTACAAAGTGGTTTTAGCCTTTGTGTAGAGCTCATGTTCCTGTGTGATAGAAAAAGAGTCTCGAGAACAAATATACAAAATCTAAGCATAAGCAACTTTCAACAACCCTGCAGTATCTTTATGTTGCACTAAGAGACCTTGAAATACACTTTGCCAGTTCCTGCTTTAGACATTTTGACACCAACAGTGTTCAAATATTGCCGTATTTCCCCCCCACATTCATTGAAGCATTTAAACCAAAATACGGAAACCAACTGTGGAGCCATTCTGACCCCCCCAAAACCCCCTAATGAATATGATCAACACAAGTGGAGATTCCAATGGTAAGTATTTTATGCCACACACCGACAGACCCTGCTCTTGATTCTAATTACAATCCCGGGTCAAAGTCTGGCTGCTGAATGTGTTTTCTCTCTGTTTCCATACATCTCATTATTTTTTTTTCCAAATCAAGATACAAAAATTGCCCGGAATACCTGGGGATTAGCGGGGTCACATCCTAAGCATTCGAGACCAGGCCGCCTCGTTCGCTTTGACGGTGAGCGCCGTTTCCCGCCTCATTGCTGTAAATAAACACTCTTATTTCCTCAAGTCGAGTGCCCCGCTGGCTTTTCGAGTGGGCGCCGCCGCTGTACGCGTTTGACCCCGGCCGCACTGTGCACTGGGACGTCCCACGTTTAATAAGGAATATATAGAGACGTAATGAGACGACTCGCCTTCAATCAACCTCATAAAAGTCCGGAGGAGCGCGCGGAAGTACGTCTGTGCCACCAATAATCATTTTCAATTAATAATAACAACCCCCCCCCCCCCCACCCACCCCCACCTTCCTGGTCTCTAAGGATGGGGATTAGGTGCAACTCGAGGGCCCTCGCTTTTGAGCGCGTCTCGAAAAAAAAAAAAGGGGAAAAAAATGGCTACGCTAACCGAAAGGAATTACGCTCGTCTGTTAGCGCCGGCGAGATAAAACTTTACATGTTGCTCCCAATTAGCACCGCATTGACCGCGCGCTGTCGACGCCGCTTTTTCCCGTAGAGCCGCCTATTTATGTGGATAGGACGAGGAGGGAGGGGGGGGAGATATACCGAGAGGAAGAGAAAGGAATGGAAATGGCTTAAGCGTCCGTTTTTGAGTCGGAGAGACAGGTCCTATTAACATTTAGCGGCGCTCCGTGCAACTTGGCGCCGGGGTTACGATGCAAATGAAGGGGGGGGGGGGGGGATTAAAAAGCGGCGCGGAGTTTTGTCATTGATGGATTGCGTGCTGCCGTTTGCTCACCACTCTGCCACTGTCCATCACCGGCGATTACTGTGTAATTAAACCTTATTTCTGGACACTGGAGTGCGTAATTACTTGGCCAATGTAACCATCATCTCTCCCACCCCCCCCCCCCAAAAAAAAAAACGCTTTAGCCCGCAGTGTTAGCGGCGGTCGCGCGCGCGTTTGTGTCAGATATAGCCATCAGAACAAGCAAAAGGACTGTCACTTTTAATAAGGGGACGAAAAATTAAATGAAACACTATGCTTATTACGGAAAAATGAGGCTTTCAAGAGTCCGTCGCGTCATTTGCATAATTCATCCCCCCCCCCCCCCCGTTTCCCCCCGAACAGCAAGCTTTAGGGCCATTTCGCTCACACTCAGATAGACCGCACATTTAAGGCACTTAAGAAAAATGATCACTTTGCATATTTTAATTGTTACGGAGGAAGTGATTGGAGAGGGGTGCGTGGCCCATCCTCTGGAGCGGCCGCGGCGGATTGGTCGGCCGCACAGATAACCCCGGGTTCACACATCCACTCCACTTTCATCAGAATGCAAATGAAGCGCTCGAGTGCCGGCCGCTATTTACCAAATACGCGGCGCTCGTAACGCGGCTCACTTTGTTGGGCGCAACTTTTGGGGGTTTTCTCTTATCGAACACTGTTTTCTGGGTGAGTTATGTAGATGGTGTTAAAACTACCAGAAATACCTGGATGTACGTAATCTAGGGTGACCAGATTTTCTGACTAAAAACTGGGACACTATTTGGGATTTAGTTGCATGGTCAACCAGGGAGCCATTTATAGACGTTTTTTCCCCACGCTAAATGGTATATCTGCTTGTTAATATCTTACACCATGCACCAATCAGCATTAACATGATAGACTTGATTTTTGTTATTGGTTACTACTTGGTAATGGACTTTTGCATGACCCAAAGACATGACTTTTTTTCAAGCTAAGTTTGTTACTTTGTGGATCATATTGGCCAAAAACTGGGACACTTGGGACAGATCCTGTGTAAAACTGGGACAAATGAATGGTTTTGGAGGAATGTGTTGGGACATGGGCGAGAGGACTCAAAACTGGGTCTGTCCCGGGTAAACTGGGACATCTGGTCACCCTAACGTAATCTCTTCTCCTCCAACTGTCTGAGATTTATGGACCGAGACTTACAATGAGATTAGCAAATGCGGTACTAGATTGAGATTGGAAGACCATATTGTGTAAAAAACACTTAAGTGAGGGATCTAGACATTTTTTCAGCTGATCAGTTTTCTTTGCAGCGAGAATTGAGACAAGACAAGACAAGATCAGATCTTTCAGGTTGGATCTTTTCGCATTGAAATACTGATTACGTTTTTTTCTTTCTTGACGTTGGCTCATGCTGGAAATTCACTATGAAAAGACGGTGGTAGGAAGATGCTAGTATGCTAACAGTTCGCTCCATATATGTATCACTCTGCTGAAATCAAGGCTTTACCTGTAGATGCTTTTTTTTAAATATTATTTCCAATTTTGAAAGCATGACTGAGCTAATGCGCTGCTAGCGACTTGATTCTTCACACGGATGAATTCATTAGCATGGCTGTACCCCTGCTCGGCCATGCTAACAACAATTAGCTCATTACTGGCGTTTACAATGTACTGCAAGGGGGGGAGGAAATCGGTTTCAGTCGACTGGGAAGACCATAAAAAAGTGTAGAGCACATTTACAAATGAGTCAGGTGTGATCAACAGTTTATTAAGGTCATTTACCAAGGTGGCAGCCAATTTTAAAATGAATTCGGTTGGGCCAATGACAAGTATAACTTCTTTCATATAGTGTAAGTCCAGCTTGTTACTATAGCAATCAATGTTGAACTGTCGTAGATTCGAAACAACCCAGTACAGGTAACAACTTGAAAACCCTTTCCATGGTGGTGATGGACGTTGAGGAGGAGATTGAGAGGAGGAGGTAGTTACAGGTCGTGCTGCTGCGGTCGGTGGAGATGGGCTAAAGGAGGCTTGCCGTACATACAGTAGATTCATGACTACACTGTAAAATGTAAAATTTGTTTCAACTCAAAAAACTAATTCCAAGGGCTGCCAAGAAATTTTATGTGTAACCAATAACCATTTTACAATCTAGTCGATTTGAAATTTGAGATTCACCTCTTTCGTTCAATTGTATTCTTAGGTTGACATAACTGTTTCCAGTTGTCTGAAGTGAAAAACTTAGGTTGACACAACTGATTTAATTTGTAACTGACGTTTTTCACTTCAGACAACTGGAAACAGTTATGTCAACCTAAGAATACAATTGAACGAAAGAGGTGAATCTCAAATTTCAAATCGACTAGATTGTAAATGGTTATTGGTTACACATAAAATTTCTTGGCAGCCCTTGGAATTAGTTTTTGAGTTGAAACAAATTTTACATTTTACAGTGTAGAAAGAGTGCATTTGCGTGAATGGCTAGGAGGCAAAAGTATAGACCTGTCACGATAAGAAAATTTGAAGTTCGATATATTGAGGCAGGAAAATATCGCGATTAACCAATGTTACAGGCTGTGATCGGCTGACCACGTTAGGAATAAGCTCGGGAATATTGCCTCACAGCATCATGGATTTGTGTTTCGACCGAGTTGTAGAGGTGCTTTCACCGACAAACTAGCGGAATGCTGATATTTTGGAAAACACAAAGTCTCTTAAGATTTGTGCCTAATGCGTGCGATAATGAGTAATAATGTGCTGAGTGTTTTGGCCCCCACGCTGAATGCTCTGTTTGTGTGACCTACCAAAACCAAGGACAGCTCTCTGCAGGAGGCTGGAGGGCTTTAAGAGCTTTTCACTGCTCACCACCAACGACGGTTCAACACTTAACTCAAATTATTATTATTATGGCAGCCATTACATTATTACCGTTCTGTGGAAGATGAGGCGGTGACAGCACTGATTAAAAAGTCTTGCGTATTGTAACAAGCATGTTTAAAGCATTGTCATATTGGAATGTAAGCAAAATAATACATTTGCAAGGGGAACCATGAGGCTTCCGGTGAAGTCAGACACACAGACAATGATAAAGACAAAAGGAATGTGATATATTGCCTTATGGTCAATGACAGGAATAAAGAGAAGAAGTCTTTGCGAGCGTGTTGTTTGGTTAACTATGGAACGCCTCTTTCTTGCAAGGCCCAACAGTTTACATCAGTGGGACGACAAAGCTCATACTTGCAAGTGTGACCATGCTTTATTCTTATGTTATGTCTTAGTGGGATGAATGGACTTTATGCTTTGAGGTTGTCAGGTTGAAATACATAAGGTAATTATTTTGATAATCCAAAGCACCGGATTGTTTGTGTCTTTTTTTACCACTAGGAGAAGGAGAAGGGAATCTTATTTGTATAACATATTTTTTCTTAAATCTCATGTATACTGCGTGTGTTGATACGTACGTAGTCACAGTGGATCGGAAAGTGATAGAAACTTGCGGTCTTTTGTGTCGGAAACTACAGATTTCAAGCTTTCTCACAGGCCGTCCTCCTACGTCTCCGAGGAGCTGTGTAACATCGCAGTGAACTGGCATGGCCCCCCTTCTAATAAAACCATTGTCTGCATGTTTCATGGATGCACATATATTTTGACTGAAAACATAAATAAATAAATAAATAAAACTAGTCTTTCCATTTCCAAAGTGTGTCCAAATGCTTACTGTATTTTGTGTGTAGCCTACTGTGGAAGCCTATACAACATTGATTGGTCCACATTTTTTTATTTTTGTTTATTTTTTGTTTGTTTTTATGTAGAAACAGTGTATGTCTGCGTCTAGACATAGCCTAATCGGCTTCAAAGTATCTAGAAAACTGAAAGTGTGTATTTTTTTTTTTTTACAGTAATGCTTTGACTAATGTGATTTCTACAGTAATACATAGACTACTGTGATTCTGTAACAAGCTGTTACTGTAAACCTGACCGATTTCACTGCCTTCTTTTTTTTTTTTTTTTTTTTTTTTTTAATGAATGGAAGTCAAAGACATATAAACATTATGGAACGGCAAAACACCCAATATCGAGGAAAAATGTATAATGGGTCAAAAACTTTCAGAAAAGGCTTAGTCCATGTCTGCGAGAAAAAGAACAAATGAAATGAATAATGCAACAGATGACTGATCAGATATAAATTAATTAGGACGCCAATGACAGGACTGATTTATGTTTTGTTATGATTATTTAGTTTTTATTTTATTGTTTTATTTTAGTATAGTGTTTTTGTTTGTTGTTTTGGTTGCCCAATCCTGTGTAGGACAAGCCCTCCACTAACAGACCCTCAGATCACAAACAATCACTTACTCACACACCCTTCAGCCACACGATCTCCCATCCAGACACTAAGTACCTGAGTTTGTCTGCTAAAACAAGCCTCAGAAATCTAGGCGTTATTTTTGACAAGGCAATGTCCTTAGAGCATCACGCAAAACTGCTGACAAGGAATTGTTTTTTACCAACTGAGGAACATCTCTAAACTTAGAACAATTGTGTCCAGAGATGATCTTGAAATGATTATCCACGCCTTTGTGTCTTCTCGTTTAGAGTTTATTTTCTTGTTTAAACAAAAAGGAGCTGTCTCGACTTCAGCGGGTACAAAACTCTGCAGCGAGGTAACCAACATATTACTCCCATTCTAAAAACCCTTCATTGGCTCCCAGTCACTTTTTGTTTCAATTATAAAATCCTGGTGCTGACCTCCAGAGCCTTGCATGGCCAGGCCCTCTACTACATTAGAGACTTGTTGTGTCTCTGGATCAGAACCTCATGGTTCCTCGTACTCATTCCAGGACCAGAGATCTCTCCTTCCAGGCGTTCACGCCGACGCTCTGGAACCATTTCCTTGTGCTTACTTGATTCTGTTGATGTTTTCAAGTGTGGCCATTAGGAGCGTGTTCGGTATCACTAACAGGTTTGTTATTGCTTTGAGGTTTTGTTGTTCCTATGACGTAGCCACATATTAGCAGGAATGTTCCACAATGTGACTTTAATGATTGTATCCACTTTCTCAAATACAATGCAGGCAAGGTTTCCATTCAAAGAGAACTTTACAAGTGAACCTAAAAGTTAATCAAAGGTATGTATTCAAAGTGCAACTTTTCCCCATGAAAAATGCTTTAGACTCGATTCCATCGAGTTCATTTAATCAAGAGAAATACAAAATGCATCCAAAACATCTTTATTGTAAGAATTTCCATAACTTTGTCAACGTACCATGGAATTAAAATACATTTAAACTGACTGCACGGTTCGGCGATGCATACAACATAAAAACATGGTGCTTTTTGTCATTAACAATTGTACAATACTTACAGCTATGTGCAGATCGGACTCTTTTACAGTACAATATGAAAAATACAAATCACGGAAAGTCATTGTGCCCATCGGACGCGCGTGGGATCCACACTGATGCGACGATTCCTTGAAATATTAAAGCAATTCTCAGCAGTGCTTTCTGCGGGAGACCTTGTCAAAGTCCACAGTAATTGTTGGGGAAATGCGGCTTTGTCGACGCGGTGCGCCGTTCTCTCCCTCTCTCTTCAAGGCGCCCTCGGTCGTACGCCACTTGAGCACTTCTCATGAGGTAGGCCGCTCCGATACAAGGGCAAATCTTTCACTGTTCATCTTTTTGTTGTTGTTATTATTATAATTATTCAAAATGTTTTATTCATAAACAGGGCACATTCAAATGACGCAACTTGCTGTACAATCAATGAGGTAGAAATGGTTATAAAATGGAGTCAAGGAGGAACACGGGTTTCAAACACAACGAATACGCAGACAGTTCAAATCCATAATAAATTAAAACAAGGCGTCGGCTTCAGTGTCGTTCATTGTCCATGTGCTCGCCGTGATATCATTTATGAAGACAGTATTACGGCCTCAAATCTTACATGTGGATGAAAGAATGCCGTCTGTGCTCTTAACCCCCCCACATTAACCGAGCACATTGTCTCCAGTTCGGCATTACCCAAATCTAAAAGCTTCTCGAAAAAGCGTCAAATTAGCGTCAAAAAACAAGACGTAAACAAGGATGAAATGCTCGAAAAAAGTGATAAAAAGCAACAAAAACACAAACAAAATCGTTACAAAAAAAAGCATCAAAAATACGACCAAAAAGTGACAACGCGACGAAAAATCTTAGATCAGTTTTGTAGGCCTTAGCTTTCAAATGAGGCGTTGCACTGGCCTATAGGCTGTAAGCTCCAGTCAAGAAACGTTTTCGAACTGGAGAAAATGTGTTTGGTTAAGGTTCCACTTTCTCTGGTCCATGCAAATCCTGTGGCTTGTAGTGAAACTATGGCGAGTGTGTTTTCACTTTGTGTTGAGAGGATTGAAGCTTAGCCACTGGAGAAGATTCACAGACTACTGAAAGATGTGCGAGTGCGTCGAAACTAGGGCTGCACCTTTATCAAATATCAAGTTTTTTTGTCTGTTTTTTTCTGTATTGAGCCTCTGCCGCTCGAATGATAAACATGTTCGCCAATCTTTACATGTTTTAACGTAGAAGAAAAAGCTGAGCCGGATTTTCATAAAACAAGCAGCGTTTTGCAGCTTGTGATTCAGAGAAGGCATTTATGAAGCTAAATAGGGAGGGAGAGTGAGAGAGAGAGTGCCACATTTATAGAGAAGTTTCAAAGTATAAAGATGTTCTTTCTGACAACTACCGAAAATGGCTCTTCTCTCGCAGATTTGTATCTTGTTGCTGATGAAGCTGCAATATAATAACTGTTTAAACTGATGTTTAAACAATGCTATATATAGAATATTAAAATCGCAAATCGAATCGCAATATCAGTCCGAAAATTGGCAATTCGTTTTTTTTTGTGTCAATATTGTGCAAAAAAATAAAATAGGTACAGTGTTTGAACTGAAAAATAATGCAAAAATTGGGCTCTTGTGATTGTTCTCAAATCCTCATTGCCCCATTAACTTTAGACTGCTTACATGATAAAAAAAAAAAAAAAGGTTAACACTTTCACAGCTGTTCAAAAGCGAAAGATAACACTTTGAAATGTCTGAACGGTGAGTGAAGTTACAGAAAAGTTTCCGCATGCCGGTCAGAGCACTGTTAATTTGTCATCTCATAGGTCAGCCGCGCGCTTTGAAGCCTTGAGCGCATTCCCCAACACATTCAGTACGTAGTTAATGGAAAAAAAACCTTTCGCTTTGGACTCCAGACGGACAAGTGCAAATATTCACCAAATAGTTGTGATTTTTTTGTATTTTTACTTTTGCTAATTTTCCTGTTTCAATGGACTAAGACCTTCCTCTTGTGCCGCTGCATACAGTATATTCAAATGCCTTTTTACAAAAGATCAACTGTATTAAGCATTGGGATAATGTTTTAAAGGCTATTTTACACTGTATAGTCTTGTGTTCAGGGTTGGTCAGGGTTACAGTGGCAATGTCAGCTCTCCATTTGGCTGTTTGCAATTGGGAACAAACATAAACGACACTTAAAAGACAAGGTCCTTCTTTGTTTTGTAGTTCAGTGCACTGTACAGCGGCTCACATTCACTTAACTGGTTAGATCCTATCTTGAATGAGAAATGATTTCATCTTTGGGTCTGAAACGTGTCAAATTTGATCATATAGTTGTTCGAGTAAAGCAATGTTACTTTAAATTATTTTTCTCAAGCAGGAGTAAAAAGCAACATAAATAATGACTCAAGTAAAAGTAAAAAATAAAGTACTTGAAGATAATGAGGGACTGTGCCATAGGACAGATAGGCAAAGCAATAGCTATAAAATCACGATCATTTCAAAGAATGCGCTATTGAAACAAGAAAGACAGAAGTCTTACAGTGCAACTAAACACCAAACTCTGCCCACATTTGCAGTTTGAAATTTGCCGCCGAAGTGGGCCGGTCCAGCAAACCGTGGGGGAAGTGAGGTGGAGGTGACACACTTCAGGCTTTGTGGATGTAATACTAAGAACCTACACTTCCGCTTCCTCCGCTGGGCGTGATCGGGGAAGGATCCACTGATCAGGTCGACGTGAGGTCATGACGTGGAGTTCTAGTTTTACACCAAAAACAAAATCAAAAATCCAAATTGCAGTTCACCATTTAGTCATGAGGGGCAGTACAGTACCCTGCACCACAAAAGTGCAAAATACAGTAGTTCACACTAAAATAGCACTAAAACTGCATATATATATATATATATATATATATATATATATATATACCTTCAGTCAAATATACCTTCAGTCAAATTTATATTTGACCTTCAGTCAAATATATATTTATATTTGACTGAAGGTGTTTAGTTGCACTTTAAGATAAGGATATAAAAGAAGTATTGAAGTATGTATTAAAGCAGAACTAAGTAACTTTTTTTTTTTGACCTTCGATCCTTTCCGTAGTCCCTCTGGGGTAATAGTGTTAATGGGATGATTGGGGGGTTTTCATCTCCCCCTGGTGTCTCTGGCCAGAAAACCACACTTGACACTTTCCCTGCCTCCGACCCAGAAGCCCGAATACACACTAATGGACAAAATCACTTTTGGCTCGTATATCTGAGGTTTATGACATGGTACAGGCAGTGCTTAATTTGTAAATTAGTAGTCTCAGGAACACTTTTGGTCTGATGTTATGGATTCGGGGAACAGGCCAAAACATTTGCCGGAACACTCTCATTAAACACCATCATATCAGATCAAATCTTTGCCGGATCCTTCTAATTATTTCCCGGATCCTTTACCCTGAAAAACTGAGAATTGGGGAATGCGTTCCCCCACACGGGGGATCAAATTAAGCACTGGGTACAGGTAAGTCCTGACTGGATTCTTTCTACAGCTTTTGGTTTGTTGATGAATATTTTGCAAAACGTTATTTGGTTTATCATGATGAGAAGAAGCTAACAGGCAAACGGGCAATGCTAACTGTGGGCTAGCGCCACTTTAGCAGTATTTACAGCCAAGTTTGAGCGGAAAAATAATATCTCCATTGTATAATTTGGTTGTGGCACAATTTACAATATCCCTCTCTACCTTTGTCTTTCTGTCTTTCTTTGTCTTCTCTCATGGACAATTAATAAGTAAAAAAGCTGCAGTGGCGCTTGTGGCCTCTAGGGGCAAAAGTTACTCAGCTTTGCTTTAATTAAACTTAAGTCTAATTTTCATGTCATATGAACCTTTTGTCGACAACAGATTTACTCACGGTGGGAAAAAATAAATAAATAACCGCAATAGTGATGCAACATAAAAATGATATTTATCAAATGTTATGGTGTGTTCTTAAATAAAACATAAATAAGACTTTTGTGTTCAAACGATTACTCAGTACTCAAGTATCCTAGTATTTTCACAAAGTACTTTCCCCCGCACAACTCAAGTAGTTATATGGGTGACTGCTTTTGGCTCTACACAACTCTGTTCACAAGCAATTCATGCCTTCAATCTACCTTCAATCTGCACCAGCACGCCGCCACAACTCTGTTCAAAAGAAAATGTGCCATTGCAGTGGTGCCTTCAAGCACGCGGCGCGGAGTAGGGATTTTCCGCAGCTACAACGTGTCCTCACAGAGACTCGACCAAAGAGGGGCTGACATTTTGCTCTGTATAAATGTGTCTTTGGGAGATCACTTACAAAAGCAGGTAGATAACTGTGGCTCTACATAATCCCACGCTTCCATTAGTGATAAAAACAGAAGGCAGTGGAAGGACAGCGCTCCCAGCCACATTCTGCTCACCCCAAACCCGAGATACATGTCTTCCACCTCTTGCCAAACTATCAAGCAGCTATCTTTGAAGTAAAGGTTTTCCTCATGGCAGTCAATAATAACTGAATTACAATACGCAGCCTTTGGGACACAATTTAAGATACGGGTCTGTTTTATTCAAAGGCAAATCTGTAATCTGTAATCCTAATCCAAATGTTAGGAGAATGACGCTTATATATTCTTTAGTTTCACTGTGAACTGTGGAGGTACAGTCACCGGGGTTTGCGCCGCGTCCTACAGCTACAGTACGAGTACTTTTTGGTATTTTCTATACTGCTCACTTGGGTTCGAGAGGTGGGTTGTTATCAGTTACATTTACATTTACACTATTCCATTATAGGAGTAACATTTCTGATGAAAATTGGGTAGTTTCATGACACGATATGTTTCACTTCAACATTAAAAGTGGACATACAGTGCATAATCGAGCCATAAAAACCTTCTTTCGAGTATCTTAGTATTGACCTTTCACGTTTTGAAATATAAAATATGAAATAATGTCTTGTAAGAACAAGATAGTAATTAGTGATGAACTGGGTTTATGAGGATTTCAAATTGGCCTGCAATGTCTTCTGTTAACAGGAAGGAATGACACATTATAAACAATGAAACCTGGGTTACTCAAAATGGCGTGACTTACTTGTGATTACTTCAGGATCAATGTTATAAAACATCAAAAAGACATTTAGTATGTGCCTTCTTCAGAAAGTTTTTTTTTACTTGACAAAAATGTTTGGTTACTCTTTTAAGCAGTAAATCTATGACAAAAGTGTCAAGTAGACAAATAAGAAGAGTTTTAGGTTTTAAGAAAATCAACATTTTCATTTTTATCTGTTTACATCAAAACTTAAACAAAATGTCAAAAACGTCCAGTACACTGAATACTTTTCTTGGGTATGAATATTGATTACTTCTACGTGAGTAAAACTATTTTTAAAGTAACATGATTAAAGTTGATTGGCTTAACGATTGTGTCACATTGTATTTCATTTCATTTGGGGTAAAGGCTGTTTTTAGTTTTTTGGCAGAGGACAATGCATATTATAGTTGATCAGCTATCTGTTCTTATTGTAGCACAACAATGTCCAAACGAAGTTTAAACCATGTCATTGCAGTAAACTGAAACAATTCCAGGAATGTGTACTGGAGCACTAGAAAGACCGTAGAACACTGGTCCAATGGGAGAAAAAAAAGTTATATTAAAGCTTCTGTATAATAAATGATCGCAAATGAAGACTGTCAGGAAAATACCAAATCAGCACCACCTTAGGCACTTGTTCGCCACTAAATCTCAGAATCAGCAGAATTATATGTATATATTTATATCAGTATATACAAAACAGGCGCGTCATCAACAATCCATTTTAGTTTATGACTTTGGCCATATAAAGCATTTTATATTTACCAACATGGGGGTTTAATGCTGTTCCTTTAACTAAAGCCAACAACGACATTCACTTTGCTGTACTGTCCATGTGACCAGTGTAGTATTGTGTATTTCTGAACAGCTTTACATCTCTGATATTGTTTTTATTGACTACAACCGAACATTTTATTCCACTCAGTGTACATGTCCAATTCTTTCTGTGATATGTTGGGCTGAAATTTGCAAAAGACATTTTCAAAATCCTGGTAAGCCACAGGTCTCATTTGGCTGGGGTGCATGCTTGATAAGTCAGAAGCAGGGATGCCATGGAGGGGAGCGACCACAGCCTCATGGCACAGCTGGGCCACATCCAGCCCAGAGAAGCCCTCTGTCCTCTGCACCACCAGTGACAGCTCCTTGTCACTCAGGCAGTAGTTGTGCTGGGCTAGCAGATGGCTGATGATCTGGTGTCGGGCCGTCCCATCAGGTAGTGGAACCAGCAGTCTCTTAGTGAAGTATCTGCGCAGACTCTCATGGATCTCCTCTGGTTTACTAGTGGAGCAGACCACCAGGACATGGTCCTCTGCAGAGCTCAGAACACTGTCTAACTGCACGAGCAGTTCAGTCTTCAGACACTTAACAGGACTGTCCTCACTGATCTGCGAAGACAACAGCAGCTCTATGTCACTGATGAAGACCACAGCCGGCTGCCGACACCGGGCCATGAGGAAGGATGCGTGTATGATCTTATCTCCTTCACTTAACCACTTTGTGACCAGAGCAGAGCCGTTGAGGCGAAGAAACACTGCTCCTAGCTGGCTGGCCATGCAGCGGGCCAGAAGTGTCCTCCCTGCTCCCTGAGGTCCAAACAGCAGCAGGCTGCGAGGTAGGGTGGCCAGTCCACTGAACATGTCAGGCCTCAGAAGGGGCCAGAGGATCTCCTCTTTGATAGAGGCTTTGACCATCTCCAAACCTGCGATATCACTCCAGTCCACAGGGGGCCCGGATGTAGAACCTCAGTGCTCACCAGCTCAACCAGGCTGGGGTCACTGTTCTTCAGTTGCTCCTCTGCAGCGTGGATGGAGGAGGTCGCTGAGCCCAGGTCAGAGGTCATGACGGGAGACCCAAACTTACTGTAGGGCTCACTTGCTCTGTGATCTCCCACTGAAGCTTTAGTGGGTCCATATGAAGGAGGAGTCAGTGCTCTGCCTGCAGGAACATTAAACTTCTGTTTGCTTGTTTTAAAGGCTACAGAAGAGTCCGTGTTCCTGTCAAAGCTATTGCCCCTGGTGGAGTCAGGCACACTGCTGTCAGGGGTTCTGTACATCGGGCTGTGAGCAGAGCGCTGTTGGTTGTAGTTGAAATGACCATAGCTGGAGTCCACATCTCCATGTCCACTCATGTAGAAAGCCTTTCGCTTTAATGAGCCTGATGTGCTGCCGTTCAGAGGTGTGGGTGTGATGGGTGTGTGGTTATGGGAGGGGTATGTGTAGCTGGGCAGAGTGGAGGGAGGGATAGGTGTGGGGGCTGCGATACCGGACGGCAGATAAGCAGACGGAGGAGGGGCACCTCCAGGGCTATAACTGGGACCCACTGCAGTCTGAGAGGAATAGCCTGTTGGAGGATAATTGTAGTTGGGAAGGTTTGGAGAACCAGCATTGTAACTGGGGACTAAAGAGGGGGAGGAGGCTGGAGCAGAGGCGAGGGGTGTGGGGAGGGGAGCGCGGGGGTGCTCTGACCGCTGTAGGAGTGCAGGTAGGAACCATTGTAGCTGGTGGTATATTCCTGAGAGGCCAGGCTCGAGTGTAGTGTGGTGGCGGTGTGGCTTCCACAGTTACTGCTGGAGTAGCTGGGCTCGGACAGGCTGCTGGCCACCCCCGGCGAGCTGCCGATGCTGGCGGACACTTCTGTGGGGGGCAGGGCAGCTGTCATTCCAGCTTTGCTCACAGATATAACATCTGCAGCACAGTTCAGTGGGTAAATCCCCTCCTGCCAGGACTCATTCTCCGCCTTGCGTCCGTTCATGAGTCCAGTGGTGCTCTCAGAGTAGGAGCACAGCAGGGCCCTCTCGCTGGGAGCCTCTAGCAGGCCCGAGTACTTCTCTGCGTACTTCTTCAGCAGATTGGATGCGGTCAGTGCAGAGATGTCGTCATTGGCCCACGCATACTGGTACGTCCTCTGCAGGTGACCGCGGTACGACTCCACTTTGTGCGCCGGGGAACGGGTGGTGGAGGAGATGTCAAAGTGCTGCTCTGCCCATTGTGTGTGCTCTGGGGTCCACTGCATCTTTAGACCTGGGATTACAGAGAGAAAAGCAGATGTAAGCTAAAGCTAAGGAAAAGCCACCAAAAGGTTTTATTCATGTTGTATTAAAGGTACTGTAATGTCCTGTGAGTTCAAACGTTTAATAATTAATATATTTTGTTATTTTATTTTATTTGACCCTTATTTAACCAAGAAAGTCCCACTGAGATTAGGAATCTCTTTTCAGGGGAGTCCTGGCCCCAGAGGTGCAGAGGGAACCTGTACATGTTTTTAGTGGAAGGGGAAACCGGAGTACCCAGAGGAAACCTACGCAGACACGGGGAGTACATGCAAACTCCACACAGAAAGGCCCCGTCCCTGGTAGGAATCGAACACAGACCTTCTAGCTGTGAAGCACGAGCGCTAACCGAGAATACAGGAGAATTATTACATTCATCTATACATGAAACGCTGGTGGAAATAAGAACACGTTTGGTGAAGGTCTGTGGATTACAAAATGGAGAAGCACTTCCTGGATAAAGAGGTTACACCTGCAAACACAAGGAAGTAGGATCGTATGTTTTGGTCACTTCAGACATGAGTGAAACAAAACCATTTCCAATTTATGTGACATTTGAAATCCCTTGTATTGCTGAATACAATCATTCGATTCAATATCTCTTCTGATAAGCTTATCCACCTTTCCACAATGTCTCTCTACAACATTAAAACATTACTGCAAGGCCCTCTCATCCCCAATTTCTGCAGCCTAAAAGCATCATAATACCTAACATATCAGACTTCGTTACACACACCACAACAAACGTCTTGGCAGCCTAACTAAGCACTCTTTACAGTTTGCCAGTGAAAGCCACACCTGGTTAGGCTGTAATTCTGCGGCCGCTGAGCGGAGTGACACAGACAGGGGGGGTCACTCCATAATCCCGCTCTCATCGCGAACACTTTCACATGGACTGGAAGAGAGCGCCAAAGCAATCTTCCCTGGCAGCGCTCCGGTGCTTTCATCACACAGAGCCCGAGTCCGGCATGAATTACATCCTCCTACCCAGTCCTCCGTGAGGGAGAGAGAAGGAGAGGCACACTGGTCTTTTAGCAGCAACGATATTTCAGAGAGACAACCAAGAAATCTTACTGTAAATCGGCTGGGAAATATTACCTTGAATTTGGATTTTAAGAAGAAAGTGAACACAGACCACAAGAACAGAAAAGATTAGATAAGAAAACCTGTATTCGTCCCACGGTGGGGAAATGGTATTCCTGGAACAGCTAGTACAAAGTAGTACAGCTAGTACAAAAGAGCACCAGTTGAATAAAAGGGGCACGTGGCAAAACAGCAAAATAAGGGACAAAAAAATAAACTATTCAAAGATGAGTATGTTAAACTACGAGCACTTCCGTACACAAGGTGCAGAAAAATAACTTAATAGAATAAGCTGTAGTAGAAGAGATTTTCAAATATTGTTGACTAGGCTGTTTGAGTTGAGAACTTCTATAGTCAGACTGGTTACACTTGACAACAAGAAGAAAAAGAGCCTCTGAAGATAGAAACAAAATGTCTTCAACTCAATTCAGTCAAGTCGACAATATCTGAATTTTTTGTTTATGATAAAATATTCCCTTATGACTGTGAGCCTAAGATCTATAAACAACTATGACTATAGCACCAAATAATATAAAATAAAATTATATGAGGCCAGTGGACTGCAGATACGTACAGAGATTGCACAAATCATTGATGTGATGTATAATACGTAATAGTCCAGCTAAAAGAAAACCATCCCAAATTTACCGACAGTAATATAATGATAATCGGCGCCATGCATGCTGGATTAATTTTTTTCTTTAATTGGGCCCCATATGTTTATTGTATCCTGTTAAAAACACAAAAAAGCACAAGTAATACAAAAGAAAAAATCTCAGTCAAGTGTGCCTTATATCACCCGTCGTATTTGTCGTAAATCTTTCCCCTGTTTGTTAGAATAGCCTGCCTCTTTGCCCGGCGGCCATTGCTCTCCTCCATTGTCTGTATTCCAGTGGGTTACGTCTCAGTGACAGGCTTTAAGCTACAAACAGCTATTGTCCAGAGGCACTTCACAAACAGAAGGTTCTCCTGAAAAGCCCCCGGTTCCCTCCTGACTGCCTCCCAGCCGTTAGCCCACCCGCCACACTCCTCGTTGCCAGATAATTAGTGGGATGATGCTATTCTAATTGTGTTAATTTACAAGGTTTTACTCAAAGAGATCCATGCTATGGCTAACACGCTTGTCAGGCATCCAAGATAATGATTGTAAAAAAAAAAAGAAAAAGAAAAAAAAAGAAGCCCAAGGCAAGATGCCTAGGAATATGGTGGTCATACTGTGCTACAATAGGTGTCAGCCTAAGGGGAAAAAGACGCAACTATATTTAGCTGCAGTGTTTAAGGATTTCATTTTAATAAATCATGAATCAAAAGAATGGTACAATATGGATTCACTTTTGCAATAAACGGACATATGTAATATTTAGTTGCAGGGTTAAGAGAAATACATTGTTTAAAGGCACAAAATGTTTAGGTGTGATGAAAACGGTCATACCCAGCTGTTGATAGTGATGGGATTTATGGCTCTTTACTGGGAGCCGAATCTTTAGGATCCATTCAAAGGACTGGCTCTTTTCTTTAATGATGCAAACTAGATAACACATTTTATCTAGGACGTGATCACTAACAGGTAGGGCTGGGTACTTATTCGATACTTGGTTTCCGATACCAATACTCAAATATGTGTCATCTAGAATCAGCAACAGAACAATAATATTGTTCTATTTCTTTTAAGTTTGTATCATTTATTTGAGCTGAAAGAAAGTCACTTCCCTTAACGCTGTCCCTGGACCAACAATATCAAAAGCTGCATCTAAATATTTTTTTTGGGGGGGGGGGGGGTACCTGCTTTTGATACTTTTACTTTTTCAAAACCAATAACACCTACACTTTTTTCCCCCCGATACCATCATTGGTATCATGTTATCATTTAACTGTACCTACTAACAGGTAAATCTTTTGATTGAAATCATTCAAAATTACAGTAAGACGTGACGTGACGTAAAAAGGTGAATACAATCTTGTGTAACTAGTCAAACATGAAACCACCTTTGATTCTATGGTTTACAGGATTGGCAGGGCTCGTCTAAGGAGACAATGGAGGCAATCTTTAAAAAAAAAATCTATTTAATACAATTTCGGGAATAAATTGCCTCAATTTAATCTTTAAGCATTTTTCTCAACATGAGAAAATCACCTGACACAATTTAAAACTAAAGCAAGAAAACATCAGAAAAACATTGCTGCTGTATTTACTGTAGCGCCTGTTATGATTGACAGAGGCTGCAGGAGAAATTTCTCCTTGTACACTGTGCGAGAGAAACGCTGACAGCCTGAGAGCCCGGCTGAAGCGTGTGCACCCGGAGAAAGCGCAGGAGCAGGAGAATAGCCCTTGTAAAACCATTCACTCACTTCTTTAACACTCTCAGCGCATTTGTCAATAACAAAAATGAAGGGGATTCTTTTATTACGCCTAATCCACGCTGAACAATGGGCCACTCCGGACAATCAAAGTACTACTGCGGAGGGTACTTGAGATTTGTGCTATCGGCTCAAACGAAAACCATCCAAGATGATTATCTACAGACAGCAGCGCTCCCACAACGGCTTCTATTAAAGGGCTGCTATGCCTTTATGTGCAGCTTATTCTTCCTTTTCTACGGGCAGGTCAACTTCAATTACAATCACCACATACAATATCAGTGCTGCTTCTCTAAACAAGTACACGTTAAACCAGCAGAGTGCATATACAGGGCTATATAGAATAGACTACAATGCCCTAAATATATAGCAGACTTTCAGAAGATGAGAAAAAAGAAGATCTGTTCAGGAAAATGCTAACGAAAGAATTAAAGAATTAAAGAATTATATTGCAATACTGATGTAATGTTGAAAAAATCCAATTAAATGTTTTCACAATTTAGAGTTTTATGTCGCAGCACTGAGAAGGACGAAGTGGAGTTCAGATTCTTTACTTTATTTGTTCATTTTCTAGACAAAAGTTCACAATGTACGGGATTGTTTTAGCTTTGAAGACCTTACGTCAAGAGGCTTCATCACTAATGATCTTTAAACCCTATCCCGACCCAGTGCGGGAAAGGGAATAAGAACATTCGGGAAAACCGACGAGAACTTACACAAACGTCTTTACTCAGCTGTTAGTATTGAAAGACATGAAGCCAACGACTGGAACATAATTAGCGTCTCTATTAGCGCCATAAAGTTAGCAGAGAGATGATACGTAGTGAAGACAATTGAAGTGCCGAGGTTATCAGAGGGTCATGTTAAAGTGACAATGTGTAAGATTGCAAAACGAGTAAGTTTGTCCTGATTGGACCAGACCGGCTCATCTCATCGGTCAAAGTGATGGCACCGGGGCTTCCTGATTGGTTTCCGAGATCAGGAAAGGGCGGGACTTCAGAAAAAAAAATAGAACATTGAGAACATTTTCTCCAAGCAAAAAACGTGCCGGAAAAGCAACAATAACCTAATAAAAAAAGCGACAAAAACACATGACTAAAGAGTGATGAAAAAGCAACAAAAAAGTGACCAAAATGAGATGAAAAGGTGACGAAAATGTAACAAAAAAATCAACAAAACACAACAATAACATGACAAAAAAAGCGATTAAAAAAAAACAAAAACACGCGGGGTTAAGACGTTAATATTATTTACATGACATAAAATTGCAGGCCCAGTTACATACATTTATAAAACATTTTAAAATGGCCAACTATCACTTTAAAGGCCCTGTTCCCATTTGTGTAGGGTATAATCCTTTATGCGCCAAAGAGTATAATGTAAAAGTAGTCATTTATGGAGAAAAAATGTTTACCTTTGCATTTTATTATGATCTGCTGATGACCCAAATAATAAGTGAGTGTCTGATTTTGACACCAAAGGATGACCGTGATGGTAAAATGACCTTTTTTGTTGTTGTCAGATTTGGACTGTGAAGATATTTTGTTCAAATACGTTTTCAGTGAAATTTCAGACCAAAAAAAAAAGGTAAAGGCACAAGGACACACTGATATAATATAAAAAGCCTGCTCTAATGTAAATGGCATTTTGTCATGGTTGGGGGAAAAAAAGTACATCCCTTTTAACAATCATTACTGTGCCATAATCATATTCAACTATGTTTTATTTATATGGTGTAAAATATCTGATTCCACCCGCTATAATAATAAGACCAATTAGTGACTAAAACCACGTGTGTACGTCGTGTATTGTCGGGCGTTGGTTTTTCTGCACTGCGATGGTGTCATTTCTGCTCCAGTGCACTTCATCCATGAGACTGAAACTCTGACCTTTTTGGAAACTATCATCTGGAAGCCTGGGTCAGTTTTTTTTTTTTAAGCAAACAAGAGTGGGCCTCTAGCGCCGTCCGGCCAATCTCACACTGCCTAAATTGGACCTCCGCGCGCACAATTCTCTATTCATTACAGAAAGGGGAAGAACAGTGGCGGCACAGCGCTTTTCCTTTTCCTATGTTCGTGCACGGCTTAATGTGGGCGTGCAGGCGGTGTGAGACAAAGGAGATATCTGTGACAGGTCTGCACAATTTATTGCAATCAAAATCCAAATCATATTCAAATCGGAAAGGACGCAATTAGCAAATCGCTGCAATTATAGTAAAAAGAAAAAAAAAACTAACACATGTAAGATAGCCAGCACCATTCTGCTGTAGGATAACGGAAGGTCTTCATGGACTTATGTGGTTAGGGTTAGGGTTAGGTTAGGGTTAAGTGTTTGCTCAAGTGCAAAATGTCATTTCTGCATTTTTTACACACGCACCATACTCTTATTTACATGATCAGATTTGGGGTCCTAATTCTGGAATGCTGGCTATTTTCAAATGGTAAATTAGGTGCATCATACCCACAAGATAGCATGTTATTTTACAGCTCACTATTTAGCACTTGTTTTGATAGGTGCTAGTGTGTAGAAGCGCAACTTCTGCACACCCGCAAAGTTTCACATTTCAGTTGCTAGAAGAATCTTTACATTGTCTTGTGGTAAACCTGCAAAAGCTAATTACTCTTGCCAATTGTTTGACAGCATTTTAGTTGGAGTTTTGATGTTTGTTTACATGAGCAACAACATCCAATATGGCAGCGTATTCAAATGTTATAATGCACCCGAACCATAGACTGTATGGTCCTCACTCCTCCCCGTTTACCATAATGACCACGTTCGAAAGGGAATCTATGGTGGATTTACAGACTCCTCCTTAGGGGTGGGCCATATCGTATCGCATATCGTTATCGCAATATAGTTTTGGATATCGTTGTAATTTTTATATCGTTGTGGACACGATATAATTGATGGTACGCTCAGCTCCATCAGAGCAGCAGAAACACTGACTGTAGAACACAGGGACAGGCGCTTACAAAAAAAGTAAAAGTAAAATGACATGAAGGATGTAAACTGCTTGAGTAGATTATACTTGCTAGGAAATTAGTATTAGCGTGAAAAAAAAAAAAAAAAAATATCAAAGCAAGGCAAGGCAACTTTATTTATACCGCGCATTTTGTACATAAGGCAACTCAATGCGCCTTACATCAATGAATTAATCTTCCCAATAGACGTAAGGCTGGGATTTTGTAAGTAATTTGTCCATTGTCAATTATATCGTTAAATATATCGTTATCGTGATATTTCTTTTTTATATCGTGATATAGATTTTAGGCCATATCGCCCTGCCCTACTCCTCCTAGGGCGGGATTTTCACGGTAGACTCGGCCCTTATTCGTATACAAGATATCCACAATGTACCTTACAAAAACCAGTTAATTGTAACTAACCCAGCGATATCACAGGAGCAATATCTAGCTGTAGAAAGTTTTTTTTTTTTTATTAGAAACCAGGCTTTACAGTTGCTTAGAACGTGTGTAAAGTGCAATGCTTTCTATTGGAAAACTAGCTTGTTTTGCCGCCCATGTATGGAGGTACTACAGCAATGGCAGCCCCTAGCTTCGCGGTCACCAAGCAGAGCAACCAGCGGCCATTGACCTGAACATACAGTATGTAAAGTGTGTAATGTGAAACAAAATCTTACTCTGTGTATAGAACTAGCCAGACTATTCTAATTTTCTGAATTCAAGCAATTTACTAATGTGTGTGTTTAGTTTTTTTTACAGTGCAAACTCTCGGTGTGGGTGAAGCAGGGAGAATAAAGCAGTTATAAATTGAAACATGCCCTAATCAGACTCATTACCATTTTTACCAATTTCATCCCACCAAAGACGCCTGTGTTTAATAAACCGCTCTTAACAAGCGCCTGACTCTCTCCTGATTATGCACACAAAGTGATATTTTTTTTCCCCCTGAATTCTTCTCTCCGTTTAGTCGCGTATGCTCATAATGAAGCTGCAGTGGTTGACTTGACAGCACACAATAGCCCCAGCTGAGCCAGTGCATGCGCAGCAAAGTATTTCTAATTACTTATCATTACAGGCCAGGATTTTCTTTTCTTTCTTTTTTTTTTCCGCTGTAAAATGTAAACATAATTATTCCAGCTTTAGCTTTTATTACAGAGCCACTACTCAAGTTGACAAGCGTGCAAATATTGCAGACAGATTGTAATTAGGTTTATAAATAAAAACAAGATAAACCCAGTAGTTATTTCAGAAGGGAGCGGTGCAAATAATGCAGTTGTAAGCCAGAAGCCTTTCCGAGTTAAAAGTTGTTTCAAGTGTTTGGGGTTGGACTTCGACAGTCGGTTTCTTGAACGGTCGGTCGGTCCATACGTGTTCAGTCTGCTGTGCAATAAAACTATTTCACTTACTTTTTGTTTATTTTGTGAACAGGTTTAATCAAGTCAATCAAGTCACTATTTTAGTCAAAACAGAGACAAAAACGAGATGTAAACAAGGGTCAAAACCCACACAAAAAGGCGACGAAAAAGTGGCAAAAAAAGTAACAAAATTGCGACAAAAGCATTAAAACGTTAAAGGAATGCAACGAAAACGAGACAAAAAACGACAACGCCAGGAATAATACTACTCAGTTTAGTAGGTCTTAGCTTTCAAATGAGGGGTTACACTGGCCTACAGGCTGTGCGCTCCGATCGAGAAGCTTTTAGATTTGGATAATGCCGAACTGAAGAAAATGTGCTCGGTTAAAGTAGGGGTTCAGAGGTTAAGACCCTGCACACAATTTTTGATTTTGACAAAAATATATATAATAGTTAAAGAGGGGGTATTATGCTTTTTTCAATCACATAGCACCAGTCTATAGCATACTACAATGATGACGTAACCTTCTGTTGCTCTGTATATGCAGTAAATTAAAATAACTGCCTTGAATAAAATTGCTCTCTCAAAATGGCTGTACTGAACGTCTTGAAATAGGCCTCTGTCTCTTTAAGAAGCTTTCCGACACGCCCCCTTCAGCACACTGCTGTGGCATCTAAACAACACTACTGTGCGGGGAGGGGGCTCTGCTGAGCTGAGGAGCAGTGGTTGGTGGCTTGGCTGGTGACAAAAGGTCCAGAGGCGTCTCCAGGAGGTGGGGGCGTTCCTAGGAGGACTGAGGCATAGCTACACCTAAAATGGCTGCCGTCTAAGTTTTTACTGATTACTCAAAAATATGTGAATGAGCCAAGGCAACACTCCAGGCATGTGTTTAATGAGGGAATGACATGATAACATGACATAAAGCTTGAAAAAGTCGATTTTACATAATACCCCCCCCCCCTTTAAAGAGGGGGTATTATGCTTTTTGCAGGTATTTGGTAATAATCTCTAACACATCTTTATCACTTACTCTTTGTTGGTTAGAAAATGCAATATTGAACTTTTCTGGAGCTAAGAATTGCTACTGGGGAAGATCTAAAGATTACTCAAAGATGCGTGAGTGGGTCGAAACTAGGGCTGGCTACCGTTATATATATTTTTTCCGATACCAGTACTTTAACGATACTTGGTTTTCGATACAGATACTAAAATATTGATCGTCTAGAACCAGAAAACAGAACAATAATGTGTGGAAGACCAGCGGGTTCATCTCCAATTCTTCGGGAAATGTGTGAAAAATTGGGAATAATTGGGGGAAAATTGGGGAGAAATGGGAAACATTTAGAGCAAATAAGTATAATATTAGTAATGAAATAACAAAAATAATTTAGAAAAAATTGGCAATTATTATTTATTTTTTATGGGCTGGGGGGATTTAGAGAAATTGTGGCAACATTAAGGAAAATTGTGCTAAAAATAGGGAATAAATTGGGAAAAAAGGGAAAATATTAGTAATAAAATTGGAATCGGAAAACGAGGAAAAAATTGGGGCTGAAATTTTGAAAAAAAATAAGAAAAATGTTAGAAAGTGGGGCAAACATTGGGCAAAAAAAAAAAGAAAATTTGAACGAAAAGATAAAATTGGGCTAAAATTTGGAGGAAAGAAAAAAATCATTGATCTGAGCTCGAACAATAAAGGCACTTCCTTTAATCCTGTCCCTGGACCAACAGCATCAACACTTGGATCTAAAGAGAGAAGATGTTATTTTATTTTTTTCAGTTCCTGCTATCATTACTTTTATTTATTTATACCAGTAGATCCAAAACCGTTTTTTTTTTTGTTGTTTTTTTTACGGTACCCAGCTCTAGTCGAAACACAGCTCCAGGTATGTCTTTGATGAGAGAGCAACATTGTAACACGGTCAAAGCTCGAAAAGATTTATTCACTGGCTGAAAAGAATAAAAGTTACATTTTCAGTCTTAATTCTCAAGAAGTATAAGGCAGCATTTTGCAATCAAATCAAAATCATAATTTAAACAGTTGTAATTCGCAAAATGACAAAGACTGCAATTAGTGAACAAAGTGACCTTCAACAAAATACCTTGTTTCCAGCAGCTGCGATTGTAGTCGACGATCGAGTTCTCAAATGGACATAATTCTTTTATTACGTTAAAAGTGGACGTGTTTAGGAATGATATGGCTTCAAATATTTCGCTCAAATTTGCCAAGATGTGACGCACAACTGTTCAGCATGGCAGTCTCGTGTTCACGTCTGAATGGTCCTGCAGCTCCCAGTGCTTCAGAGGAGTCCCCACAGAAGCATGTTTTCAGAGAGATCATTTGAATAATTCTCTGATATGTAATGAGGAGATGTAAATGCTCCGCTCTGAATTCATCTTTTTTTTTTTTTTTTTTTAACTCCGCAAATGGTCCTATTGATACTAAATGACGGTTCTAAACTGTCTTTGCAAAAAAAAAAAAAAAAAAAAAAAGAAAAAAGCCTGGGTGATTTTCTGTAGCCGACACACCAGCAATTAGCGAGAGCTCAGATACGGGCGGCGCAGTCAGACGGCGCACGGGGGAAAAAAAACTAAATATTAGCTCCGCGAGGGATTATTTCAACATACTTATGTGAGCCGATAACCAGTGTGAACCGTGTTTAGCAGAGACTTTCAAGAATAATGGCCACCCAAAGCTTTCTCAGACAGTCAATATCCAAAGACAGGCGAGCTGTGATGAATCAAAGTACAGTTAAATGTGAAAATCCCTGAGTGTAAGCCCTGCAAACGGCACACAGGTCACGGAACATTTGAGTTACTGATTCAAATTAGGAACACTGTTAAACTCAACGAAAAACTGAACTCTGCTTTGCTCCCCCCTTCTCTCACCTGGTGCCCCCCTCACCCACGCCTCTCAGTACCGCTTCTCCATATGCTGCCCTGGTGATGCTTTCAAAGGGAAAGGGAAAACTTAACAAAATAATGATATATTTAAGTTATTTACTTAACCACAACTCCCCTCCTGGAACCGCCACCTTAACGTGGTGGAGGGGTTTGAGCGCCCGAATGATCCTGGGAGCTCTGTTGTCGGGGGCTTCGTGCCCCTGGTAGGGTCTCCCATGGCAAACAGGTCCTAGGTGACGGGTCAGACAAAGAGCGGTTCAGAAGCCCCTTATGAGAGACCAACAGGCCCGGTTAGAACCATGAGGCCGTCCTTCTGTGGACCCAGCACCTGCAGGAGGAGCCATAGGGGCTGGTGCAATGTGATTTGGGCAGCTCCAACAGCTGCCCCCACGACCCGGCAATGGACAAGTGGAAGAAAATTGATGGTTGGATGAATGGACTTAACCACAACTTGTGAGCCAGCCTGTGTTTTGGCATTTAGAAGATTTAAGTTTCATTTAGAACTGCATTTATAGTGATGAAGTTGTATATCCCACAGCCCATGCCTCATTAGTCAATATTGGACTTTTAAACATGGTATGTCGGATTGTCCACAATCTTCTGTAAACTTCTTTCATTAACTTTTGTTAGCACACTAACTGTAGTTGCCTTTTGCTTATTTGAGCTTTGAAAGCTGCATATTATTCTTTATACAGGCTTCTGCAACTTCTTTCGGACTTATTAGCCATGGTACTTTTTGTAGTATGACATTTGTGTATAGAAAATACCCCTAGTCAAGCAAACATAGTTATATGTAGTTTCACATATCGCCATCAGAGGGTGCACTCCTTTGGACTAGTGAACCTGCTAATATGTGAAACAAAAGAGAGTCTGACCCTGAACAGTATCATAGCAAGTTTGCTTTAGGTGTCTGGACATTAAAACACACTGGACGCCTTATGGAAATCGTCATGTGTCGAATATTGGAGTGTGGGCTGGTGTTTTTGGTTTGTTGGGGGGAGACGGACAGAAATTGCAGGATTACTAAAACATGTGTTGATGAGGATGGAGCATTATAACATGGATAAAAGCTCAAAATGTGGCAATACAAAAACAAAATAATAATTCCTCAACGATCAACTGAACGTCATCATTTCAGCACACCAACACAGAAGAATATACTTTTTGTTTGTGCATTCATGTTGTTTTAATTCACATTCATACTAAAATCGGCCCCATACAGTATAGTCAAACAATATCTGATACTCAGATAAAAGGAAATCACATAAAGCTCATTGACCAAATGCTTAGTGCCCGAAAGTCCTGTCGCACCAAGGACGACCTCACCCCGAGTTTGGAGAAATGGGAATTGAAAAAGGACTTTTCGATTATTCTTTTAGTCATTTTGATGTCAAATCTTAGTGGGAAAAATATATGTAAAGGTAGATTTATTAGATAGTAGGTTTGACGAATTGGGCAAGTATTCATTTTGGAAGGATAGAGCCAACCGTGGATTGTAAAGTTAAAATTAAGCAGAAGTCCCTGGACCTATGTTTTTGTTATCAATCATACTAGAGGGAGCGAGTAACGCCGAAACTGTTATTGTGTTCATTCCAAACTTCCTTAAGGCATTTCTACTATCCCAATCTGCTACTGATAAAACAGGCTTAAAAATGAGATGCACACAGTGACGCCGCACAATATTCTTTTTTCACAAATGTCTGCTTTAACAAAAAGAGAAAGCACTGTATGTCTATGTAGTATTTACAATCCGCACATTTCACCAAAAAAACATCTTCATTCTGTGCATTGCCTCCACTAAAATATGGGTCGTTGGTGTGATGGGCAGCAGACAATACAGATGTATACAGCGAGAGCCCGCCAAGGCTGAATGACTAGTATTCCTCTCCTGTTCTTTCCCTACGAGACAGAGCCGTTTCTAAATAAATATTTCAAGATTCTGGTAGACAGTCACTGACAACATGTTCAAAAATAAACACTGGCAGGAACATTTTGTGTTTGTTAAAGTAGGAGTTTTCATCTTGGAGCAAACGGAATATGTTAAATAAAAATGAATAAGGACAGGCCGATCATTCTTCATCCAGGCTAATTCATGTCTTAGCACTATTTACATTTTTTTTTGCGGTCACGTCACAGCAATATCTGAAGACTGACTGGAAAAACACACAATCTCATTATATTGTCTTGTGAAGCAATTCTCACATTAACTTACTTACTGAAGCTCCAGTGTTGCCTTAAAAGGACACATCAAAGGAAGTACACAGAGGAACTGTCTTCCTCTGTGTACTCATGGCACATATGAAAAGGTGAACACAGCGCCATTCGCTGGACAAAGGCCTGGTTTCGCAGACACCTTAACGTTTTATGTAAAAGCGAGAGGTCGTGACGGTTGCGTTTTCCGCATCTAAAAAAAAGTAGATTTACATTTAACCTTGATGCCTTTTTTTGCGCTTTTGTTACCTTTTTTTTTTTTTTTATTGTGTTATTGTTGCTTTTCCAGCGCGTTTTCGTCTCTATTTTGATGTTGTTGTTTTTTAGAAGCTTTTAGATTTGGGTAAAGCTTCTAAGACTGCTCAGAAGCCCCTTATGAGAGACCAACAGGCCCGGTTAGAACCATGAGGCCGTCCTTCTGTGGACCCACCACCTGCAGGAGGAGCCATAGGGGCTGGTGCAATGTGATTTGGGCAGTTCCAATGGCTGCCCCCATGACCCGGCAACGGACAAGTGGAAGAAGATGGATGGATGGATAGATTTGGGTAATGCCAAACTGGAGAAAATGTGCTTGGTTCCTGGTGGGAGTTAAAAGATTAAATGAGACGTAGGGAAGGGCGATATGACCTATAATCTATATCACAATATAAAAATAAATATCGCAATAACGATATATTTAACGATATAATTGACAATGGACAAATTACTTCAAAATCTCAGCCTTACGCCTATTGGGAAGATTAATTCAATGATATTTTATTCTTTTAATGGCATACTAATTTCTCAAATATGATCTACTCAAGCAGTTTACATCCTTCATTTCATTTTACTTTTTAAGCACTTGTCCCCGTGTTCTACTGTCAGTGTTTTTGCTGCTCTGATGGAGCTGAGCGTACCATAAATTAAATCTTGTCCACAACGATATAAAAAATGACAACATTATCAAAAAATGATATCGCGATGACGATATGCGATACGATTTGTGCAATAAACTGCTCTCTCATAGGAGTAAATGGTAGGTGTAAGACCAGTCTTTGTTCAAATGTTCTTCATTATAAAGTTACTAATAACTGTGGCAGCTCAGTACAGACGGTCCAAGGAACTTGGTTGTAAATAGATCCCCCGGAACCGATATAGTCTTTTTATCAATCAAACTGAAACACAGCCAGGTGAGATGCTTCAGGAAGTTGAAAAAGGGAAAAGTTTTTGCCCAGACAGTGGGGCCCCTGTTGTTTCCCATCTATTAAACCCATTCTAATTGAAGCTACCTGCTGACCGCGCGGGTGCGTTTGGTCGCATCCACTGCGGCGGCCCCGTGCGCCATCGACTGGCTGCTCCACAGGTCAGCGCTCCAGCTCAGGCCGTGCACGAGGTGAAATGAGAGCACTCCAGCAATCTGAGGTCAACATGAAATAGAAATCTCTCAGCTATACAGTAATAAAGTCACTGCGGTGAAGTGGGCCGCCACAAAGGGAACTTTTACAAGGAAAGGCCTGTCCAGCAGATTGGTTCGCCCACTGGCAAACAATGAGAGCTGGCCACGCAATTACAGGGCTGCAGTCAGAACAGGCTGGCTGCCACACGACGACGTAAATATGCCTCAATATAAAGATTTCAGAGGGTACATTAATCCCACTTGCAATGAGAAAAACGTGATTTAAATGAATAACATGAAATTCGTTTTGGTGGGGCAGATTGGGCGAAAGATTGTTTGCTTTGTGATACAAGAGCAAAGTTTTCCGGGAATGCGCTCGGAGTCCAACTCTTTAAAAAATGCCTGTTAGCTGCCAAAAAAATAAAAAAAATAAAAAATAAATCAATATGGCCAAATTTCTATGTTTTTTTTTTTTTAACTGTTTAGGTGCAAGAAAAAGTTAAATCTACTCACCCCAATAAGCTCTGTACACGAAGAATGTTTTTGGCTAACTTCCTGTTGGCCGGTGTCGGGTAAAGACTACTTCCTGTCCACATTTTAACGTAAATTAAAAATGAAATGAGATTTTAAAAAACAGAAGAAAACTTAAATGAACGTCAAGCTCGCGTGTGTAACAAAAATTGGTTGTTGCTATTTTACACTGTATCTGTTAGCACCAAAATAACGTTAGCCTTTAGCTTCAAGGCTAAAACAGGTTCTTCTTTTCCTTTGTAAACACAGACGTCTCCTCCGCTGAAGCATTTACATACCGAGTGAAGTTTTGAAAGTGATTATCCAACAGCTGCATCATGTTTTCTGTCACAAACTGTTAAAAAAGTCTATTATTTTCAGCAAGACACGGCTAACTCTTCATAGGAATAAACAAAGACAGGGAACAGTGGTTACCCTAGAAGAAGTTAGCATAACGTTGCCATGTAATTATGCAACTATCTTCACAATGTCAAGATATTTTGTACTACATTTCTTAAGTATGTCACAACGCATGTACGTCCTCATCATGAGTGAAACTGGGCGACCCAAACGTCGTTTTTGAGTCCCGGGACACAGCGCAAAATTGGAACAAAAAATAAAAGATGATAAGAACTGTATTGACGAATGGTGTTTAAAGAGCCACTCAAGGCAAACCAAAGATGGATCACTATTATATTACACAAACAGCACATTTCATTCAGCCGGCGTTAATCCGCATCCCTCTCCTCTCTGCCCAAGCTCCCGATAGCTCCTCATTGTGCTGCATTTGCATGTTCACAGCTCCCCTCAATTAAAAGCTAATTAATTAGACACTATTCTATTAAGAAACAAATCCCACTCATCGATACACACAAGCCGGGGCGGGCCATTGTTCAAACGCAGACCGCTCTTCGGACAATGGCGGCGCGAGAAATCACAATAAACACTGTGCAACGGATACAGTCGATGGATCATGAACTCATCACGGCTCATGGATTTGATTTCCCAGCAGTACCTGAACGCATCGCTGACCAATCGCATTCGATGGTGAGCAGGGAACGAACTTTTGGAATAACATACACATTTAAAGAGTTTACTGTATGGCCAACCATATTAAAGAAAACAATGCATTAAAGCACAAAACTTGATGGTTATTATTAGGAAAAACAAGTTCCCTTTAGTATATTATAAAACGGTCATTTGCAGAAAACATACATTTGTGCGCTGTGCTTCTTGCTGATAAAACGACTTCACAATTGAAAAGTGTGTCAATCGAACTAGCAGCTAAGTGTTCACACTAATGTAGTTTTGCTCTCTGAAACGTCATGTATAGGGGTGTCACGATTTACATTTTTTGAGTCACGATTATTGTGAGAGAAAATATTGCGATTTTACGATTATTCACGATTATCGACCGAATAAAAGGAAAGAACTGATATTTTTAGGTTTTGTCTTTAAACAGCTTTTTAACACTTGTAAACTTGTAAACATTCACCATTTCTAAAAATGAAAAATGCTTCAAGATTGTTTTGCATTAAAATAAACAGGCCTACATTGAATAATACAAAACATTGTCAACTGTGCTTCTTTATAATGACCATAATTATCATAATTATTTTACTATATATTATTAGGCCACAAGCTAGGCTGGGTTTTATGTTCTCAAAAGTTATTCTGTTGCTTAATTATTTTTTAGATGTTTTGATGAACAGAGAATGAAACGTGTTTACAAAAATACTAAGAAGACTCTTTTGAACAGCTGATTTCCACATGTTCACTTTCCTTTCTGCTACCTGAAGCAGTGGAGCGCGGTAGCTTTTTGTTTACATCCTGAGCCAGTTGTGGCGGCTATTTGCGAACATTTGGACATGTTTTTTGGGAATTATGCAGTTCGTTACCTTGACCTGGACATTTCACAGCGACGGATTATCTCCAAGATGTTGTTTATATTCGACGTAGCCGATATCAGCGCATTTTGCTACAACTTTCTGACGACAGGGTTTGCATCGGCAACAACAACGCCTTGGCTTGGTCATCTTTTGGATCCTAAAGAGGTTCCACTCTGTGTGAAGAGTCTGGATGTAAGAAGCAACTAACAATTCAGAAATTGTTTTGCAGTTTGTAAACAAAACCAAATAACTCAGGTATTTATGTACAATTACTTCTCTAAATATAGCAATGAAACATCCCCTACAGCTGCTATTACTCATGAAGCATGTTGAAAAGTAAAGCAACTCACCACATTGACTATACGGTAGTCATTGGGTTTCTTGTTTTCAACCAACAGAGAGGCTGCATAATGTCACAAAAGTTATAGCATATTTGATTTTTTTTTTTCTTTTTTCTTTTTGTCTTGTATTCATTCTCAAACTTGAGTAAATTTTCACCACTATTAAACAAAACAAAAAAACACACGCACATGTTATTTGTCCAGTCAAAACTGCATTTCGGTCTGTCCCGGCCTCTGTCAAAGGTAATTTCAGATACAGCAGGCTCAGACTCTCCCCTACAGCGGCCCCATAGTACCAGCTGTCTGCCAAGATCTCTGCGCAGGATCCACGATTTCAGATTTACACCATTCTGAAACAACCTCTGGCTACGCGTGCATTTGAGTATGAGCCAGCATCAATTATTGTGGACTACTTGGCATACACTCCGCTGCAGATCAAATCCAGTTATATTATAATGACGATTTCAAAACATTCATTGTGTAAAGGGCGAGCAGATGGATCTTTAAAGCTGAAAACTAACTTTGGGAGCTTTTAACCCGCGGTGTCTGCAGGTCAAAAACATGGCTGAAGCAGTATTTGTTGTAAATGTGAACAAATGCTTTCAACTCTTTGCTTTGTTAACAATTTCAGACCTCGAACTGAGCTCAACCGTTCTCTTGCACCTCAAAACCCGCTCCAGTTCCACAAGTAAAAGTCCCAATCTTCCAAAAATATGTCTAAATATTTTTTTTAAAGAATCACGTTGTGTTCCAGGGCAGGTTTTCCATATTGTGGGCTGATTTTCTAACTAGTCACAAGACAGGGGGTCAAGCTTCCACATGTTGGCCCAAAATCAATCATTGTTTTGTACAAATGGTATTTTTGTTTGACTTCATTATTCAAAACAAGGGGGTCTGGGGGCCCTCCCCTAGGAAATATTTGAAGGACGTAGGCCTGACATTGCCTTCCCCTGATGTAAGCTAACCAGCGACGTGGTTATTCTACATACAGTTTTGTAAATCTGCATCAAATCTACAACACAAAACGTTACAAAAGCGGTTTGCTGTAATTGAAAGTATGCCTCTGTCATGCTTTCAAGCTCATAATAATTGAAATTTTCTACAAAGTGTAAAAAAGAAAAAGAAAACTAAAATTACTTTGGGAAAACGGAGGTGGGCAGGACTAGTGTACAAAGCATCCATCTGTTCTCGTCACCATTGTCATTAGCCATGCTGCTATTTGTCATTTCAAAATGCTTCACTCCCCGTTGTGGCCAGCAGAGGGCATCAGGCCGCTATAACCCATTTGTTCTCGAGCTAAAAACGAACCTTACAAGTCATCAAACACGCAACTGTAATCTCAAAGCAAAACTGTCCAAAAGGATTTCAGAAGCCACAATAAACGCCCCCACCGTTTGTTTAATATCGCTAACTTCAGGCATCAGAGCGCATGCTGGCTCCACTGCGCGCAATACAAAGCCACTATTGCACACAGTCTCCTCTGCTATTACATGCATATTGTTAAACACACACGCCTCTGGCTACTACCGCTCTCTCCGGATGAATAGTGAACGGCCCCGGCAGTAAGGCGTATCAAGCGGGGCCCCACTTTTACGCATTGCTAAAGACTCGCTTTGGGTATGCATGAAATAACATCTCGTGTAGGTCAAACGCTGGAGCAGAATCCACATGTGCGGGAGAGGAGGGGTGGGGGGGGGGGCCCTTGGGTGCTCCCTCTCTCCCTCCTCCGGGCCACGGTGACGCTGCATTTCTATTTGCGGAGGGGTGAGCCGAGGCCGCGGGGAGTGACACAGTAACCCAGTTGACCCGCGCTTGGCCAGAAACACAGCCCGGAGCGCTCCGCAACTTTCAGCTTGAGAAGACCAAAAAAAAGAAAAAAGAAAGAAAGAAAGAAAGACAAAGGCAACCTCCGCGCCGTGAAGCTGCGGTGTCTTCCCATGCCAGATTATTTGCATCCGTTTTATGCACGCCTCGGAATTATTGTGAGCGGGGTTTCAACATGAAAGCTGGACACAAGAAAGAGTGCATGTCAGCTCTGTGAAATTACATGGCGTCTGCAAATACAATACCAATAATAATAATAATAATAATAGTGTAAAAGTGCCGTGGAACAAATATACAAAAAACCAAGGCACTTATCTTCCATCAAAATCTCTCTTCATTTTAAGGTATTCGTCATTTAAATTCACTGCAAATCGGCCAATAAAACATCCTTATTCAGGGAGTGATCTCTTCCAACTTCCCCCAAGCTCCTCCTTTGGCCCTACATCAGGGTTGCCAGGTCTCCGCAGCCACACCTGCCAAACAAATATCTGAAAAACCACCCAAAATCTGTATTTTCCAATGTCTCCTTGTTTACGGAGCCCATGTTGCTCCACCAATGACGTGGAAGTGCTCCTTTCTTCCTCTTTCACTGAAAAAGCAGCTCTGAGGGCTTTGGATTTGAGGTTCTGTCATTCGGAAAAGTGATTTTAATCAAGAAATAAGCTTCATGTAGCCTATTTCATATACAGGAAATAAAATGCCCCACCTGGCAACCCTGCCCTATACGTAACAAGGAAGCACTCCCCTTGAAGCATAAAACTACACCTTCAGATATGTTTTTGAAGACGGAACAACTCTATAATAGAGGACGACTGCTATATCGGGCCTATATTTTGGGATTTTACAATATCGGCTATCGGCTGATCTATCGCCGAAAAGAGCCGATATTTCCGGGACCGAACATGATAGAGACTTCCCATTTTTTGCATTGGAAAGAGCATTAGGCTTTAAAACGAGTTCTCCCACAACTCCCTAGGCCTCAGGGGAAGTGAGAAACATTGCAATGAAAACTGGTTAGCTTTAAGTTTGTTAAACACAAGTTTCACTAAACCTCCGTCAATATGCGTGTCATTTTGAAGTGCAGAATCTGGGGAATTCAATCGGTGAGTTAGTTTTAACCTCCACAATTGTATGTTTGATCGCCGCGCAAAATGCTGCGGCTAGTAACAATATGCTAATGCTAACGACAACTAACCAAAGCTGGGACAGAAACTATGATTGAATCACCTAAAGCAATAAAATAAAAATCAGCCAGTGCTGGAGAGGCCAATTATTTGTTTTTTACAGGATTATAGACCAGATATTTGGAAAAATCGGCCAAAAATATTGGTCAAAAATATTGGCCGAGCATATTGGTATCGGCCAATTCACATCCCAAAATATCGGCATCGGCTTTAGAAAAACCCATATCGGTCAGCCTCTACTCTATAACTAATTTCAAATCTTAAAACACAAAAGCTGAACTATATTGAATGGTTATCACAAAATGCATGGTACACATTTTGTTTCTCTCATACAGCCCAGTGGCAGAGGCCTGTTCCATCGGCAGACTGTTGGTGATGCGAGGGTCTGTAGGCCACATGTCTGTAGTCATCTGTCAGTGCGCTACATACACGCACTGACACTGGCTCCCTCTGTGGAGAGAGTTGTCACCAACGCTGCGGCACCAGCAGAGGAGGAGGAGGAGGAGGCAGGCAGGGTGGGGGGTGTGGGTGCTCGGCGGGTCTCCCTCAGGTGCCTCCAGGGAGCAGCGTTAGGCCGAACTGACAGAATGACACGCCTTGTCCCAAACACGCGCACCCAAAGGCATGGCGCGCTTTGCATACGAGGAGGCAGGCACTGTGTACATGCATCTTTCATGTCTTTCATGTGAAAAATGTGTCTTCAAAGTTCATTTTTATCAGACAAAGTGCGGCCTCGCAGCGGTAGAAGCTAGTGTTGTGGAAATTAACTCCTCCAGCAGCATGTGAGACCCTTTGGCTAACATCAAGAAGGGTTAACTGATCTTTTACGGAAATGAATCTGAAACTTTTTGCTGTGATTATCGACATAAATGTGAGGGGGGATATTGTGTCTTCTTTTATTTCATTTTTTCCCTCATACATAAGGCTTTTTATGCGTGAAAAAGACCAAATTGCAAACATTTCAAGGGACAAAATGTTGAAACTATTTATTGAAGTGACAGTATTAGATAATAAAATAATAATTCAAAGAGTGCTCAGTAAATAAGAGTTCACAGGGGACAAAAACGGTCAAAATTCAAATTTCACCTATAGTTTTTCGGGGAGATTGAATGCTCATTAAAGGCCCTATACCTGAGTTTTTATTTTTATTACAAACAATGAAAGAGGAAGCTGCATTAGTTAGTTGTGGTGCAAACTCATTTCAAACCTTTCTAACATATTTAACAGGCCGATTCTTCACGAGTTTATAGGTCTGACGAGTCACTTTTCAGGGTCATTGTCACAAAAATGCTAGAAAACTAGCCTGAGAGTTCAAATTGTTACAAATGCCTTGTAATTAGATGGAGAGTGTTTTTTGCCCCACAAATATCTGAGTTTACACAGTAAAGGAGGACACAACAGAATGTGTTCCTCTACTAGAAAACAAAATCTGGTATAGTGGCTTTAAATCAGGCAAGGAATTAAATATGAAAAGAATCTCTCTGAAACCTTCAAAATATTGTTAAGTCCAAGACTGTAAATGTAAGCTTGGAGTCTGTGGGAGCTACTAAAGTGGTGAAGTCGTTGCAAAGGTAGAGCAAAAACCTCATTTTGAGAAATCCGGCCTGAAAGTCTTGTAACTTGTGCGCGAGTACATTTCTGCCGTATTTTGCCCGCAGGGTTCGCCCAGAAAGGAAATGACCACATCTGGATTGTAGCGTCATTAGGGCTGGGCAATATATCGATATTTAAGATATATCGATATATTTTTAAATGAGATATGGAATTAGACCATATCGTGCATATCGGGATATTTCAAATTCAGATAAGATATTAAGTTAACAAAAAGAAACGGGTAATCTCAAGCTGATTTAAAAAAAAATAAAATAAAAGTTTATCTTAATCTTAAACTGAACACTTTATTGTGTTATCTCTTCATAGATAAATGCTGCCCTATTTTATTTTCTAGGCTATTTTATTCAAGACGGAGCTTTGTTATACAGTGTTTATGTTTACATTTATAGTGTGTTTTCAATCAAACTACTCGTATTTGGCTTTGACTTTGACTTAACATTTAATTTCACAGCACTCACTTTGCGGAAAAATTATCGGGATATATATCGTATATCGATATTCAACCAAAATATATCGGGATCGACCAGCCCTAAGCGTCATCACTCAGTATATGTGTGAACGAATGCATGAGGGAAAACCGGCTTTGCGAAGCGATGTTGTAGCTTCTTCTGGGATATCTCTGCCTCGCAAGCGGACAAAACGTCATAAAATGAGCATCGAACAGAGTAAGTGTTGTCTTTTTTTATACTCTGACATGAAAACTAAGACGTTAAGGGAGAAAACTACTGTAGCTAAAAATCTCAACATTGACTACTGCGTGAAAATTCAATGTTTTCACCTGACGTGTCTCTGTACCTTTTTGAGAATGAGCACACACAGTTCTTCATACACCCCCTTCCTTGGTTGGGTGTGTGGGGTGGACCACACACACACACACACACACACACACACACACACACACACACACACATAGCCAGAGCCTTTGCATACAGCACGGACATCACATCCGTTCTCTCGGACTGAAATGATTTCCACCCCTGCGGCCCCGACCGGCCTCTCGCTACATGGAAGTTTGGAGATGAATAATGGAAACAACAGCGGAGCACTCGGGGGATGCATTTAAAGATGTGGGAGAGGCAGGACTCTGAGACGCCAAAGCTGTCGTCTACCCAAATGAACCGGACGCCGCTGCATGTGGGCCGATACACGTCAAGCTGACAATGGGGTAATGCTCGCTCCCTCAGACAACAAGACAAGTGCGAAGTCCGGGTCGAGGGCTGGGCAAGAGGCAGGGCGATATTTCACACAGCTCTACGCTTCCATGTTCTTGCTCTTGGTGATGCTAATGCTAACGTCCACAATGCGCTAATGACGACAAGAGCATTATTTATTAGATCATAAATATAACCACACTGTTTAGGTTTGTAAAACAGCGTCAAGGGTCACATTTTGTTCCGATTCGTACTCAATTATTTGTAGTCACTGTCATTCAACTTTCCGACTTGACAACTGGAACTCGGAAAAACAAAAAGCCCCTGGATCTGACGTCTGAGGGCAAATGGATCGCAGAATAAGACGCCATGGAGGGTTTTTTTTAATTATTATTATTGTTTGCAAAGAATATTGTGCCAAATAAGTAATTGGCACCTATGTGAGTCTTAGCTAGCGATTTACTTTAAATTCATCACGCAGCCCTGGACACCTTCACATTTTTTCTTCTAGACATTATAAAGAATGTATTTCTCTATATATACACATTACTTAAAGTTATATAACACAAAGAAAGATAAGTTAAATGTATCTGAAAAAAGAAAGAACCTATAGCCCAAGATAAACATTCTTACTATAAAACATGGCAACAGCTGTAAAGCCCTTTCCCACCTAGCGCTTTGAAAGCTAGCTGATGAGCTAAAGACATTTGAGACCTACAAATGTCTTCTTCTGAAACACTGAAGTGGAGGCGCAACAGGAAACAAAACGGGGTAAACAAGGAGGTATTCGGGCAAGACTCACAGCTTAAGCCACAAAAATCTTCTATCCCTACTATTGTTCTGGCTAATGTTCGTTCACTGGAGAATAAGACGGATTATTTGTCTGCTACGCTCTTCCCAAAAGACTTACTTACTTTAACCCCTTAACCCCCGCCTTAACCGAGCGCATTTTCTCCAGTTTTACCCATCTCTAAAAGGTTCTAGACTGGAGAGTTTACGGTCTATAGGCCAGGGTAACGCCTCATTTGAAAGCTAAGACCTGCAAAACTCATCTAAGCTTCATCCTTGTTGCGTTTTTTTTTTATCGCGTTTTCTGTTGCTCTTTTGTCACACTTTTGTTACTTTATTGACAAATTTTGTGTCAAATTTTCAATGCTTTTTTTGAAGCGTTTTGGCCGCATTTCTTTTCTTTTTTTTTTTTTTTCAAGTGTAATGTAACTGTGATGAAGTCACAATCATTTGACCAAAACATGTCAAAACAAGCAACAAAAACGTGACGAAAACACAACCAGAAAGGACAATAACATGACAATCATAACGAGGTTGACGTTTAGATGAGTTTTGTAGGGCTTAGCTTTCAAATGAGGCGTTACTCTGGCTCTATAGTCAAGAAGCTCTTTAAAATTTGGTTAAAGTCGAACTGGAGAAAATGCGCTTGGTTAAGGCGGGGGTTAAGAGGTTAACATCAAGGAACCATTCACTGACATACAATTGGGTACAGAATATTGGTATAGGACACAAAAACACAAAGGCAAAAACTGCCACCATTGCCAAATACCATCATAAGATTTAGAAATAGTATTCGACCAGAGCCAGTTGATCTACCCATGATTTGAGCGAGATTTGCACCTCAAACCTTCCTTTCAATACTGGAAACTGCTGTAAAGTGTTTTGAAAATGATTTGGCTTAATAATAAAAAAGATAATAAGGGGGATTGTGAAGTGTTAAACATTGCAAATGAAAACTAATTAAAACAAGCAGCAAAGAAATCTGCAAATGAGCAGACCTCCACGCAAACTTGACAGTGTTGCTCCGTCTGATTGTTCCCGTGAATGTGATAATGGAGGACGATGATCTCAGCGTGGACCCGTACTAAAAAAAAAAAACATGAGCCGTACAATAAACACTTCATTTACAAAGCTAAAATAAGACACAATTAGGTTTTGGTTTGAGAGTCTCCGCCTCGCTCCCCTGGCACTGCTGAGTGGAATTGGGTTCGCGGGCGCGGGGCATTTCAGTAGAACAGCTCATTTTGGCGTACGTAAAGTCAACAGGCGTCCCAGAGGTGGGCTCCTGATAATGAACACAGAGGAAGCGCGCTCTTGTAACGTAGGTTTTTAGGACATAAATACGTGCTATTGTGTCAAGGAGAAGGTGGACTAAAGGAAGGTCAGAAGTCGACAAGATGGGACTATTATTTGAAACCATGATATAATGTGTTTTCCCTCTAGAACTATTATACTGCACATAACTCAGATCTATTCTGATCTCTCTTAACTGTGTTCGAAACAAAAGCATTGTTAACACTTTATATTAAGGTGTGCTGGATAGGTTTGAATGAGGTATTAATAAGCATGAATAATTAATAATCCATGAATAATATGCTTGTATAGACATGAATAAGCTGCTTATTACAGTATTATCTGAATATACTAATAGTCCGTGAATAATATACTTATTCATGGCCTACCCCAACCATAACCTACCCTAAGCAGATTACTAATGCTTATTAATAGCTTATTAAATGATACTAAAAGGCATTTTATTAAAACTACTGTGATTGTGATTATATTTGATCTATGTTTTAAGGTGAGACATGGCACGTGAAAACTCAATGTTGACCATTTTTAGCTATTTTTCTAACTCAACACCTTAATTTTAATGTCAGAGTAAAAACATGTCCAAACTCACCCTTTGCAATGATTATTTTTTATGGCGGCAAGCAAGCCACGCGTGTGTTCATACACAAATATTGACACGTTTGGTATCCATGTGTTGGCGACCGAGGTGTAATTAAAATAATTTCCTTTCTGGGAGATGGAATATTCTTTGTAACTAATATATATACAAAAGAAAACCATTAAATCTATCCATTATTTAGATCCGATAGGTTTAATGGTTTTATTTTCAGTAATCTGCAGCAAATGTTTCAAAGGGATACCTCTAAATGTATTTGCTTCTATGTATTGTTTACTGTGAACATTATATTACTCTGTGGGAGTTCAGACCCACTTTTAAGTCGGCAGTGATGGCAACATTACTCAGCCGTCATTTTAAAATGTTCTCCTCTCCTACATTGAAAAGCTCTTTCTGAATACCTCACTGCCCACCGTCGCCATGAAAACACCTTGAAATCGGACAGAACGCTCCGCTCCTCACCAAGGTTATCCGCCGAGCTCCAGCGTCCAAAGCACAAAGACATTCAGAGTGCAGCGATTCGCGAGCCACTCTATTGTGAGCTGGTTAAACGGGCCCGGCCCTTGGGGATGCGCATTCAGCACGGCAGCAGCGGTAAATAATGTGAGCACAACTAATGAAGAGGTTTTTTCCTGTCACACACTGTGGGCTGTGCACGGGAAATCCCAGGTGGGTAATATGGATGTAAGGACGTGTAACGTGAGGTTTATACTGTATGCCTCGTGTAATGCTACCCTAAAACAAGTAGCCTAAATCGTACAACAATAACAGTAGAATTGGTCTAAAACTGCTTAATCCAAGCTCCCCTTTCTTGGTTCCCGCTAAGGCACACAATGCAACCCCTGCTCCGTGGATGTAGGTACTGTCAGACATCAAAAGTAGTACATTGAAGCATGTTGTTTTGTTTTTAGCGAGGTTTACGTAGAGCCTCAGGAGGGGCCATAGATGAACTGGGCAGCTATTTGCTCAGAAACCAATGCAGCAGTTACCGCGAGAGTTTCAGAAATTACTCAAACATGCACCCATGACTCAAATCACGACTGTAAGCATGTTTTTGCCTCGAGCTTTCTAACCACATCACGGGAAGTCGGTTTTGCACAAGACCCCTCTTAAGGTGCAAAGGAGAAAGGAAGACTACAAAAGTATTAGGTGATTATCCGACTTCTGAAACTCATTTTAGTAATCCAAATCCAATAGACGAAAGAAAAATGTGTGAACACTCGGCTGCTTAGTTGAAGGACTTGAAAACATTCTTAAGATAATAGGTACACTCAACATCAAGCTTTTTGCGCGTGGATTCATTCGCAGTAGAAGTGGAAGTGAAAAGCGTTTTTGTTCAAGTATAAGAGCATTGATTCTTCAGAATAACATATCTCAAGTGGAAATCAAATGAACTGAATTCTTTGATTGCGATTTACTAATTGACGGTCTGGCGGTCAACACGAACCACCGCTGCACACCAAAGTCACACGTAAACACTGCAACAGGGCCATTGCTATTTGGTGCACTGTTTCCTCTCGGGCTACATAATTGCGCACGTATGAGCGCCCATGAATCTCCGACAGCAGTCTATATTAAAAGCCTTAGCGCTAAGCCTGCTTTCGGTCCACCTGGGGATAGGCTAGAATAGACAATCCCCCAAAGGCCCCGGAGCACGCTGCCGAGACTGAGCTTCCTATATACAAGCGCTCACCTCAGCGGAGAACAAAGGCGGTACACAAGCGCGGAAAAGTTTACGGCCACAAATGTAAATAATGCCCGTGACACATATATGGGCTGCAGAGAGGGTGTATGTAATATAATAAATGGGTTTGGGGCAGTTTAGAAAGTAATAAAGACATAAAATGTGATGACCGATTGGTAAAATATTAATGGCATATTCACTGAGATTTGCAAGCATGTGCTTAGGCAGTGTCCCACAAGGAAGTGGCAGTAAAGGAGACCATTATGAAGACAGGACTTGAATTAGACCATTGAACATTACTTTTGTTGATTTTCAGCTAATCTCTTTAGCAATGCGACTCTTTAGAGCTTGTTACAATGTAGTTCTCTCATCACAGACATACCTGTAACACTGCATATTGTTTTGAAGGGGTCCACAGAGCTCTGGACTTTGGGATGCCCTACGCTTTTCACGGACTTTAGAACAGCCTTTACTGCATACTGTTGAAATGTGAATGGGCTGAAAAGTTGGGCCCCTGAGGTCAAAAATCTTACAGTAGGAGTAGAGTCAAATTTTGCTTAAGTGTCCCACAGGATTTCAGCTTCATAAAAGCCGCCCATTACCTAAGAGGGTTTATACCAGGGGTGTCCAAACTTTTTTCATTGAGGGTCACATATTGAAGTGTGTACACAAACATTGAACTGGGTGCATTTATAAGATGTTCAAATCGTCCCAAGTGCCTTTATTTAGGCCTGGACCCTTAAAGTGCATATGAAAGGTTTTCATGCTTTTTAAAATATGACTTATTTAGATGGATACGGTATTTTGTAAGCAATCATTTTATTTCACTGAAGCAACAATTTTAATGAAGAAATGTTGGGCATAAAAGTGATTTGAATTTTTAAGCTGCTGACAGGAAGTGACATAGATAGAGGTAAAGTTCAACAGCAGTTTGACTCGTTGCCCATTGACCTAACATGGTTGGCACGGCAACAGTTTCAAATGGTCCGCCTCTATCTATGTCACTTCCTGTCAGTGTCCAATAAGGAAGTGAAACTATAAACGTCACAAAAATTGTCAAACTAAATAAAGCTGGGTACATTTTCTTTTAAAATCTTAAATATAATTGTGTTAACTATGATAGTTCTCGAGGTTTTAATCATGTGGAATGATGGTTTTGTTTCCTTTTTTTGACAATACATTTTAGTTTGAGAGGATCTCTGTCCATTTGTTGTTTTTTTTACTCATATTTTTGGCTGCTTTATTCGAAAAACAATAACACACGTCTGCTTTCTGATATGATGAGGACAACTTATTATATTTAATGGGCCTGGTGTTGTTGTCTTTTCAAACATTACATATTTTTGGAAAGGTTATATATTGGGGCGACGGTGGCGCAGATGGTAGAGCGGGTTGTCTCATGATCGGAAGGTGGGGGGTTCGAACCCCACCTCCTGAAGGTGCACGCTGTCATTGTGTCCTTGGGCAAGACACTTCACCCACCTTGCCTCCAGTGTCTGCGTACATTGGCGTATGAATGAATGGGTGAGTGGATCCTTGCTGTAAAGCGCTTGGAGTGCCTAATGTAGGTGAAAAAGCACTATATAAGTTGAGACCATTCACCATATGGCCATCAAGTGTTAATATTTGGAATATCTTTTTTTCAGCAGCTAACAGGCAAGATCCAGAGAGCATTCCCTGTAGCCTCATCTGCCCCACTATACTGTATATCCACTATATAGCCTCTACAAACATGTGGATCATGCATTGGTTTGTCCTTTTAAACTCCAGTGTCCTTCCTCCTTGAATTTTCTTTTGTTACATTAAACGGAAAAAAAAAAAAATATCCCAAATCGACTCCCAATACTAACATTTTCCTCAATAAATAGCGCAGCCAGCCCGACAGACACATGTAAAAACGATACCGACAGAGAAAAGGAATCACAGAGAGCGGTGAGCGAGGAGAGACACACACACACACGGAGGGTAGATCTGAGCAGCCGACTCGAGCGGCGCGCATCCTCCTCGGTGCCATATGCTGTCACTCACAGGGAGGAAGAAGAAAAAAAAAAAAAAGCAAGTGTGAGCAGACAGTGCCTAAATGAGACGATGGAGGGAGGGAGGGAAAGGGGGGGGAGGCGTTTGGGGAGAGGGAGGACGGAGGGAGGGGTTGTGTCAAGTATTTTCGCAGTCTTCCGTGTCATCCGGGCCCGGCGCTTTCTACTCCTATAACGCGAACCAACTTAGGAAAAAAAAAAACATATAAGGAGGAGGAGGGGGGGTCGCGGACCAAAGACAACACTTAACATATTTGATCCAGCGAGAGAGCGGGGAGGGAGGACGGATGAGTAGAATTGACAGGGCGCAGAGGAGTCCCGCGGGCGACTCGTGCAGGCAAGAGCAGTAATTGTGGTGATTAGAGTACAGCACTCTACTGTCAATTCCACTGATTAGGGATCGCTTCAGATTATGTTTACGGTAATGGTTTGGATGTACGCCGCTGCATCGTCAGTCGTCGCGTGGGATTGAGGGAGTTCGTTTAATGAGATTATGCTCTCGAGGGCTGGGTGCCGTTCAATATTTTTTCGATAACGATACTTTAACGATACTGATACCTGAACAATACTGTTTTCCGATACAAACACAAAAAAATGTTTGTCATCCAGAACCAGAAAGCAGAACAATAATGTGTGGAACGTCAAGAAATTGGGAATAATTTGGGGGGAAATAGGAGGAAACTGGGAGAAATAGTGGCAAAATTAAGGAAAAATTGTGTAAAGGGGGGAAATGGGAATAAATTGGGGGAAAATTTGAAAACATATGTTAAAAGTTGAGGGAAATAGGGAGAATATCAGTATTAAAACTTGAGCAAAAATTAGGGAAACAAATTGGGAAAACAAAAAAGATTTTTAGCAAAGATAATTTTTTGTGTGCAAAAAACCACCAGCTGGTGTGGTCATTCGCTTGAAAGCAGAGAATCCCTGACATTTTTGTAAACTTAACTAACTAAACTCATTTTCTCTTTGTATAGCAGCTTTTTTATCCTGTTAACTGCCGTCTCCCCTGATCGGGGGCTAGGGTTAGGGTTAGGGTTAGTTAACCCTAATACCCTGATTAGTTAACCCTAATCAGGATATAATTAGGGTTAAGAACGGCAAATGTAACATAAGTTATGCTTCACTCACAAAGATCTCACACATATTTTTTAGAAACTAGAAGATCTTGGCTTTCAGATTACGTATAACACTGGCATATAGGCTGTAAACTCTCCAGTCAATAGGCTTTGAGATTTGGATGTAAATAATTGTTAACCTTAACCCAAATCCTAAATTGCAGTTAAGTGGTCAACAACAAGCTCTGTTTTCAGTCCCATAACAAAACGTCGCTCATTCTTAATCAAAACCCAAATCACAAGTGTCACCGTGCAGAAACAAAATTCTAGAACGTTTTGGGAGACATTTTCAAAACAGAGATGCGTATCTACTTTTGCAAACGAACTCGTAAATTGTTCAAGGTTTGGTCAAAACATCACAATTAAATACACTCTACAGTCCCCCAAAAAAATGTGTGTGTGAAGATTCTGCAGGCAAACATTCATACATACACGACAATGCAGTCAGAGGGAAAACTACAGTATGTAAGCGCAATGCCCTGAGCTAAAGGCAAATAAATGACTTTAGGAGCCACACAGACACATGCTCTATGACCAATGAGACAATAGAATGCAGTGAACAAAATAAAGTTTTAAAGTAGGGCTGCAAAATGAATCACAACTGAAGCAGAAATTGCAAATGGAATCGTAAAATCGCAAATGTCACAATTTGACATTTCCGAAATCAGACCGACCTTTGGCACACTCCGATTCCCTTACAGGCCTATTGTTATTTAACACTAACCGTTTTTTTAATATATATATATATATATATATATATATATATATATATATATATATATAGGTAATCCATCCTTGTCAAGCCCCACATCCAAACATCCAAAATGTGTCAACAACGCTGAAAAGTAACAGTTGCAGCTATACAGTAGGCCCAGTGCAAAAAGTGTTATCAAGGCACTCTCCTGATCATAGAACTGATTTGGCTGCCTTCACACTCTCCCTCACTAAGGCGGAGAGATGCACTTGGGGTATATATCCGTGACAACAGCCACTCGTCTCCGCTCCCCCCCCCCCCCCTCAAAAAAAAAAGCATTGTCTTAATTCGTGGTCACCCGAAATGAAAGCCAAAGCCCAGCCCAAGTCGTGCAAGTCGGTGCTTCCTGGGTGTGCGCCGGGGGTTAAACAAGGTCCTCCTGCTGGCACCACCTCGGCCGCCGCGGGAGACAGGAGAACACACACACACACACACACACACACACAAATGCGCACACACATGCACACAGACCCCTCCCCTCCCGCGAGAAAGAAGTGGCACCTGGTAATTAGCACGGGCGAGATGATAAACGCATGCGGACAGCGGCTATGGCTATTGTTGTTTGGCGCAATACGATGAAACTGCACATAACTATACAAAGTAACCATGGCCAAGGGCGTACAGAAGCATTCCGGGCCAAGCATCGTTTCAAATATTCTGCATCTTTAAAGATTTCAGAATATTGTCGATTAGGAATGTACAGTTTACAGCAACAATCTAATCGTAATCGCACTTTGAATTGTTATAATTATCCCTCTGTATACAACTGCATTTCCATTCTTATCGTGTATAAAACATCCTAATTTGCAACAATATACCATAGAGAAGTTCAATCTGATTCTAAAGGTTTACATCTCTTGAATTGTCCAAAATAGAGTATCTTGGTCAATTCTCATGAAGCATAAATGAAGAATCATATGCTTCCAGCTATAGCCACTATCCGCCGATACGCTGATTGTTACTTTTATCATATTGAAACTACACAGCAACGGTATGCAAGTTATAGGATGCTGGAAGTAATAGCAGTGGTTATGGATCATAGCAAAAACGTGCAGGAATATTGTATAAAATGTCACGAATGAACTGCTGTATTTTGAACTGACTTATAATATGTCTATATTTCACTCATTTAGAACTACACCCAAATGCAATATTAAAATAACGGTCTTTTTTTTCCAATGGTGTAACTATGCTTATAGAATAACAATAATAATAGCAGAAAAAGTGCAATCAAATGTGCATGTCATTTCGGGATTTTTTATTTTATTTTTTACAAATATGAGATAAATCACAATATTGGGCCACGGCACCAATATTAAAACTGTGTGTTTTGGTGGTTAAAATCTGAATAGGTTCAAAAACTATATATCGTTCTTGAATAGGTTCAAGAACGATAATTCCGCCGCCTATACCTGTACTCTGGGTTCTAATTCATCACATTTTATTCAATACGCCACTATGAATGCCACTTCAACAACGAGCTGCTGCCTAAGCTGCAGCTATTCCACCACTTTCATCAAATTCAAAGTCATAGTCCTACTCAAACTGACTGAATTACAAACACAAAAACAAGTCCAAATGAAAACCCGCCCCTTCTCACAACACCGGCAGAGCTTTGCTGCTAATGCCTCCTTATTATTTACCCTACACTCATAACACCTTTTTGTTACAGGCGAGCGCCGAGACCACACTTGATTTGCCGAACTAGTGGCGATGTGTATGGTTTCCTTACCAGAATTCAGAACATTCAGAGGAATGTTCTGAATTTGCATTTGTCCTGGCACACTTTATTTGAAACCCGCACTTATCCGATTATCTGACTATTTCACACAAGTCAGAAATGTAAATAATCGCATCATCAATCTAAACTCTTCAAAAGCAGGTGAATATTATGAATTCCAATATTGTTTTTTTTGGTGTGCAAATCAAGCAGTATGCATTCAGTTTGCTCCATATTGTAATGGAGGAAATGGAAGCAGAGACAAATGCCGAAGAAGTGTGTAAGACAAAGAAAGAAAATATATTTGACAGTGACATTTCTTACAAAAGCAGCAACGTGATGATATCTTCAAAAACTACAAATCGCTCTATCAGTATTAATGTTTACTCTTGCCAAGCCAGATTTGTTCGACTATTTTTAGTCATAAGGTTGTCCCCTAAAGTGAACTCTGCATGACCCTTGTAGAGGTTTTAGAGCAGCGTGCCCATTTCTTTCTGCCTAAACCGCTGTCGTCACGGCGCCTTTTATTCGTCAGTAACAGCACCTCGCTTTGGAGAGTTTGGAGGAGTAACGTGGCGACTTTTATTTTGTCGAACATCACTGGAAACCATTTGATTGTAGAACACAAGCAACAATACACTGATTTGATCATTTGTCCATAACGTTTCATCGTCCAGTAACTGTTAAAATTATCAAAAGGAAGCACTTCTTTTTCCCTTTGACTTCTCGTAAAACAGCTTGCCCGTGTGAGAAACGCGCAATTTTTTTCTTCATGTATTCCTATTCCACTGTGCCTAATTGCCCTTTACGTCCTATTTACAGTCTGTTTATATCTTTCTTAACACAATTATGTCACGGTGAGAAACAAACACGGCCAGGGGGAAATCTTCACACCCATTTATAAAGTCATGTTTCAATTTGTACACACAAAAAAAGAAGACATCTCTAAGCATTTGTTTGGCTAATCATACATAAGGACGAAATTTCCCATTTGTCCTCAAACTTTCCTCATTAAAGTCGGGCGCAAAGAGATTTCACGTTCCTCCTCTCATGTTGTCGCTGACGGCGTTTCGCTCGATATCCGTCTCGTCCGTCCTCTCGTCTCTGCGCAATGAGGCACTCTGCTCGGTTCGCTTCTACCGCGGCAAAGGTTCGAAATCGAACGCCTCGGAAAGTTGTCGCGAAGAAAATATTGAATGCGCTCGAGTGCAGCCGCTTCCAATACGATTCGATTCGAGCTCGAGATATTGTATGGTATTGATTTGAAGAAAAGAAGTTGATACCTGACAGCAACATGTGAATCTAAAGTAAATCTCGAGAATTACGTGTAATTGCTAAACAGAAATGTGCTGCATACCAAACAACTTCTGCTTTGTCTTGAATAGATTTGGTATGTGCAATCGTGGTCTTTGCAAACTCTGAATGACACGCAAATTCATCGGACGATCTTGATTATTATTGTCTTCCATGCTATAGAATGCGAAATATATCAAATTAAAATAGGTTTTGAAAGCACTAACGCGAATAGAAAAGTTTGTGAAATGCATGGCAGCTCGTGAGGTTATTATCAATAAGGTTAAAAGGAAAACATAATAATTTTGGCGTGGAATTGCAGAAATTACGCTGCTAAATAAACGTGCATGTGGTGCAAATCCCTGCTTTGGTCAGTAATGTCAGTTTGCGTAACAGACACGAAGTGCTATTTGCGACACATGTGCGTTTCCACTGAACAGAAACGGGACAAATGTAAGCAGATATCACGAGCAGTAATATCTGTGTACAGTTTTTTGCCAGCGTGGTCGTCTAGACTTCCGGTAAATTTCCCCCAATGATCCGTGTTGTCATGACCGCGCAAATCACTCATCCCTAAATCATTCCGATCGGCCTCATTAAAATATGAATAAACGGCAAACTTTTCGCGCCGCACGTGCATGCACCAAACCCGTCACAACTGCGTGCAAAAGTCGCGCGCTCGCACAAAATACTGAAGGCGTGCGAAACGGACAAACGCGTGGTAATTAACGATAAAAAAAAATGAAGAAATAAAATAAATGTGCTTACGTACCATAAATGGTGCTGCTCGTGATCATGTCTTCGCGCGTTGAAAACAAGAGAAAGGTAGAGAAACTGCAGATTTTTTTCACCAGGCGGAATTCCACAGCTCGCGTCTCCTCCTCACGACTGTCGTCTCCTCTCACATCTCCGATTTCACAACTTTTTTTTTTTTTTTTTTTTTTTAAGGTTTTCCCCTCGATTCGTTTTCGCGTCCGTTGGTGTTCGTCGGCTCGTGTCGTCTAAAACAATGCGCGCGGCGAGCGAGGAGAGGCGAGGAGAGGAGAGAGGAAAGCAGGATCTCTCTCGTGTGTGTGTCCTGAGGCGCGGGGAGACTGTGTGCGCCGCTGCTTTTTTTTTTTTTTTTTTGCGCTCGCTATACCCCCTCTCCACCAACCAGGCTGCGCGGCCGGAGTCTGTCACTTCTTTTTGCGCGAGCGTTGAAACGGGAGGGAAAGCGCAGTTTGGATATAGCGAAAGGGAAACCGCGTCCGAGAGTCACGGCGGCGGATGACATAAAACACACATTGTACATGCCGCCCCATTAGAGAGGAGAGGCAGTGGAAGCAGCGTGCTGTGTGTGTGTGTGTGTGTGTGTGTCCGACCCCTCCTCCTCCTCTCTCCCTCCACTCTCCCTCTCCGCTTTTCCAAATAGATTACTCGCCCCAATGACAAGGCGATCTGTCTGTTAAGCGCCCGCCTGGGGTCAACTTTTATGCGATAGGGAAAGGCTTAAAAAAAAACAAGTGTGGTGTGGAGTTATTTAAGAAACTGCTCTGTGACATTTGTGATGAATTGACCAATGTCAAATATTTAACCAATGTCAAATAGTTTGCACGTGTGTGTTAAAGCGCTATAGAAATACCGGGCGGGCGTACCTGTGCAGGTGACAGGGAGGCTGAACGGATGTAGGCGCAGGGTGGGTCACGAGTAGCCTGGGAATACCCATGCTCGAATCATTCGAACTTCACAGCAGCCTGGGGACCATGGCCGAAATCTTCGCATGGATTTGGGGACCAATCACAGAACGAGGAGGACGACGCGACGCCATCTTTTGATCAAGCTTTAGACCGTGTTCTAAATAGTTTAGCTTGAAAGTTTACAGCGGGTACATCATACTGTATGTCATCTGATACGATGATACGATTGGCTATGGCTACGTACAGACGCATGATAGACATTCGTAGCGCCCAATAAACGGCTATGGATGATCGTGAACCACACCTCTCCTACGAGAAAATGAATTGGTGGTCAGGCTAGGTCACGAGGAGCTTGTGCGTAAAGTACGTACAGACGAATTAGGTGGAAATGCTTCTCGCCATTTAATGTGAAGGGGAAACTGACCACAGCCTCTACCATGAAGCCAATTTCAAAGAGAAGACAGAGCTATTAGACGGCAGTAGCAAAATATAATGTATGAAAGAACGTGGCTTATACTGTATATGTAATGCTCCGTCCGACGCCCATTTTTGAGAAAGACTGGAAGAAACTCACAAGGCACGTGACAAACATCCAAACTCCACACACAGAAAGGCCTGTTGCTGTGAGATGACAGCGCTAATCACTTAAAATCTACCCCATAAGCTGTACATACAAAGCATATTCAAGTCAAGTCATATCTGTCTGACTACATATTAGTGTAACGTAAATGTTGCAGTTTCCTAGAATGAGGGATTGTACACACTGAGATTCGTCCATTGGCTTTGCATGGATAGGTAACCTAAGTGGAACTGAGGGACTGGTGAAAGCACAGTACACATTTTTGCTGTATTGTCCTCTCCATTTGTCCCATTCCTTGATACCACTGGAGCTGCTTGTTTGAAGCGGTGGGCGTCCACCATGCAGCACTCTGGAACCCATCTCCTGAGGCAGGTTAAGTACCCACCCAGACTCAGTGTGGACATACCAACCAGACTGCGCAATATCCTATATACAAAGATCTGTTGTCTGGGACCCCTGCGTTATCTCCACAAGTTCCAATGGCCGTGATTGACAGGCCGACCAACCAAAAAGTTTGAGCGGCCGGCTGTAGGCACGTAGAAATGGAAAACTCCACACAGGAAGGCACCACGTTGTCTATGGGAATCAAACCTGGGACCTCCTTGCAATAACTGTATGCATGAGTTAAACAAAAAGTAACCTGAAAGTACTTAATCTTACATCTACTACTTCCCTGTCAAACATATCTACCCCGGCATCCTGCTGCGCTGAACTGCTATCAGCCGCTCCACTCATACTCCCATGTTATTTATAATCAATCACACGCGTGTCCAGTCCGGTCTGACACACACATTTGGAGGATTTCCTCTCTATTACGGGCCCAGCCTTGAGACGCAGAGGTGATATCCGCTGGGCAGAGGGATACGGGGGATTTGGAGCTCACATTCAGATCAGGCGCCGCGGTGATGCATGGACCCAGCCTTCACCCGTCCTCTGTCCTCGCTCTAAAACATGCTAATTCCACCGACAGGAGCGCTTTGGAGAAATCCTTCCCATCAGGCAGGACACCGCGGGGACACGGAGCAGGCACTTACAGTTGGAAAAGCTTTTTCTCTCTCTCTCTCTCTCTTTCGGAACCACTTTTTGCCCTATACATGTTAAACTAAACTAAATTGTCACATCACAAATGGGTAGATCATACAACCATTGGCATTATTATAATCGTAAAGTATGCACAGACATGGAATCCCAGTAATATTCCTAATTTTACCATGTCAAATACAGCGTCATCTCCGACTTAGGTTGGACTGCAAATAAAACGTTTTAATTCACTTGGTTCGGCCCTTGTTCGAGGCCATTCCCGTTGCAGACCCACCACAATGGCCTTGTCAGTGTCACATTGGACTCGTATCTGCCTTGTAACCTGCCTTCTCACATGGAATTGTGTGTTAAAGGTGAATTATGGAACTTTTTATGTGGGAACTAAAGTATGAATTTGAGCTTAAAGTGACCAATGGCCGCTGGCTGCTCTGCTTAAAGACCACAACACTAGGGGCTACCATTGCTCCGCCATTGCTGTAGTACCTCCATATAGCCACTAGTCCCCCATTGGAAAGCATTGCACTTTAGACACGTTAAAAACAACTTTAAAGCTCAACTTTCTACAGCTAGATATTCCTCCTGTGATGACGCTGGGTTAGTTACAATTAAAGTCACCAGGCTGGTGTTTGTAAGAAATATTTTAGAAATCTCGTATACTAATGAGGGCCGGACTTTGACAGGCTGTTAGCAGGAGAGCTAATGGCACGGGCGCGGCTACGACTGAACTACGTGCCCCGTCAGGGCCGAGTCTACAGTGAAGATCCCGCCCTTATGCCCTTTTTAGGAACATGCTCCGTCGCAGCAGGGTAGGAGGAGTCTGTAAATCCGTCATGATTTCCCCCTCGAACGTAGTTATTATGGCACATGGGGAGGAGTGAGGAGGAGTTGTCTATTATTTTTACGGTCTATGATAGTGACCCAGCAGCTGTACTAGTGGTTAGCATGTAGTTGTTTTGCATAGATAGGTTGTTTTGCATAGAAAGGTCATACTTTTAAGTTTTGTTTCACAAAACTTAAAAGTATGACCTTGGAACTTATTTTGATTATGAAATTATTCTGAATTCTCTTTTAAAACAGAAACAACAACTAAAGTATTTTGCTACAAAATAAGCTACAGTTAAATTATGAAATATTGTCATCCTGACACATCAACCAATATGTCCTTATTCTTATTTCCTGATAAAAAAAAAGGGTAAAACTCTGACCACTGCAATACAATCAAACATACTGTGTATTTTTTTTATTCCCAAAAGACTACATTACTAATATACGCTTAGACATGGGAGTCTAAGTCCATATTGACGTTACATAGATATCCACAATGTTAGAGGGTACAAGCACACATTGTCCACAGGCTAACACTCGAGAAAAGGGCCACTGATAAAACTAATAAGCAACTGATAAAAATAAAAAACATCTAACAACCTGGAGTGTCTTTTCATTTTCATTGTTACCGTAAAATGACACAAATGTAAACAGTTTGCTTCTTGAGCGGGTACATGATCAATAGCTGCCCCCTAGCAGGTAAAGTGTTGTATTATCTGACTAATATTCATCCACAGTTACTGAACAACCATTTAGATTTGATCAATCATTAATGCCAAAATCAGTTTTCACTGAAATTAAGCAAACTCTGTTTTAACCCGAGCACCCGAGCAAGTCTGCGGCAGGGAGAAAGTGAATCGTCGACAGGATGAGTGCACTATATGCAGTAGTACGCTCGAGTGCGGAACTATATAGTGATGGAGGGATTAGGGTGGACATTCGGACACTCTAGTGACACTGTTGTCTCACGAGTGTTTGCCAATTCAATTCCCACCCCCATTAGTGCACAACATTACTCCTAAATTATTGTCTTGCCTCAAGATTGCACAATGCAGCACAAAAGCAAAAGGTAACATTTTGTAGAAAACTGGAGCAGGAAGTTTTTAACTGAATCCTGATGAGTGTATGATTGAATTGGGATTACTGTACTGTATTTCAAGTTTTTTTAGGTATTTTTTATCCAACCAGCATGAATTGTACGCAGTTTTATACTATAATGTCCATTAACGGTAGATGTGTAAGATATATGTTTACAGTTGAAACAGCTCTGCTCCTATAGAGGTCAGTGTGAGAACAGCGGCGGTGCATTCAGGTGTCCGTTGTCCGTGTCTGTGTATGGGCATGTTCCGCGCTTGCCTTTGTCCTTGTGTCAGCAGGACAGCAGGACACTGGAATTATTTTGCTCAGCGGCCGGCCTGAACTCTGCTACACGACGTTCCACACACGCCGTGGCCGAGCGCGTGGATACCCCGTCACTGACCGCACGCACACACGCGCCGCCAAGCTCACGCGCCGCCAAGCTCACGCCAATCACCGCCCATGTCCATCACACGTCACTCCGCCTGAACAGGGACCAAACGGAGCAAATTTAAAGCAGCAAGATGAAGTCGTAAAAGCACATTGTTTATTATTCTTTTTTAATAATTGAGTTTCTTTTTTTTTCCCTTTTCAAACATTTGCTTTTTGACCATATTTGGTAATAAAGTCAATCACGGTCTATTCATCTAAAACAGCCAAAGCAAAATATAATGTAGTTTCACTTCCTGATCGTCCAAGTGAGCATCCATAAGCCCCTCCCACCCACCCCCTCCTCTTGATCCCCTTTGATCTATTTCAATAAAGAGACACAGGGCCGCTGCAAGCCATTTTGGTTCCCTGGGTAGAAATTTGTAATGGTACGCTCCACCACCCCCACCCTGAAAAAATAAATAAATAAAATGGGGTGGAGGGGTAGCTCATTCAAATTAAACTCATGCTCGTAACTACACTAATAATATTTGTAGGATTAAATTAATTGATTTTACATGTAACAGTTTAATAGTTGGTGCCCTCTCCCCCCGGAACCTGAGTTTCTCTGCTCCGCCCCTGCAGCCGCAGCACCACTTCAGCTCAGACTGCGCCTTCCCCTCTTTCCTTTCCTACTTGCCCCTGCGAGCACGGGCTCCAGGGGAACCTACATGACACTATGTTTGGGATCTGAACCAAAGAGGTGCATAATGCAACTTTTATATGGAAAAAAGAAGTTGATATTCATGCGTATTTGACCTTGTAGTGACTCAGTCGTTGTATGGTGCCTTTACTTTCCATCACGATCTCTCCACGATCAATTGTTTGGAAGGTTTGACCTGCTGACGGACCTATAACAATTGATCCTGGAGTGTTGTAGAGGCCACTGTGATGGAAAGTAAAAGCGCCATGCTGACCACTCATACAGCCACTGGGTCACTGCAAGGTCAAATATGCACAGTTAACTTTTTTTTCCACATAAAAGTTGCATCATGCACCTTTAAGTTTGCAGCAAATTTACTACGTTTGTATGCACAAAGTCGTGAACAAAGTCTCCACGTACGGGTCTTTTTACTTTGTGATGAGAGGATTAGGCTTGGCAAGAGTCATAATATTAATAATATGAATTGCCACTGGTGAAGATCCAAAGATAACTCAAAATGTGCACGTGGCTCGAAAAACACAATGCCAGATATGTTTTTTGACGAGAAAACAACATTGTAATATGGTGAAAAGCTCTTAAATGTCGATTTTGCATATAATATACCCCCATGTAACGAACCTTATATTGTAGACCTCACCAAAGAGTCGCTGACAAAGCTTCGACTCCAGAGTACAGACGACAATGTTCGACTCACCTCCTATAGAAGTAAAAAAAACATTGACAGAAGCATTGTACCAGTGAGATTTCTATAGTCCATACTAGAACAACAAGGACATGCTTTTGTCAATGCATCATTTCAAAGTATGGAGCTGAAGAAGAACTCTAAGAGCTTGTGTGGATTATTGTCAGTTTGAGTTTATGTCCCTCCTGCTTTGAACGTGTGTATAAATGATGTTCTGATTCTCCATTCTCCAGGATAAGGCCGATACCTTGACTCGTGTGGCATTGTTGGAACACGAAGGTGGCAACTCATCTCAGCGTGAGTTTATATTCTGTGTTATTCCAGATAGAATCCAATGATCTTTATGAGCTCCGCTGTATCCTCTCCACAAGCAGCCATTTCACGCACTGTAACATTTACTGCACGGAAGCATTACCTCCCATAAAGAAAAAGAACCGCGCGCCAAACTGAGAAATGATTGTCTTGATTTATTGTGCGACGTGTATCCAGTCCCTCCGCACAGTCCGACGCAAATCCCTAATAGGCTCGGGGGCTTGAAGCGGCTCGCGCCCGTGGGGATAAGCCACAAAAATCTGGCAATAAAAGCCATGTGATTTACAGTAAACTCAGCGCGGTGGCTGGGGCTGAGGGGGCGTAAACACCGGCCGCAATCAAACCCACTCTGCCTGACTTTGACAAATCACCTGGAAGTCCCACTCTTGGCTTCAAAACTCCCGACTTGTTCACCGGCAATTCTGCATTTGTCCCGCTGTAATGTGTGTGGAAGTGGCCGTAGCGGTAATCTGTCAGTGATGGATTAGCTTAGCCCGGATCGGTTGCTGGAGCGCAATGGTGGAGCGGCGGAGACAGAGATGGCTGTATTAGGGAAACACAAAGTCTTATTTACCCGCGACGTAAACACTCGTAGAGGGAGGCCGCGCGCTCGCCGCACTGTAGTTAAGCAACAAGGGAAAGAGAATTGGACAAGTGGCCGCTGAATGAAGGTAATAGAATGGAGAGAGAACTTTTGAATGTGGGGTACTGAGGTGCTGTGTGGCCGAGGTGGAGTAGAGTAGCCAAAATATTTACTCAAGTAAGAGGAATGTTACTTTACAAATCATTTTACTCAAGTAGGAGTAAAATGTAGTGGCCCAAATAATTGCTTAATTAAGAGTTAAAAAGTACTTACTTGAGTACTTGAGTAAATGAGTTTGAGCGTAAATTCATGTTTCAGTAGTGACGTAAATAATATGTAAAAACACAAAATACATATTTTTTACGCGTCAAAATGAAGATGTGCCAATCAAAGATTTACTCTCAGTAGCATGAGTTACTATTTGTTTTTAGCAGTACAGCGGCTAGCGCTCATGCTTCACAGCTAGAAGGTCTGGGGTTCGATTCCCACCTGGACGGGGCCTTTCTGTGTGGAGTTTGCATGTTCTCCCCGTGTCTGCGTCGGTTTCCCCTACCACTAAAAACATGTACAATAGGCCAGGATGAATGAGAGTGTGTCTGAAAGTGCGCATGTGGGACAACGGATGCAAATTAGCCCACGGCTACAATCCTGTGTGGCTTGTTTACATACATGAGACCCATGTATGTTCATTAACATGCACTGTTCCGACCAAATAAACCAATAAAATACTCAAGTAAGAGTACAGTACATTTTAAAGTACAGTATGAAAAAACAACTTGCAAAAGTATGATTATTTAAAAAAAGTTACCGAAGTAGATTTACTCAGTAAAAGTAACTGGGCTGGGACAGAACATCGTATCAGATTGCAATACTTTTTGCCTGCAATAATTAATCAAGTATTGTAATTTCAACACATTTTTATCCTGCACTTCTGTTTTATCCTGTTTTTTCAGAACAACTTCAAAAAATGTCATATGGCATTTGGTGTATAAACTTTGGACACATGACTGTTTTGTCTTTACACATTTTAAAGAAAACATATTACTTATCATTATTACTTACTGTATCGCAACATGTATCGGATCGGCCCTAGAGTATCGTGATATGTATCGGATCGTCCCTTGCCTGGAAACCAGACTCACCGATGTAGCACTGATTGAGTCTGTCAGTGAAGGGCGGTAGTCTGCCGTTGATGCGGCGTTATTAGCGGTTCTGTGTTAATATTCGCGCAGGATTGTGAATCACGGAACTCACCTACTGTCGATGTATTTTTGGTCATTTACCGTCGATTGGAGACACACTCTTTCTCTCTCGTGTGCCGTTCGTAGGTGGTATTGAGGGACTTCCGCGTCCCATGAGTGATGCTGCTCGTGAACAACACGTGACCGCAAATAATCAAATCTGATTGCACGGCCGCGTTTGAGTTTTCTGATGCTACCATCGGGCGTATGTTCCAGACTGATATCCCTCTGTATAAAACAATAAAGATGGATTCTGGACTCACCAGGCCAGATCGTCCCAGCCCTAGTAACTGAGTTCTACTCACCTCTTAACCCCCGCGTTAACCAAGTGCACTTGCTCCAGTTTTACCCAAATCTAAAAGCTTCTCAACTGGAGAGTTTACAGCCTATAGGTCAGTGTAATGCTTCATTTGAAGGCTAAGACGGACAAAACTGATCTAAACGAATATTTTCCTATTTCGTTTTCATCCTCTTTTACGTCTCATTTTCGTCGCTATGTGGCGCCTTTTTTTTCTAGATGCTTTTAGAGTTGGGTTATGCCAAACTGGAGAAAATGTGTGCGGTTCAGGTGTGGGTTAAGAGATTTAATTGTTTTTTTATCATCAATCTTTGCACAAAAACATTGATGTGCATTAAAGTCTATCATTGTTAACATTTGAGGGGAAATCTGTCACTCACTTATGGCTCTTTTGAACAGCACAGTTGCACGGTCCCAGTTTCCTGCTTTTCTTTTAAGAAGGATTTACGCAAATCGACTATTTAGAGCTTTATATCATATTACAAGGTTGTTCCCTCATTAAAAAACAAACTTGGAGTTGTGTGCCATCCAGGCAAAAAGGCAAAAACATTCACCTGAGCAACAACAGTTGTGGATGTGAAACAGAATTCAGGCCAAGTGAGACTTTGAATAAGCCGCTTTGGATCAATACAGCATTTTCCAACCAACAAAATGATAGCGCGAACAAGAATCTTAACTATGTCCAAGTTAAACTCCCTCTTTAATCTGTCACTTGCACTTGATGTATTTTGTATGCGACGCCAGAGGTTGGAAAAAGCTTATTCCGACTAGATGCTGTATTGATCACACTTAGCGAGAGATCTATTTTAATTAAATATTTAGCGAGTGTGCCGCATTGATAGAAACAAGGCCCTGCTTCCTTTTCTATCACTTTCCATTTACAGACTCCAACTTAAAAAAAAAGCCACTGCCATCACCATATGCAATTACACTTCGCATTATAGCCACTTTTCCGTTCAAAGAGGAGTTTTTTTTTTTAAAGGAAGCCCCAACATCCGCGCATGAATTTTAATAGCGACACTTAAATGGTAATTATTCCACTCAGGCACAAACGCAGGTAACAAATAGAATTCAATCAGTGTCCATGCATAATGATGGTCATTAGGATACGGAAAATAATAATGACATCCTATCTGCATTAAACCTGCCCACTCTCCACACAATGATCCGCCGGCCATTACGGATCTCCATGGAGACGTGCAATTGTCACTTTTTCCGCTTTGTCCCTGAATGTTAAATACATCTCTCTCTCTCTCTCTCTCTCTCTCTTTTTTTTTTTTTTCCTGCCAAAAACAACTTCAGACAACAACGTTTAATTTACTTCTGGAAAATCACAGAGCAGCGTCGGGCGTGATTGTAATTTCAGCTCATTGTCTCGCTGCCATTGTCGTCCTCGTCGTGTGAGAGAGTTGCGCCGAGCGACGAATGAAAATCAAAAACTCGTGGTAATTTCAATTTGATATTTAACTCGACAAATGATTTCAGATGTGACAGGTTGTTTTTTCCCCCCCCCCTCTCTCACTCAATCATTTTATTACTTCCACGTTTGCTATTTCCAAAACGTTATAGTTCAGTGAGGGTTTTGTGCTGATTTTTTCAGTACTTTCAAGGCTCATTTTTTACTGAAGACCTCAGTAAATATATAGTTGGACGAGATGGCCCAGTTTATGTGCTGGATGGGATGGGTCACGCCATGCTGGGTGGGATGGGTCAGTTCACATGCAAGATAGAGAAAGTGGGGGTATCGATTTATGTTCAAAACTCCAATAATATAGATATAATGTCACTAAGTGTATTTAATGTGAAGTTTCTACACGGGGTGGGATGGGTCATCTATATGCTGAGTGGGATGGGTCAGTTCGCATTCTGGGTAGAGATGGTTTGGATATTTTTACAATAAAGACTGCACAGAAAAAAATCACACTGCATGCTGGGCGGGATGGGTCAGTTTAAATGCTGAGTGGGATGGGTCAATACATGAGGGATGGGATGGGTCAGTTGGCATATGCTGGGTAGAAAATGGAAGGGTATCCATTCACTTTCCAAACTCAAAATCATTCAGATATTGTGTGTTTAAAGGGGGGCTGGTCCGTGTACTGGGTGTACTGGGTGGGATGGGTCAGTTGACGTAAGTAGTATAGTTCAAGTGCTGGGTAGAGAAGATGAGGATATTTTAGAATCAGAAGTGCAAATATACAAAAATAACATGTCAGGTGTAGTCAAGTGTAAGGTAAGTTGGGTTTGTTTATGTACTGGATGGGATGGGTCATTAGACGTGTTGGGTGGGATAGATCAGTTCACATGCTGGGTCGAGAATTTGATATATTTCACAATCAAAACATCAAAATACAGATGTCTGGGCGGGATGGCACGGTTTATGTGCAGGGTGAGATGGGTCAGGTCATGCGCTGGAGAGATGTTTCCATTAGTTTCATTAATTGGATTGAGCCTTTTTATGTACTGGGTGTGACGTTTATTGAATTGGGAGTCTGCTTATAATATACAAAATGGCCAAATGAATTTGTGTGATGGATAGGATGGATCAGATGCTGGGTGGGATGGGTCAGTTGTGTGTTTTCTGGATCGAATGGGCCAGCTCGATGTACTTTATGGGACGATATGGAGTGGGAGGGGCCATTTCATGTGCTGGGTGGGCTAATACAGGGACGTTGGCATTTTGTTTTGTCTTTTTAACACATATTTATGCAACGCAAGACACTTGTTTTTAACTGCCCTCCAAAAGTGACCCAAAGTTATCAATATAAAATAACATCTTTAATCCTATATCTCATGGTGTGTTTTGTAAAAAATAAAACTCTGAAAATTAAAATTCTGGACATAATGCATCAGTCCACATAGCGCTCTCATCTCCTCAGCTCATAATTAACAGAACATTGTAACAGTTGCTTACACATATTGTACAGTAGGCCGCGTGGATTGACTCCTCTCCAAGACAGCCACTTGGTTGAATAATTAAATAAGATCTCCAATCAAATGATCCATAATTGTGGGGCCTTCTGTTGCCAGTCTGCTCCATCTGTTTGCTTTGGAGAGCTTTGACACCGGAGAGACAGTGGTAATGTAACTGTGGATGTGACAGATACAGCAGATGATCAGGGCAGGCTCCAAATCTGCTCGCCATCACAGGCCTGTCGTATGCGAGGGAGAACAATCAAAACTCTTTTGTTATGTATTTCAGTCTATGTAAGCCCGTGAAAAGTTTATAAAAATGTGGTGGATTGATTTAGTTTTGAAAAATATATTTAGCAGCTAGTATGGATCATGTAGTTACCCGTGCTTAAGAGGACTGCTTTAGCCTATGTATCCATTGTTCAGGGTAAAAGACTCAGAATCTATTTTCAGAAGATCTAGTAAAGAATTGCAATAATGTAAGTATGTTAAATCGTTGTGTTCTGGTAACGGTTCTGGTTTGTTCCCCCAATCATAACATGTTCCTATAACTACTGATTTACAAATAGAGTACTGGTTATTACTTAAAGGCTCTATATCTGATTGTTTTTGTTTTATTAATATTATCATTACAAACAATGAAAGAGGAAGCCACTAAATTCTAATGTTATGTGTGGTCCAAACTCATTCCTAACACATTTGTAGCCTCCCAATACTTCGCAGGGACAAATTAATAGGAACGTTTTACAACTTTCACAACTGTATGTTCATGAATTTATACAAAGGCTTCATAATTAGATGCAGTGTTTCTCCCACAAATGTCTGAGTTTACAATATACTGAAAGGATGGACAAAACAAATACAATGTTCCACTACTATAACAAAAAAAAAAAACAATCAGGTATGGTGCCTTTAAGAAGGAAGATAGATAGCAAATGCATACTTCTGTAAGCCAACAGCTTCCTAGACCTGTTTGACTCGAGCGTTCTCTCCCCATAGAAATGAACGGTGAAGCCGGTCCCTATATCAAAGTGTGGCGATGTATTGTTTATCCGTTTCATGTGGTTTCTTTATCTTTAACATATTATAAGAGGATGTTTAGTGGTCATGTGTATCCAGCCCCGCAAAAAGCAGAAACTTGACTGAATTTGATTTTGCTCAGAGGCCACTTTTATCATCTTAATCTTAAAAGATCTTCAAACATGGCTTTTATATAGCTTAAAACGTCTGTATGGTTCATAATTTGTGATGTTTGAATGCTAAATGCTAACGCGAAAATACACTGGGCAGGCTAACGAATGCTGAAAAGTTTCCTGGACTAGCCAGCTTGCGGTCTGCATACGTTAGCCTTAAATGCCGCTTCTCTTTCATTTATTTTATTTATTATTTATTATTTAATTTTTGAATTCGATTTTTTTTCTCCTTACTGTACATACCTAACATGGCCTGTTTCTCGGGTAACGTTTAATTCCCGTCCTTCTCCAAACTCTACTGTTAATCAAAGAAGCACACATTACTACCAAGTATTTCGATCTAATAAAAGTTGTTAATCGAGCAGCATTCATCAGAGCCAGAGGGTGAAGGACAGCGGCGACAGGGCTTCAGCTTTGGCCCGGAGCCAGTGGATGAAGCGGCGCGGGCCCCTACGCTCCAGCAGCAGGGGCCCCAGGATCGGCCCCCTCAACCAGCCCGAGAGCCAGCCTGTGTGCTCGGAGACAGACAGGAGCTGCTGTGTGATGGATCTGTCAAAGCACTGGGTTCACTTTCTCCCCACAATAACACCGTGTCCATGTTATGCACCATCTATAAGAGCTGTGCTGTTTGTCCCTGTTCTATAGTCGTCTGAAGGACACCGTAGCAGCAGCAGCAGCAGCGGCGGTGGCGGCGGTGGTGATCTGGTTATTTTGGGGAATGACTGATGATTCCATGCACGGTGGTAGCAATCACCAGCCTATTTAGAAGCAAAAAATCTGTGTTAACTTCCAAAATATCCTGGTAGCTTTAGGCACACGATTCTCGCTTTTTGTAGGATCCTATGCAACAACAACGTACATGAGGGGTGTTGCCTCGCTGGTGGAAGGACTAAGAGCGAGCTGGGACTGAATCCAACTCAAATGTCAACTCAAGGTTAATCTGCTCAGTGCCTTCAAGTTTTGCTTACCCAGTTTCCTGTCCATCACACGGTTTCCATCGCAAACGCACCAGGAAACACAACATAGACTAGCATGTTTTCGAGACAATCATGAGAAGTGCTTAGCTATCAAACTGTTAACCTGGCAAGAAGCAAAAAAGCAAAACAAACATTTTAAGGAACGCATACCTTTTTCTTATGGCGGGATCTCATCCATTGGAATTGACTTTTCAATTGTGCGCTTTGTACATTCAATGCAATATTCCTGTCATGATCAGAATAAACAGATTTCTTTGAGCTTGCGTAACAATTTCGTATGGGATTTGAGATTGTTGTTTGCATGCCTTTGTCGGACATTTCTGCTAAAACCTCTCCAGAAAGTTAATTAAGGAGGCGTAATAATTATAGCAGTAGTATTATTATAGCAGTAGTTATTATTATTATTATAGCAGTAGTGTTTTACTTTTGAGCAATCCTGTACACTGAGGCCATCTCCTCTTTGGCAGCAGACGGAACAATGTATTTTATTTAGGGCCGGGACTTTTTTCGATTAATTGCGATTAATTAATTACATGAGGTTTAGTGCGATTAAAAATATTAATCGAAATTAATCACACTTTGCTTTCCACACTTCAGTGTCCTTTTTTCCTGCAGACGGACAATTAATGGCAATATTGCACTGGTCTGTTGGACTTGGTTGAACAAAAATAAACAATATTTTGTTGCTTAAAGAGGGGGTATTATGCTTTTTTCAATCACATAGCACCAGTCTATAGCATACTACAATGATGACGTAACCTTCTGTTGGTCTGTATATGCAGTAAATTAAAATAACTGCCTTAAATAAAATTGCTCTCTCAAAATGGCTGTACTGAACGTCTTGAAATAGGCCTCTGTCTCTTTAAGAAGCTTTCCGACACGCCCCCTTCAGCACACTGCTGTGGCATCTAAACAACACTACTGTGCGGGGAGGGGGCTCTGCTGAGCTGAGGAGCAGTGGTTGGTGGCTTGGCTGGTGACAAAAGGTCCAGAGGCGTCTCCAGGAGGTGGGGGCGTTCCTAGGAGGACTGAGGCATAGCTACACCTAAAATGGCTGCCGTCTAAGTTTTTACTGATTACTCAAAAATATGTGAATGAGCCAAGGCAACACTCCAGGCATGTGTTTAATGAGGGAATGACATAATAACATGATATAAAGCTTGAAAAAGTAGATTTTACATAATACCCCCCCTTTAAGCTTATGTATTCAGTCATTATTCAATGGTATATTAAAAATCCTTATGAAAAAACTTATTTCTCACTGTTCTCAGGTCAAATATTTATATGCGATTAATTTCGATTAATTAATTACAAAGCCTCTAATTAATTAGATTTTTTTTTTAATCGAGTCCCGGCCCTAATTTTATTCCATAGAACCTGGAACATATCCTCTACCTTTTCAAAGTTCTGCGCTCAAAGTGTGTTCATTAGAGCACCAATGATTTGCTAGCATTTTGTTGGCTAAAAATGAAACCTTGTGTTTTCTGTTTTACCGTTTCTTATTTCCCCTGGCACTCTTGTCGAATTCATGACTAACATATTCATCACTCATCTACGTTTTGTTTTCCCCCGTACATATTGTTTAATGTAAAATATCAATGCCGAGGTACCCTAAAGAATATTCATAAACCACAATTATGTCTGATACTCCCCTCGTGAACAGCCATATGACCGGTCAGGTTAAGAGCGGACGTGGCTGTTTTTGTGTGTGCGATCATTTTAATTTGCTTCTTTTTCCTATTAAACTGAAACAAAATGAACAGCAGAAGCACCGTCGGAGCGAACGCCATAAGTGGACATAAACTGGCTTATTCAGAGCGGCTGTGTACCTGTCACACACTTATTAAAAAACAGTCAAGTCAAGGTCGTTTCATTAATGCGCTGCCTTTATCAGCTTCAGTGACCGCGTCGTGATTAAGAGCCACTTTAGCCTCACGCACAAGAGCTTTTGTGTCCAAGAATTTCAACAGGGCTTTCCTAGGAGAAATAATGAACAATATTGAGCTGTTATTTTAATACGCAGGTTAAGATATGGTCATCATTAAAGCTCGCTGCCGGTCAAACATATTGGAAATTAATTATTTTTGTTAAGGGGACAGTTTGAGAATGGTGTGTCAAATTAGGAAAAAAACAGAAGATTTGAAATGCTCATCTTACTGTTACCATCGGTTTGTAAAAGTGCTTCTATGCCATTTGCAAAGTCCTAGCCCCAGAGCTTTTGTGTCCAAGAATTTCAACAGGGCTTTCCAGGAGAGATAATGAACAATATTGAGCTGTTATTTTAAAGGGGGGGTATTATGTAAAATCGACTTTTTCAAGCTTTATATCATGTTATTATGTCATTCCCTCATTAAACACATGCCTTCTGAGTAATCAGTAAAAACTTAGACGGCAGCCATTTTAGGTGTAGCTATGCCTCAGTCCTCCTAGGAACGCCCCCACCTCCTGGAGACGCCTCTGGACCTTTCGTCACCAGCCAAGCCACCAACCACTGCCCCTCAGCTCAGCAGAGCCCCCTCCCCGCACAGTAGTGTTGTTTAGATGCCACAGCAGTGTGCTGAAGGGGGCGTGTCGGAAAGCTTCTTAAAGAGACAGAGGCCTATTTCAAGACGTTCAGTACAGCCATTTTGAGAGAGCAATTTTATTCAAGGCAGTTATTTTTAATTTACTGCATATACAGACCAACAGAAGGTTACGTCATCATTGTAGTATGCTATAGACTGGTGCTATGTGATTGAAAAAAGCATAATACCCCCTCTTTAATACGCAGGTTAAGATACAGTATGGTCATCATTAAAGCTCGCTGCAGGTCAAACATATTGGAAATTAATTATTTTTGTTAAGGGGACAGTTTGAGAATGATGTGTTAAATTAGGAAAAAAACAGAAGATTTGAAATGCTCATCTTACTGTTACCATCGGTTTGTAAAAGTGCTTCTATACCATTTGCAAAGTCCTAGCCCCAGAGGGTAACATATTGTATATGTTTTTAGTGGTAGGAAAAACAAGAGCTCAGAACTCATCACCATTTATTAAAAATAGTATTTGATAATGGTATACTACCGCTGTATTACATAATATGCAGAGCCATCGTCATCCCCGGGGTAAACAAAGTGCAGCAGCCTTACAGCCTATTTGTAAACCAATGTTCCCTGACTTGGGCCTCATTTCTCGGGCCCTTGTTTCTCCGCACAGCTCGGGACTTCCTGATAGGCGTCCGCACCGCACTCATTGAGAGCGATGGAGCCCTCCGTGTTTACTCAATCCCAACCAAATGATCTTGTGAAATGGAATTCGCCAGGGTTGTCCACTCTCTCCTGCCCATTTTGTCTGCGCACTCCGGTAATTCCCACGCTGGGCTTTTCGCTGCTGTCTGATAATGTGTGAGGACTCAGGCGCGCGCTGGTAACGGAAAGAAAAAAAGAAAAAAAATGGCCCAGGGGAGACGGGGATTTGACACAAGTAGTTCCCTTCAAGCGCCATGTGCTTTTACTTCTGCGCGGCGTAATGCAATTTTCCCCAATACAAATGATGTTCTACTTGAAGTGGAGTGTGGCGAGTGATCGCAAGTGAATTGCTATTACAGTGGATTACCGTTAAAGTGACAGATCATTTTCCTGTTGGCTGTGACTGCCGTTTTAAGGGGAGATGATGGCTCTATGTACTCTGCATATTTACAGATATGTGAGACGGTACAGTTCTGCTTATCAAACCTTTGCTTCTCAAACACTTTTCAAGCCACAAGCCTCCTCTGCTCATCTAACTATTCATCCTACCTCACTGATTAGTCAAAGTCCAGTCTAGGGATGGGCAGATTGATTCCATAGTATCGATATCAAACGGCTACTTTTGACGTCTTCATGGACATGTTGAAATATAGGTTAGGTCAGGGGTCTGCAACCTTTAAAGGGGGGGTATTATGTAAAATCGACTTTTTCAAGCTTTATATCATGTTATTATGTCATTCCCTCATTAAACACATGCCTGGAGTGTTGCCTTGGCTCATTCACATATTTTTGAGTAATCAGTAAAAACTTAGACGGCAGCCATTTTAGGTGTAGCTATGCCTCAGTCCTCCTAGGAACGCCCCCACCTCCTGGAGACGCCTCTGGCCTTTCGTCACCAGCCAAGCCACCAACCACTGCTCCTCAGCTCAGCAGAGCCCCCTCCCCGCACAGTAGTGTTGTTTAGATGCCACAGCAGTGTGCTGAAGGGGGCGTGTCGGAAAGCTTCTTAAAGAGACAGAGGCCTATTTCAAGACGTTCAGTACAGCCATTTTGAGAGAGCAATTTTATTCAAGGCAGTTATTTTAATTTACTGCATATACAGAGCAACAGAAGGTTACGTCATCATTGTAGTATGCTATAGACTGGTGCTATGTGATTGAAAAAAGCATAATACCCCCTCTTTAACATCCAAAGAGCCATTTTGGACCATTTCACACCAAATGAAACTCTCAAAGACCCGCAATAGTTTTAACGTTCAAACGGATTTATATTATTGTTGACATGTTTAGAAAAATACTAATAAATTCACAATATTTATTACAATTATTAATCATGTGGTTTTTTGTTTTATGTAATACCTATTTGGGGGTGTCCAGGGAATTTTAAACAAATCCCATGTCACTTCCAGCATTCTGTTGCATTTTAGGTGCATTATCTTTAGTTTATTGATTCAGCAATCTACAAAACTCATTATTTTCTAACACTGTAAATAGGCCTTTCTCTGCTCCGCCCCCGCTTCACCGTCTCCTCACTCTGCGCTATGTGGACGGCTCCATATCGGCTACAAGCAGTAAACTCATTTGGACCTTTGAAGATGTGTTTTACATCGTGGTTGAGACTTTACGTTTTGCATTTTATGAGAGTGGCGAGCGGATTCAAGGTTTGCGCTGGTTCTCCTCCTGACATCGATCCGAGCGTCATTTGAGAGATAGCCTCCAGCCCCAGTGAGTTTATGAATGTTAAACACTACAGTCAATATACTGTACATTCCCTGTTTACTCATAAAGAGACTATAGCATGCGTAAATACTTGGCTCATTCAATGGAAGCGGGCTGAAGAATGAGAGCGGCGCACAAGCACATATACGCAGAAAACATGGACTGGGCTGATGTAGGTTGGTCCAGCGCGTGTGACTGAGAGGAATGACGGCGGCACTGAGCCAAAAGAGAGGAGAGATCATTTACAATATGCTCTCGAGGTATTTTTTTACAATTTATTTTGGTCGTGCCAGCTCCCAGTTTTTGCGCCAGATGGACAAAGAGCCACTACAAGGAGGCCGAAGAGCTGCATGCTGCTCCGGAGCTGCAGGTTGCCGACCCCTGGGTTAGGTCCTCATCCACATGATGCACTTAACATTTCGACGCAAATCTCAAAATGCTAAAGAAAATCATTCTTCAAAAAAATCATCATCAATATTGGAGCTTTTCTCAAATGTCATGTTTTTAACCCGTCACTTGAATTGTACACTTTAAAGATCCTATATCAATCAAAATCTAATTTTTGGAGCTTTTAGCCATGTTGTTATGCTATTTCCTTATCAAAACACCCCCTGAGTGGTTTTATAAATTAAAATCAGGCCGTAAGGCATTACATTTCAAAAACAGCTTTTTCATTATTTTGTTGTAAGAGAGAAATAAAGAAAAGAAAAAAAAGGAACTCTCCGACGCGTCTGTGCTGTCCCGGGAGAGTAAACAAACGCACCCCTGGAGGATCCGATCAGAAGTCATGTTTGTGAAGACTGAGCTCTTTCTAACCTACTCTGGACACCGCCTGTTCTTTTTTCTTACCCAACGATAATGTCACGGATGCGCGTTTGGCAACGAGAGGAACAGGACTATTCAACCTTCCTAAAGAAGTGTGCACTCGCCAGAAGTTGGAATTTCTTTCCGGGATTCAGCTACTATATCAACCAACCTGATGGATGCTTGGTGAACCTTGGCCAGAATCAAAGTGGATTAACTTTTATAACCCGATGGGGAGGCCAGGCTGAGCGGTGAATCAATCAAAACGGGTGTTAGCGTGTGTTAGCCATTTATGAAACTGTGTTGCACATGTCAACTCCTTATAACTGCATTATGTGAAGTAACTTCACTTTTTGCAGCGATATTTATATTTATAATACTGTAAATGTGGAATGAGCGGAGAGAGGGGCGGAGTTAACTGAATCGAAGCGTCTTGTCTTCCGGGTTTGAAAATACCCCCAGAAAATACTATAGAATATTTCTCTAGTACTCCATAGTGATAGAGGTACAATATATCATATAAATGCCTATACTTTAGTTTGGAATGTCTAAAATAGCATGATACAGCTCCTTTAAGATATTTATTTTTTCTTCACCAAAAAAAAAAAAAAAAGTATTTAAATCCCCCACAGCCATTCCAGCAGATTACCGTTTCACAGATATCGCATCTCCCGAAGTTGACGTTCATTTCACTGATGCGCCCGTGCTGATGCGCTGACAGTGGAGCCTCTTTGCCATGTAGTTATGATAAATGGCTGTTTTAGCAGGGCTGCGTTTACTTTGTGCGGTCATTATGAGAATATTATGTATGAGAAAACACTCATTAATATTCATTATAATTGCAAACTGCCGGGCTGAATGCTGATGGAGCGTGGAGAGCACACGGGCCACGCAATATCTCACTGCAGACACAAGCACAGTTTATGTATGGTGACACCAGAGCGAGTGTGTTCATGTGTTTGCTAACAGGCTTAAGAAAATACGGACTCTCATATACTACTGTTGATCGTCAGATTTGATTGTTGAAACAGTGATGCTTGGATATGAAAATACTGATACAATGTTTGATTTATTTGCTTATGTTATTAGCACTTGGTAGGTGCCATTGGTAAAAAATTCTGCTCCAACAGACAATGGCACCTTATGTGGTTTGATTTTCATAAAGTGTTATTTTGTTTAAAGTGCAAAATGCTGAGAGAGACAGTTAGATTTCAAAAGTAAATAAACAATCACACCCCCTCCTGATCGAACCTGCAAACCACTCCTAGATTGCAAAAGGAGGAGAAAGACACACCAAATTTTCAAACATAAACAATAAGCTCCCTCCTCCTACCCTCCTGATTGGACCTGGCAGGTTAGGTCAGGTCAGATCTGGTTCTCGATTCTGATTGGTGTCTGACATCAGCAAAGGGAGGGACTTCAGGAAAAGAAAAAAGAAAATGTTACTTAGATTACATCAAGGCCCAGGCGGTCAATTATACGCAATCTATTAAATTGCTAAAACATTCAAATGTACAGATAATCACTTTAAATCTTGGGTATTTAAGAAAGTAATGTACTCTAGCATTAAAGCGGTGGACACTTCTGGATCCTATTAAGCAACAAATCATGGAAATACAGATTGGGGCACTTTAGCGGTAGAAGAAGAAACAACCAAATTTAACAGGATTACAAACGTGTGTGAATGAATGTGTTTTCGAGGAGGGAACAATGTTATAACATACCCAAAGCTAAACAAGATTTTGCTTTCATTGCTTTAATTGTAATCAATAAGCTAGTTGCCAGACTATCTGTTGTCGTAGCTGTAGCCCTTTACAATTATCTATACTATACTATACTTTATTGCGAGTGTGCAGTGTTCATCCCTCCGCCTATAAACCACACCGTGTTTACATTGCAGCTGATAGCTCCTCCAATTTTGTTTATGTGGGTAATTGGAGCAATGTTGGAATGAGCTGCCCTGATACATTTCTCTGTATGCCTGGAATGGAAGGGAAAGGTCAGGGGCCCCACTCTCTCCCTCTCTCTCTCCCTCAGGGCCCTCACAGTGGGGGCCAAACGATTAAACCTGTTGCTTGTGAGAGGTGTGAAAAAGAAGTTTGGTTAGCTCTGCTGCCTGTTGGTCACTCCTCTCAGCTATAAGCGTTCACTCGGCGCAATCAATACACAGCTCTGGACAGCCCCAGTGTCCATTAGAGCGTCTGTCTCTGGAGTGTCTATGTCTGAGCCGGGAGAGAGAGAGCAGATTCACTAACAGGCGTATTCAGGGGCATGCACACAGCTGACTATATATATATATATATATATATATATATATTATATATATATATATATATATATATACAAGCATCTTTTACCACAACAGAGAAATACAGTGCTAATACATAGACTCTTTATGCATTATAACTCAGACCAACTGACAACTTTGAAAATATTTAATATGAGGCCTAGTGTCTTTTTTAGCTAATTTTCTCCCTTTAAAAAAGATGAAACTCACCCTTTGCAATGTTTAATTGATGACGTTTTGTCCTTTATAGCAAACAAGGCAAGGCAACTTTATTTTTACCGCGCATTTCGTACACAGGGCAACTCAATGCGCCTTACAAAAGAAGATATGTGAAATTAAAATCAGGTTCCATTAAGGCAAAGCATGTACATTAAAAAAACATCAAGACATGGGAAATACACAGTGCACGAGGTCATGTGTGGAATTTTTTCTTGGGGACAGGAAGGATGACCGACCATTGTCCGGGGGGGTGGGGCTGAGGGAACGTGTTGAGGCAGATGCAGAGTGATGGGGGCGTGGCTAGAGAGGGGTATGCGTGTGCAGTACAATCCTTGAAGTCAGTGTTATGCAAAATATGACTCAGACAGCTCAGTCCGAATCTGGTTTAGCCCCGTGGCTTGGCCTTGAAGGGAAAGTGTTGACGGTGTATGAGAGATAAGGTGGCTTCAAACCTCTTCTCTCATGAGGAAGAGAATTATTCCAGTTCATAAATGTATTATTAAATTATCTTTTACTTGGTCTCAGCATTAGTTCAGTTATTAGCTGGACATTTCCCGGAAATAACTACATTGCGTATCCCACATGTATTCATTCACAAATATTGATATATTTGGTATTCACGTGTAGTGACCGAGATAGCGCTGTTATCCAAATATGGTCATTTCCTTTCTGGGAGACCGCTGTGGGAGATGTATACAGATATTACAAAACTTTAGGGCCGGTTAACTCAAAATGAGCTTTTATTTACAATTCTGCAACAATATTTCCACTTTAGTAGCTCCTGCAGACTCCAAACCTTCAAGTCTTGCACTTAACAATAATTCCTCATTCGTATACTGATTTAATAAGCTTTGAACCGCAAAAAAACAGGGCAAAATCTGAAGGAGGTTTTTTGTTGTTGTTGTTGTTTTGTTTTTTTCAATTATAAATAGAAATCCAAAATCCCTTTTGAAAAAAAAGATCGTAGTAACTAATAATCTAACAAAATAAAACCATAAATTTAGACCTGGCTCAATCCATTATTTAGATGTTGTGGCTGAAAATATAGGCAATTTTGGCCCTTTTTTTTCCTTCCTTATATGTCTTATTTTATATGAAAACATATAATAACAGAAAACCTGCCATAGAGTTTGCTCTCATATTTATATCATCAATCTACAGCAAACGTTTCAAATTGATATCTCTGAATGTATTTATTTTTCTCTATTGACCTGAAAAGTCTCGCCTTAAGCTTTGCATTTCCATAAATCCACAAATAAGTCTAATGGTAATTTAAACGCTATTGAACACCATACACACAGTTCATATAGACATCAGACAATGCTCTTCCTCCTGTTGTTCTCACACCGCTGCCAGTTCGCTCTCTTTAAACAGTCCACTGACCTCTGCCAGAGGATTCCCTGCAATTAGCTGATGAGTTTGTCTGTTCGCGGGTCACTATCAATCGCCCGCAATCAACACAAACACAACTCGAGCACTCTTACCTCGGCAAATGTGGCTAATTACAAAATAATCTGCGAATCACGTTAATTCTTCCTTGATGAATGGGAGAAAGAGACGCTGACCTCGACCCGGTGCAGCACAATGGGCCATTATCGGATGCAGATCTGTGTGGGTTCAATAACAGCAGTGGTTCTCAACAGACTCCGAGTTTTGGGTCGGAAACCAAAAGTGGGCCATGGGACAAGATACTGATTTATTTCGCTTTAGATGTTATTATAAGTAAGAACACAAGTGCAATATCCACATCTAACCATCTACAAATGCTCTGTACAAAATCCAAAGATAAGCACAAATTTGAAATGGCGAAAGATTTGTGTGTGGTGACAGCTTTGTGCGTTGGACAGCTTGACTTTTACAGCATGACTATTTTACACACAACACGAATCGCAGAGAAAGGTTCTTAAGGCTTGCTGCTAAATAAAGATCAGTAGAGTGAATATTGTTATTACACACACATCTTGTTACTCATGCACACATCTTAACGTATGCTACCTACTCAAATTACTTCACACACAGAAATCTTATATCTTCATTGTACATACAAGAAAATGTGTAATTTGTAGTTTTGCATACATTAAAATTCGATCAGATGGAGGGTTGGTTCTGCCACTATGGGCCAGTCATATTTCTCTGTACACGCAAATGGTAATACGTACACGCAAATCTCAATGTGCACAAACAGACTTCGTATGATTTTACTCCAACCACACTGCACCAACAAATAACCAACTATGCTTCGTAGTTGTTGTTCTACGCACCGCACTGGAGTTGAGGAATTCAGTCCAACTCTGGTAACACCAGTTCATTCCAGATTTGCCCTTATCAAATGTGCTTATTGCCACATTATCACGATAATAGCAACAACATTAATGTCCACTTGTGTGAGACGCAGTTCTTCTTATCTTTAGGATTGCACATGCACATTTATTTATTTATGGTTGTTCTTATTGGTGAGGTGAAAAATAAGCGTTTACTGATTGTTTTCGCCGTTTCTCAGACGTGACTTGTACTGTAACTTTGCTGGTAGCGGGACATCGCCCAAGTCTAGCCAAAACTGATGTTTAAATCTACATTCTATCCTCTTCAAATAGTTATTTTGGTGATTCACTGCCTGAATAACGTTGGCTTTCATGTTTATGTTTTGAGTCCTCTGACAGTTACGTCGCTCTAGTGACATAGCAAACGTCTAACCTGGAATGTTCCGCAGAGTGGCTTTAAATGACAAAGACTTTCTAACGATACACTGACATCCTGTTGTCCCACCTCCAAAACGTGTGATATCTCTTCTGTAAGCAGCAATTATGGAATCAGAAAGAATATGAACAAGTCTGCCCTCTCTGGAGGGGAGACTGCGACTCCAGTTCCAGACGAATTTGGCTCGGTGCCACTGGTGAAGGTGACTTGAATCTTGCCGATCTTGCACCTCAGCGTTGTGTGCGTGTGTGTGTGTGTGTGTGTGTGTGTTGTGACAGTGAGGGAAGAGGAGGAGAAGGGCGGGGCAGCACATATTTGAAAGTCATGGATGTGCAGGTTTCTGACCTGTGGAAGATAAGCTTTACTCAGCAGTTCAGAGCGGTCAGTTGATTCAATATCTCTAATGTAAGCACAAGAAAATTTCTACCATTTTTGTCATTGTTTTCTGTAGTACATACGTACATTTCTTGAACTTACTTTACAAAACATGGCAACATTTTTATACATTTATTTGCACAAATAATATCCAGTAAATAACAAAAAAAGTATTTTAAAACTGGCTCCATCAATATGAAGTTGTTTTTGTTTTGTTTGCCTTTTTTGGTTTAAATTCATATTACATAGATGATTGAAAATGCATCCCACAATAACTTGTAATAGTTAGGATATGTGTGCTGAAAGCGAAGTGACCTAATGCTAATAATGCACCATAATGAAGACAAATGAATAGCTGTTTTTCAGTGAGAGAGCGCTGACTCTCTCCACTTCAGGAGAATCAATAGTTTGATTCACTGCAGAGAGCTCTTCTGTCAGTCAGCCGGAGAATAAAGCTACAACCTGAGAGGCTTAAGACCATGACTTTGAACAGTATATCGAAGTTAGAGAACAAAACATGCGCCAAAGAATAGCATCAGCCAAGCACACAGTACGTCTTGCAACCCGGGCGCAGAAGATAACGTTTTCCTTTAGGTGCTGCGTGGCTTAAAGGTCCACCCAAATTTTTGGGCACCCGGAATGACTGAATGAATAGAAGAAGTAGCTGTGCCTGTCGTTTCCACCGCTCTCTCAGCAGAAAGGGGCAGTCAGTCACATTAGAAGTGCAGCCGGGAGATATCATCATGGGCTGTTTAGCTCAGATAAGCTTTCGACAAGTGATTTGTCTGCGCTTTTTATCTTTCATGTGAATGCAACCCTTTAAACAATGACTCCCAACCCAGTGCTCCCCAGGGCTACCATCGTATATAAGATTATCATCAGTTAAGATTTTGTACAGTCATTATTTTGGAAATACTTACCCTGCTTAACCAAAGCTTTACCCACATCTAAAAAATGTGGTCTATAGTCCAGTGTAGAGCCTCATTTGAAAGCTAAGACCTACAAAATATCGTAACTTTTTTGTTGTGTTATTGTTGCTTTTTTGGCACAGTTTTGTTGCTCTTTTGTTGGGTTTTTGTCATCTTCATTTTTGTCGCTATTTTTATGCTTTTTTTTAAAGAAGATTTTAGGTTTGGGTAATTGGATTCTTAGTTGATTTTAGACCTGTCGAATCATGCTTTTCTCTTCTCGGTCTTTTTCTATAATGGCTACTAGTCAGAGTGCAGAATTGATACATTTACTCTTGTGCCTTTTTGTTGAAAACTTCCCGACGTTCACAGCAACTCTTGTGGAAACTCATCGTAAAAGCTGCTCATCTTAACCAGGCTGCTCTGTCTGCGGGCGGAGTACAAGTGCACACCCACAGCGAGCGCGGGGAGAATGATGGTAAACTCTACAGAAGCACATACACCGCTGATGACCACTGAAAACCTTGTGTTGTGAGCCCAATTCTTCTTGTGTGGAGAAGTTTATAATGGGGAGCGGTGTGCGGGCTGGAGGTTACGTGGTCAAAACAGCGGGAAACCCTGAAAGAATAATGGCTTTTTGTGCTCCGTATATTCATAGCACAGCCAGAACCAACAAATGGGTACAAGGATACAGGAGCGCACTCCAATCGCAGACCTACTGTGCAGAGTTTTTCCGTGTACACTATTCAAAGTGTTTAAAAGGTGAGAAGACAGACGTTTTTTGTAAGGTTTTCGCCGTAGCTTGGCATTGTCCTTTCTGGCTTATGACCTAGACCTTCATTTTATTAAGTATAGAAGATAAGAAATATATTTAAATAGTGTTGGGATGGTCTTATGTAGTGACAAACCCGAAGTTTATATGGTTACCACACCAGACATTCGCGACTGTTCTTCCTCATACAGCTGTATAGATTTTACTTTTCACTTTTATCCATGTGTCAACTCCAAATATTGGCAGATAAATCCACAAGATTTACCATATATTTTCACGTACTAACAAACACTGAGAGGTTGGTGTTGACTGTAATATGAATATGTAATATGGCTTTTATTAAAATGGATCCACAAATAAAGGCTCTATCTATGTTTATTACTGGCAACGCAGGAGCACAAGCGTATTACATTCCTAATATAATAGTGCAGTAACGTAACAAGTTTGTTTTCCAAAGGAGTAACTCGGTAACTTAGCCAGTTAGTTTTAAAAGTAATACTTCTTCCTCATGGCGTGGGCATATGATTCATTGGGCTCATATTGTGAAAGAGTGGCTCAGGGAGCATGAGACATCGTTTTCACTCACGGATTGGCAATGACAGGGTCCAGATCTGAACCCTATTAAGATCATGTGGCGTGTGCTGGAGGAGGCTTTGCGCAGTGGTCACACTCACCCATGATCAGTACAAGATCTTGGTGAAAAATCAATGTAACACTGGGGGCCCGATCTTGTGTTTCTAAACGCAGACCTAGCGTAACTTTTTGCACATAGTAGGAGTGCCCTGTGACGTCTTGCAGTATTCAATGTGACATTTACCGAGGTGCAACATTACCACAAAGTCACATATTTTATTTTTCAGCTTGCATCCGCTATTTAGCACCTGTCTTGATATGTGAATCCCTAAGTGGGCTGTAAGTGGGCAGGACAGACTCCCATGGCGAGTGGGCGATATTATGTAGTTATGTAACAACATTTTTCCTCCAACCACAGGGTGAACACATGCTTTTGTTTGGGTCACGTTTACGCGCACCTACGGCTGAGTGCAGACTGGCGCCACAGCGGGACCGGCTGTACATGTCCCGGGACACCGGACACGGACAATGTTTAAGTCAAGTACATAGTTTGAACAATAGAGCTTATAAAAGCCCTTCATGCTAAAGGAAGAACACGAGGCAGGGCAAGGTACAATAAATGAGGAAAGAAATGTGATGACGCCTGTCTAACGTCGTGTTTGGCGGAAAATCTGGCCCAGGATCTTTTGACTTTGCAGAAACTTATTGAAAAAATGCCACAGAGCTATAATCAAAACTAAAGATTAATGATCGATTATCTATTTATTTGTATTTTTATTGACTATGCTAGCTATACACAAACGGGAGGGGGGCGGGAGGGGCTTAGGGATGAATTAGGAAGTGAAATTACAGGAGATTGTGTAAATTTATGAGATCAATAGTGCATTTTCTTTTCTTTTTTTTTGCGATTTGTAATTTTTTTAATTAAGTACACATAGAAAAACAAAAACAAACAAACAAAACAAATTCCTACATAGGACAAACACATTAGTATAACAACAGAAACAAACAACAGCAACAAAACACACACAAATAATAATAATGAAATTTTTAAAATAAAACAAATATAATTAAAAAAACAAAAAAATAAATAAAAAATACAAATTACAAAAATAATATAAAACGTTTGGAGGCTGTCTTATGTTACATTCACTCATACAAGCCCTGTGAAGCCCCAGGGCTTGTATATTGCATTTTCTAACCAATAAAGTGTAACATAATGATCAATTTGTGTTTATTACCAAATACCTACAAAAAGCATATTTAAACCAGTGGTTCCCAACCTTTTTTTCATCTCACGTACCCCTCGAGTCATTCATTTATACTCCAAGTATCCCTAACTCGAGGATCTTCCCAATATTATTACAGTGACCAACTAAACTGGGATTATTTGGTATTTAATAGTGTGTTCAAAATGAAGCTAAAATACTCTCAAAATAAAATCTTTCACTGAAAAACATAATTAAAACTAACTTTACTTTTACATGAATATTGAAATTCTACCCATATTCACTTTCTTTTTTAATCTGAAGTAATTTCAAATACCCCTTGCTAAGTGTTCAAGGACCCCGCCACCCCCACCCCCTGGTTGAGAAACACTGCATTAATGCATAATTCTCTTTCCAACAGGTTCCTCCGACAGTCCAATTTGATTTATTTTCATACCTAACGATGCCATTGACTCAAAAACTTAGTCGGTAAAGTGCGTTCGGCGCCCGTGCGTCTGACACCGGGGCTGAGCGTCCGGGAGCAGGTGACTTGTTAGTACTCTGAGCAACACGGGGAACAGATGTGTCCCTGACAGTGGATGGATAGCCAGGGTCCATCTGGTCAGTGCAGCCCTGGACAGGAATGATGAATACAGCTTCATCAGTGAATGGCTGTCATCAATCGAGCGGCACCGCGAAGGGCCACTGACAGCAGGCACCGTCGCAGCAGCGCCGGGGGCCCAGGTGTGGAGACAGGAGAGGGGGTCCCGCCATGGAATGCAGGTCAATCAGCCCAAGTCCGCACACTCGCCATATCCACCCGCGATGTGAGGGAGCCGGCGTTACAAAGCAGATGCATTGGATTGCCGAGATGAAGAGGAGGATGGGGGTGGGGGAAGGAGAGGTAAGGGATCCAGCGGGGCTTTTTGATACACACTCGGTAATAGATTTATTCCAACGCGCGCGGTTACAGAGTTGATGTGCTAAGGACGAGGAGCAGGCGTCTAGACAAGTCAGGGCTCTGCATTGTCTGCAGCGGCAGTCCCAAATGAAATGTGCCGCATCCTTGTGTGCCGGGGCGGCGTGGATATGGAGAGCCACTAAAACACTGACCTTGCTCCGGAGCGTCCCGAATATGTTATGACTAACCGCTCCCTTGAACTGTCACAACTTTAAACGGACCACTTGTAATGGTTTCATACACTTCACTGGGAGCGGCGCGCACAATGGTCCGCGGCGGTTGGCTCAGCGTGTTAGCAAACAGGCTGCAGAAATAAAAGGAAATGAAATAGCAAATCATTGTAGTACTTATATAGCATGTATTTCTGTAATGCTTTAAGCTATCAGACCCTGTTCCTATGAAATGCGTACTTCTGTTAGCCAACGGCTGCCGGACCATACACATGACTGGTGAAGCGAGGCCCTATACTAACATATGGCGAGGTATGACATGTCCGTTTCATGACATTTACAGTATATCATTACTGTGGCTTCATCATTAAAGGAGCACTATGCAACTGTTTATGTAGTGCTATTAGTGCGTATTTGACCTTGAAGTGACCCAGTGGCTAGATGGGTGGTTAACTTGGCGCCTTGGCTTTACATCCCAGTGGCTCCTATGATGCTTTAGGATCAAATTTATTTAATTTTTTTTTAGGATTTCTGGTAGGTTTTCAGAATGGAAGGCATAATGTAACCATGGGTAAGGTTCAATCTGCAATGAAAACCTAAAAACAATTGGTAATAAGTAAAGGCGCTATGCTAACCTTCCAACCATCCGCTGGTTCACTGAAAGGTCAAATATATATGTTTTTTTTTTACATACAAAGTTGCATAGTGCACCTTTAATATATCATTATATCATAAGATGAGGTTTAGTGGTCATTGGATGTGTATCCGACCCCACAAAAAGCACAAACTTAACGGATTATGAGTTAGCATTTAGCTCAGAGGCTTTTGTATGCTAATTCTTATCTGAACTAAAATCTTAAAAGGTTTGTACATTCATTCATGATTTCTAACTCGGCTTTCACCTCACCCTAAATCTGGTTGATGGGATGACAACAGCTGAACACATCTGGATCGTTCATAATTTGTGACGTCCATTGACAAAATGCTAACCGATATAGGAAAAATACAATGAGCTGGCTAGCCATGGTTGTTTTGTTTATGTTTATGTTACAACAGTTTAGTTGCTCATGTGACAAAGCAACCTATAACCTCTAATGTGTGGCTTTTAAGTAACCAGTGCAATTTACGCGACTATTATACCGTGCTCTACTATGCCTGATTATAACTCTAACAAGTAAATTATGCTACGCTAATTTACACCGCAAACGTTATTCGAGAACGCTTTGTTGATTTTGTTGAACCATTTTTAAACTTGAAATGCTTCTCCGTGTAATTTAGTGAAATGCTAACAATAGTAATTATCCTTGTTAATGTGATTACAGCGGAATAAAAACGAGAAGGAGAAACGCTGCATGATATGTCGTGCCTCTTGCGGTCAGTTGAGCAGATCCGGCCTGAGCCTGTAAGTTATTCCTAGTTTTGACAGATGCGGTTTCCCTGCGAGGTGGTGTGAGCTGCTGGTGAGCCGGTCTTATACATTTGTGCTGCCCTGTCGTTTTCACAGCGGGCTCTCCTGGGAACACGGAGAGCAAGGAAGAGCATGGGGGAGGGGCTTCAGAAAAACACAATCCCACGCACATCTGTGAACACATGAAGAGATGGACTGCTTGATGCTGCTACATGTGATTAAGTCTGCCTGTCTATAACCTGCTCTCTGCCGGGCCACCCCAAGGGCAGCTGTGGCAACATACTAACACTGTGCATGTGAATGGGAAAAAATGGCGTCAAAACATGAAAATAAATGCCAATGAGCTTTATCTTTTCTTTTCAGTTTTTTTTTTTTCGCACTTGTATTCCTTTCACCATTATGTCTTTAATTTAAACAAATACAATTTCTTTCATCTGACTTGATCCACTGACCAGACTAACTGCGCAATGCTAATCTGCTTTGTTATGCTACACTATGTTTTGTTACACTACGGAACGTTACACTTACGATGCTTTCAGTGTTGGGTAGTAACGGACATATTTGGAATACTCTTTATGAGTAACTGTATTCAGGTACTGTTACTCTATTTAGAATACACTTACCTTCCTAAAATCAAAAGGAATACATTGCAGTACTCAATCATTACATTTCAGTTTTATATTCATAACAATACGAGGGAGAAAAGAGCTCCATGTCGGTATGGGCTGTGGGCTTTTGCAAAGTGCTTTTTTTACATTCCTAATTAATAGTTAATACATTTCTAACAGGCGGGTAACAAGTTTAGCCAACATGTTATTAATGATATCCGGCATTTAAGCATGAATATAATGCAAATCAAAGTATTCTAAGTATTCTGAATACAGTACTCTGATTGGGAAAAAAATATTGGAATACGTTACAACATACATTTTAAGAAAAGTATTCAGTATACTGTAACTAAATACAATTTCAAAGTATTCTCCCCAACACTGGATACTGTACACTACATTACATTGTGCTAATGAACGCTGTTATTCATTGTTTTGTTTTGTTTTATAAATAAACAAATTAAGCTTACAGGCTTACACATTTGAATCAATATTTGAGCAGAATATACAAAGATATGAAAATAAAAAATATTTTTTTAAATACAGTTTTTTAACAGTAACTATTGTAAGCCAACATTGGTTTATTTATTTGGTAGGGACAGTGCATGTTAATGCACAAGCTACACCAGATTGTAGCCTTGGGCAAATAATCTGTCGTCCCCCATGTGCACTCTCAAACACACTCTTGTTAATCCTGGCCTATTGTACATGATTTTAGTGGTAGGGGAAACCGTGAGTACCCACACAGAAAGGCCCCGCCCAGGTGGGAATCGAACCCGCTGTGAAGCACGAGCGCTAACCACTGCACTACCGTGCTGCTAAGGTGCATTGGGGTTAAAAGACAGAGCTATCATGTTGTTGTAAAGCCATACTGCCATTTTGTATGTTATGCTACTTTGTGCTATGCTACTGTATGTTATGTTACATTTTGCATGCTATGCTACATTATTTAAAGCAGAGCTACGTTAAGCTATGCGAGTGGTTCCCAACCTTATTTCCTTGAAGCCCCCGCCACACACAATATAAAAATTAGGGGGAAACTAATTCGTTAGCTGCCGGATCACCACTAGTTACATCAAACGCACTGTAGTATCCGAATGCTTTTAGATGTACACAATAAATCCAGTATTTCACATTTTTCTACACTGTTTTTTTTTATCTTGGAATCTACCATTTTACCCATATTTCCCAGCGCTTTTGACGGCTCAAATAAAACAATATTGTAACTTGTGTCCACTTTACTCCCTCTCAATTCGATAAATTAACTAGTCTGGTGAATAAGACTGAAACCAGCTGTACTTTATACTTCCTATTGGAGTGTGTACATTTCTTCCTTTGTAGCGCTAACCACCCCTGTCTCCCTCTGCCCCCCTGAGCTCTCCTCCCCCTCTGACAGATGCTGAAGAGATGGCCATCTCCACATGAACGTCTCCACTGTTGGAAGCTCCTTTTCTTTTTCTTTTTTTTTTTTGCTCTGTGTATCTTTGTAGAACTGACATGAATCCGCTTTTTCTGCGGCGGGACTGACAAGAGCGCCGGATAGAGCTGTCACGAGCTGTTTTGACGGCAGCGTGAAGCTCGGCCGCCGCCTGGAACGGTCCGAGCGCCGCAAATTGGAAATCCAGAGGAGATCATCTGGAAAGAACACGTAGGCTGGTGGTGCACAGTGCTAACCGAGGAGGCGCGCAGGGGAGAGAGGGGCGGCGGCAGGCTGAGAGAGAGCAAGGCAAAAACACTGATACAAACTGGAGCAAAAAACAAGTGCAAACGATTGGGCACAAAGGCGGCACGGAAAGTTTGGGAATGTTGAGAGGAGCGGCTGTTGTTGCAAAGCTGCGGTTATCGAATCATTGTGGAATAAAAACAGTGAGTGTGTGCGCTGTTGTGTGTCTAAGTGTAGCACTGTTTCCTCCAGAGGAACCAGGAAGTCAGAGGCTAAATTATCCATCCAATCCATCTTTATTTATATTGCACTTTAAAAACAATATTGTTGGTCAAAATGCAGTACACACACAGCAGGGCAAACAGTGACTATAAGGGCAAAAAAAAATTCACAGACATTCACAACAGATACAAAGGCAATGACAAAATCATTACAATGTCACATTTCAATTACAATCAAAAGCCCGGGAATAAAGGCGCGTCTTAAAGGAACAGGCCACCGTTATTCCATACTGAGATATGTTCTTACCTGAGCTTAGACGAGTTGATGCGTACCTGTCTGGTCTTTGTGCGTGCGCTCAGTCAGGCAAAAAGACCAAAGATGTTGTTAGCATTTAGCCTCTCCTCCTCTCCTCTATGGGTCAAACGGGGGTGAATTTAGAAGCGACCAAGCTCTTCCACGTTTCCCCTATTTAAATACGGTTACGTGAGTAGTTACACGATCCAAGTATAGTGCCACAAAATGAAACATGTCAATTTTCTAAGCGGATTAAAAGGGGTACTATATTACAAGGCGTAATAACACCTTAGGAGCACTTCTATGTCGAAACGTGGAAGAGCTTGGTCCCTTCTAACTTCACCCCCATTTGGCCCCATAGGGGAGAGGAGGAGAGGCTAAATGCTAACAACATCTTTGGTCTTTTTGCTTGATTGAGCGCACATGTAAAGGCCAGACAGGTACGCATCAACTCGTCTAAGGTCAGGTAAGAACATATCTCAGTATGGAAAATAACTATGGACTATTCCTTTAAGAGCTGACTTAAAAAACAGGCAATGAGTCGACCTGCCTAAGATGCACAGGGCAGTTCATTCCATGATTTTGGACCCACAACAGAAAAAGCATGGTGTCCTCTCTGTTTCCTGTTTGTCTTTGGGACCACGAGCAGAGAGAGATCCAGACCTGAGGGAGCGTGCAGCAGGTCAGACAAGTACAGTGACCCAAGCCCATGAAGGCCTTTCAAAACAAACAACAGAATTTTAAACTCAATACAGAAATGGACGGGTAGCCAATGCAAGGATTTAAAAATAGGGGATATGTGCTCACTTTTTTTTGTATCGAGCGGCTGCATTTTGTACCAGCTGTGTTCAGGCGAGGGAGGTCTGGTTCTGCCCAACATACAGCGCATTCGAGACGGCTAATTACAAAAGCATGAATTCAAATCTCGATGGTTTTACAGGTTTTACTTTAGCCAGTTGAGGAATTTGGAAGACGCTTGTTTTGACAACTGAGCTAATCTGGGCATTGAATTTAAGATGACTGTCTATAGTCTCACATCTAGGTTGGTTACAACAGGCTTTACATAATGGGTCAAGGCATCCAAATCACTGTGGACTGTGGTTGCTGTACTATGACCTCTTTTTTTTTTACTGGATTTACTGAAGTAATTTTTACAAAATAATATCAAATAATAAGCTTTCCAAAAAACATGATTCTGGCCAGAAAAGTAAACCATTTCAACATTCCATAAAAATACAACTTATAGTTTTTTTTATAAAATCGTCTCATGGAGCCTAATATTGTATTAACGATAATTTGCTGATGTCTTGTGCAGCACTAGTACGGTTAGTAGGTGCAGTTGTTTTCCTGTGTTCCTTATCTTGAGCGAGGGAGCAAATAAAACCTCTCTGACATTGTGCGGATGTTCAGTTGCATTTATCAGAACGTGTGGCGTAAATTGCATTACCTGAAGGAATGTGATCAGGTCAGATGCAAGGATTAGCCGGGCGTATTAAAGCCATTCTTTTCTATAGTACAACATATTTGCTTCTTCGAAAGGAATACCTTTTATGAGTTCATTCCATCACTGAAAAAAGTATCACAGGATTTCTATAGCGCAGCTCCATCCTCCTGCTTGCAGTGCAGTTGGCTTTATTGATAAAAGGATGAAAAGAGCTGCCGGGATATGAGTCTGTAACACAAGCATTTCACTTATGTTATCACCTTAGTCCAATGCAATGTTTTGTTGGTCTGAAATTGGTCTTTTCTATAAGCGCTGCAGTGGCAAAGCTCATCGATTATTTGCCAGTTTACGAGACATATTTCCAACTTGACATGAAACGGTTCCATTTAAGCCTGTTGTAGAGACATGCCAGGCCCCCCAAGTCCAAAGCTCTGACCTTCACAAACACATCGTAAGGAAAATGTATAATTTCTAACTCCGAACAGCAATTTTACTCAGACAAATGAACTGCTCTACAGTGGTTTTCCTCTCATATCCTTTTTTAAATTGTTTGAGACTCCATGCAATCCATGGAGCTCCAACAAGAGGGCCCCGTCCCTTGGATTGGAAACCACTGGTTTTAAGTTTGGTGTGAACCTCAATGTCTGCTGAAATTTGTCAATAAATAGGGGTCATGTAGTGTGTAGCTCAAAGATAAATCAAACAGGACAGCTATGAAAGGAGTCAAACTGGAATGTATAATTTGAACAAAAGAACAATTGGTTGCATTCATGTCGTGTGGCCTGTGTAACTCCATGGGTGAGTCATTGTTTACAAAAAAGGGACATTTACAAATAATTATTCTTATTATGTTAGAGATTAGGTCCACAAACTTAAACTGCATGTATTTAAACCTGAAAAGACAAAGCAGCATTAGAGAAGTTTTTTTGGACATGAATCATGTTTGGTGCTCAGACCTCAGCGGAAAACAGTGGATAAACAGTACGATATGAGCATGATGAATGAAAGAATGAGAATGGTAAATGGTCTCAACTTATATAGCGCTTTTCCACCTACATTTGGCACTCAAAGCACTTTACAGTATGGATCCACTCACCCATTCATACACCAATATACGCAGACACTGGAGGCAAGGTGGGTGAAGTGTCTTGCCCAAAGATACAACAACAGCGTGCACCTTCAGGAGGCAGGATTCGAACCCCCGACCTGCCAATCATGAGACAACCCGCTCTACCATCTGCGCCACCGCCGCCCCAGAAATCTTCCCCCCGGAGCCTGGACACAGGTGGTGGTAGCCAACGGATGATGAGCAGAGTAGAGGAGAGCCGGGTGGATGAGGGGCGGAGGAGGGTCACAGAACAGCTGGGAAACGGCCGAGGCAGTGAACGAGGGGGCTTAGGAGGGGAATCCTGGATAATAATTTGCTGACAGCGGAACGGTGTCAGAGCGGCGTGAGGAGGAGGAAGGAGCCTGGGACAACACCATTCGAGAAAAAAAGGACACAGATCATCGAATTTGGAGCAACATAACCACCTCTTCTACTACATCATAAAGACACAGTGAAACAGTTACTGTCTGGAAAAGAGCATGAAAGTTTTATGACAACACAGCAGCTGCCTCTCTTGAGCCCAGGCATTCCAATCAGAGGAATTAATACACTTCAATAAACTTGTGAAAACACGAACGCAATGAAGAATGCACTGGATGACAAACATGTTTGTCACCAAAGAATTAGGAAGCTATTTTCATTCACATCTCAGTGCTTAGCAAGTTTTTTTTTTTTTTTACAGCAGTGGCTCCACCTGAAGTGAACTCATGCAAGCCTTTCAAGCGTCCAAATAGAGGCAACAGCGCGATCCGTGCGGTTAGGTGTGTATGCACGTATTAGTGGTACGCCTAAGCTTCATTCCCGTACTACTGCTTTGTCAGCATGCCGTTGGCAAAAAATTAAAGCTTGTATGAGATAGACAATTCTCACTGCTGCCTGTTGTTTTGCTTCTCGATATGTGCAGGCGCTCCAACCAAAAATCGAGTCCTTGGTGATTAAGAGTCTTTTCCATACGCAGAGGTAAGTTTCAAAACGCTAAATCAATCCTGATGCTGAAGTCTGTACAAAACAGTTGCATTTTACATGACCCCCTCCCCTTTGTTCCCCCCACGGCCTCCTTCGCTCCTCAGCTCTGCCTGGTGACACTCTCCCCTCCGCTGCTCTGTGGTTGGAGCAGATCTGTTGGCTCCCATCACTTGACTCATTTGGACTTCTCTGTGATTTTACCGCGCGGCGACGGGAGCAGCCTTCGGTCCGCATTAGCGCTCACACGGACCCCTCCAAAGCTCCACTGTACAAACTCTCACTGGCAGCCCCAGCTTTTTTTATATATATATATTTATTTATAGTGCCCAGCAGGTGTCAGCCACAGTACCCCCCGAGACCCCCGGCCGCTGGATAAAGGCTGAGCTGGGGGGGAGGTGGGTGAGCGGGGGAGAGAAGGGGCCTGCCGCTTGGGATTAGGAGCCTGAATCCAATCTTGAGAAGCAGCGGGCTCTAGTCGAGTTGAAGTGTTTTCTGGAGAATTTGTCCTCTCCCCTGCACGAGCTGATTATTTCCAGGTTTTACTTCTGCCTGACTGGAGATGAGCGCAGAGACGCCTGCACACACTGGTGCCGGTTAAGGCGGAGCTTGGTGTTAAACTGCCAACAGGATTTGTAATTAGAAATAAGCATTGTGTTGATAGACAGTATTATTATATTACTGGTATTATTTTGCATTGAGTAATGACTTTGTCTATTTAAAACAAAGACATCCTCAAATTCTTTGCTCATTCGTCCATTAAAACCTCTTTCACTATACAAAGTTCTTCTGGCTTTGCAGCATGTCTCCCACCCATCTGAATCATATTTCGCTTTTAGCTTTTATAACTGGCCACAATGTCTCATTTGAAGCTGCATTTGCTGGTTCCTGTGCTTCTATTGAAAACTATTTCTATAAGTGCGCTACCCGTGACCTCCAAGCGCACTGAGTGAATGACCGGCAGAAAAAAAAGAAATGTTGTCCTTTCAACTTCAAACCCAGCCAAGGAATGTTCTGTCTTTTGTGCAAAGATTGTCTGATGATTTTTTACAAAACTTTGAAGTGAAATTCTTATTGATATAACATGGGGATGGGGTACAGTATGTTAGATAAATAAACTATATACCCTGCCCTATTGCACTTAAACTCTATTGTCTTCCTAGGTTTTCTTTCGGTGTTTTCATGGCTAGTGTTATTATTTTGGATACGTGTTGCTGGACTTGAAAAAAATGATGAAAAACTTCTTGGTTTATGGCAATTCAAGTTTATTTGTAAAGCACAGTCCAGACATAAAATAGTTCTAAGTGCTTTATGAACTAAAATTACACTTAAAAGGCAAATGAAAAAAAAAACATAAACAAACCTTATGAAATGTAATTAAACGCGAAGAGTGTGGGGAAAACATGCACTAAACAGAAGTGTTTCCAGCCTGTCTTATATGTTCTGGAGGATTGATCCAGATTTTAGCTTCATAAAAATGAAATGCAGCCTCACGATGTTTAGTCCTGACTCTGGGCATGAGCAGGAGGCCACGCCCTGAGGTTCCCCGATCCCAAGACGGTCAGTATCACTCCAACACATGTCAGAGGTTTTTATTATGCAAACAGAGGTTTTTCAATGGAATAGTGGAGCAGATTTGGTGCAGACTCTTGTTTTGACGATCAGTGATACATCTGACGCTCTTGGCAAGGGCAGAGTCCCGAGCTAATTTAATGGTGGAGGGAAAACTTTGACGCGTGCAGGCATAGGGAAGGGTTTACGTGATAATACTCAGGTTGTACTTCTGTTTCCATAACATAAAGCACATGGCAGCACCACAGAGGAAACATGAACACGTGGATGCATTAGGTTACACTCAACAAAGACAATTCAAATAAAGTCAAGGGCTGCAAGGACAAATACCACCTTTCGACTGAGTTCTGAAGTGCAAAGCAAAACCACTACTAAGAAGGTGCGCTATTAAGCTAACACGGCTAAATGTTATGCTAACAGCGGCTAAATGCTATGGATCGGCAAAATCTCCTTTTAGAACCGCGGTATGATGTTGTGAAATATTAATCTGGTATTGCCTGCCTGTTTTAGCGAGGGCTGTCCTCTCTCTCGTCTGACACGGTTGCGCCCAGATGAAACTCAGTTAAATGAGGGTAGATGGGCACCATGCCAGGCAGGCGGCTTTGCCAGTGGAAAAAGCAACAAGAACCTGGAATCCTCCTGTAGTGAGATGAGACATCCTTTTTCATCTTTCCTCATAGGGCGTTTTCACACAGGCCTAGTTAGGTCGACCTAAAGGGGCTTTACGCGCTGCATGAGGGATAGCCGACAAAATGGATCAACTTTAAATCATCAAGGTACGTCTCTCTATTCCCCGTCTTTCTCTTCTTGTTGCCGTGGAACTTCCCCCGTGTCGGCACATTGACAGGTCGATGCCCAATGTCATGGGAATTAGTTTGTTGAACAGCTGATTGTTGTTACATGGCTGATGGTGCGATGTTTGGTGTGAGCGCGTGTGAACACAGGCTGATTCTGAAACCGTGAAATTGGTAAGAGGTCTTACGCCAAACCGGATGTGCGTCAGCGTCCGCCATGACAAGAGCCTCCGAATTGGGCTGTCAGTTAGGAAGGCGTTAGGGAAAGGAGCCTCAATGCTAACTATCATAGCCACTTTAGTAGCATAGGAGCTTCTGATGCTACCTCACTGGCGATTAGAAACATGTGCCATCCCATAAGCCACCGCGCCGCATGTTCTCCTTAAATGTCTTTATTTGGACACTATATTGTTGCATATGCACTACAGTAGGTGGCGGCATGCGCTTTTGTTTGCCTGCCAATATCCTTAAAGAAGAAGAACAGCTGTTGGTGATGTCACTTCCCCTTCCCCTGGGTAAGGACGGTCGATTTGGGCAAATGCTGCTGAAGCAGAAGTTCACTAACTGCATAGAGATCTAACAGTTGACTCCATGAAAGGTAAAGGATTAGTTGCTAGTGTTAGTACTTAGAGGCTATCATTTAAGGGTTTCGGAATCAGCCACAGACTTAACTAACTTTGGAGTAAATGCAGTTGGAACTAGGGCGGTCTCGGGCCGACCTATAAGGCGCTCTAACATGTGTGAAAACGGCCTTACTCATATATTCATATTGTTTGTTTGTTTGAGTTTTTATTTCGAGCTAAGGCACAAAATCCAAGAAAAAAACAGAAAAATATATATACACAATAAAGAAAAAAGAAAAAAAGAAAAAATAATAATATACATTCTAACTCGAAAAGGAGTGGGAAGAAGACAAGCTTATTGACTCCCACCCCTGTTCATAAACTTAAATAACAATAACTAACAACACTGCATATTTCTTACCATCTTACAAGACAACTATCAACCGAGTTGGTTACATTTCAACAGATGCCATACTGCATTATACCAGGTCAACACTCACAGTATGTCACACGCTACAACCATTGTATTATTTCTGTTTCCCATACCGAATTCATTACCGTGTTGGCATTATCGTTATTCATCATCACCATTACAACCCATATAACATTACTCTGTATCAAAATGTTTGATACATAACATACTCCACATTTATTCATGAAAGGTACATTAATCGCAGACCGATTGATGCTCATAATAACAAGAATGATCTTAATGATGTGTGTTACAAGGGATTCGTTTTTTTTGTTTTTTTTGTTTTTTGTTTTTTCTCTGTGACTGGACCTGCTGCCAGAGGGGAGCAGCCCCCGAGTAACCGGACCATCCTTTGTTGAGTGTCCTATACTATGCATTAAAAGAGACAAATGTTTAGGAGTCTGCTGCCAGAAGAGGGTTTCCTCGAGCTGCCGCCCCCACCTGTCTGCCCTGTACTACGGGTTATGTTGAATGCGGAGTACATAGATATGTGCATGTTTACTTCTAAGAATTTAATTCCTTTATATTACCATCAGCATCAATAGCAGTACCGCTGTCTGAATCGATTAAGTTTGATTCTAAGAATAATCTATAGATTATTAGGTAATAATCCTAGACTGTTACATTTAAAGTTTAAAGTTAAAATAGTGATGATAACAACACAACAGCAACAACAATAACAATGGCAATAACAACTGCAATAGTATATTAGTAACAACCACAATATACTTCATTATTAGTTAGATCTGACCTTTAAAGTATACAGCACTTTGTGACACCCATTAGTAAATCAAGTACCCATTTCCTCCTTCTGGTACAATGACCATACCATTGATTTGAAATGATGAATATTAGGACATTGTTTAAATTCTGCCCCCAATTTGTTCCAGAGTTTAACTCCACATACAGACACACACATACTTTTCCTAGTGGAAGACACTGCTTGAACCTTAAAGTTGTCACACCCCCTCAGGTTATATCTCCCTTCTGTGCGTGCAAAAAGCATTTGTATCCTTGCAGGTAGCGCATTTTTGTTGGCTTTAAACAGCAGTTGGGCAGTAGATAAATCAACTAAATCATGCATTTTTAACAGTTTAGACTGCAGAAATAATATATTAGTGTGATCACAATATCCTACTTTGTGAATAATTCTTACCGCACGTTTTTGGAGTATAACAAGGGGGTGTAATGAGCTTTTATAGTTATTGCCCCAAACTTCTACACAGTAATTTAGATATGGCAAAACTAATGAACTATATAACAAAAATAATGCATTGTAATTTAAGAAAAACTTTGCTTTATTAATGATTGAGATACTTTTGGAGACTTTACCTTGTATGTGTCTTATGTGTGGTTTCCAGCTTAATTTACTGTCAATGGTGACTCCTAAGAATTTAATTTCTGAGACTGTATCTAAAACTACACCGTCTATGATTACTGGGTCTGGTTTTCCATTATAATTACCCGAAAAACATTACTTTTGTTTTATTTAGGTTGAGAGACAATTTGTTAATGTCCATCCATGTTTTTAATTTCCTTAATTCACAGTTTACGTTAGTTACTAAAGTACTATAATTGTCATTGGAATAGAAGACGTTTGTGTCATCTGCGAAAATCACTAATTTTAATAGTTTAGACACGTTAAAAATGTCATTAATATATAAATTGAACAACTTTGGGCCTAAGACAGATCCCTGTGGGACCCCACAACCAATGTCCAAATATCCAGATGTAAACTCCCCCATCTTCACATACTGTTGTCTCCCAGTTAAATAGCTTTGAATCCAGCTCAAAGCCACTCCCCTTATGCCATATCTGTCTAATTTTTTTAATAATATAGAGTGATTAAGTGTATCAAATGCTTTTTTCAAGTCAATGAATATTCCAGCTGCATGTTTCTTTCCCTCTAAGCTATTAGTAATCTCTTCTATTGCATCGATGATGGCCATTGAAGTTGACCTTGCTGCTCGAAACCCGTATTGACCTTCATTGATTAGTTTATGCTTATCTATGAAATTATCCATTCTACTGTTATAAAGTTTCTCTAAGATTTTGGAAAACTGGGGGAGCAGAGAGACAGGTCTGTAGTTAGTGAAGATGTGTTTGTTCCCATTTTTATGTATAGGTATAACTTTTGCAATTTTCATTTTATTTGGAAATGTTCCTGTTTGAAACGATAAGTTGCATATATAGGTTAATGGTTTCACGATACTGTATATAATTTGTTTAACCAGTGTCATATCTATATCAAAACAGTCTGTAGACGATTTGTTCTTACACCCGTTAACGACATCTATTATTTCTGCTTCAGTTACTCCAGACAAAAACATTGTTTTTGAGTTAATGTCTATCAATGACTCCATTTTGATGCTACTACACTCCGGAATCTCTGCTGCCAGATCCGGTCCAACATTTACAAAAAAAGTATTAAAATTTTCCACAATTTCATTCATTCTATGATTGTCATTGGTCCCATCAGTGAAATAGTTTGGATATGAATTATTTTTTGCATTACCCTTGATTATAGTGTTTAGTATTCCCCATACCCCTTTCATGTTGTTCTTGTTTTTATATAATAGATTGGTATAATATAGTTTCTTAGCCTTCCTTAATATATTGGTCAGTTTATTTTTATATGTTTTATATCTACTTTCAGATTCAACTGTTCTTATTCTAATGAACTGTTTATATAAAGTGTTTTTCTTCTTACAAGCATTTTGTAAACCCTTGGTTAGCCACGGACATTTTGTCATTTTGCTGTTTTTACTGAATTGCCGAATTGGACAGTGTTTATTGTATGCTACACTAAAAATTCCATGAATGTATCGTAACACTATCTACATCGTTCTTGTTATATACCTCATTCCAATCTTGTTTTGTTAAGTCACTATAAAGTGAGTAAATGAGTCCTCAGTTTTTACACGTTTATAAAAATATTTTTGAGGTGATTTCTGTTCTAACTCATTATCATCATACACCGTGAATACGGGCATATGATCCGTTATATCACAGATCATTAGACCGCTGGTATTTGTGAACTGCATATTATTAGTAAAGATGTTATCAATGAGGGTAGCACTGCTCTTTGTTATTCTGCTAGGTCTTGTGATAGTTGGGTATAAACTCATACTGTACATGCGATTAATATACTCATCAGTTGTCTTATGTTTATTTGGATTTATCAAATCGATGTTGTAATCCCCACAGATAAATAATACCTTGTTACTCAATTCTGAGAATGTTTTTTCCGCCCAATTTGAAAATATTTCCACGCATGAGCCTGGTGACCTGTATAAACAACTAACTATTATGTTTTTCTTTTTTCATTGATAATTTCTATTGATAAGCATTCAAGCAAATTATTTATTGATGCTGTCATTTTTTCTAATATTTTGAATTTAAATTTCTTGAGGACGTATATAGCAACTCCTCCTCCCCTTTATTGGTTCTGTTTACATAGTTTAACGTATAATTGTTTAACTCGAAAACAATGCCTTTATCCTCATTAAACCATGTTTCTGATATTGCAATGATACTAAATGGATTCTCAAACTGTTTTAGGTATTCTTTGATTGCGTCAAAATTTGCGTACATGCTTCTACTATTGAAATGGATAATTGAGAATTTCCCTTCTGTTTTAACAGAGATGTTAAATTCATTCTCAGTGTAGTATTTGCAATTACTTGCGTTAGATGTTAAGAACAGGTTATCTGGGTCTAATTGATCTTCCAAGTCCAGTGCATTATGTTCGGTGTACTCTGAAGCTTTCAGCTCCAAGAGCTCGCAGTCCAAAATCCTATGTTGTAATAATCCCAGGTCACTGCCGTCAGCAACATATGAAGTATGATTGGACGTCATTGTATGAGTATATGTATTACAGGACATGTGAAATTATGTGGTTTTACATACCAAAATCCATATGTTTTTCCCGGTGTTTAAGCTTTCTTTGGTGTACTGGTGCGCGGACGTACAATGAGTTTGTCATGTCGCAAAAAGGCTATGTCCCCTCGTTCTCTGGCAGCTCTCAGCTCCAATTCAAATGTTCAAATTTAATTTAAATTTAAATTCAAATTTGTTTTGCAAGAGTCTGTCGGAAAAAGGAATGAGAGGGTTTCGCGTGGGGTGGTCACTGCGAACTCCATTGTTTTAGTGCAGCATGTTCCCTTCAAGCTCCTGTAATTCTTCCACTATAATGGCCAATGTTAATGATTACAGAACAGAATTTAATTAGTTTTCAGACAGACATAATGCTACGCCAGTCTCCAGTGACCGGGACCAGAGTGCTCATTCTCTGCATCAAAAGTGAACCGTCTTTTTCTTTTTTGTGCCGCCATTTTCTGTCACTTCAGGTCAACGCGGAACCTGTGTAGTCCCTAATGGAGACAGGAAGGGCCGATCCGCCGGCACCATCCCCTCGAATCCCAAGCGCACACTCGTTAAAAGGTCGGATAATTAAAATATTGATTAATTTGCACAGCAACGATTCACAGTCACACTTTATCAAACCGCAGAGCTCTCTTAATTACCTCGCCATTACGCCGGCGGGGCCCGACCCGGCTCGTTTTGGTGTCACATGTAATGAAAAAGAACATTTCTTTAACTGGCTTTTAAATTTTTGACCTGTAAAATTTTAATGGGAGGTACGGTGCGCGGGATTGGCAGCAGAAGTCACGGGTGGCTAATGCGCTCAAGTTCGGTTAAGTGGCGGCGCACGCTGGGAGCCGGCGCACCTCTCCAAAGTCATCCCTCACAACCGTTCGGGCCACATTACATCCGCAGAGGACGATTGGATGATTTCGCCAAACTTGATCTTGTACGCTGCAGTGTTCATTTTGCAGTCTATTACAAATGCTGCTCTACAAAGCACTGTGAATTACTTCGTGTGCAATGCTTTACAAATAAGCGTTCCCATATTCACAACCGGAGAAGGGCAGACAGTTTTAAGCATCTAATTCAACAACTGGAATCACATTTCTTCTACTTTCGATCACTGTGTCCAAATTCAGTGTCTCGGGAACAAGTCTGGTTCAATGTACTGTAGTACATTGTTAAAAGGTCCCTGAATCCACACAATGTGGAAAATACCGTTTGTAAATCATTTTGATTGACTAAACGTATTCAAAGGTTTATATCTGACCATTTTTTTCCCGAAATGCTGTTGACTTAAACAAACTATTTCACTTAAAGGTGCATTATGCAACTTTTTATGCGGACAAAAAGTTAATATGTGTGCATATTTGACCTTGTAGTGACCCAGTGGCTGTATGAGTGGTCAGCATGGCACCTTTACTTTCCATCACAGTGGTCTCTAGGACGCTCCAGAATCAATTGTTTGGCAGGTGTCCACTGTTGACAGACCCCTCTCACTAGAAAACCTACAAAACAATTGATCAAAAGTAAAGGTACCATGCTGACCACTCATACAGCCATTAGGTCAAATACAGTACGCACAAAAATCAACATTTGTTTTCTCGCATGAAAAGCTGCATAATGCACCTTTAAACAAGACATATTGGTTTTAAAAGCAATTGTTGTCAATTGGTGTGTGGTTAAAAGACCCATGTATTCTTGGTTTGTTTTGTGAAATGTTTGCCAATGTCACTTGTCAACAAGATGTGCGACAGGTGAGACCCACAATACTATTCAAACTGGTGTTTTTTGCACATTAGAACAGCATTATATGAAAGGAAATCAACAATTGTATTCATAATTGAAGTTTTTATTTTGCTAATCTAAACTTTTTCTTTTCACCCATTTTTAAGGTTTCATACTTTGGTTTTAAATAACCAGTGCTTGCTTTAAACATTATTGAATACCAAACTTCTTTAAAGTAAAAAAAAAAGTCTCCACAATAAAGGTCACACGCATCTGTGTGTGCTGTGGCATTGTTTCAATAAAGTGTTGCATACATTTTTCATCATGATCTTGTACTGATCATGGGAGAGTGTGACCGCTGCGCAAAGCCTTCTCCAGCACATACCAAACATTCTTGATGGGGTTAAGATCTGGACTCTGTAGTGGCATTTTCACACATTTTTGTGTGAAAATGATGTCTTATGCAACCTGACCCACCATCTTCATCCATCTTTGGCGCCGATGTTCAAAATGTTCACTATAGAGGAATTGTGGCTCTACTCTGAGCCCATCCCAAGCCCTTGCATGGCAGCTAACCATCGTTGGTAGTTGATGGAGCGTGCACCCACTGATCTAAATGGCAGAGCTGCCTCTGCAAACCTGGGACCCCTGACACAGTTTGTTAAACCCACTGTGTCAAACTTTGGTGTTAAAATGGATCAAGATTTTAAATTTGCAGGCCAGTGCTGTGGTGAAGGTCAGTTTTTTCCATCTGAGGCAGCTTGCAAAAATAAAGTCCTTACTTTCTAGTCACCACTTTAGTTTATTTTATTTAGTTTATTAGTTTATTTGAGCAGTAAACATTCTGCTCAAAAGGAGTGGGCTGAGGCAAGACCTTATAAGCGCCCACCCCCAAAATCAATACATTTACAATATAGCGTCTGCATAAAGACATTACATGACAGAACTATAATAATAACTTTATCCTATTGCAATTACATTATCAATCATACAATTAGCAGCATCATATTTTGATTTTCATCAATGTCAAAGGAGAACCAGTTACACTTCAAAGCGGCTTCTTTTTTTTTAACACAGACCAAATTACAAAGCATTGTTTGAAATGTTCATATAGAAAACAGAAACGAAGCACAACGACAACCAGGATCTCGTTTCATGTACGATGTTTAGTACAAATCAAGTAACAAAAGGCAACTCTTAATATAATATATTTCAGCATGTTACCAATGCCAAACCTTGGTAACATTACCGAAAGTCACTATTTCTATGTTACAAAGGCACGTTACTATGCAGTACATATTACACTTTGTGATCTTGCTACTTCCCAGTTGTCATTACCATCCTCAGTATAATTTGTGTACAATTTCATCTTTATATTTTATTTTATTTTTTACCATGTATAATGTATTATGAAAGCCCTACTACATAGTGTAAGCATTAAAAAGCATTAATACATATTATACTCCGAGATCTTGTTGATTCTCAGCTGTCATTACCATCCTCAATATAATTTTCATTTGTGTTTAATTTATTATTAATATTATTATTATTATTATTATTATTATTATTATTATTATTATATATTTATTTATTTAATTGAGTTATGTGTGAAGTATTATGAAAGCCCTGCATAGTGTGGTGCATTAAAAAGCCAGGGTGTAGAGCAGGCCAGTTGAAGAGGGCAGTAGCTCCCCATCAACAAACCCCCACCCAGCTGCCCTAACAGCTGATTTGGTAGATGATGTTCCTATGCTGAGTGGTGCATTAAAAGACAAGGTTTTGAGCGGTTGGGATGGTCCCTCTCAACAGATCCATAACTTGCCTACCCTAATTCTCAATTTGTGAATTTGAGCAATAGAATGACAACCGTTCCAAGCAGCAACAGTCTTCCTTGATTATAGAGGAAATAATACACATAATTGATCCCACTGCGCCTCCTAGTGGCAACGCATTTCTTCCTCTCTATATATTTCAAAAATCTTTTGTTTGTATTTATATTTGAACAGGTTGATGTTTGGACATCGTTTCAAATCCATCCCCAGTTTATTCCACAATTGGTCACCATTAACTGTTGGACTAAAACTTTTCAAAGTTGTGCTACAGTATGTTTCTGAATCCTAAAGTTTAATTCGTCACTTAATTCATAATAACCAGTACATTCTTGGAACCTTCTTTGTATTTGGCCCGGTAACAGTTTGTATCTTGCTTTGTATAACATCTGTACAGTTTGGAACTCAACAATGTCACAAAACTTCATGACCTTTGATTTTAAAAATAATGAGTTTGTGTGGTCCAAAAACCCAACTTTATGAATTAATCGTATTGCTCTTTTTTGCAACAATACTATTGATTTAACTGTGTTTTTATAAGTACTACCCCAAACCATAGTACAATAATATAAATAGGGCAAAATCAGAGTAACAGTATAAAATATGCAGAGCTTTGATATTTAAAATGTGCTTTGCTTTTGCTATTACTGCAATGCTTCTAGAAATGTTCGTAGATATATATTTAATATGAGATTTCCAAGTAATTCTGTCATCTTGAAATATTGATTTGTGCTTTTGTTACGACGCGGCTGGACTACTGTAACACTCTGTACACCGGCATTAGCCAGTCCTCGTTCACACGCCTGCAGCTGGTTCAGAACGCCTCAGCGCGTCTTTTAACTGGCTCACGAAACCATGATCACATTTCACCTGTTTTGTCTTCCCTTCAATGGCTTCCAGTCAAATACAGAATTGATTTTAAATGCCTCAATGGTCTTGCTCCGCGTTATCTGTCCGACCTGCTCGTGTCAAACTCCCCGGTACGTTCGCTGCAATCGGTGGACCAATGGCTGCTTGTTGTTCCTCGGACCCAGCGCAACCTCAGAGGAGACCGAGCGTTTTCTGTCGTTGGTCCCAAACTGTGGGATGAACTGCCTCTAGACAGGCTGACTCCCTTCCTGTATTTAAGACGCATTATGTTCTCTTTTGCATTTAGCTAGTTTGGAAGTTGACTTTTACTGTTCAAATCGCCCTCTTATGCCACTGTATATATGTATATTTGATTGTATTTTATATTGTCTTTTTTGTACAGCGCCTTGCTCAGCTCTGTTGTTTTTATTAGTGCATTATAAATAAAGTGGATTGGATTGGATCTAAAGGTTGGCAGGTTTAGAGGCAGATAGTTGGCTAAGGAGGGATAGTCTGCTGTGGTTGGTCACTGATTGTAATCTGTACAGCAGTGTAAAGCACTTTGTGTTACATTTTGTATGAAAAGCCCTTTATAAATAAAGTTTGATATGATTTGACTTGGATTGATGACGTAAGCAGCTCTCTTCTGGTTGGCATTATCGCTGATTCACTGACAGATTCATAAGCGTTACCTAACTAGCTCTATGTACCAGACTGGATTAAAGTGCCTGCTAACTGACCCTGCTCCTATTCGTAACCTGACCTTTTATGACGATAGAGCTGGATGTAGCCTACAAGGTGTGGTTTTTGATGTCACACGATGTGGGGGAGATTGAAGATATATTATGGCCACAACCAAAGTTCAGGCCACACTTTAAGCGTGTGTTGTTTTTTGCTGTTGTTTTTTTGTTGTTCTGTTGAAAGAGAAACTCTAATGTAGTCCGGTCATGGCTGGGTGCTGCTGCTCTTTAGTTAACAGTGTGCTGTTGGTGTCCTATTTTTGTTGATGACAGAGATCGTAGCCATAGCAGTGGGGGCTCACTCTAATATGAGACACCACAGTTCTTTTTATAAATCCCTGTCTCACTGCGAGACCTGCGACGAGAGATCTTTTATCTCAGACGGCCAATATTGTACAGTTTATGAGCTTAGCTTACTTTCAACCATTGCCAAAAATGGGTTACTGCGTTCTATGAGATCGTATACCTCACCATCCCCACTATAGCACCAACCGGTTGGCAGTTTGATCCCAGATCCCGCCAGCGCAGACTACTGCAATTGAGTCCTATAGGGCAAGACACTTACCCTTCGCTGTCCCCCAGGTCTGTGTGTGGGTTTACAAGCGCTCAACTTTCCCGGTTATTATATATCAAGACTTTTTAATATTCTGGTTTTGTCTTTGATCATAAAAATGCAGTTTCCTGATTATAGAACCCCAAAAAAATAATGGTAATGAGAAACCCGGATTCTCCGGCTGGAAGAATGGACAGACCGTTTAAAGGTGGATGGTTTTCCTCTGGACGCATAGACGCATACCACAACACAGAGCCGGCTAAAGGAAGACCAACCTATTATGAAGTTCTCCCTTCACTCACTATTGATGAACTCCACCAGCCCCGGCTTCAAACCTTCTCCCAGTGCTCCCTGGTCCTCGTCAGTGACAAAGGCTGCCCCAGGACGGGTAAAGGTAACGAATTATCCACAATCTGCCCTCGCTGTCATCTGCCATAACTCAGGATGTAGTGGATGAGCGAAACATTTAGTCCAAAGTGGACATTCAAAAGAACAAGCCACAGTGGTCGCATATTTATGCTTTAAATATTTTCATCGTATTCCTTATTTGATCATGTAAACAGGGGATTTCTCAGTGTACATGTAAACAGCATATCCCAAAAACTGCCATAACCGGAATAAGGCTAACAACCGTGAAAATCGAGCACTTGTAAACACACTCTGTGAGGTATAGGATTTTGAGTGTGAATGGGGAAATGGATTTTTTTTTTATGTCAAGCATTTTACCCACAGGCTGGTGACCGTAGGTGGTAAAATATCCATAGATTGCCTTGAAATTGGACCATCGCTGTCGAACACTTAAGGCAAAGTGGGAAAATGTGCTCTAGAGACTCTGAGGAAAGATTATGAAATTTGGAACAAAGCTAGAAAGGACTTGACAACACTATCAAACAACATTTGTATAATGCAAAAGACAGGGTTCTTTGTGTGTGTCTGATGCATTACTAAGGTAAAACACGCACACTTGTTATGCCAGTGGTGTTTATCTAATACTCTCAAAGCCTGCACAAAAATATTAACCGCAATAATAACGGCTAATACAACGTTTTAATGCACCACTTTCCATAAATTGCTTTTATCCAGTCACTTAAACCTCCCACTATTTCACCGCCCACCTCCCGCTCTTTTCCCCGAGCACATTTTAAACATTGACTATTCAAATACTCACTGGGCTATGATACTTAGATATATGCTATACTTGAAATAAAACCCGAAAATGTCATCGCTGCCCATCCCGCTTCTCTCGAATCACGTGGAGGTCTATTAAAAAGAGGTTGAAGGAACACGAGCGTATGTCTTTCATATTGTAATAAGCTATGAGCGGTATCACACCTCTCGGATTGTGCCGCATCAGAACCTACGCGCCGAGCACCTTTGTTTGCGTCCGTATTAGCATTTCAAAGGCGGCCCCCGGGAAGGCGCTTTGCATATTCACATCTGATTAACCGGTTTAAATGAACTCGTCAAAACGGAGGGGCTGAGCGCTGCTGACGCCATGGGACCACACGGATAGTGATGGAAAAAGAGCGCGCCGCGTTACAGGACAAGGGGACAGGGGCAACGCGGGCCGTAGTTGGGGAAGACTATGCCGGTGAATAGCATGGGAACCAAAGTTTGTTGTTTTTACAAAGATTTTACAAAGCGATTACGTTGCGCTGTCAGATCTGCTGCCTCTGTTCCTCTTTCAATACAGCATTATTCGACAAGTGTGTTTTCCCATAGAATGCTTTTAACTGAAACATCAGGAAATCAAGGACAGACAAGAATAGATTCTGTCTGATTTATTGAAGAAATGCACAAAGATAAAGAGGAATTACAACAATTCCAGCCCCAACTACAGTGTATTCCATAACTTTTCACACCAAGTACTACCTCATCAAATATTTGACGCTTGCCACCAGCCTAGATTAAGATCAAAACTAAAATAGACCGAATTTGATGACTAGGACTGGGTACCTTTAATGAGGATAACATAATGGTGACTAGCTAAAAATAGCTCTTTGGAGAGTAAAACAAGACGAGACATTTATGAGTTTATATTGACAAGACAAAAATGTGAGAAAGTGGTTCGACAGACCAGAGCTTAAAATATAATTTATTCACTGTATATTATATTTTGATAATTTAAGTTCAGTTTGTTTGTGTGTTTGTCACAGTTCATAATTTCATGGTTTTATAGTTGACATTTCAGTCCAAAATTTCTTGTTTGGTTTACTTATGATTTTATTTCTCGGTTATGCATATAAACCAAAAGGAGTCCATATTAAAATGGGGGCAAACTAGAGCAACATGCCCCAGAAGAGTGGACAAGACAACAGCAAAACATCGGACAGAACCAAATAAATATGGAGTCACCTCCTAACCCAAAAAAAACAGTAGCCTGGCTAACTGCAGACTGCTGTGTGCGCTCGAATCATTTCGAACTTCTGGGGACCATGGCCGAAGTCTCTGCATGGATTTGGGGACCAATCACAGAACAAGGAGGGACGGCAAGACGATGACACGCTATTTGACATATGGAAGCTTGTAGTTTGTTTAGGGATTAAAAAAAACGACGCCATCTTTCGATCAAGCTTTAGACCGTGTTCTAAATAGTTTAGCTCGAAAGTTTACAGCGGGTACATCATCTGATACGTTGATACAATCGGCTATGGCTATGTGCAGACGCATGATAGACATTCGTAGCGCCCAATAAACGGCTATGGACAATCGTGAACCACACCTCTCCTACGAGAAAATGAATTGGCGGTCCCCAGACTAAATATCACTTAGCCAGGCTAAAAAAACAGTAGGGATAGTCTTAAACTTCCTCCCGTAACTTACCATCTGGACGCAGGGCAACATCCTTGGTGCGGGACCATGACAGCGAGCTCATCATCTGTGCACAGTTGTCAGTTTCAGGGGTTCCTCGAGCTAAAGAACAAAACCACAAGTTAGAGTCCTTAAGGTCACAAGTATAAATGCAATATCTGGTAAAACAACACATGGAGCAAGGAACACATGCAGGCAAAACCAGGAAGTGGGTGTCGTGTTGTCAGAGGGCAAAAGAATGAAAGGACTATGCTAAAACGTTTTCTTTTGTTCACACCAGTGTGTTTTTTCTCCATACCAAGAAAACCAAATTAACTTTTTTGGATTATTATAGCCACAGTTCCACATAACACGCTTGTATCCCGCGTGTCTCGGTCTAAGTACTCACCTTGTCTCTACACAGTACACGCCAGGCTTTCCACTACACCAGTGTTGTTTTCGTCAACGAAGACGATAACGAAACCATTTCGTTGACACACTTTTTTTTCTGACAATGACGTAACGATTATGAGCTAAAAATAGCTCTAAAACTAAAACATGACGAGACGTTTATGAGTTTACGACAATGAGCCGAGACGAAAATGGGAGAAAGAGGTTCGTCAGACTGTTTGCAAATAAAGCTTGTTGGCGGAGCATGAGAACATACTCGCTACACGTGGACTCGCATGCTGAAGGTTGCACCCCTCTCTGTCTCTCTCTGCACCGCTACTATCAGCGTACGTCCTCCATGGAGCGTCTGACAGCAATGTCACAAGGACTTTATCTTTTCTCAGGACAGTTTTAAATACTGCAGAAAGCATGTTGATGAACGAATGTGCAGACGGCGCTGTTGGTAAAAAGAAATGTCTAAGCGATAAACAGAGGATGAGGGGAGCGGGTGCTTTTGGGGAAAAGTCATGTTCACAATGACACTTCTTCCAGTGCCTATTGTGGAGCAATCTGTTTGTCCAAAGCTTTATAAAGCCAAGAGATGATTATTATTTATCCCAATTTCCAATACTTTTAATTAATTATTACTTTCTTTAATGAAACGGACTAAAACTTGACTAAACTATCACATTTAGAAATGACTAAAATGTGACTAAAACTAAAAGCATTTTTGTCGAAAAGACTAAGACTAAAAGGGCTGCCAAAAACAACACTGCACTACACGCAAGGATCGCAGTTGTTAAGATAAGATAAGATAAGATAGCCGTTATTGATCTCACAATGGAGAAATGTACTTCTTGTGGGCAACAACAACAGAATGGTGTGAAAAGTTTTGTGAGCCGCAATGAGAACACTGTGGATAAGTGCTGTCTTATGGTGGGGTTTATGGAATCATTCAGAGGTGCCAAGGCAAATACTAGAAGAAACAAGCCGCTAAAGCACTGACCTGGGTAGGGCCTGCCAGTAGAAACAAGCCAATATGTGTATGTTGCACTTTTGTTAACTTACAGTACCCCCGGCTCACATTAAATCCGGTTAAGGTCCGGTGCGGCGTCCGCGAACTTAGAAAGTCATTAAAACCAATGTTGCACACTCACACTGCTCCGCGAAGTCCGGGTCCGGCTACCGAGGCCATCCGGCGGCAACGGAAAGAATCTGCAAGAAGTCTATTTTTGCCGGAGACCGGAGCCCCAACGGATCAAGCTGACGGAAAAACACGAGCCAAACAGGAAGTCAGGTCTCGTGAGAAAAGAAGATCCGGTGTATTTCAAAATAAAATCTGTCCGCTCACTACTTATTTGGTCTCGTTTACCGCCTGTACACGCACGTAACGTCGGAAATGTAAACATTTCTCCATTACCAGTGACACAGGGGCACTAGTGTGTTGCAAAGCATCCACTTCACTGGGGAGAGTCGTTGTTCTGGCAAATACGGCTTTTGTTTACAAAAACTACCTATATATATATATGGGGCTTTTTATCACGTAAACTCGCACCAAGAGTGAAACTCACGTGCACTTTTGTTGTCGCGAGGGCCGTTTCTGTACCTGGCGCAGCATCTGGCGCCGGAGCTGGCGGAGCCACAGTGTCAGCCGGACTCACTGTGAGTGGTAGTTTGGGGCAAACCCGGACCGGATCAGGACCGAACCCGGACCGTACCCGGACCGTAGTTAATGTGAGCCGGGGGTTATTCCACAAGGGTTTTTTCTGCCAGTTGACTCACTCTGATATGTTTTTGTTTTAAAGCAGAAAACAGCCCCGAATTGTTACGCTTTCTTTTATTTGATCATGTCTCATGTTGCAGAATCCTTTTGTCACATAACGTTTTGTATTGAAACTTGTTCACACATCACTTTCTCATGCTTGTTAAAGTATCAATCGACAAAATATGTGTTCCTTGTTTTCGCAACGAAGATCAATATAAGTTACAGCAAGTATACTGTATAACGAAGCATATTATAGGCCAATCTTTTTCTATCTACAGTATGGGCTAGTATGAGCCTATCTACTGTATCTATCTACCCATCTATCCTTAAAATATTGTGAAATAATTTTACAGTGTAGATTAAACCAGTAGCCAGATAATACTGTGGCAGTGAGTTTTATGGGGTCAAGTCTGTCTGTCTTGCAAACCAGCTCTTCCTTTCTCCGCCCCATTCCTTCAAGACAGACTCATTCAAATTTCATGTCCATCCCTTAGTGGCCCCATTAGGCTACTATGTATTCTTTTTGCCCACCTTTCCATAATAGTGAATTAAGATCGGGGTGAACCAGTGGTCAGCCTTTCCACATCATTAAAAAAAAAAAATCGGCTACATCTAAAATCCAAAACACACGCGCGTTCAGGAAAAAAAAAACATTTGTATAAACTCGCGATCGGCGCTTTGTTCCGGTCGCCCGCTGTAAAATATGAAGCGAGCGTGTGATTATTAATTGGGCCCATTGTAATTTTGGAGACGGCGGCTGCATATTGTTGGCGGCTCTCCACGGGCGCGCTGACGTGTCGCGGGGGCCAATAGTCGCGACGCCCGGGCCGCGTGGAAGCCGCCGCGTCCGCATACCAATGAGCGCGGGTTAAAAAGGCAGCGCGCGGAGACGGAGCGGCGGAGAGGAGCGGAGCGGTCTCCACGGACTAATTTCCAAAAGCACCTCTTAATGTGGGCCCGTGTCAATCACCCGAACAGACAGCCAGCTCCACCGTCGTCCTCCCCTGATATGGAGCCAGTCGAGAGAGAGAGACAGACAGACGGAGAGTGGATGTTTGAGCACAGATTATTATCATCACCAAAGTATTGATGGCTTTATTACAGACTCGCTGCTCTGTAATGTAGATATCAAGTGAGGGGAGCAGCGAGAATGGAGGGAATGTGGAGAGGAGAATACGCAATAAATCAGTTAAAAGTAAAAAAAAAAAGAAAAAAAAATGTCTTGCTTAATTCCTATTTATTTGACTCTGTGCATACTTATTTATTTTCAAAGCCCCACTGAGATTCACAGTCTTTTTTTTTTCTTTCCTTCCAGGGGAGTCCTGGTTCTTAGAGGGCATTGTGCATGTTTTTTGATGTAGGGGGAAACCAGAGTATCTGAAGGAATACACATGAGGACATGCAAAACCCACACAGGAACGCGTCACCCGGCCCGGGAATTGAACTCGGGACCAACTCACTGTGCTAACACACTAAGAAGTGTGAGTATGATTTCGTAATGCCTTGGATAGGCTTATGTTGATAGGCAAGGTATAGACTAATAAATACAAATACGTAGAGTTAGACATATAGTTCAAAGGAATATTTTTCAACACTTTTTAACGTTTGATTTACAATTCAAATCGTGTTCAAGTATTTCAATGCTCATAGTACATTTACCTGTAAATGGTTAACCAGGGAAGCAATTCTTCCATATACATATTGTATAAGCTGGGATTTTTCCATTGCGTACCATGATCTATTGCAGGGGTTCCCAAACGAGACCCCCAAAAATTGTCTCATAAACAGGGACCCCCACTGTGTAAAGTTATTCCCTCTTATGCTACTTGAGGGCAGAAAAACATTTAAATATCAATATTTAAACAGTTTATTTTGAATATTTGAATGGATTTCACAAAGTATATGCTGTTTTACACTCAAAAATGTACATCTTGAAGTCATCTGGGGACCCCCACTCAAGGCCTCGCACTTTGGGAACCACTGATCTATTGTCTGCACTGTATATTTATTTACTTTTGAATTTTTAGCCGAATCTTTAATATACAGTAATTGTCCGTGTATTTTATGTCCGGCCCAAAACATAACAGTAACAAGCACTTATGTAAACTGTATTCATAATGCCACGTACATGTTACACCTCTTCATCACAGTTTGGTAAGCAAGCTAGTTTAAAACATTTCTCAGGAGAAGTAAGATCTGCAGGTGACCCACTTTGTTTATTACCTAACCACTGGACAACATTTGGTCGCTTTAGATTCAACGGCTGTAGCATCGCTATTAGCTGCAGGAAGCGTCACAGGAAGTGGGTGCGGGGGCCCAGTCGGAACTTCCTAGCTCCTAACCCTAACCCTAACATTGAAACCTTTCCTTTTACCATTTTTCTTTTTTCTTCTCGCCTCTTTCTTAATATGGGACCGGCTTCAGAAACACGGCTAAACATGGGATGACCTTTTTTTTGGCCCTCGCTGAATGCTCTGTGGGGGAATCCACGCCACCCCTCAGACCATCGAATCAAGAAGGCTCTCTTCTTGATTCGGAGGAGACCATCGTATAAGGGAGACAGATTCCATCTCGGTCCACACTATCTGTTCAAAGACGGCATTGAAACCAACCCGGTCTACTCGATGACGTGATGACGATGATGTGGAACAAAATAATCAACAATCCTAATGAATTGACGGGATATCGTACTGAAACAGTCTCTCAGCAGATGGAGATACTAGGAGAGACGTCTGTGTTGATAACAATGGACATGTAATGGATGGAAATATTATGCACGTTTCCTGTTTCGGTTGTGATCATTAATTAATATTCATGCGCCTCAATTAATAAACATGCAGACACCACGCTGCAGCGCCATGGCAACCGACTCACCACACCAATCTGCTAAGGTCAGCTACGCCGCCGTCACATCAACCGGTGTACTGCCGCAAATTTGGCCAGAACAGTGCTGTGACTAACTGAGATGGATTGTTGTCGAGAAACGGCACGCACTCGAGTAGGTTACCTCAAAATTCAGGAATATGCCTCATGATTATTTCTGTTAAATTGCCGATTTGGCGTATTAAGCGGCTGAATCGTTAGCGCTCTCGCCTCGCACCACACCAGATTTGAAAACATGTCTGTCGAGGTCTTACAGTATCTACAACTAAACCACGGGATTAGCACGTGTTAAACGTCGAAAGGCCAGGCAGAGACAATGTATTTATACGGGGAGTCTTCCACCGGAGTGATTCTCCCTTCACCTAACGGATACAAAGAACCGAGTGTACAAGCGGTTACTGATCATTTCTGAACACACACAGTTCGCCAGACACTCGGCGGTGCAGCGAGGAGCATCCCAAAGCTAATTTTAACAAGAGGTGGGCAGACTCGGACATGGACTTTTTTCGGAGACGGACAAGATTAACAATACTTAAAGCTGGGGTACCTGATTTTTCCTGTTCAAACAGTGAATTTTTTTCGTTTTGGCCTAAACTTGTTTCTCGCTCTCACAGTCCCTCCTGTGAATTCAAATTGTTCAAAGAATGTAATTACATGCACATTTCACACCCATATACAGCATTGAGTGGTGACAAAGTGAAGCTAAATTCCACTAATTTAGACTAAACTTCAATCATCCATTGCTCAATAAAACTTTAGGTGAAGACAATGCAACATGCTCTGTTTTTTACTGTGTTTTGGCGCTTAGAAGATGCTAACTATGTTTTCTGATCATTTACACTCTTCAGTTTGGGCAAAGATGAAGAAGTAGAGTGACAGACACATCCCATTTCTATGTAATTACGATGTTATTTCACTTTTAGTTACTGTCCTGACTGTGCCGCAAAATTAGTCCAAACATTCATCAGTTTATTTGGGAATCAGAAGATCGCATGTTCGAGTCAGTCAGAGTGATGTAGCTGGCAGTGGTGGCCAAAATACTTGGGTCTTATTACTTGAGTAAAAGAACATATAGCCTACTGGTCAAACACTACTCCAACATGAAGATCATGGCCAAATGTACTCCCTGTACGGCAACACGATGGGGACAAACTTTCTCCCATGTCGTGAGTCAGTATCTTTGACCTGCATAACGCCATCTACTGTTCCGGAATGTGTATTCTAAGTTTTATTTTGGACAAAATATGCTGCCAACTCTATACTTTAGAGAAACGAGTACAAAGTATTGCGTTTGCCTTCCAAATGTAGTAAGGCACATTGAGGTGTACATTGTGTACGAAATGCGCAGTATAAATAAAGTTGCCTTGCGTAATAAGTTAACAAAAGCCCTACTTAAAGGTGCGTTTTAGAACTTTTTATGTGAAAAAAAAAGTTGATATTTGTGCATATTTGACCTTGTAGTGACCCAACGGCTGTATCCATCACGGTGGCCTCTACAACGCTTCATGATCAATTGTTTTGTAGGTTTTCTGGTGAGAGGGTCCGTCAGCAGAGAAAACCTTTCAAACTATTGATCCTGGAGCGTCCTAGAGACCACTGTGACGGAAAGTAAAGGCGCCATGCTGACCACTCATACAGCCGGGGAGTCACTGAAAGGGAAAATATGCACAAATATCAACTTTTTTTCCCACATAAAAAAGTTGCATATTGCTCCTTTAAGTAAAGTACAGATCCCCATAAGCTCTATTTCAGTATAGTACTTAAAACAATGCATTTAGTGACTGACCATGTCTGGTGGCTGGTTGCAACAACAAGAGAATCCGGCGTGAATATCGGCCAAACCAGCATGACATTTGCAATGGCAACAAACCCTAGAGAAAAGGGGAAAAGAAGTGTACAATGAGGTCCTACTGTATATCAAGACATTTCAAAATAACATATTCCCATTGTAAGAGGACCACAATGCAATGTAATGACCATGTTGTGCAGCTCCTTTTACTCTCCCCTGATCACCTGCATTCATCCGACACAATGCAAGCATCAATGCCACACTTACAATTCGTGACTCTCAAACTTTTGCTATGTATGTAACTTTAATGAAGACGAAACCAGACAGTTCTTTAAAATAATAATAATAATGCAATTATTCCTTCACCTCTGGCCCTGCATTCATGTGATAGACCTCACAGGCTGAATCCTGATTGGTCATATTTCCATTTCCTACGCCGGGGGATCCATACGTACTGAGCTAGACTCAAGGAGACCAGTTAGGATGGCTTCGATAAATGTACTTGAGGGATTCTATTTTGACTGGCTATAACAAGTCGCTACAAAAAGAGAGCCGTGATTTTTTTGATGTAACAAAATGTCACAGTTGATATCTGGTTGTCTTTTGTGTGGCTGCCATGTCGGAGTGATTTCCCTGACAGCTCTACATAACAGTTTTATTTGATATCCTTTGTTACTCCCGAGCAGAACGCGCTTGTCCCCTCTGGGAGTAGACCCATTGTCGGCGTGTGAAATTGTGTCCTCCTTATCTCGAGGAGTGCTTCAAGAGGCGAGTCGTCAGAAAAAAGACGTCAAATCCGTCCCAGCAGTCTCAATTTCCACGTGACACACTTCAGGCAGCGCTGATAATGGTGGGAGTAGTGTTTGCAGTACAGGGGAGCAAAGAAATGATCTGAAAACATGAAAACATCAAAATAAATCAATGAAAAGGTTTGAGTGTATCATTTTTCCAATAACAAATCTGAAATTGAACATATCTAAACAGCAGCAGAAAGAACATTGTTACAACGTTTGAAAATTGTATAGTCTGTTGCCAAGAAATCATTAGTTGCCGACAAAGCCTCTTCAACACTAGATGAAGGCTTGAGAACCATTAAAAAAAAAATCGTTGGTACGACTGATAGCTTACACAAACGTCATCGACACCTCGTCAGTCCGTTTCTTCTACCAAATTCCAGAGGTTTTGCAAAGGTTTTAACTTGAATCTTTTAACCTGCACCCAACTCTTTTTCTTCACAAGTTCTGAGTTTCAATGGGCGGGATTGACACCTTCATCAACTCATTAGATTATACATGGTCCATACTGTAACAAGACAAGACGTGGGACATCTCCAAATCATGCCAAGACATGAGGTCAGAGATTGAGCTAATCAATCTGCTGAGGGACTCCCATCAGCCCTGGGTCTATCTATAGCCTGTCTGTCCATGGGAGTGGATCTCTTCTTCTGTGGTTCTCCCAAGGTTTCTTTTTTCTCCCACTGGGTTTTTGAGTTTTTCCTCGCCGTGCCAGAGAATCTAATGCTGCATCCACACCAAACGCTTTTCGGGCGTCAAAAACGCGCCTAAAGCCCGTAGTTGGACACTTGTGCATACTGAAGTCAGACGCTTGTCACAAATGTCACCAAGCGTCAAGACGCTCTGGCCGCGTGTCAGCTCAGAGTGTGTTCGTAGCCATCTTGGAAATAGCCCTTGCCTGAGAAATATGTGCTGTTTGGGACAAACTAGTCTCCCTCTTTGCTACTACCATGTCCTATGGATCTTTAACTATATCCCCATGGTCTACGCAAAATCTCCCCAGTATTTAAGCCTATATCCAGCTCATTTTGTGCCGCTAGCAAGTGGCTAGGCTAGGTTAGCCCCATTAGCATGTTACAATCGCCTACAGCTCATTGTTGATTTAAAGTCTGCAATAAACCCGACTCAGTGTGTGATCATCATAAAGGCTGCTCTATGTAGTTACGGCTTCACTGACGTTATTAGTATATAATAGTTGTTTTCACGGGAGAAAACCAGAGCTCGATGCGAGCTAACTGAGCTAACAAGCTATAGTTTTCTCTCAGAGCTAATTGCAGATGAGGGCAATATTATTATTATTATTATTATTATTCGTGCATATTTCTCGTTTTCACGTGATGACCGGAGATTTAGTTTGTAGCATTAGCTTTCTCTGGTGGTAATGCTACAACAGGCATCCTCGCGGCTCAAACACATTCCCAGCGCAGATTCAGCCACTGAAAGTTTTCTTGTTGCCGCTTTTAATCCTGGGTTTTGAGGTCAAAGAAACACTGATGTGTGTCTTTGTAAAAGTCCTAGAGCTGCTGTAGCTCCCGTTCACAACACGATAATCCTCCATGACTTGTTTACATCTGCGGGCCGGCAGAGGATCTGCCCTGGTGGCTCAGCTACAACGTACGTCACTGTTGACGCTCACGAATTTCTCCAAAAAGTTCAACATTTCCCAACTCTAGCGTCGGCCGCGCACGAGGCGCTGGACGCCCAGGAGGCGCGTCAAAAGCTTACCACGCACGAAAATCTTCAAAACGCGCTGCGGGACCTCTTGACGCTCCCCGAGGCGTTTAAATGTAAACCTGACGCTTTGGAGGCGTCGGCTGCGTTTGGTGTGGACGCAGCATAAGACCAGGGGACACCCACGCGGCTCGTCACCACCTGCTGCCGACACTTATTTGGACATTGTGTTTGCCTGGATAGTTCATTACTTCATTCGATTGATTGATTGATTGATTGATTGCTGCCAATCTGCACCATTGGCCTCTCCAACCACCAACCACTCACTCACTACCAATCAAAAACAGACGGTGGGTGGAGTGTCTTGCCCAACGACACGGGATCTGGGATTCGAACCGCCAACAGTGGCTCTACCATCTGAGCCACTGTCAGTCCCAAATGATAGAAATAATAGAATTTCCTAATAGAAATCCCATCGTCAACAAACATGGCGGCCTACCCGAGTACAACGACATGAAAAAGAACTACTAAAAATCACTCTGAGAAAACAGCATCATCTACTGCCAAATCAACAGGTGAAGCACAAACTCTTTTAATTGCATCCGAGGAGAAGTTATCAAGTTGATTTGAGCGAGGCTTTCGTGTTTGAGTGACTCAAAACAAATTGGCTTCTGTGATTTGAGCAACGAAAGACAAATATTGGATCACACTCTTGTCCACCATTTCTGCCACTTTTCCCCAAGTTTTAAAGCACTTAAAAAGGGGAAAACATTATCAGTTGGCCACCTTGATATCATTTTGTGCACCCCTGTCTGTTTCCACGTAACGTCCCGTAAATCGCATATAGCGTCCCCCACACCCACCCTCTTCCTACAGAATTTGAAACCCCTTTATCCTCCGCTTCAAAAACACATGTTTGGAGCGCACGTTATTTGTTTACTTCTTTTCAGCGCCGTGTTGAATGGAACCAGTCGTCAATAAGAGACGGCCAGACCTCATCCGCTGTCTGCCAACTTCTCTATGTCTGCCCCTTATTATACGGCCAGTTAATTGAATCCAACTGTAACGCTTGCCTCCTACAAAAAGCAAAGGCGCTGGAGCAGGTGTAACCGCAGTCCTCCCTTACCGCTGAATATTGCTTTTAGCTCTGGTCAGACTTTTTTTTTTTTTGAAGAGAGAGAGAGAGAGAGAACGGCACAAGCTTTTGTACAAAACAAAAAGAAAAGAAAAAAAACCCTCTTTCATTTAAGACCGCGGTGTATTCCTATCCCTTCTCAAAAGCTTTCCACTTTGACCCATTGCGAAGAAAGATTTCAGACAGTAAGCTAGTTTTTTTTTTGCTAAAGATGCGAGATTGGATGCGGACGAAATGGCCGTGACCTCACCCCCGGATACGAACGCGGCGCTAAAAGGAGAGAAATGCTGTCTTTGTGCTCGGCGATCCAGCCCGATGCCTGGGATCACAGCTTGTTTATGGGTAATGGCGTGCAGAGGTGGTTGGTGGAGTAATTGCTGTCATATTTTAGCCGCGGTGGAAATAACTAACTCCGGTGTAGTCGGGAGCGAGTCGGGGGCGCGCTTGTTTAAATGGTCGGGGCGGATGGAGGCTGTGTTGCTTTTGATTTCGCCGATCGTGGCTAAAAGCGTCAACAGACTTACAGAAATATGTTTTTTTCTTTTCGTTTTTTTTTAAAGCGCGTGTTCTTCGGCAGTTGCGAATGTGACTTTTTTTAAAGGATTGGTGAAAAAAGTTAAATCTTGGAATTATTAATTATAGAATACCACAAACGGATCAAATGGAGACGTTGGCACGAACTAATGGTGGACTTACAACTTAGCACATCGTTAACGCCTTGCTTGCTATCATTTACTTGTGTGAATGCTTTATGTATGCCTTGTTATGGAGTGTACAGAGCCATGAGAAGATATTTCATTTAGGAGGGGGGTGAGTGACAACATCGCCCCCAAAAAACACATTTTCTGTGCTTATTTCCTATGTATTAACCCCAGCCTTAACCAAGCACATTTTCTCCAGTTTAGCTTTACCCAAATCGAAAAGCTTCTTGAAAGGAAGAGTAAACAAGGATGAAAATGTCAGGATGCGTGGTGAGGTGTGGGATAAAGACCCAAAAAGCAGTCGGCTCACAGTTCCAAAACTTAAATTTAATGGAAAAATTCCAAGATTACAGCGGCAAAAGCAAAAGGTACAAGCAGAACCCCACCCAGGAGCAGGGGAACACGGCAGGACAGTCCAAAACAGATTTGCCAAAAAAACCTGGCACGAACAGGTAGCCAAGACAGCAACGACGACGATGTACCGACAAGAGACAAGGGGAAACACAGGGGTATAAATACACACACAAGGGAAACGGGGAACAGGTGAAACACATTAGGGAGGAGCAGGTAATCACACAGGAGGAAGGCAAAGCAAAAATGACAAGCACACAACAAGAATGTCAAAATAAACACACAAGACATGGACACAAGACAGGGGAAAACCAAACCGAACCGAACCGTGACAGAAAATGCAACAAAAACACAACGAAAAAGGCAATGAAAAAGGATTTTAAAAATATGTCCATAAAGTGACGACAACGTGGCCACAACGCAAGGAAAGTCTTAGCTCAACTTTGTAGGACTTTCAAACGAGGGGTTACACAGGCCTAGAACTCTTAAAGGGGGGGTATTATCTAAAATCGACTTTTTCAAGCTTTATATCATGTTATTATGTCATTCCCTCATTAAACACATGCCTGGAGTGTTGCCTTGGCTCATTCACATATTTTTGAGTAATCAGTAAAAACTTAGACGGCAGCCATTTTAGGTGTAGCTATGCCTCAGTCCTCCTAGGAACGCCCCCACCTCCTGGAGACGCCTCTGGACCTTTCGTCACCAAGCCACCAACCACTGCTCCTCAGCTCAGCAGAGCCCCCTCCCCGCACAGTAGTGTTGTTTAAATGCCACAGCAGTGTGCTGAAGGGGGCGTGTCGGAAAGCTTCTTAAAGGGGGGGTATTATGCTTTTTTCAATCACATAGCACCAGTCTATAGCATACTACAATGATGACGTAACCTTCTGTTGGTCTGTATATGCAGTAAATTAAAATAACTGCCTTGAATAAAATTGCTCTCTCAAAATGGCTGTACTGAACGTCTTGAAATAGGCCTCTGTCTCTTTAAGAAGCTTTCCGACACGCCCCCTTCAGCACACTGCTGTGGCATCTAAACAACACTACTGTGCGGGGAGGGGGCTCTGCTGAGCTGAGGAGCAGTGGTTGGTGGCTTGGCTGGTGACAAAAGGTCCAGAGGCGTCTCCAGGAGGTGGGGGCGTTCCTAGGAGGACTGAGGCATAGCTACACCTAAAATGGCTGCCGTCTAAGTTTTTACTGATTACTCAAAAATATGTGAATGAGCCAAGGCAACACTCCAGGCATATGTTTAATGAGGGAATGACATAATAACATGATATAAAGCTTGAAAAAGTCGATTTTACATAATACCCCCCCTTTAAAGAGACTATTTCAAGACGTTCAGTACAGCCATTTTGAGAGAGCAATTTTATTCAAGGCAGTTATTTTAATTTACTGCATATACAGACCAACAGAAGGTTACGTCATCATTGTAGTATGCTATAGACTGGTGCTATGTGATTGAAAAAAGCATAATACCCCCCTTTAAGTTTCCAGCAGGCTTATGGATTTGGGTAAAGCCGAACTGGAGAAAATGTGTTCAGTTAAAGTGGGGGTTGAGAGGTTCATATTGCCTGCTAAATTCAGACTACCCACCAGGAGATGGGCAGCACCTACAGCCAGTGTTGGGGGTAATGTATTCAAAAAGTAATGAGTTACAATTCCTTTTTTCAGTAACTAAGGAATATAACATATTACTTACACAAAATACAGTAACAAATTCGTGATTACAATTCAAGTAACTCAAGTTACAAGTGCATTTAAATGAATGAATGAACAAAACTCAAGCAACCCCAAATAACGAACACTGGTGAATAAGATCTGCAGTTGTGTGTAGCTAACGTTGTGAAAACGAAACACGAGAGAATGGGGGGAAAGCGAAGGAAAAGGAAATATTTGACTGCAGTTTCGGTTTATATTTGCCAAAAGTCACTCAAAAGTAACTCAAAGTAGTGTAACTCAGCAAGGTTTTTGAAACAGTAATATATAATACAAACATATAACATTTTTATAGCTGTAGCTACTAATACAGAATACAATTTACAGTTTTAAAGTAACTTGCCCAACGCTGCCCTCAGCACTATAGGTTCCCACGATCTTTAGAGTGTAAACCGTTATCAGTGTCCATGACATTTTTAAGTCCGTACGGATAAAGCCCGGGCAAAACGGGCACTCCCTCGCGTATAGCTAGCACATCCCAGTTGGTTCAAAATGAGTGACGCCATCCCCGATGATCGCACATATGGTACGCAACCAGCCGTATCAATCGTATGGGCCAAAAGGCAAAGATGGGTGTCACATGACCTGCGTTTAATGTGGATCCTTCAGTAATCACGTCTTCATTTGACCAATTCAGAGCAGAGAGGTGGCACTTTATGTGTTTTTTGTTTGTTTTTACATTGGATTTAGTCAGCTTGTTAAGCCGCATTTTGTAGCTGTTCAAAATGTAATAAGATTCTAAATTCATTGTGTAAAAAAAATACCTTCATTTTGTAATAAACTCTCTCAAGTCATTTTGTTATAAACACTATCAAGCAGTTAGTAATGCATTGTTACTTCATTCATCGATCCTTAATAAGACATTTACACAGTTTACTAACCATTGTTAACTTTCATAAGCATCTAAACAGATTGTACAGTGACAATGAGCCCCGTCCATGAGTCTGGTTAAGAAATGGTTCAGTTTAGGAAAATGGTTTGAGCGTGTTTATAATTGAGTCTAAACTTATTCACTGACTGAACAATAAAATGACAACTTAGCTGCTTATAAATGTAGTAACAAATGACGAGGAAAGCTTTGTGAATGTTTAAGAAATGATATAATAAGTATTTACAAATGCTTTAATAGTGCGCAGTCAACATTAACTGTTATCGCACATTTTATTGCATTATTAGTAAGGACAATTAGAAAATGATTACAAAGTGCGGCACATTATTACAAAATGTGGTTTTATTACACAAAGGAGTGATAATGTTGTTACATTTTGAACTATCATGACATAATGCAGTGTGTCATGATCTATCCGCCTTGGAATCTAAGATTTGTCTGTTGGATCAGTCCGATGTCTGTTTACAACCAGACCACAAGATTAGTAACAGTGTGTATGGTTTTGGTGAGTACTCATGCAAAAAAAAAAAAAAAACTGAATAAGGGAAACACAAAATTTGACCACTAACACACATAGCCAACTAGAGCTCAATCGTGCATCAACATAATTACAGAATGGAATCTCAGAGTTGGACGTTTATGGTAAAAAGCTCTTATATAGACATACCTTTAATTGGTATCCCATACAGTCTTGTTCTGGCATTCCCTGTCATACATTTTACTCACAAATAGGTTTTTATCCGAGCGTCTGTGTCAAAACTGTCATGTCTCACTTCAGCGCACACTTCACACTCATAGTTGTCTACTGTAAATCAACAAAATATAAACGGTACTGGAGCTGCGATAGTCACCACTTTACTCACGAGGAAACATTTACTGCGGCGCCCTTATCCTTAAACATGGAGGAGGAATGAGTGTAGCCAAAACATTTGCTCGAGTAAGAGTGATGTCACTTATGAATCGTTTTAGTATTTAAACTAAAAGCTTTCATCAAGTACTCAAATAAGAAAAGCGCTTTGTTGCCGTTTCATCTGACATTTTGGCATCAAATTCTAAGAACGTCATGATCAAAATCTGTAGAAAACCCACATTGAAGTCTCATAATGTTAAATAGTCAGTTTTGCCAACACATTAAGGAGCAGTGATCACCATGAGGTGGCTCGGCGGCCAGATTAAGCGTGTATGAAACAAGATGCTCATGAAAAAGAGAGTCTTGTGCTCCGACTGGACCTTTCCCTGTATGAATAAAAGACAAATAAATAGAAAAGTCCTTGGACAGTTCCAAGCAGGTCTGTAGTCCCATCTTTACTTTTATGAAAAGTTCCCTAATGATGCTGAACAAATTTCCTATTATGTCCATAACTTTACCAAACTGAAGCTCAGGTGTAGGGATGTCACGATGCTAAACCTTTGAGTTACGATGAGGCAAAATTAAGATTAAATGATAAAATGAATTTCACAAAACCGTTACACCACTGTCTAAATGTTCACAAAATAGAAACACAACATTATGTGCATATTTACATTTTTATTTAAGAGTGGTTTTAATTGAAAATCTATTGAACATTGAGCCTATGTTATCTTCACGCTTCTATACCCTTATGTAAAAGAGACATACAATTATGATTTTAAGCAATGGCGTGGTGGGACCTCATTTCAGCCCAGGAATTTAGAGAAGACCGGACCACTTTCTATGGGTTTATTCAGTGATAGCGCGCTAGTTTCTGGTGCAGGAGGTCCCCGGTTCAAGTATGGCTTCGACACTTTTCTAACGCTTTCTCTTTTTACATGGGCCACTGCACACACAGTCTGAGCCCGATACAAGTCCACAATCAGCACCAAGTTATGAAGATAAAAATATTTATTTGGCCACTTTTCTACCTTTCACTGCCTTTTTCTCTCTCTCTTTACTCACACGGACACTTGTCTCCGCTGGATTGGACTGCACCAACTTCAACTAAAGCGGAGGGGTGTTCCACTTAAACACCCCTCTGAGTTAGTTCAACGTCCCCATAGAGCTGGGCGATATGACGATATTAGACCGTCTTACGATCTCCAGAGCTGACGATCTGTCATTTTTGTGGGATCGTTTTATCACGGTTCTAAGCACTTCTGCACAGTTAACTCTTTCCACCGTCAGTGAAGCTAACCCAAGCCGCGCGCTTACTGCTACTATGCTAATATCAGACGCTAATGCGAGCGTTTGGCAGCGAGCCGCTCCTCTACAGTCGCATACACGACCAGGCTCCTCAATCTGGAGCTTTTAAACCCAGCGTTCTGGCTCTATTTCAGCGGTGTTTATGTCAGTGTCTTTTCCCCGTAACGCTGCTGCTCTGCGTAAATCGCAGCGTGTGTTTATTTATTTACCTGGCGGCACATGTGCGAAGAAGCAAGCGTGTCCTTCGTCCTTACAGCTCTGTCAGGCGCCGCATCCTTCTCATTTGTTTAATTTAAATCCTGGGCCATGTTCACAAATGAGCTGTTTATCCAGGTCTTTGAAAATATAAGACTTGTCCAACTTTGGTGAATTACTTGGTCAAGTAATAACGTATGTAACTATCAGCTTCCGGTTAACCTTTTACACAATAAAAGACACAGTATGTTATCGCTTTAGTATGACTCTTATTGTGAAAGGGTCAGACAGCAACAGAGCGCTGTATCACAGCAGCTTGACATCATGAGTGAGACATCTCAGAAAAGAAAAGAACAGACACCAACAACAAGCCTTTACCAAACTTGTTACTATTTTACTGTTACTGTCTGGAGTTGTATTGTGTGTTTTAATGTATAGAGTTAGTTTGCTGTAGTTCTAAATCTAGTCTAAGTTCTGAGTCTATTTTTGCTGTGTTGATTATCACAAAGTTAAATCAATTAGTATATTCATTCAATCTTTTTCTTCTCCAGTGTGTAATTTAAGTTATTTTAGTTACTATAAAAAAAATTGTGATAAAATCGAAATTGCGAGTTTATAATTCAAAAATCCTGATATTCTATCTTTGTCATATCGCCCACCCCTACGTCCCCACCACAAGGATGAAAAGTTAGATGCGAAAATCTTTTCTTATTTTGACACATTGCCCTCTCGTATGGGCGGCCCGGCCCGGCCCGGCCCTAAACAGTGCCGCTGCCCACCGGGAAACCTCCCGACTTTCCCTATGGCCAGCACGCCTCTGATTTTAAGTAGGCAATAGAATATTATGACCTAAACAAATGAGCAAACCTATCAGCTGATTTCCATCGTTTTTACCGTGACATAACAAACGCGGCTGTGCATGGTTCTCTTGGGACTCTTCCCGTTGGCAGCGCTATATGCGGCTATCATGAAAATGGATAAGCTTTCTTTTCATTCAGCCACTGACTTCATGTGTGTCGGGGTGGATGTAACACTGGGAGCAGATACACATGCGCTAAAGCTCATGAGACGTGACAGCGTGGGTCCTAAAATTCTGGCGATGAACCTAACCCTAAGCTTTTATAAGTGCAGGAATTGTAAAACCAATTCATCTTGACTTCACTGGTGCAAGCAGAAAATGGATTTACAAAATACTACTACCTGGCAAATGTAATTGGTGTCCATTGCGTCAGATGTATTTATCATTAGCGTCCCATGTTCATGTTCAAATACTGTTTTAGCTCGTGTTTCTCTCTTCACATTGTTGTCTTTTACCAACAAAATGGTAGCGTTACATTCCTTTTATAACATTTAATCCCTACAACTCCATCGATCTATTTACTTATACCTCTTTACCTGGGACTCCTCGAGCTGTATTACGCTCCCCAATGGATAAAACTTTGTGTATAGACCTATTTGACCCACAACACTGCTGTTTCCTCCCCTCTTTCCTCTGCGCGGTGTTGATGTAAATGTGGCTCTTGACTGGAGGAGCTGTGGCAACAGAACACTGATGTGGAATAATGAAGAGACATCAGAACTGTCTTCAAAACACTCACAACAAGTGCCTCTAATCAGCTAATGAGCCGTGAGCGCAGGTTCAGTCACTGCCTGCCCTCTAGTGGTCAGCCAGAGAAACGCCGGGCTGCAAAACCGTTTTAACAAAAGTGTTGTGTATATACAGTAATCATCATTTCACTGATATTTATGACAGCTTTATGAAAGTGGGAGACACGGTCAAACCAGCCGCTGAGCCACAGAGCTGTTTTAATGTTATTTACCTTAGATTTAATAACATACAATGCGATTAATTTATACATAAAAAGAAATATTCTATGTAAAGTTAAGTAAAATCCAACAATTATTAAAGTATTATTAATTATGTATTAGTAATGTGGACAAATTTGGCATATAATGTACAATATTGCATGTATTAAATGATTCATATCTTTTAAGCACACGCATATTGTTGTATTTTATTTCTTTAAAAAAAACGTACAAACTGTAGAGGATTTGCTAGTATTATGAAATTATGATACATTATGTCACTGCTAAAAAAAATAGGAAACACTTGAACTACACAATGTAACGCCAAGTGTTTCCTTTATTTACTGTATATTTAAAATAAAGGGAACACTTGGAGTTACATTGTGTTGTTCAAGTGTTCCCTTTACTTTTTTTTTTTTAGCAGTGTACTTTCCAGTCCACATTTTATCATTCATCCGAAGTACCTACATTAAGCACATTTGTCACAAATATATGTGCATATGAGAGGTTAGACTAACCACAACAAATGTATTTAAAATGTTAAATAAATAATACATACATTATAAAAACAATAACAGCTTTAGAACAGATGTTGTTTTTCACTTCTCTGCATAAAACCATAATTTATATACGTACTTACACTGAACTATATAAAAACAGGGAAATAATAAGTTGCTGCTCTAAAAATTATTATTATTTTTTTTACAATGCCTTCAAATATACTGCCGCTCTTCTAAAAGTAGATTCGCCAAGTAGTAGATTACCTGAATTAGTCAATGAGTTTCAAACAATAAGCGACTGTACATCTTACCTTTCGCAATAAGTCGGGGCTAATCTTTTCCCGCTTGCCTTTACTTTTCTTTTTTCTTTTCTTTTTTTGACACTGTAAATTAAAACAAAGGATTTCAATGAAGATATCACACTATGATATAGGGGCCAGCATAAATTAACATAATGTGGAATCGACAGTGAGCAGCGTGATCCTGGCGCACCAAGCTCACTCCTTGCCAGAACCCCCCTTCCACACACACACACACACACACACACACACACGCACACACACACACACACGCACACACACACACAGCAATGGGCCCGGCGAATAAAAAAAAAAAAAAAGGTCATCGCCATATTGAATTTTTCCACACATCCTTAAAAATACCTCCTGGCATTGCAAATATTTTTGACCAGCGCGGAGTCCGCTGGGGAAAGCCGGAATCGTCTTCTCGCTCTCTCCTTCGTATTTTTTCTTTTCTTTTTCTTTCTCTCCCTCTCTCTTTCTCTCTCTCCCTTCCTCGCACACATTGCCGATGCTGAACAAAACGCTGCAGGTTATTCATCGATTGACCGCTCAAATCCCAACATATGCCGCTCGTATCCGAAATCTGACTTTTCCAAAATGGAGCACTTCCTAAATTCGTCCTGCCCCGTCTGGGAGTCAGCCGGGCTGCATGTAAATGAGAAAACAAGGGAGGAATTTAAAAAAATGTATTTTATGAGGATTGTTTTGACCTAAAATAAATAATAATAAAATAAATGTGTGTGTGTGTGTGTGTGAGGGCGGGAGAGGAAAAGAACGAATAATGAATCGTTTCAACCTTGAGTGTCTTTCCATGTGATGTGGGAGACGGAGAGGCTGAGGTGGCTGGTTGCTCTGCTGCTGCGGTGGATTTGGAGGTGACGCGCCTGATGAGGGAGGATAAAGGAGGGCTTCAGAGGTGATTGGTTAGGCAAAATTTGTGAAAACGTTTGGTACTCCTGGACGACTGAGAGTTAACATGAACAACAGGACTGTATACAGGCTTACAAGTTTCCTAAAAGGCAGGTTGCGGGCTTCATGAATAAAGACCATGATACTTATGGACATGGTCATAGTAACACATTGGACATGACATTTCTGGCAGCCATATTGTGATTGGCCTTTAGAACTACATAAGGTAAGTTATACTTTATTAATCTCTGTAGAGAAATTTGTTCTCTGCATTTGACCCATCCTCAATGTCGCTGGGCGACCTGTAGGAGCAGTGAGCTGCCAGCATGGGCTGGCGCTCGGGGATCCATCTCCATGATGTGGAGCCAGGCTGGTGGTCAGAAACACCTGGCTGGAGGATTAACCTATTGCACATGTTTTTACCATTAACCTACGCAGACATGGGGAGAACATGCAAACTCCACACAGAAAGGCCCCGTCCAGGTGGGAATCGAGCCCGGGACCTTCAAAATGTGAGGCACCAGTTCGAAATATATGAGGCATGAGCACTTACCGCTGCGCCACCGTGCTGGACTGTCCATGCTGTCCTGTAGAAAGAAAATTATTATTATTTTTATTATTATTGGCTACATTGATACATACAGTAACTCTTCCTCTTGTAAACATGTACATTTGTTTCAAACTATGTTACACTGTAGCCTATTACAGGACAGGTATTTACATCATAATGTAAACATTTTATCTTCATCTTTAAAGGAACAGGCCACCGTTTTTCCATACTGAGATATGTTCTTACCTTAGCTTAGACGAGTTGATATGCACCTGTCTGGTCTTTGTGCGTGCCCGTGGAAGAGCTTGGTCACTTCTAACTTCACCCCGTTTGGAGCCATAGGAATATGCTGCCAAATGCTAACAACATCTTTGGTCGCTTTTCGCGAATGAGGGCACGCACAAAGACCAGACAGGTACGTATCAACTCATCTAAGCTCAGGTAAGAATATATCTCAGTATGGAAAAACGGTGGCCTGTTCCTTTAATGAAGGTTCTTGAGTCATCTTCTGTACTCTGTATAGAAGGGTCGAACATTTCGCATCTCATCCAGAAGGCTTCGTCAGCGCACTTTATTGAATATGGACAACGACTGAGAGCCTACACAGACATTTTATCTTCATCTTGATCTTTTTACAACTTTTTGTACATAAGCAACGTGTATTCTTAAGTCACAGAAGGAAAGAAAATGGTAGATTGACATTGCAAGAATTTTACCAATATTTAGCTAATTTGAGACTGTAGAACGAATGGTACAAAATAGTGCTAAGCCTACGAAACAACGGTCTTTTAAAAATGTACGAAATTATTATTTTTTTCAGCGTAAATATGTCTTACCTGAGATACGCAGGCTTACTGTATTTCAAATTCTGACGTTCTATCAACAAAACACGTGTTTCCATTTTTATATGACTTGCAATTAGCGTTAGCCTCACTGGCTAATTACAAGATGGCTGCCACATTCCCCTCGTCAATGAGCGTCATGTTTCATTCAATATCTTTGGGAAATCTGCCATAAATTGAATTAGTGGCAGCGCACTCCACTCCCCCTGCTGTTACGGAGGATAATTACACCTTAAATTCGAACACGGTCCAAAAATGGTCGCTCCTGTCTGTAAACCTGCCTCCCTGAACAGACGGATGCACAAATGCACTGGTGTTTTGAGCGCTCGGCAGGGGGGCACTTCTCGCCGGGATTCCGCTGCACTCCTCTGATGTTTCAGGAAATCAAAAGTGCACACGAGAAGAGGAAAAAGACAGGGTAGAGCCGGGGAGGGGGGTCTCACTTTTGGACCGGGAGGACGTCTCATCTGAAAGGTGAAGCTTGAGATGTTTGACAGAGCAACACAGAGAGCTGAGAACAAGGGAAGAGCAGTGGGCGGAAGAGTCAAAATATATAAGACGATGTGATTTTCTTTTTTGTTGTTGTTATATCAAATGTAAGTTCATGCCCGTTGTGGTTTTGTCTCTAGCCTTTTGATCATTTTGTTGTTCTCCCAAGAAACAGTGCAAAATACCTGGCTTTGTCAATCTATACCCTGGGGCAGCTGCGGTCACATTGTAAAGCAACATTCGCAATAATGTACTGGTAAATTCCTACCTGTTAGAAACAAAAAGTCTGATGCAGAAAGTTCCTTACTGACTTACCCTGCATGCTCGCGGACGTTGTTGTGAGGGTATTGCTATGTCTTTGAGCTGGATTAGCAGGACACAGCCTCAGTTGGACACCTCCCTCATCGCAGACCCTCCCTCCCATCTTAATGCTCCAAGGTCAGCGCTAACTCCTCCACATGAGACGGTCTGGAGGGCCGCGGAATACAAGCGAGGAACCCCCGCTGTGCACCGGAACAGTCAAAGGCATACGGCTCTCTTCACAAGGCAAACTGCGATCTTCTGTTCGATGACTTCTGTTGTGACGCAGATACATTTGAACCAGGGGAGATGCAGATAAAAGAGGAAGGTTTGTCGCTCAGACACAGGCGGGTATAGACGAAGAATCAAGGGAGAGAACGATGGATTCGTAAAGGAATCACTGGGGTCTGTAGAGAAGGGAAAGAAACGTTCAACTGCTTTATAGAAGTAGGATGGTTGTAGTGCACAGGCGGCATCTTTGGAATTGCCCATGTATGGTCATGTTTGAAGCAGCTGGAGTAGGAAAACAAAGAAGAGAAATAAACAGAACTTTCTCCCATCACTTCACCATTACTTTAACAAATGCTTGATGTATTTCTATACTAAATAAAGATACAGAGACATACAGAAGAGCAAAGCAAAACCATAAATACTTGAAAAATGGGGAATCTACGTTAGCTTCATGCTACATATGCTAACATTAGCAACGCGTGCCATTTTTGCTTCTGAACAATTTGCTGTGAAAAAACATCGAAATGGACCCGATTTGGCTTGACTTTATTGGTGTGCGATGAATATGTTTATAGTTCGCCAGAAAACGGCTAAAAAGATTGAAAATTCGTGATTTCCATGAGCGGTGGCCACGCCCCATGGTAAAGACGCAATGGCGTCTGTATCTATAGTTCAGGACTGTGATCGCTAAGCATCATGGGATTTGCAGCAATAATAAATTAATGGAGATTTTAAAAGGTAACTCTAAAGATGGAATAGCTGAGAAGAGAGTGCTTTATATGTAAGGCCTGAGAGGTGGTTGATACTACTACTACTACTACTACTACTACTAATACTACTAATACTAATACTAATACTAATACTAATAATAATAATAATGCATTGCTTTACAATTTGGTGCATTATTCATTCACTCCATACTGGTTGATGCTAAGCTACTATTGCAGCCACAGCTGCCCTGGGGTATACTGACGGAAGCAAGGCAACTACAGTAGTATGCGCCTTCGGCCCCTCCGACCACCACCACTCACTCACTCACTCACTCACTACATTCACCCAGGCTTCCTGGTGTTACCAAACGGTCTCCCATCCAAGTACCGACCAGGCCCTTCCCTGCTTAGCTTCAAGATCTGACAGTGTCGGGCAGGGCAAAGGGGAAGGCCATACCGAAACAGGAAAGGTAGCAAACTGTGATTGGGTGAAGGTGTGACAGGAAGTAGGTACGAAGCACGGTGTGGTTTTAAAATGAAATTTAGAATGAAGACAAAAAAAATAGCTTTCAGGTTTAAGGTCAATTTTTTTTTTTTTTGCCACAAATGGCCACTTTTACAATACACTCACGAAGACACGGACAAAACAAAACTAAACCAAAAAAAAGTAAAAATGGAACAGCCAACAGCCAACAGCATACAACGATTGTGCACATCCTTTGGTTATCTCCTATTATGTTCACACAATAAAAACTTGTAGTTAAATAAAAAGACGTGCCCGTTCTCCGCTGGGTCCTCGCGAGCCTTCTCCCTGTAGAGTACACACACTAACACACACGCATTCATCTTTCTCCATCTGCAACGCTTACTCTCGACGACTGCCACTTCTAATTGAGCTACTTTTACATTGTAATCAGGCTATACAAAACGCACACGCTCTTCCCTTTGGATTTAAAAATAGGACTTTGGAGAGAGAGATACGAGGGGGGGGGGGAAAAAACCTTGGTTGCGTTTGTCTCGCCTTTTGAGATTTACGGGCTGTCCGCCTGACTCCGTAGAGGATTCGCGCCCGGCAAATTGATTATTAAAAGTGGGAATTACAAAGCGCATTTTGACGAGTGCACGCGCCGCGCTTCGCAATTAAGAACGCTTGGCACTCCGCGTTCGCCGGTTTGGAAAAGGAAATATAGCCGGGGTTAGCGAGGCGACGTACGGGGCGCGCACTGTCTGGGCAATTATCAGTAAGTAATGCGTCGGATACAGCGGACGTGCTCTTTACTACGTGTGTTTGCATGAACTGCGGGAGAAAAGTCTACTCCCCAAAGGGAACCGACCATCTGTAGAAGTTTTTTTTAGGTTTTCTTGATCTTGTAAGGCAAAGGTTTAGTCCTGGTGTTGCTCCTGTTTTTTGTTTTTTTTTCTAATTAGTCATTTCTTGGTTAAAAAAAAAAAGTCTGAATTTATTTTATAGTTATGACAGAAAAGAGGAAATACAATTGTAAGGATTGGGCTTTTAGCAGGAATTTGGTAATAATCTCCAGCACATCTTTGTTACTATCTTACACTCTATCAGAAACCTAAAACCCCACCTAAACCGAGCACTATTTCTCCATTCTGGCATTATTCACATCTAAAAGCTTACGGAAAAAAAAAAAGCATAAAAAAACTGCGTCAGAAACCTGGGAAAGGTGCGACAAAATTCAATGGTAAAAAAAAGCAATGAAAAGACAACAAGAATGTGACACAAAAACGTACCGGAAAAGCAACAAAAAACGCAACAAAATTGTGGCGAAAACATGACAAAAAAAAGCTATGGGAAAAAAAGGGGGGAAAAGCAGCAAAAACCTGACAAAAAACGTGACCAAAAAAAAGAGGAAAATGCTTCAAAAAAGTGATAAAAACGTGGCAATGATATGACAAAAAAAAGATTACAATCTCTTTTGTAGGTCTTAGCTTTCAAATGAGGCATTACGCCGTCGCTCTCCAGTTGAGAAGCTTTTAGATTTGGGTGAAGCCGAAATGGAGAACGTCCTGATTGTCCAGTCTTCCCTTTAAAGTGCATATGACAGATTTGAATGCTCTTGAAAATATGACTTATTTAGATGGATTACATCAGTTGCATAGTTATCATCTTTTTCAGTGAAGCAGCAATGTTAATGAAGAAATGTTGGGCAGAAAAGTTATTTTATTTGAATTTTTAAGCTGCTGACAGGAAGTGACATAAAAGAAGGTAACATTCCATAGCAGTTTGACCCATTCATCTCCCATTGACTTAACATGGTTGCACGGCAACAGTTTAAAATTGTTTACCTTCTTCGATGTCACTTCCTGTCGGCGTCCAATAAGGAAGAGAAAACATAAACATCACAAAAATGGTCAAACTAAAGAAAGCTGGGTACAATCTTTAGCAAAATCTTAAATATAATTGTGTTAACTATATTTAGCAAAATTGTGTCTAATGTGTCATATGCACTTTAAGCTCTCCCGTTTCCTTGGCTCCCCTTCCCTGATCGAAGCTATGGCGAGTGTTTTACTCCACGAGGAAAGGATTAAGCTTTGCAAGAGATCGTGAAGTGAGAAAAGTATTTTCTGGATACGTAGGACCCCAGGAGGAGCTTATTGGGAGGGAATAGCCACTGGGAAGGATTCAAAGATTGTTCAAAGATGTGCGAGTGGCTAGAAAACAGGCATGTTTTTGATGAAAGAATAACAAGTCTAAAAAGTCGATTCCGGGTACGAACTTTGAATGTGCGCTATGAAGACATGGCTCAACAACAATGATCTGGACGGTGCCCGTTCAACCAGCTGTACAGTTATCCCAGTTTGCTTACCCCTCTCACAACGGGGGGTACACGAATCTTTCAAATTGCTGCCGTTAACAATTGTTTCGCCCGCATTAACCTCTTAACCCCCACCTGAACAGAGTTTGGCTTCTTGAAAAAGCGTCAAAGTAGCGACAAAAACGAGGATAAAAACGCAACAACAAAAAAGACAAAAACATGGAAATGATGAAAAATGGACTAAAATGTTTTTTAAAAAAAGTGACAAAGACGCAAAAAAAAAAGACAAAAAAGCAATGGAAAAAAAGACCTCAAAAAGTGACGACAACACGCCAACAACGCAAGGGAACATATCCATTTATATCAGTTTTGTGGGTCTTAGCTTTCAAATGAGGTGTTGCACTGGCCTATAGGCTGTAACCTTTTAGATTTGGGTAAAGCCGAACTGGAGCAAACGTGATCGTTTAAGGTTAAAGGGATATTTCAGGATTTTGATATAGGGCCTCATTTCCTAGTTATCCAGAGTGTTGTTGATGTCTGGAGATATTTTATTCTTAAATTCATGTAGTTCTTATATTTGAAGAGTCAAGTGGCGCTAGGCTAGGGCAAGGCTAAAGCATTTCTATGGTATAAGTTAGCCTGCATTAAAAACAGTCTGGCGCACTCCACAGTGCACCTGAGGTAAATCACTTATAACACCAGACTAACCATATACATGTCTGTGTCGATAGAATGATTATAACCATATTGCATTTAAAATAACTTAGATTTGAGCAGCATCAGCTTCCTGGCTGTAAGCTAACGCAGCGGCGGAGTGATCTGCGAGAAAATAGTCCCTCAAAATGCGGTAATTCATGTGATACAAGGTCAGTTATATTTAAAAAAAAAAAATTCTATTAACACAGACATTTATATCAGTAGTCAGACTGTTTTAATGCAGGCTAACTGATACCATAGAAATGCTTTAGCCTTGCCCTAGCCTAGCGCCACTAAGCTCTTCAAATATAAGAACTACATGAATTAAAAAAAAAATATCTCCAGACATCAACAACACTCTGGATAAATATAGCCGCAAGCGGCAATTATCGGCCCTCGCCGACCGCCCTGCCTAAAACAAGGGGGCGCTTCGCGCCCTTTTGTCTCCCTCAGTCTAAGATTATGGTATTGCTACTGCCTTTATGTTTGTTTTTAACTTTTTTCCCAAGGGTCTTAGTTTTAGGATTATTGGAATGCGCTAACGCGAACTCCACGCTCAATTTTGACATTATACAGAGAAAAATTGGTATGAATTTGTATCACACTATATCTGCAAACTGAAGCATATTTTTACATTTTACTTAGGGCTGCGGCTGCGCCGCAGAACATCCACAAAGGTTATCCAAGTACTTTGGATAACCTTTGGTTCCTCACTTCTCGCTGAATTATGGAGTTTAACATTTTTCATCACAATAAAATGGGACGTTCTGGTCATCGCTACGGCAACACCGTGAAAAATATGGCATAGGTGTGATTGACTTTTCTGATCGGAACGACCAAATAGAATTTTGTGCCAAATTATTTTAATTTTCGTAAAACTAAAATTTGTACTCTCCATATAATTCCTATAGGGGGCGCTATCCCGCCCAATTTGAATTTTGCCAAATGAAATTGTTTAGGACTGTGACTTTAACAACTGATAACAAAATGAGCGAAATCGGGCTCCATATATGCGAATGGGAGCCATTTTTGTTTGCGAAAAATCTCAAAATACTTCGTACAGTTTGCGGCTTCGCCGCATAAAAACCGTAAAACTTAGAAAAGTAATTTGGATAACTTTTAAAGTTCTACTTCTCAAGATTATTTTCCACCCAAAATTAGGTCGTTCCGATAAACGCTCTAGGAGATAGATTTTGTACGAAGTGAAAAATAAAGGCGGATTCCCGCTTCGCAGGCTGTAATCCAAAATGGCCGACACCCAATATGGCGGACGGCGTTGCCGTAATAATATTTTTTGCTCAACTTGTCATGATGCACGTCTGTACCAATTTTTATGATTCTACGACAAACTTCATTTTTGGCCAAGTCCTATCTCGCAATGTTAAAAAAAAACGGAGGTGGCGCTATCGCGCCACTATTTTGAAATTCAAAATTTGGAAATAGTCAAAAGTTGCGTCGGATCGGGTTTGAATTTTGGGCCAAAATCTGTGACTTTTCGTCAATGTTCACTGGGTGAAAATTGCGACGGTGCGAAAGAGCGAAAGAAAGAGCGAAAGAAAGAGCGAAAGAAAGAAAGAAAGAAAGAAAGAATAATATTCCCATACGAAAACAATGTTCCCGCTTATGCGGGTACCATAAACTATATATTTTTCGGAAAGAGCTCGCGCATTCCTACCTCACGGTAGAGGTCCTGGGTCTCAGGGCTCTCAGTCGCCCATGGACTTTTATGGGCTCTGTACAATTACAATGTTGATTTTTGCATTATATATGTATGTGCACGGGACGTGCACGACAAGAGGAGTGTGTTAGTGAGTGTTTGAGAGGAGGGGAGCGCTTCGCGCTCGTTTTGTGCATTTTGTTCGTACTTTGGGGGAGTGCGCTCCGCTTCGCTCCGCGCACCGTCCAATTACAATGTTCGTTTTCTGATACATGTGCATGTGCACGGAACGTGCACGACGAGAGGAGTGCATTAGTGCATGTTTGAGAGGAGGCGAGCGCTTCGCGCTCGTTTTGTGCGCTCCGCGCACTTTGGGGGAGTGCGCTCCGCACTCCCCCACTCTATACGATTACAAGAGCCCCTTCGCCAGCCCTGATGGCGCTCGGGCCTAACCAGGAAATTAGGCCCTATGTCAAAAATCCTGAAATATCCCTTTAAGAAGTAACACAATTATGTTTCTGATTCAATGTATGAACGTCTGACTTTTTTTTTTACCCACTTGGGAATTTAAAAAAAAATAAAAATAGATTTAGCTTTGGGCCTCAGGAACCTCAGGAACCTCGGAACTGCTCACAGCTCCTGGAAAGATGAATTATGGCACCAGTAGAAACTCAAATATATCACTGTGTCCGTTCAACCTGTTGTTACTGTGCCCCATACAACAGAGCACTGTCTTTACAAAATAAATTATATATTTTTTAAAAACCTTTACTTCAGGGCGTCCCCTCAACAAAACTATGATTCATATCCCAGTCCTGCTCACAATGCACTGCACTTAAAGCTTCAAAACCAAGGTCTTTCAACATAACACGGCCCCAAAACACTTCATAATTCCGTCCAAACTAAAGGGCATTTCAGACCAAAGTGGTAAGTCTGGCTGTACCGAGCAAACAAACTGTCCAAGAGGGGTGTCCGTGAAGTGCTTTGTCCACAGGCATTTTTTTTTTTTTTTTTTTACTTCTTCTCCCCTCCACGGTAGTATTTTTTATTTTTATTTTTTTTTGTGTGTAAGCGGTTCGGATGAATTCATTACAGGAAGCGCAGTCTCTCCCAGCTGCCGTCTCCACCCCTGCAGCCACACTTCGATCAATGGCAGGAACACATCCAAAACAACATTTAGCAGCGGAGGGATACCGGGGGAGGCAAGGAGGCTGGGATGGATGGAGAATGAGTCCCCCCCCACCCCCCTCCCCCCTCCATGGATGTGAGGGGCTGCTGATGGCGGCACATTGGAGGAGTGCTGGGGGAACTGTGCTTATTTTGTTTTGACACAAAGTTATTAAGAGAGAAACCGGTATTTGAGCTCGTCGTATTTTGTTTGTGAGTGTGATCATTTGTTAAACCTAAATCGCAGCGTTTCATAACATGGATCTGTCGATGAAGAAAATGTAACGGGCTCAAAGTTATTCTGACAAGTGACGATAAAGTGCTTCTAGTACCATCTACTGGTGACTGCTGGTAATTCATCCATTCAAATCTTTATTTAACCAGGGGGAAAAAACTCTGAGATCCTGGGCACTCTTGTTACAACTTACACGCTAATTAAGTAATGATCTATGCTATAGTTTATTATCCTTGAATTGTATTATTATTACAATTACAGAGTCATTTCATATTTAAGAACACATTTACTGGAGAATTATAAGGTTCTATCTGACATTTTTGTTGAAATTGAAACCTGAAACCTAAATGTCTCAGAGCATACTCACACAGATAGAATCTTTCAATTCAATAAGTGGACGATTTGGAATCAGGGGGAATTGTTTTGCCAATTATCAAAAATGTTGTATTTTATTGGTTTACCATAAAAAATAAAAGAATTACACAGTCTGGACACTGTGCATTTGTGGGAGGAGCACAGGAACATGAACAGCCCATTGGACTATTTAAAGTGCATATGACAGGCTTTTCATAATTATCATTTTATTTCAGTGAAGTAGACATTTGAATGAAAAAAATGTTGGGCAGAAAAGTTATTTTATTTGAATTTTTAAAGCTGCACGGCAACTGTTTGAAATCGTTTGCCTTCATCTATGTCACTTCCTGTCGGTGTCCAATGAGGAAGTGAAACTATAAACATCACAAAAAACGGCCAAACTAGAGAAAACTTCAGCAAAATCTTAAACATAATTGTGTTTTTAGCAAAGATTGTGTCTAATGTGTACCAAGCCCTGTATGTTTTAAGCGTAGTACATTATTTATAAGTATTTATGCTAATAATAAATGCAGAGCCTCATGATGGACTTAGGACGAGGTACAACTATCTACTTTGTTATTAGGTGCATATCATGGAACATTGTATTGAGCATGTCATATAAAATATCAACGTCAGTGGCAGTGTTATACTTGCAGAAATAATAAAAAAAAATAAAAAAAATCTCCATCCTCCACTCGTCTTGGTTGAGCATCTGCCCTTCAAATGTATGTGCACATCTCTGTAATGCAGTCATTTTACAGTTAAAGATGTTCTGTTGTAATTAATGAAACCTATATTGGATTCTGGAATGAAATAGTTGAAAACAATGACTATAAACAAGTGCCTGTATGTGTATAAACTAACAGCGTTACTGGCGTTGTGCTTTTCTGCATTTTACATTGTTTTCCCCTCGTCTTTTTTAGCAGCTACAGCCAAGTCACCGCTGCTTCCCGATTCTCAGTGAAGGCACTAAATCACCGCCGACAATTCAAGGATGGCGCGTCCCGTCCATGTGACTATATTTAACTGCGCACCGCTCATCTCATTAAAAATATAGGAACCCATACGCAGGCCCCCCCCACCCCACCTTAAACATACACATCTGCACTATTTGTAAAACTGAATGCTCTATTTACGCACACATGATACGACTATTACAGGGAACACAAATGCAAATGTTTTCAAATAAGTGGCACAAGGTCGGCACATGAAAAAAACACATATCGTTTATATAAAATGACAAGACCGTGACAGTTTTTTTGTTCAACACACGAAAAACAAAAAAACAAAATCGACAGAATTACAGTTCATCGCAAAGGAAGAACAAAAAATCGTCGCCGCGTGGCAAGAAGACATGGCATTTTTTATTTATTTTATTTTTTTTACATATGACACAAGTGAAATAGTATACAGTGTACTTGGATACGGACGGTCGCAGTCGTTTCATAACTCGGACCGGTGTTTCTGACGGCGAACCGAGAAAGTGACGGCCCAAAAGAGATTCAGTACAGTGACACTTCCTGAGGTTGAGAATGTGACCCTAAAAAAAAAAAAAAAAAAAAAAAAAAATACCTGAATGAAATCATGTTTCAAAGTGTAAAAAGTAGCTTAGCTGTAAATTGACGGTACAATTCCCAGTTGTACGAATGAGTGGTTATAGTCGTGGTGACCCTGAAGGGCGAGTCGCATAGCAGTAAAAGGCACGATAATTTTGTCAAACTTAATCGAAAAAAGTACATTAAAAAAAAAAAAATGGTAAAAGTCAATTCAAGTAGCTGATTAATAGTTTCTCTCTGGTCATTTTGGTTAGGTCTATATATTGTAGGGCCACACAATTTATCACTAATGTATAATTACCACAATAGCAATATCCACACCCCTAAAAAAAAACCATAACACACCTTTATGGGAACTCAGTTAACGTAGGATGTGGGCCCTTTTTGTTTTTTTTTGTTTTTGCAACTGAATCTGATTCAGCCTTATTTTCACACAATTTGGTGAAAATGAAATGTTGCTTTTGGTGAAATCTAAAAGAGTGTACTAGTATTGCTTTTACTCATTCAATAATATGTTTTGATTGAGTTTAACCTCTTAACATTTTCCCCACCTCAGCTTCACCCAAATCTAAAAAGGAGCTTATAGCCGCCTAAAGGCCAGGGTAACGCCTCATTTGAAAGCTAAGACCTACAAATCGGTTACTTTTTGTTGTATTTTGTCACGCTTTTGTATCACTTTTTTGTCGCCTGTTTTGTTGCGCTTCTGTCGCTCCTTCAATGCTTTTTTTAAGACGATTTTAGATTTGGTTAAAGTCGAACTGGAGAAAATGTGCCCGGGTTAAGAGGTTCCATCTAAATCGGTTTTGTGGCTAATGCAGTGTGTCCCCAATATTTTCCACTATCCTTTGTTCTGCACTGCTTGCTTGGCCTTTCATTTTGTGTCTGGGCGTCCTTCAGGACCACAGGCTTTTCTTGTTGGGAATCATTAGCTTTAAACTGACCAGAACGACGTCACGTTTTTTTTTTTCTTCCCAAAAGCGCTCCTCTTTACGATACAGTAAATGTACTCGAAAGACAAACAAAGCAAACCACTCGTCTCTCCTTCAGTGTCTTTTCAAGCCAATACACGTTCAGCGCGGACGGCCTTGGGCGCTTCCAGGGATAACGAATAACATCCAAGTCGCATTTACAGAAAGATTTCACCTCGTCAACTTATTTCCATTTTATTATGTTGCAGTCTGATACCAAAATCGCATTGTTTAGTATTTTGTTTTATTGATTGTATTTCATAGTGCTATAGTGCTACTTTTGCAAAAGTTCATACATGTTTATTTCATTCATAGCCATTGTTACAGAAAGATAAGAGAATTAAAAGAGTAGTATTTCACTTCATTTAGTTTGACTAATCTTCTTCTATGGAAAATGCCCTGCGATTTGTTCTGTCATGGCTCACTCCTCCCCATGTACATGAATGACCCCAGTCAAGTGAGAATCCATGATGGCAGCTCAGTGTCCTCTCACAGAGCATGTTCCAAAAAAGGACAAGTAGGCGGGAAACTAGAGCCCAAAGCTAAAACTTTAAAAATGCTTACGAGAAACCCGCGTGGTTTCATAAACCGTACCCACCCCACAGTTATCACAGGCGGAGTATCTAGCTTTAGAAACTCTAACTTTCTTTGAAACCAGGCTTTAAAGTTGTTTTTGACAGGTGTAAAGTCCCTTTTGGTTTTCACATTGCACTGACTTTTCTCAATAGGTTGTGTTCATGTGACATCACAACGTTCTAAAGAGCCCAGGGTTGATAAATTGTGTCTTCGGCATATTATACGAGTCCTGAGCTAATTTGTTAAAGCCACACTGCAAAACATTTTACCCAATAAAAATATTGAAATACAAGCATTTATTTTATGTCAGATATTTTCATCATTAAAAAACACCATCAGCTCTCCTAAGACATGACTGTAACTTTACCAGGAGTGGGGACGTCTCCAGCTCGTTTCCATGGAGATGTGACTAAAGTCAGCAGAATTTGAGATTTAAATAGGTTTGGTTCTCATGCTAATCAATTCTTTGATTACCCTCTGCATTTTCTGTGTTGAGCTGGTCATTAGGAGCATATTTTGTACTGATGCAACAGTATAGTCCAAAAAGTTATGCAGTGTGCCTTTAAAATATCACTGCCTGACCTGACCACTTAAATACTGAACCGTCTTACACAGAGGTACAGCCGATAACTCCATCCTGAACTCCATCCTGAACAACAGCTGACAGCAGGCGCTCAGTGTTCAACCAGCTGACTGCCAACCATGTTATCAAACAAAGTCATGTGACAGAGATTGGTTTAATGCCTGATGTACATTGTGCGTTTTTTTCATGTGTTATAAGATTTTTAGATGTCACGACGTGGGGATTGTAAAATCGTGAGCTGCTCTCTTCTCCTCTGTGCGATTGTTCAAAGAGACAATCATAGCGATGATCAAAGTTTATCGTCGCAGTTTCAGGCCTCAGACGGCACGAGTTAAGCTGAGGCAAGTGGCGCTTACTAGCAGGGTTTATTTTCACGGAAAAGTGGAGGGAAAGTCCTGTAAAATGCGGAGTCGGACCCGCTCATGCCTGGCCTCTGTTTCTTGTGAGTCTGGCGGCGTGCGGTGTCGACGAGACGCTTGACAGAGATCATCTTTGCAGCGAGAGGATGGCTCACTCTGCGACTAGTGTTCCAAAATATCAGACACTGCCTGATGTTGGTTGTAGCTGGTCTTTGGTCGTACGACGGTTTTATTTTAAATCTTTGTCCCCGTCTCACTGTACGAGAGCTACGACCTAAGATCTTCCCCACAACAAGTGATCGTTTGTCGCAGACGACCAAAGTTGCGCAGTGTTCACCCAGCATAAAACTGAGGCGGAAGGCAACTGAAAATTCCATGCTGGTAACTATGGTAACTGTCAAAATGCAGATTACTACTCTTAGTATTTTTGTTGAACAGTAGAAAGGACTTTCAGCCATAGGAATAATGTGGCAGGTTTGTGAATCTAATCACTATCAAATAATGATCAGGGAAAACATTTGGAAATTTCTTTCAAAACGGTTTCTCTCCCATAGAGCTTTATTGGCAACTCTGCCCTCCAACGGAAATAGAATTCTATAACCTGAACACAACCTATTCGCGCTTAGCCACTAGGTGGTGGTATTGCAGCAATGTCAGCCCCATGCCATGACAGTCGTGAAACTGTGCTATCCTCGCCCACTGTTAATAAGCAAGAGGAACAATCTGAAATTGTTCTTTGCATTTTTAAAGTCCATGAACCCTCACTGGACCTGCACTGACCACGGTTCATTCCCCCTTCTGTCAGCAGAGGGTGCTCCAAGCGAGATATGAGACGCACTCTAGGAACAAAAACGGAAATTGAGAATATTTCCAGTATCAGACTTTGACATAATAAGAATGGAATAAACAGGAGGGTATAGACACTTCCTGACTGTATTATACAGGATTGCAGTGGTTGTAGGGAGTCTCTTGTGCTGGTTGAAGGCACTCCATAAAGGGCCCCTCCCTGGAGTTAGTGCAGGTGCATAAGGGACAGGAGGGGGGGTCAGAGTTCTGAGTTCACAGTGCGACGCGGGCACAGTGGTGTTTGAGTTTGCAGGGCAACACGCCACGGTTCAGCTGGTAGAACTCCACCAGCTGGATCAGGTCGGAGAATTTGGTGTGGCCGTCGTCCAGGCTGTAGAACAACTCTGCGTCCTCGTCTATCTACAGGGCAGATAAGAGTGACATTTTGGGATTACTATAAAAACAGGAAAAAGAAAATAAAGAAAAATGTTATGTGGTAATGATATTTAGCATTATAGAAATAATAAGCGAGGAGCGGAGCCACAGGCATAGATTATATGGTATGTATTTATATATGCAATGATATTTCTTCATAACAAATATGGGAAAAAGAAACATTTAATTTAAAAAAATCACGTGATAATTATATTTTGCATTATAGAAAATATAATGGCATAGGTTAAATTGTATTGTGTTTTATTTTGATGGTTTTGCAATTATAGTGTTTCATAACAGATACTGGGAAATGTTTTTTGTTTTTTTAAGAAAATTAAACGTATAATAAATATACAGGACCATATATTAACCATTGGTATAAACCTCTGAACCCCCACCTGAACCGAACATTTTTTCTCCAGTTCGGCTTTACCCAAATCTAAAAGCTTCTGGAAAAACGTGTCAAAATAGCGACAACAATGAGACCATAAGAGTAACAAACAAACATCACGAAAACTAAACAAAAGAGCGGCAAAGACGGAACTAAAAAGCCAAAAAAGAGCAACAGAAAAGTGAGAAAGAAAGCCATAAAAAAGTGTCGGTGAAAATGTGGCGAAAATGTGACGAAAACCCAACAAATAAAGCCATAGGATAAAAGTGAAGGCAGCGTGAGGAAAAAAAGATCTGTTTATATGAGTTTTGTAGGTTTTAGCTTTCAAATGAGGCGTTACACTGGCCTATAAGGCTGTGACCTCATTGGTTATGGGTAAAGCTGAACTTGAGAAAATGGGCTCGGTCAAAGGTTCCAGTGGTATCGTCTTCACTCTAAACTCTCCGTGTTCCAGAAAGAGTGTCAAAACAAATAACTTGAAACTCTACATAAACCACATTAAAAAAAAAAAAAAAAAAAAAAAGAGGTGCTTACGGGCAGGATCTGGAAGTGCTTGATTTTGAGCTGGTGGCACAGTGACAGGACGAACGTCTTTGGGTTGCTCTGACTGTCGCGTAGTAGGAAGACACTGGAAAACAGGGCAAAGATCAGAGGTTTAAAAAATAAAAAAATTCACAATGAAATAAATTCACTTAATACGCATGGCATTATTATGGTATTTTTAAACCAACGAATAAAGTTCTAGGAATAGTTTTTTTTCTTTTTCGGTGCGTTCTGAATAGTATACATAATATTTCGAAAAGTGCAAAAGCCAAAAGAATGAATAAACCAAACCCCCAACGAAAGCGACCCAAGATGCCGCACATTTGAATACCATTCCTGGAGTTTTTGCTCGGACCAATCGCGGGCCCTGAAAGGATGAGTAACCCCTGGCAACCGGGTCAGACCTCTAGCCTTTCCTAAGTGAGGCGCTTTGGTCACATGAGCCTTAACACTTCTTTCTGAATCACTTTTAACCACAAAACCTCCTGCTAAAAACTTTGGAAAGCGCAACACTTTTACAATGTTACTTTTTAATAGAATTTTGGGAAATGATACAATATGTAAGACCACCTCTAATCCTAAAAAAAGTACGTACTTAATCTGTAAATAAAAAGGACAAATAAATGTGCCTCACCCGTCTATCAGCCCCTGTTGTGTGATGAGCCTCTGGGCCTCCTCTCGGACAGTTTACTGTGGAACCATGGCTGGGTCATGTGGAGAGCTACGGGGGTGAATGTTACAACTGTGGTTATATACTCGCACATATACTGTACTGCAGTAGCCACAAAGTAAAGGAGCGAGACAAACCTATACTACAGACAGACGAGGACGGACTGCCGTGGCCGCTCAGACGGTGACAGCTTTTTTCTGGACAGAAGCAAAAAATTGCAGCGGATTATTATTTGTTTTGTTTGAAAATAAGCAGTAAAAGCAGTAAAGTATTTAACGCCCTAACTCCCACTTTAATCAAGCACATTTTCTCCTGTTTTTACCAAAATCTAAAAACCTTTCTTGACTGGAGAGCTTACAACCTATAGGCCTCATTTGAAAGCTAAGACCAGAAAAACTTCCCCGTCTCTTATTACGTTTTCGTTGCTTTATTGTCACATATTTGTCGCGTAAAAATGTGGGGGGAAAAAAACCTGACCAAGAAAAGCAACGAAAATGTGATTAAAAAAAAAGCTTAGATGAGTTTTATAGGTCTTAGCTTTCAAATGAGGCATTAGACACTGGCCGGTAGACCGTAAGCTCCTGTCGAGAGGCTTTTAGATTTGGGTGAAGCTGGAGATAATGTGCTGGGTTAAGAGGTTAAGACAGTTTCATCAGCGACACATGGTAATTCAAACAAATAAAAATGAGAATGTTGTTATTTTGTTGTTGTTTTTATAAAGGCAATGTGTGTGGGTGCCTCAACAATGTGTCCTTTGTTTAGATGATGAAAAAAATATATATATTCTGTAAGATTATTCTGTTTTTTTTGGGACACAAAAATACAACTTTTGGTTTGGCTCATCCCACATTTCAAATGTTTCAACACTCACCCTCCAGGACAGTCCCTCCTCCACGGCTACAAACAGCGCCTCAGACGGATTATCAATCACACGGCTCTTCTGTCCCGAGAAGTCCATAGCCACAAGTGAGTTTTCCGAGATGCTCCTCTGAAAACACACAAAAAAAAAAAAATCCCACTCGGTCATTACTAATCTAGTCTTGTTTTCTGTCCTGCAACTTCTTTATTGTTTCCTTTCAAAGCCTCAAACTGACGGCGCTGTGTTTAGCTGATGCACGGTAAGGCACTGCCCTCTGGTGGACGTACAGGGAATGTGGCTGGACAGTGGACAGTTTTTTGGAAGTGCGGGGAAATGACCCTGAGAAGCTTGTAAAGGGCAATATAAATATAATCAATGAATAATTATAACCTCTTATAAGCCTTAACCAAGTAGCCTGGCTAACGCCAGACTGCTGTGTGCGCTCGAATCCTTTCGAACTTCACAACAGTCTGGGGACCATGGCCGACATTTTCCATGGATTTGGGCACCAATCACAGAACGAGGAGGGACGGTAAGACGATGACGCGCTATTTGACATACGGAAGCTTGTAGTTTGTTTAGGGATAAAAATATATATATATATATTTACGGATCTAACATGATAGCAGCAGACGCGATGCCATCTTTCGATCAAGCTTTAGAACGTGTTCTAAATAGTTTAGCTCAAAAGTTTACAGCAGGTACGTCATACGTCATCTGATACCATGATATGATTGGCTATGGCTACGTGCAGACGCATGAGAGACATTCGTAGCTCCCAATAAACGGCTATGGACAATCGTAAACCACACCTCTCCTACGAGAAAATGAATTGGTGGTCCCCAGACTAAATATCACTTGTGATTTTAGTCTGGCGTTAGCCAGGCTATTAACCAAGCGCATTTTCTCCAGTTCAGCTTTGCCTAAATCTAAAGACCTACGAAAGTCATTTAAACAGATCTTTTTCATTGCGTTTTTGTTGCGTTGTCACTTTTCTGTCGCTCTTTTGTTGTGTTTTTTGTCAATTTGTCATCATATTTTGCGTCACATTTTTGCCCCTTTTTCATCGCGTTTTTGTTACTTTACTGTTATTCTTTGGCAGTGTTGGGGGTACTGTATTGCAGAAGTAACGAGTTACAAAAATATATTACTTTTTTCAGTAACTGAGGAATATAACAAATTACTTAAACCAAATACGGGAATGTATTTTCCTTACAGATAAAATGCAGCATGCCAGATCAAGTTGGTGTATAAGATCTGCAGTTACATGTAGTTAATGTCGAGGTTGAGGAAAACAAAGAAAAAGGAAATATTTGACTGCACTTTTGCTCGCCGGCATTATTACTATTTTCAATTTATATTTTTGGAATAAGTAACTCAAAAGTAACTCAATGTAGTGTAACTCGGCTACATTTTTGAAACAGTAATGTGTAATACAAACATTACATTTTTAAAGCTGTAACCACTGATATAGAATATATTACATTGTTTAAGTAACTGTTCTTTGGTTGCTTTTTTTGCATTATTGGCACTTTTTTGGTGCGTCTTCATTCTCGTTTTCATCTCATTTTTGTCCCTATTCTGTCGCTAGCTTTCCCAAGAAGCTTTTAGATTTGGGTAAAGCCGGACTGGAGAAAATCTGCTCGGTTAAGGTTGGGGTTAAGAGTTAAGATAAAGGGGGAAAGGTCTCTTCGAACTACATTTGTGTGAACTTTACCGTCTAACATAACGGTTGTCTCTGTGTCTCCTGCCTGTGGCCCGTTCCAACAGCAGACATATGAGTGGGAGCAGCTGATGCAGTGTATTAATAGCTGGCAGAGGGTTCATTAGCATGTCTGGGGCTAAAAATACCACTTGTTAACAGCAAAGCCCCCAGTGCAGTCTGGAGCTATTACAGGACGGCCCCCCCGCCCCCATGCAGAAGGTGCCTCGTCTGTCCTGGCCCATTATACAACACCTCTGTCACCGTTTCACAGAGAATACAACGAACATGCACCTCCACTTACTTTTACATATATAGTCTGATACTAAAAATGTTATATTCTTCAATCATATATCTTAAGAACCTCTCTGTATCAGGGACCGCAGACAATAGTAGTCATGAAAACAGTAAAACAGTAAAACAGTTATAGAGAGCAATGGATTGGGTCTACAGTCGTATTATAGGCTCTGAAAACTAACAGTATGTCACAAATTTTCTATAGTTCAGCTTCACCCAAATCTAAAAGCTTCCCGACAGGAGCTTACACACTTTGCAACGTTCATTGTGTCCACTTGTGTTACAGTGTAACTTTCAGGGTTCATTTTGTCAGACACTAGGATTAGAGATGTGGACACTTCTGATGACGGCCTGCAGAATGCGACTGAAAACATGTAAAGGTAAAGATTTCAACATCTCTAACCCTAGTAGTGTCTGACAAAATGAACCCTGAAAGTTAGGAACTTATAGTCTAAAGGCCAGTGTAATGCCTCATTTGAAAGCTACAAAATGGATCGAAATGGATCTTTTTTTTGGCGTTGTTGCCGTCACTTTTTTTTACCTTTATTTATAACCTCTCTTTCTTTTCCAGACTTTTGTTGCTTTTTTTTGTCACGTGACGTTTGTCGCTTTTTTGGCACGGATTTGTCACTCTTCTGTCGCTTTTTTGTCGGTCTTTTCATCGCTTTTTTTGTTGCGTGATCATCACATTTTTGTCGCTGTTTTGATGTTTTTTTCCAAATGGCCTTTATATTTGAGTAATGCCAAACTGGAGAAAATGTGTTTGGTTCAGGTGGGGTTATGAGCTTTTTTTTATTTTATTTTTATGTAGGCCATTCGTGTAAAGGGATTAGTTTCTTTTCTATGTAAAAATGTGTGTGTGTGTGTGGGGGGGAGTCCAGCCACTAGGGGGCAGCAAAAATATTTTTAAAAAAGGCAAAGAATCCACACGTGTCCAGCAGAGGGCACTGACATAATAAGAGATCATTGTATAAACATCACATTAAAGCCACATGGGAAATGATCAGCCCATGAATGAATAATGACGACAGTAGCACTTTGAGAAACTTGTGACACAGGCTTGTAAAGCGCAATACAAGTGTAAGCAGTTATTATTTATAAGGCTATAGTCCAATCGGGCTTTAGACCAAATCAGCACTATTTTAAAATCACAGCTCATTATTGTTATTAATAATTTATGGGAAATGTTTCTGTAATAGTATTCTCCTGTTCACGTTATATGTGGCCCGCGATTCCCTGTGGGAGCTGAATTTTGGCCTACAGCCCAAAATGACTTTGACCTCATACATAAGACTTTTTTGTAATGTCTGTGTCACCTGATAAAAAGCAAACATGTTCAAATCAAATATTGGTTTAACTGACAACAATCGTAAGTTGACTTATCGACTGTTGCAAAACCATGTTACATAATGCAAAAGCCATTTACATTTTTCTTATGATTATCTAATCAGATAGCACAGTGCGTTGCCAGAATGTAATAATCCAAATAGGAATCGCTCTCTTTCTCGTGTCCACAAACCCATCACCTATCCCCACTCAAGTCCTAACCAGTGCAAGGCCTACTGTAGGCAGCTGTCTAATAAAGTGTGGCATATAGGGCTGGGTACCATTAAACGATACGTATGGTATCAGAAAAAAAAAGTTCAGGTACTACTGGTATCACAAAAATAAAAGTATCAAAAGCAGATGCTGAAAAAAAACAAAAAAAATACAGTTCTGATGCTGTTGGTCCAGGGACAGCAGTAAAGGAAGTGACTTGAATATTTCAGCTCAAATAAATGTTTTTATTCTCACACGCACGCACACGCACACGCGCGCGCACGCGCACACGCACACGCACACGCACACACACAATATTTTTAAAATGGACTAAGCCATAATCATCAAAATTATAACAAATAAAGGCTTGACATAATGTCACTTTGTATGCAATGAGTCTATATCATATATTAGTGTCACATTTTAAGTTGCATTATATATATATATAATATTTTTCTATGTTCTACCCATGTTTCCCCCATTTTCTTTTGCCAAATGTTCCTGTTTTTGTTACTACATTTTTTCATATTGTCAGCCACAATTTCTCCCAATTTTTACAAAATTAGGATTAATAATATTATTCTTGATACTGGAGATGAGCCTGATTGTTCTATTTTCTGTTGGTTTTTTTGGGGGGTGGGGGGAAGTATCATTCAGGTATCGGTATCGTAAAACCAGTATTGTTAAAGTACTGGCACTGAAAAAAAATGTATTAGTACCCAGTCCTAATGGCATGTCCGTAAAGCTGTCCTCCCTATCCTTATTATGCAGCTTAAGGCTACGCAAGTGCAGTCAAAGCTGTAGTGCTATTTTTCAGTCAGAAAGCATCCATCTTCTACTTTTAATATCCGATGTTACAGAGAGCAGTTAAAAGTATAGTGAAGCAACAAGCGTCCTTCTTATCTCCTATTTAAAGCACTGGTTGTAGCTTTTATCAGCTGACCACAGCTGCCCCGGACAAACACTTGAGGTCTGACCTGACCAAAGGGACTTTTCCACTGTGCTGATCGCAGCGAGAGTGAGCAGCCTGAGTTTGTAGCTATTATTACACAGCTATATAACCATGACTGTATAAAATGTCTGTGAACACACTGACTAAAAATAGAGTCGAGTGAATAAGATCATTTACAGTAAATCTCCTACCATGGGTGAAGTTTTCTGTTTCTGGTGTGGCTGGAGAAAGTTCTGGTAGAGCTGCATCCCATACTGAAACAAAACACAAATCTGTCAATTAAGCAGATATACTAACATGAACTTACTGTTTTCTATCTTTTTATTTGATCTGTCTGTGAGTGCATTTCAACAACATTTCATGACTTGATCACAATAAGGAACTTTATAAAATGCCGAGTGCAATCGAGTGCAACGTTGACTAGGATATTGAATCATGTTTTCGACGTATAATACATGATCCTATCTGATAATATTACTATGATGAAACGGAAAGTTTCACAGTTCATTTGAGAATCAATTAGCATTAAAAGTCTGTAGTACCAATACCTTTCTGTTTTGAGGATTTTCTTATGTGTGCACAATATAAGACAAATGCTATAACCAATACCTATAGGTAAAGTCATGTTTAAATAGTCTGTTTAAACAGGGTTCTGTAAAGACTATAAATCATTTTGATATTTGACAAGTGCGTGTCAACCTGTCAACCCTCATTGTTCACGTAAAGCAAATCCATGGATGAAAATTACCCATAAAATTACTGGGAAGCCAGACAGAACAATATGTTGTGTATATATAAGCGATGACAAATGAAGTCCAAGGGGAATGCTAATCAAGCCTCCCCCGTAGTCTCCGCCAGCCCTAGCTCACAGATGTTAGCAGCGCTCGGACCTTTAGGAGCCTCATGGCAGTGATCCAACACGTCCGCGCCTGCTCGTCGTCCGCACACAGCAGCCGGAGCTCCCTCCCTGAGCTGGCCTTCGAGGACTGAGGACGCACAGATATATCAGCAACAGTCAGCGTTCATTTTGTCCCACATATTATGCTACAGTTTGCACCAATGCAATATTTTTGTGGACTAAAGATAAACATAGATTACTGAAACATTAGCATGTAAATTCCTAATTCTTATCAAAAGTAAAATCTCAAGGGATCTGTACATTAATTCATGATTTATAACCAGGCTTTGACCTCATCTAAATGTTGCTGAAACGTTGCTGAAACTAATTTGGGATAGCTTAGTTTAGTTTTTAGTTTATTAGTTTATTTGAGCAGTTAAAATTCTGCTCAAAAGGAGTGGGCTGAAGCAAAGCTTATAAGCGCCCACCCCCGACATCAATGAAATAAAAACAATTGATCAAATCACACAAGTACAGGGAGCATGTTACAAAGTACAAGACACAAGAGCAGGAACACAGCACACACACACACACCACACATGGTACCCCTCCGTGACCCAACTTTACCTGTTATAGTTACATTATCAATCCTACATTAAGCAACATCATACTTTGATTTTTTTTTTTTTTTTTATTTGTCCCACCGGCAAAGAGAACCTACAACCCACTAGAGCGGCCATTTCAACACGGACCACACCCACAAAGCATCTCTAGAATTGTTTGTACAAATATAAATTAACAGAGTTTAACGGAACGGAAAGGAAAAGAAACACAACTGAAAGGAAACACAACTACAACAGCTGTCTCATTTCATGTACGCTATGGCTAATACAAAGCAAGTGAAAAGGGCGATCCTTAAGTTATTTATACACATATATGCACACGTACACACCTACATACATACATACATATACACATACATATATATACACACATATACATATATATATACTGTATACATACATACATCCCCCTTTTTTTTCTTTTTCCTTTTTTTTTTTTTTTTACAGAGAAGGTTCACAGTTAACAACTTCCAAAAGGCACTAGTTCTGTGTTCAAAAGCACATTAATATACATATTATATTATCCATGATCTTGCAACTTCCCAGTTGTCATTTCCATCATAGATTTTTTTTTGTTTTTGTTTTTGTTCAATGGATTATGTAATATGTAAGCCCTACATACTGTAGTGCATTAAGAAGCCAGGGTGTAGAGCGGGTCCATTGAAGAGGCAGTAACTTCCCATCAACAAACCCCACCCAGCTGCCCTAACTAGCTGTATTTGTAAATGATGTTCCTATGCTTAGTGGTGCGTTAAAAGACGAGGTTTATGAGCCCGTTGGGAGGATCCCTCTCAACAGATCCATAACTCGTTTATCCTAATTCTCAATTTTGTAATTTAGAGCAATAGAATGACAACCGTTCAGAGCAACAACACTGTCTTAGTTAATAAAATGCAAATGCAATTTAATTCTACTACTCCCCCTTGTGGCAACGTGTATCTTCTTCTCTGTACTTTTCAAAAGTCTTTTGTTTGTATTTATATTTGAACAGGTTGAAGTTTGGACATCGTTTCAAGTCCATCTCCATTTTGTTCCACAATTGTACACCATTAACTGTCGGACTAAAGCTTTTCAAAGTTGAGCTATGTTTCTGAGTCCTAAAGTTCAATTCATCACGTAATTCATAACGACCAGTACGTTCTTGGAACCTTCTTTGTATTTGGCCCGGTAACAGTTTGTATCTTGCTTTGTATAACATCTGTACAGTTTGGAACTCAACAATGTCACAAAACTTCATGATCTTTGATTTTAAAAATAATGAGTTTGTGTGGTCCAAAAACCCAACTTTATGAATTACTCGGATAGCTCTTTTTTGCAACATTACTATTGGTTTTACTGTGTTTTTATAAGTACTACCCCAAACCACAGTGCAATAATTTAAATAGGGCAAAATCAGAGAACAGTATAAGATATGTAGAGCTTTGATGTTTAAAATGTGCTTTGCTTTTGCTATTACTGCAATGCTTCTAGAAATTTTTGTAGATATATATTTAATGTGCGATTTCCAAGTCATTTTATCATCTATAATAACTCCAAGAAATTTGATTTCATGCACTCGCTCTATGACAACACCTTCTATCTGAATTGCTTCCTGAGCATTGGAATTACGATTGCCGAATATCATCATTTTGCTTTTACTCAGATTTAAGGATAATTTATTTTGTTTGAACCACTTATTGACACTTTTGAGTTCCAAGTTAACAATCCGACACAGTTGTTGTAAATCGTCTCCTGATGCAAAAATATTTGTATCATCTGCAAACAAGATGAATTTAAGTATTTGAGAAGTTTTACAAATGTCGTTGATGTACATATTAAACAATTTTGGGCCCAGAATGGAACCTTGAGGTAAACCACACACAATTTCTTGACAACTCGACTGATAATCACCTATTTTCACATATTGTTTTCTATTTTTTAAATAACTGGTAACCCACTGTAGAGCTACCCCCCTGATCCCATAATGTTCTAGTTTATTAATTAGTATATTATAGTTTATTGTATCAAACGCTTTACTCAGGTCAATGAATAACCCTATTGCATATTTCTTCTTGTCTACAGAATTAGTTACTTCATCGATTATATCAAAGAGCGCATGTGAGGTTGAGTGATTATTCCTAAAACCAAACTGATTTTCAGAGAGTAATTTATTACTTTCAATAAAGCTGTCAAGTCTAGAGTTAAAAACCTTCTCTAAGATTTTGGAGAATTGCGGTAAAAGGGAAACAGGCCTGTAGTTTGTGAAGAGATGTTTATCTCCTGCCTTGAACAGAGGAATCACTTTTGCTACTTTCATGCCATCAGGAAATTGTCCAGTTTGCAACGATAGGTTACAGATGTATGTTAATGGCTTAGAGATACTTTCAATAACAGTTTTTAAAGTTTTCATATCCATGTCATGGTAATCTGTCGAGGTTTTATTTTTACACCCTTTAACAATGTCCAGTATCTCCTTTTCCTCCACAGGTTTGAGGAACATGGACATAGGATTTGTGTCTATCAGTTTACAATTATAGTTCTCAACATTTGCAATTTTTGCAGCAAGATTCGGTCCAACATCTACAAAGAATTTATTAAATGTTTCGACTACTTCATTCCTATTTTTTATAGTTTTATCCTCATCTTTGAAATATTGTGGATAATTAATGATTCTTGGTTTATTTCTAATTAAACTATTTAAGATATTCCATAAACCTTTAATATTATTCTTATTGCTATCTAACAACTTATTATAATAATCCTGTTTACATTTTCTAATGATACCTGTCAGTTTATTTTATATTTCTTATATTTATCCTCAGCTTCTTTGTTCTATTATTTATAAATGTTTTGTAAAGTGAATTTTTTTCTTGCATGCATTTAGCAAACCCTTAGACATCCATGTTTTATCTTTGCACTTTCTGTTATTACTGTATTTTTTCGTTGGACAATTTTTATCATAAACTTTTTGGAATACTTGCACAAACTCATCATAAGCTTTATCAGTGTCAATCTCTCTGTATATATTACTCCAATCTTGCATCAATAGTTCCTTATTAAGTGCATCGATAGTTTTCTCTGTTTTTACTCTTCTAAACCAGTGCATGGTTTCCTCTTTATTTTTTTGATCTTCATTTTTGTATGTTACAAAAACTGGCAGGTGGTCACTTATGTCATTTATCATTAGTCCATTGATTAATTCAGTTTCTATTTCATTTGAAAAAATGTTGTCAATTAGAGTAGCACTATGGGTTGTAATTCTGCTCGGTTTGGTTATTAGAGGATACAGACCTATGCTGAATAGGGTATTTATAAATTCGTCCGTCTTTTTGTGTTTATTTGGGTTTAACAGGTCGATATTAAAATCTCCCCCCACAAACATGACTTTCTGATTTGAGCTTGAAAAATGCTCCTCCATCCAATTAGAAAACAACTCTATATCGGAGCCAGGAGTCCTATAAATGCAACTTACAATAATATTTTTCTTTTTTTCCCTTGCAATTTCTATAGTAAGGCATTCAAGTGCATCATCCACTGCCATAGACTTATTTTCGATTACTTTATAACAATAGTTTGAGTCTACAAACATAGCTACGCCCCCACCATGCTTGTTTCGTCTGTTCATACTTGTAAACTCATAACCTTCGATACTAAAGTCCATTTCTCTGTTATTATGAATCCATGTTTCTGTTATTAAAATTACATTAAATGGCTTTGAAAACTGTTTTAGAAAGCTCTTGATGTGGTCAATGTTAGCATATAAGCTTCGACTGTTGAAGTGGATTACAGAAAAAGCATTAACGTTCTTGAATTTGCAATTATAAAGGTCCTCTGTGTAATACTGACAGTCATTGACAGATGTTGTAAAGAAGTTATGTTCAGGGTCGATGTCGTTCTCGGTGTTCTGTAAATCATATTGAGTAAATTTAAAATCCAGGTCGATTGTTTCCGTAATTGTCCTATTAGCTAAATGCTAATGGCTATAGGAAAAATACAGTGAGCAGGCTAACGGACGCTGAAAAGTTTTCTGGCTTGCCAACTGTCCAGATATGTTAGGATGGAACTTATTTTTATTTCTGTGGTTAATTCAATCTTTTAAATTTAAAAACAAAACAAAAGTACTTGCATTTAGAAAGACCTCAATGTTTCACTCCCCATCTAGGGAGCTTCCTCATGGTAGTTTTGGGGACAGATATTTAGTTTAATTTATTTATTTATTCTCTTTTCATGGTAATGCAACACAAAAAGCAAGGAAACAAGGAAATGACATGACAAAAAGAGTATTATAATATACAGAATATAATACGTGATAATAATGTCAATCGTTTGAGTTTAATAATCAGAAACAACATTAGATTGGCCTTGGAACCTTTTTTTCCCCCCGGCATACTTCATCCCAAGTACCGTTTCTTTTTTTTCTTTTGCTTCATTCTATATACAACTTGTACCAAATGTGGCAAGCTGCTGTGATATGGTCAATGTGTACGTTTAAAACTGATGATTGTGTATTTGATAATCATTATCAATCATTGATAGTGGTTGATAATCTATATCTGCTGATAAGGTCAGGAAGGAATTGTTTACATCCAAAGTCCAATGTAATGTAGAATGAATCATTTATTATGTTATGTAAATGTATATTGAATTGAATATGGGTAGGCACATACTATAAAGCTTTATTGCTTCAGCCTACTCCATTTTGAGCATCCATAATTGTATAGTTGTGAACATTGAAAGAAAAATGAATGTAAATTGCTCAAATAAAAGTAAACTAACTAAAAAGCACAAGAGTAGCAATAAAACATTCCATTACAAGAAGAACAGGAGTAGGATGAAGAAAAAAACCTCCTACCCCATGTGAAGAAACGTTAGATGGCCCCAACGACGGCAAAATATAACATTTCCTCTAAATACAAATAAGTATTGTCCGTTTATACTTATATTTGAATTAAATTTTAGATAGTTTTCTAGAGAGGTCCATTGTTTCACACCAGAAACTGAAACACCCATTTATTTGAGGGTATAGATAAAGATGTGGGTCACCAAAATCTGCCATGAGGAAGCACCCTAGATGGGGAGTGAATTTTTTTTAACCAGTTTCAAAGTACAACACTGGTGTAGAAAGACGTGCTGAAAATTGGCTCTTGATCAAACTAACTGGCCTCACTCCAAGGCCAGTTTGCTCGCTCATGGCCTTTATGTACAGTGCGGTTGCTTGGTGACAGTCCCGGCACTGTAAGTTCACCTCTTCACATTTCGTGTCCTTAAAAAAATGCAATCCAGGAAAAACTAGGAACTTTGTTTATGAAACCTGAACCACGCACGCACCTTGACACAGAATCCGAAATCCGTGGGCGCTCCGTGCACTTTCTTGGCCGACAGGGCGGTGTAGACGTCGCTGTCGCTGAAGTCCGCGATGAACTGGAGATGCCGAGGCTCCTGGAAAATCACACACGAGAAAACATTTCTTTAAATTACACTGTATTTGAAGCCACGTTGTAATCCATTCCCACGTTAAAAAAAAAAAAAATCACCTACAAAATATGGTGTTTTGTTTTCAATTGTTAATACATCCTGCATATTCACTGATTATTAGGACCTTGTGCCACATTAAACACAGCAATAAAAAAAAGGACCATCTGAGACCTTGGAGTTTGATACATTTGTTAAAAAAAAGTGCTGCTTAGATTCCTTATGTATGTATCTTTGTCAGGCAATGTTCCAGACCGCTAAGCACAAAACCCCTTGGCCACAGTGGAGCGCGTGTGAAACAGTGTAGTTGGCTCACGTCGGCACAAAGTAATGTTGTGTACAGTAGTAATGGAATGGTCAGAACTCTTGTCTCAGCGAGGTTGTGGCAACTTCGAAACAAAAGATTACGCGGCTTATATTTAGCCGTGTTGATGGGACACTGTATCAAACGCGGCTGCTAAAAATACATTCGACACAAAGTAGCACAAAGACAGCGATTGTTTGGCCTTCATGTGACTTCCCCGTCTCCGAAAGCTCGACTTGTTGATGCCGGACTGCTGATGTGTCTACGCCAGACCTTATGTTTGTATTCTATTATGTAGCGGTCCGAGGTGAAGGTTAGGCCTCTTGTTTAGAGCGCCTTAAAAGCTAAAATATTTTGCCAATAAAGGGGAAAAATAAACTCTCGATTGATCACTATTTTTCCAACAACAAATAAAGCAATTACTGTTATGATTCACGGACATAGACAAGATTAGATATTTTTTAAAAAGGGAGGTATTATCAACAGCAAATAAACAAAGAAGAAGAAGAGCGTATGGGATTAGCCTATGGTGAATTTGTTGAAGCTGCGCTGGACAGATATCCACCCTCCAGAGAGAAACTGGAGGAATAATCATGTAAGATCAGCAGCAGCTCAGTCCACTTCCCGTGCACGCGGGTTTATTGCGCCTCAGTATAACAGCATTTATTGTGAAATCATAAACTTTATGGACATAAATGAATCCATAAACAGAGTCTACTCTTCCCAGGCTTTTGTCCACTTATTATTTCACAACAATTGTCCTATATTTTGGGTTTTACAGATTAATTTGGGATGCATAATGAAGAGAAAAGACGATAAAACAGTGCAGGGTTACGGGTTAGGGTTATTTCCTTGGATCTGATCCTCTGAATCTGCCCGCGGTTTAAAAGCCACAAAAAATGTAGAAATCATGGCTTAAGTTTAGTCTTTAGAGTTGTCTGGAGCCTGCGTCTCCTCCTCTCTTTCTCCCGCCTCTCAGACAGAGCAGGAACAGGGCGGAGCTGACACGGGCAGCAGAGGGTCTGGGGCCCACAGCAGAGGGCCCCACTGGGAAACACTTACACAGGATTTTGACAATACATCAAAAACAATAAATACATAGAATAAATAATAAAACAGTCTAATTGCAGCTATAAAAAAACAATGTTGCTTTTCTTTCTTTCTTTCTTTTTTATTTTTGAAAGGGAAAGGTGAAAGTAATCATAATGTAGACCAGAGGTAGGCAAGTTTGTTTTGTGGAGAGCCGATTTTCTTCATTGCCAAAACGCCAAGGGCCGAAACTAAGAATTGTAGCCCAAAGTAAAGCACCCTTTTTCTCCAAATTAGTTTGCAAATCATATGTATGACCTAATGGGTGTTTTGCCGGGAAGTGTGACATATTGACAGTATTTCCAAATTTTAGAGTACTTTATCACGTATTTGGTCTCTAATTTATGAATAAATGTTCTCTTAAATCTTCTTGGGGCCAAAGGTTTTATGCTGGAGGGCTGAATTTGGCCTTACGTTGCCTACCCCTGATGTAGACGGTACTGATTTTCATCACTGTATGAGGCTGATTTAAACAGCATATTCTTACCTAAATTTGATCACAATTTCGATCAGATTCCGATTAATTACCCAGCCCTAACATAGATGAAAAAACAAAAAACAAACAGAGGCAAATGAATAGTTCCCAAACCCAATGTAATTCTGAAAGCACCCAACAAAAGCTGCAGTGTGTCAGTTGGAAATGAAAGCAGTCGGAGGTGGTGTTCTTGGCTCAGAGCGTGTGTTCGGAATAAGCCCCACTTGTCGTCGGAGTAAGAAGAGGGAGAGAGTGCGTGCGTACCAGGCTGGACTGTGATGCCAGCTGACCTAAGGAAAATCCAGTTCGACCTGTTCCACTGGCCCTGGGCTGCGTGCGGCAGATATTAGCCCCGTGACCCTCTGGTGTGCAAACAGAGTGTGCAGATGAAGCTGGGGGCCCTCTGTGGGTGCGGAATGGGTTGCCATGGTGCCGGGAACGCCAGCTGTGCCAACACTGTTTTCCTGCGCTATCATCGTAATGTAACCAGTCATTCTATTGTTTTCCATCTTTTATAACATTCCCATACTCAAGCACGAAAACATTCTCACATCACAAGTGTTGCTTCAGAATGTTTTTGGTTTTTTCCCATTCCCACCCGACAACTAAGCTGGGTCTAAACCAGAACTAATGGCGTACTCCAGATGTCCTCGGAGGTCAGACTTTCCCCGGTTCCGACATACAAATATAAACTGGAAGCCGCCAGTTGTTGGAATTCCTACTTCGATAGCTTCCTAACTCAGAGTTAGAAAAAAATAAAATGAACAACAACTACAACATTTGGGCATTTTCTTAGCTAACCTTTAGTTGTTGCCCGCTATCTGTTATTCAGTTGAGCCACTGAAGTGTGAAGTTCGGGATCGAGACATCATAATGGCAAAGCATTATGGGATTTGCAGCAGACTTTTTCCATTAAAAAAATATTGGAGATTTCAAAAGGCAAAATACTGGAGTTATTGCTCAGATTAAGATATTTGGACACTACAGTGTGTCAGATGTATTACTGTTGCCATCATACAAAACATGCTCCTAATGACCAGCTCAACACAGACAATGCTATTACTGCAGTGGGTATTCAAAGAATGGATTTGGATGGGAACCTGACCTGTTTAAATCTCAAATTTTGCTGACTTTAGTTGACATCTCCATGGGAACGAGCTGGAGACGTACCCACTCCCGGTAAAGTTATGTCATGTCTTAGGAAATCTGAGCCACTCCCAGCTAAATCACGTGTTTGTTTAAGGTATTTTTCAATGCTCAAAATATCTGTCATATAATAAAAGCTTGTATTTAAATTTTATTTTTTGGGTAAAATTCTACGCGGTGTGGCTTTAAGAAAAAAATATCTCCAGACATCAACAACACTCTGGATAACTAGGAAATGAGGTCCAATGTCAAAATTCCTGAAATATCCCTTTAACCTTAGTATTGTTTTATTATTAGCTACATTTCTCTACTATGGGGCCACCAATGCAGTCTTCATCTCATATCTGAACTCAGACCACTCTGATGATCTCAGACTTTACAAGTTGTAATTCCCAGTCTGAGCGTTTTTCCGTAGTTAGAGGTCAGAAATTTACAAGTTGCCTGGAATGCAGCACTAGTCTATGGACAACGTTTGCTAGTACCCACACTCATGGTTGGTTTCCAAGATAACAGTGAGTTCATAATAACATTTAATCTTGAACTCTATAAAGTGCGCGGGTTGCTCTGTGATGCTAATTTTGTTAACATCCACCACACGCTAATGACAACAAGAGCAAACTGCACGCTCGAATTGACTTGTACGAATATTTATTAAAGCATTAAAACAATCACACTGTTTGGGTGATTAAATTAGTTAATTACGTCCGTATTTTGTAGATTTTTCCAGCCTCATAGCTTCAGTTACATTTGTATTTGCCTCACTGTCTGTAAACTTTCCGACTTGATAATTGGAACCCAGTAACGAGGATAACACAGCTTTCCCAGCTCTGAGTTCCAAACCTCTGAGGAACACTGGAACGCAGCATAAATTGAGACTAAACAAGGTCTGAAGTGGAATTACATCAAGACACAGCCTGGTCCAAACAAGGATTACACTTGTTTGGACTTTACACCAGGACTAAGCCTTTCTGGGAATTGTGTTTTGAATTTTCTGATGAAATCATATTTAAAAAAAAAAATATGTTGCCAATATATTACGGTTTACAATATATACAATTGCGAGATCCTGGGTCATGAAATGTTTTTTAAGCAAGTATTCCAGTGTGTTACCGACCTTGGACGTGCCTTTGTTGGAGAAGTAGAGGCCCGACCTCCGTAGTACAAAAAAGAACTTCTTCCATGACTTGCGTCCCTGCTCTTTGGCGTGGAGGTGTCCGTGGATCTCCGGACACGTGCTGGAGTTCAGAAAGGTCTGTGTCGGAAAAAGAAACATCCGCTTTTATAACCCTCGAGGTTCCCATCGATTATGACACTTTTGAATGATACCTCTATTAGCTGAGAGGGGTCCACCATGCCATTGGCGTTGCTGGATATTGAGACCATGTGCTCGGGGAAAAAGTCCTGGCGATGATTAAACAACGTCAGGTGATCGATGCATCAATGGGGAGGTCAAATGATGTGTAAAATTGGAGCTCTAACTCACCAAGGGTTTCCTGAAGAATTCATATTTTGCATAATTCTTCCTGAAGTAGAGCCGACTGTCGGAATCCATGCCCCACCCGGACAGGACATCCATAACCAATTCATGGTCCTCTATAGTTCGCTCTACCAAAACAAAACGATTCAAAATGTTAGCCTTCCAATCCAGCCACATGCTTTTACTATGCTCTAGTCCGGGGTTCCCAAACGTTTTAGGCTGGGATACAGTGCCCCCACTGTATAAATATACTGCCTCTTGTACTGCTTTAAAGGAGCTATATCATGCTAAATCGACTTTTTAGAGTTTTTAACCATGTAGCTATTTCCTTCTCAAAAACATCCCCAGAGTGGTTTTTGGCTTCATTCACACAGTTCTAAGTAATCCTCCTGAATCCTGCTCTCTGAGCAGCTGCTCCGCCCTCTCCTGGAAAACGACTGAGTTGTGACATATTTTACGTCATAGTGTCAGACAGGAAGGGCCAGACCTCTGTAATGTAATGCCTTACGGCCTGATTTTAATTTATAAAACAGCTTTTTCATTATTTCTGTTGTAAGAAAGAAAAAAAGAAAAAGAAAAAAAGGAAGTCTCCGACGCGTCTGTGCTGTCCCGGGACAGTAAACAAACGCACCCCCAGAGGATCCGAACAGATCCCCCAGAAAATACTTGTATTTCTCTCAAAAATGAGTACTCCATAGTGATAGAGGTACAATATATCATATAAATGCCCCTTTTTTTTTAAATCAAGTTAATTTTTCATATTTAAAGTGATTTCACAAATTACAAATTGACTTTGAGTCATTCTGTCACTGGGGTGCACCAACAAAAGGCCACTACAAGCCTAGATCCAGCCCAGCGATGAACAATATTAGTTTTTTCTAGTACAGTGCTTTGACAAGGTGAAGTTATTAGGTTTAAGCAGTGATGAATGGAGAAACTTGGAGGAACAAAGTTGATTATTAAGTTACAATGAATGTGTAACTTGAACATGGGAGTGGAACCTGACAGATATTCATTATAATGCCTTTTTCCTAGAAGTAAGGCCTATTGTTAAGTAATGGAAAATCTTAGTGTGTTTGAATAGTCAAACCTCATTGAACGTACACCAGATCAGTGTGCATTGTTTAACATGGATGTGGTCATTGGTTCTTTGGTTTGCGTTGGTTTTAATATTTAATATTTAGGCACTAATTATGATAACAAATAGGAGTTATAGTTATGGTGAAGGTTAGAAATAGGGATAATATCCCTATTCCTATTCCATATTATGTGGTTAAAAGGTGCATTATACAACTTTTTATGTGGAAAAAAAAGTTGATATATTTGTGTATTTGACCTTGTAGTGACTTAGTGGCTGTATGAGTGGTTAGCATGGCGCCTTTACTTTCAATCACAGTGGTCTCTAGGACTCTGCAGGATCAATTGTTTGGAAGGTTTTCACAGCGACGGACCCTCTCACCAGAAAACCTACAAATCATGTGATCCTGAAGCGCTGTAGAGACCACCGTGATGGAAAGTAAAGGCGCCATGCTGACCACTCATACAGCCACTGAGTCACTACAAGGTCAAATACACACAAATATCAACTTTTTTTCCACATAAAAAGTTGCATAATGCTCCTTTAAAAAGGATTTAATTCAGTAGTTGTGGGGCTTAAGGTTGGATTATACATGACGTGTCCGCGAGGTCCGTGCGGAATGTCATTTTCCGCATCCGGCGTCCTGAAAAAATGTCTAACTACGCAGACGGTCCGCGAGGACAACGAGAATACCTACTTAAACCGTGCGGACAGCCCGCAGCTGCCAAACAGTATGAAAGGCCACTAGCGTCCGTCTGTGCGTCTAAATTCCGCACGGAATTGTCGTATATAAGTATAATGAGACCTTTATTTGTTGTAACAGAACATTTAAAAATGTTTCAAGGCGTCATTATTTTCTGAAACAAAACAAAAGTGCAAACTTGAGTATTAGGAAAACATTTTGGTTAGTTTTATGCACTCATTTCAGTTTTATGGTAGAAGTAGCACACACACCAGACGGAATGCCCAGAATATAAGATCCCCACTTTAATAGTTGGTCCAATGGATTCAGGGATTTTTTAAAGGGGGGTATTATGTAAAATCGACTTTTTCAAGCTTTATATCATGTTATTATGTCATTCCCTCATTAAACACATGCCTGGAGTGTTGCCTTGGCTCATTCACATATTTTTGAGTAATCAGTAAAAACTTAGACGGCAGCCATTTTAGGTGTAGCTATGCCCCAGTCCTCCTAGGAACGCCCCCACCTCCTGGAGACGCCTCTGGACCTTTCGTCACCAGCCAAGCCACCAACCACTGCTCCTCAGCTCAGCAGAGCCCCCTCCCCGCACAGTGTTGTTGTTTAAATGCCACAGCAGTGTGCTGAAGGGGGCATGTCGGAAAGCTTCTTAAAGAGACAGAGGCCTATTTCAAGACGTTCAGTACAGCCATTTGAGAGAGCAATTTTATTCAAGGCATTTATTTTAAGTTACTGCATATACAGACCAACAGAAGGTTACGTCATCATTGTAGTATGCTATAGACTGCTGCTATGTGATTGAAAAAAGCATAATACCCCCTCTTTAAAGCATGAAGGAGAGGCCAGTAGGCTGACCAAACATGCAGTAGGTAACTCCATCAGACTTGCAAACCTCTATTACCTCTATCACTATGGAGTACTCATTTTTGAGAGAAATATAAGTATTTTTGGGGGGTATTTTCCCTACCCGGAAGACAAGACGCTTCGATTCAGTTAACTCCGCCCCTCTCTCCCATTCCACATTTGCAGTATTATAAATATAAATATTGCTGCAAAAAGTGAAGTTACTTCACATAATGCAGTTATAAGGAGTTGACATGTGCAAAGCAGTTTCATAAATGGCTAACACACATGCTAACACACACGCTAACACGCGTTTTGATTGACTCACCGCTCAGTCTGGACTCCCCATGAGATCGCGTTGGTTATAAAAGTTATAAAAGTTTTAAAAGTTAATCCACTTTGATTCTGGCCAAGGTTCACCAAGCATCCATCAGGTTGGTTGATATAGTAGCTAGCTTAATCCCGGAAAGAAATTCCAACTTCTGGCGAGTGCACTCTTCTTTAGGAAGGTTGAATAGTCCTGTTCCTCTCGTAGCCAAACGCGCATCCGTGGCATTATCGGTAAGAAAAAAGAACAGGCGGTGTCCAGAGTAGATTAGAAAGAGCTCAGTCTTCAAAAACTACACTTATGCTCGGATCCATGGCTCCTCCAGCCGTGGGTGCGCTTGATTAGCGTCGTGGGACAGCACAGACGCGTCGGAGTTTTTTTTTTTTTTTTTAAAAAAAAAAAAAAAAAGCTGTTTTATGAATAAAAATCAGGCCGTAAGGCATTACATTACAGACGTAGAGCACTTCCGTTCCGCTGTGACGACACAACTGAACAGCTCAGTCGTTTACCAGGAGAGGGCGGAGCAGCTGCTCAGAGAGCAGGATTCAGGAGGATTACTTAGAACTGCGTGAATGAAGCCAAAAACCGCTCTGGGGGTGTTTTTGATAAGGAAATAGCATAACAACATGGCTAAAAACTCATAAAAGTCGATTTTGCATGATATAGGACCTTTAAGAACTTTACATTTTCAAACCCCATTCAGCAGCACATTTACATTCTCAATGGAGGGTTGTTACCAAAACATAGTATACAGTACCACGGTATTTGACACAAAGATAAGGCAAAATATAAAGTCATAGTAATTCACATAAATCGAATGACAATTGGGGGGGGCGAGAAGAAGAAGATCTTTATTTATATAGCGCCTTTCAAAGACATGGTCACAAAGCGCTTTACATGAGCATTTTACATTCACTCCATACTCAGTGGTGGTAAGCTACGTTATAGTCCCTGGGGGAAACTGACAGAAGCGCCGTCGCACACATCTGCGCCAACGGTCCCTCTGACCACCTCCATACATTCACACACACACGCATCATTCATCCTGGCCTATTGTACATGTTTGTTTGTTTTTAGAACTAGAGAACTTTAATCTTTTCTGGCAACGCGACGATCTCTTTAAAGGAAATGGCCCACATTTGAACAGAGGTGGAGTGAGACGACTAACGGAAAATCTCCTCCATGCTCTGCAAAATCAGAGGAGGCCTGAGCTACAAGAACGAGCAGAGGAGCATGAGAAGAGCTCCTGGCTCCCCAGCAAAGGCTTCGCCTGCATCCCCAATAAAAGATTCAGTCGCAGCTGCATCATCTGCACCTACAGTAAAGGACTCAGCCACAGTTAAGGATTTAGCCACAGCAACACCATCCGCATCTCTGGAAAACATTTCAACCATAGCAGCGGCGCCATCTGCATCTGCATCTCCGGGGAAAAGCTCAGCTTCAGCACCACCTATCCTAAATGATTCAGCTGAAGGAGCACCTCCATCAACTCCACCACAGGCCTTGAGCCCGTCTGCTACATCTACACCCTCCAGAGATTTTTCTGAATCATTCCCATCTCCAGAGTCACCTATGGGATTTCTCAACCATTTTGAAACCTTGATAATACAAGGGATTAAAATGACAGAGATAGTACGATTGTACAGCTTGACCCACGGATAGTACGACTTTACAGCTTGACCCAGTATGATGAATAGCGATTTAATGTTATCCTCTAACCTCCATCCTCCATATCCCTTGCAAAAAGATCCCATCCACTCAAACACAGATAAATCTCAAACATGCTGTACTCAATGTCAGATCGTTAAAAAACAAGTCCTTTTTAATAAATAGTTTTATTTCCTCTTATAATCTAGATTGTATGTTTTTAACTGAAACATGGCTCAACAAAAACACTGGTAACGCAGTTTTGATTGAGTGTAGTCCATCTAATTTCAATTTTGTGTCTGAAACACGCCAAAACCAAAGGGGCAGGGGTGTTTGTGCCATATTCAGGGACAATATAGTCATCCACAAATTGTCATTTGGGGTTTTTCCATGGTTTGAGTATGTGTCTTTCAAAATTGAGATAAAACAATCTTTCATACTTTATATGACTATTTACAAACCACCACATAATTGTTTTGTTGAAGATTTTACTTAATTACTTTCATTTATATGCACTGATTTTGATTGTTTAAAAATTTCAGGTGATTTTAATGTGCATGTGGACGTGACCAATGAGAGGCATGCAAAATAACTCAGCGCTGTCCTTGAAATGTTTGGTTTAACTCAGCACATGAGTGAGGCAACTCACAACAAAGGTCACACTCTAGTTATTACAAAAGGTGTTAATATATCAAATGTGAATGCTGTTGATGTTGCTTTATCTGATAATTTTTGTGTCTTCTTTGACCTGTCTGTTGCACCCAAACCAGTGGTTGGGCCTGGAGTTATTCAAAGAAGACACATAAATGATCAGATTTGAAAATCCCCCATGCTCTAATGTTGATAATCTGTTAGACTCTCACACATCAACTTCAAAGAAGGTACTTGAGTCATCTTCTGTACTCGGTAGTTGAGGTCAACCTCAACTACTTGACCTCAACTACCGAGTACAGAAGATGACTCAAGTACCTTCTTTGAAGATGGACAACTCCTGTACGACTGAGAACTTACACAGACATCTCACACATCAAGCGTCTTAAATGTTTTGGATACTATTGCTCCTGTCAAGGTTAAAATGGTTAACAAAGGCACCTTGGAGAAGTGAAGATTCGGTCAGGGCACAGAAAAGGGAGTGCCGAAAACCCAAACGGAAATGGCACAAGTCATAGCTCCAGGTTCTTTGAGGTATACAAAGTGGTGCTTGGTGAGTTCAACTAGATTTTGCGTGAAGTGAGAAGTACTTCTCTAAAATCATTGCAAACTGGAGAAACAATTCTCGTGTTCTGTTTATCACAGTAAACAGATTAACTAACACTCCAGTTTCACTGCCCTTAGAACTAATCTCTACATCTAAGTTCAATGAGTTTGCAATATTTTTTCATGACAAAGTCCAAGGCATTAAAAATGCCATAATTTCCAGAACACAAATAGTAACCCTGACACCAGATAAACACCTTGAGCTGACACGTTTCAGACCTGTTACCGACAAAACAATCGAAGAGGTTATCTCCGGTCTGAGTTCATGTACATGCTGCCTTGATGAATTACCCACTAGATTTCGGAAGTCTGTGCTGATCAGCTTGTTACCACAACTTGTTCAGTTAGTCAACATCTCACTTGAGACTGCAGCATTTCCAATGGCCTTGAAAACCGCGGCCATTAAGCCTCTTCTAAAGAAGAGCAGCCTTGATGCCTGCCAAGGTACTGAACAACTACGGGCCCATATCAAACCTACCATTCTTAGGAAAAGTCCTAGAGAAAATAATATATCAACAGCTCACTTACTTTCTCCTATCTAACAATGTGTTTGATACTTTCCAGTCAGGATTTAAGCCCCACCACAGCACTGAGACAGCTCTGATCAAGGTGATAAATGATATCCGCATGAACACCAACGCAGATAAGGCCTCAGTTTTAGTTCTGCTGGACCTGAGCGCTGCCTTGGACACAGTGGACCACGGGATCTTACTTCACAGGTTATAAAACTGGGTGGGAATCTCTGGTACTGCGCTAAACTGGTTCAAGTCCTATCTCGAGGACAGGACGTACTTTGTCGAAATTGGCAATTATGTCTCAGACAAAATTGCCATGACCTATGGAGGCCACCAGGGGTCAATCTTGGGACCCCTCTTATTCAGCTTGTATATGCTTCCATTGGGTCAGCTAATAAACAGCAACAATGTGTCGTACCACAACTACGCAGATGACACTCAGATCTACGTGTCACTGACGGCAGGTGAACATGGGCCTGTAGATACTCTCTGTCACTGCATCGAACAGATCAGTTTGTGGATGCACTTTCTCCAACTAAACTCAGACAAAACTGAGATCATTGTTTTTGGCCCACAGACACAAAGACAAAGTGTTATCAGTTACCTTGAGTCTCTCGCTCTGAAACCAAAAAATCAGGTTGGAAATCTAGGAGTAATCATGGCCTCAGACCTGAACTGCCACAGCCACATCAAAGCAATAACATCATCAGCTTTTTACCATCTGAAAAACATTGCTAAGATCAGAGGAATAGTGTCATAACCAGACTTGGAGAGACTCATCCATGCATTTGTCTCCAGCAGGTTAGACTACTGTAACGGCCTGCTCACTGGCCTTTCTAAACGAGCTGTTAGACAGCTGCAGTACATCCAGAACGCTGCTGCTCGAGTCCTGACAAGAACCAGGAAATACGACCACATTAGTCCAGTGCTCCGGTCTCTGCACTGGCTTCCTGTCACTCAGAGAATAGAATTTAAAACAGCTCTGCTTGTATACAAGTCTTTTCATGGTTTAGCACCAAAGTACATCCCGGACATGTTAGAGCCGTATGAACCATCTCGGGCCCTGAGAACTTCAGGGAGGGGTCTCCTGGTGGTTCCCAGAGTCAATAATAAACACGGTGAGGCTGCGTTTCAGTTTCATGCAGCTAAAATCTGGAACAGTCTTCATGAGGATGTGAGACGGGCCTCAACTCTGACAATGTTCAAATCTAGGCTGAAAACAGCTCTTTTTACCCGTGCATATGAAAACTGAAAGTATTTTATCTGCACTCTTGACTTTTACTGTAATTGATTACATTTTATGTTGATGTTTTATTGATTGATTTGATCTGTTTTCTTGTAATTTTATGCAACTGTGAAGCACTTTGAATTGGCTTGTGTATAAATTGTGCTTGCTCTACAAATAAACCTGCCTTGCCTTGCCTTACTGTGATTATGAAACATGTTGGTGTTGTCTATGGTCAACCCTACACATCAGTTTGCCATAAAAAAGGGGTTTATCTTTCTGTCACATTATGGAACAGACATTTTCGTATTAAGGTGCAATTTAGTTATAAGGCCTTTAAATCTTCCTGTCACAACTTCCTAGAGCAGTGGTTCCCAAAGTGGTACTTTGGTACAATGAAAAAGTTCATTTTGAAAGGAAAAATACATTTATCTCGACAAATGCACCAGTTTAAACCAGTATTTAGTCTACTGCCATGGCTAGATGTTACTTTTAATGTCATTGTAACTGTAAAATTATAACAAATTCTTTTGAATTTAGTAAATTATTATGATTTGGGCCCCCCGATATATTTTCTGATCAATACGGGGGCTGCGATGTCCCGGACTTTGGGAATGGCTGTCCTAGAGAAATCCAAAATGTGCCTTAGCATGAGGTGCTGATTAGAAACTTCAATAGATTGATTTCAAACTTTTACAAATGGTAAATGAAAGGGAAAACTATTAACACAGTCTCGTATCATTGTTGCAACCTGCTGATTTATCTCACTAACTGTCTTGCCAAGTTCATGTTTCTGTTCAGGACTGTTTTTTTTCCTTCTTTTAATCATGTTCTACACCTTATTATTCCAGCCACTTTGGTGCTGACGGCATAGCGCATAATCCCTAAACAAAAGCCGGTTAATGCCAACTCTAGGATACAGATTACTGTTGATAATCCTCTTTTAATTTCTCCATAACATCAATACCAAACATTTCAAATACCCCGTACGTGCCGGGATATCGAGATGCCGGTTGAGAGAGTACTAAGTCCTACCTATCCCCAGGTGGGACAGGTGTTCGAACAGAGTCCAGCTGTGGTCGTCGATGCAGTGGTTCTTCAGGACGAACAGCTGGCACACGTCCCGCGCCGTGATGTCGCTGGGCACCTCCACGGCACGGCTGCTCTGGTCTTCACTGTACACTTTGATCACCTGAAAGACAATTAGCAGCGACAATTAGTAACAGGGCAGCAACACAGATGGACGATCTAAAAAAAAGATGCATATTTTTCCTTTTATTAATTAGTCTGATAGGATCTTTACACAGCTTAAGTGGCAATTGGAAAAGTAGGGGGAAAGTTTCATAGAGCATCTACCGAGAAATTCCTTTTTGTAATTTCACTTCCTGTCCCAAGGATCAACAATAAACATCACACGAAAAGTCAAACCAGGGAAAACTAGTTGTGTTGAAGAAATATTGGAATATTGTATCCTCTTATATGTTCTTTGACATTATAATCATGAGAAGGTGTACATTTCAATTAGAGGTTGATATTTGGGGATAGTACAATATCGGCCGGTAAAGCCGATAACTCCGGGACCAAAAGTGAGAGAGACTTCCCATTTACATTGGAAAGAGCGAAGTCAGGGCTCTAAAACGTGTCCTCCCACAAATGCGCCGTACCGCCCTCACCTCACAGGACACCCCACGTCTCACCTGCCCCACACCATGTAAACACAAACACGTGGAGAGAGCGCAACTGTTTAAAGCAGCAGGAGCCGCAACAGTTAGCGGCTAACACAGTCACACAATATGCAATGCTAAGCGCTGGGATCGAACTGATGACATCTGGAGCCGTAGATGATCACTCTACAGCGAGTCACTGCCCAGTTAATTACAGTAAATCACTACAAGTTGCACTCATAGTTTTGCTACCATGACTTTGTCTGACAACTTCCAAATAAGTTGCCTCGTCGTCACAATGTTTTCTCTTGACACACAAATTCAAGTTCTTCTATTGCAGTGAGCACCATTACATCCTAGAAAAAAAAAACTGATAACGCAGCAGCTGTTAATTACAATACACTGTGCATATAATTTCACTGCTTAAACAACCATGTCGTCTCTGTCACTACTAAGCCATTATAGTACAAACATAATTACAGAAGTAGGAACATACTCCTCGTCAAACAGACCAGTTCAGCAATGTCTCCTTCAGACACCAAAGCCTAATCAAGTTAATCCACGTGAAAGTCCCACTTACCCTCCACGGCTCAGCTGAGCAGCACTTTGAGTGTAGACACGCTGTGTATCCTATGTGGGGCTGGGTGCAAAGCATTGCGGTGGGCTGACGATATGAAGTTTGAGACTAGATGATCACGGGCATCATATCTGAGCTAGCACGACAGAATCACCTGCAGCCTTCTCCTTCTCAGAGAGGAAAAAAAAAGAAGCCCATTTTCTGGAGGGAGGAGAGACAGGCAAGTCACAAGGCTCTGCAACCAACCCCGGCCGCTCTTATTTGCACTCACACACCCATGGCAGGCAGCGCTCTAGCTTAGTGCCCCGACAGGGCTGCTGGACAAATACAATAATGGCTAATAAGTGTGAACAAATAGACAAAATACGCAACAGGAGAACAGGAGAGAGCACAGTGATGGTAGCACATTTGCAACTTAAATTTTGTTTGTTTTTCTCTCATACCACATGCAAAGTAGAAGAGTTTAAGATCCAAGTTGTGGTCAAGGTTTGGTTTATTTTAGGCAAACCAGTGACGGTTTATGGCCCTGAGCTGAAGGGGCCCCAGAAGATTTGTTCCCCTTAGTCAAAAGAGTTGTAAATATAACAGTATTCATAATAAGCAACATCTTAAAGCAACTTCAGTAATAACTACACCTTATTTAGCCTTGATGATGAGTTAACACTTAATTCATCATGAACAATTCCTTCGTTAACTAATAATTAATAACTACTCCAGGTAATGCTAAATCATAATGAATAGTTATTCACATACTTCACTTATTCATTGTTAAAATGTTTTTAACAATTCATCAGTTAAGCGTGACTAACACTTAACTGATGAATTGTTCAAGATGAATTAAGTGTTAACTCATCATTTATTAAGGCTAAATAAAGTGTGGTTGTTACAAAGTGTTACAGCAACTTCTGCAAACGCTACTTAGAATTTTATTAGTTGCTCTATTGTTTGGAAATGAATTTGCATTCAACCTAAGAAGAAGTGTAAACTAGTGGTTCTTAAATGGGTGTGTGTGTGGTCCCAAGATGATTTCAAGCTGTAAAAAAAAAAAAAAAAAAAGAAAAAAGAAAAATACTGGTACTGTGTGTAATATAACATTGTTAAAAAGGAAAAAATAAAAATAAATAAATGTTGCAGATGTGTTCTTGAACTGCCACAGTCGTCGCTTCGATCCCGTTTCAAATCCCCGACTTAAGGAGCCGTTTGAGAATCTCTCGGTGCGTGTTACCCACTGACTGCATGATTTAGAGCCGAGGAGGGATGAGCCAGACCCCTTCAGAGAGCACGCAGAGGGGAGGTCAGAAATGGAGACTGCGAGGAGCCATTAGTAAATCTACGCTAACCATGACATCAGCGCCCGTGGCCGACTGTTTCATTACCCGCCGTCTGTTAGTCCGCACCTAAAAAAAAAAAATATCGGAATTGGCAAATCGGAAAGAGGACAGTACCGCATCCTTTATAAACAAAAATTACCCCGTCTCTATGGGTTCCAAAATGTCCAAAACACCTAAACTAAAGATTGCACCCCAAAGAGACGTGATTTTCCACATTTCACGGAGGACATTATACAACCAGATCATTGCAACCTTTGAGATTCTCCAATCGCGACCACTACAAATTCTTGTCAAATGCGCTTAATCTCGCAAGCCCTCGTATTTACATTGCTGCTGATAGAGCACGGAGCTGCCACAAGGAAGTGGCCGACCTGGGACTTAGCCAAATCAAATCATGCCGGCATCGTGTTTCACTGGAGAACAGGGTAGGGCCGGTTGATGTATGGGCTGGCCTGCGCAGATGTGGCTTGTGTTTGCATTTGGGAAGCTCAAAATGAGGGCACTGCTCGATGAAACTCTGAGTCGTACTTTACAGGGGGAGTGGGGAGGGGTAAGATAAGCGAGACGTCTGCGAGATAAGGGTGAATAAAGGTGCTTTGAACGTTTTATTTGAGCTATTAAAGCAAATCAAACAGAGCAGAGTGGGGAGTATAAACTGTCTTTATGGAGTGAAAGGAAGTGGCTGCAGGGCTGGAGAGTGCAGACGTTACTAAGTAGTGTTAAATATTAATGAAATTCTATGATTGTGTTGTGTAATGGGACTGTATAATATTGCGTAGGACACTTTATGGTCTAGTCAGTGCGAGCCTTTGGAGAACATTATCAGTTAGAGAATGTCCACGCCAAGGTTTTCAAAAGGGCATATGCAAAATCAAAGACATAGGACACTGCGGATGAATACGGGGGAGATATCAGTTTGAAAATGTTGCTTTATATACAGTAGATGCTTTAAATATGAGGGGAAATTATTGCAAGTTTTCTGTCATTTTATATTTTAATATAAAAAAATAAAAAAATGTGCATAAAAATTGCCAAAATTGCTGATATTTTCATCTACCCAACCTAAATAATGGATCAAGCAGGTTTAATTTTATGGGTTCATTTTCTAGATATATTATTAATTACAAAGATGTTGTTTTTTTGCAGACGGATCTTGTAACAAGTTTTTTTTTTTTATCCATAAAAATGTCCAATTTTGCCTTGTTTTTTGCAGTTCAAAATCCAATTAATCAAGCAAGGAATTAGATATTAACCTGAACCCCCACCTTAACCGAGCACATTTCCGGCATTACCCAATTCTTAAAGGTGCATTATGTAACTTTTTATGCGGAAAAAAAAGTTGAGATTTGTGTTTATTTGGCCTTGTAGTGACCCAGCGGCTGTATGAGTGGTTAACATTGCACCTTTACTTTCCATCACAGTGGTCTGTACAACTCTCCAGGATCAATTGTGTTGTAGGTTTTCTGGTGAGCAGTGAAAACCTACAACACAATGGATCCTGGAGGCAAGGCAAGGCAAGGCAAGGCAAGTTTATTTGTATGGCACATTTCATGTACATGTACAACTCAATGTGCCTCACAGCAACACCAGACACCCAAACACAATAAAATGCAATAAAAAGCATTAAAATCAAAATAAAATTACATTAAAAATTTACATTAAAAATATGTATATCTATATATTAAAATTCGTTAAAATACAATGAATTGCCATAAGCAGCAGTAAAAAGGTGTCCTTTCAGCCTGGACTTAAACATTGTCAAAGTTGAGGCCTGTCTCACATCCTCACGGAGACTGTTCCAGACTTTTGCTGCGTGGAACTGAAACGCAGCCTCACCGTGTTTGGTGGTGACTCTGGGAACCACCAGGAGACCCGTGGTTCATACGGCTGTAATATGTCTGAGATGTTTTTTTCGGTGCCTGACCATGAAGAGACTTGTAAACAAGCAGAGCTATTTTAAAGTCTATTCTCTAAGTGACAGGAAGCCAGTGCAGAGACCGAAGCACTGGACTAATATGATCATATTTCCTGGTTTTGGTCAGGACTCGAGCAGCAGCATTTTGGATATACTGCAGTTGTCTAACAGCTCGTTTGGAAAGGCCTGTGAACAGGCCGTTACAGTAGTCTAACCGACTGGAGACAAATGCATGAATTAATCTCTCAAGTCTTGTTTGGACACTATGTTTTTTATTTTAGCAATGTTTTTTAGATGGTAATAGGCCGCTGATGTAATGGACTTAATATGACTGTTAAAATTCAGGTTTGAGTCCATGATTACTCCGAGATTTCTAACTTGACTTCTCGGTCCCAGTGAAAGCGTTTCAAGATGACCAATAACAACCTCTCTGTGTTTTTGTGGGCTAAAGACAATTTTCTCAGTTTTATCTGTATTTAACTGGAGGAAGTTGTTTTGCATCCACACACTGATCTGTTTGATACAATGACACAGAGTATCTACAGGCCCATGTTCACCTGCTGTCAGTGAAACATAGATCTGAGTGTCGTCTGCGTAGTTATGATAGGACACGTTATTACTGGATATCAATTGACCCAGGGGAAGCATGTACAAATTGAACAAGAGGGGCCCAGAATCGACCCCTGGGGAACCCCACAGGTCAATGCCATCCGGTCTGAGACACAGTTTCCCATCGCGACATAGTAGGTTCGTTCCTCGAGGTAGGATCTGAACCACCCAAGAGCCTTTCCAGAGATTCCCACCCAGGTTTTTAGCCTCTCTAGTAAGATCCCGTGGTCCACTGTGTCAAACGCAGCGCTAAGGTCCAGCAAAACTAAAACTGTGACCTTGCCTGCATCTGTATTTAGCCTGATATCATTTGTCACCTTGATTAGGGCCGTCTCAGTACTGTGTGAGGGTCTAAAGCCCGGACACATCAAAAATATTATTTACAAGCGTTGTAGAGACCACTGTGATGGAAAGTAAAGGCACCATGCTGACCACTCATGCAGCCGACGGGTCACTACAAGGTCAAGCGCACACAGATATCAACTTTTTTTTCCCGCATTAAAAAGTTGCATAATGCAGCTTTAAAGCTTAAAGCTTTGGACCTCTTGGAAAAAAAGCATCAAAATAGTGACAAAAACAGATGTAAACAAGGATGAAAACGCAGCAAAACAGCATAAAAAAGTTACAAAAATGAAACAAAAAGGCGACAAAAAAGTAAAAAAAGAAAATGAATACTTACAATAAAAAGTTACAGAAAGGTGACAAAAGCAGGGGGAAAAGCGAAGACTAAGCGGCAACAATGTGAGGAAAAATCTTAGATCAGTTTTGTAGGTCTTTGCTTTCAAATGAGGCATTACACTGGCCTATAGGCTGTAAGCTCCAGTCGAGAAGCTTTTAGATTTGGGTAAAGCTGAACCAGAGAAAATGTGCTCAGTTAAGGTGGGGGTTAAAACACTTGTATTATTTTGTTAAGTACAAGACTGGAAAGTTTGGAGTCTGAAGGAGCTGTTGTTGCAAGAGTGTAATGAAAACTTAATTTCAGTATACAGGTATGTATGTATTGCAGCCAGTTTTTTGCCACTGCTGTCTCCCTTTTGTGCTACACGTGGCAGTGTTAATTTTGTTGACTAAAATATTTCATCATAATTGTAGTCAGTCATATTTTTGTGACTAAAATTGGACCAAAACTAAATTAAAAGTTTTCTATTTAGTCAGAGTGTAGTCGACAAAAATATCTGGATATTTTAGTGCAGTTTTAGTCTCATGAACAACTTTTAATTTAGTTTTAGTCCAATTTTAGTCTAGACTAAAAGTATGATGAAATATTTTAGTCGATGAAATTAACACTGACACGTGGATACCAACATGTCAATATTTGTGAATGAATAAGCGTGGGAAAGACGAGGGAGCGTGGGACGTTCAATAACTGCACAAAGTTCACAATCCTTGAAAGAGCACAGGGTTCACTACCAGTGTGAACACAAAATTACAAATCTAATCACAATCAATATACTATTTCTTTAATCACAAATGATATGTTTTCTAACTTTTGTTCAGCCCTATCTGATAAAGCCACGGTTAGGGGCCCACTTTCATCATGACAAGCTGAAACCCCCCCCTCAACATATTCCTTTCAACTTATTTGAAAAAACAAAAACAACAAAACGACTGCAGTTCCTCCTTGTTCAGAATGTAGCCTTTCTTCAGGCACTAATGAATAGGCTGACTATACAAAACTATTAATAGTCATCAATGGAAACTGCTTTACAGTAAACATCTTTGGGGGGTTTTGCACAGTCTGGTTTATACAGTATTAGAATGACAAGCACGGAAATGCGCTAGGAGCGGTCGGTTGAAAATATCCTAAGATTCATGATCTGGCACCTGATCCTTTTATTTATGTGTCATTGAAACAAACTGACACAATTACATTATAAAACACAACGCTCTGACAATAGGGCCTTTATGAGACGCAGCGCCGTAATAAATCTCTATGGGAACTCACGTTGTCAGAGGATCATTATTAGGCCTGAAGTCATGCTGTAAACGTCTAGTTACTGCCGCCTTTATCGCAGTAGAGCCGCAACCTGGACAAAGGCGTTGATAAGGCACGGATAAGGATGAAATCACGGATCAGCAGATGCTCCAAATGTAGTCACTTTTTTTTTTCTCGCGTGTTTAGATTATTCATGTTTATATCCTGCATTTTGTAACTTCCACACTCGTCACAACCATTGCATGTTTTTGATAATCTATGGACAAAAGCCAAAAGGATGTACAACAAAAACCAGTACAAAAGGTTCAAATAACATGAACCTTTGTGCCTGATAAATGTGACATGTTGCTTACACATACAGCATGTGCTTTTATCAGGGGACACCGGGTTACAACAATAGACAGACTGTGCCAGACGGCTCATTACGGAAAAGCATTGTGTAATAAATATTTCATTTAGATTGAATTGTTGAGACTTTTAAAAGTCCACAGCCAGACCATGTTTTTAGACAGTCAATTGTCAGGGCTACTGACAGGCCTGGGTATTGTTAAAAGGTTCCAGTGTGGTACAGGATAAACAAGTAGAGGTAGGGAAAGGAGGGGTAAAGAAGGTTAAATAAATTAATATAATATTAGATACAACATAATGATGCCTGGTTCTGAGACGGCACTCAAAGAAATGCTCTAGGAATAGGGTCTGATCTGTGGTTCTAAACACAGACTATAGCGTAACATTTGGCGCTGAGTAGGAGTGCACTTTGAGATCTTGCAGCACCTAGACTTAGCGCATTTAAGAGGGAAGTACGTGGGCTGGAGAAACATCCATAGTCAGTAGCCTTTTTCCTCCAACCAGACTACGCGGCCGTGAAGGGGCGAGGGAAAGGGGTTGTGGGGGTGAACAAGTACCGTATTTTCCGGACTATACGTCGCACTTTTTTTCGCAGTTTGTTGGGGGCGTCTTATACTCCGGAGCGACTAATATGTTTATTTTCCCCCCCTTTTTAAAATCCAAATATATAATTTCACATGCCACTAGAGGCACTGCTGGCTAATCGAGCAGCAGAAAGAAAGTTTGGAGTGAGTGAGAAGCGGAGGTTACTACAATGAAGTAAACAAAAAAAAAGCTAATCACGGGCTAAAAGCTAGATGGCCACAGCTAGAAGAACGAGTTTACAAATGGGCGCTTAAACGTGCTGTTGGGAGAGGCTTGTCAACGGTGCAGTTACGCCTCCGTGTCCAGATGTCCTCCGTGTTAAGGCGATTGTTCAGAAGTGACAATGGAAGAAGAAGAAGTTTCAATGGATTTAGTGAGTTGGAGTGAGATCGAGTTTGGTATGTTCTTTATGCTATATAGATATCTGATCTGTTTATGTGACGTTAACATACGAGACTCCTATTTGGTTGGTTGGTTCGTTGTTTATGCTTCATGTAGCTAACCATCAATGTGTTACGTTAGCATACCGTACGCCTATTCAGCCGGTTGTTTTTTTTCATTAGGCATGTTTGACTAGTTAATTTTATACTCCGGAGCGACTTGTAGACCGGAAAATACGGTACTTTTGTTCTGGTCGCGTTAATGCAATTACGGTTGAGCGAGGCGAGCGCGCCATAGCAGGACTGGCTGTAGCTGCATCTCTTTCTCTCGGGACACAGTCATCGTTTAGCTCATGATGGGGTTAATCAAGTTTTTAGTTTGACCTGTCAGAGCCTATAACGCTTAAGGAAGAACATAAGGTAGGCGATGTAAACCAGGAAATTAATGTGAGGCTGCCCTAGAAGAGCAGAGGGCTATTTCATAAAACTCGCTCAGTAAAGCTAGGCTTAGGCTCCAAATCCTGGCTTATGTTAGGGACACCGAGCTTGGCTAATGTCACTAATTCAAGACAGGTTCAACTAATTAGCACTTGCCACGTACAGTACATAAGCACAGAGTTAATTGAAATCATAGCCAAGCGTGAACGCGCAGCATACTTCACAGGCCGCCAACTGTGGTTCCGCTACGTTAGCTCCATAGGTTTGTTTGTTTGTTTATTGGTTTATTTGGTAGGGACAGTGCAAGTTAATGAACAAGCCACACCGGATTGTAGTCTTGGGCTAATTTCCATCCGTCGTCCCCCATGCGCACTCTCAAACACACTCTCATACATCCTGGCCTATTGTACATGTTTTTAGTGGTAGGGGAAACCGGAGTACCCGGAGGAAACCTACGCAGACACGGGGAGAACATGCAAACTCCACACAGAAAGGCCCCGGCCTTGGTGGGAATCGAACCCGGACCTTCTAGCTGTGAAGCACGAGCGCTAACCGCTGTACTACCGTGCCGCTGTAGGTAGTGCGCAAGGCTCCCATCCACGAGACTGCGAGATCAATCCCAGCCTGGATTTTTTTTTTTTTGACTGGACACCCACTGGGAAGAACACAAATCGGCGCCTATGAATTTAAACACTTTTCTTTTTTCCCCAGGAATTTAAACACATGATAGAAAATCTGTCTTTGAGCTTAATGTCTCTGTGCACTGTCCCTTCAATAAAGACTAAAACTAAGGTTCCTTTAATTGGACAAGCTTTTTGATGACACATAATGTCTTTGTATTTCACAGATGAGAGACAAAGACAATGTTGGTGTATATTTATCATTTATTGCATAAAGTAATTGATTTTGTGATTTTTGAGGTCAAAATACATTTTGGCCAGATGATGGCGCCAATACCCTGCTTGTGTCATTCACAATGCCCATTGGTGTTGGATTCCACGAAGAAGAAACATAGCTTGTGCTCAGTCTACTCTTAGTTCTCCGACTATGGCTGTTTCCCAATTGGTTGTTGCTAGATCGTCCGCTCGGGAGGGACAGTCTGCTGTGAAAACGTGACATTTCATGACACAAATTAAGGTTAGGGCCAGGGATTTGGTTAACCTTCAGGTTAGGATTAGGGGTAGGATTAGGGTTATTTGTATTTTTAGACAAACCAACTCATAGATCTATACAAAATCACAGCAGACTGCCCCTCCCGAGCGGACGATCCAGCAACAACCTTCCCAATTGCCAGGATCCTCGGTGTCTCGACCACATGATCGGACGTAATTCACATGATCACAGCGCCGCCAAGTGGTGTTCCAGTTCACTCAGACAACTCGCCCCCTTGCAGCTCCATTCCTCCGGCTCATTTACGAAGGATACGCCCGTGGATCCTCCGCTGCCTCGGAGAGCTGAAATTACCCATGATGCACTGCAACACTGTTTTTATTTCTTCCCTTTTCTCGCAAAACTTTATTAGTTTGAAGTTTTGTTCCACATTTGTGCAAACAAATAATTGTAATAATAAAATCATTGGTAGAAGTAAGTAAAGATGTAAAAAAAGAGGTAGAGCTTTACATACAGTTAATGAAAGGCCTAATAAATAGGCCTATTTATTGATAAATCAGGACTATGGTTGTTAACGCAAGTCTGCAATTGAAGCGATTAGTGATAAACTGGACCTGCTAAATATATTTAATATTTTTAATTGAATTTCTTACAAATCCTTGCAGAAATGTTGTTTTATTCAGGCCAAAATGTTCAAACAGTAAGACATAACCAATATCAGTTTATAAACAGCTTTTATTAATAAAACAGTAGTTTTTGTAAGCATAGATTGACATTTTATTATATGATTTGGTACACGACATGACGCAGCCGCTCGCTCCGGAGGCCGTTCCAATTGAGCTCAAATGCGGCAGTACGAGGACACTCGCCTCCGTTTGGGAGGAGCCCACCACCGAGGACGTCAACGAAGTGGACAAACGGAGGACGGATCCTCGCAATTGGGAAACAGCCATTATTTCCATAGTAACTGAGCCAGACTCAGAGTGAGCCTGGTTTATGAATCGAAAAGACAACAAAATAAGCCAGACTTGGCCAAATAAGCCTAGCTTACAGAGTAAGCCAGCTTTATGAAACAGCCCTCAGGTCTCAGTGCTGCTTGTAATAAACAACGCCTCAGTCGACCTCTTCTCTTTTTATAATTGACGCCCTTTCGCCAGTGGCATAGGCACATAGCGCTTAAAGTTTGCGCTGTCCTTACGTCAGGCACAAGATCTGGTCCATAGTCTTCTATGGAGTGTATAAACAACATTATCATCTTGTTTTCATGGTTCTAGATCAGCGTGACTCAACTGGTGGTTTGCGCAAACTTTTTCAGTGGGTTCAAAGCCTTTTCTCAAGGAACCCCTCAATCGATACAGCTGGACATTTGTATGACTGAGAATTTCTTTCAGGCTTTTAGGCTTCTTTCTGTGATTTATCTACAGGAAAAGGCATTAAAAAAAACTCCAGTCTGGAAAAATTATTGGTGCTTGGTTGTTTTGGTCATGATTTCAGTTGTAAAGGCTTATTTAATGCTTAAAGCAATATTATGTGGCCAAACATTTTATGGGGTCGGAATAAATACTCTTATTTAGGCCGTGGTTTGTCATGCTATGGCGATGGTGGGTTCCGAAGCCAAAGCTGAAATGTAACAAGCCCTACTCCTTGTGGATAAAACAGATGAACATGAGCTAAATACTGAGTCAATCCCTAGGGAACCATTGAAGCTCCAGGAAGAAACCTGCCCAGACCAAGGACAACATGTGAACTCTGCACAGAAAGGCCCCTCCTGAACCTAGGACCTTCTTGCAGTGAGACACAATGCCACTTAAATGAGGGTGAGGTATAGCTTAGGACATAACAAAAATGTTTTTAATGAAACTGATATTCCCCAAATTGCCGTTAAAGCTGTGGCTGATTGAAGACTGTCTGAGCACAAATATTGTAAAATAACACAGATTTAATGACAAGAAACCAACAAAAAAGCTGCCAGTGAAAAATACTTCATATCATCGTGTCAGTAGCTTCAGCGGGGGGGTCGAGGCTACTAGTTGGGAGTCATAGCAGCGGCGCGAGGGATAAGGAACGCGTGTGTCATGTGCCGAGGATAAAAGAGAAGACGGTACAGCCAGGGTCTCCGTACGGGGCACTAAATATAGCCTTGTTGAACATAAAATCCCCATTAGACCGCCTTATCTCAAGGCCGGGACGAGGCGAGCTTTTTCCCCAATTAAGACACTACTTTGCCTTTACCTTGAACAGATCTGACAGCTGCGTTTTTAACATGGGAAAGAATACACATATACATAAATGCTGTCCTCCAAGCTCAAACTAATACCCTCCTTGCCGTATACAAAGTAACAAGAGATCCAATCGAAATCACAGCATCAGGATGGAAAGAGCTGTAGAATGAGATGCACGGGGGAGAAACTGCAAGATGATGAAATGCTGAAGACAAATGTTATCAAACTGCAAAGATAAGCTTGCTGGAAAGCCGTTGACCACTTTGCTAAGTGAAAGGGGGGCAGTTCCAGTAGTCAGTAGATGGTAGCTTGAGCCAGTTATGGGAGAAGCTTTTTTAAAATAAGAAAATGTAGACACAGAAGCTAAAATTTGACTTAAAAGTATCAACTTTAAATGTATTTATAAGCAGTTCCCATACATTTGGACTTTCGCAGATACATGCTTTTCATATTCTTACGAAGAGAAGAGTGAGAGACGAATGTGAACGATCTGTGTCGTTTATGCAATGCGGGTCGGATTTTATTCAAAACAGGTCAACACGAATGTGCAACGGCTGCGTCAATGTCCACGCACGTTTGGAACGGTACAGAAATACTTTCAGGAGATGGCAATAACAAGTGGGAAATGCTCCTCTTTAAACAGTAATAAAGAAAGAGCATTCGACATCGTCAAAAATACCGTGGGTCATCACTTCTCACCCTTTAAAGTGATAGTCTGTAAGTTTGCAAAGTGAGGAGAGATAGGGCGAAATTTGAAAGTGAACAATCAAATTCCTCCCCTCTTTAAACAGAAATCCCTTCTTAGTTAGATTATTTAGTTTCAAAATGAGGAGAACAGGAACAGAATTTTCAAAAGTTAAAGCTCTAGCTCCTCCCCCTCCCTGCTGATTGGACCTGACAGGCTGGGTCACAGGAAAAGCTCGTGTCATTGGTCAACGCAGGAGGATACTAGACTGACTACAAAACAAATATATATATAATTTTTTTTTTATTAGTTACTTTACATCAAAATGTAAGACGAGGTGGTTGATTTTGCACATTTTATAAAATTTGTAATGCATTTAGACTTCCAGACTATCACTTTAAGTCGACCATATGGAAAAGCTTTATGCTGGTACATTCTTTATAAAGACGTTTATGAAAATGTTTCAGTAGCTAAAATTCTGTCTTCCTCTCATGACAATGGGGTCTGTGATTGGCTGTTTGCAGAGGAGTGGCTGGCTGGCTACTTTCGCGGAGCGTGCACATCCAGCAGGATGCTTCTCTGTCAACAGTGCTGTTGAGAGGGTGACCAGCACCACGTTCCTATCACAAAGAACCTATATTCTGGTCCACAAACACTAAATCACTGGCCAAGAAAGGGGCGGAAAAAAAAGGACATCAACGTCTCTATGTCCGACTTTCAACTTAAAAGAGTCCCAAGTCCCCAGCACCTTTTACTGAGGGACCACAGAGAGCATCCTGATGTAGGAGCCTCCAGCTCGAGCTCGTGAGAGTTCAAGATGAACTCTCTAACTTCTCTGTTGTCTCTCCTTCTGGTTCTTCCACCTTCAATCACGAACTCCACTCCATTCCTCTCAAGGACTCAGAGCGAAATCTAAATACGTGAACTCTTAATCAAAATGTAGTGACGCAGAAAATACAAATACAAGCTGTAAAAGTGAAGTCATATCTTGATAAAAGATTCAAATTAAGAATATTATACCTTAGTCTGAGTAAGTGAGTTTTATAATAAACTTTAATACATTGAGGTGTTTAACTTACCAAAATCAAGGGCAAATACACTCCTTTCCAAACAATGTTACGAACAGTATCTATATAACTTTTTGCAGAGTCAAATGTGCACTTGAGAATGTTTTTTTTTCACTGTGTCACTTTCCACGACTGGCTTATGCAACCAACTGTGACAAGTAGGTGCTATATTTGTCGGACAGCTTGACACTACATTGTGCATTTGACCCGCTGGGATCGTTTACGTCGCGTTTTGACAAGTGCGACGGCTGCCAGCGTGACAAATGAGGCTACGGGGCCGGGGCCAAGTTAAACATCGCGTTTCAGGCACTGTCAATTAGGATTCAGCTTATAGGCATTTAGGTTTGCGTGCCTCTTCGGAAACTCTTCGCGATTATTCAAGATTACACCGTTTAAAATAATAGTGTAGAGTTGGCTATAGCACATCCACAACAAAATGCATGGACCTCCACCAAGGCGTGATTTCCATATTCAGCCTTCAATTGCCGTTTGTCCTTTGTGACTGAATTTTTTACCTTACCTCGCAACAAAACAAACCGTGAGCAATGTCAAAACCTACTTATCTTCCCTCATCTCATTACTGAAGAGTCAAACAAAACCACTATTTACTGACATTCATATAATCAGTTAGTGTCCCATGGATCGTCACATAAAACCTATCGCACGCTTTTACAGACTAAATCAAAGAAAGTATTCTATCTATGCAAAGACTCCTACCCGTTTCTGCAGACACAGTGGCGTGATGACAGGCAAGGTGACTCTCCTCGCATTGAAATTCATGCTTCGGCGTCTTTGCGCACAAGTAAAACTTTACAAAATAACCAAAGAGCGCTAAACGCAGCGCGCAATACGGGCTAAATGTGTCCAAATCTATTATTAGCGCTTATAGAAGTAGCTGCAGAGAGCTCCTTCATGAGCTAAGTGTGAGAAACTTAGTCATGCTTCCTCCTCACAGCAGTAACTCCTCCTTTGTCCTTGAAAATGTAAAAGCTTTCCCCACTTTTCACTCCTTTTAGATACGCAGCCCTGGCTAACCACTGCAGGCAGAGGATGGTTTTCATGGAGGGCCTATATGCATGTATGCAAAACACGCAACAGGCTGTTATCATAGCAGGGCAGGAGCAGGCACGGCTTTTCCAGGCAGCACTAGCAGCTGACTGTGCAGGAGCTAGGGGTGGGCGATATGACAAAAATAGAATATCACGATTTTTGAATTATGAACTCCCGATTTCGATTTTAACACGATTTTTTTTATAGTAACTAAAATAACTTAAATTGCAAACTGAAGAAGAAAAAGATTGAATCACTAATTTATTCAACTTTGTGATCAACACAGGAAAAATAGACTTAGAACTACAGCAAACTAACTCTATACATTAAAACACACAATAAACTCCAGACAATAAAAGTAAAATAGTAACACTAAGTTTGGTAAAGGCTTGTTGTTGGTGTCTGTTGCTGTTAGGCATCTTTTCTGAGACGTCTCTCTCATGACATCAAGTTGCTGTGATACAGCGCTCTGTCACTGTCTGACCCTTTCACAATAAGAGTCTTACTAAAGCGATAACATACTGTGTCTTTTATTGATTTACAGGTATGTTTTTCATACCTGTTAGTTGTCTTGTAAGTCTCATCAGATTATTATTTTTTTTACATGTAAAAGCTTCGAATTATTAATGCTGCTAATCAATAATTGTATTTTGAAATTGGAGTAGGCACTTATAAGCTTTCTTGCTTCGGCCTACTCATTTTGAGTTATTTATTTTTATTGTTTTTTGTGATAGTGTAAATGTAATGATGTAAATATTGTAAATAATAACCCATTGTAAATAATAGCTCAAATAAATCAAATCAAATAATAAATTTAAAAAATGGTGTAAAAGGCAATCCAGAAGCAGATAGTTACCATAAGTTATTACTTGACCAAGTAATTCACCAAAGTTGGACAAGTCTTATATTTTCAAAGACCTGGATAAACAGCGCATTTGTGAACATGGCCCTTGATTTAAATTAAACAAATGAGAAGGATGTGGCGCCTGACAGAGCTGTAAGGACGAAGGACACGCTGCTTCTTCGCACATGTGCCGCCAGGTAAATAAACACACGCTGCGATTCGCAGAGCAGCGCGTTACGGGGGAAAGACACTGACATATATACCGCTGAAATAGAGCCAGAACGCTGGGTTTAAAAGCTCCAGATTGAGGAGCCTGGTCGTGCATTCGCACTGTAGAGGAGCGGCTCGCTGCCAACGCTCGCATTAGCGTCCGACATTGCGTAGCGGTAAGTGCGCGGCTTAGGTTTACTTCACTGACAGTGAAAAGAGTAAACTGTGCAGAAGTCTTAGAACCGTGATAAAACGATCCCACAAAAATGACAGATCGTCAGCTCTGGAGATCGTAAGACGGTCTAATATCGTCATATTGCCCGGCCCTAGCAGGAGCCTGTTTTAGAATCACTTGTGAAATGCACTGATGCGATGAGACAATCAATTCAGTGTTCAAAGTCATCGAGCTGCCTCATGTTATGCGCACTGTACAAGGTATTAGGAGTGAAAGTCAACCTCTTAATCCCCACCGTAACCGAGCACATTTTCTCCAGTTCAGCATTACCCAATTCTTAAAGCTTCTTGACCCCGAGACCTCACAGCCGATAGGCCAGGGTAACTCCTCACTTGAAAGCTAAGGGCCTACAAAACTCATCTAAGCGTCTTCCTTGTTTTTAATGTGAAGCTTAGGTCATTTTTGTTGCATTTCTGTCATGTTTTAATGGTTTTTCTGGTAGCGTTTTGGCCGGATTTAGGTTTTTATGTAGTGTAACGAAATGCGACGAAAACGCAACAAATATACAACAAAAAACGCGGTAAAAGCACGTCAAATCACGCAACAAAAATGTGACAAAAAAAGTGGCAAAAACGCACAAAAATTAGGAATGATGTTAGGCCTTAGTTTTACACTGGCCTATAGGCTATAAACTCTCCAGTCAAGAAGCTTTTTGATTTGGGTAAAGCTTTGTGCGTGCCCTCGGTCACGCAAAACAACCAAAGACGTTGTTAGCATTTGGCCTCTCCCAATGTATTCCTATGGCTCCAAACGGCGGTGAACTTGGAAGCTGCCACGCTCTTCCACGGGCACGCACAAAGACCAGACAGGTGCATATCAACTCTAAACTCAGGTAAGAACATATCACAGTATGGAAGAACTGTGTGCCCTCAGTCACGCAAAACGACCAAAGATGTTGTTAGCATTTGGCCTCTCCCAGTATATTCCTATAGCTCCAACACGGGGTGAAGTTGGAAGCGACCACGCTCTTCCATTGGGCACGCACAAAGACTAGACTAGACTGGGCGCATTGAGTTGCCTTGTGTACGAAATGCGCGGTATAAATAAAGTTGCCTTGCCTAGACAGGTACGCATCAACTGGTCTAAGCTCAGGTAAGAACATAATCTCAGTATGAAAAAAACGGTGGCCTGTTTGTTTGTCTTTGAGGCGGGGGTTAAGAGGTTAAAGAAACCTTTACAGGCAATTGCTCTGGGTGTGTCCTGCTTAAGACCACTAGTTACAACATAGTTATGTAAACAAAAGCACAGGCCTTGATTGTCGTAAATGCACATTAAATGTTTGAATCCACTTCATGTTTAATAACACATAAAATACCATTGACAGCACCGAGCCACAAACCACTTGAACTCATTATGTGAAAACATGCTGCTCATTTTACACAGTTTTGCAAAACTGTTGAAGATATTTGAATGCATTTGTCATTCAGTGCAAAAGATGACACAAGGAGGCAGGATTCAGGCCCAACTCCAGCGCAACTGTCACCATATTCAAGCAAAGCTCATTTCTCCTCTTATAAGATTAGATATATGCACAGACTGGTATGGATAAGGGGGTCCAGCCTATTTTCTGTTTTTAATTTAGTTAGACTTTTGTTAATCATAACACGTTTCATTTTTTAAATTCGCTAAGACACATGTCGCACAATTTTTCGAAATGGTAAGCTATTCTCGCAAATCTTTGGAAGCAAACTGCAGTGATCCCAAGCGAAATACAACTTAATTCTGAAGCATTGGCATCATAAAATCAGAGTAATAATATAGAAAAATGTATGTACTGATTACATAAAGATACACACAAAAATTGTCCCTCAAATGTGGAAAAACTAACGACATGAAGATCATCCTGGTGCATCCTGGACCTATATGGCTCCAATAGATTCTCAATAGAGTTCATAGGCTCCCTGAACCACTCTTTCACAATGTGAGCCCATTGACAATCGTCATCTTGGAATATGCCCATGCTACATCATGAAAGAAGACATCCATTGATGGAATAACCTGGTCATTCAGGATGTTCAGGTGATCTCATTCTTTGGGCACATGGTGTTGCTGATCCTAGACCGAAACAACTGCAGCAGCCCCAGATCATAGCAGTTATGGTCTTGCAGTGTATAATATGAATGGAGAAGGAAATGGTTTCAAGTGCTGATCCCTTGGTTTACTGACGACAGCATAACCTACAGCACCACTGTTGCACATAATTATTAAAAATTATTATATTAAGAAAACAGAAAAACTAAACAAAGGAATTCCCACTATTGTTCGCTGCAACAAATACTACAGATCCTCTTTGGTAAAACAACTTTTAAAGATTGTGCATTTTGAGGAAGTCGTCTCATCTGCAGTAGGAACTGTCCTTTCTGTAAACTCCTGAGAACGACCAGAGAGACAGAGTGTTTATCTGGAAACACGACACGGTGATTTGTGAGAGAGAGACAAGCAGACGCTGCCACTTATCGCGGTAGTGCTAAAACCAATTGGAATTAATGGAGCTAGAACGATAAAGTCTCCACAGCTCCCATAACAAAGACGCGGGTAGACGCGCTGTCCTTGATCCGGGGTTTGTCCAATCGAGACCCCGCTGCGGGCTCGCCAAAAGTAACAAGTTGCGAGCGCGATGTCAACGGAGCGCGGACATTTTTATGAGACATACGCCATAATGTTACAGTCTTATCTGTGCAGTGAATGGAGCTTTATGATAGAAAGTAAAATAATGCAGGCTTTCACACATAGAACAGACTTTACATTTGTTATGCTGTCTTATCTAGCAGTTTCACTTCCTTCCAAACTCACGCTAAACCTGTCAAGTTGCCTCCTCCTGCTTACTTTCACCGGACAGCTGTTTCCTAAAGATAGGGGAAAAAGCTATGGCGAGTGTTTTTACAATGTGATGAATGCTTAGCAAGAAGTTCCTGGACCTCAGGAGGAGCTTTTTGGGGATAGGACGTGCTGTGGCCACGGTGAGAACAACATTGTACCTAGGGAATCCGTGTATGGTTCGTTCTTTGTTTTTTTTGTTTTCATTTCATAATACAATTCGAAAATCTAAATTATTATTATTAGTTTATTTGATATGGACATAACAACTGCATTGGACAAACCAGATACATTGTTTTTTAGTGTTATAGCAAAACTGCTAATTTGCAACACCTGTCCATCATCATCCAAAATCATTGGTTTGTTTTATTGCTTTTTTAAATTTGAAAACAAAATTAGGATTTTGAAACGAGAAATCTACTGTATAAAACGGGCATTTTTCTTATTTCTTGCTTTAAACGGGTGTCGGTAACCTGCTGTGGTGGAGATGTGCATCAGGGCACACGGCAGGCCGCCCCGCCGGTCCATCACTGACATAAAGCCCCATAAACTAACTGTGCACGAGTACCGAGGGTACAGGCTCCCCAGGACCCATTCACATCAAACCAGAGGGGAAATATACGTGCCTGTGGGTCAGCCATGGGATCTGGACATCTTCGCGGATCAAGTCAAGTCTCCAAGAACTGCTCCAGGTAAAGGAAACCTTCAATCCCATTTACACATACTACTGTAAATGGGGTTGAATGCTGCTGGACTTTAAGTGCAGTTTTAATGATTATATTATTATACGTGTACTGTTGATTTTATTTTTTTGTGTCACCAGAGGACAACCTGACGCGTTGTTGACGCTTTTTTTGACGAATTGTGGTCAAATTTCCATTGCATTTTTGTCACCTCTTTGTCGGTCTTTTGTGGCTTTCTTGTTGATTTTTTGTTGATTTTTCCATTGCTTTTTTGTCATGTTTTCATCACTTTTTCATCTCATTCTTACATTTTTGTGGCTTTTTTGTTGTGTTTTCATCACGTTTTTTGCTCTTAGAGAGATTAATTTTTGGAAAAAATGCGCTCGGTTCATGTGGGGGTTAAGAAGACTATACTGTATGTAAGTACACTAAAATGCTTTTTTTTTTAATCATCCACTGCAAAAATGGCATTGTCTGTGTCTAGCAGATCATTCCAACATATAACCTGGACAGTTCTGCAGTGTGGCTTTAAGCTCAACAATAAATCAGTTATTTGACGGCCTGTTTAAATATCTCAGCAAGTCGTGAATTGTTTGAAAACCAGTCATGGCTTGTGTCGGTGTACCATTTAGCCCAGTAGGCAAGAATAACAGGGCGCGATGCAGTCATCCTTTATAAATTATTCACGTCTGTCAATGTTGACCACATGGAGACTAGGACGCCGCAGTGCTTGTGTACTCTGGAGGCTGCGCTTCAGAGGCACTAGATGTAATAGCATCAGTTATGAGTCATTTGACTGAAATAAATATGGCCTCAGCCTGAGTTTAGTTCTGGTAATATGCGTGCGGCCCGGCCCACTGTGGAGCCTGGACACACCCTCCCCGACCGTCCTTCATCAATAGGACTTGAGCATTAGTATTTCTAAAGTAATTACGGGGTTTGGGTTTCTCAGCCAAGCATTAATAGATGTGAGTAGATGTGGAATTATTACCAACCGCACATTAAAGATGTTAATCACGATAGTGCCTGGGCATATACTGTGAGTATAATGACCAGGTAAAATAAAAGACGATTCATATTGTAACGGAGAGACAGGAAACTCATTGAATCCGCATTTTCGTTTTTGCATGAGCATGGTTTGTCTGATTCGTTCACTCCATTGTTTACTGCACTTGATCTAAAAATAGTCGATAATATGATACAGACGGTCACACGTGGTCTCTTTTTTGCGCAAATCTCGGCAAATTAAGGCGAGACGCTGCAGGTGATAAGGCAAACTTTTTAAATTTAGAGATATGAATTTGAAACTTCTGCTGTCGATAACTGGCATAAAGATGAGAAAAAGTGTATTAAAAGTTTTCTGTCATTTTATGTTCTCATTTAAAAATTCGTTTTATGCCTAAAAATGCCCAAAATTCCCCAAATCTTTGGCGACGAAATCTGAATAATGGATCGAGCCAGGTTTAACTGTGTGGTTTCATTTCGTCGACATATTAGTTACACAAGATTTTTTTCAGAGGGGATTTGGGATCTCTTGCTTACTTTTAAAATAAGCTGTTTTTTGTGTGGAAAGATCTGTTAGGCAAGGCGACTTTATTTATACCGCGCATTTCATACAAAAGGCAACTCAATGCGCCTAAAATGAAATGAAAAATGAATTTTGCAGTGTTTTTTGAAATTCAATCAAAACTCAACTAAATCATGTTAGGAATTAGATTCCCACCTGGACGGGGCCTTTCTGTGTGGAGTTTGCATGTTCTCCCTGTTTCTGCGTAGGTTTCCTCCGGGTTCTCCGGTTTCCCCTACCACTAAAAACATGTACAATAGGCCAGGATGACAGAGTGTGTTTGAGAGTGCGCATGGGGAACGACAGATGGAAATTAGCTCAAGGTTACAATCTGCCGTGGCGTTGTTTACATGCATGAGTCCGTTCATTAACATGCACTATCTCAACCAAATAAACAAATAAATATATGGAGAAATATTGAATCAGTGCAATAATTAAACATGTTTTTGAGAAGATAAGGTATTTTTTTGTTTCCAGGTGAATGTTTATATGTTAAGAGACCCTACTGCCTCAAAACCTGAAAAGGAAAAAACATTAATTGTTTTTCCTGCAGTGTCTCTCCTTAAATGGACTGCAACCATGATAGCATACACACGGCATCTTAGGGAACGCCCATGAATGGCCACATGGTCGAGGGGGAAACTAAGAGAAAAGGAACAACTCTTTCACCAATTTCTCCACCCCTACTTTAACAAATGCTGAGTTACGGATGCATAAAGACATAAATAATGGAAAATGCTAACCATAATTCTAACGTTAGCTTCATGCTACAAGCTAACAGCTAACTTTGAGGACAATTTGCTCTGTGAAAGCATTCATAATGACCCGATTTTGACTTCATTTGTGTTTATTCTCCTTATTGAAGGAACTCGTGGTAGGCAGGTCTAGCTAAAGCATACATTGCCTTTAATTTTGATACGGCTGTAACATGTGACATTTTCTGACACACCAGCGTGTAAACATATTGGTCAACCATGGCTCTTTACAGATCCTCGCAGGCCACGCAAACTTAATTCGTCTGAACCTTTGCGACTTTTCCATTTATTCCATTTATTTTCCTCACTATCTGACAACAATCGAAATCCCCAACATAAGTGCTTAGACTCATCTGAATAAGGTCAATAGTCCACCAGAAAAAAAAGTCTAAAAAGAGTGCAAAAATAACGATTTCCATAACAGACGTCCTTTCCCCACAGCCACCTAGTATGACGCAATGACGTATGTATCTATTGTTAGATTCCTATAAGACAAAGATAGAAAAATGATTGACCCTTCTGAATGCAATCATTACTTTGGGTAGAAACTGGAATGCTGACACAGTGTGGCTGTCATGACGTGGTGATTTTGTTCTGAAAATGGAGCGTGACTCTGCAAACACAGGGCACTCACAGATAAGCCCGAGTTTCTCATGCTCTCGTAAGCCTGTGTGATACAAAGGCAATGTCAAACCAAAGTGCTTTCCACCAACTGTGTCTGGTTAACCACAATGAGGAACAGCATTTTTTTTTTTTCCAACGACGAGTGACTGATGGACATTTCCAACGGGTTATAAACTTTGTGTGACATGCGAACACTTCACTGGAAGAGATTACAGTGTATGAAAGGTAGGTGTAGGAGGTCTGAAAAGTTTGCTAGCTCATATAATCAAGGCCTGTCAGAGCGAGAGCGCGAGATTAGCATTATCCGACAAGTGGAGATGATTTCGAAACAGTGACTCAGTGGGACCGGTGGGGGGCGGGAGGGCGCGCGGCTGGGACACTGATGTCATTGGTTTGCGGAGTGGCTCTGAAAAGGAGGTCGTGACCCACTGACATGAGCTTTGTGACAGAAAACAGCTGTGCACGACTGACACTGTCTTTTAAACGTTTTTTTTTTATGTCGGGCTGTGGCAGGCGGCGGAATGGTGAGGATTTATTGGCCAAAGGAGGCGCATTGAAAACTCAAAATCATCCATCTGTGATAAATGACAACTGCGCTAGGTTGCGGAATTTAAGGATACGCCACAACACATTGTTCATGTCACTGTGTAACAAGCTCATTTTAATGATTTCCTCATTGAAATACATTTCAGCTTGTTTGGACCCGATTTAATATCTCAAGTCTTGTTTGACATGAGCATTAAAGTGATAGTCGGAAGCCTATCTATGTATTACAAATTTTATAAAATGTGCAAAATTGACAACCTGGTCTTGCATTTTGGTGTAACGTAAGTTTTATTATATATATATATATAATATATAATATATATATATATAATATATATATGTTATTTTTTGTAAAGTCCCCCCTTCCCGGTTCGCAACAACTAATCAGAGTGTAGTATCCTCCTGCGTTGACCAATGAGACGAGCTTTTCCTGTGAACCAGCCTGTCAGGTCCAATCAGGATGGAGGCGGAGGAGCTTGATCGGTTTTTATTCTGTTCCTGCTCGCCTCATTTTGCAAATTAAGAAGGGCTTTCTGGTTATAGAGGGGAGGAACTTGATTGATGTACTTTCAAATTTACTCTCCCTCTCCTCACTTTGCACATTTACAGACTTACACTTTAATGTTAAATATTCTGTGGCTTTGTTCCTTCTGCACATGTGTTCTGAGGACCTCAGTCAACCAAGATTGGATTTGTAGGGTCAGAAAACTTCATTCACTGTGAATAAATAGGCCCACACCCACTTTTTTGTTTTGTTTTTTGTTTTTGCAAAACCTTCTCAAATCAGTTTTAGTTTTCTGTTGTGGGGTAATCAGCATAGAACTTTAGGAATAAAAGTGTTCATAATCAGATTTATAACAGAATCCAGCTGCGCCATAATTAAATTGAAGGACTTACAGAGGATCTTAAATCTGTCTATAATGAGCCCAAAATGTTCAAATTCTACATCCTATTTTTTTGAAAACCAGAAAAACCATACATGGTTTCCAAGCTTGTGTTGCACAGTGCAGTGGAGTGGGGTTAACATAGTGTCATTTTGCTCCTCTTCTGAGAAACCTGCGGATTATTGGCGCACTTATCAAAGAAAGCGGCAAATCCGTGCAAATCCCCCTCTCCTTCACAAAGGCCCCGGGATAGAGTGTGAGAACAACCAACAGCGTCACTCTCCGGGGTGAAGGACACAAGACTGAAATACCAATAATAATGCATTAGTCTTATATAGCGCTTTTCCAGACGCTCAGTCGCTTTTTCAATTTGGTGCATTCACTCCATACTTGGTGATGATAAGCAAGGCAACCAGTCTGCGGACATCAGCCACCACCACCAACCACTCACACACACACTACATTTGCCAGGCTTCCTGGTGTTCTCAAACAGTCTCCCATCCAAGTCCTGCCAGGCCCTTCTCTGCTTAGCTTCCAAGGTGTGACGGGATCGGGCATAGCAAAAAGCAGTATGGCCACACCGCCTTGATACCGCATTGACCACCAAGACACCTGCTTTCCTTCCACTAATAATACCTGTATATACACCGAGATAACAGTGTTCATGTGTATGTTATTTAGCTGAAGTCTGATGACGGAAATGTTCATTATGCCTAAATAAAACTTGACATTCAAACTGAAATAGAGAAAGGTGTACAGGTGCAAAAGCACAGACTGTCATATTTGATGAATTTTATTAACCATTTAATTTGCTCAATAATATCACTTATGACTTGATTTTTGAACCCAATACCTCAAAAAAGTGATCTTGTTACCAGTTGTTTGGATTTTGCATAGAGAACTACTAGAGCACATTACTTCCGATGTACATTTATGCAGGCCATCGCTACCCAGTTGAAATATTTGGCATGATTTTGGAAATTGAAATTGTTTGAAGATTCACTTTGCAGTTCCCAATTTTAAGCAATGCACTACTGGTATTAAATTTGAGACTGAATTCTGAATCACACACATTTCTGAAGATGCAGAAGTCAACCCAATGGAGTGTGCATAACCCCCTGGAGATATGGGATACACAGTTCTCTGCAGTGGGCATTATATGACCTAAAAATTACAGCCTTTTGCTTCTAGTGGCCATCAAAGATGTGATTTTGATTCGATGGTGATTGATCTCGCAGCCCTGACTTTAAGTGCCGATCTGTCTCTTACTTTCCTATGACTCACTGCATCAGCGGCCCCCCGCTACCACAAGCACATACTCGAATGCACACAGACGCCACAAATACTGAGATGTCAAATCAGCTCCAACATATGGGGACGGACATCTATAACGATCTGGTTAAAAACTAATGGAGCAGCGTAGGAAAAATCTATACACCACTATTCATTTTGAAAACCAGACAGCAGGGCGCGTAATTGGTAGCTTCGCGATATAATTACAATCATGTGATCTCTTTTTAAGATGTGGACGTGAGCTCAGTGCTCACATACCTCCCACATCAAATGATCAAATAAAATGCTGTAATGTACAAGTAGTTTGTAGTTAATTCCTACATGCCTATTCCTTTAAGCATTTCATAAACTAAAATACAAACACAATGGCCGATTTTATGAGGCTACTTTAGGTATTTCTATCATAGTTTTTGACCCAGCCTTGATTAGTTACCGCTAGCTTTAGCATGTTGTTGCTAGCCGCGACATTTTGTGGCGATTTACAGAATGATACGATACCAATACTTTTTTCCCGATATTTTTTATGACGTCAGGCATATTAATGACCAACGTTTTGCATATTCATGATGCAGCAGTGCTCTATTGCTTTAGCAGTCAATAGAGGCCAGTAGTGATCGATAATTCAGTCAGAACAGCAGATGGCAGCACTGCAATTTTGGATCAAACACTGTCACACAAATATAGCATTACTTTTAATGATAGTTTTTATAATTATAAACAAGATTAATTATGTGGTTTCTTTTTTAAATGTAAATGAAGTGACGCCACTGACAGATCAATATACCCAGAGTGTAAGTCAGGGATCACTTATTCTCTTAATTATTGAAGAAAAGGGGTACAATGCACATGAAAACAGATGTAAATCATGACTAATATGTAGTATGTTATTTTTGTGCAATAAATCGATTATCGCTGAATCGGCATGTCCTAACGTTATCGTTATCGTGGGCCATATGTCGTGTAACGTACAGAATCGTGAGTGTAAATGGACAGATGCTCCTGACAGATTTCCCCAGCTAAAATTAGCTCATGATTTATACCTTTAAATCATTTCTGTGAATGGAAAGGACACTTTGTCACCAAGGACTGTGTGACTGTTTGGAGTGCCCCCTCCTGAAAGAAGTGGAAATTACTTGGATTAAACGGAAAATACGGGCTTTAATTTTTAGCTAAGGGCATGCTAGCACATCAATGGTGTTGTAATAAACACAGTTTGAGTGCAGAACTGCTCAGAACTGGATCGCTGCTGGTTTATACTCGCAGAGCAAAACTAAGGAAATGCAAATCAAAGCGTGTCAGCAGTAGAAGAAGCAAAGTAAACAGGATTATGTGCATGAATGAAGCAAAATGCAGGTATGTTTTTGATGAGGGAGCAATGTTCTGACAAGATTAAAAACTCAAAAACAGAACATTTCTTATCCCCCCCCCTTTTTTTTGTCACTTACTTCTGACTTCTTGTACTCTTCTAGATCTTAATGTCAACTTTACCATCACAACTCATCTTTACTGCATTTAAATCTGCCTCACCCCCACAGTGACATTCGAAATCAAACGCTGTCCTCTTTGTGCAAACTTTGTGCAGCCAGCCATGGCCGTTCAAATTTACAATCCGCACAGAACTTGCCTTTCGTGTGTGTGGATTATTAGAGCGTGCTGACACGGCATTATCACCTCGCCGCAGCCCGTCTCCAAACCCACACAACTGGTTCTACCGTCCATTCAACAGTGCACAAGCCAAACATCGTGTAACTTCTGCCAAATTACACGTCTGACGGTTGCGACGGCGCGAGGCACATTTCATTTTTTGAGCGCCGACTTATTAGAAAAGAGCGGATCTTACCTGAGTTGAACTGTTTTTGGTCCAGGGTAATAAACATTCAGAGACGATGGGGGAGACGCTGGAGTGGATGAGCTCCGGGAAAGGGTTGGGGACCGGAGAGAAGGACTCCTCTTCTTCTTCATTGCTTCGAAAACAGACAAAATGAATAACATTCTTAAAATAGGAATAACTAAATGAAATGCAGGATTGAATTGTCTTATAGTGGAATTCAAATTTGTTTAGGTCTCCTTCAGTATATTGTAAAAGCAGACATGATTATGGTAAGAAAACCACTGTGCGACTCATTATAAAGCATTTTTATTGATCATAAACTGGCGACCTAACTGTGTTACTGTGACAGTAAAGTTCCGCTTTCCTCCCTGAATGTGATGAAATGTGCTTATAAAACTCATCCCTGTGAAGAGTTAGGGTTACAATATCATTACAAAAGTGAGGAATGACTCTGTACCACAATGTCCAAATTAATTCAACTTTACTCGCTCCCTCGTTCAGCTTTTTAGACAAAGAATCTTTGACTTGTTGTTGTTGTCAGTGAGAGGATGGGGAATATTATCATCTCCAGACTGGAAATAAAACATGCCGGTGGGCAGGTTTATTTCAAATGTATCAGCAAAAATCGGAATAATTTAACCACTGACATTGACGTCCAGAAGTCAGCAGCACGTTTTTTTTAAACATTGCAAAGTTACATAAAACAAACAATTTAGGGGCAATAAATGTGAACATATGATCATCAAAGTGCAATAAACAAGATTACAAGGGTTTGTACGCCAGATTTTACTTCCTGTCCCAAGTCCCAACCTGCCACTATCTACAACAGGGATGTCCAATAAATAAATAAACATTTCAACTGGATGCATTTAGAAGAGGTTTTCCTGTTCTCCGCACCTTTAATTTTTCTTTATTCATAATGCACTTTAAAAACAATATAGTTGACCAAAGTGCAGAAAACAACAGCCAACAAGTCATGTCAGCTCTTTCTTACAATAAAATGTTAGTTTTTAGGTTATAATTGTGCACAATTATGAAACTTGCAGTAAAGAGTACCATCTTCTGTAATGTGTGCCAATTCAATAAGAAGCCTGAGGGGCACCAAAAATTGATCTGAGGGCCGCATTTAGCCCCCGGGCCACACTTTAGACACCCCTCATCCACATCTACAGTAAATTGAGTGGTTGATACAGGTGAAATAACAATGAGCCCTGTACATGAGGCCATTCTGCTTAACCAACCAGTGGCACACACTGCTATACTCCATAAAAAATTATCTAACACAAGAAATGCTTGCCATTGCTTTGACATTTAGCCATCAAGTGTAAAATCAACAACACTAGGAATGATAACGAAAAGTCAAAGATAAAATCTCCAGTAAAATGTTACTTCACACTTGAACTGACAATGACTCTTGTGTCTTGTCTTACAGCAGTTGGACCTGTAGCAGTTTTATGAGCTATGATTAGTTGTTCTTGAGCGCAGGAATGACATGACGCTAGCGTAAATGAAGCCGGTGATAAAGAGGGAGACAGAAGAAGAGGCAGACGACACGCGGCAGACGTCACGCCCCGTTCCCTGAGATAAGGCTTAGATAAGACCCACACTCAAAGCCTGCGCCACTTGGACATTCTAAGTGTGTGATACTGTAGTCAGGTTTGTCTGGTTTTGTTTTTCACTTTTGGACGCATATCTTAAAATTGTGTATAGGGATATGCAATTAAATAAGACATCTCACCCCAGCCCTTTTCCTAACCTGCGCCTAACCTTAAGCAGAGACAGGGTGTGCAGTGTTACCGCGGCAACACATGCACGGACAAACCACATCTAATATGCTATCCTTCAGTATCTTGCGGAAATACTACCAATGATATGTGGTTATGAGATTTCCCTTGTCTTGGGTGTATGGCTAATGAACATATATGAGATAATTATACATTGATAAACAGACACAGACACTATAATGTATGATTAGAACAGCACACTGATGTGTATTAAAACACAAGCATATGTGTTTTTTGTTTTGTTTTAGTTTTTGTTTGTTTTAATAGTTCAAACTATATTCTGTAAGGAATATCAGCTTGTGATGAATGCTGCTGACATGTAGCTAGAGGAATGCTGTTAATCATATGGTTACTGTAGCTATGGTAGATATTGTTATGACAATGGAAATACTGTAGGTGCTTATAAGTATAGTGCTTTTCTATGTATGATGTACATTAGCTTAACCTCTTAAGCGCCGCCTTAACCGAGCACATTTTCTCCAGTTTGGCTTTACCCAGATCTAAAAGCTTCTAAAAGTGTCAAAATAGTGACAAAAAAACTAGACGTAAATGAGGATGAAAATGCCGCAAAACAGGCGACAAAAAAGTGATGGAAAAGCGTCAAACCGGATACGGAAAAAGTGACAAAAAAGCAGCAAAAACGGAATAAAAACGTGACTAAAAAGTAAGGAAAAATCTTAGATCAGTTTGTAGGCTTTCAAATGAGGCGTTACTCTGGCCTATAGGCTGTAAGTCTAGAAGCTTTTAGATTTGCTTGGTTAAGGTGGGGTTAAGTCATTAAAAAAAGAAAGAGAAGATCTGTCTTACAGTTGTTTATGTACCAAACACAAGACTTTAAGTGATTTCAGATTTATTTGGTGATTACGTTTGAAATGCCCTTTATTATCCTTAAATGAAGAGTAAGCTAAGGGGCAATTGACACCTGATGTGCAACTGTAGCAAATCACTGAAATGATCAAGATGAGTTAGAGGACACCTGCTCGTGACATCAGCCGGGACAGTCATTCTGAGACCGTCTGTCTTTTTAACGAGAGAGCAACATAGCAGAATAAAGTCAGTTTAGCAGAATACGACCCCTGTGACAGTTGAAAGTAAAATTACAAATATAAACGCCAATGCAATGAAAGTGTGTTGCGTAAAAGGCGCCTGGCGCGTTTTACTGCTGGGTAAACACAGGAGTTACTCGGTTACTCATTACGGCCCACGAGCTAACAGGTGCTTGGTCCCATTCCAGCGCTGGAAGTGCACTGTTGAAATAATACATTGCATCTCATTGACAGCTATGCACGGGGTTGAGCCAATTGTATTTACAGGTACAAAGTCTACAGCGCAGCTCAGACACAGACTGCACTGTCCGACTCCTAATACAATAACTACATTATTCCTCTGCAAAGCCATGTGGGCAGGGGCCTTAACATGGAGATACGCGCCGCTTGGACAAGTCCAAGCTGCGACATGAAGTGCTGATTTTTTTTTACTACTAATTTCAGAGTTTCTTTTCCCATACAGCAAAGAAATACCACGTTAAATAGGTTGGAAATAGCAGGGAAACTCGGGTTTAGATGGAATAGTGTCTTTTGCGATCCTGGCTCCATATCATTAATAAGTTTAGTTTTTGTTTAGCTAGCCAAACTTATAACCGTCAGAAAATATGACTAAATGTGTTCGTATTCTATATCATTTTTAAGTGGTTATAACTTATATCATGCAAGTTAAAAGGTGCATTATGCAACTTTTTAGGTGAAAAAAAATAGTTGATATTTGTGCGTAATTGATCTTGTAGGACCCAGTGGCTGTATGAGTGGTCAGCATGGCCTTTACTTTCCATCATAGTGGTCTCTAGGACGCTGCAGGATCGATTGTTATGTAGGTTTTCTGGTGAGAGGCTCCATCCGCTGTGATGACCTTCCAAACAATTGATCCTGGAGCGTCCTAGAGACCCCTGTGATGGAAAGTAAATGCTGACCACTCATACAGCTACTGGGTCACCAAAGGTCAAATACACACAAATACATATATATATATATTTTTTTAAAGTACATAAAATGTTGCATAGTGCACCTTTAACTTTTGTTGAGCTTTTAGACATGTTTTAACATTGTTCCTTCTTGGTTCATTCGCGGTTTGAGAAATCGTATCCACTTTGGTCAGGTCTTCTTCTGCAGGTTGCTAACATGTGAAAATGTCTTTTTTTTTTGTCTGAGTCCATAAATGATCCCTGAACCCACTCTGAACAGAATTGTTTCGTCAGCATTCTGTTAGCTAAATATGGAAACTTGAATCTTCTTTGTAACACGCACCATTCCCATTGCTACCAGAAGAGGGCGCCCCAGTCTCAAAACGAGATGCTGACCAACACACTCCCTGCTGAGCAATGTCACTTTTCAATACACATACTTCTTTTTAAGCTATGCAAATGTAAACAAAGTGTCTCTAAACTGCAAAGCGTATTTTATTTTAGCAGCTTTATATTAACTTGGCAATCCTTGACGAAAAGGGAGAAAGGTTTCATTGCATTATGGGGTATGTTACAGAGAGCATTGAACAGTTACGTGCATTGCGTAACACAGAACTTGCCCGGTTACAAGCAGTTGAATTATTGAGTCATTGTTATGTTTTCCACTCACTCACTGACAGCATGCACATATTGCACATAGGCACTTTTTGACCGTTTGTTGAGATGTCGTCATCTTATCTATTCATTTTGTGCAGCCAAACAACGCAAGTACTGGCTATTCATTGTGCGTCACCAACTGCATTTGCATGGGATGGAACACGTTTGAGTAGATTACAGTCTATGTTAAAGTGCATATGACAGGTGAGACTTCCTTATCAGAGCATAGTTAAGTTAACACTATTTTACGGATGATGGCAAGATTGTCCTGGTTTGACATGTTTTTAATGTTTATTATTTTACTTCCTTATTAATGGAAATCGGTTAAGGTTCATTCGTCGAAACTCGGGTACAAAAGTTGGGCCATGAAATCAGCTGGTTTGCTTGGCATATTTGAGGATACTTTGTTTAATTGTGGAAGCTACTTATGTTTGCATCTTTATGCTTTACACAACACAATCACTTTTCACAGGTTTACTGACAAGTTTCTGCAGAAGTAGAGACACAATGTAATAATGGATGAAGGTTGGGGGTCCCACCCTAATTCCCTGAAGACCCCTCCCTGGTTTAGAACATAGATGTGTTGTTTTTACTTTTCTTTCAGTCCAACTAAGCCATAATAAGAAAAACAAAGACATATTTTAACAGGGCTAAATGTACTCCATAGAAACTGCTGTGTTTTGCTTAGTAATTAAGATCAAATCTGAGGGGACAGATCTGAGGAGAAAGCATATAACGTCAATACAAATTAAGTTAGCTGTAGCAACAACTGTATGAATGTATCTAATTTCCTGGCAGCCTTTTTGGCAGAAACCCAAACTTTCAAAAAACAAAAACACATGAATCGCTAATGCCTTAATGAACATAACACAGCCTTATAACATCATTTAGCTCGTCTAGTTTTAAGTCTGGGCTCGTGTCACTCAGTGGGGGACATTCGTGACACAAATACTTTGCATTCTAGACCTGTCACACGCCGCACATGCACTGACAAAAAAGTGAAAAAAAGGAAGAACTTGCACCGTCTCCTGTCCGTACCTTTTCCCCTTGCACAGGCTGTTCCTGGCGGCTGGAGCTGTTGCGCTGAGTAAGGGGATGACAGGCGGGCTGCTCACGTTACCTCCGCCTCTCTGGAAAGCTTTCTCCACCACGAGGCGCCTGGAAGTGCAGTGCAGTCCATCCAGCGCGTTGTTCATATCAGTCATGCGAGCCGGCTAGATCCCAGGCATCGTCTGCAGCACAGGCACAGGCAGAGGAGAGGAGACAGACGGGGTTGGACTGGGGGAGAGAGACTAGAGTGACGGGAGCAGGCAGGGCAGGGGGCAGGCTGGTTGTGGGCTGGTGAGCCAACGCACACACAGACACGCGCGCGCACGGATTGGACACGCACGAACAGACAGACAGACTCACTGGCTCATCAGCTGCTCGTAAAGGCTGGTTCAAGGGGGAGAACGAAGACAAAGCCCCACAACTTAAACTCCAGCGTATGACTATGACATATCAACAACTTGCAACCAATGTCTCGCAGGTCTATGGGAAAACTTTGGCAGTTGATCAAGTTTCTAGTTCTGGTACTTCCTTGCAAGAGGCATTAGCAAAGAGAAGAAATGTCTTCAGTCCAGTTCAGTGCACAACAACAATAAGATGAGATAGAACTTTACTGATCTCACAATGGAGACATTCACTCCTTACATCAGCTCTCAAGAACACTCAGGGCGGTGCAAACGGGCAGGAAAATGAGCAATCAAAGAGGAACAGGACAATGGGCAAATACAAATAAGTAACTTGAACTTCGATACGATTGAGTATGGGGTTCCATTTGTGTCAAAAAATATGCAGTTTAAACATGTAGTTCCTATGCGTTGTTGGTCTATGTGTAGATGTTGTATATGTGTTTGTTGCCTATGTAGTTGTTGTATATGTGTTTGTTGCCTATGTAGTTGTTGTATATGTGTTTGTTGCCTATGTAGTTGTTGTATATGTAGTTGTTGCATATGTGTTTGTTGCCTATGTAGATGTTGCATATGTGTTTGTTGCCTATGTAGATGTTGTATATGTGTTTGTTGCCTATGTAGATGTTGTATATGTGTTTGTTGCCTATGTAGATGTTGTATATGTGTTTGTTGCCTATGTAGATGTTGTATATGTGTTTGTTGCCTATGTAGTTGTTGTATATGTGTTGTTGCCTATGTAGATGTTGTATATGTGTTTGTTGCCTATGTAGATGTTGTATATGTGTTTGTTGCCTATGTAGTTGTTGCATATGTGTTTGTTGCCTATGTAGTTGTTGCTATGTAGTTGTTGTATATGTGTTTGTTGCCTATGTAGTTGTTGTATATGTGTTTGTTGCCTATGTAGTTGTTGTATATGTGTTTGTTGCCTATGTAGTTGTTGTATATGTGTTTGTTGCCTATGTAGATGTTGTATATGTGTTTGTTGCCTATGTAGATGTTGTATATGTGTTTGTTGCCTATGTAGATGTTGTATATGTGTTTGTTGCCTATGTAGTTGTTGTATATGTGTTTGTTGCCTATGTAGATGTTGTATATGTGTTTGTTGCCTATGTAGATGTTGTATATGTGTTTGTGTTATGATTTGGCTTGTGGGCTGTCCCCCCTCCCCTTTTTGTCTTTTCTTTTGCAGCAGAGCAGTGTGTGGCAGGGGCGTGGCTGACTCCTCCTGGTGACTGAGACCAGACACCTGCACATCATTACCTAATCACCACAGTAGAAATACCTGGATGTCTCAGCACCACACTGCCAGATAATTCCGTCCTGTCCGATTCTTCCGGTGTCCTGCTCCAGTCGGCCAGCTCCCTGCCTCACCTGCCTGCCACCAGTGCCTGCCTCTGAGTTTTGGTTAATAAACCGTTAAAACTGCTTCCTGGATCAGTCTCTGCTTTGGGGTCCGATTGTTAAGCGCAACAGAATTATCTGGCCACTATGGACCCCGCAGAGGCCGAGAAGATCAAGCAATTCCTTGCTGAGACTGAAAAGGTTAAACGAGCCGTCACCTCACAAGGAGTTCTTGTTGGACAGCATGGAGTTGCCCTTCACGAAATCATGGCCTCTCTCCAGAATCTCACCACGGGGATGAATCAGCTCGGTGGTCGTCTGAACGACGTTGCTAGTCAACTTTCCTCGCTAAGACCTCCTGACCCGGCGCAATCTCCAGACCCTGGCCATGCATCAGATCCAGCTCCCCCTGGTCCCCAGACATCACAGTCCCGTGAGCCTTTCATACCCACACCTAGCAGGTACTCCGGAGAGATGGGGATGTGTAAACAGTTCATACATCAGTGTAGGTTAGTTTTTGATCAGCAGCCACTCACCTACTCATCTGACAAATCTAAAGTAGCCTTTATAATGAGTCTGCTTTCGGGGAAGGCGTCTGCTTGGGCTGTGGCCTTATCTAACAGTGACTCCCTAGTTTGTAACACACTCAATTCGTTTACATCTGAACTGCTAAGAGTGTTCGATCATCCACTGCAGGCGAAGGAGGCTAGTAGTCGTTTGCTCTCTTTGCGTCAGGGCTCTGGTTCAGTTTCTGCTTTTTCCATTGATTTCCGTATTTTAGCTACTGAGTGTGGGTGGGATGACAAGGCACTTCAAGGAATCTATTATCGTGGTCTTAGTGAGGAGGTGAAGGACGAGCTGGCAGCCAGAGATGAGACTGCCAACCTTGAGGCCCTTATTTCACTCTCTATCAGACTTGATAACCGCCTTCGGAGAGACGCAGGGAAAGAAATGTTAAGTCAAGGAACTTTGTCCCGACCTTCCAGTCCAGGGCCTCTCATCTGCCGGATCTTCCAGCCCCTTCTCCACTAGTGTCGAGTATTTCAGAGGAGCCCATGCAACTTGGGAGAATGACACTCACCCAGGAGGAGCGCCAGCGACGTTTCAGAGAGGGGCTCTGCCTCTACTGTGGCCAGGCCGGCCACATCCTGCGCTCCTGTCCCAAGAGACCAAAAGACCAGGCTCATCAGCATCTGGGGGGCGCTGGTGAGCCATATGCCTGTTGATCCCTCCTCCAAGCGTATTCAACTCCAAGGTACTGTGTCATTCAACACCATTTCACTTCCTATTCAAGCTTTAGTAGACTCTGGTGCGGATGAGAATTTCGTTGACTCCCAGTTTGTCTCCCAAGCCGATTTTCCTACAGAACTTCTCTCGGAGCCTAAGACAGTTTTTGCCTTAGACGGTAGAGTGTTAGCCAGAGTGACTCACCGCACTGTTCCAGTGTCCCTGCTAGTTTCGGGTAATCATAATGAGTTAATATCACTTTATATTGTTTCATCACCATCCGCTCCACTTGTGTTGGGCCTCCCATGGCTTAAACTTCATAATCCGCACATTGACTGGTCTACCCAAACCATAGATAATTGGAGCTTGTTCTGCCACTCCCATTGCCTACATGCTGCAGTTCCTCCCTCCAGTTCTCGAACTCTCTCTCCTCCCAAGTCCATAGATCTGTCTCTAGTGCCACCTGAGTATCAGGACCTTAAGGAGGTTTTTCTAAAGACCGTGCATCATCCCTGCCACCACACAGACCTTACGACTGTCAAATTGATCTGATTCCTGGTGCCTCGTTACCCTCAAGCAAGTTGTATAATCTTTCCAAACCAGAAAGGGAGGTAATGGAAACTTATATATCTGAGAGTTTAGCTGCAGGACTCATTCGCCCCTCCTCATCCCCTGTGGGGGCTGGTTTTTTCTTTGTGGACAAGAAGGACAAGACCTTACGACCGTGCATTGACTATAGGGGCTTGAATGACATAACTGTAAAGAACAAATACCCCCTTCCACTTATTGATTCCGCTTTCCACTCACTTAGTCATGCTACTGTGTTCACCAAGCTAGATCTCCGTAATGCCTATCATTTAGTCAGGATCAAAGAAGGAGACGAGTGGAAAACGGCGTTTAACACCCCTCTTGGGCATTTTGAATATTTAGTTATGCCATTTGGATTGACTAATGCACCAGCTGTTTTTCAGTGCCTTATTAATGACATTTTGCGTGACATGCTGAATAGATTTGTGTTTGTTTATTTGGACGATATTCTGATATTTTCAAGAAACCTTGAAGAGCATGTCCAACAAGTCCAAATGGTTCTGCGGCGGCTCCTCGAGAATAGACTTTTTGTTAAAGCCGAGAAGTGCGATTTTCATGTTTCCTCAGTCAGTTTTCTTGGATTTGTGGTGGAGAAAGGGCAAATGAAGCCGGACCCAGCTAAGATAAGAGCAGTAGCTGATTGGCCCACACCTACAACCAGAAGGGAACTCCAAAGATTCCTGGGCTTTGCGAACTTTTATCGGCGGTTCATTCGCAACTATAGTACCGTGGCCTCGCCACTCACCAAACTTACCTCTGTCAAGGAAACTTTTTCTTGGTCTCCTGAAGCAGATGCTGCTTTTGACCGATTAAAACGCCTATTTTGTTCTGCTCCTGTTTTAAGACATCCTGATTCCGCAGCTCAGTTCGTGGTGGAAGTGGATGCCTCGGAGTCTGGAGTGGGTGCTGTGCTCTCCCAGCGGTCAAGCTCCGATCAGAAGATGCACCCCTGCGCATTCTTCTCTCGACAACTCACCCCAGCAGAGAAGAACTATGACGTGGGGAACCGTGAGCTCTTGGCAGTGGTCCTGGCGCTCAAGGAGTGGAGACACTGGCTGGAGGGGGCCTCTCCACCTTTTCTGGTATGGGCTGATCACAAGAATTTGTCCTACCTCCGCTCTGCCCGCAGGCTCAATTCACGGCAGGCACGCTGGGCCCTCTTCCTGGGCCGCTTTAACTTCACGCTCTCCTACCGTCCAGGATCCAGAAATGTGAAGCCTGACGCTTTGTCACGCCAATTCACACCTGCCATCTCTGCTGATCCACCAGAGGACACCATTCTACCCTCTTCGTGCTTGGTCGGAGCTGCTATGTGGGACATAGAGAAGGAGGTTCAAGAGTCTCAAAGAGAAGTACCTACCCCTGCAGAGTGTCCAGAAGGATTACTGTTTGTGCCGCCTACTGCCCGGTCTGCTGTGCTTCAATGGGGGCATGCTTCCAAGGTTGCCTGCCATCCTGGTATCTTCCGCACACTTGCCCTTATTCAACAACGTTTTTGGTGGCCATCTATGTCGTCCGACACACACAAATTTGTCGCAGCCTGCTCTGTCTGTGCCCGCAACAAGGCTTCTCATCGTCCTCCTGCTGGTTTGCTGAGGCCACTTCCCATTCCTCATCGCCCGTGGTCCCACATAGCAGTGGATTTTGTAACCGGCCTGCCTCCGTCGGATGGTAACTCAGTTGTTTTGACTATTGTTGATCGTTTTTCCAAGTCTGTCCATTTTGTCCCTCTCCCTAAGCTCCCGTCTGCCTTAGAGACTGCAAGTCTCCTGGTTCAACATGTTTTCAGACTGCATGGACTCCCCCAGGACATTGTTTCGGACAGGGGGCCCCAGTTTACTTCCCGGGTGTGGAGGGCATTTTGTCGAGCCATTGGAGCCACTGTGAGTTTGTCTTCGGGCTATCACCCGCAAACCAATGGCCAGACCGAGCGGGCCAACCAAGATCTGGAGGCCGCTATGCGTTGTGTCACAGCCAGCCACCCCGCCTCCTGGTCCATCCACCTTCCCTGGATTGAGTACTCCCACAATACCCTGGTCTCGTCTGCCACAGGCATGTCTCCATTCATGGCTTCTACCGGCTATCAACCTCCACTCTTCCCAACACAGGAGAGGGCTGTGGCGGTGCCCTCTGTTCAAGGACACCTGAGGAGGGCTCGCCGTGTGTGGACGGAGGTCCGGGCTGCTCTCTCTCGCACCAGGTCTCGCAACCAGATGCTGGCGGATCGGCACCGTGTCCCTGCCCCCGACTACAGGCCTGGCCAGAGGGTGTGGTTGTCCGCCCGGGACATTCCTTTGCAATGTGTGTCCAAGAAGTTATCTCCCAGGTTCATAGGACCGTTTGAAATTGAGCGCATCATTAATCCCACTGTCGTTCGATTGCGGTTGCCTTCCTCCTTGAACATTCACCCCTCCTTTCATGTCTCGCTCCTTAAGCCTGTCTCCTCCAGTGATCTCTGCCCTCCGACCGAGCCCCCTCCGCCCCCCGGGTCGTGGATGACCACCCGGCCTTTTCTGTTCGCCGCCTGCTGGATGTCCGGCGACGGGGTCGCGGCTTGCAGTTCCTGGTGGATTGGGAGGGGTATGGGCCCGAGGAGCGCTCGTGGGTTCCACGCTCTTTCATTTTGGACCCTGTTCTTATTAGTGATTTTTATGTTCTCCACCCGGATAGGCCTGGTGGGTCGCCTGGTGGCGCCCGTTGAGGGGGGGATACTGTTATGATTTGGCTTGTGGGCTGTCCCCCCTCCCCTTTTTGTCTTTTCTTTTGCAGCAGAGCAGTGTGTGGCAGGGGCGTGGCTGACTCCTCCTGGTGACTGAGACCAGACACCTGCACATCATTACCTAATCACCACAGTAGAAATACCTGGATGTCTCAGCACCACACTGCCAGATAATTCCGTCCTGTCCGATTCTTCCGGTGTCCTGCTCCAGTCGGCCAGCTCCCTGCCTCACCTGCCTGCCACCAGTGCCTGCCTCTGAGTTTTGGTTAATAAACCGTTAAAACTGCTTCCTGGATCAGTCTCTGCTTTGGGGTCCGATTGTTAAGCGCAACAGTTTGTTGCCTATGTAGATGTTGTATATGTGTTTGTTGCCTATGTAGATGTTGTATATGTGTTTGTTGCCTATGTAGATGTTGTATATGTGTTTGTTGCCTATGTAGATGTTGTATATGTGTTTGTTGCCTATGTAGATGTTGTATATGTGTTTGTTGCCTATGTAGATGTTGTATATGTGTTTGTTGCCTATGTAGTTGTTGCATATGTGTTTGTTGCCTATGTAGTTGTTGCCTATGTAGTTGTTGCCTATGTAGTTGTTGCCTATGTAGTTGTTGCCTATGTAGTTGTTGCCTATGTAGTTGTTGCCTATGTAGTTGTTGCCTATGTAGTTGTTGCCTATGTAGTTGTTGCCTATGTAGTTGTTGCCTATGTAGTTGTTGCCTATGTAGTTGTTGCCTATGTAGTTGTTGCCTATGTAGTTGTTGCCTATGTAGTTGTTGCCTATGTAGTTGTTGCCTATGTAGTTGTTGCCTATGTAGTTGTTGCCTATGTAGTTGTTGCATACAGTATGTGTTGCATACAGTATGTGTTTGTTGCATATAATGTAGTCTGCAGATGACTTCACTGCCTGGGAGTGTTCAGTGCTGTTGCTCCTTGTTCATGTCGTTGGTATATGTCGTTGCCCCCAGTGGTTAACTCATGTAATTGTCTGCACATGTATTGACTGTCATTGGTCACTGCCGTTGCTCTCTGCTGTTGGTTCATGTCGTTGGTATGTAGCCATTGTTATTGCCTGCACTCATTGCCGTTAATCAATCACTATTGAATTATACCAAAACTGCCAAAATATATAAATCAATATATTGGCGAATGATTATTAAATTATCACTGCAAACGCTTAACTAAAAATAATATATTTTTAATAAACATGCTATTTTTGGGTTACATTAACAAATTATTATTATTATATATTATAATTTTTACAGCACATGTTCCTCCAAGTCATATTATATATTATTATTAGACGTTTAATAACTATTATATACATTTAAACTTCAGCATTTAGGCAGCAAAAAAAATAAAAATAATTATTAATTTGACCCAAAAATAGCATGTTAATTAAAAATATAATATTTTTAGGTGAGCGTTTGCTGTGATAATTTAATAATTATTCACCAGTATATTATTTATTTATTTATTTGAGCAGTTTTGGTTCCCATACAGATATACTTCAAAAGTGATTGATAAATGGCAATGGGTGCAGGCAATGACAACAGCTACGTACCAACAACAAGAAGCAATGACATGAACCAACAGCAGAGAGCAACGGCAGTGACCAGTGACAGTCAGTACATGTGCAGACAATTACATGAATTAACCACAGGGGGCAACGACGATCACGCGCGCCGATACGACGCAATGTCGGCCTTTTCCTCTCTCTCAGCGAGGCTCCAGCAGCTCACGGAGGCGGAGCAGACACAGGCAGGCAGCACTGTTACAGATATTGATTTATTTATATTACCTGTATGTGGCACATTTTTCTTGCTTTTTGCCTTTTCTCCCCCTGTGCTTTACAGCTTTACGGGGGGAGCGGGTTTGGCTTATCTAAATGAGATGTAAATGTGCCCTATTGTCACTCGAGCAGCAGAGAGAGGTGAGAACTGCCCAAATCTTTCGAGAGCTTTTCCTTCCCTTTGGCCTTTTTGGAATTGTTAAATTCAAATTGCCGCTACATCTCCAAATATTATTAGATTTCCATGTGTTACACATCATTGGAAAGCTTGGAGACTACACTCTCATAATGTATGCCCATCTCAAAATGCCCCAAAACAGAGTTGTGTCCCTGGTTTCCGTGATGGGTCACATATACCAACTACATGAACCAACAACAAGGAGCAACAGCATTGAACACTCCCAAGCAGTGAAGTCATGTGCACGACTACATTATATGCAAAAACACATTTGCAACAAACAAATGCAGCAAAAACATATGCAACAACTATTATACAAAAACTATAAATGCAATAATTAAATATGCAACAACTACATATGCAGCAACTACATATGCAACAAACACATATACAACACACAAGCAACAACTACATAGACATAGACCAACAACAATTAGCAACATCATCTATACCATAGACATAGACCAACAACGCAACTACATGTAAACAGCATATTTTTCACACAAATGGAAGCCCATAATTGAGAGCATACAGACTTAAGTGCTTTGATTTAACCAGGGCGACTGTATTTACTACCATGTTGCTGCAGTGGCTTGCTGAGCGCTAATTTCGGACTGGGAGTTCTCTTTCAACATTCGTTTCAGTATCTCGCATATGGGAACGCTCTCACGCTGTTCTCTGTCAAAATTCGTTTCGGTACCTCACATATGGGAACGCGCTCACGCTGTTCCGCCAGAAGCCCAGTTACATTACGTCAGTCCCCTGATTGGCTGTCAGACATGACGTTGCTCCCCAGAGGAGGAGGGACTTCCTCCTACTATAAGAGTGCCACGACACTTCATAACATCAGTCAAAAACCTCTTCTCGCTCCCAGAAGCTTTCTCTCAGACGGCGAGTGGTTAACGGGATAGCAAACTGTTCATAGGAAGAGCTAATCACTCTGATGCCAAACGCTACCTATTGCCGTGTCGCCTTTTCTGAGATTATTTGTAGCAAGTCTGTCACCAATCAGGTGCCATTTTAGCCGCTAGTCGCAATACTAGTTGCTTACTTCAAATTAGCGAGTTATTTCGGCACGACGCTTCTTCCTCACCATGGAAAAAGATGTATTGCCACCGAAGCCGTGCAAATGTGGGAATAAGATTTCCGGAGCAGACAACCATGCTGTCTGTGCTTCGTGTCTCGGGCTGCAACATGCCCGTGAGGCGTTAGCCGTCCCGGTATCCTATGACCACTGTGCACGCCTTTCTTTAAAAACCCGCGCCAAGCGAGCTTGTCGGGGGGAAAATCCCGTACTGGGGGCAACCATCCCCCCTTTACAGCAAGTACAGTAAGTAAGTAAATAACCTTTATTTGTATAGCACCTTTCACAGACAAAGGCCACAAAGTGCTTCACAACACAGTTAAAAATCAGAAATTACATACAATATAAAAAGGATCAAAAACAACACAGAAATCATAGCAGCCCAAAATTAGCTAATTAAAGGCTTGAACAAATAAATGTGTCTTAAGGTTGCTTTTAAAAGTATCAACAGAGTCAATAGAGCGCAAAGAGGGCGGAAGATCGTTCCAAAGCCTAGGAGCAACAGTCTGGAAGGATCGGTACGAAAACAAGTGCGTGGAGCCTTTAGCAGATTTTGATCCACAGACCTCAGAGCCCGAGCAGGGGTGTAAGGCTGGATCAGATCGCTGAAGTAAGAAGGAGCCTGACCATGCAAGGCTCTGAAAGCTAGAACCAAAATTTTAAACTTGATCCTATTGGACACTGGCAGCCAATGAAGTTGTTATAAAATAGGAGATTTGTGGGTCCTCCTGTTAGTGCGGGTCAGAATTCTCGCTGCAGAGTTTTGCACTAATTGCAGTCGAGAGAGCTCCTTCTTGTTAAGACATGAAAACAAACTATTACAATAGTCTAAACATGAAGACACAAACGCATGAATGATAAGCTCCAAATCATTACGTGCGACCATATTCCTAAGTTTAGAGATTTTCCTTAGTTGAAAAAAGCAGTTCCTTGTTAGCTGCTTACAGTGCTGGACTAATGACATGTCTTTGTCAAAGATAACTACCAAGTTTCGAAGACTTGGCTTCACAGACTGGCCTAAGTACTGTTTAATCCCAGGAAGTGCATCATCAAGTGCGATAACCAGTGTTTCCGTTTTGTCTGCATTTAGCTGCAGAGAGTTATCGCTGAGCCATTGTTTTATTTCCACTAGACAATGGAGCAGAGAGTTTAGCTTCTGGATTTCAGATGGCTTAAAGGAACAGTAACGCTGGATATTGTCAGCAAATAGGTGGAAAGAAACATCACTGAACCTTTGGACGATCTTTCCCAAAGGAATCAAATACAACAAAAACAAGACAGGACCCAAAACGGACCCTTGAGGCACTCCACATAAAAAAAAAAACACAGACTCAGACCTTATTTGGTTAGCTGTAACACTAAAGCTATGCCCCGATAAGTAGAGAGAACCACTGAACAGTCCTACTTGATCCTTCAGTCTTTTCAGCAGAACCTGATAGTCAATGTCGAATGCTGAGGACAGATCCAAGAGAACTAGAACAGTGCGTTTCCCAGAATCAGCAGACATCATAATGTCGCTGGACACTTTCAGTAAGGCCGTTTCCGTAGAGTGTTGTTTACGGAAACCAGACTGAAACGGCTCATGGATGTTACTTTGATCCAGGAAGAACGTAAGCTGTTCACAGACCACCTTCTCAAGGATCTTGGACAATAGGCCTAAAACTATTAAGATCTGTCGGGTCTAAACCTGCTCTTTTTAGTAATGGCTCCACTATGGCATGTTTAAAGACACTGGGAAACACGCCAGTTGACAGAGACATTAACCATTTTGGTAACACAAGGGCCAATTACCTCGAACACATTTTGAAAGAGCCTGCAAGGAAGGACACCAGTGCCGAAATATCAGCAAATTTCACAGACTTAAATGAGGACCACATGCTGGACACAGGCTCAAACACAGCAGGGGTACCACACAGAAGGGGCGGGATTTTATCCTTGATCATCTTAATTTTGTTTGTGAAAAATCTCGAAAAGGCATTATTGTCAGCTTCAGAAAAGACAGGGCTAATTGGAGCAGCAGGACATACAAAATAAGTAATCGTGTGAAACAACACTTTGGGATTTTTCTTATTCAATGTTACCCAGTTGATGGATATATTCAGATCTGGCCTTTTCAACCATCACATTGTATGATGACACAAGATCCCTGAGATAGAGCCTGTGCACCTCAAGTTTAGTGGATTTCCACAGGCGTTCAAGTCTTTCGACACAGCCTCCTGAGTCTTAAGATATCTTCATTTGTCCAAGGACACGCTTTTTACTGTGACAAGTTTGATTTAACAGGAGTCACCTAATCCAAAATTGTTACACAGTGATTGTTAAAAACAGTGAATGAGATCGTCCACATCGAAACAGTCCATGACTAAAAGAGGGTCAAACATCTCAGAAAAGCTATCTTCGGTATTAGCAGAGATGACACGCTTCTGAGACCTGGCTGCTGAAGGCTTGGGCTCAGGACTAAAGTACAGATCAAACATAACAAGACTGTGATCACTCATATGGCCATCAATCACAGACCTGTTTAAAATGTCTAAGCCAAGCGTAAAAACTAGGTCTAAAATATGGCCTTTTTGGTGAGTGGGCTCAGAAACACGCTGCTCAAAATTAAAAGTTTCAGTCAATGTTAACAGTTCCATTGCGGGGCAAGATGAGCAGTCATCAACATGAAGGTTAAAATCCCCAAGGATTAAAACAGATTCCAACTTTATTATAGAGGATAAAAAGTCACTAAAATCCTTTAAAAAGGCAGCAGCGGGGCCAGGAGGACGGTAGATCAACACGATTCAAAAGATGAGAATTCTTGGGACTGGGTCACTTTGCATTTGTGGACATGGGGCAGAGCAGCCAGCTGGGCAGAGATCATTTAAATGAATGAACTCTTCCTCTCGCTGCCAAGTCTCTGAAAGACGCATGATATCCAAGCTTTCTCTTACGAAAAGATCGTTCAATGAATGAGATTTATTCGCAATTGAACGAGCATTCAACAGGCAAACGCAGATTGTGGATGACGTCACGAAGGCAGTGTCCGTGTTGCGCAGCGGGATTGGTCGAAGGCACGTCCAGCGGTCATGTGGACTCCAGCTTGTCTATGCTGGAAGAGCCGGCACAAACACGGAAGTAGACGATGGCGATGAAAGCTTCTGACCACAACTCCAGCGCTGTGATGGGTCCAGGACACTTGTTGTAGTCCGAGCAGGCGTCGACGTGGACACCCTGTCACGGAGAAGAATCTGGCGCAGGCACCGAGCGCGATCCCGGCGGCCAAAGACACTGGAGCCCCAGCGTGATGCGGCACGCCTTCACTTAACCTGGACACCGGACCGAGAGCCTCTTTTCTTGGATCTCCTGCGGACCCGGCCCGGCGCCCGACACAACAAGTAGTCAGGTGAGCCGGGATCGATGATGAGAGGAGGAGGAAACGCCTGTTTGTAACTGTCCCGTGTATCAAACAGGCCCTCCATTGACTGCTTAATACGAAACAAAGAGTCCCGATAATAAGTCCGTAAAGCCACACATCCTTTTGTTATTTGGGCTGATATGATCGCATATGTTGACAAAATGACCATTAGCAATCTACACAGCAGGAGACGAGCCGTGGCACCGCCAGTCACAGGCGCCATCTTTTTTCCATCCAACCTATCATTTGCGCTGAGGAGCCGGAGGAGAGGACCGGTGGAGTCACCTTCACGGGACCTAGCTGGGCCGAGCAGGTTGATGCTGGGGACCCTCTCTTAGACCCGGATGAACTGGACTTGGGCCTTGCGGCCGCAGAGGACAGCCTCGCCAAGTTTTCTGACTCAGGTGATGAGCCCATAAGTCTCCCCTCCGAAGAGGACGACGATTATATAGAGTAATTCACCCTAACACAGGCCGCAAGGCTGGGAAGCGCTCCGGCAGTAGCGGATCACCAACCCCGCCTACTGGCGCATAGGACTTGCATGAGGTTTGCCGTAGAGCAGCTGCAAAGCTGGGCATCACATGGCCGGAGGCCCCTGTCGAGACCGCGAGGTTGCATTATGAGGATTGACGACTTCCAAAGGCTAAAACCTCAACAAAGCAGCTCCTACCAGCCTTCCCAGAGTGCCTGGAGGAGGCCACCCGATTCAGGAATAATCCTTTCACCGCGAAAGCCCCCGCCCTGGGAGGGGCTGCACTGGACTGGGATGGCATGGAGGAGAAAGGTTTCACTCGCCTCCCCCCCATTGAACCTCTGGTGGCATCTTATCTCCACCCAACGCAGAGTCCACCATGACCGCTGCGGGCCTGGCGCTGCCCTCCAAAGCGGATTGTTTCCAAACAACGCTGACGGAGAGGAGCCACAAAGCCGAGGCTACATCAGTGAGAGCCCTCAGCTTTGTCTTCCGAGAAAAGCGTCGCCCCCTAAAGCCACACCTCAGCTTCCTCCACAACCTGGACCCAGACAGGCGTTTCACATCCCCAAACGCCCAACGCAACCTCACCCACAGAACGACGTCCTCCTGAGCTCAAGGGTACGTAGGCCAGAAAACCATTTGCAACCATTTGCAAAGAAGAAGCGGGCTGCCCAACGTGCAGCTGCTGAGGAGGGGGAGCAGGTCAGGCCAGACGCCGCTCCCCACCCCACATATTCAAGTGGTGCATTCGAGGCTCGGGAAGTGACATGCAGAGACTGTTGCATCAGCGCTCATCGTTCACGACCCAAAGCGAAGGACATTTTCTGCGGAGAGCTCAATGGAGTCACAGCGGCTGTTCTCATGCATACACCCTCTCTGCCTCTTTGTTCAATAAAAATGTGTTCTTGCAAAGAAATAAATGCCTGTTCCTTTGTACACCCAAGCCCCAGGGGGGCACAGTCACACATGTTGCAAAACATACACAGTGGACACAGACAGATTGAACAATACGAAGTCTCCCTCAGCTCTGCGAGACCCGCTAAATCCACTAGAGGGAGCTATTGCACCACTAGTGAAGACCCTGGGTCCGCTAGCGTCCCGTGCAACACAGTGGCTGGAGTGTGGGGCCCCGAATTGGGTGCTGAAGACCATCACCAAAGGGTACAGGCTCCAGTTCGCGGCTACCCCTCCCAGTTTCGGAGGTGTACTGCTTTCACAACCATGGAAGAAAGAGGCTTTTGTGGCATTACCAGTTTTATTTAACTGTATTTTAGAATAACTTTATTAAATATATGCTTTTAAATATCAAAACGGACACCAGATGGCGCTAGCGTTTCATTAGTAAAAGGCACCCTGGTTCACACGCACTTCCTCCGTCTCCTCACTGGCGTCTTCCGGCCTGGTTGGGCTGGGCTCAGGGTTGTGCGTGCTGTTCCACGGGTCCAGGTAGCTATGGTTTATTCGTTCTTCATTCCTAACTATTGGTTTAGCTGCTAACACAAGTTTAATTCTAGCATCGCGGGTGGTTGAGAGCCTCAACGCGCACCACTCCTTGGCGTCCATTGCTCTCTTGGTGCATTGTCCGGGGTCTGCTGGGGCCCTCGCATAACCGGGGTGCTATCGAAGCACCGGAACGGCCGACTTGAGCTAAAGATGGGCATGCGTCGGTAATATTGGCCTTGGCCTGTGGTTAGCCTTGGTTTTTAGGAACTCCTAACCTTTGTATTTACATTTAGTTGGATCCCACCACGCTGCTGTCTTGTTTCCTCCCTCCTTTTGAACTGTAAACTAACTGAAAGCTTGAACATAATGAAAACTGATGATCTGTGTAAAGAAAGCATGAAATCCCAAAAAAGACATAAAAGCATAGAAAATATGGATTATGTAAAAGGAACATGCTGTCCTTTATACTGATATACTGTCTCAATGGGTGTCTCATAGTGTTGTCTACTGGTCCCTGACATTATTCTGACACCACCATGTTTTCTTATACAGGACATGTTGGGACAATCGGGACCCGACGTGTTTTTGTCTGACCGCCCGCTCCCGCCTGGGGCAGTTTGAATCCCGCCTACTCCCGCGAGATTTGTGTTGGGTCCTGCAAGTCCCGCGGGATTTCCCGTCCCGTGCAGGTCTCTACAGCCGCCCAAGGCCTCTGCCTTTGCGCAGGGATCTTATGACGCAGGCGCGCGGGGAGATATTCCACCCTCATTCGGAGCACCTGGCTTTGTGGGCCTGGCCTGTGAGAGGTTGGACTTATCCTCTACGGGTCTCCAGGACAACGTCATTGCCACTATACAGAGCGCCAGAGCAGCATCTACTCGTAGTGCATTTGACGGTAAATGGCGTGCTTTTGAGGAATGGTGCGTAAATTCAGGACATGTCGCTTTTCAGAGCCCCGTGCCTGTTATTCTGACTTTCTTCCAGGGTCTGTTGGATAAAGGGCTTCCTTTCTCCACCATTAAAGTGTACTTGGCCGCTATATCGGCCTGCCACGTTGGTTTTGGAGATAAAACGGCTGGTCAGCATCCTCTTATATGCCAGTTTATGAAAGGCGCACGACGCCTAAAACCAGTTTCAAGGAACCTGGTCGCTCCATGGGATCTTACGATAGTGCTGAGTGCTTTGTCTCGCCCACCATTTGAACCGTTGCATGAAGTGGAGTTAAAACTACTCTCTTTAAGATGGTTTTGCTGCTGGCGCTGGCATCAGCCAAACGTGTGAGTGACATACACACGCTGTCTCTTAATGAGTCATGTATGCAGTTTATAAGGGGGGGTTCAAAGGTTTTATTGAGACCTAACCCCGCCTTTATGCCAAAAGTCTTCAACCCGACTTTGTCATGCCTTCTGATTGAGCTGTCTGCATTTTCACCTCCTCCGTTCTCTTCGAAGGAAGATCCATGCGCTCTGTCCAATGCGTGGGTTACGCACGTATGTGGACAGGACCTCTGCATTTCGGATATCTGAGCAGTTGTTTGTATCATTGGCCCAACCCCACCAGGGTAAGCCCCTTTCCAAACAGCGTTTGTCTCACTGGTCGGTGGAAGCTGTTGTAGCGTCCTACAACAGCAGTGGGCTTCAACCCCCTGCGGGACTGCGCGCGCATTCCACTCCTGGCATGGCTACCTCATGGGCACTCTTCCAGGGCACCTCGGTAGAGGTAATTTGTGCAGCGGCCAGTTGGGCTACGCCTCATACCTTTGCCAGGTTTTATACTAGCGAGGGGGCTTCACACTGAGGGTTTCTGTAAGTTTTTATTATCGGTCTTTGAATAAGCTTGTCTGGCAATACGGGAGTCTCGACATCCCATATGTGAGATACCGAAACAAATGTTGAAAGCAAAAGCAAGGTTAAGAAATTAACCCTGGTTCTCTGAGACATGAGTGAGGTATCTCACCAGACCGCCCTTCTTGCCTGGAGCGGGAAGAGGGGTGCTTGCTTTGACTGATGTTATGACGTGTCATGGCGCTCTTAAGGTGCGTACAGATCAAACGTGCGTCCACGCCCCATCCGCCTCTAGTTGGACACCAAACATTGCCACTTCACCCTCGCGAGAAACGCCTGTTTGCTGGCGCGTGAAGTTTTGCAAGCGTCATAATTAGGAGGCGTGTCATTAAACTCAGGCCGAGCGCAAACCGCGATGATCAACTTGTCCTCCATGCTGCAGGTAACAGGTGACACTTGTGCTCACTATTTGAGCCCAGTCCCTGATTGGTTAACAAGGCGTAAATGAACGCACATGTAGATTGTGATTACTTGAGTGCATGAAGCAGTGGGCGCGGCATCCCTGCTCGTGTTCTCCCTGGCTTTGACGCGCGGACAGCTTTGCTTACATGTCGAAGCACATCTACATAGGTTAACATGGAAGTTGGACGTGTGGTGTGTACGCACCTTTATAGTAGGAGGAAGTCCCTCCTCCTCTGGGGAGCGACGTCACGTCTGACAGCCAGTCGGGGGACTGGCGTAATGTAACTGGGCTTCTGATGGAACAGCGTGAGAGCGTTCTCATATGTGAGATACCTCACTCATGTCTCAGAGAACCGGGGTTAATTTCTTAACTTTGCATTTTACAAATTGGACCGGCTCATTTTGGACGGCATGGTGGTGCAGCGATTAGTGCGCCCCGTCTACAGTGTAGACGTACGTACGTAGGTTTTCTACGGGAACTCCGGTTTCCCCTACCACTAAAAACGTGTACAATAGATCCCCTCTGGGGCCTGGACTCCCCTGAAAAAGAGATTCTTAATCTCAGTGGGACTTTCCTGGTTTAATAAAATAAGATAAGATAAATTGTATTGCCTGTCCCCGTAAGTGACAGAAATTCGTCTTTGACAGGCTCAAAACATGCACATACAATTCCATAAAAGCCCACGGCACATTTAAAAACAATAATGAACAACAGGACTTTTATTTGTGACCGTTCATAGTGGTGAATGCATTTGGAACAAATTACTTCTTATACATGTATAATAATAAAGATCAAATAAATAAATAAAAAAAACAGAGGTTTAGCTCATTGAGTTACTTGCCATCTCTCTCAAAGCTAATGTGCAACAAGTTTGAAAAGTAGTTCTTGTGTTTGAATGCAAATTTTTCTTTCTATAGGGACAGAAAGTGAGCACCTTTCCTATGAACCCCACACTAAAAACAAGTCAAACTTGCCAAAACACCACCAAATAAAGGCCAAATTAGATATAAACGGTTTCAATGACAGAAACAACACTTCCAAAGACTGTGTTGAATACCAATAACCAGGTCTGCAAAGCAGCCTACTATCTACACTATTTACAATACAAAAATTGTGGTAAAATATTGCAATGCATGCACGCACGCCAAAACACAATGGAGGCATGTTTTACAAAGTTTGATGCAAATACTTCATATTACCAGAGATCCTTTGTCTTACTGTATCTTCATATCTAGCACCCACATGCATTTTGGATAAGGATCAAAAACAACTCGGACTAAAATAACTCAAGGTTTTATTGGGGATGAGTCACAGATTTGTCAGGGGTTTAGTGAAGTATGTGAAAGATTCAGCTGCATGAGACCATCACAAGATCAATCGAATGGTAGTATGGCTACATAACTTATAACAGAAGCCAAAGAAATAAAATAAATGCAATAAATCTTATTAAGTAATTTGATTTGTTAAAGAAGTCGACAGTGCATAAACAGAGCAGAGTTTTGGAATGGCTAACTAAATCATGTCAATGTCATGCTGCTCTGGAGCCCATCTCCAAACCGTCCCTAATGTAATTTCAAGTTTAACATGCCTTACATATGCTCAGTGTTAGCTGAGAATCGCAGCTGTTGGAAACAGCACGGAGTTAGAGGGTAAAGAGAAGCATTTGAAGTTGTAAGTGGAAGGACAGTAGGACTATCCCGTTATCTATTCCACAAGGTGGGTGCTAGGTTATTTCTTCAATCGTACTGCTGCAATCCAATCCAGTTAGCCCAAATGTTTGGGCTAACTGGATTGGATTGCAGAGAATAAATATGCAAAATCACACAACAGTGCACGGTACAGAAAAGCGAACACTGAACATTGTCTCTGCTAAGGAACAGGTTAAAATTGATATCAAGCACCAACTTTTTAATACTTTTCATGATTACAAAATCTTCACAAATTCCAAATAAATGGCCTAATCGTTAAATTATTTGGTAAACGCGGAAGCCACATTACCGCTTCCCTCACGAGTTATTCCCATACACCTGTCTTACCTGCTCTGCCTCAGTGCACCTCATGCGAGGGCCAGCGCGTTCCTGTCCCGTGACGTGGGCTGCACGTGGAGCACAGGTGTCTACTTTAGCGTCATGACGTAACAGCACTGGCGCACGTGAGTGATAGCTACATACAATGCCTCACATGTAATGCAAGACAAGAAATGAAAATGTCTACTGCACGTCTACTTGTATATAAAACAATAACAAAAAGACAGCTACATAGTATTGTTTTAAAGTGTACAGTGTGTTCTTTGTAAATACAAAAAAAGAGCGGGAGAAAAGACAACATTCAACACAAGCCACTGAATCCAGACATGAATGCAGTAACTGAATAGAGTTTATGTAAGACACACACACACACTCATGCACCATGGTGAAGGCTTTATTCACTGCAGCTCAGTCTGCACTGTTGACATCAGTGTATTCTCTGTAACTTAACAGCTCCATTCAAAAGAACAGCGACATCATTAAGGCATAAGTACGAAGATAAGTATGTAGGCATGACCCACGGACATGCAGCAAGGCTACACAATAGTAACCTGTATTTTCAGAATTAAATTAATTATTACAACTCTGTAAATTAGATGAATAATTTAAGAAGTGTTTGACAATATAACAACTCTTACTGCAATAAATGCATTAAATGCAATTGTTTGGAAAACAATAGAAAATCATTAAAAATAAGTTTCAAATAAGGTCACTTTATAAAGTGATGAAACTGTTTTTAGAAGATATATACATTGCATAATAAGAAACAGTGTTGACAATACATTTATCATATTTCATTATACATTTTCTTTCATTCATCTTACAGTAGCTGGCATACTGTCTGAATTTAGTTGAGGCACTTCTAAAGATGGCTGTCCCCTTCCACTTCAACAATGTCACAGAATGAAGTGCTCTGCTTCTCTTGTTCCATTGTGGAGACCTTTTCTGTATGCTCCTCTGTATGCTCCTCTATTTCATCCACCTGAAATGATAAATCCATACAGTTTTATTAATATGGCATGTGCTATTCTGGAAAATGTAATATAATTCTCTGCAGTAGAGCCCAACTTTAATCATTGTCTCCTGTACATTTTTAAGCACAATGAAATAAAACAGTTGAACATGTCTATTCCGCTTTACCTTCGTTTTGTCTTTCAAGCCCTGGATCGGAGACGGGCTCTTGACTGGAGAAAACTTTGGGGAGCGTGTGGGGGAGAAGGATGGGGAGCGTGTGGGGGAGAAGGATGGGGAGCGTGTGGGGGAGAAGGTTGGGGAGACGGTCGGCGAGAGAGGTGAAGAGTGGCTTTTCTTCACCGCTGAGGACACAGCCTGGGCAAACCTGGATGGTGTGGCCGGCGAATATGGCCTGGGTGCCGAAAAACTCCTCAACTTCTCCAAAGTCAGTCCGAAACTTGGCTGCGCACTACTTTGTCTTGTTATCATCATTTGCTTCTCCTCTCCTTTGGGGCTTCTCGGGGTGACTGTGGCTCCCTCTTCTGGCTCCTCTGGGGACTGCACGGGAGGAAGCGGAGGGGGCGGCAACATCTCTCTCTCTGGGTTTCCTTGCTTTTGGTTGGTGCCAGAGCACGCACTAAGTTGGCTCTTCTCCGCCGCTGAAGTTACATAATACCCAGGTGTTTTTTTGTGCTGCGGCAAGCGGAAAGAGCCCGGCTTAGGCTTGGTTGCGGGTGGAATTTTGATGTCTTTGACCTCTGTGGGTGAACCTGCTGGAGAAGTTGTAGTAGTGGTTGCGGCAGACGACACATCGTTTGTTTTTGTTGACTCCTGCAGGATACTCCCATTCACAGTGTCTTTGGCAGTTGTAGTCGTACTGCTTTCTGACAATTCAGCACTATGCGATTGCTCAGCTTTTGGCACTTCTTGCAATATTGTGTTTTCCTCATGAATTTCTTGGTTGTTTGAAGGCGGAACCTCCAGTGTCAAGGCTACTTCGAAATACCTCAGCTTATCCAAGGATTTTTGAGGCACAATAGTGTACGTCGTCATACCCACTTTGGGAATGTAGTCTCGGGTGAGTTCGTTGGAAGGCTTGGGTTTCGATTCAAGTTCAGGGGGAGGGGCCTTGGCCGGAGAGGGTGGTCCAGCGAGGTTTAAAGTCTCTTCCAAGTCGTCCGTGAGAGTGGCCATGTCTTTTTTACCCGATTCGGATAAACTTGGAGAAGACGGGATGTTAGGAGGAATAATTTCCTGTTGTTGGGGAAGCGGGGTTAAGTCTGTTTGGATCTGGGCATCCTCCACCGCGTTCGGCGGTGCAGCGCCAGGGGAAGGTTGGCTCGCCGCCCCGGTCTCGGTGGGATCTTCTGGGGAGTCCACACAGGGGGAAGGAGAGGCCTGGACCTCCGCGTCCTGCCTGATAAGCAGAGGTTTGCACAGGCGGGCAGGGCTGGGGAGGGTGTCACCGTCTACCTGGGTGCTGGGAGGTGTGCGATCTTCGCAAGTGGATGGTTCACCTTGAAAAAAGAGAAAACATATGAAACATTATAAACGCCAGAATCATACAGTATGCTTGTGATTTTACCAAAAAATTAAATACTGTTACAATACAAATACGTTATTTTGAAATACATTTTACATCAATTTTTGCCTGAAATGGTAGTTCTTGCAGATCTTGTTTTCACTTTTTTATGTTTAAATTGGTGTAACTGTAGTAAAACAAAACAAAAAAATTAAATTGAGGATCAGATCAGGTCAGGAGCCAGCTAGGAACCTTTTTTTTTTACTATTGTGTAGAGAAATAAAAAAGGTTTGGTACCATAGCCTACATTTAATCAGGTTATTGTCCCATTACTTGTTGCATATATGGAAAGTAAAATACTGGGTTATTATGCTTCTAACTGTTTTTAAGTTATTTGATTAACCTCTTAATCCCCACCTGAACCAAGCATATTTTCTCCTGTTTGGTTTTCTAATAATCTTTCTTTCTAAAAAAAAAAGCAATGATAAGGCAACGAAAAAGCCACAAAAAGTGACACAAACGTGGCGCAAACATGACAAAAAAGCAATGAAATAAGCAATGAAAAAGGACAAAAGAGTGACAAAAAATGCTACAAAAACACGACAAAAACGCTTTAAAAATGTGACAAAAACGCAGCAACAACAAGATAAAAAAGTTTTGAAATGAGGCGTTACACTGTTGCTCTCCAATTGAAAAGCTTTTAGATTTGGGTAAAGCCGAACTGGAGAAAATGAGCTCGGTTCAGGCGGTTAAGAGGTTAAGATGTCCGTCCCTTCCTGGCCTGTGTACTGTATTTGACAGGAAGACAAAAATTACACACTGCCCCTTTAAATTAATTTTCCCTGTGGTCTCAATCTCATAACTCATAAAACAGTCTCATTAAACTGTAAAAATAGTAACACTAGATGAACCTGGTGCTTGCTATTCTAGGTTTAGTCATTATCTAATTTTGCATACGGTTCACATTAAAACGCCACGATTAATTCTATCACATACAAGTTTATAGCTTACTCGTGTCTGCTATTTCAGTCAAATCTCCGCCATCCACTTTTTCCAGCTCCAGAGCGTTTGCAGAATCGCTCACTTCGCTGCGCAGTTGGCTGTGAACACGACACAGAGAAAAGCATTTTAAAGTGTTGCTAATGCGTTTTTTTTTGGACAAACTTGGAAAGATTTTGCACACGAGACTTGGCTCCGTACTTGCCATCTGAGGATAGCCCTTCCCCATTCTGCTCTACGGACATCTCTAGTGCAGTCTCAGGGGCCGGGGTTTGCAGCGTAACGTCGGGCGATGCATTCTGGGCGGTGTCGTCTCCTGGGGGAGTGTTGTTGGCCGGAGACGTGGCGGAAGAGTTGGTCTCCTCTTGCTCCGTTATCTCCTCCAGGGTGCTAACAGGTGCGCTGACTGTAAGGACAAGGACAAGGACAAAAAACATCAGTGTTAGCTTTGGAGGCATCGGGTCTAGCTTCAGCAGCATTATGTGGGCAAAGAATGAGGTCAGCTGATTATCTAAATATACTTAAAGGGGGGTATTATGTAAAATCGACTTTTTCAAGCTTTATATCATGTTATTATGTCATTCCCTCATTAAACACATGCCTGGAGTGTTGCCTTGGCTCATTCACATATTTTTGAGTAATCAGTAAAAACTTAGACGGCAGCCATTTTAGGTGTAGCTATGCCTCAGTCCTCCTAGGAACGCCCCCACCTCCTGGAGACGCCTCTGGACCTTTTGTCACCAGCCAAGCCACCAACCACTGCTCCTCAGCTCAGCAGAGCCCCCTCCCCGCACAGTAGTGTTGTTTAAATGCCACAGCAGTGTGCTGAAGGGGGCGTGTCGGAAAGCTTCTTAAAGAGACAGAGGCCTATTTCAAGACGTTCAGTACAGCCATTTTGAGAGAGCAATTTTATTCAAGGCAGTTATTTTAATTTACTGCATATACAGACCAACAGAAGGTTACGTCATCATTGTAGTATGCTATAGACTGGTGCTATGTGATTGAAAAAAGCATAATACCCCCTGTGTAAAAGCAGAACTAAGTAACATTTGCCCCTAGAGGCCACAAGCGGCACTGCAGCTGTCGTAGCATGTTGTGTTTTTGTACTCATTACATTTGACCGTGAAAGTAAATACTGTGCTGAGAAAAGACAAAGGGATATTGTACATTGGGCCACAACCCAATTGCACAATGGAGATATTATTTTATAAATACTGCTAAAGTGGCGCAAGCCCACAGTTTGCTTTGCCTGTTCTTCTGATCGTGATAAACCAAATAAGGTTTTGCAAAATGTTCACCTACAAAACGAAAGCTGTAGACAGAATGCAGGCAGGAATTACCTGTCCGCCATGTCATAAACCTCAGAAATGCGAGCCAAAAGTGATTTTGTAAACAACTGAGAGTAGCGAGTGTTGGAGAATCTAACAAACGATGATCGAGAGATTGATGAAGAATAGGCAGCAGTCAGGATGTCTTATGCAGGAGAAGTTTATTTTGCCATCGTTGCGGGACCCGGAGACATGAACTCAAGACATTGCAGTCCTAACATTCAAGCCTGTCTATCCTTCCACATCAAGAGGGTTAAGTAGCCTTGGCGACACATAGGCACTAAGCATTCCACGCACTGGCAGTGTGCCACGTGGATTTAGGCCACAAGTCATGTAGAAGGCCGAATGTACTGATTTAGCAGTACGATATGATAAGGGCAATGTGTGAGGGCCGAATTAACTCTATACGTTTTCCATTAGTGTGTAATTGGGGCTGTCGGGTCGGAGGCAGGGAAAGTTGCAAGTGTGCTTTTCTGGCCAGAGACACCAGGGGGAGATGAAAGACCTCCCAGTCATATCCCATTAACACTTGTATTACCCTCAGAGGGACTACGGAAAGGATTTATTAAGGTAGAAAAGTTACTTAGTTCTCCTTTAAAGGGATATTTCAGGATTTTAGTTTTTAGTTATCCAGAGTGTAGTTGATTTCTGGAGATTTTTCTCTTTCTTTTAATTTGTGCAGTCCTTATATTTGAAGAATTTAGTGGTGCTAGGCTAGTGCTACGCTAGTGCATGTCTATGGTAATTAGTAGCCTGCATTAAAAACAGTCTGACCCAAGCACAGTGCACCGGAGGCAAATCACCAGACTACCGGTTTTAGGGTCTGTGTTGACTGAATCTTTTTTTTTTTTTTTTTTTTTTAATATAACCATTTTGCATTTAAAAGAACTTATATTTGAGCAGCATCAGCTTCCTGGTTGTAAGCTAATCAACGGCGGAGTGATCTGCTAGGTTACCGGATCTACAGTAGTTTGTTTTTTGTCCCGCAATATGCACACAATGGTGTAACACACGTAAAATATACCGTAGAGTAAAAACTAAATCCCTTTCTTTGTCACTTCAAAAGACACGGATCACAAAGAGTATTGTCACTTCAAAAGACACGGATCACAAAGAGTAGGAAGCCGGACAAAAGAAAGTTTCAAGGCTACAGAAACCTAACTATGCATTCCCATGGTCTGTGTGTGCTGACAAAACACAGGAAGTGGGATCTTTCTAATGCTACGACAGTACTGCAATTAGAGCTGCGATGTATGGTTTAAGAATCAAGATTCAGTTCATTATGCACATTTTAAACACGTCCAAAAGCACAAACATTGCAAATGCGGGCAATTGACGTATTGTGCAGAGTCAATTCTTACTATGTTTGTGCATGTAGTCCGAGAAACAATGACTAATACCAGCAGTGCTTACAGCTTAGTTTCCAACTTCGCATTGGTCTTTGAAATTGTCCCGGGGAGGCAACCAGGATATCATACACACACTAAATGATTTCCTTACTTTGTGAACCACAATGTTATTATTTTTTTAAGCCAGCAGCAAGTATCTAATGATCTCAATAAGGCAAAAAATGTTCCCCAAAATGAATCACGCGACTTCACTGGTGATCCCAACCACATACTTAACCCAGTGTGTTACTTCATTATTTCCAGAGAGCACTGGCTTTGACTTAAAATACTTTGGTACACAACACGCGCGGGTGGGAGTTTTCCTCTTAGCACAATACCGTTAGAGGTGTCATGCGTTTTGGAACAAAGGCAGGAAAGCGTGTCAAAGGGAGATTTTTAACTACAAAAAGAAGTAACACGAGAGATGCGAGAAGTTGATATGTGTCTAAAATGGTCAAAGCATTCGATGTCTAGAGGCCACTATACTGGAAGTTGGTCACTATGAGAGTTTGAGAGGGGGGGGGGAAGAGAAAAGAAAAAGAAAATGGTTTACACACTTTATAACAAGGTCCAAATGTTGCAGACGAAAGTTTCAATATAAACTATTGCTTTTTCAGTAAATAGTGCTTTGTTTTCAGAACGCAATGTTTTGTTTTGTGTAGCATTTCTCGCCTCAAAAACACAAGCTTTCAAGACATATTTTGATTATTGAGATGCGTATTGTTTTGCTACCTTATTGCTTTATATTAGAACTAAGGCCAAGACTTCATTGATTAATTCAGATTCATTAATTACATAAGGTTAAATGCGATTAAAAATATTAATCGAAATGATCCCACTTTACTTTAGCGGCACAGACACTTTTTCTGTTTCCTTTTTCTTGCAGACGTTGCTTAGGGACGAACACGACATGAAGCCAAAAACTATTTTACTGTCAACTTGTTTATTCACACAGTTAAGTGTCTACATAAACTTATTTAAAAAGATAAAACTAAACTAAATCAAACTGCGATTGTCTTTGAAGATGATCACACAGGCCTCACATCTCCACTTAAAATAAGTTCAAATGTAGAAAAATACAAAAAAGCATCTAAAACACACCTCTAAAAATCAAAACAACCCCTAATTCTCGATTAATTACCTCTCAACCCCCACCGGAAATGAGCACATTTTCCCCAGTTTGGCTTTACCCAAATCTAAAAGCGCCTAGAAGAAAAAAAAGTGTCAAAAAGGTGATGAAAAAGTGATGAAAATGTGACAAAAATGTGTGACGAAAAAGTGACCAAAAAAAACGTGTGACGAAAACGCAACTAAAAAAAGCAAAAAAAAAGAGCAACAGAAAAGTGAAAAGTGAGGATGACAAAGCATCAAAAGAGCGACAAAAACTGACAAAACAGCCAAAAAAGTTGATGAAAGAAAGTGATGTAAAAAAGTGTTGAAAATGCAACACAAAGCCACAAAAGAGAAGAGTGACAAAAATGCATTAAAAAAGCGATGGAAAAAAAAGTGACTAATAAAGTGATGACAACGTGAGCAAAGTGATTTAGATGAGTTTTATAGATTTGGGTAAAGCTGAGCTGGAGAAAATGCATTGGTTAAGGCGGGGGTTAAGAGGTTAATTACAAAGGCCATAATTAACTTGATTAAAATGTTTAATCGAGTCCCACCACTTTTATTCCCACTATTTATTTATGTAATCAAATTGGCCACTTAATTGGTGCCAAAGCTGAAAACATGAATCCCTGTCATATGCACTTTATAGAAATCATTTCTGGTGGGGCGGGGTTGTTCCACTAGCTCAAAATACCTCCACAAACATAGTTCCCTAGCACCGTGAGCTGGTAAATATTGTGAGAAATAGCGGTTTGCAGTGTATAAAGACGGCCACTAGATGGCACAAGCACTGAATTAAACGCTTGACAGTAATAAGCTTCCCCCATCGCTAATGTGTGCATACCACATTAATACAGAAAACCCTTGTGAGAGTGCAACAAGTCCTCAAAACTCTACATGAGCATCCATACCTTGCAGCTCGTCTGGAGAGAGCGTTTCGGGAGCTACAGCGCTGTGGGAAGTGGGAGGTGGGGGAGCTTTCCGTTTGGTCCTTTTCAGGGAAGAATCAGTGGAGGAGCCGCGGCTTAAGGCAGGGGTCTACACAACAGAGTGATGATAAAGATATGAATTATACAAACACGTGCACCAAAACATGAGGCAAAAGCTTCATTTAAGGACTGGCAAGAGTTGGAGCAAATCAGATAGTGCTTCATTTCGATGGTTTACAGAATAAACCCATCAGTGGCAGTGCACTTTCACTTTATTCTTGAAGGCTTCTTTGATAGGAGTCATGTGATTCAAGTGACACCGCACATTTAAGCTCATACTGGCCATTTCAACATGCACAATAACTGGAAAGGGCATTGTTTTAGTCAGTTTATAGAAAGGACGGCGTGTTTGTAGAAGACTGCAACTGAACGGGCATCATAATTTGAATGTTTCAGATTAGCAAATGACAAAGGCATTATTGTTTGCCGCAAACTAAATGATAAATCGCAAATCTAATCGCTATCACAAATATTACTATGTGATCTTTATGCTCAAGTCAAGTCAGCAGTGTCAATACAGTGTTAACGCTAGTATAATATAGTAGAATAATAAGAATAACACAAGTAGAATTATTACAATATTGTGTGGAGGCTTGTGATCTTACCAAGATAGTTCCCTCTGCTGCAGTCAAACAGAGCATTTCATGTCAAAGGAGCAAAGTTAACCATTTGATATCTTCCAAAGTAAATTCTCCATTTCCAAAGCGTGTGAATCCCTACAATATCACTAAGCCGTGTCCACTCACCTGATCAGTGCTGTCCAGTCTGGCACAGGGCTCAGAGTAGAGCCTGTGTCGGGGGCTGAAGTAGGACGAAACGCTCATTTGGGACACCAGGATGGGCGGCTGAGGCGCTCGCCTCTTCTTTGGCGCGTCGCCGGTGACCCGAAGGGAGAGGAGTGGGTGCTGGGCAGGGCCATGCTGTGAGGACGCGGTCGGCTGTGGGCGAGCACTGGAGACGAAGGGGCACTGGCAGCAGTGATGCCTGTAGGAGAACAAACATCCAGCGATAAGAGACGGATTTCCAAATCGCACAGGCGACCAATGGTAACGGTAAGCACACAAACCTCCCTTTGCTAGAGTCAATAGGTCGGTGCTGCAATGAGATAATGTCATAATCTTAGATGGAGGGCAGGGGTCAACTCTGCTTTAGTCAAACTGCAATAGCCAGGGTTTTTTTTCAGGACACACATTTGTTAAAATCAGAAGAATATACAAATGTTGAACCTCGCGCACACTTTAATATTCTGTTTCGGACTTTAGCTTTGATTACAGGACGCATGTGCAGTGGCATTGTTTCAATAAGCTTCTGCAATGTCAAAAAATCCACTGTTGCATTCATTTTTCACCAAGAGCTTGTGTTGATGATGGGAGAGTGTGACCACTTAGCAAAGCCTTCTCCAGCGCATCACAAAGATTCTCAATGGGGTTAAGATCTGGACTCTGTGGCGGCCGATGTGTGAAAATGTTCTCTCTTGTTCCCTGAACCACTCTTTCACAACATGAGCCCGATGAAGCCTGGCTTTGTCATCTTGGAATATGCCCGTGCCATGAAAAACCTGGACCTACCAGAACATCATTCAGGATGTTCAGGTAGTCATTCTTTGGGCACATAGTGTTGCTGAACCTAGACTTGACCAACTGCAGCAACCTCAGATCAGAACAGTGAGTTAAATCCAGGTGGCGACTTATTTTTCTGGTCAGGCAGTGTCATTTGTGGCTAATGTTTAGCTTCACAAACTCACTATCCAATGATTTCATGCCGTAATTGAATGAGATTGATGCCTCTATTATTTAAAGCTAATGTTAAAAACAAACCAATAATTGATTAGAAAAGATGATCAAATTAGATTTAGATTGATCTTTGACAGAGCAGATGTTGAACTTTGTGCGTTTTGTGTCTAACCAGTAGAGGCCCAAGAATAACACTCTAATAATAACACTTTAAATATTCATGGGTTTTATGGGGAAGTTAGCGTTCTCGCCTCACAGCAAGAAGGTCCAAGTTCAAACCAACCAGGCTAAAGTGTTATAATGTATAAATATAATCTTATTTGTAGATGTGATCTTTTACCTGATCCGGTTTGCTCTTCTTGCTCTTCCTGAACATGCTGAAGAGGCCTTTGTTTTCTTTCTCCTTCTGGATTTTATCTTTGCTCGGCGCGACTAATCCTTCAAAACAAAAAAACATAACATTGTAAGATAATATCAGTGGGAATTATGGGATGATCCCTTGGCATAATTTACAAACAGTACCTGGATAAGAGGGGGAGGAGGGGACACCGGAGAGTCAGGCACTAAGAAACAGCACAAGTAAAAAAATAAATAATAATTCAGTTAAATCAGTTAAACTACATGAAGCCCTCTCCGACCACCCTCTCCCAAAACATTCACTCCCACACTTGTACAGACATGATAGAGCTACGTAATATATCCTTCCACTAATTAAAGCCACACCGCGTAACATTTTACCCAATAAAGAAAATTGAAATACAAGCATTTATTTTATGACAGATATTTTCATCATTGAAAAATACAAACATGTCCCTTTGCTCAGCTCTCCTAAGACATGTCTGCAACTTTACCGGGAGTGGGTACGTCTCCAGCTCGTCTCCATGGAGATGTTGACTAAATTCAGCAGAATTTGAGCTTTGAACAGGTTAAGTCCTCATCCAAATCTATTCTCTGATTACCCACTGCAGAAATTGAATTTTCTGTGTCGAGCTGGTCATCGGGATCATGTTTTGTGTTGATGGCAACAGTGTAGTATAAATGTTACGCAGTGTGCCTTTAAGCAAATCTTAATTGAACTTCAGATGTCAACTATGCTCAATCTCAACTATCCACACACATATGAGAATATGAGGGGGGAAAATGTATTGCAAGTTTGATGTCCTTTTATGTTATATAAAAATAAGACATTTTATGCACAGATCTTTTCAGCAACTAAATCTAAATAATACCAGCCAGATTTAAATGTATCACTTCATTTTGTTGATATATTAGTTACAAATGTTTTCAGAGGGGATTTTTGTTATTGTGTGAAATCAGGCAGAAAAAAAACAACTTCAAAATATTAAGTGAATTAAGTTAAATGCAAGGCTGGAAAGCTTGGTGTCTGTAGGAGCTATTAAGGTGGAACTATTGTTGTAACAGTGTATGTCGAAAACCTAATTTTGAGAAAACAACCCTAAACTTTTGCGTGTGTACATTAACTCCTGTATTTAGCAGACGCTGTCTCTATATTAGACTTAAAGCATCGTCTCGCTCGCCTTTTGTACGACACGTGGATACCAAAATGTCAATATTTGTGAATGAATATGCATGTGAAAGACGAGGAAGCGCCGCGATGTTGTATTATTATTACTTTTTTTACTCTGATATTAGAACCAAGATGTTAAGGGGAAAAAACTAACTGAAAAATCAATGTTTTCACCTGCTACGTCTCGCCTTAAATGCGCAGCCCTATTCACTACCTATTATACTAACCTTAAATCCACCTTTTGTAGCCCTGATTCAGTGCTTACCTTGCGTGTCTCTTGCGTAGACCTCTCTTATTGCATAATCATTAAGAGACGCAGACAGGTCCAGAGGGCCCAGTGATTTGACATCTTTCAGCAGAATGGTGCGCTCCACTTCGAATTCACATTTTTCGCAGATGGCCGGCAGGAGCTTGGCCAGCGGGACGCGTGGGTTCACTCTCAAGATGGTTTTCTGCGTCTGCTTATAGTTTATCACCATGCGGACGGTTGCCTAAGAAAAGATATACAGAGGCATTAAAAATCAATGTAGCAACATGAGCAGCAGCAGTATGAAATATTGGGAGTACCTCGGGCACCTGGGGGCCCGTCTTCTTGTTTTTGTCTTCTCCTTTGGGTTTGATAATGATCTTCTCTGCGTCCAGAGTTCCGATAAGCGCGTTGGGCTTGAGTTTGATGTTGTTCCGATTCTTGGTGACCAGTTCCAAGGTATGGCCAGAAGGGTTGAGGTGGTATTTTGCACAAAGCGTCACTAATAAGTCCATGAGGGGCTTGCTGTCGAGAGAAATAAAAGACGACGACATTTGTTATTCAATTCACGATGAAAACTTATACGGATAATGGATCTTCAGTACTATGAGGTTCCTACGCCCATACATAAATAATTTCAAAGCATTTTTCCAGATTTTGGGTGATAGCATTTTCACATGGACATAAAGTTTAAAGGTGAGTCGTTCATTCATTTTATTATTTTTTTGAACGATAAATGATAAATGTATTCTTATAAACCAGACAGAACCCAAAGAAGAGTACAAAGAAAGATTTGCATCCTTTTTTTATTGTTTCAATTATGAAAAGATTCACGAGTACTTGTCCTAATTTATAAATATCTTGATCAGGGCTGCACAATGTAGAAAGTAAAAAATCCATTCATTGACTTTCCTTTAACTAAAAAAGATTTTCAAACGGACATCATGTATAAACATAATTATATAACATAATTCTTTTGGGTACCATAGCATTAATATGTTGTTGTTTTTACTGTCTTTAGGGAGACTATTTACATCTAGGGTTGTGATCAATATATCATATCGGCAATATATCATTACAGAGTATGTGACAATACGCTATCGTATCGAGGCATCTGTATCGTGATATGCAAATATGCTTCTCTAACCACAGTCTTTATGAATAAAAGGCTTTAAACTGTGTGCTGAGCTTATTCACCATAATAAAAACCTCAATTTGTGTACCTACAAGATCCCTTTTTCTTAAAATTTGGAATATACAGTATCTTGTATTATGGACACCCCATTGCAATGCACTTAAATCGCGATACGTAACGCATTGTGAAGTTGTTGGAAAACCCAGCCCTATTACATCTGTCCACGGTCTACAGATGAAAACTAGCCTTTTGGCAAATTCTGGTGCATTTACAGAAAGTAAATTAAATTGTGTCCGAAATCATTCCCAACTCTCCCAACAAATTTCTAACATCCCAGTTCTTCACAGGGAGGAGTTCATAGGCACTTACGTATTTACAAACTGCAGGGTCACTTTTCAGGCCACAGTCACAGAAATGCTAGAAAACTAGCCTGCAAGTTCATGAAAATGATACAAATGCTTAAAGGGGGGTATTATGTAAAATTGACTTTTTCAAGCTTTATATCATATTATTATGTCATTCCCTCATTAAACACATGCCTGGAGTGTTGCCTTGGCTCATTCACATATTTTTGAGTAATCAGTAAAAACTGAAGACGGCAGCCATTTTAGGTGTAGCTATGCCTCAGTCCTCCTAGGAACGCCCCCACCTCCTGGAGACGCCTCTGGACCTTTCGTCACCAGCCAAGCCACCAACCACTGCTCCTCAGCTCAGCAGAGCCCCCTCCCCGCACAGTAGTGTTGTTTAGATGCCACAGCAGTGTGCTGAAGGGGGCGTGTCGGAAAGCTTCTTAAAGAGACAGAGGCCTATTTCAAGACGTTCAGTACAGCCATTTTGAGAGAGCAATTTTATTCAAGGCAGTTATTTTAATTTACTGCATATACAGACCAACAGAAGGTTACGTCATCATTGTAGTATGCTATAGACTGGTGCTATGTGATTGAAAAAAGCATAATACCCCCCCTTTAATAGTTAAGGACAAATGAAATGCAACTTTCCAACATTATCTCTAAAATTATCTGTACAATACTTATCTGAGTTTACAAAAAACAAAACAAAAAACTTTAATGTAAAGTGTCCCAGTCATCTAAATAAATCAGTGGCTCTGTAACGAACAGAATAGCTCAAAAAGAGTCCGGTGATGGATTATGGGCTTTAAAAATGTGGAGGAAGGTTTTGTGTTCCATCTGTAACTTCACAAAATCGGAGCCCTTCAGTCATAGAAGAAAGTAACAAAGAAGTACTTAAAACTGCGTGAATGCAGTTAAAGACTTTTCTATGTAATAAACGGGACATTTCCCTCTAAAACCAGAGCGAGCTTTAAGGTTGGCGGGACTGTTAAGCTTTATTGCGATGCTTTACATGCAAGAAAAAAAAAAAACTGCTGGTCAGTTGTATAACTCCTAGGGTCTCTTTCAAGAATCAGAGAATGCATGGGAACCCTTTATAAAATCTGATGCAGCCGGTTTTGGAATGAGAATTCAATGCCTAATCTACTCTTACCCGATTGCTCTCAGCTGTTTCCCAAGAGGCCAAAGTACGTCACACGGCTACAAATTAGTTTGTAAACTGTATGCACTGCGCAGTGAGAAGGATAATGATATCTTAGGTAAACCTTCTGTATGGAAATCCTAAGCTGTCTGAGTACAGTAACTCTGTTTGCAAAATGTTGACACTGTATTAGGGTAGTTCAGCGCAATGTGATGGAAAAGTGTGACGGCACAGGTAAAAGTCACTTAATCTTTGGTGTACAAAATCTAATTTGCATCATGTAAACATTATTTTAGCTCCGTCTTCACTTCTTTCAGAGATGGGTCCAGAAATAACAGATATTAAGACATTAGTCTCTTTACATTTATCACTGCAGATTGTTTCCTTGAACATTTCTAGCACTTTGAATTTCCATGTGTCACCAATTCCATTTGATATATTGAAACTGAAGCCTACATTTCACCAAGGGGACTGTATTTCCAACCTCATTCCAAACTCCTGTCACCAGTCAGCTGCTGTCCATCTACCGCAACCAACTATATCTTTGCTTCCATTTTTTGGTACCCAGCCCTATTTGCATCATCACCAATCTAAAATAATCTCTTTTCCTTCATCATATCTTTCACCAACGACAAACGTCCTCATCCCCATGGATATTCTCCCTGACAAATCTATCATAGCCCCCTTTCGTCACATTCCTGATGTTTTCTGCCTAGCGCTAAAGTGTGTGCATTAACCTTCGTTGCACCTGACACTAGTGTTGTCACGATACTGAAATTTCAAACTCGATTTCGATACTGAAAATAAAACTTGATTCTCGATACCAATTTCAATACCACAGTAAACAAAAAATCTCCTTTTAATATCATATTTGCTGTAGGAAACTCTTGTTTCTTTCCTTCTGCATTGTATTGTCTACATTGCAGAATCCTCAATATTATATGAGTTTATTCAGGTTTATCATGTTCTTGAGACATCAAGTAATAAAGGGTCTAATTTGTTATCTTTGATTAACTTTTTTGCACATAGTCAAAGGCTTATACTGTACTGTATTGGCGATTTAACCTACAATATAAAGTGTTTACAGACTGGATTTGGCCCATGACCATCGGGTTAAACACTGTCTGTTTCTGCCTACATGAACAGTAACATGCTGTCACATTTAGGAGCAGAACAGTACATTAATTCAAAGCACAATGTTAAAACTGACCTTAAAAATTCCTCTAAATATATTATGAGTTAAGTACAGATAGGTAACATGTAACTATACAGTTGACATTGGTAAAATTTCATTTTGTTGAAATTTTTTAGGAGAAAAAGCGGCTTAACAGCCAACGCTAACTGATACATGTAAATCAGTTATAAGCTAGAATTAGCCACAAAATTGTACAGTTTCTATTAAAATGTCTGCTCCTTTCAACTTGGTAATCAGATTCTACACTTTGACAATGGATGCATTTAGTTTTAGAATTTTATTCAGGATTTAAATGAGTACTTTTAAGCTCTAATTTAAGTTTTGATCGTAGAGCAGGTTCCTTCTGGCCCTTGCTCCGAGCAGGAGGAGGAGGGGCTGCTCTGTGCGCAGCCCGGAGGAAACACAGAAAGTATTGATACCTACTCAAATGAATATCTAGCTTCGATACTTCGATTTTTTTTTTTGACAACCCTACCTCACACTAGGGTTGCCACCTATCACCTATGTCTGACAAAAAACCTGGACATTTTGGCAACCCAATCAGCCCTTTTGCTTATACGCAGTGGCGCCTCACATCTAACCCAAGACAAACAATACCCTTCTACAGCGAAACTGGACATAACTTTGTTATGGAGCTGTAATAGTTTTGCTTAAGTAGTTAGTTACTTAGTGGTTTATGTCCATGGTGGAAATAGGATAGAAAATGTGTACTCAAGTAAAAGTACAGTTACATGGCTGAAATGTTACTCAATTACAATTACAAGTACAAGAGTAAAGTATTAGTAACTTAACTCTTCTAGTGAACTGTCTGGTCTAAATTGTTTATCTCTTACAGGAATTATCTTTGCACAGATTAATAAACAAATACATAAATATCATAAACAAAAGTGAGCCTTTTGACACAGGAGCCCCAGTCCTAGTTTCAGCACAAGTTTAATATAGACCTATGTTTAAATATCTCATACTATTTACCAAGCTACATTTCAACAACCACTATCCCTCAGTTAAGAATAATATAAGTCAAAAAGTGTTAGCAGAGGCCCTTTCCCAAACTGCCTCAAGTGTTCTGCAAGTGGTAGTTCTATTTAGGAGTTAAGATACTGATGTGGACAGTCTGCACTGAATCAGTTATAAAGACCTTCCTCTGTGAAGATAATGACAGGTCAACAAACCTTACCTTCAGAGGCAGATCTACACTGAGCTGGAGTTAAGTGTCCACTGTCAGCCTTTTGTCTTTGTCTTTCTAAGACATGACCTGACAAAATACATCTGTATGAATGACATGAAAACGTTTGTAGCTGTATTGAGACGCTAATGTTACCCACGTGCGGAGAGCAGCTCCTGTAAACTTCTCCAAACTCCTCCCTTCTTTATAGCGATCTATTCTGCACAAAATGTATGTTCTGTGCCTGATTGCTGACGCATATTTGTCCTAGTGTTTATAAGACAGTCTACTCGCCTTGTCGATAGTAAAGCCTCTGTATCCCCGCGGTAAAAACATAGAGGCAGACACACGTTGGCACAGCCAAAGAGCAGGCAGAGGAGGCGGACATACGCCCAAGGAGCCAATGTCAGCCTCGCTCTCTTTAAGCTCTGGCCAATCAGAGCAGGGAGTGAGCTGCTGCTGTTGTGTGTGTGGTGCGATCAGCGGAGAAGAGAGAGTGGCTGGAGGAAAAGAGCTGCAACTCTCGACGATAAAAACGAATAAAAAAAATAATTTAAAAAGTGAGTGTAGAACTGCGCTACTATAATTGTGACCCCAGTGACAATAGGTGGCATTAACCAATATGCTAATGTGGCTATGCTAGTTCCGTTAACATGAAGTTGCGAGCGCCTGTACGATCCCCTGTCCTGATTAATTTCCTATTAGGATTAGCTTAGACAAATTTGAATTTTTTCTAAACAGAAAACATTTAGAAACATTTCTAAAGTTTGCGGGCAGTGAGTCCCTGGTGGGAGGAGACATCTGTGTTTATAAAGGTCAGCTTGTTTGCCTTGAAGCTAAAGGCTAACGCAGTAAAAACTTGACTACAAAAATGACCAAATAAAATTAAACTATAAACAGGACAATTGTTTTAAAGCAGATTTGTTCATATTTACGGCATTATATTTATATAACCTTTATAAACACAGACCTCTCCTGCCGCAAATGCCTACATTCAAGTTGTTAACCCCGCTATTTTCTCCAGTTCATCTTTACCCAAATCTAAAAGGTCACAGCCTATAGGCCAGTGTAACGCCTCATTTGAAAGCTAAGACCTACAAAACTGATCTAAACTGATCTCGCATTGTCATTCTTTTTTTGTTGCATTTTCATCGTTTTTTTGTTTGTTTTGTTTTTTGTTGCTTTTTTGTCACTTTTTCTTGTGTTTTTGTCACTTTTCTGTTTCTCTTTTGTGTCACTTTTTAGTCGCTCTTTTGTTGCATTTTCATCCTTGTTTTCGTCTCATTTTGTTGCCATTTTGACTTCTTTCAAGAAGCTTTTAGATTTGGGTAAAGCCAAACTGTAGAAAATGTGCTCAGTTCAGGTGGGGGTTAAGAGGTTAAAAATATGATTTTTCAAATGGGTTTAACGGAACAGGACAGGAAGTACTGGCGCTCGCAACTTAAGGTTAGCGCAACTAGCGTAGCCACATCGTGCAACGGGCCAATTAGCCATAGATTGGTAGAAGAAATATCATAATCAATAGGAAACATCTGTCTGGCCCAATGCATCAACCTTGACAGTATTAGAACTTTATGGAAAATACTGCCTTTACATTTAAATGCACTTCATGACTTAATCACATATCAGCTCAATGACGTGGTGATATTATATGGCCTCTAATGAGCAAAGCGATCCCTGTACAATAAACGTTAATGACTAATGACTATATCCTGCTACGCCAGAATGCATTTTGTTTTATCTACCTGCCGTGAACCGTTGTCATCTTTTCCACTCCTCCAGGCAAAACCACTACCAGGGAGAGATCTGTGTCGATTAGGTTGTCCTTGAGGTCCATGCTGAGGGTGGTGGGGGGTTTCCGGGGTACCACTGGGCCAGTCCTGGGGAATTCAGCTTGTCCGGTCCGGGGGGTGATGGGGCTTTGCTTTTAGTGGACACCCTGCAAGTGGAGAAGAAAGACAGTGAGTGAATCTTTTTTTTTTATGTTGCAAAAGAAAGAGTGCGAATGAGTTACAGTTGCTGTGCATTAACTAGAATTCTTTAACAGTGGGGTATTTGGTAACTATCTCAAGCGCGTCTTTATCACCATCGTATCCTTTGTTGGTTAGAAAATGCAATATTGTTCTAAAATGGCTGAAACACAATAAGGTTTCTGATTCATGTGCAGCTGTTTCAATAAAGAGAAGGGAAGAAAATTGACCTTACAGCTCGTGTTAAAGATTACTCAAAGATGCGCAAGTGGGTCGAAACACAACTCCAGGTATGTTTTTGATAAAAGAACATTGCAACATTGTAAAAAGCTTTAAATAGTCATTTGCTTAATACCCCCCTCCTTTTAAAGATAAATATAGTATTTCTGAAAATAAAAAATCTCATCTCTCAAACTGTATTATCAAACAGAAAGGACTCCTTTTATTTTCTTTATAGCATAGCTCAGTCGGAAACTGCACATCTACCAAGTTGACTGTTGATGGTTCTATCCCAGCAGAACCCAATTCATATGGTCATTGTGTCCTTTGGCAAGACACTTCTCACTAGGGGAACTTATATTTTATGCCTTTAAGAGTTTAAGGGACTAGATGCAAGTTGGACATTTTTATACTCACTACTGCCACCTCAGGTCTTACGCCTAACTGCAGTCCCTATATTAAGCCTCGTGCATGACGGCACTTCGGACCCGAATTAACACCTTTTGAGTGGCAGTGCAGGATTTTAGAGGCAGTTGTGGTGAACAGGTCTGGGCTCATTCTACACATTAGGACATTGCTGGAACACGTAAGGGGAGGAAAATAAATAATTTAAACATTTAAACATCTGCTGCTTCTGAAGGTTCACACTTTGCTGTGATCGTTTCCATCTGTCACTCACTCGGCCCAGACTGACCAAAGTGTCTGTATTTGAGCTTAGATTTGCAATGAACAAAAACACTCAATCACGATACGATGATGTCTTCAAAACAGCAGATTGTCCCAGGGTCAGGTCACACTTCGATTTTCATTGTCATGTCACCTTGCCCTTCATTCTGTGCAATTGGCCCCTCTAGAAGTTATATACACTTATTGCCTTACTCCAAGTTAATGTATTGCATCGTAAGATACTGTTGTTAGATATACGTATCGTTTCTGAACAATCCTGTACGATTTTAACATCAAGCCCTATTATGACGCAAAGCTAATGCACAGTAATAAAAAGTCATTAAAATCGTCATGGTAAAAACCTAACTTGTAACAAACAGTGTATTCTGCACGCAGACGTGAACAGCTCAGAAGCTATTAGATCAAAGCACTCAAGTCCATTTGCAACCCAGTCACAAGACAGCGCAGTTGGGTCGATTACCCCGGGCGCAGGCTGTGAATGGAGAGAGGCATGTGAGATACAGCGGCCGAAGGACATGACTGCGGCAATTATGGACAAATCCTTCACTCCGAGTCTTCCTTTGCGTGCAAGGTCTACGTTGCACAAAACGCACCGTTTCATTGCTTCAACTAATGTGGTTTTCGCATATCATAAGTGACGATAAACTGTCAAAATACAGAGCATCCGCATCATATGACATATTGCAAATAAAGGGAGAGCAAACATAAAACTGAGACATGATGTTAAGTTGGGAAAGATTTGCACCATTCTGCCTACGGCCAAGACTGAACTTGGCGTCCAAGTATTAAAGTACAAATGATAAAGTACAAATGAAACAAAAGTGATAAATGCAATCAAGGCATTATAAGAACTTTTTTTTCCCCCGTCCCTGCCAGTATCCATCAGGCTTTAAGTGTGAAAAGAGTTGTTCCTGGAGTCCAGACCGTAACCGGCTTTTCCCAGTGGTTTGATTCTCCCGTCACTAATACAAGATATTGAAGATCTTGAGTGAAAAATTAACCCCACACTGGTCCGAAATCAATCTTGCGGCATTGCAGAAGCTCATGCAAACTGCCACAGCAACAAAAAGCAAAAGGCAAAATAATAGCGTGTGTGCCCTTTTATTTAATGGACTAGAATGGTAGAAGACAGACTAAACACAACAAAAAGATCATTCCCTAAGTCAGAAAAAAAATATACACCTAACCTAAAAAAACAAAATAGTGTCCATCTGGATTTATCTAACTGTTAGAATCTGGGGTCGCTGGAATCAGGTCTAGGTTCAGCAACAGTATGTGCCCATAGAATGAGATCAGCTGACGACCCGAACATCCTGAATGACCAGGTTATTCCACCACAGGATTTCTTCTTCCCTGTTGGCACGGGCGTATTCTAAGATGACAACAATAAAAAAAAAAGATCTGTTCAAATAATAAGTAAAATATTTTCTCAAAATAGATTCTCACACATTTAGTCTATTAGAATTTAGCAATAACGTGCAGCCCCATTTTTTTCTTTTTTTTTTGTACCAAGTTACATCATAAGAGGTCATTCATCTCTATAGGTTTTTCACGTCTTCAATATCCTCCAAATCCTAATAAAGAGTCGCCTGTTGATTCCGTCCGGTACATATTAGCGTCTGCACCGGTTCCAGCTCCTGCAGTGGGCTGGTGTCCTTTTGCGGTGGTGTGTTGCCCTCAAGTGCGGTCTGTAAAGTCTCACGTGGGGTAGAGCTTATTCCAACACAGGAATCTCAGCAATGCAAGGTCACAGTCTCCTCGGAGGCACGTCTAGCGCCACGTTATTAGTCCCGCTCTGGAGGCAGCTGTCCTTATGCTCTGGCTCATACATAAACACATGGATTAGCACGCAGACATACCACACGGCTGTACTAAATCTCAATATTCTGTGATATACAAATATTTGTTGTTGTTGTTTTCTCTGGTTGAGATAAATTGCTATCTTGAATATATTTTTCTCTTTCTTTCCATTAAGGACCACAAAGTAATTTTATTTATTTAAGTCATGTGGTGAATAGGGCTAGACACAATACGAGAAGAATTGTGACACTATTTTTGCAATGACCGCATTATCTTAATAAATAATTTCAACACAGTACATATACAGTATATTAAATTTACCCACAAATTGCAACAATTTGGACTATAACATCAAAATGTAGCAAAACAAGGCTAAAATGGAACTAAATTTGGACAACCATGACAAAAACACTTAGCATAAGCACATTTTAAGTTACCATTAGATGGCAGACATCAGTGATTTCATATTGCGGCTGCTACTTTGTGAACCTAGTGAAAACACAATACTTAGGTGAACATGCAAGTTTGGTACTGACTATTTCAGAAGGATTGAACAGATTTTAGTGCGGATCTTCCACTACAACTCATTGGTCATGTTCGGTCAGCATCGTGTTACGGTAAAATGACAAGCAAAAAAACATACTTTTACTTTAGATCAAATAACCTGCCTGACCAAAATAAAAGTCGCCACCTGGATTGAACTAACTGTAGGTTCAGCAACACTATGTGCCCAAAGAATGAGATCAGCTGAACAATGACCAGGTTATTCCACCTATGGATTTCTTCTTCCCTGATGGCACGGGCACATATTCCAAGATGACAATGCCAGGATTCGCATTGTAAAGAGTGGTTCAGGGAGCATGACGCATCATTTTCACACATGGATTGGTCGCCACAGAGTCCAGATCTGAATCTCTATTTGAATCTTTGGGATGTGCTGGAGAAGGCTTTGCGCATTGGTCACACTCTCCCATCATCAATACAGGATCGTGGTGAAAAATGAATGCAACACTGAATCTTTTGACATTGCAGGAGCTTATTGAAACATAGCCACAGCGAATGTGTGCTGTAATCAAAGTGAAAGCCGTTCCAAATATGAGTGGTGTGGTATGAATCAATCAATAATTTGTAAGTGTGGGTTTGTAGCTCAAATAAATGACAGTTTACACTTCCACTCTCAGACGGTGTGTGAAGATTGGTGTCTTGCCAAAGGACACAAGAGCAGCATGCTGTAAGTGGGTCAAACCACCATCCTTCATGGTTGTTGAGGAAATACATTAAGCATTGTAGACTATTTTACCCACTATATCTAATTCTGGATACAATATTTTTTTTACCTTTGCAAGAAACTATTTTTGCTTTGGCCTACGTTTCATCAAACATCTAGTACTATATTTGCAATAATGTATCTATAATAATGTTTTTCTCTTCCATTAATGAGGGATTTATACGCAATTTCCAACCGGATCTGGTTCCAACTTGCTCAGCCAGAGGCCTTGAAATACTTGAATTTGGCCAAATGACAAATAGAATTGCCGGCAGTATTCTACGATGGCAATGATGAACAAAAATGCAGTAAGAGAAATTAAGCGTTGCTGTTGATCACTCGATAATGAAATTCTATTGCAAAAACTCACCGCAGACTCGATATAATTGGATTAGACGCGAGTAGATTAGACCTGGGAGTGAAGGCACGCAAGAGCGGTCAAGACAAACAAACATGTCTTTTGGCACCGAGACACAGAACATAAAAGCATAGGCCGGTGTACGCAATGGTTTACTGGAAATAGGCGACTGCTGCCTGGACTACAAGGCTTTTGAATGGTTTGTTCTTGTAAAGCAAAAGGAGATAGTATTTCATCAATATTTGGACATGGCTTGGATCAAAGTTCAGAGAAGAGCTTGATTTTCAGTAGTTCTTAAGCAGCAAATTGTTTAATATCAACAATACTATTTTCGATTGTATGTTATTTGCATTTTGTGATGTACAGCCAGTAGGTTACAGTTGCTGCACATACAGGTAAAAAATAAATCCTTACTTACAGGATTGACCAAAGCAGATATCCAAACTTAGTGGTGCTTTTATAAAATGTGGTCATCTCTTCCATGTTCTAAGGCTATCTGTAAATATGAAGACAATAAGCTAATTTGGGCGGAGTAACAAAAAGAAAAGCGATCTTTCCAGAGGCCTGACCTCACAGACCCTCTCGCTAACGTTAAGCTCATTCACACCATGCGATAAAGCAACACAGTGTCCGAAGGGGTCTTGTATTCTGCTGCCAACAAAAAGAGATGTGTTTCTTCACATTCAGCATATTTTGCAATCGCTTTACTTTGCCTCTTCCAGCAAGTTTACTTTGGTACGCCGCCAATTCGAATACGCAGTGAGGCCAGCACAATGAAATGTGGTATTGATTGTATACATCTTCGCACTAACTTCTTAACAACAAGAGGGTCGCGGTTTGAAGATTGTGGATGCAAACCCATCTAACCTGGCTGTAGGGCCTGGCACGATACGATACTATTATACAATACTACTATGACTTATTATATCGACTTATCGTTCAGTAAATGACAGTGAAACAATATAATTTTGGGCTCAAGATTTATCGTCTGTACATTTATTACCATTTTACCAAAGTCATTTGTGTTTCATTGAGTTCCATCTTAATTGCAACTTGTGTATTATTGAAGATATGTAAATCCTACTCTTAGAACAAGAGATTACTGCGATTTTTGTTTAACCTCTTAACCCCCCACCAGAACCGAGCATATTGTCTCCAGTTTGGCATTTTGGCAAGCGTCAAAATAGAGACGTAAAGCAGACGAAAACAACAACAAAATCATCATAACAATGACAAAAAAGTGACAGAAACGCAACAACAAAGCCACAAAACGGCAATGAAAAAGCCTCAAAAGCATTAAAGGAGCTGTATCATGCTATTTTAGCCATTCCAAAGTAAAGTATAGGCATTTGTATGATATATTGTACCTCTATCACTATGGAGTACTCATTTTTGAGAGAAATATAAGTATTTCTAGGGGTATTTTTCAAACCCGGAAGACAAGACGCTTCGATTCAGTTAACTCCGCCCCTCTCTCCGCTCATTCCACATTTGCAGTATTATAAATATAAATATCTCTGCAAAAAGTGAAGTTACTTCACATAATGCAGTTATAAGGAGTTGACATGTGCAACACAGTTTCATAAATGGCTAACACACATGCTAACACGCGTTTTATTGACTTACCGCTCCATGGATTACCATGGATCTAATAGAGCCAAACGCGCATCCGTGACATTATCGTTGGGTAAGAAAAAAAGAACAGGCGGTGTCCAGAGTAGGTTAGAAAGAGCTCCGTCTTGACTTCTGATCGGATCCTCCAGGGGTGCGTTTGTTTACTCTCCCGGGACAGCACAGACGCGTCGGAGAGTTCCTTTTTTTATTTTCTCTCTTACAACAAAAATAATGAAAAAGCTGTTTTATAAATTAAAATCAGGCCGTAAGGCATTACATTACGCGAGCACTTCCGTTCCTTTCTGACGACACAATGAACACTCAGTCGTTATCAGGAGAGGCGAGCAGCTGCTCAGAGAGCAGATTCAGGAGAATTGCGTGAATGAAGCCAAAAAACACTCTGGGGGTGTTTTTGAGAAGGAAATAGCATAACAACATGGTTAAAAACTCCAAAAAGTCGATTTTGCATGATATAGCTCCTTTAAGCAAACACATTAAAAAAAGCAATAGTGACAAAAACCTGACCAAAAACGTCAAAAGTGACAACGCAGCAACAACAGGGGGGAAAAAAAATCTTCCATCAGTTTTGTAGGTCTTAGCTTTCAAATGAGGCGTTACATTGGAATAAGCTCCAGTCGAGAAGCTTTGGATTTGGGTAAAACCGAACTGGAGAAAATATGCTAGGTTAAGGCGGGGGGTTTCAGCCTAAATCACTGCAGTCTTTGCCATTTGCTAATTGCGACCAATCCCAATTTGCGATTTCAATCCCATTGCGATCACTTGTGCATCCCTAGTACTCCACATACAGCAGTGACAAACCGCCTTCCCTCCCTCTCTCCTCACTGCCCCGGTGCTTCCTTTACATGACAGAATGACAGTACGCCTTTGCTCTTTCTCTTTACCGTATGATCGCGTCTGTCAGCTCCCATGTGCCGGATCATTGAACAGACATGTTTGAGAGCCAGGGAAACCACGTACTGCAGCGCGAATGAGGCATCAAAAGTCAGGCCGGGACATGTCTCCTTCCTATTCAACCGCACAGTCATCTCCTCCCATTGGAATAAACACAGAGGCCCAGACAGCGCCAACAGATGGGGCGAAGTGTATATGCTCCCGTCACCTGCGCATGAGCGACGACACAGCTGGATAAAGAGAGACAGCCTTGGACCTCGGTGGGCAGAGTGTCTTTTTTTCCACTGGCCTGTAATAGACAGCACGCAGTCATATTTGCATAAGGGATTTAGGGTTGGGAGGGAGAAATCTAGACGGGATTTTATTTTAGGATTGCTAATCAGCTCAGTGTGTGAAATTTGGACTTTGTTCTTGACTAAATGTAGAAATGTGTTGGCTGGTCCCCAAAAGCTCCATTGTACTAATCAATTTTGAGCTTTCTTTTTAGGTTGTATGATACTGTATAGAAGTCGACCGATATGAGGTTTTTAAGGCCGATTTTTATTGGCCGATACCGATATGCACGCCAATATTGTTGACAGATATTTTGGTCTCGTCTATAATCTTGTAAAAACATAAATACTTGGCCACTACAGCTCTGGCCAGTTTTATTTTATTACTTTACGTGATTTAGTCATTGACATGCTGCCGTTAGCATTAGCATACCTTTGCTAGCTGCGGCATTTTGCGTGGTGATTAAAAAAACAGGAGGTTAAAACTAAATCAGCAATTAATTTTTCCGGTTCTGTGCTTCAAAATGACATACAGCATGCCCATACTGACTGAGGTTTAGTGAAACTTTAACCAAGTTTAGTCAAACTTGTAGCTAACCGATTTTCATTGCGATGTTTCTCTTAAAGGCTTAAAGAAACAGGCCACCGTTTTTCCATACTGAGATATGTTCTTACCTGAGCTTAGACGAGTTGATGTATATCTGTCTGGTCTTTGTGTGTGCGCTCAGTCACGCAAAAAGACCAAAGATGTTGTTAGCATTTAGCCTCTCCTCCTCTCCTCTATGGGGCAAACAGGGGTGAAGTTAGAAGCGACCAAGCTCTTCCATGTTTTCACTATCTAAATACGGTTACATGAGTAGTTACACGATTCAAATATAGTTGTACAAAATTCAAGTAAAGTAAAGTTATTACTGCGCGGACGTCAAAGTGCTCCTAAGGTGTTATTACGCCTTACAAATAGTACCCCTTTTATCCGCTTAGAAAATCGACAGGTTTAATTTAGTGTGACTATACTTAAATCACGCAACTACTAATGTAACTATATTTAAATAGGCAAAACATGGAAGAGCTTGGTAGCTTCTACCTTCACCCCCGTTTGACCCCAAAGAGGAGAGGAGGGGAGGCTAAATGCTAACAACATCTTTGGTCTTTTTGTATGACTGAGCTCACGCACAAAGACAAGACAGGTCAGGTATACATCAACTCTCTAAGCTAAGGTAAGGAGGACTCGTTTTAAAGCCCTGACTTCACACTTTCCAATGCAAAAACGGGAGTCGCAGTCCTCTAGTGAACTGAGATCTTCCGAGTGGCGGATATGTGCTATTCGCCTCCGCCACTTGCGAAAGGGCGTCACAAGAGGAGGTGACCGCTCTGATGGGAGCACCGCTGACATTCATTTCCTCGTTTACATCACGCTGCTTTGTGTTCTTCCTTAAGCCTTAGGCTCTCACAGGTCAAACTAAAAACTTTATTAACCCCATCGTGAGCTCAACAATGTTCATGTCTCGAGTGAGAAAGAGCTACAGCCGTCCGCTGTGGCGCGGACCGGCCCAGGCTTGGCGTAAACGCGAAACAAAACAAATGCACATGTTCACCCCCAGTGTGCAGTGTGATTCAGAGTTTGCAGGACTACTCAAACATGCATGGAGGCAGGTTTGGCTTTGATGAGGAAACAGCATAATGACATGATTAGAAGTAGGGCCTGCAAAATCCAGATATCGCAAGAAGCCACAATATATTGCAAAATCACTGAGGTCTCCTATCTGACTGAGTAACTAACTTCATTGCCAACATTTCCCAAAACAAAAACACATGGCAACTTATAAATGTGCAAAGGTCTGCTTGTCTTAATCAAATCTTGTCAAGGGAAGAGATTAAAAAAACCAATGCAAAAACGGGACCAAAACTAGTCTCAAATAGAACTAAATTAAACTCTTTGCGCCCTCTAATGGCAACAGTTGCGTGTTTTATGCAAGAATAGAGTTCAGGACTGTGAAGACATATCGCTAAGCATCATGGGATTTGCAGCAATAATAAACTAATGGAATTTTTAAAAGGTAAACTATTATTATAAGAGTTATTGTTCACATTAAAACACTTGGACGCCACAGTGAGTTAGATGTATTTACCAGTAGTGACTCAACAGCTAGAGTCATTCTACGCCTTTTTCCTCCACTTTTTATACTGTTTTTAGCTAATGTTAGTCTGTGGAAAATGTATGCCAACAGCTACAAACATGGCGGATCTCCATGGCAACAGTGGATTTTCCCGAACTCTATACCCGAACACTTGTACTTGGTTTCCATGCACTTTATCTTAAAGCAGTACTAAGTAACTCGTGCACCCTAGAGGCCATAAGCGCCACTGCAGGTGTCGTAGCATGTTGCGTTTTTTTTACTTGTTTGTGAGAGTAAATACTACGCTGACAGAAAAAACAAAGGGAGAGAGGGATAATGTACATAAAATTACACAATGGAAATATTTGTTTTCACTCAAACTTGGCTGTAAATACTGTTTAAGTGGCGCTAGCCCGCAGTTAGCTTCGCCCGTTAGCCTGTTAGCTTCTTCTTTGTGATGCCATTAGCGTGTATTGGTGGCTCCGACCCGGTGCAGGCAAAGTTGCAAGTGTGGTTTTCTGGCCAGAGACACCGGGGGAGATGAAAGATCTCCCAATCATCCCATTAACACTTACTATGAAAAGGATTTTTAAGGTAAACAAGTTACTTAGTACTGTTTTAATTTGCGCATGTGAAATACACAGCCTGACCAAAAACAAAGTCACCTGGATTTAACTAACTATTATGATCTAGGGTTGCAGCAGTTGGTCAGGTCTACATTCAGCGACACTATATGCCGGGCGTATTCCAAGATGACAATGCCCGGATCAGGCTCACATTGCGAAAGAGTGGTTCGGGAGCATAAGATGGATTGGTCACCACAGAGTCCAGATCTTAACTTCATTGAATCTTTGGGATGTGGTGGAGAAGGCTTTGTGCAGTGGTCACACTCTCCCAGGAGTCAAATTATCCACTCTCGTTTCGGTCCAAGAAACAAATGAGAAGAATTAAAGGTAGTGTATTTGAGATAGAAGATATTTAATAAACATGACCGATCGGTGTGCCCATATATGAGGCAAACATGCTCAAAGCAAATATCCATTTACTGAAAACAATTGTAATGTGGATTTGTTCAAAATTAATTTAAATACACCAGTTTGGAAATAGTAAAACTCCTTCCTACTTCCACAATCCCAGCACCTGCCCTCAATTAATCCAGTTTGTGCTGGTGCATGTAATTAAACTGCACTCCACTGTCCACAAACGCAACACAAGCTTTCTGTGTTACTTTACTGACCATATACTTATCAAATATTTGCATTACATTCTACTAGAGATTACTTCAGGGTCCAAACCTCCAACGGCACTCTAGCGACTACCGCACAACTAAATTAAAAACACATTCGGAAATCTACGCCTTTAAAAAGTAAGTGCACTTCATAATTTCTGTACTGCGAGTAAAAAATGACATATATTATACACAGGGCTGTCACATACTGTATAATGTCCAGATGGTATCTTTCAGGCAAAATACCACACATGCTTCAGTGCTGAGGACATGAGTGAGAGGACAGGGAGAGATGGGGGGGGGCTAGAAAGAGAGAGAGAGATGGAAAGAAGGATGGAGGGAGAGAAAGAGAGGAGAGAGCGAGCTGATCAGTCAGACAAATATGAGTTATGTCACATGGACACGAGGAAGAACCAAATTCTCCACATTCCGCAGTTCCGCGCTCCAGCTGGCATCGTCTGACACCGACTGAAGTATCACTTTGAGCCCGCTGTCGTTTGTCAATTAGGTTTTAATTATCCAATAGCTGCATATGGAGTGGTTGTACACAGAATCCTTATGTTATGACGACTTTTTTGGGGGGAAATTAATGGATGAATTTTGACAGTGTTTTGATCATTTGAAATATATTATAAATGTCTCAATTTATATTGCACATTTCCACCTCCAATGGGCACCTAAAATACTATGCGACTCAGCAAGTCAGGATTTGGATAGCCTCCAGCACTAACCTGACATGTATTAGTCATTCTCTATAAAGCGGTTGTGAGCCCGGACGGCTGTGCTGTTGAAGTAATAAAAGTGATGCATCGATTCTTTTATCCATTATCATTCAAAAAGTGGCGTTTGTAGTCTGTATTTTTTCCAATAGCCGTTAGTATTTAGCCATCAAGCATCGCAAATTATGATAAATCCAGATGTTTTCAGCTGTTGTCAACCCATCGACCGCATGTAGGTGAGGTCAAAGCCCAAGTTAGAAATCATTGATAAATGTAAGAATGAACTTTAGGTAAGAATTAGCGTATAAAAGTGGCCTTAGAGCTAAAAAACTAAATCATATTCAGCCAAAGTGATAGTCTGTTGAGTTTGCCAAGTGAGGAGAGATAGATTGAAATTTGAATGTAGGCAATAAAATTCCTCCCCTCTCTAACCAGAAAGCCCTTCTTGGTTTGCAAAATGAGGAGAACAGGAACAGAAAGTCAATGATCAAGCTCCTCCCCGTCCCTCCTGATTGGACCTGACAAGCTGGTTCACAGGAAAAGCTCGTCTCATTGCTCAACAGGGGAGGATACTAGACTCTGATTAGTTGCCGAGATCCGGGAAGGAGTGACTTTACAAAAAATGATATATATATTATTACTTACAAAATGCAAGACCAGGTGGTAAATTTAGCACATTTTATAAAATTTGTAATAGTTTACATTTAGACTATAAGACTATCACTTTAAGTTTCTGCTTTTTGCGGGGTCGGAAACATCATCTTATATGTTGATGATAGAGAAACCACAAAAATTATATTAATAACATGAAGTGGACAAAACATACCTCGCCATATCTTAATATAGGGCTGGCTTCATTCATTTGTATGGGGATAGAACGCTCAATTCAAACAGGTCCAGTTTGAGCCAGTCCAGTCTAATTGGCATTTGTAGAAACAGATAGCTAAAGGCATGATATCTATGGTGTTTCTTACGGCTGTTCTGTCTGTTGAGGTCTTTAGTGTAAAGTTCTGATGGTGAAAGTGCATGTCACTGTTAACTTTTTCTTTTGTTGTGTATCTTTGGGTATAGAACATCTATCTAAATATGAAGGTAGCCACTTTAACCATTAGTAAATGTTGACAATACTGTTTACCAACCACTGGCTTCTTCAGGACAAATAGTATGTTGTTTCAATGCTATTATTTTTCATTCGTTCTTCCCCAAGAACAGGTTTTCATTAAAATACCATAAGGAACTTTGAGGATCTGAAAGTGCAATCGTTTTAGTATAGTTTTTTAATAGTTTTTCCAACAGTACTGATTCAAAGTAAATCTTCAGAAGTTGAAGGGTTATTACACAACTCTTATAACATGACATTCTACAGTTCTGTGCACGTAAAACAGGGTTTTGAAACCGCTGCTACACCCAAATTATTACAATCAACAAACCACACAACTACGCACTGCACACCACTGACCAAAGCAGGCGATTCCTCTCCCGCTCCTCATCTGCACCTACAGGCTCCGACATGCCACTGTGAAGGAACGCACGCGCTCTCCCCTGGCTCAAGTCAAAACATAGTTAAGTGCCTGAATCCCAGACACAACTGCTCCAAGGTTAGGCACCCATTCAGTGAAGCGGCATTGGCCCAAATCACCACAAAAACAAAAGTAAACATAGGTGTGACGACTGGCTTTTCCTCTTCACGTGCCAAGGTTCCAAGCTCCTACCTTTTTTAGCTGAAGGGTAATCTCAAATGATTTCCATGTTGGGGAGTGTGAGTTTGCAGCAGGGCACCTAGACTGAACTCACACCGGCGTGGCTCAGGGGTGCACCTTCAGGCCACGCCCCCCTCCCGTATGAGGTCACACGCCTGATGTCTGCCGTGGCTCGGATACAGTCGGCCTGTGCGGTTTGTGTACAGAGAGGAGGGGAGAGAGAACGAGAGTGAGAGAGAGAGAAGCTACTGAGGGAGCAAAGGTGCAGCTCGGCCCCTGTGCAGGCATGAACAAGTGGGCGAGGCTAGAGAGGCAGCGTGCGAACAGGCAGAGGTAGGGATAGGAGGACGGCCTGAAATTTACCGAAACACACTAACCTTGGAGACAGTAAAGCATGCAACTCGACGTCTTCATTCATTGTGACTGCATCTCCTGTTTATATTAATATATACAATTCTACATTTTGGCATTGACTTTTGTTTGACTCCTCTCCCAAAAATAAAAACTTCAACTTGTCTCAACTCTGCCTCTGCCCCCAGGACCAGCTCATGCTGACACTGCAGCTTCAAGATGACATCAGGAAGACATGTCAAAACCGCAATGGAGCAACCTCTAAGACCTTTCTAAAAATGAACATTAAAAAACAGCCATTAGAAGCGCAACTTAAATGCAGTTTTATGCAATTATTTGAAATATTATTTACGATTATGATACTGATGTAGACTTATGCATTGCTACATTTTTATACATCAACTTCTATATCTGCAGCTCCAGACAAAACACTGGCTTGCCAACTTATTAATTAGCCAAGCATTGTTGAAAATATTGTAACGCACAGATTTCGTTCACGTGAATAAAGTTTACATCTACAGCAAGGTCATAGGTTCCATTTCCAATCTTGGTATCCAACCTCCCTCCTGGAACCGCCACCTTAACGTGGTGGAGGGTTTGAGCACCCAAATGATCCTGGGAGCTCTGTTGTCGGCGGCTTCGTGCCCCTGGTAGGGTCTCTCATGGCAAACAGGTCCTAGGTGACGGGTCAGACAAAGAGCGGTTCAGAAGTCCCTCATGAGACCAACAGACCCGGTTTGAATTGTGAGGCCGTCCTTCCGTGGACCCACCACCTGCAGGAGGAGCAATAGGGGGCTGGTGCAATGTGGCCCTGAGTCGATAAAAATTTTGGATTTTCTTTTATTTTACTGTGCCTCATTTATTATACTCATTGTAGGCAGCTTAAAGGTACATAAAGGAATATTAGTTAATAGTTACCCACCAATGTTAACATCATACAATGGTTTACACTTTTAAATAGGTTTTAATCACATTTAAACTGTTAAGTAAAAGGAAATATTTCATCTTTTTTCATTATTACAAATTATCTCGTTCTAGGGAACCCAATCTCGTCTTGTGGAATTTGTGTCTCGGCCCATCCCTAGCTGTTAGCATTTACTGTAACTTGTTTGGCATTTGTTAGAAGGTAGATGCTAATTACAGCTACAGTACACCTATTGTCTTCAGAAAAAAAAAAAAAAAAAAGCAACAGAGTTAATGATCTGAAACGGCAGTAGAAGGGGTCTTCTCAAGTGCTTTTATTTACAACGTTTATACGATACTTTTTGCCATTGCAGGGCTTTCTAATTCCCTACATTTGTCCCACCCTTCAGTGTTGATGGGGCAATCTGCTGGAGGATTAGCCGATACATTGTACATGTTTTATGCCGATGAGAACACCGGGAAAAAACCCAACCAGTGGGGAGAGCATGCAAACTCCACAGAGAAATGGTGGAGATGGAATCGAAACAGGGACCTTTGTGCAGTGACGCAAGAATGCTAACAACTCTGCCACCAGGCCGCCACATACTAAACCACAGGCTGCAGACCGCCCAGCCCTCTTCTGGCCACTAGCCCTGTACCAAATGTCCCGAATTAGCCCAGTTTCTTTCATGAAGTCTTATGTCTAATCTCTCCAATAATGCGATGTGATTAGCCCAACAGCCAACAAGCCTGCAGCACTGAAGTCCCATTATTATATTCTCCTTCATTGCTGGAAATAGGCCCACCTCTTAACACGGTTACTTCTTCCACTGTTTGTTTTGCATCTCCGAGCACACTGCCAGCTCTCACAACCACACCTTAAGCACTTCTACAAAAAACAAAACTGACTCACTCCCGAATCATGTTAGAGAACTTGTCGGTTGAGCACGGTGAAAATTACAAGGTTTGCTGTTCTTGAGAAACTGCTGTACGGCTTGTCATTGTGCACAATTGGATAAAGACGAAGGCGTTTTAACTGTCAAATGTGAAGGCGCGTCAATCTTTTAAAAAAGGGGTTCGTAAAATGTCCAAGTAGCAAGGGGTAAGCTTCCCCGCAGTTGCCCAAAGAACATTTTTGAAGGAACTGACAATATCTTCAGAGAGTGTCAGAAACTCATTGTACATATTAATTGTCGGACGTAGGGCTGGGCAATTAATCGAAATTTAATCTAAATCGTAATCTCCACTTTGGTCAAACTCAATGATCGTCATTGGACTTAATAATCGACAGGTTTACAGCCATTTCTTTGGCACAAACAGTACCTAGTTTGGGAGTTTGGACGGGACAATGGAAGACTGTTGTGCGTTAAATGAGACCAGATGAAAGCATTTGTTTTGTTTGAGCTGAGGTTGGAATAAAAGATTTATCAAATTTTATGAATCAGCAAGATGTATTTAATATATTATGAAAAATAAAATCGAATCGAAAATCGAGATCGATCAATATGGGGAAAATAATTTTTTTCCAGCCCTAGTCGGACTTTACCTTTTTTTTTTAGCTTCACACAAACCACTTCTTCTTGTACTTCTTGTAAAGGTTATACCCAGGTGAGGATGTCTAAAGTAGTTTAACATGATAAAAGACATCATTCTAAGTATTCTAATGTTAAGGCCTTAAGATAAGGCCTATGGTACGGGAGCATATTTCAGCCAATTCACTCCTCTTTCTTCCCCCTTTAAAGTTTACATCCAAAAGGTCTTTCGAAAGGCCACTGGAGTCAGTGTAGCAGTAAATATCAGTAGCTAGTTACTGGCCACATCTGACTCTGGCCTTGCCTATAAGCCTGGACAATCCATCAGGGAGCTATAAAGCTGAGAATAAGCCCCGTCATGACAAATTCACATTACACACTGCGTTAAAAAGTGAATAAAGGATTACATTTACACTAATTGCACTTGCGGCGGTAAGTCCATGCAAGCCTCTGTTACTACGAGGAAAAAAAGGAAAACATTTGTTTTGCTGGCTACAATAAAGCAACGGAAGTTCTCATACTTTTTTTTTTTGTCCCTAATCTCTTTCCATCCCACACACAGCTTAAGTAGTAATGGCCTTTCCAGATTGCGCCTGTGTTTACTAGCGTTGACCCCCTCGCCAAGGCCCGAGTTCTGCGTTTATCTTTCCTCCGGGACCAACCCCACAACCCTTCCCCCCCTTTTCTCACACTTAACCCCGCCCACTTAAGTTTCACGACTCCGCCCACTCAGCTCCAACATCTTCATTCAGCGCCTTATCGCGGGGCGGTATTTGAGCTCACGCATACTCGAGTGAAAGTGGACTGATAAACGCTAATGGCCCTGAGTTCAGTTGGGGAGGTTGACGGCATGTTTCACCCGCTAACAGTTAGCATAAGATGAATGGAGAAATGCCTATGACAATGTGCCAAGATATTAGAGCAGCAGGGTTTTGGAAAAAAGTGTGTGATCTCAAACAAATCTTAGATTTGTTATTCGTGTTTACAAATCCAGATAAACGTCACACCGTACATTTTAGAAAGATCCAGGAGCATGAAAAAATGGAGATACAAAATCAGTCGTCTTTAAAGCAGTACTAAGTAACTTGTTTTTAAATCCTTTTCATAGTCCCTCTGGGGTAATACAAGTGTTAATGGGATGATTGGGGAGTCTTTCATCTACCCCTGGTGTCTGGCCAGAAAACTACAATTGCTACTTGACTGCCACCGGGTTGGAGCAGCAATACACACTAATAGAATCACGAAGAAGAAGCTAACAAGCTAACGGGTAACGCTAACTGCAGGCTAGCGCCACTTAAACAGTATTTACAGCAAAGTTTGAGTGAAAAAAAATATTCCATTTTGTAATTGGATGTACAATATCCCTCTCTCCCTTTGTCTTTTCTGTCAGCGTAGTATTTACTCTCAAGGACAATTAATAAGTTAAAAAAAAAAACGCAACATGCTACGACACCTGCAGTGGCGCTTATGGCCTCTAGGGTGCACAAGTTACTCAGTACTGCTTTAAATCTTTGCTGAAAACGTATTTGTTCTCCTTGGCGTTAAAATCTGTCTGAGAGTTGGCTTTGTACTGCTATGTTGTGGTTGTTTTTTTACACCACGTGATCTGTGTTGAACTTGTTTGTACAACACTTTGATCGACTGATGTTTTAAAGTGCTTTATAAATAAAGTTGGATTGGATGTTTTGACATTCTGCACACAAGGGAACACTTTCTGCATGAGAAAATGTTTGGCAGACAGTTGTGTGTAGCCTCTCAACACCATTTATTGACGTGTAAAAATCAGTCCCACTGTGATTTTGGATGAACTGAATAAAAAGGTGTGACAGTTGGCGATCAGGTTTTAGACCATATGACTTATCTTTCTGGCATTGAATGGTTCTTTGAAATGAACCGATCCCAAAGACTCGACTCCCAGTAAAGAGCCATGAATCTCTTGATCAACTCCAGGTACGTTTTTTTTGACAAGCGAACATTATAACAACTGTTGAAAACTGTTGAAAGTCTGGCGCGCAGAGCAATTTGGAGACAGATTCATCAAAAGAAAACATGTGGGCGTTGAAGCTGGCAGGATACCGGGCATTGCTTCATGACGTGTGTTTACAATTATCACATGACTGTGGGGAATAGGAGCTCAAGTGTGTGTGTGTGTGTTTAGTATAGAAGTGAACGAATCGCATAAGGAAGAGGTCAAGCCTTTATTATCAGTCAAGATCGCCATGCTATTTTCAAACGGACAGTGGACAGTAGCAGACAGGAAATTAAGAAGCTGGGGTTAATGATATAAAGGAAATGGGCCAGAACAGAGAGTTTAAACTACAGATCCCAGAGTATAGCCATCGTCCAAGAGATAATATCAGAATTAATAGCATTGCAACATCATGTTTTCTTACTGTGCACTTAGGACTTACTTAACTCATTCATATCATTTGGTTTGCAACATGACAGAATTTCTTGAGTGGTTTCTGAAAATCTTCCTCCGTCCATTCAAAGACAAAAAGGTATACAAGGACTGGTCATTCATAACACGCATTTCAAATCTTTCAGCCTCACTTGAGAGTTCTGTAGCAAAGTTGATGGTTGAAGACTCACCCTGATTGATAAATAATACCATGTGCTTGGATGAGTGGAGATTGAGTGAGTGGTGGACGGACCAGTACTTCTGGCAATCTACCCCAAGGGCAGCAGTGCAGTACATACCTTACTTGTCACACCCAGTATAAGGTAAATGAACAAAACTGTTCCTTATGAAGCGCTTCGGGAGACTGTAAAAAGCACAGTATAAATAAAATTCCTTTCCATTTAGTGTAAGCCCAACAATCTTTCAGTCATTGTTTATGTACCCCACCTAAAGTTTCGAGCTCTTGGGAGTACTTTTTTTTTGCCTTTGACACATGGATGGTTAGGTAATGCTATCTCTGTATCCACAAACGGCAGTGATCATTCCGATCACTCATCCAAGGGCCTCAACAGTACATTACACTCTCTTATCTCACTCACATTTCCCAAAACAAGGCTCGTGTTTGTGCGCTCCATGGGAATCATCAGTCTCCTCCCGTGAAACATGCACTTTTTTAGACCAAAGTTTAGATAAAACGACCTGGTGAGAATGAGCGCTCTGCCTTGGACTGGTAATTATAGCCATCACACGGCGTCACTTCATTCACAAACAATGCAGCGTTGTCTGCTGCGGGGCATCTCTCAAAGACACACAGGCCGGCCACACGGTCACATGAACTGCAGTCCGCAAAGTGGATTTACTCACTTTAGGTTTAAGCATATGCAGCCTTTTTTCCAGCATTACAGCTTTTAATGTTTCATTTTAATGTATAAGCTATAAAGGAATAGGACAACAATATAATTAAAATACATCATAAAAACAATATGCCAGAAAGACATTTGCCTCATTAAACAGCATGTGATATAGCCAATGTATTCACATCTGCTTGGCTTTCAACTACTACACTTTGATCTGTTAGCTCAACTCGCCATGATGTAATATTGAACACATTTTTAGTATTTATGTTATAGATGGAGGGACAATGGGAGAGATATGATATGATACACCAAAGCTTTTGATCGTGGTAAATGTAATAAAATGATATAATAGTCTCCCTATAGTTCCCAAATTACCAATTACAAAAAACATATTATGTTGGAAAAAAATAAACAACAAAAGAAAGGTTGGTTTCCACTAATGAACTGTGTCCCTGAAAAGATGATGATGGGGAATGATGCTGGATTATTGTGAGAAATCATGGGCAAAACACTTGGGGTCATACTGGAGTGTAGCTCAGTGTTAGGGATGCAGCACATGTGTAGGGCAACATAAAAGGGTCTGTCTAGATCTTGGTCTGCGGGCCAAATGCGGCCCGCAGACCAATTTCGGTGGCCCTCAAGCTTCTTGTTGGCTTGGCACACATTGCCAGAGATGGTACTTTTTTATTAAAAATTGTACAACTCTACACGATTATAGCCCATAAAAACAAACTTTTTTTTCTGCATTAAAGCAGAACTAAGTAACTCATGCCCCTAGAGGCCACTGCAGGTGTCATAGCATGTTGCGTTTTTATACTTTTTATACTTGTCTGTGAGAGTAAATACTACACTGACAGAAAAGACAAAGGGAGAGAGGGATATTGTACATCCAATTACACAATGGAGATACATTTTTTTCACTCAAACTTGGCTGTAAATACTGCTAAAGTGGCGCTAGCCCGCAGTTCTAGCGTTGCCCGTTAGCCTGTTCGCTTCTTCTTCCAGATTCTATTAGTGTGTATTCCTCCTCTGACCCAGTGCAGGCAAAGATGCAATTATGGTTTTCTGACCAGAGTCACCAGGGGAGATGAAAGACCCCCAATCATCCCATCAACACTTGTATTACCCCAGAGGGACTACAAAAAGGATTTATTAAGGTAAACAAGTTACTTAGTACTGCTTTAAGCTTCCAAGTCTAAATAAGGGAGCGGGACATAGTTAAAAACCTCTCTTAAATGCATCCAGTTGAATGTTTTACTGCGAAAACCACCAGTTTGTGGCCCTTAATGCTGTATAAACTTCCAATATACGGGCCTCGAGGTAAATGTGTCTTCAATAAGGTTAAGGTGCACTCTATTGTCCCCGTAAATTTGTCCTTTGCATTTGACCCATCCTTCGATGTTGCTGGGGCAACCCATCAAAAGCAGTGCAGTGCATCACCTGGCATCAATCAGATGTGGAGCCAGTCTATTGGTCAGAATCACCTGGCTGGAGGATGTTTTTGGTTGGTGGGAAAACCATATAAACTCCACACAGAAAGGTCTAAGAAGCGAACCTGGGACCTTCTTGAGTGCTAACCACTCAGCCATCGTGCCGCCAACAATATAGAATCTTCTTTCGAAAGTTCCCATTATCTACATGGATGGGTTAGCACCTGGCTTTTTTCTACCCAAGTGTTGCACTCTCGTTCTAAGAATATGTTAAGAGATGTTAAAAAGATGGTAAGCCCCAGAGCACATGGCTACTCTGCATGAATTAAGTCAAGAAGCACCGTCCCACTGTGCAACGTCACTTTCATAAATCTCCACACTTACATGGTTTCAAGAAATGAAATAGTCTAGTATTGAACCTGGACTTGTTTAAGCACTAGATGAGACCATACCTACTGTGTAAATTGTGGCAGTGTCTATTATCATCCCCATAGAGAAATTTGCCTCCATATTTGACATATACTTCAGTGGCGCTTGAGCAACCTGTCAGAGCAGTGTGAGCTCAAGGAGATCAGCAGTTGTATTATCTTTACTACTGTATTAGCCTAAATTAGATTTTGAAAAGGTAGAACACTCCGTATTACCCGTCCTAAATGCTTACCTTTACATCTGTAGTGTTTCACAAAAGTAGCAGCAGTTACATAACACAACCTCAAACGTAAACAAAGTGTGTCTTGACCGCACTCACAGACGCTCCTGTAATATCTAATCTGCCCCAGACAAACAGTGGTAATCGGGGTCAGATAGATGAAGGAACAGTGTGACATCAAACGCCCAAATGCTGCTTGCAGATAAGTGGACATTCCTATTGGCCGTGGAACAAAGGCTGATTCATGTGAGGTGGCTGTGAATGCAGCGGAGGCCGAGTGTAGGAGGTATGCCACTGTTACGGCCTGAAAGAGTGCACTACACAGACAAAGAGAGGCTACAGCACAGGGAGAGGGCTACTGTATCACTGTAGCAGGCAGGCGGGCAGGCCACCATGCATCACCGGGAAGAGGGTGGGGGGTAAAGAAATGCATGCAATGTAGTAGCGCAAATTTGTTTTAAGTGACAAAATACAATATGAGGGCTTTAGGAAAGTCTCCAGACAAAGTGACAGAACATTCGGAGTTGGCACACTACAAAAAGTAATCTAAAAATAGGTACATTTTGCTTATTTGTGTAGGTAAGTAAGATACATAATCTCCCAATGGAACAAGTATTTTTGCACATAAAAACATCTTGTTGCACTTAAAATTCGATAATAAATCTTTTACTTCTCATTCCATTGGCAGATTCTTCTACTTCGCAAGTCAAAATTACTCATATTACCCAATTTATCGTTTACGTAAATAAACGCAAGCCAATCACGAGATCGATTCCGACGAGATCGACTAAGCGAGACCTTTCTGTGTGAAGTCTTCAGAAGGTTCCTGTGGGTTTCCCTACCTCTAAAAACAGGTCCAATCGGATCCCTTCTAGAGCCAGGGCTTCTTTGAAATTGCCTGAAAACGTTTCTGTACATGTGACAAGTTCCCGTTTACATATGGTTGCCTAAAATACGGACACCCAATAGAAAGGATAGATTATCTAGTCAAAGCCAAACGATGTGTAACCTTATTATCCTTTGCATGGAATGGGAATGAGAGTCGTCTTCTTCAGTGGTCCACATGTGGTGATAAAGCAAGATGCAACAGGGTTAAAAGCGTTTCGCCTCGAGGACATTTCCACATCTTTCCTCCACAAAGAGCCCACCTTGCCTCATGCGGCAGACAGGCAAGTGCAGGCTCCGACTGAATACGCTTTCCAAATAATTTCTATCAACTGAATCCCCCCTAAGCTTCTTAAGTGGATTTTGGAATTTGAACAAGTCAGAAACTGATTTTTTTGTTTTGTTTACCTTTCAGACTTCAACTTAAGATCGAGTGCTAAAGCTTCAGCTAACAGTGAACAGAAGCTTTTGATTCATTTCAGGACATGTGTGTAAAGGTTTAAAACGACAGGGTTAGCAGAAGGTTTTTTGTTTTTTTTTCCTTTTCAATGAGATAATGGGGAGGTAAGTAAAATGATCTGCCAGTGGACTTTGAATAGGAAAAAAACATCTTATTGCATCGAAATAAGATGAAATATTGTATGGCTAACAAAATAATGGAAATAAATTAAATTGACTTACTACACAATCTTTACCATTGTTTAACTTGGCAAGACTGAATTACTTAAATTGAGGTGAAATATTCTTCAATCCAGCAATTTTAACTTTTGAAGATATCACGTATTGCAGCGTATATAGACAGACACGTGACCCACTCCCGTCAGACTCATAGCAGGCTGGATGTGTGACCTGCAGGGCATCTGATAGGGCTGCACAATAGATCGCTCTTGAACCAAAATGGCAATTTTAATGGCCTCAATTGGAAAAGCATGTAATTGTTTACTTTTGTTGTTTAGACCTTGGGAATTTAATCTTGATTTCAATACAAAAATCACAAATTATATATATATATAAAAAGCAATTACATATTTCTTTTCCAAAGCAAGCATGAGAAAGAAAAAAGGAGCAACTACATGATTAAAACTGGCGCACCCGACAGTTATATTCTGTTTGAAACAAGTCATTATTTGGCTTACAGAAATGAACAAGCTGTCCTGTGCTGTTGGTATTTACGGTCAGTGCGTTGGCTCCTCCACAGTCACAAAGGCCGTCCATTATTCCCTGTCCTCTGGATGATAGCCACTGTTTCTGTTTGCACCCAACTCCTCACACACAGGCAGCTCATTCCCAGGGCTCTGAGACTGCAGACCAGACTTTCAGCTTATTTCCCCTTAGCTTTACTGTGTCTTGTGGGTGTAATGTGTTTGAATAGCCCTCTTTATCTATCGCGGTGGAGAATCTCTGTAGGCTTCTGCAGGGCAGAGGGAAAAAAATACAGTGTCTTCTTCTCATAAGAAATTACTTATTCTGTCTTGACAGCAAACTTGAAAGCCATACTACGTTTGATTTCAAACAGTAAATACTGTAGCATTGTTTTCATTATGGGTGTTTTTATTGCCAAAAAAACAATCCATTTAAAAACATGTGTCTTTAGCGAGCCAGCTTCTCCTTATCTTGACAAGCAGGGTTCGCTGGGAGCGGGACATCACCAGCTCGTCTCCATGGAATACAGAGACCAGAGGTCAAAGTAAAGCTGTGAGCCACATTCTTAAAAGTGACTCGCTGTAAGTGAGTTTCTCCATTGATGGATGAGAAAGCTTTTGTCTTATTATCTTATCTTGCAAACGAGAAGAGGTTACATATCAGGCTATTAGCTTACACTAAAACAACTGCTAGTTGATCACTAGCATGCTAGCGGTTGCAGAGTGTAAAACTAACTCAGAGTTGGTGAATCTTGTGTTTGTAAAATGGTGCGAGCCAAAACAAGTTCCTTGGTTCCGTATCAGATATTTGGAATCCATAACCAATCCAGTATTTTTTCCAGGATCGGCTCCGATATCCAATACCAGTATTGGATTGGGGCATCCCTAATTAGGAGCACATTTTGCGTCATTGTCTGTTTGAATCTAGAGTTTTAAACCGTTCCGTTGCTCTCGTTCCTTTACAAAATGTTCTGCAATGTAGCTTTAATTTACTGTTTGTCATAGCTTTTTGATTTTTGTGCATTTACTATTGATGGAATAACCTGGTCATTCAGAATGTTAAGGTCGTCAGCTGATCTCAGTCTTTGGGCTCATAGTGTTGCTGAACATAGACCTGTCCGACTGTAGCGACCCCAGATCAGAACAGTTAGTTAAATCCAGGTGGTGGCAGTGTATCTGGAGAATAATTCACATATATATTTATTTTGTTTTTGTTAAATGAATGTTATTCTGTTAAATCGACTTTGCTGTTACAATGTAGTACAGTGTCTTTTTCTTCAAAAGGAATGGCTTGTTGCGTCTAGATACAAAGTTGGGGACAGGCACTGCCTTAGAGCCCGGGTCACGTGTGGTGCAGTTACTTAGGAAACACGCGGCCGTCAGTGTGCTTTGACTCAACACTTAGCTTAAGCACTGGTATCAAAGTCAAGGGCCTGTAATTCTTTCGTACCCATAATTCTCTGTGGCGGAGGATTTTGGAGGGAGCAGCTGCGTGCCCTTGGACAGCTGTGGGGATTCTCAGTCAGTACCTCTAACCAGTTCCACATTGGCGCTGAGCGGAGCCAGCTGCTGAGCTCATGGCTAAAGGTGTGTCTAATTAGCTCAGGCCAGAGCGCACAGCCAAAAGAGATTTCTCCACTTTGAAAAAAGACACATGCAGGAGGGAAAATTAGCCAAACTGATATCAGATTGATACAGCATGACTGTTTTTGTCATTTAGCTGCTCGCTTTTTTTGGTCAGAGGTCACAAGGGAATTTGGTAGATTTTCAAGCCAGATGTTCTTACTGTTATAACCAAATGGAGTGGGTAATAAGTGGCCCAGGGACACAATAACAGTATGTGCTCAGGCTGATCTTGAACTGGCGAGATCAGACAAGACCAACTTTGTCTGTGGACACTACGGGGTACAGCAGCTCATTTCATAAAGGCTTAGTGTATATATGAATAATGATTACTATCACTTATGAATAAAAGCAGGAAAATAAAATCTGTTGATAATGTCTGAGTGTGGTACAGGCAGTGGTTAAAGTGGACTTAGGGAGGTGGAACTCTAGTCTAGAAGACTCAGAATGCTACATTAGGTCAATATAGGTTGTACGTACTTGCACAGGGTATAGATTGCATGTAGCAGAAGGTGTTTTATATTACTTTAAATTGCAATATTTTCAAATGTTTAAAACCATTTTGCAGAATAACACTTCTTTAGGTCTGGTCTTGTTTGAAATACTCCCTGAATGTTGTGTGTAGCCGGTAAAGTACAACAGGGTCCTCCCCGAGGATTTTTTTTTTAATTAATCATCAAGTCATCAAAATTATTATTTAAAAAATATAAACACTTTTTTTGTTGTTTTTTTTATTATTATTTATTCTATGTATTTACCCAGATAGCAAAAGATGTTAATTCAACGTTGATTTTTGGTCAGATTGGTTATTTTTGGTTGAGATTGAAATGTCAATGTTAATTCAACGTTTAATCACCGACACAATATCAATGGTTGAAAAAAAGCTGTTGAAACAACGTTGAATAAACGCGGGTATTTTAAGGTTGAAGTGCCAACATTGACTCAACATTGTTTCAATGTACATGGCCCTGATGGTTCTGCAGGTGCAAAAAGAGCGGGAATTTGAAGTTGTCATGTGACCTAAAGCCTTCAAATCTCAACTGCTCTGGAGCCACTTAGTGCAGTTTTCTCTCGGAGAAGTCATGAGCAGACCGTCTTACCGTAAGTTTGTTGAGATTTTTATTAGGATTAGATGATTAATAATATTTATAATTGTACACACTTAACCCACACAGCATGTAACATAATCTTTAGGTAACTGTTCCTTTTACTTTTTAGTTATCTTGTTAGCTCACTTAAATACTGTATATTACGCGTCGTCCAGTTATTCTGATAATGGACACCTCGTCGTGCATTATCCCGCTTATACCATGGTCCGGCAAACTGAAACTGTTCATTGGGACCTGTTTACTTATTTTTTTAAGTCCTGGGCAGGAGTTATTTCACTTTTTAATCAGTTTTACCTGAAACTAGTTCCATCTCAATTGTTCACCGTTACTATGGAAACAGCTGCAGTGGAGTGATATAGAACGTGATTTAACAGTTTTTTTTAACTGGTGTACATTATCACTTTTTAATGGACACCTTCCAGCCAATCAGAATCGAGTATTCACCCAGTATTCATGATATAATCTGATATAAAATTGTAGATTCATTGTTCTACTTTGATGTCAATACAATCAAACTATAAATAAAAAAAATAATTAAATGTCTAATGTTGTTGTAATGTTGGTCTCATTGTCTTTTTAGACTTAACCTCAAGGATAAGATGAGCTTAACGCACATAATCTTGGTATGTAATTATTCATTTCTAAAAAAACACATTGTGGTTTGTTCAAACCTGTCTTTTCCACTAACTGTTACAGCAGAATATATTCTTCCTGAATATGATTAGATATGTGTTTATGCTTCTACATGTACAGCCCTACTGACATGTTACCTTTAATTTATTTGTTTGTTTTTTTGTTTTATTTTAGACTCTACACCGGCCTGCAGCACACCTGCATTTGATCTCTTTGATACAGGTATTTACTTTTATTTTCTTGTTACATTGGCATCATTGTTTCCTTTAAATATACAAACTGATAATAGTTTACTAAAACTTTTACCAAAGTGGACAACAATTTAACCATGCCTACAGTTCAACTCCAAGCAAACATAATCTGACTTTATAATTTCTGTTGTAGCTGTTCAGGTTAAGCTCCAGAAGAAAATCCCTGTAGAGCCCAAAGTGTTAAGAGGTGAGTGTCAGTTTTGTGCAGCTTGTAGTCCTGGTGTAGTCTCAGTTGTATCAGGCCCAGTGCAGCCTGTGGGCCTGGTTTAGGTCTATTCTAGTACATTGTGTATCAAACTGTGTCGGTTTTCTCCTCTTCGTTAACATTAAATTCTAACAAGTCTTCTTTTTCTTTTCTTTTTCCCCTAGCAGCTTCTTGCCAGTTTTCTTCACCTAAACTCACCTACAATGATGAGCTGAAGAAGTAGCCACTGCGATATACAGTATGGACTAGAAAGCAAAGATGGCATGAAAAGCAAGGTAGCAAATTTCTAATTTGTCCAAAAGCATTTGACCCACAGTATGAGAGGAATGAAATATGAACTGTTAAACTAATACAAGAATCAAAAGCATTTCTAAAAGTGTTTGCTCTAAACTACAAACTGTATGTACTCTGTGAAGGCCATTCATTATAGTTTAAATATATATTTTTCAACATAAATTTGTAACATTTTTGTAACATAATGCAGCCTATAGTGATTATCTGAATTGAGCTCAACAGTCCCGCCTACTTCCTGTTCTTTAGTGAGAGTCCAAGGTATAAATCCCATTTAATCCATTGACTTTGAGAAATATTACGAGTTTAAAAGCTCAACACAGACTCATTATCTATGTGCTAAAATTGTGTGCTAAAACACACAATTTAAACTGAATATTTATTTAAAATGTTATAACTGAAATACATTTCACCATATGTTCAAGTATTTGGGGATTCTTTGTGTAAAATATCCATGCCATGGTTGGCAGTTAGTACAAAGCTGATTACCATGTGTCGTGCTTTTTAACTCTTTTTTTTATTTATTTTTTATCAATAGATGAAATCAATGGGGTTTTTACTTGCAACACACGTCCAAGACTGGAAGTGGGCGGGACTTTGTTCTATAGGGCTTGGTGCAATTAAAGCTAAATTTAGACAAAAAGGTTAATTTCTAGTATGATAATTCTTCACATGCATTTTTATGTTACATTTGCTTTTGTTATTTTTTGTCTGGTAGTCAAGTAGGTAGTTTTGTATAGTCATGTTTTGTATTACAGTATAATAAATTGTGTAATAAAGAAGCTGCAATAAGATTGATGGTCTGTTGATTTTAGAACATTTTTTCAATGTCAAATCAATGAAATATTAATGCTTAATACTGTTAAATCCATGGTGATTCAATGTTGATGTAGTGTTGAAAATTCGGCGTTGTTTCAATGTTGATAATTCTAGTTGATCTGATGTTGTTTCAATGTCATAATCAATGAAAGATCAACGTTGGATCAACATTCAACATAACGAGCAACGTTGACGCCATTTCAACGTCAGAAATCAACGTTGATTCAACGAAAAAGCCCGACGCTAGATCAACGTTGATTCAACGACATTTTGCTATCTGGGTATTGTTTTTTCTGTACTGACACAATTCTGTGTTAGTGTTGTCCCAGTGGGGCCCCCTCAGCCCCTCTGCTGTGGAGCCCCCGTCCCTCTCCTGCCTGTGCCAGCTCCGCCCCTGTTCCTGCTCCGTCTGTGAGCAGCACCTCGCGCTGAGCAGTGAAGAGAAGACACACCGGCTCCATTTCATGATATATGCTGTTGTATTGAGGTGCAACCTGCGCAAGGGGAGCGGACTGTGCTGCTGCCGCTCTTTTCATACGATGATTCCTCCCCTCTCTCGTTGTAAAATATACTTCTGTCCAGCGCAGCTTCACCACAATCATTTGCATGCACTCTACTTCCTCTTCCCTGTTTATTTGGTGTTGGAACTAGGCTACTGGAAATGCAAGAAGCTAAATGTTGGAATAATAGGCCTGATATGATTTCCAGGACATATTGCATTTGGCAGCAACAACAAGAGAATCTCAATCCTGCTTCAAATTCATCGCTCATACTGTATATTAGTACTACAGTATAGGATCCACGTCATTTTGAGAGAAAGACTTGGAAAACAACCCTATTAATTTCTATAGGGGTCACACTGCTCCCTCAACTCCATATGACGGCATTTGAAAGGGTCTTTACCAGAAGTGCTTTAGTGCCCCCGAAAAAATATAAAAAGCCACAAGAAGAGCAAAGAAACATGTGCGCTGCCCCACATCCGAGCTGCTTATGGGAGATGGCGGTTGACTTTTCCAAATAATCGTGCAACCACAGTCACATTTCGGTAGACGTCTCGTCGCGGTGCCAGGCGAAATGTCACAGATCCCGCGTTATACGATTTCCCGAAGCAAGCAGCGGGAAAAAGAGCGTTGAAATTCTATATGACGTGAATGAAGGCTATATTTGTAAAAAAGGGAGGAATTACAAGTGGAAATTTTGCATGGGTTTTATGGCACACTCCATTGGAAAGCGCAGGGATACTGCTGGAAGTCTACGTTCACAAGCTCAGCTCTAATTTATGTCACTAAGCTCGCATAAAAGTTAGGCTTGGAAGTGGATTTTCCCTTTGCAGCTTTGACAAGTGCAATAGAAGAAGCCGACATTACCGAGCCTGAAGCAGAGCCAGTGGGAAAAGTCCATACAAAGACATGTGTGTACAATAATGACGGTGCTTTTACAAAGTTACAACATTTTGAGCCAATTCATATTTGATGTAAAGGTCAGACTAATTTAATTTACTTTTTCTGTTTGTTTGTTTTTCAGAAAGAGCCAAAGCACTGCACTGCCTGAACAAAGTCACCACCTTGATTTAACAAACTGTTCTGATCTGGGGTTGCAAAGAATGAGATCCGCTGACGACCTGGACGTCCTGAGTGACCAGGTTATTCCATCAATGGATCTCTTCTTCCCTGATGGCACGGGCGTATTACAAGGTGACAAGGCCAGGATTCATCAGGCTCACATTGTGAAAGAGGGGCTCAGGGAGCATCATTTTCACACATGGATCGGCCGCCACAGAGTCCAGATCTTAACTCCATTGAGAATCTTTGGGATGTGCTGGAGAAGGCTTTGCACAGAGGTCACACTCTCCCATCATCAATAGGCAAGGCAAGGCAACTTTATTTATACCGCGCATTTCGTACACAAGGCAACTCAATGCGCCTATACAATAGACCTTTTTCACACTTCCGCATTTTAAACCGGAAGTAACGCGCTACAACATCCGGTGGCTATAGTTTAGCATTAGACCTCGAAGAAAATGGTACCGTTTTCGGTGCCTTTGCTTTGGTTCTGTTCCCGTTTGTTCTCGTGGGGCAAGAAAACAACTATACCTCTCTCTTATCACGCTTTTCCGACGGACTCGGACCAAAGGAGGCAGTGAATTGAAGCAGTTAGAGGGTCCAGACATCTGCATAAAGCAAGGGACTTTTGTATGCAGCCAGCACTTCACTAATCGCAGGGGAGACTTCGGCTCAAATCAGCAACTCTTTCAACAATTCCACGGACACGAACACATCTCATGAAGGTACACTTGTTACTTATTTCATGTAATTTATCCCAAAAGCCTTAATTACCACCATCTCAGTGGCACAATCGTAGCTGATTTACAGTTGCTAATACTAGCCTTTTTTCCCCCCCTCTTTCATCTTCCCATAGAAATAATGAAATCTGTGTATTTATTAATCTGCTGACATGTCTTTACTTAAAAAAACATATTGTACTATTGGTAATTAGATAGAAATAGACATGACAGTTCATTGATCTTAGACAAACCTCAGATTGGTCAGTTTTCTCACATAGTGTTTAAAGTTGTGATCATATACACCCACTAATACCTTAATTATGGTTCCAAAAGATTTTCCATCAAAGTAAAAGAATAAGAATATAGATATAATTATTTGACATTACATTTGCATTTTTCCCCCAACATTAAATTCCATGTTATTCCCTTTGTTTGTATACAGATTATGCATTCAAAGACTGACTGAACGAGGATTGAACGTGTCCATTGTGTTACCAGAGACACCTGCACCAATGGTTCATCTCTTTTCTTCAAAGTAGAAGCCAAAGTCGTGTGTCTGAAACATGAAGACTATCAGACTGCAGTAGACTTGTTTTTAATCTGGGTTTAATTTGAACCCAAACATTGACTATAAATGAGTGAGTACAAATCTTCAACTGCCCACAAGAAGCCTCTGTACTAAAAAAACAACAGCATTTCCATTGAAGCCAACTATGAGAAGACTTGTACCAAAAACTCTGCCAGCTAAATGGAAGGACCGTGGCTCAAACGCTGCTGCTACAACACTGGGTTTGTCAAGAATGAAAAATATCACAGTTTTAGAGGTGTTCAAGTTCAATTTCTCTGAATCTTTCTACTTAAATATGTAATGCTAGTATACGTTTAACATTGAATTACATCCAGAACTTCATGTGAAATATTTAGATGAATGAGACTCTTTCCAAATGTTTTATTAAGCTTTTCTTTTTTGCACAAATGTCATCCTGTATTTAAAGTACGACTTCCATTTCTTCAACACGGTCTTGTCCACAGCCTTCACCACTTGCTGGTGTAGGTCTTCCCCATGGTCTTTGCATCTCTCCCAGTTCTTCATCGCTCGTCCTTCTGCTGTGGCCTCGCCTTCATGCTCTGCAACTCCATCTTAAAAGTCTGTTAAGAAAACATTTACAATGCAATTAAATCCTACACGACGACAATTGACACGTTTTTCTAAATGTACTAAATAAACCTGAAGCAATAAAGCATTGTATTTGTTCTTCTGATACATCACCATGTTGTCACAACACTGTTATTGTCAGGCAGTGATAACAGAAGTACACAATTGGTTTCCTTAATAATTTTGATGCTGCTCAGTTATCAGATGAAAATCATACTTTGAAACATCACTGAGATAAGCTTTTATTTTGTTCCACCTTTGTCTACAAATAATAGTGCAACCAGCTTAAAAGATACTTTTAGATTAAAAATTTCAGTTTGACAAAATAATACACTGTACAGATATTTGCTTGAAATGTTGCAGAGTAAAAATAGTAAAAGCACATAAAAATTGCACTGTTACATTATTTTCACCACTGCAGTTAGATCATTGGTTAACAAATGTCTCTGTGTGTAATTAAAGTACACATGGTAAATGTTGAGGTCTCAAATAATATTAAAAATGAACAAAGAAAAAAGCGAGTGCCGCACAGCTCACGTTTGCTCCCAAAATTTATTAATGCTTGCACCAAAGTCGTGTAACGTTTCGGGCGTCAAACCAGCCCTTCCTCAGACATGTCTGAGGCACTCGCTTTTTTTTTTTGTTCATTTATCTTCTTGGGTCCAGCACGCTCGTTCAGGTACTTGGATGTGCGTGCCTGCTCTTTTTACTCAAATAATATTAAAACATATATATTTGATTGAATGGTGTCAATATGTGGTACCGGTGGTGACAGACTTACGATTTAGTGTTTAACATTGTGTTGCTCTGCTCTTCAAAGTGACCCCAAATGCATCGATTTCCTTTGGTGATTGACCTGCAAGAATAACAAATAATTATTACCTTAGTAAGAATAACCTGCATCTTATAGTGATTAAGAAACAATTGGTTATTTCAATACAAAACTGTTTTCAAACAGAAAAAAAATATGCCTGCGGGTAGTAAATGGTGGAGGCGGCTCTGGATCTATACAGGTGCTAAAACTAAACCTCTAAACATGGTTGAGGACATACTTGAGTTATCTTTGTGATTCCTTCATTTAGGATAAATGTACAATTGACTGGAAGCAGCAGGACTTTCACGGAATGGAGCAGCTAGTGACTTAGCACGGACTTTGTCATTATGCATAATTAGCCATGTGTTCTGTGGCTTAACTTCTTTTTTTTCTCTCAATACTGTCTCAAAAAATGATAGTTACGTGAGTCACAGTGAGACAAAGATTTGGAGGTGATAGATTGAGGAAAAGTATGTATTAAATGTCACGTAGCTTGAAGCTAACAGCCTTAGCCTTAGCAGCTGTTGACACGAGCTAAACCAGGGCTAAAAACAAGACCTAAACATGAAATACACATCTGAACTAAAACTGCAAAACAGCTGTCAGACACTTACCAGTACAACAATGAGTGAGCCATTACTTGAGGACATCTGTGGGTATGCTGAGCAATTATATTGGCCCATCTCACTGACGCAGTTCAGGCTAGCTGTGTCCCTTTAGTCAGTCCAACACCAGCGCCTTTTACGTTGTTTCCAGGTACAAAACATGAATATAATAAAAGCCCATTCTCACAGTCTGCCCACCTGACTGTGACAGCGATTACCTCCGCATCAGCGAACGAAAAGTGGGCAAATTAAGCGACTTTGTTGGAAAAAAACAGGTGCTATTTTCCCTTAGACCCGCGAAGACAGGAAGTGACTGGGCGCTAGTACGCGCTACTTCCGGTTGTCGTGAAAAAGGTCTATACAAGATCAGGGTGAAACATGAATGCAACACTGGAGCTTTTGACTTATTGAAACAATGCCACAACGAATGTGTGCTGTAATGAAAGCTAAAAGGCGGTCCAACCAAATATTAGAGCATGTGACTTTTTGTTTGTTTTATTTTGATCAGACAGTGTATTTACTGATAAATATAGTATTCATGGAATAATAGACTAAAACATTTACTGACAAAATTCAACACAGGAAACATACATAATTAGAAAAATGAATAAAAGAATGAAGAACAGTTATTGCAGAGAAGAACAATATAGCATACTATGTTTAAGATTCCAATATTAAATACAGTAGGTCAAACAAGTAAATGTTAAATGATCTTAAACTTAATTTAAAACTGTGAAATGCAAAAGTTTTACTAAACTAAATGCACCACGTCCAGAAACTAGGGCAATGTGGCGACTTCTGTTGCAAGTTGTATCACAAATATTACACATCAAGCCAAAGTAGAAGAAAAAAAATAACTGCCCATAGTCGTAAAAGCAGACATTTGTGAAAACATATCTATTTATAAGGCATTTTAATCAAGGACTAGCAGGCCAGTGATAGTGTTGCTCACTGGAAGTTGTGAAACGGGCTTCTAAACTCCTCTCTGTGAAGAATTATGATGTTAGAAATGTGTGTTTGGACAACAACTAGTAACAAGTTACAACTGAAACTTTTCAGGTACAGGACCTTCAGCAACGAAACACAACAATGCGAGCCATCTGGCTCTGTCGTTGCCTTGACATTATTGGACATGACAAATAATCTTTTTACACTGCAGAGCTGCCCTCGGATACAGTGAGTCAACGACTTCCACGAGTCGCTCCAATCAGCAGCTCATCACGGGAGACACAGAGGGGGCCCCAAATGTTTGCCTTACAAAATACTTCCCATGACCCCAACATGTGGTCAAGGCTATTTCTCAGTGCGAGCAGGAAATGAGCCGCGTTTCTGAGGTTGGGGCATCCGCAACAAGTCGCCGCGATGTACTAGTGACTGCGTGGAATTTGGCTTTGAGGGTTTTAATATAGAGACAATGAGATGACGGGCCGGCACAAATTGGTCTGGAATTGATATTGGAAAAGGCGGACAACAGAAAAAAATGACACGCAAACAAGCGGGGCATCTCCTCTTTACAATCCCTTTTGAAACTCCGATGCCTCCTCAGCCAGTTTGTTGTGCAACTTGAACAGACTCTCCAAATGCATTCACAATCACACGCGAGCACAGTGAAGTGCCTTTCCCCGAGGACATAATGGCATCAGGCAAGGCCAGGGAGCAGGGGGAATTGAACCACTCATCTTCAGGTTAGTGGGTGGACTAACCCCACATGTTTCTTATGACTGAATGAGACTAATGAGAAGCAACAGGAGGGGTGACACAACTTATCAGTAGTGGGTTATATGAGGTTACACAGGGTTTGCACAGGTAGCAGCAAGTCATACCTAATGCTTTTGAACACTATATTCTTAAAGTCACAAATGCAACAAAAACAGGTGCATATTTCATTTCTTACCAACATACATCAGAGGAATCAGTAGTGTACAATGTCAGCCAAAACTGCAGTTGAATCGTTTATATTGTCCAAGAAATGTACATTTAATCTCTTAAGTGCTGAAAACACAACAAAAACACGACAGAAAAGCGATTAAAAAAAAGACTAGAACACAACAAAAACGCTTCCAAAATGTGACCAAAACGTGTCGGAAAAGCAACAATAACACAACAAGAAAGAGCAACAAAAAAGTGACAAAAATGCGATGAAGAAGTGCTGAAAACACGACAAATGAAGTACGAAAACGTGACAAAAATGATTTAAAAAGATCCACCCAAATAAGTGGCGACAACGGGACAAAAAGGTCTTAGCTTTCAAATGAGCCGTTACACTGGCCTATAGGCTTCAAGAAGCTTTTAGATTTGGGTAAAGTCGAACTGGAGAAAATGCACTTGGTTAATGCCAGTTTAATCCAATAAATGTAATGTGTTTTTATGCCATATAAGATCTTAAGTTTGTTACACTTCAGTATATCATTCCCCTACCAGCTGCTGCATCTTGTCTTATTTGTGGACTGAACCCAAAATGAGCCCATGTGTAGTTTGAAATCATTATGTTACTACAATACAGCATCATTGCACTATTTGCAGTGATGTTTCTAGGAACTACAGAAGTCTATCTACAGCCTACCTCAAAAATATACGGCACTCAATTGTCCTGCTGCTACAGATGCCATGTAACGTTGTGCAGCATTGTCATGTTGGAATATACAGGCTGTTTCCATATGACAGCTCGAGCTTACCTCGTAGTGGTCTGCCTCGGAAGCGTCTGGGATCCATGCTCGTCCATGACCAAACTCATCTGCTTGACAAAATCCCTCGGACTGGTCAGAAAGGCACAAAAAGCACAATTCATTTCCCCCTCACAATGACAACAACAACACCAACAACAACAACAACAAGACGAAGCACGCACAGCTCCTCGCTCTGTCAAACTACGAGCTTTGCAAAATAAACTGCCAGAGAGAAATAGTGAGTGTTTTACTGGGCGAATCCCACATGAGGTCATCCAAATATTCAGGAGAATGATCACATTTTCCGATTTTTCTTTTTTTGTAGAAGAATTCTTTCTACGCGGAGTCCAAACCTACCATGCATGCGCGTTTCCAGCGCTGTCGTCAACTTCCATCAGCCTTCAAATAATCCAGTGCTACATGTAAATAAATGTGTCGTTATCTTTCAACGCGCCTTCTCTTTTCCCCCCCGCTGCTGCCTTTCCTTATCCCAGGTCGTTCCAGTGTGGCATCTTCACCCCTCCTGTCGTGTCTCTTTCACATATCGAGCCGAATCGTCCTCCTCCTCTTGACACCGCAGGCAACCCTGCCAACTTTCGACTGCATCTGAGCCAGCCACGGGGTGTTAGAAGGAGAAGAAGAAGAAGTGTGGGGCTTCTCTCCTATTTACTCGCGGGACGGTGAGGACTTTGGCACAGGCGCACGGTTTCCAAGTGTGCGTAACGGCAGAAAAGGCCGAAAAGGGCCATGACTTACGACTGCTCTGTCAGGCACATTTGTGTTTCATCTTTACGCGCAAAGATTTTGAGTAAATGTTACAGCAACAGAAAGCAAAGCACCAAAGCGTGTTTGTGTAGGCTACTGACTGTCGCACTTCCTCCCGTTTGGCTTGTCTACACTGACATCTTGTGGTTGACTTCAATAACTGCATAAAACAACCAGATTATTTTTTTTTCTCTGCATCTATCATTATTCTCCCCCTAAAACTCCAATGTCCATAATGAATAAATCTGGATTATTATTATTTATTTATTTTATTTCGAACACTTGAATAATGGTCCACATGAAAAGAAAAGACCCACATAAAACCAACACATGTATCTCCTGTATACGCTCAGAAGCCAGTGAGTCCATATATCCGTATACCTACATGGAATTGTCTTGCACTGCTCCATTTTGCATACTACTCTTCTTGTAACGCCTACACAGATAGGCAGTATACATGAGAGTACAATATGCCTTAAAGAGTCTGATTTTAACAGGTGTTGAGCCCATTCCAAACCTGCGGAACAGCATGTTGGCCTGTCCATAAAGCATTCGACTGTCTGTCACATAGCGCCCCAAATATTTACATTAATCAGTGACATTAAATCAAATCAAATCAGGGAATGTCAGATTGGAGATTTTATATCAAAGTCTGTTCCTTACCGAAAGCACACATGCAACAGCTCTAGTAACCCAGCGCTTTGACAAGGTCATCAGCATACATGAGGTGAATCTTTGAGTGACGAAGGTTTCAACAGCAGAAGTGAAATCGCCGTGAAATATTTGGGGAATTTGGGGGACATTTTTTATTTTCCCAGGCAGAGAATTCTTTAGAACCACATTTTAACAGTATTTTATTGTCATTTTTGTGTTAAAGTCATGTGATATTTTCCGTATTTAGTTGAGGCTGTGAACGTTGGGCTCATACAGGCAATGTTGAGTTAAATATATTTGTTAAGACAATGAGAAAAATAAATAATTATAAACTAAAATTATAATAACTATGCCAACATATAATATTTTTAAAAAACTGTTGTTTTTTTTCTATGTGCGTTTCTATGGACTTTAAAATGGCGCTCTTTCCTAACCATCAAAAAACAATGTTGACATCATTTAAATACACAATGAAACACCAAAAGTCAAAGTCGCATTAATATTTGATATTACGGAGCGACAGTGCTGGAGCTATTGGCATCGGTGCAGTAAAACATCTCCACTCCGTGTGAGCAGTCCTGCGGGAACAGGCCCGTCATGGTGAGTCCAGTAATCATGAAGATTATCCCCAGTCCCAGAAGAACGCTGGGGATGAGGTTGTGGAAGTGGTACCAGCGCCTAGGGGAGAGCTTGAGGTAGCAGGCGGACGGCAGGATGAAGATCAATGGGATGGCACTCAGAGCACCCTGTAGAAGAGAAATAAATTTAAGAGTGGATGAAAATGTTACTTTTTAAAGTTTGGTATGTAAATGTAAGATCAAATATGTCATTCTTAGCGTAACATGACTATTGACAGATAGACCTAATGGGCAGAAAATAGGAGCGATACAAAAGAAAGGAGCAATTCTACGAACTGCTGCTTATTATGATACGCTTCTCACAATCGTTTGTATTGTTTATTTGGTCGGGACAGTGCATGTTAATGAACATACACGGATACATGCATGTAAAATCCATTCCCGTGTGTCCTTGGGCAAGACACTTCACCCAATGCCTATGCGTGAGTGGTTGGTGGTGGTCGGAGGGACCGTTGGCGCAGATGTGTGCAGCCTCGCTTCTGTCAGTCTACCCCAGGGGAAACTGTGGCTACAAATGTAGCTTACCACCATCAGCATTGAGTGAATGAACCCCCCTCCCTTTCATGTGTGAAGCGCTTTGGGTGTGACTAGTGTCATATATAAAGCGCTATACAAATAAGATTCCCTTCCCTTCCCTAAACACGCCACACTGGATTGTAGCCAAGGGCTAGTTTGCATCCATTGTCCACCATTCGCTCTCTTAAACACACTCTTGTTCATCCTGGCCTATTGTACATGTTTTTAGTGGTAGGGGAAACCAGAGTATACTCAAACCCGTGTCTGGGAGGAGTTCGGAGAAGCCATGGAGGAGGACTATCGGTCGACCTCGAAGAGATTCTGGCAAACCATCCGGTGCCTCAGGAGGGGGAAGCAGTGCTTCACCAACACTGTTTACAGTGCGGGCGGGGAGCTGCTGACCTCGACTGGGGATGTTGTCGGGCGGTGGAAGGAGTACTTCAAGGATCTGCTCAATCCCACTGTCACGTCTTCCGATGAGGAAGCAGAGGCTGGGGACTCAGAGGGGGACTCGCCCATCACCCAAGCTGAAGTCACTGAGGTGGTTAGAAATAGAGACCTGCACAGGAATGGATTTCAATCCCGTTCCCGCCCGCTCCCGACGCCCCCCCTGCCCGCTCCCGAGTCTCCTGCGGGAGTGTCTTCCCCTGTTTGCCCGGGGGAATCTCACGGGTCCCCAGTTTTTTTAAAGGCCAGCGGCGAGTGCGCACCAGAACGCAGCGCGTCATGTGCCAAATGCCAACACACTGGAGCGCGCTGCGTAACGGCAGTTCAAAGGCTATGGCGTCAGATAGCTATCTTTAAGTAGAGCGCGCAAATACAACATCAACGCGCGCAAAACACAGAGATCGAGGGCGCATGCACTAAAAGTGAGCGCAAAAACTATGACAGAGCGCGTATGTCTCTTCATACGCCCGGTGTTTTAATTTCAGCGCGCAGTTTTCGTCCCACTGCGCCCTCTCTCTTCCAAAGTTTGACCGCTCGGTTTTCTTCTTCATTCAGCACGTTACGTCATCAGAATAAGACTGACCAGTCGATCACAGATACAACTGAAACCCGTGTACTGTACTAAGGGAACAGATTACATATTTGACCTAATACCAAAAAAAGTATCTCACATCAAGCTAGTATAAAAATTATCGGCTAACTATTTATGTTAGCTATTATAATTAATTATTTCTAATATTACTGTTCAAGAAGCAGGTTGCCTCAAAATAGAAAAGTAATAAATAAATGCTATAAATAAACTGTTAAAAGATAGATAATAATACTAATCATAATAATAATAATCAGCATCATCATCATCATCATAAGACGGTGCTGTTAGGGACTGCCCGGATACTTCGAAGAGTCCTTGGCTGAAGACTTGAGCCAAACCTGAGGGACGTGGTTGGCCCCTGGTGAACGAACCAACTCAAATGCTGAGATAATAATAATAATAAATAATAAATAATAATAATAATAATAATAATAATAATAATAATAATAAATAATAATAATAATAATAATAATAATAATAATAATAATAATGATGATGATGGATCACGAGCCAGAGATTATATTCAGCCTTTTCCTTCTTCTTTAACAATACATTTCCTTTTTACCAATTAAAAACAATACATATTTATAAACTATTTCAAAATAGTTTAAGAGTTATCACCATTCTTAAAGGATGCATTGAAAGCTTGGTTGAATTTCCAGTACCACCCTCCAGATACCGCTCATGGTATTCAGACACAGTTGCTATGGATTAATTCAAACATTACTGTTGGAGACAAACCATTGCTGTGTGAGGAATGTTAAAAATGGGTTAATTTTTATCAATGACCTTTTAGATTTATCCGGAGATTTTATTTCTTAGGACGCCCCCGACAACAGAGCTCCCAGGGTCATTCGGGCGCTCCCTGGGAGCTCTGTTGTCGGGGGCTTCCTAAGAAATAAAATCTCCGGATTTTTTAATTGGTAAAAAGGAAATGTATTGTTAAAGAAGAAGGAAAAGGCTGAGTATAATCTCTGGCTCGTGATCCATCATCATTATTATTATTATTATTATTATTATTATTATTATTATTATTTATTATTATTATTATCTCAGCATTTGAGTTGGTTCGTTCACCAGGGGCCAACCACGTCCCTCAGGTTTGGCTCAAGTCTTCAGCCAAGGACTCTTCGAAGTATCCGGGCAGTCCCTAACAGCACCGTCTTATGATGATGATGCTGATTATTATTATTATGATTAGTATTATTATCTATTTTTTAACAGTTTATTTATAGCATTTATTTATTACTTTTCTATTTTGAGGCAACCTGCTTCTTGAACAGTAATATTAGAAATAATTAATTATAATAGCTAACATAAATAGTTAGCCGATAATTTTTATACTAGCTTGATGTGAGATACTTTTTTTGGTATTAGGTCAAATATGTAATCTGTTCCCTTAGTACAGTACACGGGTTTCAGTTGTATCTGTGATCGACTGGTCAGTCTTATTCTGATGACGTAACGTGCTGAATGAAGAAGAAAACCGAGCGGTCAAACTTTGGAAGAGAGAGGGCGCAGTGGGACGAAAACTGCGCGCTGCAATTAAAACACCGGGCGTATGAAGAGACATACGCGCTCTGTCATAGTTTTTGCGCTCACTTTTAGTGCATGCGCCCTCGATCTCTGTGTTTTGCGCGCGTTGATGTTGTATTTGCGCGCTCTACTTAAAGATAGCTATCTGACGCCATAAAAGGCTTTTCTCAAACCGTGCAGCGTTTTAAACACATTATCATACACATTATCAAACATGAAATACAAAGCGTAGATCAGTGTTGTAACAGAGTGAGCAATCGCAGCTCTTTTTTGCAGGTTAACAGCAGTCTCCCTGTTTGTCACAGTCCATAGAGTCGTCTGTGTTGCTGCAGAAGGGTAAAAACCTGTGTTTTCCTCGACGGAGCGCATCACCTCTCTATAGGAATGTGATGAAACTGCGTTTCAAAGCGTCTCGGTCTGCATTGGCTTTAATGGCTTATCCAACGCGCAGCACACGGACAGAGGGAGGCTTTGACAAGTATTGAATTGACCTGCGCCAGGAGATAACGGCGGGTTTGAGTGTAGTTCAGCTGTAAGTCTGGTTGGTCAGTGTGGAGCAAATGCAGCCAGTGAAGGTGCTGCATGTGGGAATCTCTGCATCATCCCGGTGTTCACTGGCGGTGATGCGTAAAAAGGCTGCGCTCGTGTCCACGTGTGTCTAACCCCCTGTTGTTTTCTTATACAGGACATGTCAGGACAATCGGGACCCGACGTGTTTTGGTCTGACTGCTCGCTCCTGCCTGGGGCAGTTTGAATCCTGCCTGCTCCCGCGAGATTTGTGTCGGGTCCTGCAAGTCCCGCGGGATTTCCCGTCCCGTGCAGGTCTCTAGTTAGAAAGCTCCTCGGTGGCAAGGATCCGGGGGTGGATGAGATTCGTCCTGAGTACCTTAAGTCTCTGGATGTTGTAGGGCTGTCTTGGCTGACACGTCTCTGGCACGGACAGTGCCTCTGGATTGGCAGACCAGGGTGGTGGTCCCTCTCTTTAAGAAGGGGGATCGGAGGGTGTGCTCCAATAACAGAGGGATCACACTCCTCACCCTCCCTGGTAAGGTCTATTCCAGGGTGCTGGAGAGAAGGATCCGCCCGATAGTCGAACCTTGGATTCAGATGGAACAATGCGGTTTTCGTCCTGGTCGTGGCACACTGGACCAGCTCTATACCCTTCATCGGGTGCTCGAGGGTTCGTGGGAGTTCGCCCAACCGTGTCCCTCGTGGTGCCCTGTGGGGGGTGCTCCGGGAGTATGGGGCAGTAAGTCAAACCTGTTCCCAGTGCGTGTTGGTCTCCGCCAGGGTTGCCCTTTGTCACCGGTTCTGTTCATTACTTTTATGGACAGAATTTCTAGGCGCGAATTGAGCCAATGCAAGTGTGACGTTAATGCTTCAACTCACATTTAACTCCAAAACCACTCCCAGACAGTCGTAGGCTATGGATATAGCTGTGCAAACGGCAACGATAAGCAGCGTTATGGCCACATGCTCAACTCTGGAGAGGTCTCTGTTGCACATGGCATTGGACAGCACCTGCAACAGAACACAAAACAAATCAAATGAAAGGCCATGCTAAGGTGATATTGTGGTAGGAATGTTGAGATTAACCTTAATTTTTGTTACCTAATCAATGAAAATGTTAAGACTGTTGACTGTTTACTTGTTTTGCACAATATAGTTGAGGCAAAAAAAAAAGAATAAAATATATTCTTATTTTATCTATTAAACCATCATCATAATTTACGCTGTTTTTTTTATCATTTATAACTTATAGAATTTAATTTCTCTCAAGAACAAAAAGTATCATCTGCACACATCACCACACTTATTTTCTGAGATATTTTACATATATCATTAATAAACAATATAAACACCTTTGGTCCCAAGATCGAACCCTGCGGAACATCACAAACAATACTTTGTCTTCACCAAACATCACCCGATGCAAAATACTGTATTGCTGTTGTTCATATAAATGTTAGGCAGATACTGAGCATGATGATTGGAGGTGTAAAACTTACCTCACGTGTAACGAAACACTCCAGTGGAAATGTGGTTATGATGCTGAGGCCAAAACAGAAGCGCCCAAATGTGACCAGATTATCATCCCTGCAGTAGTTCTCAAAGATGTCTCCTGAAAGTGGGAACAGTTCAACATCATACACTATTCAACACATTTGTCAAATCATTCTATTTTAGTGTCTTAAATCATGCCAATACAAGACAATACTATATTGTATGTCCCTTGTTTATAGCATTTTTAAGCATGCAGAAAACACTACTTTTAATCATATAACAAATATAGAGTACCTAAATGGGAGTACAAGGCATAGAATCACTCACCTAGTGTATAGCCAGTAAAGGTGGCATATCCAGCCACAGCAAAAGCAGCACTGAAGACTAAAGCCGAGCCCACGGACACATGGGTGACTCTGGACCAGTTAGATAAAGTCTGCTCCTGCAGAGAGCCATAGATCAGGAAGCTGTTGTGATGGCATATGAAAGCTGCGAAGAAAAAAGTATAAACTTGATCTCATAATATCCTATTGTGTTGGAAATCTGGATTATGTTCTTAATTTGTATGAGAACTTTGAGCTTTTGCTCCAATGAGCTAAGAAATATTGAAAGACATTTGAAAATCTCACCAAAAGACATTACGGCGACAGCCTGAATGGCGTTTATCTTTGCAAATGCCCAAGCATGTTCTGTAGGAGGGCTAAAGGGTATAATAAGTAAGGATTTGAGGGAGATACGTTTAGTGGTCCAGTTTTATACTTAAGTATTAGACGTGGTTGGAGAAGTAAAATTACATTGCGGGTCCCAAAGTGGCTGCTCTGATGATGACTACGATGAGAACAGTTAAAGTCAGCACCATTGACAAGAAGGACACCTGGAGGAAGACATTTTAATCTGTGGCTTCAATAAATCAAGACATGAATCAAGTATTTAGTGACACTAACCTTCCCAAGTCGCTCTATGTTGCGATAGAGTGAAAGAGGCAGAGTGAATACTACAGTTATTACCAAAATGACAAAGTGACGTTCAGCGAATATGTGACCAGGGCCCACTGCAATTAGAATCAAAGAGGATATGTAAACATTGTTTCACAATATTAGGATAATATGTTATTCAAGAGGTTTAGACCAGCCGTACCTCCTGGTATCCGTAGAAATACTTTGGTGAGTGTGTCACCTGTTGTGATGTTATAACTAATCATAGCTACGAGACACAAAAGCAGGAGACATGACCAGTGTGGGCAATGGGCAAGATAATCAAAAACTCCAATCTGTAAGGTGGTTCAGAATTTGTAAGTGTAAGATGTGTTCATGTAACACTCTTTTCTTACAAAATGCAAATAAAACCTACCTATAAAAGGATAGAGGAACTGCAGTGCGGAGAGAGTCAAGAACCCAGGTAAACCGAAGGTGCTCTGGACCAACGCCTGGTAACTGTTAGTCCCTGACAGGTTTCCTCCCTTGATCAATAGTATAATGGTGTAGTCTAAGTAAAAAATGGGGTGAATAGTTCTGTATAATTCAACATAATAATAGAATAAGAAAATGAACAGTAACACTTACCTGTGATAAAACCAACCACTATCAAAAGCAGTAGACCAAATGGGAGTCCGGCTTGGTTCAAAGCATACGGTAAACCTAGGAGGAAGCAGATATGCATCACAGTAAGTCAATTGCTAAAAGATAATCCCCTTATGATATCCCTGAGGTTTCTCTTTTCTCTCACTGGGTTTTCCCTTACCGTGAAGGAGGATCTAAGATAGGGGACGCTTCGATGCTGAGTGTGCAGGGAAAACTGGCGCTCTTTTGGACCGTTACTTGCAAATTGTGAAGCAGTTAATATTAATGGGGGAAAAAGGGAGCTTTACTTTACAGCATAGAAATAAGATGGTAATTGTGGTAATAACATAGACACGAAACACACAACTGATGTATGCCATGGTGATGTCATTTATCATAACCCCATATATAAAGATAGCAAATATGAGGAAACATGGCTTGTCTAGAAACAGATTTTGAGAAAGTAGCCAGTACAAGATGTACTGATGTTTATGACAATCATTGGGTTTAACCGCAGTGTGGAAAAGTATGGAGTCACGCTGAAATTGACTAACAAAAAGGCACTTATCCTGGTAACCCCTTGCCTGCCTCAGACCCATCATAACACTACACCCCACAGTGCTTGAGAAGATTAAAGAGTTAAAGAGGAGAAAGGGCTCAACAGGCGCTAGTCATATGACGTGAGAAGCTGACCTCGGGAGGGATTTTATTTATCGCATGTTTGCCCCAGAGCTCCCAGGAATGTTGTGCACATCAAAACAATCATTTGCCCAATAGACACCAAAATACCCTACACTACATTTGAAATATAGGCCTGTGTTTAAATGGAGTAAAGCATAAGGCATTTGCAGTCTATGGTTTTAGAGCTGCTCCTGTGGTTCTTTGACTATCTAGGGAATATATGTATTTAGGTGGTTGGTGAAGTTCTGGTTTGGTCCTCAAATAAAATTGTGCCAAAGTTAAGACCTTATAAAGAAGAATTAAATTGCATTAAAACTGGCATTAATCAAAAATTGAATTCACACTTGTTTTGCTCTTAAGTTGAAATATGCACAGATTTGTTGGACTTTCTGCAGCCTGTAGAGTCTCAGGAGATTCTCATTAGACCTAATCTGGACCAGTAGGCTAATATCCTATTACCTATGATTCCAGATCCGATGATGGAGTTGATGAAGTTGAAAGACGCAGAGTTGATGGAGCTTCTCCGCACTCCCGCCAGTGGCCCCTGCGCTTTGACGGATTGCAATAAGACAGTCCCTTCTTCACTGCTTAACTGCAAAGTTGCAATACAAAGCGAGCAATGAGAAAATGTAGCAACCTTGGCAAGAGTCGAAACAGCAAGAAGTTGAATTTAACACCGAGAGCAACCCACCTGCTGTTGAGCCATCTTGGGTCAAAAGAAAATTCTGCGGTTCTTGTCTTTCCTGTGCGTCCGTGACCTCTCACATTTCTGTCAAAGTGGAATTTGGGCAACTTTTGACAAGAAAAAAACAACAACCGTCTGTCCATTTAGCCTATGAGTGAGAGTGAGCAACAGTGCCCCCAGAGTTAAAATCGGGGAAAGCAATAGGTAGGTCGGTGTGAGTGCGGTGTGCAGAGAAGAGATTAGTTTGTCGATGGATCGATGCCACAGTCTTGCAGCTTATCGACCTAGGCTGTATTATATCACGTAGGAATTTCTGAGTAAAGTTGCTTGATACGCTAATCTTTTTTTAATTATTATTTTGCCAACTAACTCGACAATTTGTCTGCGGGTCGGGTGTGCTACAACGGCGTATTGGGGCCATTGACGGGAGAACTTTTTTTTTAATGGATTTTCGAACATGCGAATTTATAAGGACAATTTTGCCAGAAAAATTGCCAGTTTAAGAGAAAAAAATCGCTAATTTTCCAGGGGAAAAAATAGCTGATTTGTGAGGGGAAAAGTCGCAAATGTTTTAGAAAAAAAGTAGCACACTTTCGAGATTTTGACACATGTATAACTTTTTTTCACATAAATTCCATGTTTAAACTAAATCTCTTTTTTCATCACTAGATGGCCCTAATACGCCGTCTTAGTTTTGCCACCAGAGCGCGCCAATGTCTAAACATACATGACCATGGGACGCTCTCTTGTATCGCGCAGCATGAACCTCGTTGGCTATTCCTCCAGTTCCAGGTACGCAAATGTTGAAACGTAAGAGTTAAACCTACAGGCTGTTTCTGGTTTGTACCGTCGCCAAGTTTCACCCCATTGTTAAACCACTTTTCGTCGGCATAAAAGTCTTTCGATTAAGCTCTGTAACTTAAAGGCCATGCTCTCACTTCGTTAATTGTTTCCTGCATTATCTCCTCGGTTATTAGCGCTAATCTAAACGTCATGATTCATCTTTGTGGTTAAAGCTTTTAGTTTCTAATACTCTGCCTAACTTTATGTGTTTTCCTGACAATTACGCAGGGCATGTCCACCGCACAGCCGCTCCATCTATCTATCCATCCGTCCATCCCAGTCCCTGCCCTCATTGGTACCTACTAGGAATATCCGGAAAGTCTGTCCTCTCTCTCTGACGCGCACATTCGGGCGGATCAAAGTGCTGGAAGTGGTGGAAATTATCCGACTGGCAAGAAGCACGGCTGGGGACGGCTATTGTTTTGTTTTTGCTCTATGCATTGATTTTTCTTCAACTTCACGATACCTAGAGACTTTCTGGACAAGAGATTGCGCCTGGGCAGGATGGAAAACTAATGGTAAGTTTCATGAAGAGTGTTTTGTCTTATATATGTTGAAACTGTGCGTGTCGATACAGATGGGTAGACATTTTATATGAGGCCCCAGTAAAGCTTTAGTCTCTTCATTCTTTTCTCCATGGATGTTTTTGGAAGTTTATCAAATGAAAGTGTTTTATTTTATTTATTTATTTATTTTTGTAAAAGAGAGACAGTGCAGTCTGGGTTTCATCTAGTTTGAACAATTTTAAGTGTTCATCTGTTAAATTCTCTTAATGTATACGCACATTTCAAACAGTGCTTTGTAAGTAAAGTCCGTGTTAAAACAGCCGCTCTGGTGTGTTGTAGGTTCTCTTTTGCCAATGAGGCAAATCAAAATCAAAATATGATGTTGCTTAATGTAAGATTGATAATGTAATTATAACAGGTAAATTAAATCACAAAAGGGTACGTCGTGTGCGTGTATGTGTGCATGCTGTGTTCCCAGGTTCTTGTATCTTGTACTTTGTAACATGCTCCCTGTACTACTGTGATATGATTAAATATTTTTATTGCAATGATGTCGGGGGTGGGCGCTTATAAGCTTTTGCTTCAGCCCACTCCTTTTGAGCAGAATTGTAACTGCTCAAATAAACTAATAAACTAAACAAATTCATTTACTTACTGTAACTTCAAAGGCCCCTTTTTAATCCTTTAATATGTCGCGTTCATGTTATAGAATGTGATGATGTCATAATCAATCATTCAGATGGAGGGCGGAGTACAATACATACAGTTTTGTTAGAAATCTCCAAAAAGTAAATTGACAAATATTGTACCTCGTCAATATTTGTTGGCGATTGGATTCACAAATCTGCCACATTATGTTTAGGGCTGAAAAGGCCTTCCTTCTGGCCAACATCACTCTCATTACGGTCAATGTTGTCACCACTTTTGGACACACATTATATGCGCGCAAACAGAGAAGGCAATGAACTTTGAGACCGTTTTTGTTTCATGTGGATTCTACCAGTGATGACAGACATATGAACCCAAATCTCAAATCTTTTGCCGTTCGACAGTTACCATAGTTACCATCATGGAATTTTCAGCTGCCCTCCACCTCAATTTTAAACTATAGGCTCTTTAAAATGTTGTGATCTCACGTGAACGCAACCTATTAGCACCTACAGACTCCAAATTTTCTCCCCAGAAGGATTTGTTGATAACTAATTCCTAGCCTTGTTTATTAAGTTTTTACTTCAATAAATAATAGACAGTTTACTCAAAGCCGGAATAAGAAAAATCTCCTCTACTTTTTCCCCCCCTCTCCATTCATCTGCAGCGTCACGCCTTCATGTTTTGTTTCGATCATTTATCTCGCATTCACTGCTTTATCGTGAAAAAGAACCACTTCTGTAGGCCCCCGGTAGAAGCGCAAATGGAGGAAACAATATATTACGGCGGGTTAATGGGCATGTCTGTAATTATTAGCCCACTCTCCAGTTTAGACGACTTCCTGCGTACGCGACTGTCAGCGCCACTATTAGATTCTTCTCAATTAGAAATGACTGCGCGCTCTGTTTTGCTCCCGGCGTTTAGGCGGCCTGGCATGTGTACGCTTGTCATTTTCTGTACCTCCTGGTCGTAAATCACCCTCTGATGGAGACCTGTTCCAGCAGTACAACATCATCATCAGCTATTTTGCCAACGCCCCAAATGGGGAGGATGCGAGCGTTTAGTGCACGGGAGGAGAGGGACAAGCGAGCACTTCGGAGGAGCTGCGAGTGTGGGTCGCTCCCTAAGGAGGGCCCCCGATAATGACTGGCCCTGATCACTTTGGGTGCATGTTGCATCGCTTTTAGAATAAAAAGCACACTTAAAGTACGATTGCTCAATATATCACCAAATTAAACAAGTCATCGCAAGAAGCCACAATATATCGCAAAATCCCTGACATCCTCCAACTGAATGAAATGTACACATGTTTTTTTTTGCCTACACAGACTAAAACAAAAACACATTGTCACTTAAACATGGGTTAGTCTAATTTTGGCACTAATCTGATATGTAAGTCTTGTTTTGACACAATTTAATGGGGGGAAAAAATGAAGTGCGTACGATGTTTGTGCAAATCTAATAGCATGTATTACAGAAAAAAGGTTCAAGACGTGATCTGTGCTGGGTTGTTTTAGTGTTGAGGACATTTAGCCTCTCACCTCGATAGGCTTCGTCAGCAACTAATGCACTTTTAGCAGAAGGCTGTATTCATACCGGTCTACTAGGGAGCGTCTTACTTTGCTATTGATACCACCCAATTCTTTATCCCACAAAGCTACTCTCAGCCTGTAACCACAACCCTAAACCTTTACTTTGACTAAGTTTACGACGACAAAAAACATTTCAGAGTCAAAAATCTTACAACCAAAATTCAAATGAAAATTGAAAATAAGTCCTGCTAAGTGATATAACCCTATAAATGTAAATACTATGCGGTTGCTAGTCCCCAAATCATCCAATATCGTCGATGCAACTCCGCCCATCATCGTGACAACCTTACAAAGAAGAAAACCTTTCATGCTTTGATTTTACTAATCCAGGTCGTCATAACACAGTATCCCTCTTTATGATGGATACACAAAGAGCTTCTGTGTACTGTACACATTAGGAAGCCTCTTTTTATCACCAAGGTTTAGGGATTATCTTCCTTCTCTATAGTTTTCTGTGTACTCATAATATAATGTAGCACAATCAAAAAAACGCGCACATCCCTAACTGAGCAGTGTGCTGGATCAAAAAAAGGTAACAAATGCAAGAAGAATAAAAAACCCGCACAACTGCGTTTTAGCTCCCAAGAATAGTTTTTTTAATGTGTACTCACAAAAACTATTCTTGGGAGCTAAAACGCAGTTGTGCGGGTTTTTTATTCTTCTTACTCATAATATAAGCCCGAAATGATAAACCTTCTAATATGTTATGTCCCAAGAGTCGCACAATGTTTAAAGCCACACTGGGTGATCATTGGCCTTATAATTAAACATGGATTTGTTTCATTACGTGTGTTGTTATTGGTGAAAAAGGCCGTCACCAATAAGAACACACGTTCTTATTGTTGTGTCCTTGGGCAAGACACTTCACCCAATGCCTATGTGTGAGTGGTTGGTGGTGGTCGGAGGGAACGTTGGCGCAGATGTGAGCAGCCTCACTTCTGTCAGTCTACCCCAGGGGAAACTGTGGCTACAAATGTAGCTTACCACCATCAGCATGGAGTGTATGAACCCCCCTCCCTTTCATGTGTGAAGCGCTTTGGGTGTGACTTGAGCCATATGAAAAGCGCTATACAAATAAGATTCCCTTCCCTTCCGTCAAAAACAAACTTTATAGTGCAGTAGTTGAGTGGTTAAGGCTGAATGTCTTACCCATTTCTTCGCCCCCTTTCACTCTGAGCTGTCCTATCTAATAAAGCCTACTATAGGGCGAGAAAAATAAACACATTTTATTGTGATTGTATCGGGAGCGGGACTTCACCAGCTCGTCTCTATGCAGATTTTACTGCTTTACTTTACCAAAAGGTAGCCAACGATGTGCTACACGCTCTTTCAAATGTTTCCTTTTGACAATGCACTACAAAATTAGCATTGTCGGTGTGTAGCTGATATTACAGGGTGACGCTGCACAATATTTGATCAAGAAGCATCATGTTAGCCTTCTCTGTTATTTATGCAAATATAGGGGCTGTTGAACTACTTTGCTCCTCTCCATGTCTTTGTATCTTTATTGGGTAGAAAACTGTATTCATTATTAGGGCATGATAATTATTATATCGACTTATCGTTCAGTAAATAACATATAAACAATACATTTTTAACTCAATATTTATCGTCTGTTCATTTATTAGCATTTTCCACCTATTTGTTCTTTGTCGATTATTAACTGAAGCAAATTGGGTTACATTATATTTCTTGTTTATTGCAGCTTGTGTGGCATTTTAGGATATGATTTTAGACTTTTAGAACAAAGGTTTACTGTCATGTTTGTGCTTTAGATTTAAAAGTAGTGTCAGTAATATCGTTTATTGCGATATTTTCCTGCCTCAATATATCAAACTTCAAATTTAATATCGTGATAGGCCTATTCATAATTCGGCGTTTGTTAAAATAGTTTTAGAGTAATTATTGAAAGTTTAGATTTTTCTCTTTGTTTTCCCCCTCAACTGCTTCAAACATGACGATATACAGTATGCGCGATTCCAGATGCCGTCTGTACCTATGTCAATGGGAAATGAGTGAGTCAAACTGCTATGGGACTTTACCTCTATCTATGTCACTTCCTGTCAGGCACAGATGCAGTGCGCTGTGATTTGTATCTGCGTTTTACAGTCGTCCATACTGTAATGGCAGCCCATGTGTGAAAAGCCAGCTCCGCGGGCTGTTGACATGTTGCTCATTGATTTCTTAGACATCACAGCGGCGAATGTGGATGTGCAGTATTAGGCTGTTACTTTGTGGCCAGAGCTTCGTTTCCGAACACCCAGGGAGAGTGCAGCGCAGTCGGGAGGGAGAGCGCATTCATATTTAATACACCATTGTTCAGCCTAACACATCAGAGCAGTCAAGCCTATTAGTGGGATGACTCCGCACCGCCCACCTCTCTGGCTCCGAGGGAGAAGCGCTGTGAAGGATGAACCCAAAGGAAGGCGATTTTCACCTGGAATAGATCATTGTCACGTCATATTTTAATTTTATACCGAAAAAGGGGCCATAATTGGATCTAATTTTACCAGCGCCTGAAATTCACAGGGATGACAGCCACGGGTGCTGGAGTCATTACAGCCTTTCACTTCCGGAGATAAGCTCTGGCCATAGGCTTCACCACACCCTCCTTTGGCCTCACTGTTTGGATTAGCTCATTTGACAGTGAACATTTCTACTCATGTTACATTGTTCTGCAGCGGATAGAAGAGTGTGTAGTTTTAGAGGCGATTAAATAAATGATCTGATTCACGTTTTTGATAATTGATGATTTCCTATGACAACAACAGCATCTACATACTGTAAAGACTACTTACAGTATGGTCTTGGATGCTTGTACTTTGTAGTAGGAGCCCAACATTGGAAGCCCTGTACCAGATTTATTTCTAAACCTGTCCCTCAGTATATTGGAAAAGAACTAGTGTTGTTTATTTTATCATGACAGTAAAGCTGCCTGAAAGTTGTGAAATGTGTTTAAAAACTCATCTCTATGACAAACGGGGACGTTAGATAATTGGGAGTTTAGATCACTACTAACCCCTCATTGTTTATAAACACATTACAGATCTAGGGACTATAAGCAGTCTTAATAATATTAGCAATATGTTTTTATACTTAAAGAATACTAAAATTAAAGTTGTTCATGACTAAAAGTATGATTAAAATTTCCACATATAGTTTCAGTTGACTACATTTACATGAAAGCCTAAAACTAAAGAGAATTCTATGACTAAATCTTAATTTTGTTCTAAAACAAATTTACATTTTCTTCAAAAGACTAGGATTAAAACTAAATTAAAATAACACTGCCTTCAAGCTACCCTCCTGGAACCTCCACCTTAACGTGGTGGAGGGGTTTGAGCACACGAATGATCCTGGGAGCTCTGTTGTCGGGGGCTTCGTGCCCCTGGTAGGGTCTCCCAGGGCAAACAGGTCCTAGGTGACGGGTCAGACAAAGAGCAGTTCAGAAGCCCCTTATGAGAGACCAACAGGCCCGGTTAGAACCATGAGGCCGTCCTTCCGTGGACCCACCACCTGCAGGAGGAGCCATAGGGACAAGTGGAAGAAGATGGATGGATGCCTTCAAGCTAAACTTTTAATGAGAAGCATTTCACCATTCTAGATTTTGAAATTGAATGAAACTTAGAGCCAATATACAGCCCCTCAAAGTGGGGTGGCTTCTGGTTTGGCCAATCATATTCCAGGGGTGGCCAGTGCTACCTGTGGTGCAAAGTATAGGCATGACCACATGGCGTCATGGCATTTTCGCTTCACACCAAGAAGTTCCCGAGTCAATTCCTGGGTCAGGTCTCCGTGTGAAGTTCACTTGTTCTGTGTCTGGATGGGTTTACTCTTGGCGCTCCAGTTTTCCCCATCAGTCTAAACATGCTAAACTCTCCAGGTGACAGTCCTGACTGGCTGAAGGGTGGGACAATATGGTATAATAAGGCCAAATTTGCATGGCACTAAACGTTTTGTTAAAAGCACATCCTTATCTGTCCGTTATTCCCTGACCGTTTTAATACTGTGTTTCAGGAGTTCCTCGTGTCGAAGGTTAGCTGTGCTCTCTGAAAGTGCAGGATGAAAAGATGGAACAGCTGCTTGTGCCACCAGGACCAGATAGCTTCCGCCGGTTCACCCGGGAGTCCCTCAAAGCTATTGAAAATCGGATTGCAGAGGAGAAAGCCAAGAGGCCTAAGCGTGAGAAGGGTGAGAAGAGGAAGCAGGATGAGGACAATACCCTGGAGGCCAACAAAGACCTGAAGGCGGGCAAATCCCTGCCCCTTCTGTATGGGGACATCCCCAAGGGCCTGGTGTCCACCATCCTGGAGGACCTGGACCCATACTACCACAATCAGAAAGTATGTTTACCTAAGCAATACAGTTAAGCATAATTTTCCTTGCCCATAGTTTCCCAAAATTGTTATAGACTTGTTTTGTTTTTGTGTCTGTCTTCCTCTATCATTGCATTTCACACGGCAACTTCTTCTCTCAGACTTTTATGGTGTTAAACAAAGGAAAGGTAATTTTCCGCTTCAGTGCCACTCCTGCCTTGTACCTGCTGAGCCCCTTTAACCCCCTCAGAAGAATATCAATCTCGATTTTAGTTCATGCATATCCTTTCAGAAAGTAGATTCATTTGGTGGATTTTATGTGAATAACCTATACATCTTGGCTCCTGTTGCTTCCTTAACTGGATCGCACGTTGTTCAGCATTGTAATCATGTGCACTATCATCACCAACTGTGTATTCATGACATTCAGTGGGTCGCCTGAGTGGGCTAAGAATGTAGAGTAAGTTTTTAGTTTCATTTACTTGGAAACTTGATACCGCTCTGAACTTCCGTGTCCATCTTCCATTACTCATGCTCTTTATGTGTAACAGGTACACGTTCACTGCAATCTACACTTTTGAATCCCTTGTGAAAATTCTCGCACGGGGATTTTGCATAGGAAAGTTTACGTTCCTGAGAGATCCGTGGAACTGGCTGGACTTCTGCGTCATCGTGATGGCGTGAGTAGAACGCTACACGCCTTGCTTTGCCTATGCAAAATTGACCTTTTGTGAGCTTTTAACCATGAAAAAACAATTTTCCTCTGTCAAATACATACCTGGAGTAGTATTTTGTTTCATTCACTTAGTGTTGAATAATCCACAAAAAACAACAACCTGTCATTCATATTTTTGAAGCCTATAATCCATCTCCAGACCTGATATGCATTGAAAGTGTGTTTTTCACGGCGCCATAGCATGCCATTGGTTGAAAGTAAAAGCTTGTTTTTCATTGTTTTATAAATATCAATGCTGACCAGTGATGCGCGGGTTGATCCGAAATGGGTAACACACGGTTACGAGTCATCCAAAAATATTTTTATGATATTTCGGGTCGCGGCCGGTCAGGTCATTTGAAATAAAGATGCCAATTAAACCTTTGTAATTTATATGGTACTAGTCTAGTACTAAAAAATGCGGTTGAGGAAGCGGGTCGGGTACAATATTTTTTCCTTTTTTTTTTTTTTTTTTGCAGTCCGAGTTGCGGGCAGGCTAGTTGAAAACGTTGGTCGGGTGCGGGTTGTTTATACATTGACCTGCGCATCACTGATGCTGACCTACCCAAAAGAACGTTGTTTTTTTCTTCTCAATTATGCATGACAAGTCCACTTTAACCACCACAATATCTTGTTATGTTTCAGTTATTGAATAATCCATCTTTTTTGTCTTCAGGTATGTTACAGAGTTTGCAGACCTGGGCAACTTTTCAGCACTTCGCACATTCAGGGTGTTGAGAGCTTTCAAAGCGATTTCAGTCATTCCAGGTAAGCGACAATAGATAGACAATCGACTAATACATGGTCTGGCTAATACATGGTCTGCAAGATTATACAGTATCAAAATTGTTGTTTTGAATTTTCTTTGTAAGCAACACTCACCTAAAATTAATGGAAATATTTGTAGGATGCACTCCTAGTAGTTTAAAAAGGCACTACATAAACTGCAAATGAACTTGCATATAATGCACGATCAAATTTTTAAAGCATTTTACCATGTTACTAAGTGGTTCTCTCACCAAAAACGAACCTCGAGTTGTGTTTCAAACCGCTTGCACATCTTTGAGTAATCTTTGGATCACTCTCTTTCTATTGAAACAGCTGTGCATCAGAGGGGAGCGAGAGGAGGGGCAGGGGTTGGGAAAAGCTTATTAGGGAGATCATGTAAAAACCAGGAAGTGAAACTACTGGATATTATGTCTTATCTTTATTGTATTTTCTGCAAGAGCATGGAAGACTTGTTTGACATTAATAGCATAATACTCCCCTCTTTAAGCAGAGATGACACAAGCTCAAGTTTTTTCTATGCGTGAAATTGCCATTCCTCGTTTGAAAGCTAAGAATCTCCATCGTTCAGTCACTGAGCACCAACTGGGACTTAACTGGGGAGAGCAAACCGGTTTTTGATATAGATAGATTGATGTTATAAATTCGACGTGCTTCCTAGGACTGAAGACCATCGTGGGTGCCTTGTTCCAGTCAGTGAAGAAGCTCGCCGATGTGATGATCCTCACTGTCTTCTGCCTCGCCGTGTTCGCACTGATCGGGTTACAGCTGTTCAGAGGCAACCTGAAGCAAAAGTGTATCATCACGTCACCATATGGAATTGTTTACAATGCAGAGTTCAACTTTACCGAATACGCCCTTAACACAAGTGAGTTGGACCCCCACAGTGTGTAAATTGACCTGTAAATTAATCCCTTCCTTTTTTCTTTTTTTCCATTAGGTAGACATTATTATCTCCCAGAAAAGAAGGACCCATTGCTGTGCGGAAACGGCAGTGATGCAGGGTAAGTAATAGCTACATAACGTATTTGATGTCCTCAGATTGAAAGTCTGCTCTGCGCTGTAGGCACTGTCCAGAGGGCTACACTTGTTACCAGGTGGGGGATAACCCAGACTATGGCTACACCAGCTTTGACTCTTTGGATGGGCTTTCCTCGCGCTGTTTCGGCTCATGACACAGGATTACTGGGAAAACCTTTACCAACAGGTAGGCTCAGGTTGGATGATTTAGCATGAGTTAACGTTTCGACACTAATCTTTGTTGGACACTTAAAGGGACTAGACAGAGTTTAAAAATGTTAAAATTATGTATTTTCCTCCCCTACATGTTCCAGCAATGTCCTAATGAGTAGAATGAGCCCACATTCACCACGACTGCAGCTAAAATCCTGCACTGTCACTCAAAAAGTTGTTAATTCGGGTTTGTTTTGATTTGATTTGATTGACTCACCGCTCTGGTCCATCGGGTGTTTACGTTATGGGACTCGCGTTGGTTATAAAAGTTAATCCACTTTGATTCTGGCCAAGGTTCACCAAGCATCCATCAGTGAAGTGACGGTCACAGCCAAACACTATTTTGGCAGATAGTCGCTGAATCCCGGAGAGAAATTCCAACTTCTGGCGAGTGGCCTCTTCTTTAGGAAGGTTGAATAAAGTCCTGTCCTCGTAGCCAAACGCGTTTTTCTCCGTGACATTATCGTTAGGTGAGAAAAAAACAGGCGTTGTCCAGAGTAGGTTAGAAAGAGCTCCTTCTTCACAGCTTTCGGTGCAAGCATGACATCTGTTCAGACGCTCAGGGGGTGCGTTTGTTTACTCCACAGGGGCAGCGCGGACAAGTCAGGCCCTTCCTTTTTCTTTTTTTTTCTTTTCTTTCTTTCTTTCTTACGACAGAAATGAAAAAGCTGTTTTACAAATTAAAATCAGGCTGTAAGGCATTACATTACAGACGTCGAGCACTTCTGTTCCTTTCTGACGTCACAAGGGAACAACTCAGTCGTTTGCCAGGAGAGGGCGGAGCAGCTGCTCAGAGAGCAGGATTCAGGAGGATTACATAGAACTGCGTGAATAAAGTAAAAAAACACTCTGGGGGCGTTTTTGATAAGGAAATAGCATAACAACATGGCTAAAAGCTCCAAAAAGTCAATTTTTCATGATATACAGTAGGACCTTTAATATAGAAACTGCAGTCACGCGTAAGACCTGAGGTGGCAGTAGTGAGTATAAAAATGACAACTTGCATCTAGTCCCTTTAAAGGGGGGGTATTATGTAAAATGGACTTTTTCAAGCTTTATATCATGTTATTATGTCATTCCCTCATTAAACACATGCCTGGAGTGTTGCCTTGGCTCATTCACATATTTTTGAGTAAACAGTAAAAACTTAGACGCCAGCCATTTTAGGTGTAGCTATGCCTCAGTCCTCCTAGGAACGCCCCCACCTCCTGGAGACGCTTCTGGACCTTTTGTCACCAGCCAAGCCACCAACCACTGCTCCTCAGCTCAGCAGAGCCCCCTCCCCGCACAGTGTTGTTGTTTAAATGCCACAGCAGTGTGCTGAAGTGGGCATGTCGGAAAGCTTCTTAAAGAGACAGAGGCCTATTTCAAGACGTTCAGTACAGCCATTTTGAGAGAGCAATTTTATTCAAGGCAGTTATTTTAATTTACTGCATATACAGACCAACAGAAGGTTACGTCATCATTGTAGTATGCTATAGACTGGTGCTATGTGATTGAAAAAAGCGTAATACCCCCTCTTTAAGTAACTATGGGACTTAGGCGTTCAGAAGTACACCTTGAGCAGTTAGAGGCTAAGATATTTCAAGAAAAACAGAGAACATATATTCCTTTTGTTACGTTACAATATTTACCTACATTTTTGCAGCTCGTCTTCAACGTGTACTGTACATACTGTAGCTCAGTAATTTGGTGCGCACAAATAAAATGCATCTGCTGTTGTGACTTGATACTTAAAATTTTTGTTGCCAAAATAGTCAATGTGCTGAAGAAATGTTGAAAGTTTTAGAGGAGCCACTGGTAACTCACGCAGCTACAGGTCGGCAACCCCTGAATGAGGATATTGCAATACTGGTTTCTATGGCATCTAACAGGTTTGACCAGTAACACACAAGATTTAGTAGGGCCCTTAAACGGGGAGAACTATCGAATCAACTTTTAGCGCTTTTTACCATGTTACAATGCTATTCTCTCATCAAAAACATACCTTGAGGTGTATTTTGACCCACTCGCGCATCTTTGAGTGATCTTTGAGTGATCTTTGATTAGTTGCTGAGATTAGCAAAGGGCGGGCTTTACAACAGATATACATATTTATTATTACTTATGTATGTTACATCAAATTACAGGTGTAGGCACTCGAAAAATGTGTAAATCATTGACACATTTTAGGTTTATTTTTTATGGTTTGCTTAAAAAAACTTAGAAAAAAAAACTTTACTTAGATGCATTTAATAGTTTTAGTCATTTAAATTAACTCTTTCAGTGCATTCACATTCAGTCAATAGCAATAAAAATGGGAACGCAATTCTCAAACAGTATTGCGGGGTTTCAGGGACCTTTTAGCAAACTTACAGACTTGCTCCTGGATGTTGAATTTGAAAAGGTCGGGGTTCTTTGATTGAAAATGTTAAATCTCCAAAGTGTTTCGTCAGATACAGTATATTAGCCAAAGGCAAAGTTATCATTGCCGTTTTATAAAAAATAAAGTTGAGTTAGTTATTACTCAACATTGTATAAGACATTGCTTGAACGCTTGGTGCCTCCTAAAACCGACGCTTCCTGGGATAGTCATGGAGCGGTACGTATTCCTTTATGAATAAATAAAGAGGCTTTGATGGCTGGTACTGGGTGGGGCTGCGTCAATCCATCCATACAGTGGAGAGAGAGAGAGAGAGAACTAATGAAAAGTTGGGACATGGTGTTCAAACAAACCTTTATGCAAACAACAGATAGTGGGACAAAGATGATAAAAGTAAACACGATATGAATGGGTCCACACTGTCAATGAGTGTTTAATAAAAAAGGGCCGGCTGGATCATTATGTGTCAAGCAAACATTACAACAATAAAACACCAGCAGCAGGTTTAATCAGGGTTTTGTTAGCAGTAAATGACAGGAAATTGGAAAAAGAAATAAGGTACTGTTTTAGGTGTGCAAAATTACCAAATTGAAAAATACCTGATTGGGATTTAGCGACTGTATTGTAATTGGGATTAGATTTGCAATATGTTTCGAAGAGGATATGTCATGCAATGTTGAGTATTTTAGCTAGATGATGTTCCCTCTTCAAAAGCATGGCGTAGTATTTTCATTCACACTGGTTCGAGTAGTCCCGTTTAAGTTGATCAATATTCTTCTGCTTCAGAAAGCACTCGGATCAGGATTTCCTGGATTTTTTGGGGGGTAAAAGATAGAACTTGTGTTAGGCCCATAAACCAAACATGGAAAACCCCAACAGATTGAAGCAGATAAAAATAAGGCTAGAATCCGTTGCTACTGAGATGTATCAGCATGACATGCTTTTATTGTGGAGGCAATTTAAAGTGATAGCCTGTAAGTTTGCAAAGTGAGGAGAGATAGAGTGAAATTTGAAAGTGAACAATCAAATTCCTCCCCTCTTTAACCAAAAAGCCCTTCTTAATTTGCAAAATGAGGAAAACAGGATTTTCAAAAGTAAACAATCAAGCGCCTCCCCCTCCCACCTACCTAATTGGACCTGACAGGCTGGTTCACAGGAAAAGCTCGTCTCATTGGCCAGCGCAGGAGGATTACTAGACTCTGATTAGTTGCTGAGATTCGGGAAGAAGGGACTTCACAGAAAATTATATATACAGTATATATATATATATGATTACTTACTTTACATCAAAATGCAAGAACAGGTGGTTGATTTTGCACATTTCATAAAATTTGTAAAACATTTAGACTTCCAGACTATCACTTTAAGCACTGAAGCACTGAAAGGATCCAAATTGTTGCCTGTAAATCTGTCTGGACTTCACAAAGGAGCATCACTTCATGACAACAGCAGGTCAGGGCAGGTTATGCAAAACATGTATGAACTACTGTATGAATGAAACAAAACACGCGCACACACAGACACACACATACACTCCTGGTATAGTTTTTGAGAGAGAGCAATATTCAAATTAAAGTTAAATGTGCAGAACTTGCAGAATTACATGTAACAGTCCAAAAATGTTACAAAAATGCATGTAGACAACGAATGTGACAAAATATATTATTACATTTGTATAAACATTTATTGTTTCAATATATGATTTAAATTGTGTCTTCAATGTTTTCACAATAACTAACCACCGTACTTGCACGTACATGTTCATTTGATAATTTCATTTTTCCCTCATATCCCTCAAACAAGATCAAGCTGGCTGAATCTGATTACAACAGAACGATTCTAAACACCATTATCCCATGAACAACATTACCTGGGAGTTAACTGTGCTGGCAAATGGTTTGATGACATTCACAGCAGTGCATTGTTGATCTGTTGTTGATCTATCTTGGTGTTTTCGCAGACATTGAGGGCGGCGGGGAAAACCTACATGTTGTTTTTGTGCTGGTCATCTTCCTGGGCTCCTTCTACCTGATAAACCTGATTCTGGCTGTGGTTGCCATGGCCTATGAGGAGCAGAGCCAGGCCACACTTAACGAAGCCATAGAGAAAGAGGAGAAGTTCCAGGCCATGATGGAGCAGATCAAACGACAGCAAGAGGAGACTTTGGTATGAAATATTTGAAAATGTATTACATAGGTGTCCACGCAGTATCACAGTCACTCAATCCATACTGTTGTTGTGTCTTGGACAAGACACTTTACATAGCCTGAGTGAATCTTGTCTGACTGTGAGCAAGTGATTGGCGTTTATTTAGTTTTAGTATATTGACAAACATGTCATTTAGTTTTAGTCGAGATTTAGTCACATAATTCTTTTCAATTTTAGTCTAGTTTCAGTCGACTAAAATTGCATGTAAATTTAGTCGACTAAATTTAAGACACATTTTGTCGACTTTGCATTTATAATATACAGTATATAATAATCATATTTAATCAAGGTCCTCTGCTTCATGGAGCTTCTCCCACATGAAAAAAGCTCAGAGCTGTTCCTTTGGCAGATAATTTAAATGATATGAGGCTCTTTCAGACTGTCAGTGGAAGTTTAATTTAGTTTTAGTCCAATTTTAGCCGGCAAAAATTCTTTGACTAAAATAATGACTAAATATTTTGTCGACAAAATTAACACTGGTTGGAGTATGGGAGGTCCTAGAGCATAGAGCACAATTTTGATTTAACGGTGAATGGACACTGTGTTCAGCGATAGCTAAAGCCATCTGCTGCTTCTGAAATTTTACACTTTACTGTGATGTCACTTACTCAGCGCACGACTGCGAGGGGAAAGTGTCGGTATTTCAGCATAGAGCTGAAAAACAGAAAAACCACTGAATCACGATATGACAATATCACCAAAATAGCAGACTGTCATAGTGATAAGAGTTAAATAAATCTTAATCTCCACATCATCCATCCGCATGTTGGAAGGTCCAATGGCACTGAATACAGTAGCTGCCATGTTTCTGTCAATCTATCCCAAGGCAGCTGTGGCTACAATGGTAGCTTACCACTAATGTAGTGTAACCCTTTGGGTACATCCTTATGCTACTGTTTGCAGTGCTGGGATCAATTCATTTGTAGCACTTTGTGAATTTTGAAAGGCACAATACAGTATACAGTAATTGTTAGAGTTTCTCATTTTTATTATTATTCTGTAACTAATAAACATATTATCTTCAGTTATTATAACTATTCTTGACTATAGTGTTCCTTATGGTTCCATTTCTCACATGTGATTACTAGTTGGTTTAATTTGTAATCCAAATGATCAATGACTAAGAGCATGATTATTATGTATCTTATTATTCACCAAACAAAGACAGCCATTTTTGTCATTGAAAATGATGTTTGTGTTTAACAGGCAGCAGCAGCAGCCACAGCAGAGAACGGAGAGACCAGCGAGAAGCAGAGCGGCAAAGAGAGCTCCTCAGATGGCTCCAAACTCAGCTCGAAAAGTGCCAAAGAGAGACGCAACCGGAGGTGGAAACGGAAGGAAGAGGAGGGCAAAGCCACAGAGGAGAAGATCCCCAAATCGGAGTCCCAGAACAGTCTGAAGAAAGCGCACTGCTGCTTCTCCGAGGACGCCAACCTGCTGAGCTACGACATGAAGTGCTCCTCCGCTCATCAGGTACAGCACTGTTTTAGCGGAGAGTTTGTGTTTTCTAAGGTTTACCAGCTACCAACAATCATTCAAAGTCTAGGAGTGAATATTGCATTTGTTTGAACCTTTCCAACCAATTTGAGGTGTCTCTTGCTGCCACATGTCATGTTAAAGCAACACTGCGGAACATTCTGTATTATAAGTTGCTGCGTCACATGAGCATTTGGAAGAAGACTTGATCCATTTAAACCTAATTTTTGGCTCCCAATAATTAAAGTACAAATATGAACTATTAAAGGGGGGTATTATGTAAAATCAACTTTTTCAAGCTTTACATCATGCTATTATGTCATTCCTCATTAAACACATGCCTGGAGTGTTGCCATGGCTCATTCACGTATGTTTGAGTTATCTTTAAAAACTTAGACGGCAGCCATTTTAGGTGTAGCTTTGCCTCAGTCCTCCTAGGAACGCCCCACCTCCTGGAGACGCCTCTGGACCTTTTGTCACCAGCCTAGTTACCAACCACTGCTCCTCAGCTCAGCAGAGCCCCCTCCCCGCATGTTGAGCGCAGATGTAAACAGTCAGTCATCATGGAGGATTAGCTTCATGTGTTGTAAACCTGAGCTACAGCAGCTCTGAGACTTTTACAAAGACACACATCAATGTTTCTGTTACCTCAACACCCAGGATTAAAACTGGTGACAAGAAAACTTATTTACATGACGGGATCTGCGCTGGGAATGCGTTTAGGCCTTGATGATGCCCTGATAGCATTCCCTCCGGAGAAAGCTAATTTTACAAGCTAAAGCTCCGGTCAGCACGTGAAAATGAGGAATATGCACGAATAAAGTCAATAAAACTACCATCTACACAATGAACCGTTTAACAATGATCACACACTGAGACGGGATTGTTGATTTTGAAGTTTATTGCTCACATTTAATCTACAGTGGGTCGTAGCCGAGTGGTTTTCTCCCGGAGCTAACAAGCTCTTAGTAGTTAGCCGCTAACAGCTAGCTCGGAACGATTCATAGAAAACAAGCAGCATATTATGCACTAACAACGTCAATAAAGCAGGCAACTACTTGAAGCAGCATTTATGATGATCACACAATGAGTAAGGCTTTACACACTTGTGGTTTATTGCAGACTTTTCACAGGGCTGCCAACTTTTCACCAAACTTTGGAGTGAGACATCAGTCGGTCCTGAGCTGGGTGGCCTTTCTCATGGTGATAGTGTCTCGTTATCATATAAAATTATAAGCCAAAAACAAGTATATGATTTACATGGATGAGCACATCAGGAGCTGCATAATGGATCTGTCAGAGGGTAGTCTGGCACCACCCCACATGACCAACAGAACCTGTTTAAAGTGTGGCAGGGCACTTCAAAGGGGGGTTTGGGGGTCCTCCCCCAAGAGATTTTTTTATAATTCAGATATGATTTCCTGCAATCTGGTGAATTTTAGATAATAAATATTACTTTTAGCTGGTCTATTTACTGGTGTTAAATAATTAATTTTCTGGGCCCCCTTAAAATTGGGGCCCCTCAGCAAATGCCTAGTTAGCCCCCTTCATTGTTACGGCCCTGCCAAAAGGTAAAATGACACAAAGCATTGTGCATATTTGAGGACAGTCAGTCACATGCAGCTCAGAAACATGTTTAAAACATTCCCCACATTGAAGTCAGTGATAAAGTTTGACTTGTGTTTCCTGTTATCATAATTTATTCATTTTATATTAGTCCATTCAAATATATATTTAAACGTACCCTGGCATCCCTTTTAAAAACAATTATGTAAGGCATTGTTTGGCTTCTATTTGAGTGTTTTTAGTCAAGTTTCTCTGCGTCATTCCAATTATTACCAACAAAAAGCATGAGCTTTAGAAAATCTGAAAATTTGATTTCCTGTCTTCTGCAGTATGTTAGAGCATGTTTGATGATTAAACTTTGAATATGATTATTCAATGTAATAACTATCAGAGGCACATAGCGTAGCCTGCTCAGCACTACTTACATCGACCTGCAGTAAAAATGTCCACATCCCTGTTTGAAGGCTTCTGCAGTCCGCTCCACACGCACAGCTCACCTTATGTTTATCCAACAGCTGTTTTATGGTATTTTAGTTTGGTAATACCGAGGGAAATGTGTGTCGTGTTGTTTGTTGTACCATGTGTAATACACCGCTACCGGTCACACAGCCAATCACACGCGAGCTGAACACACCAGGGCGGGGCTCAGTGGTACAATGTCCAATCAGAGGCGAGAGATCGCTAGACAGACAGACAGACCAGCCAATATCGCAAGAGGAGCTCTCTCACACGCGCTCGGGAAGCTGCCGACAGACACACACACACACACGCCAGAGGAGCCGCGTACAGGCACACAGACACAATGAAGCGTCTGCAGCCGCTCGCTGCAAAAAGTCAGGGATATTTTTTGGTTGAGCGTGTGATATGAGGAGTGTGGCGTAAGAGCGTGTGAAGGCACTCAAATGCGTCTGACTCACGGTGAAAGCGTGAGAGTTGGCAGCCCTGCTTTTCATCAACAATGAGCTGTAGGCGATTGTTACATGCTAGCGGGGGTAATCTCGAATAATTGTCCACCTGCACAGATAATGTCCCTGGGGTGATCCTGGTGTAGACCATGGGGGTATAGTTAAAGATCCATAGGGCATGGCAGTAGCAAAGAGTGACTAGATAGCCTCCAAACAGCAGTTATTTTTCAGGCAAGAGCTCCTTCGGTGTGGGCACAGAGCCTCTGAACTCTCAAAGGTTCGTCTCCAAAGTCATTTTCCGAGTCAGACGCAGAATCAAATCATATCCTGGGTGGCCATTGTTCACAAAGTTATAAAGCGTAGCTCCTTTCCAACAGTAAAATTAAAACGCAGCGAAAATCGATCGTAGTTTCAACATGTGAAGGAGAGAATGTATGTAGCAGTGTTTAGTTGTGATGATAGCACAATACAACGTGCTGAAGGGGGGCGTGTCGGAAAGGGTCAAGGGCTTCTTAAAGAGACAGAGGCCTATATTAAGACGTTGGCTATAGCCGTTTTGCGAGAGCAAATTTATTCAAGGCAGTTATTTTAATTTACTCCATTTACAAACAAACATAAGTGTGGATCATCATTGTAGTGTGCTATAGACTGGTACTATGTGACTGAAAAAAGTATAATATCCCCTCTTTAATTAATTATCTCCATGGAGACGAGCTGGTGATGTCCCGCTCCCAGCAACGTTACGAGTCAGGGCTGAGGAGAGTGTTTGTTGAGGTATTTTTCACCAACAGTAACGTCCGAAATGACATTAATGCATGTATTATATTCTGTTTTGGGGTAAAATGGTAAATGGTCTCAACTTATATAGCGCTTTTCCACCTACATTAGGCACTCAAAGCGCTTTACAGCAAGGATCCACTCACCCATTCACACTCTCATTCATACACCAGTGTACGCAGACACTGGTGTAATGTGACGCAGTGTGGCTTTAAATGTAACTGGCGTTGGGGCTTCATCTGCAAGTGTGCGTATTCAGTTAAAATTGACAGAAGATAACGTCACTGAATACTTTTTACGCATAATGGGTTTAACATCTTCTTTTTACGCATAATGGGTTTAAACAGGTGATGCTATGCTAGTTTTGAGTGAGTGATTTTACTTAAATTACCATCTAAGTAATTATTACAATTTATTTAGTGATTTATTTTTAGTTTCCTTAGCCACTATTAACCGATTTGGGCGTACCATCTTAATTTCCACTAGGGACGTCTCGATCCGATATTATGTATCAGTATTGTTAGCCGATCCAAGCATTTTAAGAGTATCGATTGGATCGGTTTTAATGACTGGATCGGGTCCGATACTCCAAAGGACGGTCATAAATTTGCGGTCACGTTCTTAACATAATACAAGAGGTCTGAAAAGGCCTTTAGAACCAGATACAGTAAGGCTTAAACTGTAATATCTATTGCTTTGTCTTCAATGAAGGTACTTGAGTCATCATGAGTACCTTCATTGAAGATAAACAACTCTTGTACGACTGAGAACTTTGCTCTCGTTTTTTTTTAAGCAGCTTAAAATTATAAAAATGTTTTGGTTTAATGTAAAATGCCTATTTTAGCCTTAATATTACCCAACATTACCTTCTATTTTAAAATGTACCTGCATATTTATAGAAAAGTAAACAATTTATTATTAATACCATCCCTACAGTAATTTCCACCACTGTCCTTGCATCACCTTCCCAACTCTAACTCTTTGTCACTGTTGTCTTGTCACTTTGTATGTACAGTATATATCTGTGTGTGCCTGTTATCCACTGAAGGTTATCTCTCTCTCTCAGTCCTTTCTGAGTTTTCGTGGGCCCCTCTTCTCCTCACGCCATAACAGCAGAAATAGCGTTTACAGTCGGCGAAGCCAGGGCTCGGAGAACGAGTTTGCTGACGACGAACACAGCATATTTGAGGACGCCCTGAGTATGAGAGGCTCTGTGTTTCTCCCTCAGAGGCGCAACCGCCAGAGCAGCAGCATAAGCCAGTGCAGCTACTGTCCACATATCTTTCTCCCGCCAAATGACATCAAGCGCAACTCCATTGGCTGCAACGGCCTAGTGTCCCGAGTAGGTGGGAACTCCCGCCCCCCGTCGCCCTTGGAGTTGCTCATGGCGTCAATTACCTCATACAACGCTCCCGAGGACAACGTAAGGACATATCGAGCCGAGCCATGTTAGGTGTTCTGTGTGTGTGATCATCGTTTTATTTTATTTTGCTGGAGTTCACACGGCTTCTCAGTGTCCAGTGTCTCGTGAGGTCATATTGAGTTTGTACACTGTAGATTCTCATCATCAAAAGCCTGACCAGCCGGACTCATTCTGAGCAAATGTGTGGTAGTAGGGGCACTGAGGGGCACTAAATGGAGGCAGCACAGAAATGACATAATTTAAGGCAGAGAAAATGCCAATTAAATTGTTTATTAAGCAGCTACAACTGCAAGAGCTGACAGTTTAACATATTGGGACTATGTGCATTAGGGATGGGACGATACACTTAAACTCACGATACAATGCACCTCGATATGTCAGAGTCACGAAACGATACGTCACGATACGATATCAAAAAAGAAAAAATATTACTGTATAATAACACCTTGTTTATTTTTGTTTCAGTTGCACACAGGGAAACACAAGGCCTAACAGGCCAAACACAAACAAGAACACTCCCTTAGTGCTGCTCTAACCCTAGGTTAAGTTATCTCAGGACTGGTTCTTCTTCAAAAAACTAACATTCAACATGTTCTGGTGTAATCAGTGATCTTTGAGCAGACACAATGTCTCCTGCCGTGGAAAAGACGCGCTCACTGGGCACTGAAGTAGCAGGGGCCGTCTTCACATTTTTATGGTGAGGTTGAAGGTGGTGGTTCATGTTTGTTGTGTTGGAGGTGGTGTACGGAATGACAGCATAGCAAGTCTTAGTCTTGTCAGTTACTCTATTGCCGTCTTTGTCTTTTTTAATGAGAAAGCCAAATACTGCCAGACAGATGACTTGTATCCAGGCGGAGCGTCCTCAATTTCGACCTCATTTGACTCCATTATTCGGCTGTTTGGGGCAAGGCAGTTGGTGCTAATGCTAATATTTGTTCGTTCGCTGTTAGGCCTGCCGCGATAATTACTATATCGACTTATCGCTCGATAAGTAAAATGAAGGACGATAACATTTTTAGTCTCGATAAATGCACGTGCTGCGTGTGCTTAAATAAATACAGAAGAATGAACGCTATCACCGCGCTGACTGAGCGGAGCGTCCAGCCAACCCGTCTCCAAGTGCGTAAAGACAGCACTGAAGCACATCAGCCGTTGGTATCCAAATTATAGATAAGTTCCGGCTTGCTGGAGGCGGGTCGTATCTATCAGTGCGTTCGTACATAATGTTAATGGAAATCAATAACATATCGTCCAGTCATGCTGACTTACACAGCACAGCAGTAGTACAAAATCGTATAGATCATTTTGACCTGCCAGCTGAGTATGATGAAGAGAAAAAGATACGCTGCTGGAAAGAGGCGGGGTGTAAACAAAGTGCCGTGCTACTACGGAGCTTTGCTGATTCCGACACTTTCTGTGAACATTATCGCGGAGCAAGAGGGGCTCGTGTGAAAACACTTGGAGTTCCAGCCAAAAGAAGCATCACGGAGAGAATAACAACATTAATGCACACTGCAGGTTTGTCCAACTGAGAACGAAACGAAACCCCCGCCCAGTCAGTGTATCAAAGCTAATCAGAGCTACTGTTAGCGAGAGGAACCCGAGCGCTTTAGCCCCTATCCAAATACAAGCGCGATAGTCCTGATATTACTGGTCCACACTTTTCAAAAGCCAGAGAAACGCTGCAGCAGTTTGACAAACAGTCACTAAGTTCCCCACCCCCAAAAAAGCTGCTTTACTCCGACAGCCGTGTGTACAGGAGGTGAGATTTGAAAAGAAAAGGAAAAAACAAAACATATAGTTAATCTATTTTTGCAGTAATACAGTATTATCTGAATCCATACATTTAATATACATTTATTCTAACCAGGTTTAATTCAACATAGAAATGAGTTTTGTCGGGGAATATTTAACCAGACTAATGTAGATGAAATATCAATATTGTTATTGGGATATTTTTTTAAAGAGGACACTGTATATTGGCTATTTAAAAAAAATGTCATGACAGACCTAATTCAAACACAGAACCTGGTGAGAGAGTAAGTTATGTTAAAAGGTTGAGAAGCACAGATGGATACAGTGTCCTAGAATATATCGACCCTTCTAGTTGGCACTTTGTTTGGTATAAGGTGTTAATATTGAATGCCAAAAGTTCAATACATTTCAATTAAAATAGTTGCTTACAGTTTTCTTTTTATTGCCTACAGTATTTGCATTATACTCAATATTATCGTTTATCGCGATATGTTCTGAGACGATATATCGTCCTAAAAAAAAATTATCGTGGCAGGCCTACTCGCTGTAGTCTGCAGTGTTGTTGTTGCAACACACGCTGTGACTTGTGACTTGACGTGATGACGCACTGCACCATTCCCTGGATATATATATATTTTTTCATTTAATAATAATAATAATAATATATCGAACTTGTATAGCGCTTTTTGGACACTCAAAGACGCTTTATATGAAAAAAATGTTTTTTTTAAAATTCGCGATCCATTTTTTTCTTAACTCGATGCGTTTCGTCACGTTTTGTATCGCGATATTTTGCCAAACGATATTTCGTCCCATCCCTGATGTGCATACTTTTTGAAGAGGATAGATGTTACCACCTGGCTCAGCTGTGTTTGGATGTAACATAAAACCAAGGTGCAACTCACAGCTACTCCATTTTGCTGGACCGTCATGGTTGCATTCCCGCATTGCATCGCTAGATGCGCCATCTTCAAACAGCGAGCTAACATTTCCTGCCGAAGAAGACAAGCTCTGCACCTCCCTCGCCTCACCCCCAACACACCTCACCATCACCTGCCCCTCACCATGTAAACACAACCACGTGCAGAGATCGCAAATGTTTGAAGCAGCAGAAGCTGCAACAGTTAGCAGCTAACACAGTCAGAGTTTAGCATTATGACAGAAGTTTACAAAAGACAGAGCAGGGTTCACTACTCCACCTACTGCCATAAAAATTCAAAAAGACATAGCTGAGGGCAGCTTTGATGTCAAAACAAAGGTGTATTTTTTGGTTTGTTGTTTTTTTTACAAATGTAAACGGTCAATCTAGCGGAATGCTCCAAAATAATTAAATCAAAGGGTTACTCACAATATTAAGAAACAGTAACTAAGACTACTACACAAGTTTGCAACTGAACTGAGGAAAACAAAGTGTACAATAGGCTTAAGCAGTAACTAGCAACGTCACATATATCCATCCATCCATCAATCTATTTTCTTCCACCTGTCTGTTGCCGGGTAGCTGTTGGAGCTGCCCAAATCACATTGCACCAGCCCCTATGGCTCCTCCTGTAGGTGGTGGGTCCACAGGAGGACGGCTCATGGTTCTAACCAAGTCTGTTGGTCTCTCATAAGGGGCTTCTGAACCGCTCTTTGTCTGACCCGTCACCTAGGACCTGTTTGCCATGAGAGACCCAACCAGGGGCACGAAGCCCCCGACAACAGAGCTCCAGGATCATTCTCAAACCCCTCCCCCTTCCAGGATGTGAAGTTACATATAGGCCTATAAAAAGTCCAAAAAATGAAAACCAAATAACAGTATGCAAAATTCCAACAAGCACCAAATGGGATACTGACCACAAAGTCGAGCAGTTGAAAAAGTTACAAAGTTGGCTCTGTAAATAGGTGGCTATTTGTTATGGAAATTAGGATCTTTAATAACAGGGCAAAAATACTACCCATGGTGATTTAGATCAGTGGTTCCCAACCTGGGGGGCGGGCCCCCCAGGGTGGCGCCTGGGATTGCAGGGGGCCCGGAGCTTTGCCTGGTCAGAGGGTCAGGTCATAAATGATAGTATTTGAGAAAAATAAATGGCCTAAAATCATCAAACATGACTGATAGGGCTTTTTCAACAAGGTGCTGGTTCAGAGCTGGTTCTGGGCTGGGTCAGAGCTGGTGCTGGTGCCGTGTTGGTTCCGTACTGACTTGGTTTTCCACCAAAATGAGAGCTGGCATTGTGCCTATTGCCATAGCAACACTTTGGGAAGTCAACTGTCACATAAAACATGGATAGTAACATCTTACAACAGCCACTTCTGGTTATAAAATACACAAAAATAAGTTTATGCTCCTGTCACAGTAGCCGTTAACATTTTGATTTCTTCTTTCTAACTGCTCTTTCTTGTTTTAGCGTGAGCTAAAGAGCATAAAGCAAAACAACAGTTAGTTTCCTCCACAGAGACTGTTTTGGCTTCTCCAGGAAGTTATCTCCTCCTGGAACCGCCACCTTAACGTGGTGGAGGGTTTGAGTGGCCGAATGATCCTGGAGCTCTGTTGTCGGGGGCTTCGTGCCCCTGGTAGGGTCTCCCATGGCAAACAGGTCCTAGGTGACGGGTCAGACAAAGAGCGGTTCAGAAGCCCCTTATGAGAGACCAACAGGCCCGGTTAGAACCATGAGGCCGTCCTTCTGTGGACCCACCACCTGCAGGAGGAGCCATCGGGGCTGGTGCAATGTGATTTGGGCAGCTCCAACAGCTGCCCCCACGACCCGGCAAATGACAAGTGGCAGAAAATGGATGGATGGAAGGAAGTTATAAGCACTAACTATTGGTTGTTTGTCGGAAGAGAAAACCACACCCCCAGCCGCTGACATCACTGGTGCTCGTTTCTTGGTCCAGCTCTTAACTGGGTCCCAAACAGCACCAGTTTTTTGGAACCAAGAGCCAGCATTTTTTCAGTGGAAAACGAAAGAACTTCTGACAGGAACCGGCCAGAACCAGCACCGGCACCAGCTTGGTGGAAAAGGGCTATGAGTAAGGACTGCAGGTGTATTAAACACTCCAATTTCAATGTATCTGTTTGAAATAACTACTTATTAGTAATTATTTTCATGTTTTCATACATTTTTGGGGCCACAGTTTAAAAAAAAGGTTGGGAACCACTGATTTAGATCCTTTCAGCAGGAGGAGGCAACAGAAATTACTCCTGACCATAGTTTGGACAAAACCGTAACTAAAGTGATTTAACTTAAAAGAATGAGAATGGTTGGTCAGACAAAAACATCATTGTCACATTATTTGTGAGATCCAGTGTCTTGATTTTCTGAAACACGTCCAAAGTTCTCACATTGCAGCTCACCGTTGTCATCATCTTTGTGCACTGTGTTTATTGTTTGTCATGTTCATCACTCATGCTTTGTACTGTTGGTCTTGTTTTGCAAATATGTTAAAAAAATAAATAAATAAAAACCTCAATATATCATAAATCATGTGATTACCACTTCGAATTAGCTATAAAGGAATTGTCATGTTAAAAAGTAAACACATAAGTATAAATATAAATATAATATAATAATATATATAACGTATAAATTGCTCGTTGTTACATTGCATTATATTCCAATTCTAAGAGCATGTCTTTCTTTAGCTGGACACAAGCGACATAGAAACCGAGGGAGGACAAGGACAACTGCACACAGACCTCCTCAACAGTCTCGAGCCCAGAGACAGAACCTGCAGCGTGAACAGCGCTATCACTAGCACAATGGAAGGTGCGTCTTTTAAAAGGCCCGTATGATCCTAAATCAACATAAAACTCTACTTTAAAGGTGCATTATGCAACTTTTTATGGGGGGGAAATGTAGATATTTGTGTGTATTTGAACTGTCAGTGACCCAGTGGCCGTATGAGTGGTCAACATGGTGCTTTTACTTTCCATCCCGGTGGCCTCTAGGACACTCCAGGGTCAATTGATTTTTAGGGTTTCTGGTAGGTTTTCACTGTTGGTGGATCTGTCTCTATGGTTACGTATGTACAAGAAGGCTTTTGACACTATGGATCACAATATACTCCTGAACAAACTACAAAAATATGGGATAAGAGGTACTGCATTCAACTGGATTGAATCCTACTTAACAAACAGTATGTTCAAATGGGCAGTGCAGATCCATGTGTGATACCCTAGTGTGTGGTGTCCCCCAGGGATCAGTGCTTGAACCTAAACTATTTTTATTATATATCAATGATTTGTACTTGGTTTCCAAGAAGCTTAAACTGGTCCTTTTTGCAGATGATACAACAATCATACTCAGGTGCAGACTTACAGCAAATGGTGATCGAGATTACAGAAGAAATGGATAAATTGAAAGATTGGTTCTGCATAAACAAACTGTCTCTAAACATTACGAAAACCAAAGCAATGTTCTTTGGAAATTGTGTAATGAATGTACAATTACCAGTTAAAATTGGCAACGAAACTATTGAAAGAGTCTATAAACATCAGTGTTGGGAACGTTACTTTTAAAAAGTAATTAGTTATAGTTACTCACTACTTGTTCCAAAAAGTAACTGAGTTAGTAACTGAATTACTCTATAATGAAAGTAACTTGTTACCAGGGAAAGTAACTATTTGCGTTACTGTTAAATCAAAGAATTTTGATTTTTATTGTTGCAGTTTTCAAAAGTCAGTTGAAATGAGTAGAACAGACAGAGGTGTTTGTATTCATGTACTATCATGTAAAAGATGTTCATAGTAACTGAATGAACTGAATGGGGGGTAGAGAGTGGGGGTGGAAGCCTCTGTGACTGAAAGGTATTGACCAGTATTTGCGTCGCTGTTTTATTAATGTAGGAATACGGTCGTATTCAAAGAGAATGAGGAGGAACAGGAGTAAAAGAAACATGTGCCAACGCGGCGAACGATCAGGGCAGACTTTACGCACAGGCATTGTGCAAGTCTCTCCATACATTCATCAGGCAAAATGGAAAACAGTCATCAGCAAATATAAGGTGAAATGCCCTAACAGAAAGTTAGCTCTGGAGTGGAGAGCGGGGAGAGAGGAAGAAGGCGCTGAGAGAGAAAGAGAGGGAGAGAGAGGGAGAGGGGGGGAAAGACACGTCTTTGGGTTAAAAATAAGTTCCAACACTACTGATCGATTCTCCCCCGCGTCCGTACCGCGCTGTGGGGATGACCAGCCGCGGGTCTGGGACACATGTAGTTTTTGGAGCAGAAAGCACGAACACTCTGCACAGACTCTGTGAGACTCCGCCCACCCTCTCCACTGCTCTTGCTGCGTGGCTGACACCGCGGCGCTCATTCAGTCTAAATGTAACGTGCCACTTTGTTTACCCAGTAACGATAACGGCGTTGTAACGACGGGGAGAGTAATGAATTAGATTACTCCGTTACTGAAAAAATAACGTCGTTACCTAACGCCGTTACTTTAAACGGCGTTATTCCAAACACTGATAAACATACATTTCTTGGTGTAACGCTCGATCATAAAATCAGCTGGAAACCTCACATCATAAAAATTAAAAGTAAAGTTGCAAAGATTTCAGCCCTAATGAATAAATCTAAATACATCATTGATAACTAAGCTCTATATACTATATACTGTTCACTTATCCTCCCCCATTTAACATTGTGTAGAGATCTGGGGAAATGCGTATAAAAGTAATCTTGACCCATTGTTTAAAGTTCAGAAAAAGGCAATAAGAATAATCCATTTATCTGGATACCGTGAACACACAAATCCATTATTCTTTAAATCAAAAACAATGAAATTTGAGGACCTTACTGAATTTAAGATGGCTCAAATCATGTTCAAAGCCTCACAAAAGTCGCTTCCTGAAAGTATACAAAATATGTTCTGCAAACGAGAAGTTAAATACAACTTGAGAGATAAAATGAGTGAGATTTGCTAAACAGTACTCCAGAACAACCTTGAGAGGCATGTGTCCCACGAGACATGGTGTGGAAGTGTGGAGAAATCTGGACGAAAGGATCAAAATTTATAAAAACATGGCACACTTTAAAAAGGTCTACAAAGAATTCATATTTCTCCAATACGAACAAAACGACAATGTTAAACGCTAGAAATAATATTCCTTTGTTGTTGTTTATTTATTTTTGCTGTTGTTTTTATTACTGCTCTTTATTATTTGTTGCTACCTTGCCCTATATTCCCTTGTGTATGATTTGTTTATGATTTGTTACTTTGCACTGCGTTCCTTGCTTTGATTGTTAAATGTAAATATTATTGTTTTTATTTTGGGGGTGGGCGCTCATAAGCTTTTTGCTTCGGCCCACTCCTTTTGAGCAGACCAATTGCTCAAATAAACTAAACTAAACTAAACATTCCATCCAGAAAAACGACGACAAATCCCCAAAAAACTGAAAAAGATTGGTCCTGGAGCGCCCTGTGTCATTGAAAATACGCACTAAAATCAACTTTTCAAATAAAAAGTAGCTTAATGCACTTTTAAAGGTGCATTATACAACTTTTTATGCGGAATAAAAAGTTGATATTTGTGCGTATTTAACCCTTTCAATGACCCAGCACCTGTATGAGTCTTCAGCATGGCGCCTTTACTTTCTTTCACAGTGGTCTCTCGCACGCTCCAGGATCAATTGTTTAAAAGGTTTTCACTGCTGACGGAGCCTCTCACCAGAAAACCTACAAAACAATTGATCCAGGAGCATCGTAAAGGCCACTGTGATCGAAAGTAAAGGTACCATGCTGACCACTCATACAGCCGCTGGGTCACAAGGTTAAATACGCAAAAATATTTCCGCTTAAAAAGTTCCATAATGCACCTTTAATACCACTGACATGCCTTTTTTTTTGGTGTGTGTTTCAGAGCTGGAAGACTCTAGGCAGAAGTGTCCTCGTTGCTGGTCCAATTTTCCCCAGAGGTTTCTCATCTGGGAATGCTCCCCTTTTTGGCTAAAGGTCAAGAAGATCGTTCATCTAGTAGTGATGGATCCATTCGTAGACCTGGCGATCACAGTCTGTATTGTCCTCAACACATTGTTCATGGCCATGGAGCACCACCCAATGACCAAGGGTTCACCACTGTCCTGAACGTGGGCAATTACGTGAGTTCATTTTGTCTATATTTCAAATTAATAATTTTTTTTGTGTGTGACATTATTGGACGCCTCCACTCCGACATCCAGATCCTAAGCCTTAGCTTAATCAAGCCTGTGTCCTTTAAGTTATATCACTAAATGTGATATATTTCTGTTCAATGTAATATGATTTAAAATAACTTCTTACATTGTAGGTGTTCACGGCCATCTTCACCGCAGAAATGATTCTCAAAATTATTGCGTTGGACCCGTACTTCTATTTTCAACAAGGATGGAATGTCTTTGATGGGGTTATCGTCACCTTAAGTTTGTTGGAGCTTGTTTTTGGGATCAATATTCTGAGAGCGTTCAGGCTGGTAAGAATTATGTCAATGTTTTATTTTATTTTATCTTAATTTTATTATTTTATCTTATTTAGCGGTTTGGAAAGCTGCCTGCACAGTATTCTTAGATTCACTGCCAGTCAGAGCATTTGAACTGTAAACATGCAGCATGTAGATGATAACCCTTCAAATACCAGTTTGTAAGAAAAAGGAATACAGTAAAACAAACAAATTGCAAAAATATATATATATATATTTTTTTTTTAAACATCATTGACAATCATATGGCTATTTGTATCTCAATGTATATGTAAAAATAAAAATAAAAATGTGTTGACCAAGTTACTCAGTGACAGTAACATTTTAACATTTTTTTCCCACCTTCCTACAGCTCCGAGTTTTTAAACTAGCGAAGTCGTGGCCCACTCTAAACACTCTTATCAAAATCATTGCAAACTCATTTGGAGCCTTGGGCAACCTGACTCTGGTGCTGGCCATTATCGTGTTCATCTTTGCGGTGGTGGGGGTGCAGCTGTTTGGAAAAAACTACAAAGACTGTGTGTGCAAGATCTCCAAAGAATGCATTATGCCCCGCTGGCACATGGCCGACTTCTTCCACTCCTTCCTCATCGTGTTTCGGGTGCTGTGCGGGGAGTGGATCGAGACCATGTGGGACTGTATGGAGGTGGCTGGGGTAGCCAAGTGCCTCACGGTCTACATGATGGTTATGGTCATCGGGAACCTTGTGGTACGCTGTCATTTTGCATTTCAAGTTTTGTCCAAAAAATTACATAATTGTTATGTATCAAATGTGTGTTTCAAATGCAGAGACGGATAGTCGTGAGCTGCATTCGCAGTTATACATTATTTACTGTATTACAATATTATACAATATACTGTTAATGAATTTACTAATATTGTATCAATTTAGTGACAAAAAAAATATGTTTTGAAAATGTTTAGATTTTTATTATAGAAGGGCAAGGTATGACATGTCCGTTTCATGGCATTCATATCATTTCTCCATCTTTAACATATCATAAGATGATGTTTAGTGGCTATTGGAAGTTCATCCGACCCCATAAAAAGCTGAAAATGTACTGAATATGATTTAGCATTTAGCTCAAAGGCGACTTTTATATGGTAATTCTGATCTAAAGGTACTTCTGGTAAGGACTGTACAGTCATTAATGATTTCTAACTAGGCTCTGACCTCAGCTGACAACAGCTGAAAACAAGTGGATAATAATTTATGATGTTTGATGGCTAATGCTAACGGCTATAGGAAAAATACATTGAACAGGCTAACGAACTATGTAAACTTTCCCACACTAGTAGCCGTCTTGCTTACTGTCCACATATTATATAGCCTGGAAAAATCCAGACTCACCGCTGTACCAGCTAGTGAGTCTGGTCACCGTTGCGTCAAATCCATTTCCCACAGCGGTAGATACGCAAGCAAACAGGAAGCGGAGTAAACCAATCAGCGAAGGGCGGGCGTCTGCCATTGATGCGGTGTTATTAGCGTTAATATTTGCGCAGGATTATGAATCACGAAACTCACCTACTGTCGATGTGTTTTTGGTCATTTACCACCGATTGGAGACACGCTTTCTCTCTTTCGTGCGTCGTTCGTAGATTGTTATTGAGGGGACTTCCGCGTCCCGTGAGTGACGCTGCTCGCTAACAACACGTCACGGCAAATAAACGAATCTGATTGCACGTGAACGGATTGATTTTGCGGAAGCCGCGAACGAGGGCAGGGTGACCAGACTGATCCCCCGCTGGATAAAAAAATACAGAGGGGAATCATTCTGGTCTCACCAGGCTACATATTATACAGACCGTATAATATGCAGACATATAGGCTACCGCATATTATACTGCAGTGTTAGGATGGAACACCGTTCTCTTTTTTATTTCTATGGGAGCAGCAATTTGCTCCCTCGCCTCACAGCGTGAAGGTCTCGTGTTTGATTACCAGAATTTTGTGGGAAGTATGGATGTTTGCGTAGGTTTCCTCCGGGTGCTCTGATTTACCGATAATATTTATAATGTGGGGACGCCCACAGCCAGAGGAGCTCAGAGTAGAGTCGCTGCTCCTTCACGTCGAAAGGAGCCAGCTGAGGTGGCTAGCCTATCTGTTCTTGATGCCTCATGGTCATCCGAAACAGGAGGCGTGTCCTATTGAGAGGAGGCCCAGGACACGCTGGAGGGACTTTGTCTCTGAGCTGGCCTGGCGTCGCCTCGGGGTCCCCCCAGAACAGCTGGAGGAGGTGTGCGTGGATCAGGAAGTCTGGTAATCTCTGCCAAGACTGCTGCCTCCACGACACGGCCCCGGATAAAGCGGAAGAAAATGGATGGATGGATTTATAATAACATGTATGAATCATTTGAATCTCATTGGTCAATATTTTTATTAAATAAAGGCCTAATAAAGTCAAAATAAAAACCTTTAAAGCAACATTACTCTCTCTAGAGTAACATATTGGCCTACTCTACTCACATCCCCTTAAATGACATGCCTCATATCAAAACAACACCAGTTTCACAATTCAAATAAGCTCTCTGCAAGTATTTTCATGTGAATACACTTAGCACTCACAAATGTTATTTCCTCAGGTGCTGAACCTGTTCCTGGCCCTGCTGCTGAGCTCTTTCAGCGCTGATAACCTGGCAGCCACTGAAGAAGAGGGTGACAACAACCTCCAGATCGCCATCGCCCGCATCCACAACGGAGTGGCCTTCATGAAGTCTCTGCTGCGGAGCACGTGCGGCATCTGTCAGGGAGACGAGAAGAAGAAGAAAGACGAGGAGAAGTCTCTGGAAGATCTTCACAAGACTCTGGGTCCTAACGGGGTTCCGAACCACACCATCAAGGAGCTGTGTAAGAGTGGGAACGGCGAGGTAACCGGGGTGGACAAAGAGGGGGACAAGTACATCGTGTGCAGCCGCAGCGACGACTCCATCATGTCGTTTATCAATAATCCCAGCCTGACGGTCAGCGTGCCCATCGCCGCGGGGGAGTCCGACTTGGAAAACCAAAACACCGACGAATTCACCAGCTCCTCCACCGACTTGGCCACCTTTCAAGTGGTAAGATGGCAGCTTATCTTCATAGCTTAGATACAGATATATTAAACATGTCCCTGTCGTACCTTACCTGGGTAATGTAATGTTTATCTTTCCTGAATTCGATTTTTTTCTTTTTAAACCTGCTTTAATGTGGGTGTTGCTGAGAAATTTACTTTCACAGGCCGCCATGTCGAGTTGGCATTCCACACCAACATTCAACATGATAAAAAAAAATCACACAAAAAAAGGGGCCCAACAGGAAACAAAAGCAACATTTAACAAAGTATGGCAAATACATCAGTGTGGTAGGTTTTTATCATAACTACAGTATTTGCTTACATTTTAGCTTAAAATTAATGGAACATACTGCGTTGAAATTGTTTAATACAGAATTGTATAAAATTATTATCGCAAAAGAAAATCAGACTTTGACCAGTCGGCTCACATGGAGCCACCCTATTCCTTTGTTAATAGGTCTGTGTTTTGCCCTTTTCAGCCCATTGTAATATTGTACTGTTTGTTAGATAGTGGTGACTTTGAGTGCTGTCAGTTTGATGCACTTAGCCCACAGTTCATGACAAAATGGCCTTGTATTCTATCCAGCAATCTGTTAACGAGAAGCCGTATAAACAGGAAAACTATCAATGTGGCCATTACATTATGTGCCATCTCAGTCTGAGTGCACCCGCACTTTTCTCTTATGGGCCCAGCAGAAACCTCAGATCAACAAATTGCTTTGAATTAATGTTTAATGTGACTTTTTCTATTTCCTATTTTCCTTTTAGATTGTAATCAGTTAAAAAATATAAAAAAGAAATGCTTAATCTCAGATGGAGAATGCAGAAGTTGTAGCGCTCATGGTGTTACATGCTTCTATCATTCTCCGCACTGCATTAGTGGCTCCCGGGACAGACGAGTGCTCTCACTTTCTCCAGGAAAGACATTCAGGCTTCTCATCCAGTGGCTATTAGCAGACACACCCAGCAGAAAGCTCCACAACAACAGCTGCTGCTAGCGCTGACAGGACGGACGTTTCTGGGCTTTAATAACTGTTTTCCTCTGCGAAAAACATGTGAAAATGTTGTTTCTAAAACCATTCCAGATGTACTAAATATGTAAATTTTTACTACTTTGATAATACTGAATGTTAGTAACTAAAGTGAAGAAAAAGTTAGACTGTGCTCATATTTTCCTTTCATAAATGCATACAATATAAATTAGTTAGATACAGCCATTTACTGTATATAGAGGAAAAAAAGTAAAAAACCTAACAAATGATAGTGATAGTGTTACAGCCTCTTTTTTTTTCTTCAAAATTAGAACTTTTCAAAAATGTAATTTGTATGTAGCAGCTGACTAGAACATGGAATGTTCCGCAGTGTGGCTTTTAAAAATAAAAATCTCAAAATGCAAAAAAACTGTTTTATTTGGTAGTTACTTTGATTTCTAAATGTTCCCCGATTGTTTTGCAGAATGTAGAAGAAGATGACGGCCAGCTCAGCTCGTCTGAAGGAAGCACTGTGGACTTTGGCTCAGCTGGAGACAGAGGAGAGTCTACTGACTTTGAACTGGAGGAGTTTATGGAACCAGACCCATGCTTTGTTGAATGTAATTTATTTTCTTGCATTTTTTACACTTGTAGGTAAAGAGATTGTGACAAGTCTGTTTGTGTTGTGCCCAGGTCTTGTCCAGAGGTTCAAGTGCTGCCAGGTGAACGTGGAGGTGGGCTGGTGTAAGATGTGGTGGACTTTGCGTAAAACCTGTTTCAGGATTGTGGAGCACAACTGGTTCGAGAGTTTCATCATCTTCATGATCCTGCTCAGCAGTGGCGCCCTGGTATTCACTACATTCATTTCTCAATACTTTTGGCAGTCTGTGATGTTTAAGTCAAAATGTTTCTCAGGCCATTGAGGATATCTACATTGAAAAGAGGAAGACCATAAAAATAATGTTGGAGTTCGCAGACAAAATCTTTACCTACATCTTTATCCTGGAGATGTTACTGAAGTGGACCGCTTATGGATTTGCCAAGTATTTCACAAACGCCTGGTGCTGGCTGGACTTCCTCATTGTTGATGTGAGGACATGTATATGTATAGGTCACTCTGAATCAACTTCACAAAGCATTGTCCCATGAATGAAATCTGTCTTGTGTGCTCCAGGTGTCTCTGGTCAGCCTAGTGGCCAATGCCATTGGTTATGCTGACCTGGGGCCCATAAAGGTTCTGCGGACCTTGCGAGCACTGCGGCCCCTGAGGGCCCTGTCCCGCTTTGAGGGCATGAGGGTAAGAGCCCGTCACTTCACCCGCTTCTCCCAGTCTAATGTTTTCACACACAACACAGACCATGCAATCAATCTGATCACAGAGTAATGTTAACACAGCTGTGTTGCATGTAGGAGGCATTCCTCATTTTCCCTCATCCTCTGTCCAGCTTTCTGTTTCTAATTATAACTACAGTACTGTACCTCTCTGCTGACAAAATGGTTTGTAACATGGTGTCTACACTTCTGTTAATTGTTTGCCTGCCACTCTATATTTGAAATTTTAGATGGTTTGTTAATTTGCTGAATTATCTGATGGCTAGATTTAGGTTTTAGTTCTTGTGTTCTTAGACAAAGCCATTGCCTTGATGTTCTGAACTCTGACTCAAAACCCTAACACTATGTAGGCACTGTAGGCTCTACCAACTGGGAGACAGGGCAGGCCTTGGTGCTTTTGTTACTCATTGTCATACTCACTTTGTGGCATTTTTGCAACAGTATTCACTTGTCCTTTTCAATTCTGGTCTAAAACCTTATGTAAGCGTTACATGTGTTCTGTCAGCCGCTGAAATCAATGTAGCAAGGATTGATTTGGTTTTCATATTGAACTGATCGACATCCATGACACTGTTAGCATGACGGGCTATCCTCATGTGGAACAAAGCAGTAATGAACATCTTGTGTCATACAAGGCCATTTGGATTTTTGCAGAGTACAACAGTTTTACTAATGGGCAGGATGTAGAAAAGGATGTCTTTTCTACATCCTTTACATAAACTACGCTCTGTTCAGTTTGAATTATCATACTTTCCTAACATGATTTATTTATGTTTTTGTTTGCAGTAAGCACATTTGTTGAGTCCTCCTCCTCTACAAGGTGTTTTTCATTTGTTTTTTGTTTTTACATCAACCACAACAGAATGAAATGCATAGATGTCTTTTCCCTCAGTCAATCCTTGTTTTACCACATAGCTGTCAATGTGAATGTGCTGGAAACTTTTGTACGTCACTCATGCCGATATGCTGAACATTCATTTATGTGTTTTCCTGATATTTACCATCAGTATTATAGTGTTGAATAGTATTTTTGTTTTTCTACTAAAACATTTCCTTTGCCGGTGCAGGTTGTGGTCAATGCCTTACTGGGAGCCATCCCATCCATCTTCAATGTGCTGTTAGTTTGTCTCATCTTCTGGCTCATCTTCAGCATCATGGGGGTCAACCTCTTGGCAGGGAAGTACTACTACTGCGTGAACACTACCACAGGTGTACGTTTTGACCCATCTGTCATCTACAACCGCTCTCAATGTGTGGGAAATGACACCCACTGGAAGCTTTGGAAAATTAACTTTGACAATGTTGGGCTGGGATACCTAGCGCTGTTGCAAGTGGTAAGTATGTAGAAATGACATTACTTTGTTTAGATATTTGGAAGATATCATTGCAGGAAGGAGTCCATTTCCCATTATGAGCTATTTATTTTATGGCAAACTATTGGGGGCCCATGTGCTTCTTGCCCCAGGCCCCAGTAAGTCTGTCGACAACCCTGGTATAAAATTCTCAAACTCTTTTGTATACACCTCCAAAAACATGTTCTGAAATTCTGGACATTCTTGTATTTATTTTGAAGGTGATCTTTCAGCCTTCTATTTAATGTATTTTTTTTTTGGTAGGATTAAAATGTGCACTGTGAACAAGATTTAGATATTCATCTGCAAATCTAACATAAATTGCAATACATTGTGGAAAAATGCAATTAGTACTCATAGGTTGTGGAAAAAAGGGCATAAAATGGCATGGTTCTAACAATAATGGAATTCAACACATGCATAAATATATATATTTTTGTGTTTTACAGGCAACATTTAAGGGTTGGATGAACATAATGTATCCTGCTGTTGACTCCCACAGCAAGGTATTTCAAATAAATGTCTTTATTTTATTTGGTTGAGGATTAAAAAATAACAATAATGAAGTGAGCTCAAAAAGGAGTTGAAAACTTTGCAAACATATATAACCTTTGTACAACACTCTGTCTTGTGCTCTCCAGATGGAACACCAGCCAGAGTATGAGATCAACCTGTACTTGTACTTGTATTTTGTTGTCTTCATCATATGCGGGGCTTTCTTCACCCTCAACCTCTTCATTGGTGTGATCATAGACAACTTCAATCAACAAAAGAAAAAGATAAGTGTCAACTCGTAAACATTTTAATTTGTAAATAAAGACACGATTAATGTGTTTTTCAAACTGCTTTGTCTGCACTTTGGAGGTCAGGACATCTTTATGACAGAAGAACAGAAGAAATATTACAACGCGATGAAAAAGCTGGGCTCAAAGAAACCACAGAAACCTATCCCAAGACCATCGGTAAGCTCCAAACTTTGTGTTTTATAAACCTTCATCAATTATTTAAAAATGTTTCAATCTTTCTTTGTCTCTCAGAACAAGCTCCAGGGTACATCTTTGACCTAACTACAAATCAAGCTTTCGACATTGTTGTGATGGTTCTGATTGTGCTGAATATGGTGGCCATGATGGTGGAGACAGCTGACCAGCCTGTAGAGAAGACCAACGTGCTCGGTAACATCAATGTCTGTTTCATTGTTATCTTTACCGGGGAGTGCTTAATGAAGATGATAGCCCTGCGCCAGTACTACTTCACCAACGGATGGAACATCTTTGACTTCATCGTGGTCATTCTGTCCATCATTGGTAAGACCCTTTACTTTGTTCCTATTTTAAGCCAAGTCATAGACATCAGTGGCACCAATTTGCAAATATTTACAATATTTACAAAAGGTTAACAAAAATGTAACCTAAACTAAGACAACAAAAGTGTACTAACAAAAGTAGGCTTAACAAATATAAAACAAAGTCTTCACTAAACACAGCGAGTGTCACTATATCCCACGTCACATTAAAGTGAGCATCCCAACAATTGACACAACTTAACTAACAAAACGAAGTTACCATTAACAACAAAGCACCACAGAGCACAGAATGGCATACTGGCCACAAAGGCCAGCAACCCTAAACGTTCCAAAGTGTGGCCTTTTATAGGTGTGGCTGGCAGCAAGGGGTTGATTGGGGCCAGGTGTTCAGATGCCGCACCAATCAGGACCAGGGATTAGCAGCCAACCAGAAACGGGCTTGAAACGAGTCCTCCAATCCCAAGCCAGGGCTCACACAGCCAGGTTCACATGGAGGACAAAGAGAAATTAGCCACACACCCAAGGCCCTGTCCATAAGAAGTCAAGCTGAGGACCAAACGCAAAGATATTTTATCAATCCAGTGTATCGTCCATACGAGCCCAGCGTTTTGGGGGCTGTAAACGAACATTTTCCAAATTAGGTCCCAGAGTGGAAAGATCTGAAAACGCTGTTGTTACAACGTGTCCGCAACTTTTACTAAAACGATGACATCACAGCACCAGAGTGGTGTCTGTTATCCATAATCTACTGACCTATTGATCTATTATGGTTTTACTCCGCTCCTCTTTGCTCCACTGCAGTCCGCAAGCCACAGGTGACAAGTAGAAAAACACGGCCGAGTCAGTCTGTGTTTTTGGACTGACAGTCAAAGTCCGGTCACTGACAGATTTTTCTGCTTTAGTCCCGTTACGTCTGAAGAATAAACTCACCTCCTCATCTCTTCTGTAAATCGTAAATCCTTGAATCCATTTAATTTTCTCTGTTTACATTGCACAAAAGTTTACTGTGCATGCGCCCTCTACATATTGTTCCATTATCTGTGTTAGCGTCACAGCGCCACACACAGGCCTGGCAGATGAATCACGCCGTTTTCACAGACCTGAGTCAACCCATGTGGACGCACACATATACTAAGCTGGCTTCGTGCTTACAAAGAAAGTTTTTGAAAATATAAGCGTTTTGTCTTCGTGTGGATATAGCCCAAAACTAATACAAAATGGAGGGAGACTGGAGGCCTGGGGCCGTAACAAAGTGTATGAATAGTTCTTATCATATATTTGTATTGGGACTGCCTAGGACAAAGAACATGGTATCATCATAGAAGTAGCCTGTCTTGATTTTACTGTTAACTAATATTTGTGTTTTCTTCTTTAGGGATGTTTCTGGCCGAGCTGATTCAGAAGTATTTCGTGTCACCCACCTTATTCCGAGTGATCCGACTGGCAAGGATTGGCCGGGTTCTACGCCTCATTAAAGGCGCCAAGGGAATCCGCACGCTTCTGTTCGCCTTGATGATGTCCCTTCCTGCCTTGTTCAACATTGGCCTCCTCCTCTTCCTGGTCATGTTTATTTACGCCATTTTTGGCATGTCCAGCTTCCCCTACGTCAAAAAGGAGGCGGGCATTGATGACCTTTTTAACTTTGAGACTTTTGGCAATAGTATGCTCTGTTTGTTCCAGATCACTACTTCAGCAGGGTGGGATGGTTTATTAGATCCCATTCTTAATAAAAACAAAGGTGATTGCGATCCCAATGCGGAAAATCCTGGAAGCTCGGTGAAGGGAAACTGCGGGAATCCTCCTGTGGGAATTGCCTTCTTTGTGAGCTACATTATCATCTGTTTCCTCGTTGTGATCAATATGTACATTGCCGTCATTTTGGAAAACTTTGGCGTGGCCACGGAGGAGAGCGCAGAACCACTTAACGAGGATGATTTTGAGATGTTTTATGAAGTGTGGGAGAAGTTTGATCCGAACGCAACTCAGTTCATGGAATACAATGCGCTGTCGGACTTCGCGGATTCTCTAGCCCCGCCTCTGCGCATAGCCAAACCCAACCATCTTGAGCTCATGTCCATGGATTTACCGATGGTGAGTGGCGAGCGCATCCACTGTCTGGACATTCTGTTTGCATTCACTAAGCGGGTTTTGGGAGAGGATGGAGAAATGGACATTCTGAGAGGACAGATGGAAGAACGATTCATGGCGTCCAACCCGTCCAAAGTGTCCCACGAGCCGATCACAACAACACTGCGCCGCAAGCTGGAAGGCACCTCAGCTTCAGTTATCCAGAGAGCATACCGAAACTACGCGCTAAGACAATTGGGAGAAGGGAAACGCAATGTCGTTCAGAACGAGGAAGACGCCGTTGAGAAAAATAATGCCGCGGAAAACGTCGAAGGAAATCCCGAAAAGAATGGCATAGCGCCAGCAACTGCTTCTTCCCCAGTCCACCACTGAACCACGTGAACTCAAACGGTACCAAATATGACAAAGATACCGGAGAGAAGGAGGTGGTTGACAAGGATGGCACAAGGATGATACTTAAAAGATCGTGAGATAACAACGCCTTGGCAAAAAATGTTTACAGCCTTTAACAGCACCACGGGACTCCTTTTTTTTTTTTGCCAAACGGCCCTTGAGGCTTCCCTGTGTCCGAACGTTGGAAACCACAACTAGAAACTGACTGTTGTTTCGGATGCGTGGGACCATGGAGCGCCTTTGCGATGAAGGATATTTACAAGAACTCAACAGTGTCTTGAATTTTGTTTTGTTTTGTTATATCACCGACTAATGTATTATTTGATTCAGTAATGTTTGTTTCATTTTATATTTTTTTTACAATGAAGGTTTTCTTCCTCTGACTGGTTGTTTTCGGTGACCTGATTTTTGGAGGTCTGGACCGAGGGACGGCTAGAACACTTTGCATGAACCTGCTCCATCACTATGCATGTCTTCGATTCTCTGTAAGGTCCAAACTAAGGGTCTAATTGTCCAATCGCAATCACTCTCTGCACAAATGAATTGCTCTTTTTTGTTTTGTCACGTTTTTTTTTACCAATATGAGCACAGCTGTTAAGTTTCTGTATGTACCGTAATCATTTTTTATTTGCTTCAGGGGCGTGTCTAGAGAGTGGACAATGAGTAGCATAGGCCCCCCTTGGAATCTGATTGGCCACCCAACCCACACAGGGCTGTGGCAATAATTAGGGTTGAATTTTGCATCTACTACTTCTACTATGATAATAATAATAAATACACAAGGCAAATAGCGTAACCAAGTGCTCCCTTGGGCCACCCCAGTGAAAAAGTCTGGACATGCCCCTGATCGGCTGTTCCCCTTGTCAGCATGGACAATGAACATCTGCTTTGTTATTTGATTGAAGACAGACAGTACCTCACTCTTTATCACGTCATCATATATCAGAGATGGTTGACTGATGGCTCTGAGTAGTGCACTCGCGTGCCCTCAGCTTGTGTTTACATTTCACTCTGTACTGTTTCGGTACTGTGTTTTGGATTTGGTTTGTCCTAAAGATGCTCATCTTTAGAGGTCCATTGTGTTTCCATACGGCCCTGTTTATGTGATGTCATGCATGTGTGTCATGGGTTTATAAACATCTATACTTTACACATAAAACTGAATGTTTGGATGACATCTCCCATCACTCACATGGGTAATGCTTTTAGTGAGCTGCATGCAGGACTCTGTAATAACACATTTCAATGAAAGTCAGATGAATAAAGATGTCATTAACCACAATATTTAGTAATACCTGCTTGGGAAACGCTTTTGGCTTGCGCCAGGCAATGATCTGGGAATCTGAGGGTTGTTGGTTCAATCCCATGCTGTGCACGTACTGTGGATGTGCATCTAAGCCTGTTATGGCAATTAGTGAGGTTGACTTGCCACAGTAAGCAGCCTGGGCTGTAGCTTTAGCTTGACGTGTGCCTTTGAGTAAAAACAAATGGAATGTCCAGACTTACAGGATAACGGAGATGATTGTTTAATGTAGTCCAAGTTCCACATTGTTCAAACAGACAGAGTTACAGAGTTCCACAGTTCCACAGATCCACAGTTTAGCACAGTCAAAAAACTGTTGGGCCTAAACCCAGGCCAGCTTCCACATAACTCTCAAGGGTTCCCCCAACTGTCCATTAAAAGAACTGCATGGCTACCTGGCCCCACCCAAACACACCAAAACAAAGATTTGGTGCTTATAAAACAAAATAATAACTTGGGTATTAGTAGCAATTTTAAAGAGAACTAAAACGGCCTTTACAAAGCACACTCCAGTCACACTAATGGCTGGCACAACTTTTGCAAAATCAGGCGACACATGATTGGACGAACTATTTTGCATTTTCTTCAAGTGGGAATGATTTATCCAAGCAAGGAGTTACCCTGGATATTGATGATTTGTGTCATACTCAGCTGATCATGATCATCAAGTTTGGGATTTTTGGTTAGGGCTAAATGTTTTACTGTGTACAGCAGTCCTTGGACTGGTGAGTTTACCTTAACAGTGAAACTGAAAATCCAGACATACTCTTTCTTTGTGATTCAGAAACTCAAAAGAAAAACGTCAATTTAAGTTATAGAAACAAGGCTTGGATTTGCTTTCACTCTTTTGTACACAGGTAGTGTCAGTTTCTATGGTGAACATTTGATTTAAACCCGCTCCCAGACAGTCCCGATGTGATGAAAAAGGGAGGATCACTTGACAAAGTTCTTTTTATCTGATTTTGGAATTCATTATTGCATTTATAATGGTCTGTTTCAAAGGGGTTATTATTGTAAATGTCAGATATTTATTTTTAGTGTCTGGGAAACCTGCTGTTGGTCGGAAGTAGCTGGCCAGTCCTCACAAGTCAATACTCCTGCATGAAGACATACTGCAGCGTGCATCTATATTCTGAGTGGGGCTTTTCCAGCAGCACGGAGAGGCAAAGGAGAGACAACAATTCAGTCCGAAATCTGAGAATGCTGCCCATAACTGCTCTCTAATTTTATTTGCAGTAGATGGAGAGAAAATGCCATTAGAGTAGGTAGTGGTGAGTTCCCTCTGCCTTCTCCATGTGCTAATAGATTGACACGCTAACAGCCCAGGCAGACATGTGCACAGACACTTGACTTTTCTGCACTGCACTTAGGATGAAGCTTCAGAAGCACGTTACATACCCTTATACATACTTTACCTATGCGTCTTATGAAAATGCAGACCAGAAACAGATGTGGTCGTTTAAGGCAAGAATCACTAGGAGACCAACAACAATTCAATATGGTGGCTAATCATTTTCAAATAAAAGTTGTATAAATTGGCAACATATTGACTAAATCAGTGGTTCCCAAAGTGGGGTCCGGGGCCCCCTGGGGGCCTTAGAGGCACTACAGGGGCCCCCCAAAGTTTGTCTGCAAAACAAGTACAATGAAAATAGTTCATTTAGAAAGGGAAAAATACATTTATCTGGACAAAGGCACCAGTTTAAACCAGTATTTAGCCTACTGTCATTGCTAGATGTTACTTTTAATGTAATTTTAGCTGTAAAATTATAACAAATTCCTTTGAATGGAGTAAATTATTATGATTTGGGGGGCCCCGAGAGATTTTCTGATCAATAAGGGGGCCGCGATGTCCCGGACTGGACTAAAACATTGAAAGTGCCCTCATAGCAAAAAGTGGTGCTGAAGAGTAATAAAAGATAATCATTTGTGCCGTTAAAAAAGTTATTAATTTAATATTGTATATTGGTTATTTTTTTTTTTTTTCTTTGGGGGTGGCTCAAACTATATGCTTTAGGCCATCATAAGCCTAGAGCCATCCCTGTTAACAAAAAAAGGTTGTCAATTTTAGCCATAAACAAAACGCACTTTCAAAAAGTAAAGCAACAAATTATTCTTTGCCAAACTTTAATTTGCAATGTTCAACATGTGATGTAGAGTATGGAAAGTGAAATGAGCATACTCTTGGATCAATAATGGCCTGTACAAACCGCAATGGATATAGCCATTACAACACTACAGCCGAACATCCCAGAGGGTACGTATTCCATAATCTTTGCTCTAATAGGTTTTCAGCATGCCTTCTTTGTAAGTGCTACAACACATGCAGTATTAATCACTCTCTAAAGCAGATGACAAAGCCAGAATTACACTTTTTCCCCTAGTGCTTATAACAAAGAACAGCGACATATATATTTTTTTCTTCATTCTGTGTTCGATTCTGATCATTACAGCAGCACTCAAATTGCCTCAACTACCAATTTTGCTGTCAGGTAGCAGCAATATTTTTTCTTTTAGATGGCTTCATCCCCAACAGAGGGCAATTGTAGGTGTTTGTTTTCTAATAAGAAACATAATTTTAAAGCCAATTGCTATTACATTGCTATTACCAAAAAGAAAAATGTCTTAAGTGGGAAGTTGCTGCTTTGCTTTGACTACATTCGGTTTAAAAGTGTTTATTTATGTGTGAGCAATTTGCAACAGCTATATGTTGAGATTTATCCATATAGCTTGGAATATTCTACAGTGTGACTTTAAGTTATAAAGACCAATGGTTACTATACCAGATTTTTTTTCTATGGAACGAAATTTGCCTTGTCTTCCTTTAGTGTAATGTAAACTCAGACATAAGGAGAAAATACCGTGCCTCTAATTTGGAACAATTTCATGAACATACATGCTAGTTGTCTTGCATTTCAGTGAAACTGACGCTGTAGTGACCCTGCAAGTTGTAAAATGTGCCTATAAACTCGTCCCTGTGAATAATTTGGAGGCTACAAAAATGTTATAAAAGTTAGGAATGGTTTTCTCATTGGTTGCTATCAAAAAAACAGGTTAGGGCCTTTAAGTGTCTATTTTATTATGTATTATTATTATTATTATTATTGAAAAATACACCATATGGAACCTTTAAAAACCTAATTTTGTTTAATTTTACCAAGCATTCTTATTTAATTGTGATATAATTAAGCTTAAGGCTCAAAGCTGAAAACTAACAGTACACAGGCAGTTCCCGTGGCAGCACATGCCCAGAGCTCGATGGGAACCTGATTTACTCTTCCATTGATGCCTGTTGCACTGTAATGATTATGTGCCACTCTCGGCGCTTAATAGTATCTGACGAGCCGTGGAAAGGTCTCTCATGGAACAGTGGAACCCGTGCTCCAAGCCGCACATAACTCCAGGGCCGTTTCTAGCTTATTAGTGGGGGCTGTGTGCCAAATTCTGTTTGGGGTGCACAAAGAAAAGCTGCTGTCGCTATTGTACTGTCACAATTATAAATGCGTTTAACGCCTCTTACTTTAAACACAATAAGATAATAAAACAGGCATTATTTCACTACATGTGTGTAAAACATGCATCTTTATGGTGCGTGGGCTCACTTCTTCTGCAAGGGGCTACTGAATAAATTAACATAAGATAATTTGCGTGCTTTTTGATTCTTAAAATCATAAAGCTTTGTTAAAATGTATTGAAATCAAAATAAAAAACATTAAGATTGCCAGTGCCCCTTATTTTATTAAACAGATATTTACAAAACAACGTTTCTGTCCCTAGAAGGCTATGGGTATAGGAGCCCTGTGCTTTGTGCAGCGCGCTATACGCATAACATCAGCCTGTGGACAGTAGACATCAGGCTAATAGTCAATGCGCTCTTGCATAAGAGTCAGTCAGCCGCCAGTCATCCCGGTCTGCATTTCCCTCTGACCTCTCCACAGGACCTTGGTCATTGACAGCATTTGACCCTCCACATGAATACTGCAATGAAACATCATAATACTGCAATGAACATCATAATATTTCAGTTGATAGGATTGTAATCATCTCCTTTCCCATCTATCCTTGTGGCCAAATGTTGTTGCATAGATTTTTCCACAAGGCCTCTACCTGTAGGCTAAAGTGTTGTAAGTGGATTAGGCCAAATGTCTGCAGCAGACCAGGTCTAGAGAAAACAGACAAGGCTGTATTTTAATTTCCATCGCACGAATGAAATCCAAACCAGTGCAAGCTTTCCGACATTTTCATATATTCAAAGTGTGGTTGGTAACATTTGTATGTGTTTTTGTTTTGTACGACATCAAAACGCTATAAAATTAGACCAGATCCTATTACTCACTATTATTTACAAATGTATTAAGTTTTTTTTTTTTCATTTATTGATTTGTAATGTAGTTTCAATTTAATTCTAAAACTTCTCAAAATTATCTTTCTTCTCCTTTAACTGATTTACCCACCAAATCCCAGCTTCGTTTCGATCATATTTCATTTTTAGACTTTTAAGTTACACATATACATATTTGTGATATTTTTAGATTTAAGTGAAATGTTTGGGAGGACACTGCCAACGACGCATGTTTTGGTTCACTGCGCCCTCTAGAGTACGGAAAAGGAACGTACAAACGTGAGACTTTGAAACAAATCCTTTGTTTTGTCTTCAAGGCTGAATTTCTCGAATATTGTTTATACAGAGTAAAAACGAGATAACTCCGTATTTCATTGTAGTTATTATTTAGTATATTCCGTTGTCTGCGCATACTGTCGTTTGATTAGCAGTCGCCTTAGCTGATAACGTCAGCCCTTGATGCCTCAGAAGGGCAACTCGGGAGAGAAAAGCCTGTGCAGTGGTTACCAAGTTACCAGGCAACACCACGGCGGAGCAAGATGGCGCAGACATCGCCACTAAAACAGCCTTTGCGTCATACTTATGAATAAGTCTCTTGTAAACAGGACACCGGGCTTTAGGGGCATTGTTTCTGCAGCTAAAAACTAATAATCTTTTGAGCCAACATGGAGGAAGAAGAGACGACGCTGGTAAGATAGCTATTTGCTAACGAAGCAGCATGAATGAGTTTTGCTAAGAGCCTTTTTGCTCTAGTTAAACTACTCGACATTTTACGACTATTTTTGTTATTTTACCGCGTGTTAGTACCGCGTTAGTTTGTTTTCTTTTTTAATCATCATTATTATTATTTTTATTTCCCGTTACCTGAGCGTAGTATCGGTTCCTTGTGAAAATGTGTTGACACGAAGCCTGCTGTCTGCCTTTTCTTGTCCAGCCTGTGCTTATAATAACACACTTTTCTCTCACTCTTTCTCTCTTCAGGCTTTAATTCGACATTATTGCTATGAAAAATATTACAATCACGCTGCAAACGCTGCAGTGGCGGCCCAGAGGAAATACAGCGATACTGTCTTCACTTTCCTTCACGCATATGCTGTGCTAATGCAAGGTGAGCCATCAACGAGAAAACAGTGATTCAGTCTTATTTGCAAAACTGTATAATAAACAAACAAACAAAAACATTACAATAGTTATTACCGTCATCATCTTGTTTGAAATGGTTGCTATTCATTATCAAATAGTAAAAGTGTTACAAAATCTGTTATGTAAAATATATTATATCTATGACATAATAAATAATAATATAAAATATGACATAATAGAGACTCACTCACCGTAATTACTGTAACTCTTTATTTTCTATATCTTCTGATATAGAAATCACATTAATTTGACCCTATTGCTAGGTATTTGTTATTTGTAAATGTTCCTCTTTGTTATACAAAAATGTGTGCTCTACCAAACTGAATGACAGTTATCATTTGATCTTGGTCTTTCACCGTATTTGTGTACGTGTAGTGAAATAAACCTGTTATAAACATTGATCTCCCCAGATCAAATTCACGACGCTATGACTGAGCTGGACTCAATCCGGGACAGTCGAGATGTGTCTCTCTGCACTCTGATGGCTCTTGTCTATGCGGAGAAAAAGAAGTCCAACCCAGGTACGCTCACTATACATTTTACAGTACTGCATACAATCAGGATTTAAATCATATTTTAGCTATAACTACATCATGTCTTATTTTTTACAGACAGAGAGGTCATTCAGGAACTGGATGCCAAGGTCAAAGAGGATCGTAAAAGTGCCTCTCCCAAGGGTCTGTACTATGCTGGCATGTTCTTGTGGCTCCTGGGACGGAATGACAAAGCAAGAGAGTATGTGGAGAGGATGGTCAAGATCTCGAATGGGTCTACAGAGGTACAAGTAGTAATTAGAATAAAAACTTTAAAATATGCTTGTTTTACACATTTTTGTTGTGTGTGTTTTTTTTTTTTTTTGCAGGGGATCATTCTGAAAGCCTGGATTGACATTACATGTGGTAAAGAAGCATATGCTAAAAAGGCTGGAAAATACTTTGATGAGGGACTTAAAGAGAGGCCAGATATTTTCGGGTTAATGGGGAAGGTAAGATGGAAACTAATCTTCTCTTTCTAAAACAACTCATGCCTCTAAAGAAAATGGCTTTTATCTATTTCTGCTCATTGAAAACTACACTACACTGTATATGGACATTTTCTTGTTTCCTTTTTTCATTATGGCTGAAAGGAAGTGTACTAATTAAATAAATTGCATTGCACAGTAGCATTTTCAGTCTGTCAATATTATTATGTATGGGCTCAGTGAGTTTATTGTTTAACCCCCACCAAGTGCATTTTCTCCAGTTCCGGTTACAGCTTATAGGTTACAGCTTATAGGCCAACGTTAGGCCTCATTTGAAAGCTACGACCTACAAAACCTATCTAAAATGATCTTTTTCCTTGTGTTGTTGCCTGGTTGTCGCAACAATTTCTTTTCATTGCTTTTTTGTTGCTCTTTGGTGGGTTTTTGTCACTTTTCTGTTGCTCTTTTGTCACTTGTATCTTTGTCATCCTGTTTTTTGTTGCTCTTTTGTTCCATTTTCATCCTCGTTCTCGGCTCATTTTCTGTTGCTATTTTGACACTGTTTTGCGAGAAGCTTTAAGATTTGAGTGCTCGGTTCATGTGGGGGTTAAGATCATTACAATCCACAGATACAACCACTGACATTATACTTTTCTTCATATTTGTAAACAGGAGAAACATGTCCTTTTGGTCTTACGTTTCATAGGCACAGTACTATGAGTACCGCCAGAACTACTCCGGAGCATTAGAGATGGTCAATCAAGTTATTGTGAGTTATCCAGCCTTCCTACCTGCCCTTACCAAGAAGATGAAACTGCTGCTAAGCCTTCAGGACTGGGAGCAAACTGTCGACGCTGCGCACAGGTAAACTCCATGCTTTTACTTGCAAGATGAAGGACCTATGTATCCTGCTAGACTTACTTTTTGTCGTTTTTAACTATGGTATATTGTCTTTTCCTTATGAAAAACATGACCAGAATTGTATTATGATTCTTGCATGTTTGAGTTATCCTATATAGTCTGTCTTACTCACCCTCAAAAAGCTCGAACGGCTAAAAAATGCTCCTTCACCTGCTGCCATTATGTCCGGGGCACCCAGAAAGGTCTTCTTAAACCTTTAGCGCTGTACTGTTCTATATTTGGATATTAAGTAAAAGATTCCTGATTTGATTCCTGATTTCAGAATGTAGAAAACAACATGGTTTCCAGCAGAGGGAGCAAGTATTAGCCCTCTGCTTGCTCTCTTAACCCCTGCCTTGACCAAGTGCAGTCCAGCTTTACCCAAATCTAAAAGGCCAGTGTAACGCCTCTAAAGTCACTTAAACAGATCTTTTTCGTGCGTTGTTGCCGCCATTTTATTTTTATTTTTTTTGCTTTTTTGTTGCATTTTTGTGGCTTTTATTTGGCGTTTTCGTCACACATTTTTGTCACTTTTTCCATCGCTTTTTATGTCATGTTTCTGTCACTCTTTTGTTTCTATTTTGATCCTTTTAGATTTGGGTAAAGCCGAACTGGAGAAAATGTGCTTGGTTCAGGCAGGGATTAAGAGGTTAATATGAGCAAATCGCAAATGCTAGTTATATTTGTAATATGTTTCAATTGTTTAACCATTTTTTTTTACAAATTGTGCTCTACAAATAAACTTGGCATCTCTTGTTATTACATACCCTCTAGTTTAGGCCTCTATAACCATGTTTGGGAAGCAGTTCATGTTTTTCAAAATCAAAAGTTGAATTGCTGTAACACGATATTTTCTCCAAATTGCTCAGCTCTAGTTCTTGCTTTCGGCAATTTAAGCATTGAGGGATAATAATTATTGAAGGAAAACACAGTGGAGCACTTCCTGGATTCCCACTTACCGTATTTTCCGGGCTATAAATCGAACTTTCTGTTTGGCTGGGGGTGCGACTTGCACTCAGGTGCGACTTATATATCAAAATATGTAATTTCACATGTTTGTTATTTTCACACTGACAGCCGCTAGAGGGCGCTCAGGCTTGTGTACCAGTATCTGCTACTCCTGTATCACTGAAGATGTAAAAAACGGTAATCGAGCAGCAGAAAGAAAGTTTGGACTGAGCAATACACTCGTGAGGGACTGGCGAAAAGCGGAGGTTGCTTTTACTGCAATGAATAAAGCAAAAAAAAGCTAATCACGAGCTAAAAGCTAATTGGCCACAGCTAGAGGAATGAGTTCGCAAATGAGTGCTTGAACAACGTGATGCCAGAGAGACTTGTAAAACGGTGCAGTTACACCTTCATGCCCACGTAGTTGCCAAGGCTGGTGCGACTTATACTCTAGAGTGACTTACAGTCCGGAAAATACAGTAATGACATCACAAGGTGGGACCAACCATTTCCACGTGAGACTGACTGAATTATGCATGATCAGTAACGTGCGTGAACAAAATGTGAGAAAATGTGAGTTTCCCATATAACTATCACCACAGCTTTTGGTAAGCATTCCACCGCGCGACTCAAACCGGTGCCTAGCGACTAATCCTTTGTCTATGCGAACTCACCCCTTTTTAATCCCACATCTACAAAGTCCGGCCTCACAAAAGCTTGCGCAATTTTAAGGATTCCCTCCCTCTTAAGTTTCCTAAGCCTTCCTGAGAGCCATTACCCCAGTTGTGCAAACACCAGAGAGCTATTGGCCTGACCACAGCGCGATGTTGCGAGGGTCAAAAGATAATGCCCTTTGGTTGGTAATGTTGTTAGGCTAGAAGCTTAACACACTGGCGCAGCTGTATCACTGATGCTATTAGTACCAATCAAAGAAACATAAGCTCAATGCGAAGTAACAAGATGGAGTTCTTTGACAGGAACTTGTGTCATGTTTCAGGCTTTTACAGAGGGATAAGAATAACCCGGAGGCGCTGCGCATGCTGGCTTTACATTCGCTCTGCAGGGATGGAGATATCTCTGAGGTAAAACTTACCATGGAGTATGTAACATGCATATAGAAAATATATCAAATCAAATTCATTATATTATATCAATCAATCAATCAAAGTATATTTCTTTAGCACTTTACAACAGCAGACCAAAGTGCTTTACATAAAAACACAGGGAAAAAACGTATAACATGACATAAATCTAAAAACACCGGCACAAAACAAAATAGATCAGTGCTCTATGTTCTGGAAGGTAAATAAGTGAGTCTTTAGTCTGGACTTGAACAGTGGCAGGTCAGTGATGACTCGCAGCTCGACTGGGAGCAAGTTCCACAGTTTGGGCCCTGCCACAGCAAAAGCATGATTGCCCCACTGCCTGGACCTAGACCTGGGCACATTCAAAACCATCTGAGAGGAGGAGCGCACGGCTCTGCATGGGCGGTAAATAGACAGAAGCTCGGACAGATATAGGGGAGAGTGCTCATGAAGAGCTTTAAAAACAAATGTCAACATTTTAAACTCTATATTTATATATACAGTATATTATTATATGAATGTGTATTTAGCTAAATCTGTAATGTCAAACTCTACAAACATGTCTCAGAATCATGCGAGTCTTGTTAAGCAGTTCATATTTCTCCTCTCAAATGTGATCGTGTGAATACTTGCAATCGTAAATTGACGGTAACACTTTATAATAATTACACCTTATTTAGCCTTAATAAATGATATATTTGCACCTAATTCATCATGAACAATTCATTAGTTAAGTGTCAGTAACTACTTAACTACTATAGTTAATGCCAAACCCGTAATGAATAGTTCTTCACATACTTCACTTATTCATTGTTAAATAGTTATTAAGTGTTAGTCACACTTAACTAATGAATTAAGTGTTAACTCATCATTTATTAAGGCTAAATAAGGTGTAGTTATTATGAAGTGTTACCAAAATATTTATATCATTTCAGTATGGACTGCTATATCAGAAAAAATACATGTATATTTTAAAGTCTGAAAACGTTCTGGTCCCACATTATAAAATGGGACACTTTGTAATGTGCTCTTATGTTGGTTTCCTCAGTCTTTGAAGCTGCTGTCCAACCTCACCACCAGTTTGGACATTTTGGAGCCACGCAACTCGGAGCTCTTCTACAGGATGTCTCTGGCCTTTGCCCGCCTCGTAAGTTATTCTGTTTAGTTTAGGGGTGGCTTGTATAATCAATATGTTTAGCTTGAGATGCAGACGTGTTATAAATCAGGTTTACCAGCACGGTAGCGCAGCGGTTAGTGCTCTTGCTTCACAGCTAGAGGGTCCTGAGTTCAATTCCCACCGGAGTTTGCATGTTCTGCCCCTGTCTGCGTAGGCTTCTTCCTCTTCTTCTTCTTCTTCTTCTACTACTACTACTACTACTACTACTACTACCACCACTACCAAAGTCCCAGAAAACCGCAGCATTCCATTCATTTCGCAAGTTTTTGTTTTGTGTTTGGGCCCTGTTTGTTTTATAAAAACACTTCTCCAAAGCATAAACACACACATGTACCCATATCCCGATGACACTTGTACTTGTATGCACTTGTGCGCTGAATAAATTAGCCGGTTTAGAGTTTTATATAACATTTGATCACAAAGTGACGAGACAAGACTAGTCTAAGGGTTCAACAGTGACTCTGATTTGGCCTGCTTCACAGTGTGACTTTAATGTGTGACATTTCTTTAAAGATTTTTTTTTAATGAAATCTTGTTGTCTGATTGAGTGGGTGTAATTTTTTTTATTTGAACTCAGCAGCTGATTAATTTTGTTGGATATTCCTTTTGTGCTTCCCATTTTTTCTCAGCAATTTACACTTAAATGGTTTTCTGGGCATCCTAACAGTAAAAAGTAACAGTTAATGTCCCGTGTCATAATTTCAAGACAAATATAAAATACATCCGTGCATTCACGCATCAATCAATTACTCACATTTTGGGATTCCTTGAGACATTGTTGGTGTTGAGTTAAAAGTCTGCTGCGATGAGGCAAATGTAACTGTTTGTTTCAGTGTGGGCGTAATGAAAAGGTGCTGGAGCAGACATTCAAGATGGTGGAGAAAGCCTTCTCTGTGGGATCGGGAGACGCTGACTTTGCCACAGAGATGGGCTATCAGATGTTACTGCTGGGCAAAACCAAAGAGGCCATCAAGTGGTACAAGAACGCCATGAGTTTGGATGAGACCAGTGTGGCTGCGCTGACAGGTACCCAAACACCCCGGTTATTAAGTGTTATTACGCAACTTATAAAGTCAGCCCTTTGGTGCCAACATATTTCTAAAAGTTTGGTCATATGTTTTAAAACTAAAACAGAAACAATTTACGCAGTGTCCACTTAAATGCTTTTAATTCGATATATTTTTCTTATTCACAAAACTATATCACACTATCACACTCACTACAGGTTGTAATATCCCTGTTTGTCCTGTTTCCTGCATAGGTATAATCCATTGCCAGCTGATTGAGGGGCAACTTCAAGACGCCGAGCAGCAGTTAGAATTTCTGACAGAGATCCAACAGTCCATTGGGAAAACAGGGGTATGAATGTTTGATTTTGTTACATTCCTTTAACAAAGAAGTACTATGTTATACATAGCCCGCGAGATGATGCCCTGTAGAGCATAAATTCCAGAGTATGTCAAAAAAAAAAAGAGTAAGTCTGTAGACCATTCCTACGTGGAGTTATGAATTTTTAAAGAACAACCAGAATGCTCATTCCAGCCACTAGGGGGCAGCAATTTAAAAAAAGGAAAGTGTGTCCAGCAGAGGGCACTGCTATAAGAGATCAGGATATGAACAACACATTATAGCCACGTGGTATATGGACAGTCTGCCCCAGGGCGGCTGTGGCTTCAATAACAGCTTAAAACCACCACCAAGTGTGTAGTCATTGAATAATTACTACTATAGCACTTTGAGAAACTTGACACAGGCTTGTAAAGTGCAATACAAGTGTAAGCCGTTGTTATTGATTAGGCTACAGTCAAGTTGGGGCTTTGACCAAATCACAGCTCATTATTATTATTCATGTATTGGAAAAATGTTCTCTATAGTATTTTCCTGTTTACATTATATGTGGGCCGCGACCTGCCGTGGGAGCTGTATTTCGGCCCACGATCCAAAATGAGTTTGACACCCCTGACATAGCATATTATAAGCCCACCTGGTTCCATTTTGTAGCAATGGTCGGTGCCGAAATCAGTTTACTTAAGTTCTGTACTTGCAGTAAGTAGTGTTTTTGAGGACTACTTGAGTAGTATTTGTGTTGAGAACATTACTTTTACTCCACTACATTTGAAGATAAATGTAATACTTTCTGCTTCACTACATTTGTATAAAGTAAAAAGTAAATTTGGCCATGTGTTTTGTCCATTTTAAAAGCCTAAAAATGCACACTCCCAAACAGCCAAACAGTAGGGAGAGCTATGTAGATGTCCTGTCAAATGACTCAGACCGAGAAAGAAGTTTTGTCCCCTTTTTGTTACCGAGGGTGAATTTGGGCACCCTCGATAACTTCTAAAACACACAACTTTTGTGTTTTAGAAGTTGCAGCTATTTTTCCTCACACTTATTTACTTTGAATACTTCAGACCTTTCACTTAAGTAATAATTTGACTGAGCAACATTCACTTTTATTGGAGTAATAATAGACCAGAAGTATCTGTACTTTTGAGTACGTACTTTTACCACCTCTGCATTTTAGCTATCAGAAAACCCACTGAGCTCATCAAGTTGCCAGATCCTATACCATTAAGCAATAAACCTAGATATATGACCTAACATATGTGATGTCTTGGCAACCCAGCTTCCCTTTATTTCTGCTGTGCTGTTATAAAACAGTTGAATGTGCATGCTACATAGTCCTACCTTTAATCTCATGCAAATGTATTGCAAATATGTATAGTTAAGGGTCTTTTTCAGTCGCTTTGAAGGTCAATAACAACATCTGCAGATTTAGTCAGTTTTAACCCTCATCAATTACCTTCTCAATTAGTAAAATATCACTTTTAAAGACTTTTGAAGTTACCCCCTTCCCCCACTGTATTGGAGATTAACTCTTTTTTGTGTGTCTCTATAGGATTTGATGTACCTCCGTGCTGTTCTGGCCGTGAAGAAGCGGCGTCCTGCGGAAGAGATCATCGGTCTGCTGAACGAGGCGGTGGACACACACTTCTCCTCCCTGCAGCGCCTGCCTCTGGGGGTGGACTATTTTGAGAAACTGAACCCGGACTTCCTCCTGGACATTGTAAAAGAGTATCTCGCGCTGTGTCCTGCGAAGGTAAAAGAAAACACACACCGCACCCCCTTGGCTTTTTGTCATACTCAGAGTAATAGCCTCTAACTTCAGTGTTGGTGATTTTTGTTTACAAAGTAGGGAACTAAATATCAGGTGCAATAATCACAGTTACACTTTCTTGCATAAGCCACACTGCGGAACATTTCAGGTTATTGTTACGGATGGTTTGTAATGCTTCATACTAGCTTCATACTGGTGACTGCTTAAGAACTTTTTTGTACAATGGGAAACTCATGTACGACCGAGAGCTTACACAAACATAATGTGGCCCCTTTAAGCAGGCAAATGAAAATGTACCTAGAACAGCGCGCAGTGTGATAAGTGATGAACATGTAGCTTTCAACTGTAAGAGCTTGTGTAAACAGTCCCAAAGGCTTCAGTGTTTTTCATGTCATGCTTGTCGTAGCGTTATCAGCAGCAGACCTTCATAAAAGTGCTTTACTGTTGTTGTTTCAGCCTCCTGCTCCGGGCCAGCCTCCCTGTGCTCAGCTCCAGCGCTGTGCCACGCTCCTGGACACTGTGGTCAAGACAGTACCAGGACTCCTCCAGGGGCTTTATCTGATGGCCAAAGTCAAATATCAGTCTGGTTTGTCCAAAGCTCTCAAATATTTCTGTATACAAGCTCTAAATGGAAGTTGCTCTAAGAGATCAGTTACGATGAGTGTAGAACATTGAACTTTGTGCCAGATTTAGTTTTTGTGGATAGCCTATATAATTACACAGATAAATGATTTTTTTTTTTTTAATGTACTTCCTGTTTCCTTAGGTGACTTTGAGGCCGCTCATAGCAGCCTGAATCACTGTTTACAGCAGAACCCGTCCTTTGCCGACGCGCACTTGTTGATGGCTCAGATTCATCTGGTGCAGGGAAACTCCACGCTGTGTTCACAGTCTCTGGAACTTTGCATGAGCCACAATTTCGAGGCAAGTGACAAATGTAATTACGGAGATACAGTTTATTCGTATATAGAGAGAATAATTGCTGCTTGCCCTTCCTCCCTCATGGCAACAAGGGAGTGGGTTACACGCCTTCTGAACACACTGTCACAACCACATCATGTTGCTTGTAGTGTCTGACTGAAGGGTGGGGAGAATAGAGGGTCATTCATTTGATTATTAGTTGCCATTCTAAGCGTCCATTAATGTGCATTCTTAATTCATCTTAAAGTTGCATTATGGAACTTTTTATGTGGGAAAAAACATATTTTTATTAGTGAGTATTTGACCTTATATTGACCTAGTGGTTAGTATGGTGCCTTTACTTTCCATCAGGGTGGCCTCTATGACGCTCGAGGATCAACTGTTTTTCGAGTTTCTGATTGGTTTTCACTGCAGACGGACCAGAAAACCTACAAAACACTTGATCCTGGCGCTTGTAGAGACCACCGTGATCGAAAGTAAAGGCGCCATACTAATTACCCATTCAGCCATTGGGTCACAAAAAGGCCAGTTACTCACAAATATCAAGTTTGTTTTTACGAATAAAAAGTTCCAAGCAAGGCAAGCAATTTTATTTATACCGCGCATTTCATACACAAGCAACTCATAATGCACCTTTAATAAAAATGTGTTAGATGATATACCATTCATGTGTCAACTGCGGCCTCCTCCAGGTCCGGGAAAACCCACTGTTCCACCTGATCAAGGCCCAAGCTAAGAAGAAGATGGGCGAGCTAACAGAAGCCATCCAGACCCTGCAGATGGCCATGAGTCTGCCCGGGGTGAGAAGAGCGGGCTCCTCCTCCAAGTCCAGGAACAAGAAGAGTGAGCTGAGCCCTGCCGACTGCGTGTCCTTGTTCCTGGAGTTAGCCGAGGCGCTGTGGTTAAATGGGGAACAGGTAACAGATAAACTCACTCAAGTCAGTTTAGCGCTGGGTGCATATCAGTTATTACTTAACAATGCTTCTTTTACAATATGCAGTTTGTGATACCTATGCTACATTATTCCTAGAATAATTCCTAAGATTATTCCTAAGAATAATGTAATAAAACTGGTATTTGCATACCAATTTACACATAATATTGACAACGGGCTTGATATGGATTTTAAGTAAACAACTACACATTAATGTTTATTTCAAACTCAACATACACAGATCTCTTACTTACTACTACCATGTTATAATGTTGTTCCTTAGTACTATTTCACTTGATTTGTACAGTTTTGAGTAATCTTGTTTGTTTAGGTAATATCTTCTTCTATTGCTGAAGCGCTCCGATCATTGTTTCCTTGATTATAATGTGTCTTAGAGCGAACTTAAACTGTCTTCCATATTTTAAAGCCCATCATCGGACCGGTTGTAAGCAGTTCTGCACTTAACGTGTATTCTTCAGGGCACCACGGATTTGCTAGTATGCTCTTAGCTGAAAATGAAAGTTATTTTTTTTATAACTGTCATTCCCAAATCTGTCTGCAGAATAAATATCAATGCTGAAGCACCCAGAACAATGTTTTAAGCCTAAAATAAGCACATGTCCACTTTAAAATGTCTTGCTTCTACCTGCAAAAACCCTGTATCAGAAAACCCTGACTCAGTAAGGCCTTTCCTAATAAAAAGGAGAGATTTCCATCTTAACAGCACGCATAAATCATCCTCTTGACTGCTGCCCTCAAGTGGCTACAATAAAGTGATCTTGTAACTTTTAAATGGTGGTGTTGTGTTTCAGCACGAAGCCGCCAAAGTGATGCAGGATGCCATTATCTCCTTCTCGGGGACTCCAGAAGAGCTGCGTGTTACCATCGCCAACGCGGACCTGGCCCTGCTGAGAGGAGACACGGAGCTGGCTCTGAGCATGCTCCGGAACATCTCCCCCGACCAGCCCTACTACATCCAGGCCAAGGAGAAAATGGCCGACATTTATCTGACCCACAGAAGGGATAAACGGCTCTATGCCAGCTGCTACAGGTACAGACTGGAACTGGGGACTTATTTTAGGGACCAATTGTATATCCTCACTTTAAATGTTGTAACATTTTTGTATGAAGCAAAAATTATGCCTTTGCTTTTAGGGAAATTGTGGAAAAGCTTCCCAGTCCCCACACATACCTCTTGTTAGGAGATGCCTACATGAACATTCAGGAGGTAAGGAAAAAACTAAAACTTCTAGCCTTCTTAGTATCATTAAATAAATAAATAAAGTTAACTTGCAATTTGGAGAAGTCCTCAAGCTTTGTTTGTAGACAGATAAATGTCCAGCTGACTCGATTTGTTGGATTTGTCTACCTATATCTATACCTCTATATTCATTATCAAGGTTATTTATTAGTTATTATTGATTAAGGGGAACATGAGAACTACTCTAACTTTAAAATGGAGGGCCTTAATTAGTAACATGTCTCCTCTATCTGAATACTTAAATGCAATGACAGTTTTACATTGACAATTTAACACTATATTTTACCAATAATATAAATGAGATACAGATCTGCTAAAATCACTACATTTACCTCTACAGCCAGAAAAGGCCATCGAGATCTACGAACAAGCTCTGAAGAGAAACCCCAAAGATGGAGCTCTGGCCAGTAAAATCGGAAAAGCTCTGGTGAAGACGCACAACTACGTCAAGGTTTGTGCCGCGTTTGTTTACAGAGCCACATGACTCACCGGTGTTGATACTTCGTAATCTTAAGGACTTAAGTTGGACTGTATACACAGGCTATAAACTACTACGAGGCTGCTCTGAAGAGTGGCCAGCAGAACTTCCTCCGCTACGATCTGGCCGAGCTGCTGATGAAGATGAAGCAGCACGAGCGCTGTGAAAAGGTCGTGCATGACGCTCTCGATCATGACCCAGGTACAGAACAAAGTCCTATTAAAGCCACACTGCGAAACATTCCATGATCTATAACATGTCACTATGTCACAAGATCAATTAACCTAAATATCAATACTGAGATTTTAAAAATATATATTTTTTATTTTCATCTCAATGAGGCAACAACGTTAAAATAATAAAACTATCTATTTGTTTGACGAGTTCCGTGCTACTTCAAATGTTTTGAGTTATGCTGCGTTCCAGACAACTGGTAACTGGTAAACTTCAAGATTCAAGATTTTTTATTTGTCAAACCATGTGAATGATTTGAAATTATATTTCTCTCATCCTTGATTGTGGAGCGGGGGGGGGGGGAAGAGGGGTGGGAGGGAGGGCAGGGAGTTCAGCTTCCCGATGGCCTTGTGTATGAAACTGTTCCCCGTAGATTCCACAGTCTCCATTTCCAACCTCTGACTAAGATAAATGTCCGGGAACGGCGCCTTTAGGTGCTAATTACAACTTGTAAACTCGGAGATGATCAGAGTGGTCCGAGTTCAGATACACATGACTCACTTTATCAGCTTTATCAACAAGGAAGAATTGCAAGCTGTTGATAAAGCTGTAAGGACTACACCAGTGATGTTAACGTTACTTTTAGTCTCAGCTTCTAATATAACGTTATTTTGCATGATTTAAATTATATCTGGTGTGAGGAAACAAGCATAGCTACAGACTGCATCTCTGGAATTGCCCATATATTGTATAAATAACAAAAGGGAGCGCTGTGCTGGGTCACGAAGCGTAGTAAAAAAAATAGCAACAACGGGTGCTCTTCGAGGATGAAGATATGGTAAAAATGGCAAAAATCCGTGGCACTTCGAAGGTAAATAAAAAAAGTCCTTTATTGAAGAGGGATGCCTACGCGTTTCAATCCACAGCAGGATCTTCGTCAGGCATAGAGAATCAATTACACCCAAGTGTTCTAAAGAGTAACTAAACACCAAATCAAGTTTTTTTTACTGATAAACTGTCTCAATGGGTGTCTCATAGTGTTGTCCACTGGTCCCTGACATTATCTGACATTATAGCGCAAACATGTGTAAAATCCTAACTTTGGCCTGAAACGAATGGGTTGCGCCCCTTCAGGGTAAACTCTGCTACTAAATTAGAATTCCTGATTGGCTGGAGACGTGTCCACGGCCTCCACAGAACGTCATAAGCCGCACCAGCTCCACACATCGTCATCAGGTGCTGCCAATTGTCCTGCCCCTGTACCTGTGGTTATAACCAAGTCCCTCCCACGTAATCTGTCTGCTGTGATTGTGCCAATGCAAAGGCCCACACACTCACCCCCGCATGTCACCCCCAAACTTCAGAGACCGCCTCTTTCACAGCACTTTTGACTTTTGTTGTGGGTAGGGAAAGGCTTTGGCACGCCCGTTTAGTTACTCTTTAAATATACACAAGTCATGTGACCAAAAATGTCACGTGAACAGACCACATGATTTTCAAAAAAGATATACAGAGATATACAGTATACACAATAATATATACACACACACACACAGGTCGACAACAGAGGTTGTGTCGACATGAGATGATCAAACCTACAGAGTGTCAACATAAGTGAAGAGCAATGTTGGTAAAAGGTAGGTAAGATTATCACATATAAAAGTTCAATATTTACAGAAAAACACTTGCACAAAGTGAGTACAAAAGAGACATGTATACACAAGCAAGGAACCAACACATCACCACTAAAGGAAAACTCCAGGTCATCATTAAGACCAGGAAATTTGGTAGCTTTCAAGGTTTCAAAGGTTTCCCTTTGAGAGAGTAGAGACAACCAATCACCACCTCTAATGTTGGGTGGGATGGCGTCTATGACCATAACTTTGAGGAGATTGATTTTGCATGAAACAGAGGATTGAAAATGTCGAGCAATAGGATAGTTGAGGTTATTACTCCTTATGGCGTATTTGTGTTCAGAGAAGCGGTCTTTTAAGTGTCTTTTTGTCCGGCCCATGTAAAAACATCCACAGGAGCAGTCCAGTCTGTAAATGACATAGGTGGTGTTGCAGTTCGCAAAGTGGCGGCACTTAAATGTTTTCGAACCTGTTGAATTTTTAAAAATTGTTGTTCTGTTTATGTGACAGCAGTGGTTGCAGGAGCCACAATGGTAAGTACCTATTGGTTTTGGAAGAAAGGTCTTTTTTTCAGAGGGCAGGTTTACCAAGCGGTCCTTAAGTGTGGGTGCTCTGCGTGTAGCAAAAGCTGGGGGTCCCAATTGGTTTTTATAATGTCTTTTATAATGTCTAAAAATATTTTGTTGTTGATTGAGGATCTTTGCCTCTTGTTGAAACATTGTGTTCTTTGTTGACTTTTTGCTTTGGAGAGTGCGTTGTTTAGAAAATCTTTGGTACATGTTGTTCAAATTCATTGTCCGTGTCACAAATCCTCCTCAAGCTAACATAATGCTCCATGTTAGCATCATGCTACATGCTTATGCTAGCTACAACTGCCGGTTTTTTGCTTCTACTGAACAATCTGCGATTTTGACTTGCCTTTATTTGTATGTGATAAATAAGTTAATAGTCTGCCAGACAACGGCTAAAAAGCGTGAAAATGATTGTTCCCTTAACATACTTCCTTCCACCTCAGCGAGGCCATCCCCTCTTGTATGACGTGATGCCGTCTGTATCTATATATATAGCGTTATATTAGCAAACCGTCGCAGCAAATGTTCAGCTTGAACGCACTGAGGACGTAAATTGAAATTTTCGAGTGGGAACAATTTCAGTTGCCAGTTGCCTGGAATGCAGCATTAGAGAGAACGGGCTAAATGGACAAAACCAATGAAATGCCAGGAAACTGTTATTATGGCACCTCTTATTCAAGATTGGTCAGCCCTACGGTCAATCACCCCACTGTTAGCCAAAGAGCCTACGTTTCTCTGGACATGCGCTTTGTGTCCCCCAAGGGTAAAAACTGCAGCTAAAGAAAGAGAGAGAGATCTGGAAGAAATTGCTTTATGATAAAACTGAAGACCTATGAAACATTTAAGAAGAAGATTTTTAACACTTTAAATTCAGACATTATAGACCCTTTAACTGCTGACATCATCAGTGACATCAGCTGGAGGCAGGAAGTGATCAAGAGAAATAAGATTAAACTAAAACTAGCGATTTTAAGTGTAAAACTACAACTGAAAAATGTGGTCCTGTTGTGGTTTAAGGTGCAAGAACAAGAGGAATGACATTTGAGACGATAAAATAAGGTTTATCTGATATTTCCAACAACAGTTATACATTTGTTTATCATTACTATGACAACAGCTACAATGGAAATAGATAGGAATCTAACTTCCTGCCTCCAGCTAAGCCCGGAATGTTTACAAACAATTAAAGGGTCTATAATTTAAGACTTTTTAAGACCCTGCAGAAACGTTGCAGAAATGATGCTTTGAAGCCTCAGTCATACATGCATGAATGAAACAAAATACAACTCAGTTTTTCAAGAGGGAACAACAATATATCAAAGTTAGTTTAGCTATTAATGATCCTTTTAAGCCCTGTTTGAAAAGCAGGTGACTCTCATCACAGCAGATGAAAGTCAAAGAGGGTGTGGACACGGATCTACACACTCAGTCAGTTTGTTTAGCTTAAACTGGTCGCTGGCCAGGTTTGCACGGAGGTCGCATTTGCTGGCGCTACATGACATGACTCTCCACTAAAGTCCCCGCATTTGTTTACCTCCGCCTGCTATATCCTCTTATTGTTCACACTGACGACATGGATAAATTGTTTGGATTGAAACAGAATAGTACCATTGCCCGCTATAAAATCATATTAATCTCAAAATAACTCCATTTGTGTTTGGTTTATTTCTTTCCAGTGAATGATCTAGCCGGGCTCTCAGACGACTGCCGCTACCTCGTCCTTTTAGCCAAGATTCAAAATAAAGTGGGCAAGAATGAGAAGGCTTTGCTCTCCCTCCAGAAGGCAAGTCACTGTTTTTCACTGCATCCTCATACAGTGTTTTTAGGAAGTAGTCATACCCGTTTACGGTATTTGTCACGATAAAGTTTGACATGAAAAAGGTTATAATTATCTATACTCAGGCTTGCATAGAGGCTCCACTCATCTATAGCATTGGCAGTCGCAGTGAATTTACAAGTACATTATAGAGAACTACTAAAAAAATAAATAAGACTAATGTATGTTCAACAAGACATCCACAACTATGATTGAGAGCAAGTGGAGTTGATCGATTCGACAGCTATTTGTGCAGAGTCTGAATGCCTATGTCACTATATATATATAAAACTCTCCATCACCCTCCGCGGGCGGTCTCTTTTTTCCTCCAAGCTCGGGTCCTCTACCAGAGGCCTGGGAGCTTGAGGGTTCTGCGCAGTATCTTTGCAGTTCCTAGAACTGCACTTTTCTGGACTGAGATGTCTGATGTATTTCCTGGGATCTGCTGGAGCCACTCCTCCAGTTTGGGGGTCACTGCCCCGAGTGCCCCAACGACCACGGGCACCACTGATGCCTTCACTCTCCAGGCCTTCTCTAGCTCTTCTCTGAGCCCCTGGCATTTCTCTAGTTTCTCGTGTTCCTTTTTCCTGATGTTGAAGTCGCTAGGTATTGCTATGTCAACCACCACGGCTTTCCTCTGCTCTTTGTCCACCACCACGATGTCCGGTTGGCTCGATATACAGTATATATATACAGTATATATATATATATATATATATATATATATATATATATATATATATATATATATATAGACTGCCTGTCCTGGATTTATCTAAGTGTTCTGATCGGACTAACACCTGAATACAATTTTGTTGTACAGTTTACAATTACAAATTCTACTTATTACTTAGTTATTTTATTTATTTATTTTTGGAGGGCAGTGTATTTGGGACAAAATAATTATACATGTACATATCTGCAAATGATACCTAAAAACCACTATGCAACAAAACTATTCAGTCTTAGGTTTCCAACCTTTTTCACCCCATGAGCTACTTTCACTTAACAAAAATAGTGGAAAGAGCTAGTTATGCAGCAAAGACACCAAAATGTTCAACATGCTCAGAATAAAAAGCCAAGGCATGTAAAATGTGACTTATCCAGCGTACTGTAGCTATGTTAAAATTTTGAAAACTGCATTCAACATTCCAAAAGGGCTGAGGAGCTACCGGTACCTCCTAACTATTGGTTGGAGATCCTTGTGGCACTGGCAGGGTAATCAGAATGGTATTTTATCAATGAAATAGAAATGTATATGATAAAAATCAGACTGCTAGATAACATCAAAATATTTCAAAGCGGTCTGAAACCTGGTGATGAAAATGAATAACCCTCAACACTTTTGTCCCCGTAGGCCCGTGACGTCCAGGCCAAAGTGCTGAAGCGCGTTCAGATGGAGCAGCCCGACGCCATCCCCGCCCAGAAGCAGCTCGCCGCAGAGATCTGCTCGGAGATCGCCAAGTACTACACCAGCCAGCGGGGCTACGAGCACGCAGTCAAATTCTACAAGGAGGCGCTTGTCTATTGTGAGACCGATCGCAAGGTCAGTGAATGGGCCCGCTCTGTGCTCCTCCCCGCAGCTGCGCCACAACATTAGGGCCAGTGTTTATACAGTGTAGCGCCGGGGCAGAGCTCGATTTGGAGAATGACTAATCGGCGACTAAAACCTTCCGAAAAATATTGTCACATCATCTGAACGCCCATGAATGCCCTCTCTGTTGTCAGGGCCGTTTGTAGCTTAGAGGGGGGCATATGCAAAATTGTGTTGGGGGTGGGGGGGGCCCCTACGACAAGGGAGTGATTTGTTGGAGCAAAATCCGCTAATTCACTGTTATGATAATGAGTCACTTTTTCATTTATAGTCGGTTCAGGAAGCAGTAATTTATTTATTTTTGCCTGTTTTTTTATTTTTTTATTCATATTTTTTCAGAACAGTAATTTGTGTAAATTGTTTACCAGTACAAAATAAATTCATGTGATTTCAGTGTTTCGCCAAACTCTTGTGATTGCAATATTAGGTGAGATTCCATTTAAGTCAATTTCTGCTCAAAATCATGGCTATTTCAAAATGCAAAAGTTTGACTAACTCTAACTTCTCAGTAGTTTCAAAATGAATGACATTTTCAGGGTTTGTTCTACACACTTTTTTTTGTTGCTTACTGTAAGTGTAAAGCATAGAATCCGATCTTTTTCAGAGTTATGGCCTGCCAAATATTGAATGGAGAAAATGTATCCAAAATGAACCTCTTACTCACCTGAACCGAGCGCATTTTCTCCAGTTTGGCCTTACCCAAATCCAAAAGCTTCTCAACTGGAGAGAGCAATAGTGTAATGCCTCATTTGAAAGCTAAGACCTACAAAACTGATCGTAACTTTTTTTTTATCACATAATTATTTGAAGCGTTTTTGCTGTGTTTTCGTCCTTTTTTTTTTGCGCATTTTTGTCACGTTTTGCCATGTTTTTTGTCACTTCTGTTTTGCTATTCCGGCACGTTTTTGTCGTTTTTTTGTTGCTTTTTTTTCATTACTTTTTTGTCACTTTTTAGTTTTTTGGTAACGCTTTAGAATACAGCCCGCGAGTTCCAGGTGTAAGTACGGGTAACAAGAAAGTAATTACACATGTAAGTACAGGTACTCTTACAACGTGTAACAAGGGGGAACACTGTGTAACAAGGAGGTACAAAGTGTAACAAGGCGGAACAATGTGTAACAAGGCAGTACAATGTTTAACAAGGGGGAACAATGTGTAACAAGGAAGTAGAAAGTGTAACAAGGGGGAACAATGTGTAACAAGGCAGTACAACGTGTAACTACATGTCAAGGTGTAGTAAAGGTATTCTAAGAGCAATTAATGGTGCTGAGCTATCACATAGTTGTGGCAAAAGGAAATGTGGTATTATTAATAGTGCATTAATTTTAATGTTGCAAGACAACAGTATTACTGTTGTGAAAGTGAAGACATGACTCCAGGCATTTTTCAATGGTGTCTCACTTCATTTTACAGCCCGTGCTGTCCTGTACACATTAGTTACAGTATTCATGCACATTGATAACGTGGTCATTTTCCTTGTTTTGCTGTATTTTTGCCTGGAGTCATGTCTTCACTTTCACAACAGTAATACTGTTGTGAAAGTATGTGATAGCTCAACACCATTAATTGCTCCGTTTCATTCATACTGTATTGGCTTGGCGGTTTTGTTGTGATTGTATGATGTCCTTTTGAATGAAATAAATAAATAAAAAAATGAAAAAGATTACCTTTACTACACCTTGACATGTAGTTACACGTAGTTACACGTTGTAGTACCTTGTTACACATTGTTCCGCCTTGTTACACATTGTTCCGCCTTGTTACACATTGTTCCGCCTTGTTACACATTGTTCCGCCTTGTTACACTTTGTACTTCCTTGTTACACATTGTTCCCCCTTGTTACACGTTGTAAGAGTACCTGTACTTACATGTGTAATTACTTTCTTGTTACCCGTACTTACACCTGGAACTCGCGGGCTGTATTCTAAAGCGTTACCAGTTTTGTTTGTGGTTGATTCTTGATAAAATTTCATCTATGTTTTTGTCCTCTTGTTTAGAACTTCTTCAGTCATGACTCAGTCCTGCTTTCGCCCCCACGCTTATCCCTGTTAAGTCCGATCTATATTCATATTTAGAGCCAGGCCTATTCTTTGTTGATGCTTAGCGTAAAAGCTTTGGGTTCTGCACATGTACAATAGCCTGCTTCTACAGCTACAACGTTCTGCTCTGTCTGTTTTCGTAGGTGATGCTGGAGTTGGCGCGCTTGTACCTGAACCTTGACGACGTCGATTCCTGCCAAGAGCAATGCAACGTTATTTTGATGAATGACCAGTTCAATGAAGACGCGACACTGGTACATCATCATGTGGCTCTGTGATGTTTTCAGTTCAGCCGTGACCTCGCCCCCAGACAAATGAGTCATTGGTAATGTGACTTTCTCCACAGATGATGGCCAACCTCATGTCCAGGAAGCAGGATTACGAAAAGGCTGTGTTCCACTATAGACAACTCCTGGAGCGCCAGCCAGGTTTGACTGAGGGTTTAAAGTGCATAAGCAAGCAGATGAAATATTGTTTTTCACAGATGATGAAGATTTCGAAGGAGATGTCATAGTAACAGGCCTCTCTCTCTTGTGTTTATTTTTTTTTCTTTTTCAGACAACTACCTGGCTATGTTCCATCTGGTGGATCTTATGAGACGAGCGGGTAAACTGGAGGAGATTCCCCGGTTTCTGGAGCTGGCTGAAAAACACTGTCCCAGGACCAAGCAGGACCCCGGCTTTAACTACTGCAAAGGCCTCTATCTGTGGTACGCCACTGGTCACATGTGCGTCACTCCTAAGGCTCTGACGGCTCTCTGTGTGACACTGTGGGCTTTGTGCTGTGTGTCCAGGTATACGGGGGAGTCCAACAATGCTCTGCGCCACTTCAACAAGGCCCGCAAGGACAACGACTGGGGCCAGAACGCCGCCTACAACATGATCGAGATCTGCCTCAACCCAGATAACGCCACCATGGGCGGAGAGGTGTTTGCTAACCTGGATGAAGAAATGGGGTAGGGACAGGCGTCAAGTACAGTGTTATTTACACAGTCATTGGATAGATTACTTACTACCTTTAGGGACCGTCAGAGCCTTGAAAAAAAACAACATTTCATTTAACTGCTTCACACGTCCACTTTATTCAATTAATTGCTATTTTTACCATGTTACAATGTTATTACCATGTGTTGTGTTTTAACCCACTCGCGCATCTTTGAGTAAGCTTTGAATCTTCAAAGCTTACTAAGTTTTGTTGCCTCAGTGCCTGGACAACGTGCTATCATCAATAGAAAAATTAATTGAGTTTATCACAATTATCACAATATTTTGCAGAAAAACCTGAGACATTCACAACATGCATGGAATAAGTAAGTGAACCCTTGTATTAAATAGCTGGCTGACCCTTCTTTTGCAGCAATAACTGCTTTCCTGTAGCTGCAGATTAGACGCTCAAAATGATCAGGATGAATCTTGGACCATTCCTCTTTATAAAACTGTTGCAGTTCAGCGAGATTCCTGGGTTCATTTACTTTTTCCTCCCTACATGTTATGGCCTTTAAAAATATGATAACATGTAATTGTTTGGGTGGTATTAGTTTAAGCACTTTTTGTTCATTCTTCTGATTTTGATGAAGATCAGACCACATTTTATGACCAATTTAGGCAGAAATGTGAGAAATTCCAAAGGGTTCACATACATTTTCATCCCACTGTATTTCTGTTTTGTCTCTTTATTGAAACAGCTGCTCAGCGAAGGAGAGCAAGAGGAGTGGAGGTGGTAGGGGTTTACAGTGAGATCGCTTAAAATTCAGGAAGTGAAACTCGATAGAAGTAATTTTTTTCAGCTGTTTTAAAGGGTTAAAAGGGTTAAATAGTAGTAAAGATGCAAAAAATCAAAAACACCCTTTTTAAAAAGAAACTTACTTTTGTTTTTGACTATCCCAAAACCCCATGGTATGTTAATAATTGACTGATTCGTCCTAATGTATCTTTTGCAGAAACTCCACAGAGAAGCAGGAGTCTGACCAGCTTGCGGTGAGGACTGCGGAGAAGTTGTTGAAAGACCTGAAGCCCCAGACCCCAGGGGGACAGCTGCAGCTCCGCATCCTGGAGAGCTACTGTCTGTTAGCCACCAAACAGAAGGCCAACATGGAGAAGGCCCTGAATGTTTTCACAGAGATCGCCAACAATGAGGTGGGTAAACTCCAGACGATTGACATTGCTCCACCGGCCTTCTTATGTAAATACACCCAGATTAGGCGTCACCTTATGTGTCAAAGCTTGTACACATTAAAAACAGACATGAAAACAGCTTTCTTTTTGACCTTTTGGCTCCAGCATCTGTATTCAGGGAAAAATAATAACATTCTTGACCCTTCCTCAGAAAGAACATGTGCCAGCACTGCTTGCTTTGGCCACAGCCTACATGATGCTGAAGCAGACTCCCCGCGCGAGGACCCAGCTCAAGCGCCTTTCCAAAATGAACTGGGCCATCGAGGACGCCGACGAGTTCGAGAAGAGCTGGCTGCTGCTCGCGGACATTTATATCCACTCGGGGAAGTACGACATGGCCACGGAGCTGCTGAAGAGATGCCTCCACCGAAACAAGGTCCGAAAAACACCGTGGCGCCTCGTGAACCAGCTTTAATGTGTCACACGGCAACAAAACATACAGCTCAATAAAAGATTCCAATGTTATACGTGAAACAAAATCGCAGTCTTAAAGTGACATTCTGTAAAATTGCAAAATGTGAAAAATTAAGTTAAGTTAAAAGAAAAGTAGAGAAAAAAAATTAATTAAGTTGCGACCCTCACCTCGTGATTGGACCTGACAGTCCGGTTCTCTGGAAAGCTCGTCTCATTAGTCAACGTTATGGCAGTTCCAGTTATCAGAAAAGGGAGCAACTTTAGAAAAAATATTATTACTATTTCAGATTATTTATATTATATCAAATTTCAGGTCCAGGTCAATTACACGCAATCTATTATAATTGTAAAACATTTAAACTTACAGCCGTCCTCAGCTACTCCATTTGCCAGCCCGGAATGGTTGCATTCCCACATTGCATCGTTAGATGTGGCACTTTTGAAACAGCAAGCAAACTTTGTGCTGCAGAAGCAGACGAGCGCCACGCTTTCCCCGTCTCTGACGGTGCACCACTAACACACTCCTCATCCCCAAAAACACAGTCAGAGTTTAGCGTTATGACAGAAGTTTACAAAAGATCGTGAACTGATAAACATCTGAATGACCTGCTCTGATGCAGTTAAATTCTCATGAAATGTCCATGTTGTTTGTTTCATAATCCAATATATCTACAGGGAGCCGGGAAGTATGTGAGGCGTTGAAGGGAAATAAAAGATTGGCATTTTAAATTTTCTGATGCTGCATCCGAAACCATTAAATTGTAGCCTCTAAGTACTAACACTAGCAACTAATCCTTAACCTTTCATGGAGTCAACTGTTAGATCTCTATGCAGTTAGTGAACTAGAGCTTCAGCAGCATTTGCCCAATTCGATCGTCCTTACCCAGGGGAAGGGGAAGTGACATCACCAACAGCTGTTTTTCTTCTTCTTTAAAGTTCAGTGCAAAGCGCATAGCGCCACCTACTGTATATTGTCCAACAACAACATTTATGTCCAAATAAAGACATTTAAGGCGGGAAAAAAAAGAAACATCCAAATGATCCTTCACATAGTTCCCTTCATTTTATCTCAACAGCTGTTTCATAAAGCTACAGTATGCAAATTAGCCATGTGGCTTAAGTTTCTACTAAATGAAAGCAAAAGCACAAACTGCCTTCGTATGAATCACTCGAGGGTGGGGGCGAGGGGGTGGGAAGATTGGCGCAGTGGCGTATGGGATGGCACATAGCTCCTTTAGCATCAGAGGTCCCTATGCTAAAGTGGCTATGATAGTTAGCATACAGGCCACTTTCCCTAACTCCTTCCTAACCAACAACCCAATTCGGACGCATCTTATCATGGCGGATGCTGATGCACATCCGGTTTGGCGTTAGACCTCTTACCAATTTACTGGTTTCGGATGCAGCATGAATGGAAGTATTATGTTCTAATTGCCAAAAAACACAGACTTACATGAAAATTGCAGTTTAGCATCTAAAGTCTCAAAATGTTTACTTTGCTACATATCTTATTTATTCTGCTGATAATGTGTGTTGCACACAAGATTATTGATATTTCCCTTCTCTCTTTGAACACATCATAAGGGCAGTGTGGGGGCGTGGGTGAGGGGCAGCAGGGTTCACTACTCCTACTGACGAAAATAAATCCAGGTGTATAGAGTTCGGGAATGTGATGTCATATCACTAAGCATTATGGGATTAGCAGCAATTGAAAACTAATGGAGAATTTAAAAGTTAAAATACTGGAGTTATTGTTCACATTAAAACACTTGGACACCACAGTGAGTTAGATGTATTTGCCAGCAGTAACTCAGCAGCTAACGGAGCTGTTCCACAGATTTTTCTCCACTTTTTATACTGTTTTTTATCTAATGTTAGTCTATGGAAATGTATGGTAACAGCTGTGAAGATGGCTGATCTCCATGGTAACTGTGGAATTTCCCGAACTCTATAGCTGTGGGCAGCTTTAATGGTAGCAAGGAGGAAATCTGAAATGCTGCAATAATTCAGATAGTTGCCAACAACACGGGATAAAACTAAAAGCCTGCTGTATTTTAGACCTCTACCAACATGTTTTGAAATGTTTTAGTTTACTAATTCATATTTTAGTCTTCATTCTCATTTGTTAATGCTCCTAGACATGACATTTTATTCATGTCCAGTGCACGGCGGCCATCTCAGGTCTGCACAATAGTATCTATTGTGCACTGTCCCTGTCAAATAAATAAATAAATAGTTCAAAAATTAAAAAATGTTTTACTTGGTAACCGAAAAATTGTTTCAAGCCATTGTCCAACTATTCCATGCAAACTGGCCTCATGGTGACTGAAGAGTACACACAAGATATATTTAACTAATTGTGAATGCCTAAACAAGACATGACTGGAACATAGCTCAGGACCTACTGTGGAATTACTTTACATGCAATACATTTATTTTCTTCCAGCCACATACATCTTGAACATTCAGTGTCAGATTTCTGGTTCAGCTGATTTGAAAGCTAAATATTGTTTTAAGAACATGCAGTGGATAGTGTCTCATAAGTGTGTTGTAAAAGGCGCTTGTAAAATCTGACTGAAAAAGTGGCTGCATAGGGTCTGTTTTTGTTGGCGCAGACGTTTGTGAATGCTTAAATATGTTTTTATATCCCCGAGTACAGTGGGTTCACAAAGTTTTCAGGCCTCTCTTAATGAATGTGTATATTACAATGTAGCAGCCTGATACAAAAATCATTTAAAAAAAAATATATTCTGTTTGTAAAAATACTACACAGGTCATGATGACATTTTAGTTTTTCTTTCTAAGTATTCAGACTGTACGTGCCATGCTACTCCTAAGATCCTTTAAGCTTCTCCAAACTGAGAGCATCAATTGACCTATCACTACTTCCTTTTGCGCTACAATGGGTTATATATACATGTGTTACTCTCTCTCCAGTCTTGCTGTAAAGCCTATGAATATCTGGGCCACATAATGGAAAAGGAACAGTCATTCTGCGACGCAGCGCTCAACTACGAACACGCTTGGAAATATGGAAATTGCACTAATCCCACCATTGGTATGCAAATCACAGCTTCAAAGTAGAAAAGTTAAGTACATGTGCCCAAAGATGTAACGTCAGTTATTATTTTTAGGATACAAGCTGGCTTTCAACTACCTAAAGGCGAAGAGACATGTGGACGCAATCGATGTGTGTCATAAGGTGAGTTATGTCTGAAATGTCTTGTTTCAAAATGTGAAAAAAAAAGTCTAATGTTCCTTTTTTTCATCTTCTTTTGTCCCTTTTCTTAGGTTCTGGCTGCTAATCCAAATTATTCAGGTATCAGGAAGGACGTCCTGGACAAAGCCAGGACTGCCCTGAGGCCTTAGGAAGCGCGGACACTGACGAGTGTGACCGAATCCAAAGGAGAAAAAGAAATGTCGAATTTCAATGCTTAAGTCAACGTCAGTCACTGTGATGTATGTTCAATATATTTGAAGTCACATACATCCAGGTAGATACATGAATAAAGTCTGAGGAAACGACACAGCTGTGCATTTTAGAGGGCAGACAGTTTTGTGAAATCACTTCGTCCAGGGCCAGGTTGGTAAAGGAGTCTCTAACCTGGTAATAGCTCTATCGTTCCTTCAGACTTTTTATATTTATTATTTTATTCTGCCTTTTTTCTTTATCAAAGCTATGAACATGTTTGAGTTGGACCGATTTATATGTATTTATGTACAAAACAAAATAAAAGTGATTTTTTAACATGTCTGCTTCTGATTGAACAGCTGCAATAGGTTGTGTTCAAGTACATCACATTTTCAAGAGACAATAGTTTAAAAGTGAGGTGGTGAGCATCGATGAATTCTATGATGGAATTCCTGGTAACCGTTCAAAACCTTTTTTTCTTTCCTTACCATGGTTAATATATCGCTGTAATTCCTGGATCAATCAACCTGAAACAAAATCGGCACAAAGTTCAATGTCTTCGATGTTGGCTCAAATTAACTAAGGTCACATTATTTTCCTAAAACATGCGCTCGATGTTGTTCAGATGAGAGGACATAATCCAGAACAAATAATGATTTATCAGTTTTCTGCTTTGAGATTTCTTTCAAAAACTGTCCATACATTGTTACATTGGCACCTGTCTTTAGAACGACCTATTAGCAAATCAAAAGGCTGTCAATTATATTTTGTCAATATATAATGTAAAAGAACAAACAATGGTATCTTATCATTATGGTTGCACCCTAGTGGGCAGGGATGTGTTACTATCGATTTCCTTCCAATAAAAGTTATATTACCACATTTTTGCACATTGCTGGACTAGTATTTTCACCTAAAACTGATGGCGAATAGGGGGGAACAATGAATGCAGCCAAGAGTGCAGATAAAATACTTTCAGTTTTCATATGCACGGGTAAAAAGAGCTGTTTTCAGCCTGGATTTGAACATTGTCAGAGTTGAGGCCTGTCTCACATCCTCATGAAGACTGTTCCAGATTTTAGCTGCATGAAACTGAAACGCAGCCTCACCGTGTTTATTATTGACTCTGGGAACCACCAGGAGACCCCTCCCTGAAGTTCTCAGGGCCCGAGATGGTTCATGCGGCTCTAACATGTCAGAGATGTACTTTGGTGCTAAACCATGAAAGGACTTGTACACAAGCAGAGCTGTTTTAAATTCTATTCTCTGAGTGACAGGAAGCCAGTGCAGAGACCGGAGCACTGGACTAATGTGGTCGTATTTCCTGGTTCTTGTCAGGACTCGAGCAGCAGCGTTCTGGATGTACTGCAGCTGTCTAACAGTGAGCAGGCCGTTACAGTAGTCTACCCTGCTGGAGACAAACGCATGGATGAGTCTCTCTGATCTCTGCAATGTTTCAGATGGTAAAAAGCTGCTGATGTTATTGCTTTGATGTAGCTGTTTAAAGCCACACCACGTAACATTTTACCCAATAAATAAAATTGAAATACAAGCATTTATTTTATGATGGATATGTTCATCATTGAAAAATACCTCATAAATGTACAAACAAACGTGCTTTTGCTGTGAGCGGCTCAGCTCTCCTGGACATGATGACTGAACTTTACCAGCAGTGGGTACGTCTCCAGCTCGTCTCCAGGGAGATGTTGACTAAAGTCAGCAGAAATGTAGATTTAAACAGGTTACCTCATCCAAATCTATTCTTTGATTACCCACAGCATTTTCTGTGTCAAGCTGGTCATTAGGAGCATGGTTTGTACTGATGGCAACAGTATAATCCAAAATGTTACGCAGTGTGCCTTTAAGTTCAGGTCGGATTCCATGATTACTCCTAGATTTCTAACCTGAAGTCCTTTAATGTGTAAAAATGACCAATTGTCCCTATATTTCGAGTGACAAAATCATATTTAGAGAGACAGTTTATTTTGATGCAAATTGCATTACCGAGGGGGATTTGGGATATCTTATCTTCAGTCTGCAGTAGAAAAAAAAAGTTTGCTACTACTGTAAAGATCTTTCAAAGACAAACAGCAAACGGTGTGCTGCTTTATGCTCTTCCCCCAAAGCAACCTTTGAAGTTACAATTTCCCATTTAAAACTATTAGAGAAGTTTTATTCCGGGGGGGGAAAATATTACTGTGTAGACCGCACTGTTTCATAGTTTCCAGGTGAAAACTTGAAATAACAGTGTCCTTTTGTCCGTGCCATTATGCATTGACTGACTATACCCTTTTCAATCCGAATCAAGTGCCTACATAGACAGACCATGGCGTGGAGAGAAAGCAGGGACGCGGTGAACATTTTTAAAAGACTACAATAAAAGTGGGATGCCCGCTGAGGGTTAGGAAGTGCGCTGGGGGAACACACACACACACACACACTCATAGCTTCACATGGCGTTATAAGACAAGAGGCACCACCACCGCTGCGAGCGAGGAACTGCCTATATGTGGATGTGCCGTGCGTCTCTAAGCCCTTGCAGACGAAGATGAGGTTACCAGCTTAAAAAAAATCTGGTGAGTTTCCAATCTTTTACGCTTAACTTTTTTTTTTCTTTTTACGCGTGGAGTCTGCTAAGTGTATCCGCGGTCTCCCTACGTGTTATGTTTTCGTAAGAGATGTGTGCCTGGTTTCTGGGGCGGACTGAGTGCGCGTTCCTTCGTGATTTGTTACCCGGCAACTGCCCCAGTGAAAGACCGCTTGAACCAATGCGATTAATGACACCCATTGTGCGGGTGTAGGAGCGAGTAGCCTGTGCTTATCCGGCCAGTGCGGCAGAGACGTGTTCGTGCGTAAAAGTTCGCCATTCGACTTGAACCAAAATGAGCTGATGCGACTTTATCAAACTGTGTTCCAATTTGCATTTCAGGTACGGGGATGGCCACGCCGACCTCTCCACCCCCCCTGCGCATGCGCCTCCCTCCCTCCCTGCGTCTACCTGAGAGCAGGGGAGCGCACCTGGATACAACGAGACGGAAGTTTCGTTGAGCTCACACTGCTCCCGCTCCTGTGTTGAGCCAAATCTTTTACTCTTTCGCCAAAAGTTCCAAAAGAGGAGTCACAGCGAGGGAACCAACACGCCTGGACAGCCCCAACAGGATGGGACCCCTGTGGTGTTTTACTACAACGCTTTTAAAGGTTTAGAGCTGCAGTAGTTGTTGAGCGACTCATGGTACGGACAGGTTTTGGGTTTTTTTTTCTCTTCTAAAGGAATCTAACGCATGAGAGGTGAGGTCAATTGTGAACTGCAGCCTGTGCGTAAGGAGAGCGTGGATGGTGGTATGGCACTTTACACTGACGTTGCACTATAACGACTTCGGCATGACGGTCAGTAGTGGTCTGTGTTCAATCAGGGCATTGTAGTCTAGGATTTTTTTTGTCACATCGGATCAGAGACAATGGCAAGAAATCTCTGTTGTGTTGCTGTCTAGTGTTGACCAGCCCAGGCCCACATAAATATACGTAAAAATCTGCAGTAGTGCTTGTTATGTCTTACGGTGCTATGGTTTGTGCTACTTTATGTAATATAGGGGAGACCGGGTATGGCTGTAACATGGGGAGAGTTGTAACACCACCAATTCCACCATTCAGGGGTAAGATAGGAGTCAAATGGACATAATCAGTGTTGACCCACTTCCTCCCTGATCCCACATGGTGATTGTCAAGGTTGTAAACTGGTTCATGCAGATTCTATTGAGAAAAAATTGATTTTGAGGTAAGAAAGTACATTTTTTTGACCAAGACTATATTTTGTTTAGTGCTTATACTATTGCACATAAAACCATATGACTTACATCAGGTTAAATTGTAGTTTCTCAGGCAAAATGTGCTGCACATTTCCCCTGCTCATTTCAAACCATTATGCTAATACAGCTCGCTAAACAATGGCTGACAGGGGTGGGGATGGTTGTAACACAATCATCCCCTATATACAGTCAATAACAACAGACATGTATTATGGACTGACTCCACCTGAGGTTAAGCATATGACAGCTTAGAGAGAGAGAGAGAGACATTGTTCTGGGTTGTTCTTTTATTTAAATAAACCTCTATTTGAAGCATATCACAAGACGTGACCTCTGTTTTTGCTTCTTTTGTTTAACTGTTACAACTTACACCAGCATGTGTTACAACCTACCCCTGTAGTGGGGTAGGTTGTAACAAAGGAACACCATGTATTTGACATCAACTCACAAGGTCTTTTGAATTTCTTGCAAAGGTTTGAATAAGTGCCATTTGTAGTCAACAAATGTGGGTACTTTGTATAAAAGTTTGAGAACTCTAGCTCAAAAATTCAGTGAGTTACAGGTGCTGAAGCAAAAAGTGTTACAACCATACCCGGTCTCCCCTACTGTTAAGTTGGTGATCTCCCTTGTTGGTTTCATGTAGTGGTTAATTTATCTATGCCTAAAATATCTGTCGCAGTGGTAGTATGTGAGTGGCAGCAAATGTATATATTTGATACATGAAAATGCATAAAGTGCTAAAATGTTGAGTGAAGGGACCAGTGTTACTTACTATTCTAGCTCAAATCGCTCCACATTAGAACAACACACAATAATCTGCTTTAAAAAAACAAAACAAAAAAGATTTGGTTTTATGTGGACAGCGCCGTCTTCTGGAGAGTTTCCCCCGACATTCAGAGTACCCCTGGGGACAGCCACGTGACTTAAAAACAAGTCCGGGGATGGAATCGCAGAGCGTCTTAGAATCTGCTCTATGGAAACTCAGACAAACTTTTATCTGTTGCAGCGGAACCTGAGATCGTAAAGGCTCCACAGTTCTGATCTGTGACACCTATCACTTACAAGCCAGAGACGGAAGAAGAAGAAAAAAACCTCAGCCTCTTGAAGTTAGGTTATTGCAGTAGACAAAACTTCAATTCGATATCGATAACCCTGGAAGCCCTACAGCAAACTATGACTTGGTCTTTATAGGAGCTATACCTGATTTTTTTTTTTTTCTTTCTAGTAATGGAATGAAATTTGTTTGGTCTTCCTTTAGAGATCTAATTATAAAGCATTTGTATCGATTTCATGAACTTGCATTTTTGTGTAACTGACCCTGCAAGTTGTGAAATGTACGTAAACATGTCCTTGTGAAGAACTGGGATGCTACTAATATGTTTGGAAGATTGGAGCAGAGTTTGTACCTCAACCAACATTTTAATTTAGTTCTTTCATTGTTTGAAATGACAAAAATCTGGTATAGGGTCATAGTTTCTTGCCGGGACATTTGCTAATACTTATGCTTTGATGTTAAATAGGTTTGGCAAAGTTGGTCTAAAATCAAAATCTGCTCTAATTCATTAACGCAGTGCTTTTCAAACTTTTCACCTTCCAAAAACTAAAGCAGAAATGTAACGCAGTTTGAGGTAGACTATAGGAAATGAAGCCTCTGAGAGAATTGGGATGAATGACATATCACGCAGCATATTCCATTCATTATTTATGTTAACATTCTGCCATTGCCCTAATAGCTAATGCAATGTATTCTTTCTCCATTCATCCCAGCTGGCTCTCTGCCCTCACCCAGCCCACCCTTCTCTCATCCACCATGACCTCCCTGCGCAGAATGCTCCGGAGACGGCTGCACCCGCTCAAGCTGGCCATAGTCGCCCTCCTGTTCGTCAGCTTTGTGTTTTTCATCCAGTGGGAGGTGGGGTACAGCCCGGGCGGCCAGGAGGACCCGTGGATCCTGGACAAGGGGGACTCCATGCTGGGGATGGTCATGGGCGCCGTCAATAACTTTCGGGACGCCATGCCCAAAATGCAGATCAGAGCTCCCGTGCGGCGGCAGCAGCAGCAGCAGCAGCAGCAGCAGGAGGCCGCGGGGGAGAGCGGGTCGTGTCCGCCGGGCCATTACACGGGGTCTGAGCTGAGGCCCGCCCTGGAGCGCCCCCTGCAGAACCCGCTGGCGCCCGGGGCGGCGGGGAAGCCCTACCACACGGACTCGCTCAGCCCAGAGGAGCAGAAAGAGAAGGAGAGGGGGGAGGAGAAGCACTGTTTCAACCTGTTCGCCAGCGACAGGATCTCGCTGAGCAGGGACCTCGGAGCGGATACGAGGCCGCCAGAGTATGTTATCTAAGGTTATTCTCTCCCCAGTGTCCATACCTTCTACCCCCGGCTTTACCCAAATCTAAAAGCTTCTCGACATTTGAAAGCTGACACCTACAAAACAAATCTTAAAGCAGTACTAAGTAACGTGTTTACCTAAATAAATCCTTTTATTTAGTGTTAATGGGATGATTGGGGGGTCTTTCATCTCCCCCTGGTGTCTCTGGCCAGAAAACCATGCTTGTAACTTGACTGCTACCGGGGCGGAGCAACCAATACACACTAATGGAATCACGAAGAAGAAGCTAACAGGCTAACGGGCAAAGCTAACAGTGGGCTAGCGCCACTTTAAACAGTATTTACAGCCAAGTTTGAGTGAAAAAATTATTTCTATTGTATAACTGGATGTACAATATCCCTCTGTCCCTTCACCTTTACTGTCAGCGTAGTATTTACTCTCCAAGACATTTAATAAGTTAAAAAATCGTAACTTGCTACGACACCTGCAGTTGCGCTTATGGCCACTAGGGGCAAGAGTTATTTAGTACTGCTTTAACTTTTTTGTCACATTTTTGAAGCGTTTTTGTCGTGTTTTCATCTCTTTTTGTTGTTGTATTATTCTTGCTTTTTCTGGCACGTTTTTGTTGCTTACTTTGTCACCTTTTTATTGTGTTTTCGTCAAGTTTTGGTCGCTCTTTTGTCGCGTTTTCATCCTCCTTTTCGTTGCTATATTGAAGCTTTTCGATTTGGGTAAAGCCGAACTGGAGAAAATGAGCTCGGTTCAGGCGGGGGGGTGGGGTGTTAAGAGTTTCAATGCTTCTTCTTTAGCCCAAAAGATTCAGCGGTCAGTGGTGTGAACACGTCCACGTTTTCTTTAGCAATGGCAGCCATAACAAGAAAAGAAATGACGTGACTGAAACCCATCCCTAGGCTATTATGGAAGGCTCGTGTTGGAGACCTTAGATGATAGTTTGTACATTGGCTTTGTGGGTTAGACGAGTGGAGGAGAAGCCTTCAAGGCATTAGGTAAGATGAAATATCCTTTTCTTTTGTAATGACATACCGATGTTTTATTAGGCCTTTCTCAGTGTTTATTTACATCCATAATATTCAGTTCATTACATGCCTAATACAGCTGTTCAAATAGTGGCTGTGGTATTCACAAAAATGAAGTGAGATTCATTCCTTTTATTCCTCACCCGTATTCTCCATGTACTTGTTTTATCCAATGACATAACTACCCCCTCTAGTGGCGCTTATCATCCTATTTCAGCTGCCTGCCTCCCAGACACGCTCCAGATGAGGTCGGGAAGTCCAATTTAATCCTCATGGATGAACCCCAGATTTCTCTTACTTCATTGTTTGTGCACGTCTGCCATGGTTTTTGTGGTTACTCCGAAAACAATGACACTTTTGTTTGGCTAATCGCACCACATGTCAATGGAAGTACATGGGACTACAGGACATGATGGGGAGCAACGTCGGCCTCTGGTTCTTGTTAGCGTCTCTGGGTAATACTTGCTCAAGGAAGAAGAGAACAGTTGACATTAAACTCTTTTGCTTATACTTGAGTAATAGTAGTTTTGTAGTTTGTCTGGGCCCGTTCTGAGCAATTTTGCGGCCATTGATTTGCTAGCATGCCGTTTAATGAAAGTGGAAGCTTGTATTCACTGTTGTGTATATATTACTATTCCCACTACTGCCTCCAGAGGCACTCCAGGCCAATTTAAAATCCTGACTCGACACTATTTCAAATTATAAAACATAAAATATCAATGCTGAGCTACAGTACAGGCCAAAAGTTTGGACACATATTTTTAAATCTTTTTTCCTTTCATTTCAAAACTGTTTCCATGGTAGATTTTCACCGGAGTCGTTCATTTATGAGTGAACACATACAGAATTGTGTTTTAAACCAAAACAAAAACCCTTGACACAAATTCTTCCAAATGGCCGCCTCTCGCTTTGATTACTGCTTTACACTTTTGACATTTTCTCAGTGAGCTTCACGATGTCGTCCCAGAAATGGCTTTGACTTCTCAAACATGTTGAAAACTTATTTCAAAAGACGACCTCATGAAGCTCATGGAGAAAATGCCAAGAATAAAGGGCGGCAATTTTGAAGAATTTAGAATATAAAAGATATTTGGAGTTATTTCACCTGTTTTTGTTTCCTTCATAATTCCATGTGTTCATTCATAGTTTAACGCCTTCAATGAGAATCACAGTGTGTTAATAATGTTGAAAATAAAGAAAAGCCAATACATAAAAAGTGTGTCCAAACTTTTGGCCTGTACTGTACCTAATAGTGTTTTTATTTTTAATGCCTCAATTATGCATGGCATCCAGTATTTTAATGGCACTATACCTGATTTTTCTTTTTTTTCTAATAGTGCAACAAAATTAGTTTTGTCCTCCTTTTAGGATATTTTAGTTTAGTTTATTTATTGGTTTGAGCAGTTAACCTGCTCAAAGGGAGTGGGCTGAAGCCAAAGGCTTATAAGCGCCCACCCCAAAATAATCCCTAAATAATAAGGATATTGAAAACTCAGTCATCTGTGGGAAATATGTAACGGTTAATTTTTTTCCATTACTGTGACCCTGCAAGTTGTGAAATGTGCCTAAAAACTCGTGCCTGTGTGACAAAAGTTAGGAATGAGTTCAGATCACATCTAACAATTTAATTTCGTTGCTAGTTTCTTCCCCTTTCATTGTTCATTGTGTTAAAAAAAATAAAAAAAATAAAAGGTATATAGGGCCTTTACCATATACAATAGCACTGTACTGTAATGGCATTGTACTAGGATGATTTGGGACATTCTACTTATGACTCGAACAGGGTATATAGTCTGATTTACCAGGATTACTGTAGTATTTACTTTGGAAGGCATGATGCAGCCCAACATATTATCATCCTTCATTATTCCTTATTATCATTTCCATGTTATTACTGTGGGGCTTTACTTTTCATTTAGAAAATGTTGTACCCGACATCCAGATCATTAGTGGTGTAAATATTTTGGCGACTGTACTCAACTCGGGCTTACATTACTCAGTTTTGTTTTTCAAAGGTTGCCGAACTGGACACCCCACATGGGACATTGGCTAGATGTAATGACCGCACTCGTGCCATTTAGAAGCTGCGGGGGACAGTCACTTCCTTGTTTTCGCTCTTGTTTCAGATGCATCGAGCAGACTTTTAAGCGCTGCCCCCCCCTGCCCACCACCAGCGTTATCATCGTCTTCCACAATGAGGCCTGGAGCACCCTTTTAAGGACAGTGTACAGTGTGCTGCACACCTCCCCAGCCATTCTCCTCAAGGAGATCATTCTGGTGGACGATGCCAGCGTGGATGGTAAGATAATATTCGCAATAGGCCAAGACCAACCAGCTCGCACTTTGTATGAATAGGCCCGGTTTCAGAGTAAGCTTTGGGACGGAGAGGAGAAGAGTGGTTGTGAAGTGGGTTTGGACAGGAAGCCAAAGGAATACTAGCCATGCGTAGAATGTAGAATAATTGCTCGGATAAAAAGGAAGGTATGCAATTCCTTTTCTCTTTTTTTTGTATTGGAGGGAAAGTGTTTAATCGATTTTAAAGGATCATGCTATTTTAGCTATTCCAAAGTAAACGATAGGCATTTATATGAAATATTGTACCTCTATCACTATGGAGTACTAATTTTTGAGAGATATAATATAATAGATATCTCAATATATAGATATTGAAATATAAGTATTTTCTGGGGGTATTTTCCAAACCCGGAAGACAAGACGCTTCGATTCAGTTAACTCCGCCCCTCTCTCCGCTCATTCCACATTTACAGTATTATAAATATAAATATCGCTGCAAAAAGTGAAGTTGGTTCACATAATGCAGTTATAAGGAGTTGACATGTGCAACACAGTTTCATAAATGGCTAACACACACGCTAACACGCGTTTTGATTGACTTACCGCTCACTTGTGGCACACACAAACAAAAGTCACTAGATGTAAAGATGCAGGAGTACAGTCTGACCTTTAGATTTGTAGAACAGAGTAAACTCTGTCCTACCCATTAGGGAACACAAATGACAGCAGCCCATTAACTTTGGGCCGGGCCTGTTTTCCTGTTTTTTGTTGGTCCGTCCATCTGTTGTTGTTTTTGTTTTAAAAGAAGCCAGTCAAATTAATCATATTAATGAATCACTGTCGAGTCACACATGTTGAATAAAAACATCCATGGAACTGTTTGTGGTTGTACCCTTAGAAATACATGTTTTATAAATTAAACTTTGTGCCACAAAAACAGAATGGGCTAGATTGGATTAGATAAGATGAACTTGATGACTAGCAAGTTTTGAAAGTACACGGACACGATTCAAAATGTATGACTTTGCCAATTCGTCACAGTCTTAAATCAATGCGCTGTTACACCCGTACAAAACAATGGATTTTACTGTCTGCAATCTTGTAATGTAATATAAAACATGTTTAGACAGAACATTTTATACAAGCAAATATAGCACTTTAGTACAAAACCACATGTCTTTAGCTTACAATTTAAGAGCCTTTTATTGTCAAGTGGATTTAGTTTCCCTCCTAACAGGGAAAAGACTAAACCTGCCGAGGTATAGAGGCAGCCTTTCAACCTGGGAAGGCAAATTTGAGGCTATACTTAAAAGCTTTAAACTGTGTCCAATTTCACCGCGGCCCCTGGGTGAGAGAGTGTCCCGACTGTGAAGCGGGTTTGGACAGGAAGCCAGAGGAATCCAAGCCTTCCTCAGACCAGCCGATCGCTTCAGTCAGTGTAAACGGGTGTGGTGTAGGAGTCCCACTGTATCCCAGAGCAGAAAGAGAGAGAGGGAGAGACTGCGCTTCATTCGATCTGGCACTTCGAGCCGGAGCAGGCCACAGATGGAGGCTAGTTCATTTGAAACGCAGCCATCTTGGACACACAGACAGCTTTTCCTTCGTCAATACCAGGCTGTTGTCCACTGTGCCACATCGCGTCCGTTAGGTTTTACGCAATGCAAAAATATGTATGTCTGTAAAGGGGACGTTTGCAATATTAACTTTAATGAACCGTATAATGATTTAGTTTCCTTTATAAAGCAAGAGTAGGTTTTAATTGGGGGGGAGTTTAGGTAGCAGGAACTGGAAAGGAAAATCGTATATCCTTAGATCCAAGTTTTGATGCTGTCCAGCGACAGAATTAAAGGAAGTGACTTGGTTGTTTCAGCTCAAACCAATTATTATTTTCCCACCAATAACTACATACATTTTCAGTTATATTATGAAATTTCAATCTGTCTTGGCAGAGGCGCTGAAGGACGAGCTGGACCAGTACCTGAAACAGCTGAACATGGTGCGAGTGGTGCGGCAGGAGGAGAGGAAGGGCCTGATCACGGCTCGGCTGCTGGGAGCCTCTGTCGCCACGGGAGACACACTCACCTTCCTGGATGCGCACTGTACGTCCATAAGCGCAGCAGCAAAAGGATAACACTACTCAAGCGTCACGCCCATGGATACTAGGGGTGGGCCATATCGTATCGCATATCGTTATTGCGATATTGCGATTCCGATCATGAGATGACCCGCTCTACCATCTGCGCCACCGTCGCCCCTATCACTGTGGACACAATATAATTTACGCTTATTTACGCTCAGCTCCGTCTGAGCAGCATAAACACTGACTGTGTAGGACACAGGGGCAGGTGCTTAAAAAGTAAAATGAAATGAAGGATGTAAACCGCTTGTGTAGATCATATTTGTGATAAAATTAGTTTTGTTTATTGGTTTATTTGGTAGGGACAGTGCATGTTAATGAACAACCCACACCGGATTGTAGCCTTGGGCTAATTTCCGCTAATCTTCCGTCCCCCATGTGCACTCTCAAACACACTCTTGTTCATCCTATTGTACATGTTTTTAGTTGTAGGGGAAACCGGAGTACCCGGTGGAAACCTACACAGACACAGGGAGAACATGCAAAACTCCACTCAGAAAACCTTCTAGCTATTATAGCTCATTAGTATGGCGCCAAAAAAAGAATGAAATATCTTTGCATTAATCTTCCCAATAGGCGTAAGGCTGAAATTTTGAAGTCTTTTGTCTGTTGTCAATTATATCGTCAAATATATCGTTATAGTGATATTTCTTTTTGATTTCGTGATAGAGATTTTAGGCCATATCGCCCTGCCTTAATTGACACACACACGCTTAAGCCACTATTGTTCGAGTTGACGTACCGTATTTGTAAAAGTCAGTTGTTTGCTCTTGAACGGGACTTACTTGGTTCAGCCCTTTCAGCCGCTCCTATTTTCTGAGGACACAGTGGAACTGGGAACTTTTTTTTTTTTCAAAACAATTTGTTCATTTAAACGTATTTTAAGGTTTATAAATTCAACAAACCAAAGTTTAGATTTTGAGACGCTAACATTAAATTTAGATCAGTGACAAAAGAGCGTTTTATTTGGTTCATCAAAATCCCAAATTTCTGACATAAAAAGCACATGAACACAAACCAACTGGGAACAAAGAGATTCCGTCTCAGGAACATAAGCTTCACGGTTCACTTGAACGCGGCAATAGTTCCATAGAACGGTTGAACCGGCCATAGGGTCGTTCCAAAGCCCAGACAAACCGAGAGGGCTGTGCCAGGAAGGCCATCTACCCTCAGTGATGAGTAAAATAAGTTAATTGATGATGTACATTTACTTGCATTTTCAGTAGGTTTGAAGTATTTGTTTTGTTTGGTTCAGTTTAGTTTGATGTACTGTCAGTTACACCTCAAACGGGCCCTGTCCAGATCATTGTTGAGCCAAAACTCTTTTACAGTCCACTGAGAAGACCAGAGTCCAGCTCGATGAGCGTTCATGCGAAGTAATTTGGGTGGATCCCAGTTCTCAGCAGTGCGAGCTGCTGTTGTGTCTTTGAACAAAAGACTAACTTTGAATGTGGATCCTTGATAGGAAAATGGTTTTGAGCCCAGTGAAGGTGGAAAAGTGCTGTGCAAGTTGATACTATCCACCATCAAGTGAGATAATACCATCACGACTTGCACTTGTTTGATTGTGTATTATGATCCCTCCTCTTTTAATATATTAATGGGACTTGTGACTGCCTGAGAAATCATTTTTTCCACATTTCACTTTTAAAATATCTGCTCATGCGTTTGTCAAAATGTCTCTTTGCAGGTGAATGCTTCCAGGGCTGGCTGGAGCCTCTGCTTGCCAGAATAGCTGAGAACTCCACTGCGGTCGTCTCTCCAGATATAACCACTATTGATCTGAACACTTTCGAGTTCATGAAACCATCTCCATATGGCCAGAACCACAACCGGGGCAACTTCGACTGGAGTCTGTCGTTTGGCTGGGAGAGCCTGCCCGACCACGAGAAACGCAGGAGAAAAGATGAAACCTATCCCATCAAGTGAGGAAATAGCGTAAATGTCTTCAATGCTCAACAAAAGTATTAAAAAGTATTGATCTGCTGTCAATATCAGGACTCCAACTTTTGCGGGAGGACTGTTCTCCATCTCCAAAGACTATTTCTACCAGGTTGGGAGTTATGACGAGCAAATGGAAATCTGGGGAGGGGAGAATATTGAGATGTCATTCAGGGTAAGACTATGTCAGTTTTTCACATCCGTAATGGCCCACATTTGTGACGCACTTTACAAGCTCAACAAGTTACTCAAAGCGCTGCACTGTTGTCGTCGTTCATATTCATTCACTCCATACTCCATGGTTAGCTTGTATTGTTTGTTCTTTAAGTCTTTTAAACAGTGATTGGGCCTGTGGTGTGAACGGAAGTGTACAGTTTTCCCCTGATTCTTTTTCTGCTCCGCAGGTGTGGCAGTGCGGGGGCCAGCTGGAGATCATCCCCTGTTCTGTGGTGGGACATGTGTTCCGCACAAAAAGCCCGCACACCTTCCCCAAAGGCACGCAGGTCATCGCTCGCAACCAGGTCCGCCTCGCCGAGGTCTGGATGGACGGATACAAGGAGATTTTCTACCGACGCAACCAGCAAGCGGCTCAGATGTCCAAAGACGTGAGTACCGCACAGTGCGCTATCAATCATGCTACCACCTGGTCTTGCATTTTGATGTAGAGTCTTAAAGGCCCTATACCTGTTTTTTAAATATTATTATTATTATTGTTATTATTATTATTATTACAAACAATGAAAGAGGAAGCCACTGTATTGAAATGTTGTTTGTGTCCAAACTTATTCCTAACTTTCCGAACATATTCAGCGTCCCAATTCTTTACAGGGACGATTTAAAGGCACATTTCACAACTTGCAGGGTCATTTTTCAGGGTCACTAGAAATTGAGCCTGTAATTAGGTGCACAGTGTTTCCCCACAAATGTCTGATTTTCCAATATACTAAAGGAGGATAAGAAATATTGTTCCATTACCAGAAAAATAAAAAAAATCTGTTGTAGGGTCTTTAAAGCGTTTTGAAACTATGCTAATCGGGAGGCAACCTCCCTCACTCTTGGTACAGCTGCATTTTATTTTATTTTTTGTGTGCCTTTTTCTACAAACTGCATTTGTGGTTTCTGTGTTCCACATTTTTTAACTGCAAAGAGTCCATAATGGTCCTGAAGAAAGCAGCTGTTTAAAAGTAAACAGCTAGCTTATCAGCTAAACCCATTTGAGGCCTACAAATTTCTTCTGAGACACTGAAGAGGCACCAAGATCCCCCACAAAGCTCTTCCTAGAAGATGTTGAAAGACTGTGGAATGGAGGAAGCGGAGGGAGCTGTGCAGGAGGAGCTGACCAGTGCAGGACACCACGCTCTGAAACGGGGACAAACCCAGGAGGCGCTGCACCGTTTCAGAGGATCAGAGGAGCACTGAAGGCAGCCAGCCAGGTTTCTTCAGGGTGCTATGGTTTCCTCTACCTCCAAAAAAATGCTTGTCAGGTTGACCCACAATGGCAGTGCGGCTCAGTTGCAGCAATTTTGTTGTACGGTTGTACAATGACAAAGCACTTAATTACAGTGACTATATGGGGACGTTAATGGGAATTGTCCTACATTCTTCTTTTTCTAAATTACACACAATAGGTCCAGTTGGAATTCATATCCTTCTATTTAGTACTTTAAAATTTTTAGTATTAGACTAAAAATTATTTAAAAAATTATAGATTTTTTTTTCATCATAATGAGGTGTAATGAGCAACTAACAGAATTTACCAGAGAGATTATTAAAAGAGATCTGTCAAGAAGCTGCAGGACTATTTACTTTGACATAATACACCATCACTATTCTGCTTTAATAGCTTATACAGATGTAAAGAAAATGGAAAGCCTAATATTTTTGACTGTCAGGGATAAAGTTTAGGGTTAGTATAAATAATCCTATCACACTAAGGCAAGGCAAGACAGCTTTATTCATACCGTGCATTTCGTACACAAGCCGACTCAAAGATCTATCAAAAATCTCTCCTGAGCAAATTATCTAGCACTAACCTTTTAAATGTTTTATATATATATATATATATATATATATATATAATATATATATATATATATATATATATATATATATATATATACTGTATATTAGGGCCGGGACTCGATTAAAAAAATTAATCTAATTAATTAGAGGCTTTGTAATTAATTAATCGAAATTAATCGCATATAAATATTTGACCTGAGAACAGTGAGAAGTAAGTTTTTTCATAAGGATTTTTAGTATACCATTGAATAATGACTGAATACATAAGCTTAAGCAACAAAATATTGTTTATTTTTGTTTCCAACAAGTCCAACAGACCAGTGCCATATTGCCATTAATTGTGCGTCTGCAGGAAAAAAGGACACTGAAGTGTGGAAAGCAAAGTGTGATTAATTTCGATTAATATTTTTAATTGCACTAAACCTCATGTAATTAATTAATCGCAATTAATCGAAAAAAGCCCCGACCTTTTATTTATATATATATATATATATATATATATATATATGCGCGCCAGTAGCTACCTAGTTGAGCTAGCCCAGAGCACAAACGATATATAGTTGTTTTTGATGTACATGTTTAGTGTTGTAGTAACTTTAGTTGTGTTTTAAGTGAAAGAAAGTATTTTCAAAGTGGTAGTAGCACGTTAACTGTCTGTCTTGTTGCCGAGACAACGTTTGAAACCATAAGTAAACCTGTTTTCCTGGAGATAAATGGGTCTCAATGACCGCTTCAAAGTCCCACTATAGGCTTTTAGTCCTGTGAGCTGTTAAATGGTTAAAGTGGCTGCAGGAGGTGTAGCTGCTTCTCAACATGTGCTCTCAGGGTCTCATAAAAGACTGCGTTCCCTTAGGCCTGCACCCCCTTCAAACAGACATGCATGAGCTTCTGTAGTCTTATCAGTCTGAGCTAATGTTTCCCCCGGCCTCGTCATTACACTAAGTGCTCTTCCTAATAAGCGCTTTTAAAATGGTCTCTGAAACTACAAGGAACAAGCCTCTGTTGTCCCGTATTTCGCTAAAGGTGCCGGTAACAAGCTTAATAATAAGCCTGGAGATTATTGGCAGAGAAGTTATTATGTAAACCAGTGGTAGCTTTGGGACGCGCCTTCGACTTAGCATGACAAGCCGTAACCCAGATAAAATATTCATTTTGGCTAATACTAAAACAGTAAACGGTTTCTTTTAAAATTTAGATTTAATGTACCTGCTACCCATGGTCAAAGGTCCCACTTTTGTGTCCCGACATACCAATAAAGTTCAGGATCGTGAAGTCCTATTGCTAAACATCATGGGATTTGCACATTGGATTTGCAGCATCAATAGGCTATGCTAATGTTAAATACTGGAGTTCTTGTTTACATTACATTTGGACACTATTGTGTGTTAGATGTATTTACTATTTACCAGTAGTGACTCACCAGTTAACGGAGTTGTTGCCTTTTCTCCACATTTGATAGCACATTTGATAGCTGACCACACTGACATAGCCCATCTGGATGCTTGCCCATTTTATTCAAGTATGCAGCAAGCCCACAATGCCCCAGTCTTAATCTGGTTATTTTAACTTGGTTTGATCGGCAGGTGTACCACAGGAGTCTACTGCCCTGCACCAGAGGTTGACAACTAAAATAGTGTCTCCCTCTCGTCTCATTCTCCCACTCCTTCTGCCATTGTTGATGTATAGTACTTTTAAAAATACTGACACACTCAGCCTTCCCCAACTGGACCATATGCTCAACTTCTGTCTCGAGAAGAGCCTCCTTAGCCAATGTATCAGCAGCTTCATTCCCCACTATGCCTGAATGGGATGGGATCCAGAAAAAAACAATACTAGACCCCATCAGCTCTATCCGGCAACACAAACTCTCCAGCACAACATCTGCCCTAGCCCCAGAGGGACCATCTGAAATTGCCTGTAAGGCAGCCATAGAATCAGAATAGATATATGCCGTTTCAGGTTGATTTCTCTCAACCCACTCGATCACCCACCAAATGGCTAACAGCTCAGTGGTGAACACAGATACATAATCAGATACTCGCATACTTTTTCCCATTTAATTCTTCATAATGTAGACTCCAAACCCAGCTTTTCCTGAACTCGGATCCTTTGACCCGTCCGTAAAAATGTGGTAAGACGTTTCCTTATCAAGAGCCACAAACTCATTTATTTGGCTACTAACGACTCTTGTCCAGCCCCAGTAGGTCCAATGGAACCTCTGGTTCTGGCAAAAGCCAGACTGGAACAGGGGACCACACTGATGCAGCAACATTCTCATTCTCCAAGCCCACCTTACTAGCCAACACTGACAGATAGATCTCAAAAAACTCACTTTTCCCTCCCTCTTTACAAATTTCCAACAGTCCTCCAAGAGGCACTTGGCCGCAGAATTACGCTGAAGTCCTGCTAGTCTGGCCCAGTACTGGAGTCCCAGCTTCTGCCTTCTGATTTTTAAATTTCCAGAACTCTATTGAGAATGCTTGATGTAAACTATCCTATCAGTGTATGCTAACTGACATGGCGCTAATTTCTATGGTAATGGAGACGCATCAGACAGTAGGCGGCATTCTGCCATGTTACTGACAGCCTTTCATGGACTTGGTGAGGCAGACACTGATAAATATCCATCTTGAAAACTTCAAAGTGACACTGTTATACCAAATTATCTTTTGGTCTTCCCTACACAAAGAAAACATTTACACGCTATATTTCAGTTGCTAGGAGACTTTTATATTGTGTTGTGTCAAGCCTGTAAGCTAATCACAGTTGCTAATCATTTGTTCACGAGAATATAACCACATGCACTGTGGTTAAAAAAAAAAGATCTGGAGAAAGCTCTGCCGAAACGTTACTGTATCTTTTGATAAATAAATACATTTGGACATCGGCTACTTGAGTGTGCGATGCTGCTTTTTTGATTTGTGAAGATGGCCCTCAATATTTGCACCTCTGACAAAACTTTTGGTGTGCGTTGCTGCTCTTTCCTCAGACAAGAATATAAAACCTGTCTGATCTATAACACACCTTGAGCTTCGAATTCTAACTTATACACTTTGTACTCTGACCACCTCTTCTTTCCTTTCTTTTGCAGGGCACTTTTGGTGACATCTCCCAGCGCGTGGAGCTCCGGCAGCGGCTTCAGTGCAAGAGCTTCTCCTGGTACCTCCAGAACGTCTTCCCTGAAGTCTTCATGCCCGATCTCAACCCTCTGCACTTCGGCTCGGTATAAACACTCAATCTTGCCACTGCGGCTTTCCACCTAAACCTCGCCTGGTCCAACTTGACACCACCTAAAAGCTCTCTTGAGAACGGAGTTGTTTGGACAGCTTGCAGTGGATGTTTCTTTTTTCTTTTCGATGTTTGGCTTCCTTCTTTCATTTTTTTCATTTTTGTGTGTGTGTGTGCCTTCTCTGTAGGTGAAAAATGTGGGTAAGGATTCGTGCCTGGATGCTGGAGAGAACAATGAGGGTGGCAAACAGCTGATCATGTACCCCTGCCATGGACTGGGAGGAAACCAGGTTAGAAGAATGCGGGAAAGCTCTGTATTTGAGTGCTGGGCTAAATTCTTCCTATGTTATGAGTATTTTAGAATCTAAAGATTGTCACTTTACTGATGGAAAAACTGCTGGTCACTTTGCAAACTTACAGACCATCACTTTAAGTGTAACACCAAAAAAAACAGCATATTTTATTGTTTAGCTTGCATCTGCTCTTTAGCTCCTGCCTTTATAAATGACCCCCTTTTAAGTCTTATAAATGTAAGAATTAGAAGCAAAAATCTTGGATTTAAAATAATCTATGCACGACAACTTTCCTGCCTCAGTCACGATTGTGAGATTGATTCCCAGTGTTAACTATTATATTAGCCCAATGTATTTTTCTGTCATCTCCTCCAGTTCATGCTTACGGTCTTGTCCATTTAAGTGGCTGAAAACCTTAAAATGTAAAAGTAAAGTTTTTCCAAGCACACTTTTTTTTTTTAATTTTCAGCAGAGTAAAAGAAATGATTAGCACTTTATTTCCCCCATGTATAGTTTATAGTCAAACTTATAGTATAGTAGTAGAAGAAAATATGAAGAACTAGCCTAATGCGACACTTGCAATAGCACTCAGTTTTCTTAAGCTAGCAGTACATGTTAACATTTATCGCTGACATTAACATTTTGTGACGTTTCAAATGTGAAACAGTCCGAAGTATAAGTGGGTGTCTGATTGGCTAAAACAGGCAGTTCCCATCACTGTTGGTTCTCCCACACTTTGTATAATATAAACTCTGAGGTCGTCTAGACCGCAGGAAGTATTCGGTTGCACTTTGCTTCCGCGAGTGATGTGTGATTTTCAGTATAAATCAAGTGTTGTAGCTGAGTGGGATTTTCGTGGCTTTTCGAGGGAGGGAGGGATGATTAGGTCGATGATCTCCATTTTGCTCATTTTCTTGTGTGGACTTTGTCACTTAATAATAGCTGTTGCCTCATTCATTCTTCATTATCCTTGTTTTGCCTGTACATAATCATACGGAAATCGAATAATCAACAGATTCATGGGTGATTGTTGACTCCGCAACTTCATCTCATTGTTTAATTTCTTTATTTAATCAAAACTGAATTCACTAATGGAACATTCATATACGGCCCACTTATATGCCGCTATATGAGAAAGAATCTCATCAGCTTTGCTTTTCTTTTGTTGTGTCTTGCTTCCCGTAGTATTTCGAGTACTCTACCCATCACGAGATCCGGCACAACATCCAGAAGGAGCTGTGCTTGCACGGGGCAGACGGGGTGACGCTGAAGCTGGAGGAGTGCCAGTACAAAGGCCGGGACACGGCCGTGGGACTGCAGCAGAAGTGGGAGCTCAAACAGGTCCCGACACTCACACTAGTTCTAATTAAATCAGACGTGCTTGGGTCATTTACTTTTTTTAGCCTCTTTGCTCCTTTTCATCTTTTCCTTCCTCTCTCCTTTCATCTTTCTTCCTTCCATCTCCTTTTTTCTTCCCTTTTCCCTTTATTTCCTCCTTTCCATCTAAAAAGAATCAATGTATAAAAGGCAGAACCTTTCTACACTGCAATAAGTAATCTAGAAACAAGTTGTTGTAATGAGTATGTGTCCTTAATTTAAAAACAAATCAAAACAAGTATTTCTGCATTTATTCCACTGTTGTATTTTTTACTAGGCATGTCATAATTACTCAAATTAAGGTCAAGTATTCTTAACTTAAGCAATTGCAACTTTATCTTTTTTCTTTCCTTTCTCTTCCCTCTCATTCCACTCTCATTATCTTTAACATTTTCTTTCTTCCATTCTTCAGTTTTTTTCCCTCCCTCTTCCTTTACCTATTTTTCTTTCCCAAAACGTCAGGAATTCATGTCTGTCCGTTTTTCCTGCGTCTCTCCACAGAATCAGTTGTTCTTCCTGCCCGGTCTGAACTTGTGCCTAAGTGCCCGACACGAGCAACCTTCACTAGCACCCTGTGACGCCTCGGACCGGTACCAGCGCTGGCTCTTCATCTGAGAAAAGGAGGGTTTTGTACGTGCACAGTTTTTTTTTTTAGACTGAAGACCACTCTTAACTTATTTTTCTACGTAGAACAAAACTACAGCTGCTGGGAGGACAGACAGTGGACACTTGAACTTTGAGATGTGCCTATGTTTGTGTTTCAGACACCAGGAGTGCTTCTGTTCACAAAAAGCCCGAATTATGCTACTTGGACTTCTGAACTTCGAACCATGTTATGTTTCCTATGCACATTGTATGAATTAACAAAACCTAAAATACCACTGTTAAGGGGGCTTACGATTAGCCTGCTTATGGCCTTTGTAATGCCAAAATGCATTTAAAAATGTATTTTCTTACGATCGAGGCCAACCGAGAGAAAAGGACAACAATTTTCCTGATGTATTCATAGTGGGGGGTTTTTCTGATGGAAATGTATTGAGCTTTAAAGCCGCCCTCAGATACTCCATTTTGCCGGTCCGGAATGGTTGCATTCCCACATTGCATCACTAGATGGGCCACCTTCGAAACAGCGAGCTAACTTTGTGCCGCTGAAGCAGACGAGCGGCGCACGCCCCTCACCTCTCACGATGCACCCCCGCATCACACCCCTCACCCGCCCCCTCATCATGTCAACACAAATATCGCAGAGCAGGGTTCACTCCTGACAAAAATTTATTCCAGGAGTATTCACCTTATTCCGGAAGTTCGCGTGGGCGCTGCCATGAATTGTTCCCGTCCCTTCTCTCCTATTTGATTACACAGGACTGGAGAAGTCCTGAGATAATCTACATGAATACAAAGCCAATTTCAGGCTGTGCAGAGAAATGTTGCAGAGTTGCCTTGTTGGTGCAAGTGAACATTGGACATTTTACACAAATCAATCTGCTACACATCATATTTTAGATGCAAACATTTTCTCTCGTTCTATGCTGAATGAACGGGCTTCGTGCTCTACCGGAAGTGCCAATCCGAGTTAGGTGAATAGCTGAGGGCAGCTTCAAAGGAACAGGCCACTGTTTTTCCATACTGACATCTTTTTACCTGAGCTTAGACGAGTTGATACGCACCTGCCTGGTCTTTGAGTGCCCGTGGAAGAGCATGGTCGCTTCTAACTTCACCCCGTTCGGAGCCATAAGAATATACTGGGAAGAGGCCAAATGCTAACAATGTTTTTGGTCTTTTTGCGTGACTGAGAGCACGCACAAAGACCAGACAGGTACATATCAACTCGTCTAAGCTCAGGTAAGAACATATCTCAGTATGGAAAAATGTGGCCTGTTCCTTTAAACCCCCAAATTCAACATAAAGTTTGAATTCGTTTTTTCCTACTTTTGCAGCACAAATTAATCTACTAAACTAAATTAAAAAACCCTTTACTCAGACTCTATAGATATCCCATCTTTTAAAAAGTCGCTGTGTATCGGATGTGTCCAGAATTTAAACCTGGGCCTATTCATTATTCAGGTATTGTTCCTAACAGTCTCACAGTACATTAATTTCTTCCTCTATACAGGAAAAGAATCAAAATAATATTTCCAAATGTTTTTTGTTTTTTTCCACCTGCAGTGCCTCACTTTCAAAAGCCTGAATAAAGTATTATACAAGACATTTCAAGAAATCAAAATTATGATAATTATGTAACTGTTCAAAGAAAGTAAAAGTATGCCATGTCACAATAATGGTGCATTTCCTTGTTAAAATAGCAAAGTGCCTTTAGTTCCATTTGTAAATTGTCAAGACGACTATGAACGTTTTCTAGTAGACACTGAATGAAGAAAAAAAAAAATGCTTTGTTACAAATCTTGGGATGTTTTTTTTTTTTAATTGTAAATTGTGCCATGTACCATTGTGTGCCTGTTATTTCTACTGAAGGGGCCTTATTGCATTGCAGGGAAGGAACCCCTGCCCATTTCTAGCCTGGCCAGCCTGCCAGTCTCTCCTGCTGGCCAGGCTAGCCCATTTCTGGTGCGGGCGCTAGTGTTACAAATGGATGTGGGATATGCCTATTTGAAAACATAACTGTCAAATATGAAACTGTTATTGTATAAGGTGTTTGAATGTTTACATTAAAAGCAGCTTGTTAGTGTTGAATATTGGTGATGATTCTCTGATTCAGTTCAACGCAATACACAAAATAATATGTTGTTCAAAATTACACTAAACTTTCAAGGTTCAATTTTAGTGTGCTTGGATCAAATCTTTTATTTTATATGATTTGAACCTTTTGGGAAACACTTCATAACTACACATTTTTAAAGAATTGGTAAATCTGCCGTCTCTAAATCACCTCATTTTTGTAGATCGTGTCCAACATGTTGAGATCAACAAGTACATAAATGCATCTAAATTATTACCCATCAGGTGTATGCAGAAATGCCAAGTATATTTGGAGAACTAGCTACTTGAAAAGGGCAGGAGAGGTACTAGAAACTCCTGAACTCGTGGTTGGAGACAAGCCATTATCAAAATATGGGCAATAACTTGTCCCTGCACTTCCCACTCCTGAAAATAAAACATAAAAAAATAAATCAACTGTGCTGTTAAACCAAAAGATATTAAACTGAGCGCCATGTAATAAGAGGTCATTTCAGATCATATTTTTGCAGTGTCCCCGGCCCCATTTTCACACCTTTTGTGCAGTTAATAGGAATATTTCCAATATATACATACATATATTTCTTCCCAATTCCAAACAAACAAAGTATGGACTTCAATAATTTGCAGACCTTAAATTCATTTACCAAAATGTTTTGCCTTATTTTTGTCATCAAAACAGTTGCAACACCAATGACACAAAGCGTAAAATAAAAGTCTTAAATGATAAAACATAGAAAAATATCCAAGCTGTCCCTTATGACTGGTAGTGATGTAAATAAGAGGGTATTGAAGAGGTTCTGGTAATTTTCATGTAAAAAATATTGCACATATTTTGTTAGTGACTAAGAGAACAAATTAAGTATTTCCTAATGCTTTAATGAAAGGTTAGTAATGCTTTGTATTGCTAAATACTAGTGTGTAGTTGCCACAAAGTGTTACCTAAGCCTTGCCTATGTCTTCCAAACAATTACCAAAGCTATTAATTGTAGACTACACTTTTCACTCCAAATTGGGCCTTGCAATACTAGTGTGCGGCCACCAGGGGGAACTTCATCCTAATAATTCTTACAGACCTAAGCTGTTGGCTGCTCACACAAAGGACCTGACAGGCAGATTATTATCCGGCTGCTCTGTTGAGGCTTATGAATGAATCGCATGTAACCCATTCAGAGCAATGTTTCCATCCAATTTATTTCAAAAACATGGTAAAAATGAAAACAATGAAGTAGTCTCTATCTACACTTGGAACCCAACACTTGAAAGAAAAATAAATAAATACTGTACCATTGTGCAAAAATGCATTTCACAGAGGTTGAAATAAAAAACAAATACAGAAATCAGGCACATGAAGCTTCACAACACAACCAGCATAGAAATGAAGACAACTCGAAGATAGCGAAGCAGTACAGACATTTGTAAACCACAATAAATACACATTTGGATATATTTTTGCTCATAAATAGCGAACAAAAATGAACACAGGATTCTTGGATGAGCAGATCCCGCTGTGGCCTATCTCGGCTTCTCACACTGTATACTTTGGCACACTCGTCAGCACTGAGCCATGTACATATAGGCTACTGCCAAACGCCTGAGAGACTTCTAATGCAAGTGAAGCGCACATAGTGTAAAAAACATAACCCAATGTCAGCTTTTCAGTGAAGTCTTTCAATGTAGAAAGGTTTGTATCCCAATGTGGAAGTCAAAACTATTGCCCATTTAAGTGGTCGAGTCCATGGCAATGTTATTTACACGTTTAGGCCAATTTGGTTCATTGTTTCTTTTTACATGTAACATCAATAATGAATTCAAAGGAGTGATGTACCGTGGCCGTGGAGGAACAAGTTTGAACAATTTGGCTATGTATGTATGTGTGTGTTCCATAGCTGCAAAAGTAGTCATCCGGACTTTTATTCATTGTTTATTTTAGATGGATACAGAGAAAGAAAGATGAAGAGATACTTTATTGACCCCGAAGATAGATAAATAGATTAGTTGTTGTTTCACCTTCCGTCAAAAATCAATGAATAACCCAGCCCAGGGGACTTCTTTTCTTTCTTTTTTTTAATATTCCTGTATATATTCTATTTTATTCAATTGTTTATTTGGTCACGACAGCGCACATTAAAGTGATCGTCTGTAAGATTGCAAATTAAAGTGCTAGTCCGTAAGATCGCAAAATGAGGAGAGAGAGAGATTTAATGAGTAAACAATCAAGTCCCACCCCCCTCTTCTCGTGAATGGATCTGACAGGCCGGTTCATTGGAAAGCTCGTCTTATTGGTCAATGTGATGGCACCGGGGATTCAGATTCGTTAGTGAAAATCAAAGGGAGAGATGTTAGAAAAAATAAATTAACATTACTTATGCTACATCAAATTGAAGGCCCAGGCGGTCAATTATACACATTCAATGAAATTTGTAAAACATTGAAACTTACAGTCTATCACTTTAATGAACACACATGGGACTTGCATCTAAAAATGCTACTTTTTTACACTACATTTTTGCAATTTTGTATGTTATGTGATCACTATCAACATGTCCTTCAGGGCCACCATCATGACTATAAAAAAAATTATTAATAATAATTGTTCTGTTTTTATTCAACAATAACATTTGATTGTCAACATGTAGCGTTTGTTTACCCTCATTCAGCTGCTGTGGCTTTTACTTTAGAACAGCCATTCCCAAAGTCCGGGACATCGCGGTCCCCTTACCGATCCGAAAGTTGCTCGGGGCCCCCCAATCATAATCATTTACTCTATTCAATGGAATTTGTTATTATTTACAGCTAAAATTACATAAAAAGCAACATCTAGCATTGACTCTAGCTAAATACTGGGTTTGAGGGGTACATCTGTCCAAATTAATATATTTTCCCTCTCAAACGGAATATTTTTCAATGTACTTGTAACGTAGACAAGCTTTGGGGGCCCCCCTGTAATGCCAATAAGGCCCCCAGGGGGCCCCGGACCCCACTTTGGGAACCACTGCTTTAGAAGAAATGAACGCTGCTTGAAGTTCAGCCGGACAACTGAAACTCTATACACCTTCTATTGCACTTCACAGAGCCACACACGCAGACATCTGCCTTATTAAAATGTAAAAAACACTAATATCATCGACAGGATTCAGGTCAGTGCGTTGTTGATTGGTCGTGATTCATATCAAACATGATTCGTAATTGCTTTCATGATTACTTTTGGAGACATGTCAAAGTGCTGCTTTTCCCTGTTTTAAGTCAGTGCTTCAAAGTCTAAGTCATTGTTTGTAGCTGCAACAACTTCCCTCATTACCCTGGGAGGAACAAAGAGATGTTTTTCCCAACTAAACTTTCTGATACAGTGATCCAACATTATCCCAAGCCATGTCATGCTTTTCCAAAAAACTGAAAAGCAAAAAAGCAGTTACAACACATTATCTCATGATATAAAACAATGGCGATCCCCCCCAAAAGTCACCGAGGTTTCCAAAATGGCATGCTTATCAAAACATGTACAATATAGAGTTATCCACATAATAAATAAACCAACATTGCTATTTTTCTTTCTTTTTTTTTTTCTTTTTGCACATTTGACACTTACAATACATAGAAAAGTTCAATTTACAGTACAATATCTGCTGAAAACTAGACCCTTACATTTGAAATTACAAGTTACATTGCACAGCGTGATACTGGGGCTGAATGTGGAGAAGCCTCCGAAGTGCTTGAAGTATTGAGTTTGAATTTATGGCTTTGTACATATATGGTCAGTGCGGTCCATTGCTTTCATTTGTGGATGTCTGTCTATTTAACCAAAGATGACTTTTGACAATTCATGTAGTGCACTCTCTAAATCATTAAAAATCTGATGCAACATAATATAATAGCGAGGAAATGTGGAGAAATTACTTAACATTCAAGTATTAAACCTTTTTTTTATTTATTTTAATGCAATTGATAAGCCTACTACATTATTTAACTATTATTGGAAATTGGCAGTGGGCCAAACCTGTTATAGATAGACCGGCCATAGACTGTAAATTAAGAATAGACTAAGAGCCCGTGGCTTGCCCCATAGCGTTAAGAGTGGGATAACTGGAGCTCGTTCATGCTAGCAATTTGGCTGGGTTTTTGGAGCCAGGTCCTACATTTAGAATAGTGAGAAAATAAACATTGTGAAAGGATGAAATTAGGACGATGTTGCATCTCTTAAGACAAGCCCGTGTTCAATGATGACTTAAAGAGGGCCAAAAAAACGTTTCAACAGAAAGTCCATAGGAGCCAAGAACATCCGGAGCCAGGGCCCATTTCCTTGTGGTTTCAGGAAGAAGTTGGCTACAATTAGTCCATTCTTAATTTGCAGTCCATGGCCTATTGAGTCTCTGTTCCTGATGCCTTCTGGACCCCTCCTTAGGGAGCATGTCCCACTGAGAGAAGACCCCAAAGAAGACCAAGGACATGCTCAAGGGGCTGTATGTCCCTCGGCTGACCTGTGAATTGATTCCCCTTGATAAACTGGAGAAAGAATCTGAGGCGAGTAAAGCATGTGCATTTCTGCTTGAATGATCCTACAGTACAGTACTAACCCTATATAAACGATGTGAGATTTATGGATCTTTTTGTCAAGTACAGACAGGACACTGCGTTCCTGATGTTAATACTTGTAAAAAGGGGACAAAATATTCAGTATCTAAAGACCGCTGTTGGTCAGGCAACATGTGTAGCAGCAGTCGGTGAATCCTTTGCCTCGCTACTGAAGAAATGTAAAATGACCCTTTTCACCCTGTCATTTTCATCAGAGGTTGCCACAGCAAACCAGTTGCATGGTGATTTGGCAGATATTCATCAGCCACACATTACCGTGACAGGAGAGGACAGTTTGGATGGTGCTGTTTTTTCAGCTCAGCGGCATGTTACAACCCACTGGCCACCATCTGGTTGGAAGGTAAACGCATACCAGCCAATGTTGCCCATCTGACTCTGCTGTTCTAATATAATTATGTATTTTTAATGTTTCATTGAAGATAATCAGATGAGAATACAATTAATTGTGAAAATTGTACAGATTTCAATTAATTGTCAAAAATCTTCTTGGTTTAAGCTGACTACCTTCATATTTTAAGTTGTGAAGATGCAAAGGCCATGATGAATTTTGCTTGAAATACCACTTAACTTGAACACTTTCACTACAAAGAAGAACTAAATGGCTGTGACTTCCGGACAATGCTCCGGTAAAGGGAGGTTCGGAGTGGCGTTTGTCAGCAGGGTTAGATCGGAATGGCCGTTGCGCTCTTGCTGCGCTTGCTCTGACGCTAAACAAGTCGTGCTATAGGAACCCTGGCTATTACTGTTAAGGTAGAAATGATTTGTGTTATCGCTTTGCTCTACGAAACCATTCTTTAATTCCTTCCCTTGATCTGGCACATAAGTCGTTAGCTCTGTCGCGTGAGTCCCCTTGGTTAGGCTGTAACACTGATTGCTCGAATACTCCTCCTCTGCTCGGTTGGCAAAGTCTGTGTACGGTTCGGCGGCCACGTTGAATTGCGTCACGCTGCTAGCTTGATCCGGGAAAGCTTCGCCGTAAGGTTTGCTAACTTGACTACTTTGGCCGTTGGGAACTGCGTTAGCTAGCTGATAGTACTCGGTCGAAGAAGAGTTTATCAAATACGAGTTTCCGTTAACGCGGTTTCCTCGTTGTAACGTAGCACGGACGTTAGCGGGACGGCGTTAGCTTGTTTGTCCTCTTCGAAGGTTTCAGTCTTTACGTTTTCGTTGTCGTCATCGTCCTCTTCCTCCTCGGAGTCGCTGTTGGCTAAACTTTGCGTGCTCGAGTCGGAGAGTCCGCTACAAACGCTGCTGCTTTCATCTTCCTCGTTCTCCTCTTCCTCCTCATCCTCCTCTTCTTCATCGTCCTCTTCGTCTTCCTCATCCTCCTCGTCAATCGCTTCGTCCATGTCATCCGCCGTCGCTTGCAGATGCATGGCTGCAGGAGGCGGGACCGTGTCGGATATGGAGTACTCTAACCTGTGCGGGATTGGAGGAGAGTAGCGGTTGTGGTGGTGTTGTTGTTGTTGTCGCCGCCGTGGTAACCGTTGGTGGGCGTGGCCAGCTGCTGCGTCTGCTGCTCGCGGCTCTTCTCCAGCTCCAGCTTCATGATGGTATGCAGGAAGTGGGTGCGCACGCGGATGGGGTTGAATTCCACGCGGCCGGTGGAGTTGCTGCAGCCCTCTTTGGTGCAGCCGCAGGGGAAGGACATGCGGTCCACCTTGACACACAGGAGCAAATGTTATTTTTGTGTTTTAAAGGAACACTTTATATTTCATACTGGATTTGTAAAATGCCTCTTAGACAAAGTTGGGTTACTCTGCAGAATCAGAGCTGTTCAAAATGAAGCATGAACATTATGGTAGCTACTGTCAATCATGCTAAATTGTGCAGGAAAGACCATCTGGCTACAAACATGATCTGAAAAAATGATGAGGGACTTAAAAGGTGCATTATGCGGGAAAAAAAGTAGATATTTGTGCGAATTTGACCTTGTAGTGACCCATTGGGAGTATCAGTGGTCAGCAGAGAAAACTTTTCAAACTGATTGTGGAGCGTCCAAGAGACCACCGATATCGAAAGTATAGATGCCATACTGACCACTCATACAGCCGCTGGGTCACTACAAGGTCAAATACGCACAAATATAAACTTTTTTTTCCGCATAAAAAGTTGCCTAATGCAACTATTTCATCAAAAAGTAAAAACGTTTGTGCAACTTGTGTGACTGTAGTGAAGCTGTGGTGGGTGTTTTCAATTCACGATGATTCGCTTAACAAGAGAGGTGAGGAAAGCATATCCAGTCTATGCAGGACCTGAGGAAAAGCTTTTTGGGAGCTGCCACCACAGTGCTAAGAATAGCCCCTGGAGGAGATTACTGAAAGATGCACTGGCAGCTCAAAATATAAATCCAGGTATGTTTTTGATGAGAGAAAAACATTGCAACATTGTAAAAAGCTCTAAAAAAGCAATTTAGCAACGATTCAGGTCAATCAAAAAACAATTTAACAGTTTACTTACTACAATAAAATACGGTAAAATAATAGATTTGGTTTTGACTTGATTTAACTATTTTCATTATTTTATTATTTTATTATTCCATCACATTGTTGATTTAAAAATCCAAAACCACAATGTTTTTACATTTGTGTTTATGGCAAATCACCTTGTGTGACTTATTGTTGCAAAGCACATAAAGCTCTTGCATTTTAATTGGTTCCTATCAGTAATAAATAAAGAGAACTTAGGGCTTTGAATCAGCATCAACTAAGATTCAGTATGAATAATTTAAAATTTCTCTCTTCTTCTCATCAAGATTATTGGTTATTTCATGGTTGGATTTTCTTTATACACCCCACATTTTTGGATGGATGGATAAATCTTTGGCATTCATAAAAGCACCACACATTTATTATTTTGTTGAACCCCCCCCCCCCCCCTCCAGTCTGACGCTTACCTGGCACTTGATCCCTGCGATGCTGCACGCGCAGGTCTCCGGGTCGCAGAAGAGGCGACAGTCGCAGCCACAGTCCTCGCGGGACACCCGGATGGCCCGCAGCTCGTGTTTCTCCTCCACGTCGATCTTCTTGACCCCGGAGGAGCGCAGCAGGGCACGCCGCTTCTTTGTAGTCAGCGGCTGCAGGAAGAAGTATTCATCCACCTCCGTGTTGTCCAGGTCGATGTCGTCGTCCGAAATGTCCTCCGCCGTCAGAGAGTTGGCCTCCTCCGACTCCACTGTGCCGTTCTTGGTCAGCTGAAAGGGAAATATCACACGTAGAATGGGTCAGTCCCTGAAGGAGCGCGAAAGCATGAGAGTAAAAAAAACATCTCAATACAAATGCAAAATAATATAACAACATCACATTTCATTTAACATCCTCATTTGGCTGTAAATACCTGTCAATTTATGTATTGTGATTTTGTCATTTATTTGTGAATTACGCATCTTGTTTTCACCACAAAATCATCTTACAGGTTTTGGACCCAGGAAGACTGTAAACATTTGGATACAGCAGCCTAACATAAAACGGAGCTTAGCTGTGCAGCGCAATAGCTTCTGAAGAGGATAAATCTGTAGCACATATTCTGGGCACTGTGATGTCCTCAGGGTCATGAGTTCACCTCTCATTTAAGACAATTTGGTGAATGTCTCTCTCTTCCTCCATGACGTCCTTTCTAACAAAGACTATAAGACAATAAAGTAAAATTTTCTTTTTTGTATGACGTAATTGAATGTAAAATTAGTATAATTTAAGGTATGGTATTTCTGATTTCTCATTGTAATATAATAATATGATTTCTTTGTCTCATTTTGAACTTAACTTTCACAGTTGATTTTTGCAGTTAAAGTGGACATGTCATGCATATGGAGCTTCAAAATAGGCCTAAACCCCCTATTTGGGAGCCTCAGCTTTGATTTTTTACGTTTTATAATTTGAAAATATGTCTCTGTAAGAATTAAATGGCAATAAATGCAGGAAAGAGCTGGTGAAAATCTTGACTGGGGCTCCTCCTGCTGGCAGCTACAGAATTAATTTTTGGATGTACGGCGCGGTTACCAGCGCCAGCAGTGCGGGATAAAAACACTTCGAGCACAGAACGGCTCAGAATCGATAATGTTGCATCATGGGCTTTAAAAATGTGGAGGACAGTTTTTGGGTTTGAACAATGTTGCTATTGACAGAACGAGGCGCTGACACCGTAGAAGAAGAAACAGCTACATTTAACAGGCTTTGTTCGAGGGTGACCCAAAACTGTGCGTGAATGTTGTGAAAGACTGCTCCAAGTCTGTCTTTGACGAGGGAACAACGTTAAAACAAGGTTCAAACCTCAAGAATGTCTATTTTGCTTGATATGTCCACTTTAAAATGTAATGTTATATTCAGTCTCGTTATACCAGAAAGTCAAGTCTAAAATTGTTATATTTTTAGATGAATAGCATTTTCATAAAAGCAAACTGTTCTTTGAATACATATCTTTGAAGATGTACATTACAATCTTAAGCATAGATATTATGGAGTTGTAAGTATGAATCGATTGGCTAAATGGTTGAATTCAACCTATTATTCAAGATGTATAAATAAATATATGTTTGGTTGGGACAGTGCTTATGAACACAGAAACACCGGGCTGGATTGAAGACTTTCCATACATTGTCAAACACTTGCACATAATAACAAAAAAACGTGTTTATCATGGACCTTATTGTATATTTTTTTAGCGTCAGACACAGAAAGAGTACACGCATGCTACAAAGAACAGGGAAACCCTGCATGTGCACCTTGAGTTTAATGGAGTTGAGTTTCTCCTCTTTGAGATGGTCGCGCAGCATGTCCTGGTGGATCCTCTCCTGCTCCAGGGCGAACTCCCCCAGCGAGTACTGCCGGACCCAGCTGTGGCGGCTGGACATGCCCAGGGTGCTGCCCCCCTGGCTGGGCACGCTGGTGAAGCCCTGGCGCCGGCTGAAGTAGTACACAGTCACGTTCTCAAACTGGACCCGCCGCTTTCTCAGGCGCTTCTCACGCTTCAGGATGGAGCCCGCTGTGGAGCGCAACACCAGACCGTGAGAGAGGCACATTAACTTGTAACAACTACTTTTGCAGCATATTGATTTAATAAAAGCTTGCACTACTAACAGACATCTCATGTATGTATTTCTAAATGAAAAATGTGTCCGCTTATCAAAAGTATATCAAAGAAATAGACAGGATCTCCAGTGCATCTAGAATTTAGATGTGAACCTGACAGAGCTCTTACTACAGGAGCCCAGAGCTTCAATTATAGGATTAGAGAGGTCTGTGACTGCACATTAATGAATAAATACAAAAGTGAATAACTGCTGCACAGGATCTCACATTACAGTTTACAAACATTTCACTTGCACTCGGATGTCTTGAAACCTTCAGTAAGAATCTCAGAGAATAATTGTATGCGACATTCAGCTTATACAGGCTCCTGTTTTTGTAATGGCGCCAGAGGTGTGCTGTATACAAAGGAGAGCGGAAGGACCTGACAAGCACAGTTTTTGCATTGACAGTGCACATGTGGAGCTTACGGCCGAGCATATTGGCCTGTCCATAGAGCTTACACTGCTGTCTATACATGTCTCTGTCGTCTGAGGGGTCACTAGTGACATAATGCCCAAGATATTTGATCTCATCAGTCACTTGGAGAATATTCCCACTCAGGTAAAAGTTAGGAAATGCGAGTCTTTGGTCTTCATTAGTTTTTGCAGTCATGACATAACTTTTCTTTGGATTATACTTTATGTCAAATTCTAAACCACACTGCGAGCATATATTTAGACGTTTCTGAAGGCCAGCACTATATGGGCACACTAGCACCATATATATTATTACTTACTTTACATCAAAAATGCAAGACCAGGTGGTCGATTTTGCACATTTTATAAAATGTGTAAAACATTTAGACTTCCAGACTATCACTTTAATTGGAATAGCAACAGTTTTCATGAGCAACCTTTTCACTGAATACAAATTCATCAACACTAGCCAACTTGCTCAATGCTGGTAGATTTCTGTCATCACTCACACAAACCTCTCTGGATTTTTTCCATGTAAATGTATTTCATCTATTATAACTGAGGTTTTGAAGCTACGTGAGTGTAAAACTTCAAGTCCTGTAGAAGAAATTCTCAATATGCTTAATGCCCTGTTTTGATCAAATAGAATTCTGAGGTGTCCTGAAATGCCTCACATATTGCACAACTCTTTCTCCTTTTCTCTACTCCACATCATCGCTACGCTGGAGCGCAGCTTTCCCGGGAACTATTTCATCATCCTGTGAGTTTCAAACCCAGGAGTGAAGAGAGAGACTAAAGGGTGGGGGGTGTGGAGGGGAGACAGCGCGATAGTGGGGCATAAATAATCCTCCTACAACACAGTTCGCCCTATGCATCAGACAGACAGGCAAGACCGAACACACCAACCTTCTACTCTTCACCTCGGCAGAAAGGAGGCTTTATCACACTCCATACTGCCCACTTTACTGCGTGGTTATGCATTAATGTGAGCTTTTACGACAATAAACTTGAACAATTCTCTAATGAAGGCTGCTTTTGTTCAGCCTGACTGAAATATAATACATTAATGGCCAAATATTTGTGCGTACATAAACTGTAAGACATAGCTAGTGCTCACAGGCACGAGATACAACGTCATCTATACACATCAACGTCCCATTTGTTTTTTTTTGTTTTTTTTTAAATAAACCAAAAAAGTGAGCCTGTTGTTGGAGGTATAAAATATGCAGGTATTCGGTATGAAACAACTGCATGCAGTGTCTGACTGGCAAGTGAGAACTAGCGTTTCCGACATAAAACAGGCCATTTTGCCCTGAACCTTGTTAGTTGTAGTCCAAACTTAGCATTTGTAAACAGCCCAATTCTTCACAGGCTGGAGTTTAAAAGCGCATTTCATAACGTTCAAGGTCAGGGAGCAATTCATTTCACGGTAATGTAAGCATCAACATCAACTAGCGGCTTGTTCACGATCGCTAAAAAGGCTTTATTATTACAGGCACGGCACATTAAAGTCTGTTTTTATGGTGCGTTCCAGGCAACAGATACATTTCCGACCTGCCACTCGGAAAACATGCCTTGGACCGCTGCTCGAACTCGTAATCACAGCTTGTAAACTCAGAGACGTCCAGACTGCTCAGAGTTCGAATGCGACAGTAATGGCAGCTAATAAAACAGCCAATGATAAAACTTTAACAAAATGTTACTTTTGGTCATAGCCTTCAATATAACGTTCACGTTTAAGTTTTATTTAGCATGTTTTGAGTGATATGTTTGTGGAGGAACATTGATGTAGGCCTAACGTTAGCATCTTATGAGCTAACTGTTGTAGCATTAGCCGTTTTGTTTACATACGGGTTTATTCAGCTGGATCGCTCTGAGGTTGTAAGTCGTAATTTTCAAGTGGGAAAAATACAATACACTGATGAACGAAACAAGTTGTATTCCACCACAAAAAAAGATATAGGAATTTGAAGCATTTTTCTAGTCTCTTTCTAAATTCTAATACAATATAACAATTTTTCTTCTCGTCGTTGTCCATCATTAATCCGTCACATCTGTCACTTACCTCCCTGACCTCCCTTCTACGTAAAGAGGGGCGCGTCAGCTGAGCGCATGTCATTCGCGCTGACACATAACAAGCCCATTACAGCTAATATTAGAGCATCAACGCTCGCAGATATGACTCAGTTTTGTATCCAGAGCTGCGCGCGTCCGTCTAACTCCATGCTTTTAAAAAATCCCCCGGGGGATTACTCTACTGTACACGGGTACGGCACTCAGCGCTCAAGGGTCGAACCAGTCAGTGTCCACTTAAGGCGGCTAATGCTCCAGGCTGGAAACGAGCCAGGCGGCAATTAAAAAACAAAACAGCATCATCAAAAATCCATATTATTAACCTCATAGGCGACGCGCGATGTTTGGCTTTCTTTCAGAACAGGGGCGCGATCAATTCTCGATTCTCAATCTCAAAAACATCTCGCAATTTCATTCAATGTACATAGCAAATCAATGCAGCCAATCATGTCCTCTGCTGAGAACTCGATATCCCCTCTCCATAAGGTCTTATTGTGTGTGAAATAACGTCTCTCAAAAACTAACCCTCCCGTTGCAACATTTTACAAATACAAGCTGTAATCTAAATCCACATTTGGAAATATAAATCTCAAGATGTTTGTCAGAGATGTCTGCAAAATTGCGATACAGCATAAAATATTATTCAAATCGGTGCAATTTGAGTCTTTTCAATAAGTACGACATATACTGTAAGTATGTGGTGTCAGGAGGAGCCATTTTCAAACTGGAAGATATAGCACAGTGCAAAAAAAATAAATTATAAAATTATAAAATGGAAAAGCATAGATAGGTGGGGAAATAAAAGACTTCTGACCTTTGATGCTGTAAAAGCAAACGTACAAAAGAGAGCAAAAAGTCATTAAAAGTCCGGCAATCAATCTCTGATGTCACTGCATTATGTACCGGTACTCTGCGTTGCCATAGTAATGCTACACATTGATAATACTTTTTTTTTTTTTTATAAACAAGTGTGTGCGTGTTCACATTGTGAGGGTGGCCTCTAAATAGGGCAGGCTTCTTGAAGAGCCTTAAAAGCCCCTGAAAGCTATGGCCCTGGCACAGACAAAGGGCAGGAGCCCATCACTTTCCGTACTCAAAAGTACGTGGGGGGGGGGGAATCCTCTCTGAATGAGCAAAAACAAACATGACTCTTATTCTGTTTCCAGGAAGGTTGTCAACATTAGCTATGACTCAATAATGTATAATGTTTGTTCAGTGGGACGGCCATGTGACACATTATAATACTGAGACATATTACAATACGATAATGTCGTTACATTCCCAATTTGAAAAAATATCTACCTGCAAGATCAATTAATAGAGAAAATTAATTTGCAATTTGAATAGTTGCAAAAATGCTGCAGTTATTTAGTATTAAATGTATAAATAATAATCCATCTCCAGTGGGTCTAAATATGTATCTATTTGTTTATTGACTAATCATGTAAACACGCTGGATTGTAACCAATAATTATGTGTATAACCCTGTATCTACAGCAGACCTCATTGTCTTTTCTCCAATTATGATGCTCCAGAATTTCTTTTCTAAATCGCAAATCAAATCATTTGTTGAAAAGAAAAAGCACAATTAGATAATGTTCCTAAATCATTTGGCACTACTACAATGATAGCCACAGATACATGTGTTTACAGCAGACTTCCCAGAATATGTCAGTGCATTTTGCACTAGCAGCTCAAAGAACATCTTTTCTCTCCCTGTTTATACATAGAACACGCCACCTTGCTCCGCTCCCTCACCGCTCTCCTTCAGCACTGCGCTGCACTCTAATGCACTTCCTAATGACAGACACTGCCGCCGCATCCGTCCTCTTTATAAAAGCCCCATCACTCCTGGCCCTCTTTTCTCTTGTTATGAACACGGGCGACTCCTCGGCTTCATTCTCCTGCGATACCGGACGCGAGTCAGGTGGAGTGCGGGGCGTTATTGCTGCCTTGATTACAAAGAGCCCCGGATTTGTTTTCCCTGAGATGAAATGGGGAGATTCATCATTCTGTCAGGGAGGTTACATGCGGCAGGAGCCTCCATGTGCATGTAAACGTCTCACTCCGACGGTGGGGCCGAGATCCGAGCTAATCGCAGTAACACGCCCAGATAATGTGCTCTAATGGAGGACTATTGTCGAATACTGAATGTAGCTGGCGCCGAGGTAAAGCAGCGGCAGAGACGGACACATGAAATACAGGGATGATAAACAAGTGGCACGATTATGATATTGGACGGCATCTTTTTTTAAAGTCATATAGTCATTTGTATAGTCATTTGAGGAGACTATCAAATTATCCAATCCTTATTCCATTGTTAGCTGATTGTTTAGAGCAAAGATTATCTTTTAAGAATAGACTTGGGTGGAAAAATATATACACTTTTGTTTAATTTGTGTATTGGAAATGCTTTTATGACAATATAATGTTTAAAAGGTTGGATCAAAATGCTTAAACAAATCACAGAGTAGCTGCAAATTAAGCAAGAAATATAGATATATTATGTCATATTTCTGTTTTATGTGTAGCTTGTATACGCTGTATAACTGCCTCATAATAAAGGAATCTTCCATTGACTGGTTGAGTGGAAAAAAGCAGGTAATTCAATCAATCACAGTCAAGGAATCCTAATGAAAAGATGGCTATTTGCGCTCTGTCTATAGAGCAGCAGTGAGATAAGGCTAAAACATGATACTTGCAACGCAAGTTGAATGCAAAACTAACAGTCTGGTGTTGAAAACAAGGGTGATGATGAGAGCAAAATCCTAACTGTGGAAGCAATTTAGCTTACGATCAGATCAATGAAACAAGTGAGTTTACTTTATTTTCCTCATAGGTTTATAAAGAACATAAAGATATTGGAAAAAGGAGATTGTGCAAAACCTCCTTGTTAGTAGTTAATTTTTTTCTATGGTTAAATAGTTATATGGTTATAGTTATATAATAATGGTTTGAATTACTAACTGGATGGCTATATTTTACATTTTGTTTCATCAGCACTGTAGCAAAGCTTAAATCATCGACTGGATTGGTTGATTGAGCTGAGGATATTTCTGGACGACTGAGAGCCTGCATAAACACATTTACTCAAGCATGGCTAAAACTTTTAATTTTTACTTTTAATTTCAATTTCAACAAGGGAAGGGTTAAGAATAAAATGCTACTCTAAATGTTAAGTTTTAAAGCAGTACTAAGTAACTCATGCCCCTAGAGGCCATAAGCGCCATTGCAGGTGTCGTAGCATGTTGCGTTTTTTTACTCATTAGTTGTCAGTGAGCGTAAATACTACGCTGACAGAAAAGACAAAGGGACTTAAACTTGCCTGTAAATACTGTTTAAGTGGGGCTAGCCCGCAGTTAGCTTTGCCCGTTAGCTTCTTCGTGATTCCATTAGTGTGTATTGGTGGCTCCGACCCGGTGGCTGTCAAGTTGCAATTGTGGTTTTCTGGCCACAGATGAAAGACCCCCCAATCATCCCATTAACACTTACCCCCAGAGGTACTACGGAAAGGATTTATTAAGATAAACAAGTTACTTAGCACTGCTTTAAATGAACAAATGCGTAATGTGTAAAATTGTGATGTAGTTTTGGTGAAAGTAACTTTTTTTCCCCCTTTATTAATCAGTCTAATTTTTGAATTAAATGTGATCTTAAAATATCAAGAACAGTTAACAATGGCTCTTAGTCACAGCAGGATTTATGAGCAGGATATTTCAAAATTAATCTCATCTTAACCAATAATCATATTACACCATTTAACACAAGGCAGCACATTTGTCAGTAACAAAGCTCCTTGCCCATAAATGTGACTTAACCATGATTCTATTCAAATATGTTAATTAAACTATTATAGACAAACTGCAGTGAAGCCGACAGTCCAGTCAGACGCCTCAGTGCAACAAAGCGAGTAATAACTAGCACGTGTTGGCTGATGACGTAAGAGGCTGGATACTGACGTGTGAATGAGCCCGAGACAGAGGGGTTGACACTGTCGCTGCTGTCGCCGCTCTCGCCACTCTCGCTGCAGGACACCTCATCATCGGACGAGCGCGCGGACGAGCACGGAGACGCCGCCGACGCCGCCTCCACCTCCTCAAATTTCCTCTTCAGTATTCCACTCATGGCCCCGCGCAGATCCACACGCACCTGAGAGCACACAGGCAGAGAGGCAGACAGCACACATTATTTCACAGCCACTTCAAGGGCTGCTATACCCTGGCCTTGACATTAGGGCTGCACCCTGGGCTGCGTAACTAATCACAATCGAATCAGAATTGCAATTGCAGTAGTTGCAGTTCCGTGTATAGTTTATAGGTCTTCATTGGGATTTATTATGTAAACAACAAGATAACCCTGTAGTTTAAACCTCTACAGACATGGGAAACACATGTGATTCCTGTATTAGTTTAGCAGTCAATATTTTAGTCTTCTCTAATTCTAGGGTTGCACAATATGTCGCCAAATTATCACAAGAAGCCACAATGTAGTATTATAAGATCACTGAGGTTAGGGTGTCTGTGATATACACCTTTATTTGTGTTAAACCATACACAGTGGAAAAACATGGATGTAGCATTGGTATTAGCTGCTGAAGCCTAAGAGGAAGTAGGGGCAGGCTCCGGAAGATCCTTGCTGTAATGGACTTTCCATTGAACCTTTTTTGCTCCTCTTTAAGTCAGTGGTTCTCACCTGGAATGACGCCGGGACCCACCATCATCCCAGGATGACCCAAATATGCATTTCATTTGTAATATGGTAAGTAAAATACTGTATTTACACCACTAATTATTGTTGAATAAGCTTTAATTAAGCCTTCAATCCTGAAATCATGATAATAAACAACCTGAAAGCAGTCGTTTTGACAGATTCTGCAGTTTTTATACTTTTTCAGCAGAAACATACTGAAATAAATACTTTCTGAGAAAGGCTTGCGACCAATTAAAACTGGTTCTGCGACCCACTTTTGCGTACCGACCCACCGGTTGAGAACCACTGCTTTAAGTCAATATTGAACATGTGAAACTTTATCCTAGTTCTAGCCCTATTCTAAGGATAGAGGCTGACTCAAAAAACAAAATGTAGCATCAATGCTTCAGTAAAGATAAGATAAGCCTTTATTGATCTCACAATGGAGAAATTCATTTGTTACATCAGCTCTCAAGAAAATACTAAGGCCTCCAAAATAGACAGGAAATGTGCAAACAATTAAATAGTAAATATACAATGAATACAAAAAACTTGAAAGAGACTAGATGCAAGTTGGTGATGTTTATACTCACTACTGCCATCTCAGGTCTTATGCGTTACTGCAGTCTCTATATTAAGCTCGTGCATGAAGTAACAACTTTTTGAGTGACAGTGCAGGATTTTAGAGGCAGTTGTGGTGAATAGGTCTGGGCTTATTCTACACATTAGGACATTGCTGGGACATGTAGGGGGAGGATACGAAATACAACGTTTTAACATTTTTAAACTCTGTATAGTCCCTTTAAGGGGCAAAAAGTACAAAACATTAAATTAAAACTATAAAAAATGTCAGCTTTGGCAGTGCAGGTTCACAGTCATAGTGCAAGTGGTTGATAAAGTGACGCAGATAAAATGACACAGATACAGAGATTTTTGCACGTCAATTTACAAAGTGGCTATTGCACATTTTACTTTACAGTAGCGTTTTAAATACATTTTAGTTTAAATTAAATGGAACGCACTGTGCTTAAAAGGTTTTGTTTCCCCCCCCCCCCCATATTGTGCAGCCCTTCTCCAGGACATGTTTAAAATGTCCAAGGTTAATTGAATCACTTTTTTTTTTTTTTTATTGAACACATTTACTATTATCCTTTTCAATTTAGACACTTTGAATTTCCTCTTCAGTACATGCATCTGAGGGCACACAGGCACAGAAGAAGACAGCAGATATTTCACATCCACTTTAAGGGTCGTCATAATCCTGCACAAACTCAATTAGCCACCTCCCCCCTCCGTGTATGTTCACACATGCGGTCATGCACACACACACACACACACACACACACGCACGCACACACACACACGCACACACACACACACGCACACACACGCGCGCACCATGGGCGATCGATCACCTTTGCACAAGGAAGGCAGAGTTGGGAGGAAGAAACTGCTAATTACACGCTACAACTGCTTCACAGGAAGTCGAAGTATAACTATATGGGGTATGATTGAGAGCAAAACAACAAAGAGACGAGAGGGTTGTTATTACACAGGTCAGGGTTAATTATCCAATGGAAGATGTAGTTTTATTGTAAGCTGTAGAAATCACATTTCAGGGAGAAGAATGGACAAAATGTGTGTAATCTAGCTGCTAGGTGTTTTTAAACAGGGCTTTAATCAATGTATGTAGAAAAAAAAAGCATAACTAACAGGAGATTTTAGCATGACCAAAAATGGTGTTAAGGAAAGACAGTGTCTGATATATACATAACCATTTTTTAATTTGGCAGCATCTTACAAATTAATGTTGGATACAATAAAATGTCTTATTTCAGTGCCAGTGAGTGTCAGACCGTCATAGCCCTATTATTAAAATGCTTATCGATTCAAGCTCAAGGAAAAGAAAAATAATGACATGAAATAATAGTACTAGTATTAATAAGAATCAAGGTAGAATGACAGAAATATGGCCGCTAATTTGTGCCAACGGCCCCACCCACCATGACATAGCGCTCCAGGGACAGCATGATTCCTGCCGAAGCTTACACCTCACCTCTACACATTAATGAACTCATTAAAAATATATATATATGTATGTATTCACAACTAGTCTCTTATATCAGAGGCCCAATCATCAGTTTGAGTCAGTACTCCTGAAAGTTCTTCAGTTTTAACAAGTTTCGAACATGCTAACGGTTAGCCTGGCTTGATGCTGTGGCTCCGCCTTTCAGCCAAGCCCAAATATGAACACATTTCTGAAGTAAAAACACAACTGTATTCATTATCCGATCAGCTTTTGTTGCGACAAACATTTAAGACAATTAAGTGTGAAGAATTAGCAGTGCGCATGGTCAGTTGTGTAAGTGCCGGCGGGAATCGTAAGGTAACAAGTCTAAACTCTCTCACACACTCTGCACACTCCTACACAGGCAAGGTGAGTGAAGTGTCCATAGCCCAGGGATATACAATGACAGAATCGGAGTGTCGGAGCTGGAAGCAAACCGTTGACCGTAGGATCTGTGAACAAACACTCTTACTACTGCTAGCTTACTTTGAAAATATAAAAGCACTTCCAGCTTCTTTCCATCGCCTGTAAATAATTAACGCTGAAACACAAACGACGAAAGTTCCAAATGTATTCCAAGACTGATCATTACCATCCAGCGATACCTCCAAAACACGCAAACCCGAATACGCAGATGTGGATCACGATTTGAGAGGAATTAAAATAGCTGTCAACGCAACACGCGTCTCTGCTGCTGGAGTTTGCATTTTGAACATCTGTCATAGGATGAGAAAACATCCCAACCGAGCGATTTTCTTGAACAATAACCCCGGATAATGATGCAAAACAGACAGTGACGTGCTTTGAAGTGACAGGAATCTGCGACTCAATAGGAAAGACTCAATAATGATCATAAGCGAATTGTGCACTGTTTGAGCGACTGCCTTTGGGGGGCATGACGACGGAGTTTGCTTCTCAATGCAGCAGCGGGTAGAGTAGTTACTTAAAAGAAATATTTTACTCAGGTAGTAAAAAGTATTTCGAAAAACTGCTAAATGTAAAAAAGGTGAGGTGATTGGTGCTGATCAACTCTTTCAGCATAAAAGTCTGATTTATGTTGTAATAGTGATGTAATGCAAGAAATAAATATTACTTTTTTTTAAATTTGGTGTATTACTAGCATAGATACATCAAGAACCTTTGCTACTTACCATTTACAAAATATTTATTAACCTCTCACCATCCGCCGTAACCGAGTGTATTTTCTCCATTTCAGCTTTACCCAAATCTAGAAGGTTAGAGCCTGTAGGCCAGCATAACACCTCATTTGAAAGCTAAGACCAACTAAACTGATCTAAAGAAAAATCTTTTTCCTCGTGTCTCTGCCGTGCTGTGTGTTTTTTGTTGTGTTTTTCCTTGTTTTCATCCTTATTTTGACGCTTTTTTTCAAGAAGCTTTAAGATTTAAGACTGGAGAAAATGTGCTCGGTTCAGGTGAGTGTTTAGAGATTAAAGTAATAGTATCTACGCACAATCTTACTCAAGTAGAAGTAAAAGTACTGAGTGAAAAAGGTGTCCTAAAAAGTAAATGAGATCTTTTGTTGTTGTTATGATGGCTTGGCTTCACAGGTGCGGCTAAATATCGGCGCCGACTGCTCTTCAAACTGTGGCTTTTGTGATAGAAGTGTTACGGAGCACTCCAGTGTCAATTGGAGGGGCTTTTAACTGGGTCTGACTGATGCCGCAATTAGACAAACAAACAAGGACAAGCTCATCAGTCAACTACACTAAACCTAATCAGAGGAGTGCAGCGAGAGCCAGTGAGGACGGCCGCGCCGCCGCTGTGTCATTTTCAATTCGCGCGGCACTCGGTTTCACTTTGGGCTGCGACGATGCCAGACACTACAACGACCTTCCATATCAAAATACACCCAAACAAATCACCGCTGAAACAAAATCACATTTTGAACGGTTGTAATTATCAAATCACTAAAGCTGCAGCATCTTCATCTAGATTTCATCGGCAAAGTATCCAGTCTTTATGGGGTATTACTACGTTTAAAACCTGCTAACTCTGCAGTTAGTATTAGTGTTAGGGAGAAAAACTCTGACTTTAGGTTTGCCTTGACTGTAAGGCACTAGTTGTGTTTATCCCCGCCTTCAACCTGGAGTGTCGGCCAGAACACCTCTTTAAAGCCAGGACATAAGGTGGTGAGATAAGCATGGAGCAGGAGACAGCGTAGCTTTGATTAGATTTATATTTTGTGAAAGTGTGGTTTTGTGGTCATAGACGCACACTTTCCGATAATTCACACTTTGTAAAGGATTACAATGGCAACAGAGAGCTGAAGACGCCTCAAAGCCAGTTAGGATTTGTTTGCAGGTTACCGTGGTGACATGGAACCTAAGGCTGGGGCCTTTAACTGAAGCCACGTGTGTATTTCCCAGAGCAGGAGAAATGACCAGTAACCATAGAATAACTATTAACCAGGGCCTTTTGTAAAATTAGTTTATGTTATTCTTCTATTAGTTTAGTCCAGGGCTATTGAAATACATTTTTAATTGTGCTAGATATTTCGGTTGTCGTTGGCCGGTCATTTGGCGAGACCCCCACCACAACAAAACATTTATAATTTTGGGATAAATAAATGAAAAGTACATTACCATCATTGCTCAAATAGAATTAAACATAACACAAACATAAGTGGCAGCGCGGCTCAGCCGCAGCAGCTCAGGACTAACACCTGAACACTATTTCATTGACAATAAAGCACTTACTTACTTATATTCCAGCCTTTTAAGCCCCTTCAAAAAAAACACAACAAGCAGCAGCAAAAAAATTAATCAAAATTAGATATACTTCCAAACTCATGCAGTCCCACTCCAATACTAAAATAACTTCCAGTTTCCCGTCTTACCACTATTTGCACCATAACGTCTACAGATCAGTCACAGCTGAATCAAAGTCACACTTTGACTGGTCAGAATAACCTTAGGACAAAGGCATAAAAGACCCACACAAAAACACTATCCTGCTGCACTGGGCTCTTGTTACGTAAAAGGGGAACAGCAGGTAGCTCTTTACGACACATAAATAGCCATGTAAATGTCAATTACCTTCTTCATTGTGTCCATTGTGTGTCATTCCATGTTAATATGATTTAGTCTTAAAATATTAATACTCCTGGATGTCTGAACTGAGGACAAAGCAGAAATCTAACAATATCTCATTGCTATAACAGCACAATATCATGTTGCCGCACCTTTTGGCTGCACCATTTCATTCAGTGGCCATCGTGGTAATTTAACAGGTTGGTCATTTCATTTGAATGCCGTCCTTGATGTAATTTTGGATCAAAACCAGTCCATGCAAACCAAAAAAAAGTCCATAAAAAGATATCACTTCATTTATGTAAAACAAGATGAGATGTTTAGTGAGTCATAAAGAGACATTTATTAGCCCCCATAAAAGCTGTTGTCTCTCCATTTCACACACAGAAACAACTCACTTGACAAACTAATAAAAATGTTAGGAGCGGTTTGGAACATCTCTTTTTATAACGGGGACTCCATGGCTTTAGCATATGGTCTTTTGTTTCTGCTTGGCTACAAAGAAAGACGTTAATTGCCAACTTTATGAGAACGAAGATGATTCAAATTTGCGACGTGTCCAGTCCAGTGTCCCTATCCTTAACATGACTGAGACTTAACACACATCAAGCTTCATTGTTTTAAAAAAAAGATTCTAATTGCGATTTGGATTAGATCGAATGAGTAAAACTTAAGGAATGTGAAGAGAGAGAAAGGAGAAGTAGTTCCACTAGATCCTGAAATCATTTAACTAAGCTGAAAAGACTAAATGGAAAAAAAAATACACTGTCGGAGGAAAAATAAAAGGTCACACGCTCTAATATCTTGTTGGACCGCCTGTAGCATTTGCTGTGGCTTCTGCAATGTCAAAAGATCCGGTGTTGCATTACTTTTTCACCAAGAGTGTGAGCACTGTGCCAAGTCTTCTCCAGCACATGCCAAAGATCCTCAATGGGGTTCAGATCTGGACTCTGTGGTGGCCAATCCAAGTGTGGAAATGATGCCTCATACTCCCTGAAGCACTCTTTCACACTGTGAACCCCATGAAACCTGGCCTCGTCATCAGAAATCCATTGATGGAATAACCTGGTCATTCATGATGTTCAGTTCATCAGCTGATCTCACACTTTGGGCTCATCGAGTTGCTAAACCTAGACCTGACAAAAGTGCACCAACTCCAGATCAGAACGGTTAGTTAAATCCAGGAGGCAACTTTAAAGAAATCAGAATACGTTTAAGACATACGGATAGAATATTTTGATAGCTAATTTGATAGTTAAAGCAGTACTAAGTAACGTGTTTACCTTAATAAATCCTCTCCGTAGTCCCTCTGGGGGTAATACAAGTGTTAATGTGATGATTGGGGGGTCTTTCATCTCCCCCTGGTGTCTCTGGCCAGAAAACCATGCTTGCAACTTGACTGCCACCGGGGCGGAGCAAGCAATACACACTAATAGGATCACGGAGAAGAAGCTAACAGGCTAACGAGCCAAGCTAACTGCAGGCTAGCCGCCACTTTAAACAGTATTTAAGTTTGAGTGAAAAATTATTCCCATTGTATAACTGGATGTACAACACCCCTCTCTCCCTTCACCTTTTCTGTCAGCGTAGTATTTACTCTCCAAGACATTTAATAAGTTAAAAAATCGTAACTTGCTAAGACACCTGCAGTTGCGCTTATGGCCTCTAGGGGCAACAGTTACTTAGTACTGCTTTAATGTACCAGTAACAAGGTTTTGGTATTATTGACCCGTCAATCATACAGTATTTAAAACCCATCCATGAGCATTCCCATATGTGAGGAGACTAAAACAATGGGGTTTGCAGGTGTCATCCATTGTAACACTCCATGGAGATAAGCTATGTTGCTGTTTTCAAAACTGCGACTTGAAAGTGTGATTTGGATTCAGCCTATACTCGTCAATAGACTATTGGGAAAAGACATAATTAATTATTACTGAAATCTATCGGTTAACACAGAAGATACAACATTGCAGCGGCGTTTGTTTCAGCCTCCATACAAATTTTTTATCTCATTTTAAAATAAACCCGAGCGGTGCGTCGATTGCAGCGTGCTCACACACAAATGCGCACACACACACACGGAGCTATGACTGGCAGCTTTTCCCTGACTGCTGCCTCTCTTGGAAGCTGGAATGAGAATAGACAGCCTGCGTCTTCAGCCAGCCCCGCTCTGTCTATCTGCCAGAGCAGCTTGTGGGGGAGTTTCCATTCATCTGGGCTCCGCTATCGAATCATTACAGATGCAAATGCGGCCGCAGAGACAGGGAAGAGGTGCAGCTTGTATAGTAGTATGTGCGACTGTGTGCGTGTGCGTGTGTGTGTGTGTGTGTGTGCATGCGGCTATAGCAGTGGCAGCCCGGAGGGTCATTGTTCCCGCGAGGCTCGGGCTGTGCTGACGCGGCACCGCCAGCTTTTGGACCGCATCCAGATTCAACAACTGCAACCTACAACGGAGGAATGTGAGGCATCTGAGTGGAAACGGAGAGGAGAGGATTTTTGGACGCGAAACTGCAAAGAGAGAATAACTTTGATAACTCTGTGTTTTGGGGATGAACAAAGAAGCAATGGAGACCTATTACGGGCCTAAAGCAAGACTAATTTAGCAAGTGAAGAACAAATTCAGGTAGTTAATAATAAAATAATAACCAAGATTGCATACGATGCCTGTGATATAATGGTAGAATGGAAAAACATGCAAACGGCACACAGGGTCTTGCTGTGGGGGGAAAGTCTTTAAGCACAAGCCACCCACACATGCAGATCTAAATATGTATTATATGTAGGGCTGCACAATATGGGAAAGACAGCTAATTTAAGTAGAATAACGTGCATTTCAGAGCAGTCTGTTACTTGTCAACATTAAAATTGCAATGTTGTTTTGATTGCGATTCATCGTGCAGCCCTAACTGAATTCTGACTTACGACTGGATAGAAAAAAACACTATTACAGTTCTTTTTCTAAATAGTGGGAAGACATTATTGTCTTGGCATGCATGGGCTTACTGGGGCTATGTTCAAACATTGTGTTAAGCCAACCAACTGGACTTCTCTATCTCTGTTCATATGCACTGCCATCTAGTATACCAGTGATCTATGTTTGGAGATGTTTATATAATTGCTAATTGACTATTTCATTTAATTATTTTCATTATTATCAATGTTAAAGTGCAGATGACAGGTTTTAAAGCTTTTGAAAATATGAGTTATTTAGATGGATAACATCAGTTGTAAGTAATACTTATCATTCTATTTCAGTGAAGCAGCAAATTAATGAAAAAATGTTGGGCAGAAATTATTTGAATTTTTAAGCAACTGACAGGAAGTGACATAGATAGAGATAAAGTTCAGAGCAGTTTGACTCGCTGATTTCCCATTGACATAACATGGTCGGCACGGCAACAGTTTAAGATTGTTTGCCTCTATCTGTGTCACTTCCTGTCAGTGTCCAATAAGGAAGTGAAACAATAAACATCACAAAAATGGTCAAACAAAATAAAGATACATCCACTTTAACAAAGGGATAACAAAATGAAAGCTAATAATAAAACAAAGTCAGAGAGAATGTCAAATCTTCTAATGCAAAACATCCCTGCAACTGTCAGACGAGCTTCTTTATGCTTATTGTTATAGTTTTAGTCAAACTACTTACTTGAAAAATGTAGATTCATCATATTTTCTGGAGCTAAAATCCTGTATATAGTGAAGGCATATCTTGTACATTTTGTTGGCACACAGCCGGAGGGAAATTTCCACCAGAAATGACCCGAGCAATTTTCGCCCATTTCCAAGCCCGGGTCCTAATTAGACGCCATTGTCGGGGGCCTGTTCGTACGTCTGGCCCTCAGCTGATGCTGCACCACGCTTTGATACCAAAAGTGGTTTCCATGGAGATTGTAATGTACTCTCACAAGTAGTGCTTTCCCCGTATCACAGTGGCTCCTCCGTATGACAGAGGGGTTTTCTTTTCCTAATCAAGCAAAGCCGTTTAGTTATGTGCATATACGAATCATGTTTATCAAATGAGCGTTTCGAGAGAGGAATTCATTTCCTTTTTTTCCAAATGTGGGTGGGAAATACAGGCGGCCAAGCCAACTGGTGGATCAAAAGTGGGTCATTATGTTAATGAGCTGCACAACGTGAGAAATGATATATATATACTGTATTATATGTACGCACATTGGCCTGTAGTACTGTTACTGTATGTGTGATTCCTGGAGGCGTGAATGTTGTCATAGTAACAGCAATTACAATTAAGTAAGGTGACGTCTATACTGCAAACACAATATAATGTATTTTTATAACTGCAATCACAGTAACAGCAAGTCGATTTCTTTAATTTTGTAAATTTAGAAGCGCTTGGTCAAAAGGCAAACGCCGCAGTTGTCTCCTCATCCTCTTGGACGTGATACATCTTTTATCCGGGGGCTCTGTACCATGTTTGGTTTAAATATACAGGCTCGGAGGCATTTAGACAAACTTACTGTAACTGACTCACCGGCTGAATGCCTTCAACAAGAGAAAACAATCCCGTGCTTTTCGGGCACAGAACTCTACCAAAGCCATTAACGTTACATTAGTGGATAGGTTTGATTGCTACCAAGCTCAGATCAGTTATTTCTTTTGCGTCTGTATCGCAATTGTATAATAAGGAAAAAGGAAGTTTGCAGGTCATGAGGAGCACTTTGAAAAGACTTGCAGTTATTTGATTCCACGTCATCTGCCAACTATCTGTCCCTGTGGGGGTCTTATTGTGCCTTCTCTTAAACATGAACACTCCTGGACGAGTTTCAAACATGCTGATCAGAATCTTGGCGGAGAAAAAAAAAATCACAATCAGATATTTCATCTAAGTCTTTATCTTCCCGGTGACTTAAGGGGGAGAGTATTCACCTTCTCGCAATGGTAAATCCTTCCAAAAACGTGCGCCCGACGAGTAAAGATGTGTGTAAATAACTTTGTCACAGGTGATTAACAACACCAGACAGACGGGTTTGTCACACTGCCCGTCTCTAATGTCGCCGCCCTCTTCTCCCACAAGGTTATACCACCGTCAGGGTGAACAGATGACACAACCCAGGCGTCCAAAGCCATGCGGGGCGCAGCCAGTGGCATCTGTATCCAGTCATGACCAATCGCTCTCTCTCTCTCTCTCCACTATCTCCACTTACAACAAGAGCTCACTGACCTGTATCCACCGGTGACTTCCTTCACCTCCTCTCAGAGCGGAGTAAAACCGTCAAAAAAAAAAAAAAAAAAGAGATCATGACAAATGAAAAGGTTGCCCCGTTTCACGTCATGCCGCCGGTTCCATATGCCGGTAAAGCCCTTTTTTTGGGGGGGAAGGCCGCGCACAAAGGCTCATTAGCAGCAGCCGGCGAGAGAGAGAGTAAAGAGCCCGAGCCGAGCGCCTGCCGGAGAGATCACATGGGTGGGAGAGAGAGAGAGATGGAGAGAGTCTGCAGATATTTTTACAGAGCGAGGAGGAGGGAGGGAGGGCATGTACAAGGCCTGATGTATGTGGGTGAACCGTGGGGTAACAGATGAGGGGTGGGAGACCGGAGGGGTATAGAGCAACGGGGCGGGGGGGAGGGGAGCACAGGAAAATTAAATAGAAACATCTGAGGCCACAACAGCGTTATTGGGGTTGCAATTACTACGCTTTTGTTATTTCAGGTGCGGGGAGATTTTGGGGTCCCGTGCTATAATAATACACCCACACTAAGTGACACTGTACTGTTCTGTATGTATGAGGGCAGCATAACTGAAAGAAAAGATTGAGTTTGCATTGCGCGTTTCAAACATCCAGGGTCATTGTCATTCGCGAAAAGACTGAAGATGAACAGCCAAAGTTATACAAGATCCATTTAGCCGAAAATAGGCTACAAATAATTGGAAAAAACATATTGTATCAAGGATAAGTAGATAATGGAGGAGACATCTGGGGTCACAAAGGATAGGAGTGTACATTAAAGAGAGAGAAAAAGATAGTTACAGAATCCATTCTTTGACTAGATCAGTGGTTCCCAAAGTGGGGGTCGCATGATTTTGAGTAGAGGCCGACCGATATGGGTTTTTCTAAGGCCGATGCCGATATTTTGGGATGTTAATTGACTGATGCCGATATGCTCGGCCGATATTTTTGACCGATATTTTTAGCCAATTTTTCTGGTCTGGTCTATAATCCTGTAAAAACAAATACTTGGCCGCTCCAGCACTGGCCGATTTTATTTTATTACTTTAGGTGTTTCAATCATAGTTTCTGTCCCAGCTTTGATTAGTTGTCATTAGCACTAGCCACGACATTTTGCGCAGCGATCAAAAATACAATAGTGGAGGTTAAAACTAACTCAGCGATTGAATTCTCCAGATTCTGTACTTCAAAATGACATGTCCATATTGACGGAGGTTTAGTGAAACTTGTGTTTAACAAACTTGAAGCTAACAAATTTTCATTTGGGTCAGCCCGTCAATCCGACACCCCTCCATTGCGACATCCCGTCAATCCGACACTTTTTGACACCGCTATTCCGACAATAGGTCCTTAAGGTTAGAGCTAAGGTAAGGTTAGCTTGTAAACTCCACTATCCTTAAGGTTAGGGCTAAGGTAAGGTTAGGGTTAGCTTGTAAACTCCACTATCCTTAAGGTTAGGGCTAAGGTAAGGGTTAGGGTTAGCTTGTAAACTCCACTATCCTTAAGGTTAGGGCTAAGGTAAGGTTAGGGTTAGCTTGTAAACTCCACTATCCTTAAGGTTAGGGCTAAGGTAAGGTTAGGGTTAGCTTGTAAACTCCACTATCCTTAAGGTTAGGGCTAAGGTAAGGTTAGGGTTAGCTTGTAAACTCCACTATCCTTAAGGTTAGAGCTAAGGTAAGGTTAGCTTGTAAACTCCACTATCCTTAAGGTTAGGGCTAAGGTAAGGTTACGGTTTGTAAACTAACAAACTAACGTGTGTCGGAATGGCGGGACGTTGCACAAAAGATAAAAGTGTCACCACTCCAAAGGGGGGAAAAAAATTAGACCTCAGTGTCGGAGTGGGGGTGTCGGAATGGCGGGGTGTAGCCATTTTCATTGCGATGTTTCTTACCTCCCCTGAGGCTTAGAGAGTTGAGGGAGGATTTGTTTTAAAGCCCTGACTTTGCTCTATCCATAAAAATGGGAAGTCTCCCGGAAATATTGGCGTTTTTCTGCGCTAGATATTGCAAAATCCCCAAATATTGGCCCAATATATCGTCCAGCCGATATATCGATATATCGGCCTCTAATTTTGAGACAATTTTTTTTTACATTTCTGACATTGAATTTTTATGGGTTTTTAAATAAAAAATAAAAAGAGGAAAACATCAAAATACAGTATAATTAAACCAGATTTGAAATGTTTTGCACCTTAAATTATAATAAAAAAGCTTATTACATTTAACCAGACATGGATGGAGTAGCCAAAATATTAACTCAAGAGTAAAAAAGTACTTGGGAGAAAATGTTACTTGAGTACTGTGAGTAACCAAGTAACTGTTTGAGTGAAAAAGTCTGATTCCTTTTCAAAGACGCCATAAATTGTGTGAAACAAAACATAAAATCACATGGGAAATCGTGATATTTACAAAGAAAATTCCCAGAAAATATAGAAAAAACGAAGCATTTGCCGCTTAAATATTTACTTAAATAGTAGAAAAAGTAACCATTATTTTTACTCGAGAAAGAAACAGATACAGGTAAAACTCGGAAAATTAGAATATCGTTAAATCATTTCTGTTATTCAGCTGTGAAACTATCTATGATATAGACTCATTACATGCAAAGTGAGATACTGTGTGTATAGCCTTTATTTGTTATAATTTTGATGATTATTGCACAGCTTGTAAAAAACCCAAATTAAAAATCTCATAAAATTAGATTATTTTGAAAATGGGCTGTAAGGCATAATCATCCAAATGATAACAAATAAAGGCTTGACATATGTCACTTTGCATGTAATGAGATATCATATATTAGTTTCACATTTTGAGTTGAATCTGCGTTTTACAGAAAGGGGGTCCCAAGTTATTTGTTGAGCGATTCCGGGGGCGGCCTGAAACGCTGGACAAGATAATAAAACACAAAAGACTTTTGTCAAACGCTTCAGGGGGATTTTTCTCGCGAGTGTTGTAGAGTTTTGTAAACATATTGGCCGGAGGTGGAAAGCAATAAAACTAATTTGTAAGTATGTCTCAAGGATATAGTAGATCTAAAATCAGGCAGAAAAACGACATGTGACTGTTGTTGGTACAGCAGTTGTGGTGGTGGAGGGTGGAGGGGCTTTTTCTACCACGAGGGATAAGACTGTGTGGCTCTTTGAGGGATCTATGATCTATGAGCTACAAATGTCTGCGAATCGAACTGAAGAGAAACGAAGCAAGACGGTTATGGATTTTAATTTCCCTCACTGCATACTTGCATAATTCAGATAATATACAGCTTTAGAATTGCATTTTAGAAAGAGTTTCTGGTGTAGAAGAGAATGAGATCTATAGCAGAAGTGGGTGCATGAGGGTTTCTGTTCAATTTTTAACTAGCTATGAATGGACCAGTGGACATTATCTGCCTCTTTAGCTGCTTTAATAGAAAAGACACTCCGTACGGTATTTTAGGTCATCAACTTGTGCAAAGTTAGCTAAAAGGGCGAACATTTAAGTATCAAGTAGATGTAATTATCATAAATAGGATTACTTGACAGATACTACTGGCTCTACTGTTACGGCATAGATTAAACTTGAGGATTCATTTACCGTCAGTGACAAATAGAAGCGGACTGCCGGCCTTGTGTTGTATGTTGTGATAGAATCCCCTGGCATGTGGAGCTCATATTGTAAGCATCAAAGGCACATAAGGATCTGCGTATATCTGACAGCCACAGTGAATTCGTAATGAGAATTAGTGTCATCATTTGTAATCAAATAGAACGTAATTGACAGCAAAGAGAAAGCGTCCGCGCTGATAAAAAATGGCTGCACAATGAGGGGTTGGAAAAGAACGTGTGATATAGTTGCAGTTTACTCAAATTCAACACAGTACGTTTCAGTAAATTGAAACAAAAGTCGTTTTTTTTTTCCATCCAATTGTATCAAAACAAGGCAAAACAAATCCAACTGTTTTTGACTGTGTTATAGAAATGTGTGAATCCCAGTCAGATGGATAAAATATGTTTGCAATAAAGAGTATAACAAGGATGGGCTACAGCGATATTAGTGGGAACTGCGCAGTAAGAGAGAGAGAGAGAGCCATGATGTCACTCTCACACTCAATTAGACTGTGTGTCAACATCGGGGTCCTGCACTTCCTCGTACAGGAGCTAAAGCCCACGGGTTTCAAGCCAGACTGCCTCCACTCCACTGCAAATAACACGCGCGCACTGCAGCAGAGGGAGGAGAGAGTTCAAGCTGAAGTAAACGCATTTATTTACAAGCCCATACATCCACTTGTTTTCTCATCGGTCTCCGCCGCAAAGTGTCACATGAGCCCCACCTTCGGAGTGTCCTTGGTGAACTCCCGCGCAAGCACCACTGCACTTTCCCACCCACCTCGTCCTGCTCCAGCCGTGCCGCCCCAAACACACTGCTTCATTATAAAAACGTAATCAAGGAACAAAATAGGCCACACTGTATTCTTCCAAGCGATACCAAACTCCTTGAAGTACTGCAGCAAGATATGACAAAATAATATGCATCAGCCTGTTATATTCCGAATACAACAACATGTAGCCTGCATACTGCAATGCCTCATCATCATCTCGTCATTGAAATGCCTTCAAGGAGCATTGATGAACTTCTTTTTCCCCCCGGTAATTAAAGGCCCTGTACCCAATTTTTTCTGTTGTCCTTCAGTATATTAGGCTTTTTCCCACTGTAGGAACCTTTTGCAGTTCTTGGTGCCCTTTAAATACCAGCCCCCCTTTTGATCACTTTCCGACAGAGGAGAACTGGGACCGGGCCACGTTCGGAGGACATTTTTCAGCTCCTATTACTATCTTTACTTAATCTTGGATGTGTGGTTCTCCTCTTTTGTTTTGGGTCATGAACAGAAGTGATACAACTCAGTGAAGCCCACTCATTGCACACTGTATTTCTTGCTCAAAAATGAATTGTACGCAGTGTAAAGGATTCGGATTAGTGTTAGGCAGTGGTGGGAGGAGTACAGGAAAATTGTACTCAAGTAAGCGTACAATGGCTTGACTAAAATCAACTCAATTACAGTAACGTGAGTACTTTGTTACTTTCCACCACTGGTAATAGGGTTATTCATATTTTCAGACAAACCAACCCATAGATCTATCCAAAATCACAGCAGACCGTCCCTCCTGAGCAGACTATCCAGCACTAACCAGTAACCACATAAATAACACAGAAAGCAAACCCCACTGCTAATAAAAGCTTCATGCTACATGCTAAAGCTAGCTCCCAGTGCCGGTTTTCCACTTCTACTTGACTTTTTACTGTGTCAAAAAATTCATATCGACCCATTTTGGACTTGACTTCCTTTGTGTGCGAAAAATATTTATAGTTCACCAGGAAACGGCCACCTATAATATATCATTAAACCAAAACAAATGGGTACAGTGCCTTTAATAAAATGAGTTGGGCTTCACGTCAACACATAGCAAAACAAATTTAGTTTTGCCATGTGTTGACCTGACTGAATCGATTCCGTTCAATTAATTAATTATTTATTTGTATAGCACATTTAAAACAGCTACAGTCGACCAAAGCGCTTCACAATAAGAACAATCACATCTGATATGTGCACAGACATGAAGGGAAGTGTCACATGATTCTTTTACTGTAGAGTGGACCTGTTTCACTCTCCTGCTGTAATCTCTAGAGCACATCAAGTGGTGAGCTTGTCTACAAAGTGTTATAAATAGATCTGCTATCTTGTTCAAAACATAGACTGTAGATTACATGTAATGCACACACATGATTTTAAACGCTCCTTATTATCACTTGTGTCTCTTTTCTAACCAGTAAAAAGAAAATCTCCGTCGAAGAATAATTTGGTTAAAAGGATGTAAATGATCAAGTATCAGCCACTAGAAAGTCTTTTTGATCATACATTTCCTGAGATGATAATCAAAGCCTCCAGAGCGCGGCTAAAGGTAACAGGCAGAATCACTGTCTTGTTCCAGTCGTTGACTCATCCGCACTGCTTTAATGATTCATCTATAGCATCTCACAAACACGCCGCTCCATTACGTAAAAATGCAAACAGAGGAAATGTTGAGGAGGAGACATTTGACATTTTTACACCACTGCACCAGCGACGCTGACCTATATTAGCTCTCGCTCACAGGAGGCGTCCTTGTTTCAATCCAGGAAGGCACAAACAGCATTGCTTTGTGGATTCTGACTGCGTGGGCCGATTGAAATTCAGTTGAAAGGAGAGACCCGGTGACAGAAGCAAATTCAACCCGTTTGTTTGACTAATTAATTTCGCAAACGCCGCGTTTCTGTTTAAAAATCAAATAAGCAAGTGTTATTAACCTTGATGTCAAAAACAGTTTCTGGCGAGGCATTTCGCAAATATCATCGGAATCCCCTTTCACAGGTTAATTGGGGTATATCTATTCTGGGGCACGCTCCAAATAACGGACAAAACTATTCCAGGAGCACTGTCATTGTTTATACTTTGCTTGCCCTTTTCAATGGAACATTTCCTATTTATTTATCATTTGTATCATTATGGAAATCCTGGTTTTAAAGTGAAAAACTAGAGTGGCTAATAACAACTCTAGCCGCATAATATGAGATATATTTATATTGCGGCAATAACCATTTGGCAATATTGTACAGCCCTATTCCCAACCCATTCACTGACAGCACACACTTGTCAATAATTTGCAAATCTGATCTCAATTGTAAAAAGCCCTAGAAGTGACATGGGGGGGATTAAGTCGGGGCCTCAATTTACAAAGTCGGGGGCACGAGATAGCCTAACTAGCGTGTGCCAGCAGACGGCGGGGGCCCACACACGGTGTTACATCTGCAAATATGGCTAATCAAGAAGCAAATTCAGTGTCACGCATTGTGAATACATCAATCTATAACGGTTAAGTTGTCCAGACCGTTGTAGCTGTTCCCGTATAAAGTTTATACGGTAGCACCTTCTTCAAACTGCTATATCCTTCAAAAGAGGCTGCATGACGTCAAGATCCATTTTAAAGTGCATATGACAGGTTTTAAAAATATATTTTGAAAATATGCCTTTTTTTAGATGGATAACATCTGTTGTAAAGAATAATTATCATTTTATTTCAGGGAAGCAGCAAATTAATAAAGAAATGTTGCTATTTTTATTTCAATGTTTAAGCTACTGACAGGAAGTGACATGGATACGGACGGCATCTCTGGAGTCGCCCATATAGATGGGAGCAACATCCGGGTACTTTTACTGGGCAACGCCCCCTTTTGGGGGAATCGAGACTTAAAATTACATTAGTGTGTATGTGAAACAGGGACTATTTCTCATTCGGAGGATAAAATATTCCAAACCAGTGATGAGAACTACAGGACAATATCCGTTCTTGATTACAGACACATCAAGTCACTGTCAGAAGACGATTGGAATTTTTTTTATTTTTTGTGGACACTTATATGAGCGAGTTTATCGATCACTAGCATCTGTTATGGCCATGCCAGAGCTCATTACTGAGGAAACAGCTCCCCCTGGTGGGGGGATTAACGTCTATTAACGTCTTTAATAGGTAATTATTCAAACTCATCCAACCTGTTCAGCATTAGGCCTAATTAATGATTCTCTCGGTTTTAAAACACACATTAACGTTAGCATTAGCAGCTAGTAGGTTAGCTGCTGAATGAACCATGTACCATTTGCTCTCATAAGCTACAAAACTACATCGTAGGCTGTATGATTTTAATTTAATGATAATATAAAAGCAACAGACTAAAAGCTGAAGCTGTTGTAGTGACATTATAAAGCATCCAGCGAAAAAGTTACACAGGCAAATGTCACAGACAAGTCATGATCACAGTGGGTTTAGCAGCTCAGTTTTAAAAACGTTAACCGTCTTCTCTGTGAATTATCAGACAGCCCATAATTCCATAAATAACAGAGAATGCTAACATGATGCTTCACCTTAGCCTCATGCTACATGCTAATGCTAGCTACGACTGCCGTTTTATCGCTGCTACTGAAAAATCTGCTGTGAAAAAAAACATCCATGGGCTCGATTTAGCACACACACTTTATTTGCGTGTGATAAATAAGTTTATATACATTTATTTGGTGCAAGTTTATATTCCACCATATTCCACCAGAAAACGGCTAAAAAGAGTGAAAAAAATTGTGTTTCCCAAAATATACTTCCTTCCCCCACGCCCCCGTGTATGACGCAATGCTGAATGTATCTATAGATAGAGGTAAATTTCAATAGCAGTTTGATTTACTCATTTCCCACTGACATAACATGGTCGACACGGCAACAGTTTAAAATTGTTTGCCTCTATCTGTGTCACTTCCTTGTCAGTGTCGAATAAGGAAGTTGGCACTATAATCATCACAATGGTCAAACTAAAGAAAACTGGGTAAATGTTATAGCAAAATCTGAAAAATTATTGTGTTAACTATGTTTGAGCATAAATTGTGTCTAATGTGTCACATGCACTTTAAAATTTAAAGTGCATGTGACACATTAGACACAATTTAATGTCTTTCCGAGATAACGGTATCAAATAGCAAGCAAATGCTTAATGTCCATGTAATTGATGCCAAGATTGAAATAAACGTAATCACCACATTATATTCCTCACTCATGTCACTTCCTCTGACAGGACAATTGCAAGTAGGTGTTCACCTAGTTTGGCCTGCACTCCACCGCACTGACTCTGCAAGTTTGTCATTTCCCTAATCACATCACAAATGCAGCCACGCCAAGGCAATTAAATCATGCCACAGCGCTGTGTCCTGTTTCTATCTCGCCACAGCCACTGGCCCTTAACCTGTCAGTCCTACTGAACTTGGGAAGAGCCGCTGACCCCATTAATATGTTTTACCACAATCAGCGCCGCCTTTATCCGCCTTATTACTCAACACGAGTAAAACACACAGGTTGCAGAATCCCTGGAAAATGCCATAAAAAACGTTTACAACCGATGGCGGGGAGGGCGTAAAAACAAGCCGTATTTCAATTGCGGCGTCTAGAAAATACACAGTCGAGCTTTGCCAAGTGACATGACGGCACTGCGGATCAAATGTCCATAAACAGGCTAAAGTAAAGAGGGAAAGTGCTATCAGGAACGCCCACGTATTTGAAGAGCTGCATTGGAAAAATAGTTGGAGAAACGCTGGTCAGATAGAAGTCGACCTCGTGAGGGTCAGGAACAGATTTTTGTACAGATTAATGAGGGGGAAAAAAAATCATACGTTTTTGGTGAATTAACAGGCTGGCGTGGTTGGCAAAATGTGTTTTCTAATTTGCAGAGATGTAGCTTGTATTTGGCTAAGTGGTCTGTGTAATGGGATAATGCAATGGTATTATACAGCGGTGGTGGTAAGCTACAATAGCCACAACAGCCTTTATGGGACAATACAAATGTGTGGTCAGCGCTGGAATCGAACCGACAAGTCTTCCTGTTGTAGGACGACCGTTGTTTCCCCTCAAAGACTGTCACTTTGTGTAAATTACAGGTTAAAAATGGACTGCTGTAAACTGCAGGGACTGAGTGCTGGACTTGGTGGCATATTTCAGAGTAAACGTCCGTCTGATTCTTCTGCCAATCGTATATGCCACTCAATATGGCTGTTCTCATGACAGACTACTAATGTTTCCACTGCCTTGAAGCGCACATTCATATTCCCAGATGGCTTGGCACGTCGTTCCATTCATTCTGGCTTTTCTTGTTTGAAGGGTTTTTTTTGTGCGTTATTCGTGGGGTGCGCTCCAGATCGGAACCAGTCGACGGACGACGAAAACTCTAGGTCTGCAAAATATGTGTAACTCCGTCGTCAGAGGACCGGCAAAAGCACTGTAGACCTTTCAATTCAGAGTCACAATTTAGCAGTGACTTAGAGTGAATTGTTAAACACGTGATAAATATTAGTACGGCATAATGAGAACGTAGTCCACAAATAATGAAATGCACTGAATTAAACAGAATACCCAATGAAAAGGGAATCTCTCAAAGACCAAGTGTTTAGTTCACGTATTTGTAACAGCAACTCGGCTTTTACTATTGTATTTAAATCTCCGCGCAATGAAGGGAAAATTAACAACCTGTCAATATCGTGGCGTATTTCAAAATTATATGCTCTAAAGCAATTGTAAAGAGAATTCGATTGATGTGTAAAGAGCTAAACTGTTTTTTGTTTTTTTATGCATTATTACGGTACATTGGAAAATCCAGTATAGTGTGCAGCAGCCTCTCTGATAAACAAATCCCTGAAAAGCACAAAAGAATCAGAGCCAGACTGAGGCTGTGCTCGCACTCATCCATCACTGGTGTCGCACACGCCATAAACGGCAACCTTGAGCGCGGAGGGAGGGTTAGATCGTGGGAGGAAGAGGGAGAAAGAGAGAGAGGAAAAGCAGGGCAGAGAGGCACAGAGGGGAGGCCAGGTCTCAGCTGGACTCCCCGGAGGAGCCGCTGTGGCCTGCATGATTGCACACACGCAGATGATGTCGGCGGAGGGAGAGGATCCCAAAACCAGCGCGCTCTTACAGTTGTTGGTACAGTCTACGTCAAATTAGACCCGGAGAAGGCCAGCGCCTTTAGGAGGTCAGACACGCACTTCTATCCCCTGCTCGGAATGACAGTCATTCGCTTCTGTTTGTCAATTTGGAACCATGGCGACCGAACAAAGAAGGGAAAAAAACGAGGACAGAGACACATTCAATTATGAGGATGCATGGCAGAGATGTAACTAAAAACATCAACAAACAATCTTATTCAAAGTTATTTCTTATCTAACTTTGAGCACAATGAGATCGTTTTTATTAATTTGAGTGTAAAAAAAAAACCCTCACCTCATGGACAGTTTTCTTGAAATTAGTGACTCAAATAAGGAGCACATTTACAAAGAAAATGTTACTTATTCCTAAATAGCTTTTTAGCAGTAATCTCTCCCTGACAACCTTGTGCATATGTAGATATTTCAATCCAGTCAATGAAATATCAAATAACGTTCATGAAACCAATTTGTCTGGTCAAATCCAGGCTGCTGGTCTACATTGTGCACCGCTTCATTTACACAAGGAAACACAAAGGATTCAACGTGAGGTCATGTGGAGATGCTGCAGAGAGCCATTAATGGGGTCACCTTAACGACATTTTGTCAATCCCATGAACAAGATTGATCCTCTCTGGCGTTCTCGGTCAAATGGAAAAGACAAAGTAGACCTAAAACATCCGCATTACGTGTTAATTCAACTCTCTCTTTTTCTATTTATATAGATCTGAAAATGGGGGTATAATATAATTCCCAGCCTTCTGCACATGTACTAGACTGGAGCAGGGGTGCCCAAATTTACAATATAATAGGCACATTTTTATCAGGGGTCAGACATTTTCAATTTGGCTTCAGTCATTTGTTTATCTTGTTATTTGATGTAATTTATTTAATTACAAATTTAATTTTAAATGATAAAATGTGATTATTTTTGAATGCCGTGACTTAAAAGTATGACAGAAAGTGACATTTAAAATAAACGGTTTCAATTATAAGAAACTGACTGGAGACATTAAATCATAATCAGAAATTATGATTAGCAGCATCTTAAGATGACTGGGAGCATCAGTTCCCTGTCAGTGTCAGCACGTCAGCACCAGATTTACCAAACCGTGTCCATTGTATCCACACTCTCCTCTAGCTTTGTCTAAATCCCACATATGCAGAGGAAAAAAACACAGCACAATTAAACACAAAGGAATCCAGTTAAGGCCATGTAGCGACATCTACAGATTTATGCAAATGAGCCTTTCACATGCGCTCTGTACATTTGTTAACTCACACTGGCCCCGAGGCAGCAGACGGATGAAAAAGGAGGTTGTGTGGGGGGGGGGTGAGGTGAGCAGGGGTGGGATGAGGAGCGATAGGAGAGGGAGAGGCAGGGGGGGTGTAGTGGGCGGTGAGGGAGATAGGGAGGGGGGCTGCTCAGCACTCAGCACACGGAGGAGAGCTGCAGCCTAGCCCGTGCCCGTGCCGGCTGCTGCAAAACCGGCGCTGGGAACCATTGATCTGCTCTTCCACTCCATGGAACAATAGAGGAAGCATGCTCCCTGATTAGACACATGGCAAACCTAAGGCCCGGGGGCTGAACGCAACACAAAACTTGTAGAACATATTGGGTCCTTCCTGTAGGATGAAAGCTTGAATGCAAAATGTGAGGAAATGCAGTATATCCAACAACAAGTAACAACAATAGTCGAGCCTGTTGCCACCCACATGTATTTCAACCACAGCTTAATAAAATCATGTAGTTTATACCAGTTTGTGTATGAACTGTCTGTGAGAAATAGAAGAGAAAAAAACAAGCTTCCTCCGCATTATGTGCTATTATATAAATATATATCGTATTAGACGAATGCAAATTACATGCACTTGCTGTATTATTTCAATACTATTGCAAATTGTGACGGGTAAACAATAAGTATGAGTGTAAAGGATTACAATAGGTATGCACAACTTATACATTTTAATCAAATTCTGATTAAATACAGTCTCAATAATCAGCAATAATTGACAGGTCCACAACCAATCCTATAATAATCAATGTTATTTGTAAAAGGTATATTTATTTGTGTTTACTTAAAACAATCATCATAACATAATCCAATTAAAAGGGGGCGTTTTATTTTTTTAATTTGTCTTGTTATACACCGCTAACTAGAAAAGAAAAAAAATAAAGCAGCATGTGCTTACAAGATACTCAAAACTACAATCAATAGACAATTTAATCTGGTTTGTTTGCACATTTTCTAAACATAAGCATTTACCCAAGTGCTGCCTGATCAACAATAAAAACAACCAATAGTCTAGTCTCTGTAAATGCTCTAGTTGCAACTGTATGAGCGCCACACTTAACTTATTATCTTATTATAAAGCTATTGTATTGCACTCACTCATTTGTTTACATACACTGGTAAGTGTTATCCAGAGAAATCTATATTTACCAGCTGTTCAGGTGAATGCTCTTTATTAGCGGGAAGCGGGATCCTTAAGGCGCGTTAATTTACCACCTCAAGAGCTTTGTTTAAGAAAAAAAAAAAAGGATCTAACATACCCTATAGCCGACCAGCGGAAACGCAAACTCCTCAGCTCATTCAGACTAATGTTTTCAATTGCTGTAATTCAGCTCACACAGAGCAGGGGGCATAATCAGGTACCCCCGGCCACGTGTCAATCACAATGCCTGCCTAAATTATTCACGCCTTTATATTTTATTTATGACGAGATTTTCCCATGCCACCTGAAAGTTTGCAAAAGCCGGTTCGCAGGCAGAAACGGAGCTGCCGAGGCGTTTCATACAGACAGCGGCTGCTTTCATCTCACGCTCAGACTAAGAGGGAAAGGAGTTGGGATGGAGGGGGGGCGCTCGTATTCTGCAGACAAGCCTTATCATTTATATATAGAGAGTATCGTGTTAAGATCTCAGAGAGTTTTCATATGCAAAACAGTCGCAACAGTTATCTGGGAAGATTCGTGAAGTAGGCCAGCGCAGCGTGCTCCTGCAGTTATGAGAAAGCAATGTTCTTTCAATGAAGATGTATAGGCTCTGTGCATGGAAGGTGTTTGTCTGACTTCCTGCCAGTGTAGGGTGAAGACCATAATACGAAAAAGGCGAAGCGGCATTTGATTCTCACGTTTGCAAGTCAGCTAGTCAGCTAGTCCGGGAGACTTGTCAGAGCCCGTATAACCATACAGTAAGCATTAGCCACCAAACATCGCAAATTATGAACTATCCAGATGTTTTCAGCTGTTGTCAACCCATCAACCACATATAGGTGAGGTTAAAGCCTAGTTAATAAAAACATTCAAGAATGTACCGACCTTCTGAGATTTTACTTTAAATACAAATTAGCATCTAAAAGTGTCCTCTGAGCTAAAAGCTAACTCAAATTCAGTCAATTTTTTGCATTTTGTGGCCACTAAACATTTTGTGGACACTAAACATGTTAAATAGCTCAACAGTCCCACCCACTTCCAGTCACGTGTCTGGATCCGATGTAAAATATCCCATTTATTGTTAGCATCGATTTTGGAAAAATTCAAATATTAAGAGTTTAACAGCATGACGCCGGCTAATCAGCTCTGTGCCAACGCATGGACAAAAAACACGCACAAGGTGAAATTGAAAATTTGTCTAAAACATTATAACGTTATAAAATCATTTTGCTGTATTTTCAAGTATTGAGCGTTTTCTTTCATGTAAAACATCCGCACAATGGTCGGTAATTAGCTCCATGCTTATAAACTCTTAATATTTAAATGTTTTCAAAAACGGATGCTAAAACTAAATGGGACATTTTACGTCAGATCCAGACACATGACCGAAGATACAAAAGACATAGAAATGAAATGCCATGAAACGGATAAAACATAGGCTACCTCCCCTTACGTTAGTATTGCTCCATTGCTTCATTATTCATTTGTATGGGATGGAACATTCGATTTAAATCAGGTCCAGGATTCGACGGAAAACAAAATGTGTAAAGGCATTTCTGTGATTTCTATGGTACAGACTAGCCTACTTCCAGTCCACATTTAACGTAAATTAAAATCTAAAAAAAGATTTAAAAAACAGAAGAAGTTTTAAAAATACTTTCAAAAAACCTTCAAAGCAATTAGTTCAGCTAGTGGCGCTATTTTAACGTTTGTTAGCATCAAATTAACTCTAACTGTTAGCGTCAAAGCTAAAACACAGATGTCTCCTCAGGTTTAGTATTTACATCCCAAATAAACTTTTTAACATGTTGTAAGTACTTATCCAACAGTTGCCGCCATGTACTGTTTATTTATTTCAACAGGACATGGCTAACTCTCCATAGTAGTAAAACACAGACAGGAAACGGTCGTTAGCGCCATGTTTCTATGCAACATTGCATGCAATCTATATAATTTATACAGTGGGCAAAGTGAACATGAGATCATAGACCATCCATGAAACAAATCCACTTAACTTTTACAGCACAAACAATCAGCCGCATAAAGATGATTAGTTTCTGTCACACAATTTCATCAAGACTCGTACATATGTGTGATATGTGGCAGGTGATAAGATCTTCATTTTCACCCTCATCATGGGTCTGTGCGTGTATATGAGAACAGAAGGAGAGATTTAGTGTTACACCTCATTCTGTGAAACGCGGCTCATTTGTATGCATATCTCAGAGGCCGTATAAAATAAGTGAGGGCGTAAAATACAGGGGCTCTTGAGCGTAAAAGACACGACTTCATAAATGAGTGTGATTTATTTCCAATTCCAAAAAATACTGCGGCTGTTGCTTTGAAAAGTAAGATTGATATTTGTCATCAGGTAGGTATGGGTTTGGGTGTTTTTGTGGGCGGCGTAATTTTAGAAAAAAGAAAAATAAATTGCGATTTTTCTTTTAATTGTTTCAGACATGTGTTGTGATTGTGAATTGATTTGCCATTTGCAGTTTAGAGGAAATAAATTGCATCTAACATTTTTCAGTGGTATACTGTAATTAGAAAACATCTGTTATTTAAAAAAACAAAAGCGCAACAGACATATGAAAGCATGAGAAATGTCATTACTACACTATATCGTGTCTTATTGTGGCACTACATCTTTGGACAACAGTTAGTTGATGCTAAAATCTGATTTTCAGGAGCAGAACAAACAACAACCACATGGGACTTGGAATTGATACAAATTACATAGACTTGTTCTTTCTCTTTTTGATTGACGCTTAATTCAATTTCAGCTTTGTTTCAACAAGAATTGACTCGTTTCCACTTTCATGCAACAATTTAGTAACTATTGACCCCAAACGGTAGTAAATGAAAGACTATTGTGATACATTTTGTTTAGTTGCTCAAATTGGTGTATCAAGATTCAATAACCTTTTACAATCATGTCTAGAAACTCAATGCCGCATGTCAATTGCAAACATGCATAAAGGTCATTGTTCTAAAGGATTGGGGCTAAAGGGTTATAATCCAATTTGCTTTTATCTGTCTCTTGTTACTTGTACATTTGATCAATATAATTTGCCAAAAACTTTCAATTTAAATGTGCCAAAGAAAACGATTGCATAAGTAGATTTTGGGAAGCATATCCCCTTCCATCCTGCGCCAAATAAACACTGCTCTGTCTTCCGTCTTTTGTTTTTGACTTTCAAAGGAGGCACACTGGTGATTTTTTGTGATAGGCTGTGTAATCAATGTCACTGTGGTTAATTTGAGCTTTCATCCTCACAGCGCAACAGCAGAGAAAGATTTCGTTTTCCTCTGTGCTGTAGATGTTCATTCTTAAAAAGAAGCAAAAATAATATTTAAAGCTCAGATTGGTGTATGCGCCACAATAGCATCCATGTAGCGACATGCTTGCGCGCCGATAAATACAACTCATTAAGACTGGAAAATATGTCTTTCTTCTCAACTCTTAATTAGCTGGCGCCAGACAAAAGATTCCGAAAAGGTGTCATGGCAACATCTCAAGAGAGAGCCGTGTCCTGACCGTGTAAAGGCCCAGAGCTCAGCCAGGGGAAGGGCAAGGGGGGTACAAAAAAAAAAAAACTGAGTCACATCAAAAGCTACTAAACTGGAACCACAAACCCCGCTGGGATGCACAAAGCCAGGCAGTAATCTAAAAGGTTGGTATTAGCTCACACTACACTCCTACTGTAAAACTGACTGAGGCTGCCGTTTTCATTAGGAGCCGAAGATGAGAAGCATCAATTAAATCATGTACGGCGGATATTAATGAGGTAGATTATGAAACGTGAAATGAAAGGAGCAGCTACACTGTGTAACAGATCTATAGCTTCCAAAGCAATGAGAATAAAAACCTTTACATTTTAAAGCAGTACTCTTGCCCCTAGAGGCCATAAGCGCAACTGCAGGTGTCTTAGCAAGTTACGATTTTTTAACTAATAAAATGTCTTGGAGAGTAAATACTAGGGAAGGGAGAGAGGGGTGTTGTACATCCAGTTATACAATGGGAATAATGTTTCACTCAAACTTGGCTGTAAATACTGTTTAAAGTGGCGCTATCCCGCAGTTAGCTTTGCCCGTTAGCCTGTTAGCTTCTTCTCCGTGATTCTATTAGTGTGTATTGCTGCTCCACCCCGGTGGCAGTCAAGTTGCAAGCATGGTTTTCTGGCCAAAGACACCAGGGGGAGATGAACGACCCCCCCAATCATCCCATTAACACTTGTATTACCCCCAGAGGGACTACAGAAAGGATTTATTAAGGTAAACACGTTACTTAGTACTGCTTTAAACAACTCACAAATGTAAAAAAAAAATATATATATATACAGTATATATCGACCTTCAAAACCCCTTACTGTATGACTAGGCCTAAGCTATTTTACATAAAATACTGTTGAAAGCCTGAAAGTGTAATTGCCTGATACATATTTTAAACTTTTGGTGAGGAAAAAGCCTTATCCAGAGAAAATAGAAAAATCATTTTGAAAGGTGTATTTTGGTTGTAACAAGCCTTCCAATTGGTTCAGGACAGAGCTAATTCAAGCAATGTTAGAGTAGAAAGAGACAAAAATCTCAATTTTGGCTAAAATATGACTTACACAATTATGCCAGGAGGACCACAATATGTCATCTGTAAACCTGTAAACTAAAGTAAAATCGATTGTCAATGATAGATGAGAGGAATTTTAAAACAGTCTGGATTCTTTGGCTGATGTAACACTCACTCCTTCTTGTCTCGGGTAGGCAGACAGCTGTTCTGTACCTGTCCATCATATTCACTGAGCATCCAGCATAGGGTGACCAGATGTCCCAGTTTACCCAGGACAGTCCCGGTTTCGAGCCATCTGTCCCACGCCCCCATGGGTTTATCCAAAACCAGTGATTTGTCCCGGTTTTACACAATCTCTGTCCCAGGTGTTCCGGTTTCCAGCACCATGCCCAAAGCAGCGTTTTTGACGAGAAACATAATGACTTTTTAGCCACGTGTGCACGTCAAACAGAAAGTTTCCATAACAGCTGAATCAATTAAAACGCTCCAATGTCTATCACCTCAACGTGAATCGATTTATTTGATCACATGAGACGTCTACAGACAACAGGGGGGGAAAAGTCACGATTTGGATCCCCCACAAATTTTCACTTTTTTCCAATTTTTAATGTGGAAAATCTGGTCACCCTAATCTTACGTGTGTATCTTGCTCCTCTGCTATATTCGTAAATTCGTAATAGTTACTAAACCGACTCTGTAACCATCCTGCAATAAAATGATCAACATTGGTGTCGATTTTCATTCATTGATAAAAACCTTCAACGTTGTGCTTCATCCCTAAACTTAACACATGCATACCTTTGTTCATATATACTAGCAGGGTCAATAGGACGATAACTATAGATCTATGAGACAAAAATCAACAAATAACGTCAATCCAAGAGTCAAATGAATAAGCACTGTGCTGTTTATCGCTCAGGGAAATTGTCAGATGCCTAATCCAAGGCCGATCCGATATGCCATCAAACACTGTGACCCTTAACCGTTTGTCAATAAATCTAAATCAGCCCCTAGATCCTTCATCAAACCGCGAACTCTTGTTGTTCCACATAAAAGGATACAAAATTGATTGTGAACCTTTCTTCCACTGCGATAAGTCACCCACTCTCGACTCCTCGCGGGGGCTCTGCGAAGCCATAACACCTTTTTTTTTTCTTTTTTTTTTACCGTGAATCTTTTAAAAGGATGCCGGCGTTCGCTGCTATCAAGCTTTAGCCATCTGCGCTACAGTATGTAACAGCAGCACGGCATGAATCACTTATTCAAATCGGGCCCCCGGTCTTAATGATGCGGCTTTTCGCGAGTAAATACATCTATTTAATGTTTCAGTGTCCTCATACTCTTCCAGCCGCAAGTACTAATAGTTAAATTCAGCTCCTCAAGAGAACGGCGAGCTGATAAATCGAGGAGGCAGATGGATCCGAGGAAAGGGGGAAGAAAAAATAAATGGGAAAAAAAATAAAAATACAGTGGTATGTGGAGAGGCCCCGCTCCCTGCAAACGCACCCCCTTCACCTTTCAGAACCCGATCACAAAGATGGCCAGGGCTCCTGTGATAGCGCGCGCGGCAAAGACTCTTTTTTTCCCTCTCCCTTAACAAAGGGAGAAAGGGCGGCTGTGCGAGATGGTGATAACATATAATTTCTAATTTAAAAATGTAAATGTAACAGATGTACTGCGTATACTGAAACGTAAGTGCACTGGCCATGGCTCTAGTGTCGAGACTTTTTAAACCTTGGACACACTGAGCCGTTTTCTTTTGGTGTAAATAGTAGTCAGTTGAGCACAAATCATCAGGGTTATATCCAACTTTTTTTCCCTATTTTGACCATAATCTTCATCAAAAAGCTAATGAAAAATATGTACAGAAAATAAATGCAATCTCGGGCCTTTCTTTGTGCAGTATGTATTTTTTCCGATAATATTTGTCATTTGCCCCTGTCATAAGAGTATGGAGTAAATTACAGCGGCGGCATAATCATCCCTGCATGAGAAAGTCTCCTCAGCAGGTCTAACCGATTAAAGTAAACCAAATCAAGAACCAAATCAACCACAAGGGCGGAACAGTGTAAAAAGCTTCATGCCAACATGTCTACCTCTCCGTAAATGTTCCAGTCATACGCTCATGGTAACACCAAATGTTGTGCGGCACTAAATCTACTCAGTAATGACGTGTTTCGGAAGCATAATTTCGCTGACACACAAGTCATGTTTTGCTCGCCATGGAGCTTTCATTAAGTCAAGTCAGCATGGGTAGTTCATTATTCCGCGCCAAAGCCTAGGAAAAGCAGCTATTCTCCAATGACTACATAAAGTGTTTTCATGAGGCACAGGGCTCATAAAAAGAAAACCGTAATAGCGCACAACACAAGGGCCAGACTGAACATTAAACCACAAACACACATATTACTTTTTGTTTTTGACGACTTATAACAATTGATATATGTTCATGCTGTACAACAACAACAGTCTGTACTTCTTACTACTACTTCTACCACTACTACAAAATGTACATATGACCAATGCAAGCAAAATCTCGAGAAGCGCATGGATATAAAACATGACAGGCAACTGCAGGTCGATTCCTCATGCCAAGATCTAATAGTATTTTTTTTCCTACAAACTGTAATCATTAGAGCCATGAAAGAAGGGAATATGTTGCCAGGAGCTTTAGTTAATATAAAACATGGATCTGTGTTTAAGAAACAAATAATAAAAAAGCTCCTGGGAGGGCCGTACTTGGTCAATGAGCAGACATGATCGGAAACAATGTAAATAGGTTAAAGATTTCACTATTTGTGCTCCCTGCAGCTAAGAACATGTTTAAAATGTATTTGGAGTGTGAAGTGTCAACTTTGTGTAAATATATAGCTGTGAAATGTTATTGATTATGCTAAGGATGGTACTATGCTAAGAAATATGACAAATATGAATGGAGGATGGACATTTTGAGCCATGTATTACACTCTTGAAAAAATGTATTGTAATTGTTTTTTGAAAAGGACCCCTGGAAAATTTTCTGGTCCACTATTACAACTACTACTACTACTACTACTACTAGGGCTAGGGCTGCACAATTAATGAATCAAAATTAATTGTCAAAATTAGCAAAACGCAATGACTGCAATATCCTTTGCCAGCAACAAAGTATCCCGTCTCCACTGAGTCTTCCTATTTATACAAATGTGCCAAAAAACAATGTTCTGAAATGCTAATTGATGTTGATAATTAGCTATTGTTCCAAAAATATGCAGTGCCGCTAACTACTACTTACTAACCGTAATTTACAGCACACAAAAGACATGAACTTGGGCATTTGGCTCTTGATCAGAAGGTCAATTTCTGGTTTCTAACATTATACAACACGACTTCATACTCTGGGAACCCACACGTCTGATTAACAAACAAAGTATGAATCCACAAGGTAAATAAATAACATAACCCCAAATGTACAACATCCTCTTTTCATCGCACTGAAATCAAAAGGCGTCTCCGGTGAGAGCATCGCAGCTGTCTTACTTGTATTGACTAAAACACCTTTGTCTGCCTCAGTATCACATCATATCTCGTTATCAGAGGGTCTTTTGTGGCGAATGTGGCAACAGTTGTGCGGGCGCCTTTGAACGCCGCGCGCACTACAGGCACAAATTCAATATGTTAATGCGCGAAAAGACCGGCAGCGTGATGGCTCTGATGTGCGAGGAGATGAAGTACTTACCTTTTGCAAAGATATATTAGAAAACTGCAACACGCCGCTTCTGTTCTGTGGAAATAATAAGAGAGGGATTATTTATTAATGCTTGAATGAGAGAGTGAGGGCAAAGTGATCACACGAGAACAGCGGCTTTGGAGCTTGACGGTTTGTGCTGCTTGTGCTATGAGCTGATTTTGAAGTTTTTTTTGGCTGTAAACATGATGTAAACTTCACCGTTTTGACGTTGACGCGTGGGTGATTGACAGGGATTTATCTTAATCTCTTTGTGAGCCACTCTTTTCCTTTTATAGGGAGAGAGAGCGAAAGAGAGAGAGAGGGGAGGAGGTGGTGCGGGGTGAAGGGGGTAGTGGTGGTGGTGGTGGCATCCCCCTGGGGAAAGCAGCAGGGGGAAAAGACTCTGCTTCCTTTGCCTGATTCCCAGCAGGGACCCCCACTCACTGCTGTCCCGGCATTGTCAGTAGCTTAGGACTGGAGAGCCATTTGGCCACAAAGCAATATAATGACTTGAGGCGCTCAGATTTGGACTTGTAGGCTGTGTCTTCTCTATAATGACAAAGATATCAGGGGGTTTCATTTAACAAGTAACATCTCTATTATAGTCATTGAGATGGATTGCATATCTTTCAACGCAGTAAATAAAATGAAAGGTTCAGCACTTAACATTTTATATTATATTAATGTTATTAAGAGTGGCCCACAAGAGTTGAGACAAATGGATCACACAGATTGTCCCATCGTTAACAAATTGCCAGGTTGGCCTAGTACATTATACAGCTTATCATGAATGTTATTGTTTAATACATTATAGACACGTATCATTCTATGTATAAGACATTAATTAAGATATAGATAATTTTACTCACCATTCATTTCGTTACTATCATGCATCCAGTGAATGACGCCCCTCTCTCTGAGCACTTTCCTCCCTTACGCATGTACGCGTGGCTGTCAACGCTTAGGACCGGTCAGTCTGGTCACTAAGTCCTATTCAACAGCGTTTTACAACAGTAGCCGGTAATACTGTCGCATACACGAACCACAGATGCAGCTCTCCTTCCGGCTGCACAAGGAACAATGGTGCAGCAGTGGACTGACAGCTCCACGGACAACGTGACTAGCTCTGGCCAATCGTGGCTCGTTTATTGGACGGCTGAGCCGCAGCGCGCACTCGCCGCTGTATCTTCATGTGCCATGGATGTGTTCAGAGAATCATACAATGTAAACACAAACTTGCCCTAATTCCAGTCCCGGTTCTTACGCAATTACAGCTATCTTTATTGCCTTTTTATGTGTGCTCCTACTGGGTCCTAACTGTAACATCCGGCTGTGGGTTAATTGAGGTAGAAACTAAACAAGCAAAAGAAACAGCTGGCGCGGCCACATACACCACTCCTGCTTAAAGCACTACAATTCACAAGTCTATCAGTCAAAGAGAAACAGCCTGGAGCGGGGCAGCATAAGCTTTACCTTTTCTCAACCTGGTACAATGGAATTGTGTTTTTTATCCAGTTACGCACGCCATCTTGTGGACAGAATTGCACATTGCTCGATTCTTTAAAAAAAAAAAACTAACTGCTTAGTTTCCTTCATAATTTGATGAATGCATGCTTAAATGTATATTAATAATTGAAGTAAATACAGCATCTGTGCAAACTCAGACTACTTCAGTACATTTCAGTTCATATAATCGTGTTTAGCATGTGTATACGGGAATTATTGCGAGTTTTTCTAAGTCCTACTTGATGTTCTTCAACTTGCTAGGTGATGATATAATTGAACAGAAAGCACTCACACTGCCTTGTTACTGCCAGCTCAGCATCTTGTAGCTACACTCTCTCGACTGGAACTTACCGCATTCCCTCGAGGTGTCACATTACCTTGTAACTGCTCTGCTCCATGTGGTCGAGAGGCCGCTGGCTGTAAATCCCATAGCAAACACTAGGGGGCGCTCTCATACTTATACTCTTCACGTTGACACTGCTTTAGGAGAGGTACGTCATCATCTCAAAGGATCAATCCGAGTGTGTACTGTTGCATGACTGTTGCTGACTCTCTCTGCTGCTTGCCTTCCTCCATCTGCCCTGGCATGTTTGTGAGTATACAAACCCAAGTGGCTCTGGGATTCCCTGCAAACACAAACAGTTTTAATTTTATATTTACATGCCACTTTAGTTGACTAAAACTAAACTAAATTCAAGAGAATTTTTTGCATAAATCTCAACTAAAGTGAAATGACATTTTCGTCAAAAGACTAAGACTATCTATCTATCTATCTATCTATCTTTCTAGTGTCATCTATCTATCTATCTATCTATCTATCTACTATCTATCTATCTATCTATCTATCTGGTATCAATCTATCTAGTGTCTATCTATCTATCTATCTATCTATCTATCTATCTAATATCTGGTATCAATCTATCTAGTGTCTATCTATCTATCTATCTATCTATCTATCTATCTATCTATCTATCTATCTATCTATCTATCTATCTATCTATCTAATATCTGGTATCAATCTATCTAGTGTCTATCTATCTATCTATCTATCTATCTATCTATCTATCTATCTATCTATCTAATATCTATCTATCTAATATCTATCTATCTGGTATCAATCTATCTAGTGCAGGCGTCTCAGACATGCGGCCCGCGAGGTAATTTTTTGTGGCCCGTGAGATGATTTCTTATTTGTATTATATGCGGCCCGTCAGTAAATTGCATTAAACACGTTAGAACTACATTACCGCGCGTTAGCGCCAATGTTGCTGCGGACGCGAGAATGACAACATCAGCCAGGGGAAGGGAGGTGCAGCGCTTCTGCAGACGACTTATCAACTTTTTTCAACAAAGCAGTGGACTGTGAGAGGAGCTTCTGAAACAGGTGGGAGACTGTCAGAACGTGAGGGAGAAACTTTAGTTGTTCAGCTAACATGTGCTGGAAAAGTTACAGCACTGCAGCCTGACAATAAGCACCTTTACCATCTTTACATTTATGACTTTGCAAAGTGAACACATCGTAATTAGTGTTTAAAAGCGTCACAACTGTAAAGTGAGGAGCCTTTTCTCTCCATCTCTCTCTCAGAGCAACATTGTGTGCTCACACAAGAAGCACATCATGTCAATTAATTTAATCTTTATTAAGGACACATGTGCGACCACCTGATCCATAGTTAAATTAAAAATAGAGAATATGGAAATGTATAAAAATACTGCAAATAATTACAGCAACATTAGACAGTACTGAGTCATCTCACTGAGCTGATCTCAGACACACCAGTCTGGAAAATGGCATTTGGAGAGTTGCCAAGTCTACACATTCATTGATGTATTTATTTATATTACAGGGTAATTGAAAATTAACACTGTACAAAACAAGTTTGTACAGTAGCTGATGCTCATTATCAGCTCCAGTCCCTGGTTGGGCCTTTCTACACTCAATTAAAATGACATTTGTAGTACATTTTGCATTTCTTTCTAAATAGGCCAGAAACTGGACCTGACTCCTGAAAGATCATTCACTGATGCCCTGAACCAATTTACCTGAACCAAAATGAGCGGTAGTACAGTATCTATCTAATATCTATCTATCTATCTATCTATCTATCTATCTATCTATCTATCTATCTATCTATCTATCTATCTATCTATCTATCTATCTGGTCTGTGTAGATAAAAAGGATAAACATTTAAACATTTTCCATCCAAGTCAGGTCCCGTCGCCTCCTCCCTCGTCAGTCTCTATTCTTCTAGGTCTGTATCAAGCCTATACCATTATCCAATTTAGGCCTGGGAACTTTTGATTTCCACCCTAACCTTTTACCTTTTAAATACCATTTTCATCAATACATTGAGTTTCCAGGCGTGCAGTGAAAAGAAAGTGGTCGTTATCTGTGTGTAACCCGATGGCATGATGTGAGTAGATAAACACCATGGCGCACATGACACGGGGCCCGGTGCTGCTCTGAATTATGCATTCCTCTCAGGTTAACCGTGGGTATCCAGTGTCTTTCATTCAGCATGCTCCACCAGGGATCAGCCATAAAGACAATTTAGTGTATTCTGCTGACAGAAGACAATCTATAGTCTAATTTGTTGGGAAGAATGGTGAGTTTGTGTTCACAGTGGTTTCAGAAAGTGTTTTCTCTAGTTCCTATTAGATTATGCATCATTCGGATGCTGATAATGTTTTGTTTTTAAATTTACTTTATAACTTATTATTGCAAGGTAATCGGTTTCAAATGTTTACATACTTGTATAGGTATGTGTTTATGACACATTAGATGCATTTCATTACAAGAACATATTGACACAATTATGTTTAAGAATTTCATTAAAAATTACATCGTTTTCCCTGGTTTTAATATTTTTGTTGTTTTTTCTTAGTCATTATTGGGTCCTTGGCCACAGGAAGTGACATATGAAGAGGTGCAATGTCCAAAACTGCAACATTCCTCTTCTTATGTACTGTATGTGGCTCACATGGAAAGAATATAAAACATTGTTCAACTCTTCCTCATAAAATCAGCACTTCCCTGGTGTAAAACTATGATTAATACTCACCACAGACATTATGCCATCAAGCTAAGTCATCATTTGGAGGGGAACAAATTGTAATGTGCACTTTAAATCCATTAAGACCAATAACTGGTTTTGATGAATGGTTTATGTGTCAAAGTTTTCTGACAGTTAAGTTTCTCCCTTGAATGTTACACAATGTGGCTTTAAACTTGTATCAGAATGCTAAACAACATAGTAATTAAAAGGGGTTTTATTAATGTATGAAACCACTACATGCCTGTTTGTTTAAACCTTTATTTATTTATCACAAAGAGGTGATGTGCTTGTATGTACCAGGCCTTTGCCCTTGCAGTGTAGTATCAGAATCATTAAGTGCATCTGTCTCTCTGCACGTGCTTTCGAGGTGCTTTTGTGGCTGTATGATGGAGAGCCCTCGGGCGGATAGAAAGTGGAACCCTGTGGAGCGCACTGACCTGTATCCCCCCCCTCCTGCGGTCAGAATACCTGCCGATAGCGTTGCACCACAGTGGAAATTCAATCAAGAGATGGTCCGGGAGTGAGTAGGAACACGTCTGTCTCTCGCAGCCCCACCAGCCGATCGATGAGTTCATCTAAGAAAGGCAGACTTTAGGTACATATCTGGAATTAAACCCTCCTTTCCACGGTGAGGATAGAGGAGCATGTTATAAAGAGTCCGTGTCACATGTGAGTACGTTTGGGTTAAATTTGAGTTTTGGGTTTGTGAGTGGAGTGTGCGGTTGCTGTGGTGCACAGTTGGTCTGTAAATTGTTGGCCTCAAGAAAACAAACAATTCTAAACCCTGATCCCAGTATTCGGCTCGACCGAAATCCTGTATCTGCAGTATTTAATTCATTTTTAGCCTGTTCACAGATGGGCCAAGGTGTTTGGTAGCCAGACCATAGAATTATCATACTATTTATTTATGGCAATGTAAAATGCAAGTTCAACATTGTCTTGTAATGAATATACAATTTTAGATCATCAGTCTAATTCTGTGTCTTTGGTCATGTGGTTTGCACATTTAGTAAATAGCATGTTATACTGCCCTGTATTTTTGTAATTCAATATTTCTATCAAGCTACCATCCTTGCTATTAGAGTAACTTGGATGCACTCAGATAAACAGTGGCAACTATACACTTTATTTTTGTATTTAGAATTTTGATTTTAATAAATTATAAAAAATGCTTTGAGGGTACACTAGCTATGCCATGAGTAATTGAGTAGTTACTGTTGGTGCCTGGACAACGGGATTGTTAAGCTATGATGTCATCACGCTACTTCCAGGTCCAATGGAACTTTAGCCCTATTCACTAATGGGATTTTGATTGTTTGAATCTGCTATAGAGCTGACTACAAAATATTTTCTGGCAATTATTATCCTTTATGTGCATGTACACCGGTGCAAGCTGATTTTATGGGCATGTTGCACTTTATTTGATTTTGCCTGTATTACACCCCAGACACACCGCACGTGTTTTCTGCGCGTTTATGACCCTGTTCTGCGTAAAAGCATTGCCTTTTTGACGCGTTTTGACATAGAATCATTGACGATGGATTGAAGCGGCCACACTAAGCTGTGCGTAATGGACGCCAGGGGCAACGCACAGCGGACGCATTCCTCAAAATAGAACCAATCCTATTTTTCCACACGTGCGTCAAGCGTTGTGCGATACGTTGCTGGTGTGTCTGGGGTGTTACAGTGTTAGGGCCCCAAATCTGACATGTAAATGAGACAATGCTGCGTGAGTAAAAAATGTATAAATGACTCTGCTGCTGATCCACTTTTGCACGTACTACTCGCTTTGCACATGAGCAAACACTTGGTAAATGACCCCCAATGAAGGCTTATTTCATCCATCCATCCATTTTCTTCCACTTGTCCATTGCCTGGTCATGAATCACATTGCACCAGCCCCTATGGCTCCTCCTGCAGGTGGTGGGTCCACAGAAGGACGGCCTCATGTTTCTAACCGGGCCTGTTGGTCTCTCATAAGGGGCTTCTGAACCGCTCTTTGTCTGACCCGTCACCTAGGACCTGGATGGGAGACCCCACTAGGGAAACGAAGCCCCCGACAACAGAGCTCCCTGGATTTTTAGGCTGTTTTTTTGCTGTTGGTCTATGAATAATGTTAACTGGTACCCAGAAACATAGTAATTTATCCCGAACTTTGAGTAGGCTAGTCAAAAACATATTCCTCATTATACTGTATTTATCTGAACTGTCTTCACAAATGTGACTTGTTTTCAATTGTTTCAAAAAGACAGTATTCCTATTTGACTTCTCACGCCTTACAGAAATATTATACTCCGACTCTGAATTTGTAACTCGCTAGCTCCAATAACAATCAAACCCAAAAGCAACAGAGAAAATTACAAAGCATCAAGGGGGCTTCTTGTACAAGTGACGAGCGAGGGAGCGAACACAGTTCAAACTATGATAATCTCATCGGGTTGCCATTGTTCACAGTCATTTGCACCGTGGGAAGAACAATGAGCGGATGCGTCTAACATGAATGATCTTGATGGAGGAAGACAGTCTGGCACACAGCGCAGAGAAACGCACAATCGGTCCTGTGTGGCAGCCGATCGTGTCACACTCTCGCTCCGATGACAAATTTGAATGACAGATTCTCTACGATGACTACGATGAATGAGCACACTCCGAGAGTAAAACGCTGATTCACTTTTTGAGGGGGGATCTGCATTTAACGTCGTGTGTAGCGTATTTGTCAGTGGGATTTGTCATAGCAGCAACTCCAAAGTGACATATAGGCCGAGCCGACACATCGGAGCCACGTGTAATTGCGGTCAGTACACCGTTTCTGCAATTAGACTTCAAAGCTTTGGCGGGGAGTTGGATTGCACTTAACTTTCCATGAGCTTTCAGTGACTTCTCTATAAGTTTTTGCTAAATCCTCAAACAAATGATTATGGCCATCTTGTGAATTTGATGGACAGTCCAATGTTTTTTTGAAAATCCACAGTGGCTCTTTACAGAGCCGGTGCTGGCCCTTCTGGGGCCCTAAGCAAACATCCACACTGGGGCCCAACATTACGCATGTCATGGTTATTTGACAAAGAGCGAACCCATATGGTGTTTCACTGTGTTGGTGTAGTAGTGCAGGGCAGAAGTGGAACATAAAGACCTCAATTCAGGCCCTGCTCCTTTGTGTGAGAACCACTAAGCCACTGTGAGACTGGGATTCAGGACTACTACTAGTCTATTTCCCCCACTTTTTTAAAATGGTCACATTCTCTCACCTCTGGTTCCTGACCCACAGTTTGGGAACCGCTGATTTAAAACTAACTGAAACCTGCACCTGACGGTTATTTCTGTCTCACCACTGAGAATTAGCCTGTGAGTAGCCCAATTCGTTTTAGACTGTGCACATTCAGAGAACCAGAGTTACTGTAAGTAACTGTGCTCTTGAGAACTGTGTGGATTCAACTCCTCTTTAAGACAAAAGGGCCACGTAAAACAGCTTTACTCTCGTCTATTTGCCAAACTACTGTCCTGATACTCGAGACAATGAGAAGAGAGTTTAAATGAGTGTGTGGCGATGTAGCCCCGAGTCCGAGCAGAGAAAACATGAGAGCAGCGCCCAGGACACGGGTGACATGCAGGCGCACAGGAGGCGAAGCGAGCACCGGGACAGCCGAGCGGGGACGTGAAGGGGAGAAGCACTCGCACCTTGGAAGTGACAGAGAGAAGGCAGTAGGTCTCTCCTGCTCATCCACTTCAGCAGACTGCTGCGTTTAGGTATTATATGTGGCAAAGTAGGCGGAGAGAGAGTAAGCGCTGTCAGAGAGCCTGTCCCGTAACAACGCGTTGATTAATCAGTGAAACAACACCGTACTTTCACTGAGATGCGGGGCCCTTGCGGCTATGGGGGCGCTCCGCACCTTGCGTATATTGTGTATAGGAAAAAACGGCTCTGGCTCTTTAAAACAACAGAAGAAAGAGACAATTTACAAAAGTGGGGTGAGGTCAAGTTCTCGGTTGGTTTTGAGTTTCCAATAACAGATCATGTGAACCTGGGTGGTGTTGCAATGGCCACCTTTTACCACAAGATGGCTAGAAGCTCCATACAAGGATTACGGACGTCAGTGATGAATCCTAGAATAATAAAGTCCTTTAGTTAAAGCAGCAAAACTCACTCTCCTCAGATAAATTGCACTATGGCTTATGTTTTCGTCTTTCTTCATCTCTTTTAATGGTTTCCCTCAAAAGGGGACGAAGAAAAACAAATCAGATGTAAATTTACACAGTATAATGTGATAATGAACAGTGTCGTAAAACACTGATGAGAGACCAAACCTCTGAGCGTTCACAGCTTATTAATAATACCGAGGCCACAGCTGGGTGACATGTTTCTGGTCTAAAATGTGATTTAATATGCTTACACTGCGAGAGTCGGTCCCACATTGACGGAGATTAATTCAGCCAGCGGGCTGCATTTTGCATAATGGGCACTTGTGTTTGTAAACAGTTCAATCAAACGTATGTCACTACGGGCACGCGCATAATGATTAAAGAGGAAATCTGTCATAAAACAAGAAATGTTTTTAGTTTTTCCCCGACCCAAATGTGTTGAATACAGCTGGTGCGCCACATGTGAGAATGTCCCATTTAAAGTGGCTGACGAAGATGCCTCTATTAAAGTAATTAACCCGGTGAAACAGGTCAAAGTAGGATCCCAGGGATTAAAGGGGCCTATAGGCAAGATTATACCCCTAGATTTTTGGTATGAATTATACACATTTTTCTCTAAACAATATATATATTGCTGTTGCTTTGTCATATTCTAAGCATGTTATGTTACTTTGTGTAACTAACTAAAACCATTTCCTAACCCTAACTGTTGTGTCAACCTTAACCTGACACAGGGATCAGTAGCTAACCCCGGTGAAGTTGTCTTCATGTGCCCCACACCTATAGCGTCCCTAGCTACCCGCTCGGTCACAGTGCCGGGAGCAACACACTGACGGAACAGTGGTCATGGTATAGCTATAGCCGCAAATATCTGCGATTTGGGACCATATTGTCTTGTCTTAACCTCATAACCCCCACCTGAACCGAGCACACGTCCTCCAGTTTGGCTTTACCCAAATCTAAAAGCTCCTTGAAAAAAAAAAAGTGTCAAAATTGCAACAAATACAACTGGGTCTTGGTCTCAACTTGTATAGCAATTGTCTACCTTCATTAGGCTCCAAGCGGAACCAGTCACCCATTCACACTCTCATTCATACACCAACACTGGAGGCAAGGAGGGTGAAGTGTCTTGCCCAAGGACACAACAACACCGTGCATCTTCACGAGCTGGGATTCAAGCCCCCGACGTTCCGCTTTACCAACTGTGCAACTGTCGACCCAAGGAGGGACAAGGATGAAAATGGAACAAAAGAACGACAAAAACGTGACCAAAAACGTGACCAAAAACTGACGAAAAGGTGACAAAAAATGTGACAAAACAGCAACAAAAAGTGATGAAAATGTGGCAAAAATTGGATGAAAACATAACAAAAAAAACAATGGAAAAAAAATATGGCAAAGAAGCGACGACACCGCTGCAACTATTCGAGGAAAAAGCTCCATTTAGATGAGTTTTGTTGGTCTTACTGACGGATTTGGGTAAAGCTGAACAGGACAAAATGCATGTGGTTAAGGCGGGGGTTAAGAGGTTTTTAAAAAATTAAATTCAACCAATTTGCCTCCGCTGATTAGAAGAGTAACACTGTGAGACTGACTGGCCTACAGGCTATTCTATCCACGGGGAATACTTGAAGCTAGAGCGGCCAAACTATACTCGGGTTTAATCTGGGCGGGGGTTTTATTTTGGCATGTTACACCAGTTCATAATATAATATACTCTTTGAGCATTTCTTCTGGTAATTAGAACCTAGTTCAAGAAATAACATAGTACTTACACAGTGTTAATTGAAGCAATACAAAGTTCAGTACCAAGCAGAGTTAAATATCGGTAGGCGGTGCGACAGGGGGCAGAATGGTGGTCGTCTTCCATTGTGTCGGTGGGTCAGGCACTTCTCACCAATAGCCAGTGTGAAAGTAGCGTGTGGGTGATCGGACAGGCCACTGACACGAATTGGCAGCCACGTTTGAGTAAGTGAGCTGTGGCTACACGAGCGGTTTATCACCACTGAGTGCGGGGAGTGAATGAATAATGGCCCACTGTGGCGCTTTGAGGAACTTGTCAAACTTGTCAAGCGCAACATAAATCAGAGGTTATGTCTGGGGAAATGAGATACAGGAAAGACAAAGCAAACATGTTGTAGGGCTGCACAATATATCAATTATCGTTATCGCTATACAGTATTTGTTGAGGAACAGTATCCATATCGCAACAAGAAGCCACAATATGTTGCAAAATCTGTGAGGTCTTCCATGAGATTAAACCAAAAATATGATGGCATGGTAACTTAAAAAAATACAAAAGTTCAGTTTTACTCAGGATTTATCAGTTGAATTTGCTCACCCTGGTTTTGGTTCTGATTTAGTCATTTTAGTTTAGTTTAATCACATGGCCAATAGATCAGAAACTACAAGACGTTCCCAGTGTGTTAAGCTATCACTGATTTATTTTTGCATCAATGACTAAAACATACAGTAGATGTCTAATTTTGCCATGAGTAATATGGGGATCATGGACTTCCAATTGGAGGTGAGTTGGCAGAGGACAAGTAGTATCAGTAGCAGCCAGCAGAATGAGAGAGAGGTGTGTAAACAAGTTGGGAAGTGACGTGTGGAAAGGTTGACAAGTGAAGAAGCATGTGTCGTGTCTCCTGACTAAGATATACTGTAGAGACGTGCTCTGACGGAGAATGTTCACCTTTACAGGAAATATCCCTGTCTTGTGTTGAAGCCATACTGCGGAACATTTCACTCGATCAAATGAGGAAAATACAAGCATTTATTTCATTAACATTACTGCTCTCCTCAGCATAGAAACACGGTACGGCAGCGCAGCGGTTAGTGCTCGTGCTTCACAGCTAGAAGGCTACAATCTGGTGTGGCGTGTTTACATGCATGAGACCCATGTATGTTCATTAACATGCACTGTCCTGACTAAATAAAAAAAATAAAAAAATAAAAAGGAGAAGCGACGTTTGATCCAGATGTATGCGGACAGTCAGCTAGTCTTTTTAGCATTTGCTTGCCAATGAATTTCCCCTCTATCCATTAGCATTTAGCTATCGAACATCCCAAATGATAAACAATCCAGTTTTTAGCTGTTCTCAGTCCATCTACCACATTTCGGTGATATCAAAGCCGGGTTGGAAATCATTAATGAAAGTACAGATCTTTTCTTTGAGATTTTACTTTAGATAAGAATTAGCATATGAAAGTGGAAAAGTAAAATATAAATGCTAAATCGTATTCAGTAAAGTCTCTGCATTTTGCGGAGTCGGAAATACATCCAATGAGCTTATATGTAAGTGAGAGAGAAACCACCGAAGTGACATAAATGCCGTGAAATGGACATATGGACAGTGTCATACCTTGCCATACTTTAATATAGGGCCTGGCTTCACCATTAATTTTAATGGGAACTCTCAATTCAAAAGGTCCATGAAGCCGTAGGCTAACAGGTGTACGCATTTGAAGGAACAAGTCCAGATAGCCAACGGTAGACTAACTCGTAACTTTGCTGGGAGCGGGACATGACCTGGTCTCCGTGGAGATGTTACCACTTGTGTTTTGACTGCATGTAACAGAAATTAGGTTTGAATACAGTCAATGCTTTTACAGGAAAAATGTTTAAATCGCTGACGTGTTTGTTTATGTTTCAGAATCTGAGAACAGCTTTAGTTGCTCTTGTGACACAGCAAGAAATAACCTGGAAAGTTCCACAAAGTGGCTTTAAAGTACCCGGAGTTCACCAAATGACCTGATGTGCACTAACAATTAAAGATAATAGAGTTTATAGAAGCCGATGTAGGTCATCTGTCTTTGAGTGATGGCGTTCAGTCTTTTGTCACTTGAGACAGTTATTTTTAGGCTCTTTTTGAGTTTCCGTCGTGGCTTTTGGTGCCGGAGATTGGATGTCAGGCGTCACTATGTCATAGGACAAGCAGGGGCTAAATATATATGTCCTGTTGCTATGAATGTGGTGGAGGTGTGTGCTTTTTACTAATTGATTGAGACATTGTGCACATGTATTGTGGCTGTCACTCTAGGGTTAAATATTGTTTTTTATAACAAAAGTGTGAGAGTAGCGCATTTAAGATTCCTCTATATTTAGTTAACATGAGTGTGTGTAGACTCTTAGTCATCCAGGAATTTGCCATCGAAGGAAAAATGTTCAAACATTGTCGACTGGACTGGGTTGATTGAGTTGATTACGTTTCGCCTCTCCTATCCTAAAAGCTCATGTTTGCCTCTTCTGAAGACAGAAAATGAACAAAACATCTTCAACTCAATCCAGTAAGATTATTTTTGCAAATCGTTTTGCAAATCGCACTGAACATTGGTGCTCAAGTTTTGGTATTGTTTGGTTAATGCCGTGTTTTATGAAAGAATTTGATATCTGCAAGTGAAATTACAACCCATGTTTAGATCACACCCTTTTATCTGTCAAAGTTCAGAAGTAGGAATAATTGCTTTTCAAGGTTAAAGGGTTTATTGATACGTTTTATCTGTGCAGGTAAAAGTCTTCCTGAATTTCCAGTATAGAAGAATAGTGTCTTTTTTCTATGAAACTCTTATTCTTCAATACAGCTTTGTAAAGAGGCTCGTGGCATATCCAGTGTTTAACTCTGTGTTTTGAAGCTAAATTAATTCTGTATCATGTTTTAGCCATATTTTGCAGTATTCAGACTAAACAAGAAGTATATTGGGGAAACATGCTTCTCGGAATAATGGAGCTGAAGAAACCAAACATGCACTTAATGAAAACAAGGAACAGTGTGATCTTTTTCTAACAATGTTGTTCCTCTGCCCCAGTGACGCAGATTGAAGAAGCTATTTGTAATTTTGTTTCATAGGCTTCTCATAAAATGGACTACATTTAACAGGGTTGCTATATTTGGTGGTGTCACTTTAGTCTTTAGTCACAGAGATATCGACATAAAAAATGTTGTCTTTTGAGGGCCTCAGAGCGAAGAAATCCGGAAAGTGCTCAATAACGGAAGTTAATATAGGTTTTCTTTGGGCCATAGATAGAGGTCACTACTTCGCAATCTGCCGGGTTGGGGAAATTTAAAATGCGTCGATGCATTCTGGTCAGGCGGTTCTTGGGGACTGCATATGAACGTATTGTAGGTGTGGATAAGGGTTGCATGGAGACACTCACATGAAGTCAAACCTGTTTCAATGAAAATGGACTGAATGACGAAGGGCTGAAGCGGTCCCAGTCTTTGGTATAGGAGGTCAGGGTGGAAATGTTTTGCGCTCAAATGGGGGCAGTCAAGTGGGATTTAGTTATGCCATTCTGTACTTTGGTGTATAACTTTATTTGAAGAGTTTGAATAAGAGGCAGAAAAGTATATTGATATCAAGAAATCACAAATATTGCGCTGTATTGCGCGAGTGCTATGGAGTTCAACATCGGTGAAGGTTAAACGTTGAACCATAAATCATTCTATTTTAAGATAAAGTTACTGTAACCCAACTTAACATAAACTGTCCGGGATAGCATTACCTGCAGTGACAGGCTCAAGGGTAAAGGGAAGCAGAGTTAGGTTTCCTCCGCCCAAGTCATGTCGCGTATTACGGATTATGATTCAGGTGTGTCTAAAATCGAGGTGCAAACTGAAAAGTAAGTAACAAAAAGGACATTTTTAATGAATGCCCATGTTCAACGATTCTTGTTGCCTTGGTAATGAGTCCTTGTTGCACTCTGCTTCCGTTCAAAGAGCAAACCAAACTCATTTTGGGCAGCAATTTAGACAGAAAGGACGTGCTCTTTCTGAACGGCAAGGCTTTTAATCTTTTCATTAACAGTTCACTCAGATATGACAAATATTCACTCCACTTTGGGAGCCGGCGTCTTTCGTGTAGAGCTAAAACAAATCCACTTGCGTTAATTGCCCGCTCATAGATTAAAAAGTTGCTGGAGTTCAAAGTCGACAAAAGCAACAGCTGAGCTAAGTGGAGTCAGCATGTCCTTCGAACTGTTTCGTAAAACCACCAGCTGCAGTCTTTTGTGTTGGCAGTGACAGGTTAATATGAGTAATAGCTGTAATATTATAGTCAACAACTATGAATTTGAGTTGAATGGCCTCTAAAAGGTTCCCAAACTTTTCAGGCTCTGTCGTCTGAAAAGGACAAGACCAGAAACTCGGGACCCTTGAAGAAAAGCGTAGTTAGCGCATAATATAATTTCAGGTGGGAAACATTTAATATCTGGCTTATTATTGTTTATTTGTATACTTTATTTTGATATTTAGCCTAATGTCTACTGTTTAGACCTTTTTTCCTTGATAATTGGCAGTTTAGACTCAAATATCTGTGTTGACAAGTGAAGAAAAGAGTGACTGAATTGTGTTTTTCCTCTGTGAATGTGTTTTTGTACGCGTGAATGTTTTGCATTTTTAAGACTGGAGACAGATGCTGACAGAAGAAAAACAGACGCCTAAAGGCAGCCGAAAAATGCAAATTGAGCGTGAAACTTTGTTGAACGACAGGAAAAGTGAATATAAGTGAAACATTTTCTCCGTCTGAGAATGTCAAGTGAGCCACTTCCACACTGTCCATCTTATAATCTCCAACGAGGTTTATCCTAAAGGCTATAGCTCTGGACAGCTGCAAGACAGAGATTTGAGATTTTGGGGGAAATCCCTGAGTTTTTGGGCAGTTGAGGTGCAAACACTCGCAGCTTAGTCGGGCTCTGCATCGAGAACAACAACAAGGCAGGTCTGCACTGGCGACGAACTGTGGGACCAGGAGAAATCCATGAAAAAAGTTTATATTAACAAGATGTGTGTTTGTGTAAGCTCTCGATTGTACAGAGTTTTCCAGTTTAAGTGTCGGACGTTTACAAGAAGCTTCATCAGCACTAATGATCTTTGTCTGACAGCAGGCTGAATATATACCGATCCTGTAGGAGGGTTTAACTGGTAATGGTACCACCCTATCGTTATTAAAAAAATAATAATCTATTCTCAACAAAACAAAACAAAACTCTCAATTATTTATTGTTTAATATTGACACATTTGTTGTTTGTTTTTACAGTACACTGTAAGAAAAATTAGTGTAAATTTACGGTAAATTACCGGCAACAAAATTTGCCAGCTCTTTACCGTAAATTTATGATATTGCTAAAGTTCTTAAAATAACAGCTTGGAACCGTATAAATGTTACAGTATTGAACCGTAAATATTTCTATTTTAACGGGGGATTACCGTAAGATGTTCTGGCATAATTTGACGGTGAACTACTGTAATCATATTCAACGGTAAACTACAATATTAATTACCTACGGCATCATACTGTTAGAAGTAACTGGGCTTTTCAAAATAAGACTTCAAATGCAATTCCTAGGATCAGTGCTTTATTGAACATTTTCAAATGAACACAGATCTCTGAAAATCAAATGTAGTATATCAACACATGTTATCCAAAACATTTGAACTACAAATCTGCAATTTTAAACATTTTGAAAAATATGTTCCAACATTCCAACAAATGTGTCTGTTAATTAAAAAAAAAGTGAGTAAAACATGTTTAGAGAAAGTGGAAAAGTTTTCCTTTTCCACCAGTTAGATAAATCCCCTTCTATAGACAATAAAGTTTTTAATCAGCGTTGCCACATTAGGATTGACGGTCACTGTTTTACTTTTCTTTTTTTGCTTCTTTTTTTTTTTTACCAGTTTCACAGTTGTCTTCAAAATGACATTCCCTTGACCTGCCTTGAAGCCCTTTTCGGTGTTGATACCAATGAAACGTCTGGAGACAAATAAACACAAATTAATGAGCACATATTAATTTAGTTTAATTTCATTTTATCACAGTAGCACTATGCATTTAGATTTTGATATATTTTGCATACCTCTGAATGAATTTTGAAGGCCATAGAGACTTCCTCTTGGTTTTCAAAGTTGAAAAGATGATATGCAGAAAGACCACACTTGAGGCCAGCTTTGCCTTGGCAAATCACTTGGCCCTCAAGACTTAACATCCATTCGCCAGGAACTGAAATAAAATTGATAATATAAAAGAATGAATCAGTACAAATTTCATTCAACCGATAGACAATGCTCCTGTCTATTAATGGAATTCAAGCCAACCACCACCCATCCAGTATTTAGCTGATGTTCAACTGCTGTCAAACAGAAATCCAAAAATTCGTATCTGAATTGGGCGGCGCTGTAGGCTGAGGAGCCTTTCTGTGTAGTGTTTGTTTGTACTACATATAGAGAAAACATTTACCTTATTTCTCAAAAGGAAAGCAATGATCCATGTGAAAATCCTTCTCTGTCTTCCTTCTTCAAAAAATATTTTAAAAATGTCAGGTAAAGTAAGCTGCAGCTCCAGATGCCTTATGATTGTCCTGAAATTAATTGAGATCTTCAGACGACAGGAGGCCTGAGCATGTGTCTGAGTTGGATAAATATTGTACTATACCGTAAAATTTAAACTTGGACTTCCTGAACATATATTTGTGTCATTTCCTGTGGGAATTTACGGTAATCAGCTGTTTCTTAAGAAAACGGTTTATTACTGTAAAAAATTGCCACAATGAAGATGGGTGGTAATATTATAAATTGCTTTCTTCGCTATTTTCCCATTGCTTTTGATCACTTTTTAGTCGTGTTTTTGTTTCTTTCTTTTTTTCATTATTGTGTGGTTTTGTCGTTTGTCATTATATCGTGTTTTGGTCGATCTTCTGTTGCGATTTTTGACGCTTTGTTCAAGAAGCTTTCAGTCGTGTGTAGAGCCGAACTGAAGGAAATGTGCTCGGTTCAGGTGGGGGTTAAGAGGTTTTAAACTCCCGCTCACCTTTGTCTACGATCAGCACGATGTTGCAACAAATAGTGGCACTTTGATATCAGGCGAGGCGGCGGAGAACATTGGGGTCTTCTGCAACTTGATCTTTAGCAAAAAAAATAAAAGTGCTAAAAGCTAAAGATACGTATTCTCCTCCGTCTTTCGATTCATCCACAGAATTTATTGCACATCGTCTAATTGTTTTAGCCTCGCTTCTGTTGTCAAGGCAAAGTGCATGTAATTGACAGACTGTATTGTCGTGCTTAGTGTCTTGGCCAATTTGACTTCGTATTTAGAAAGATGTCGTAGTATTTGGTGTCGGCGCTTGTCAAGATTAGTATTTCATTTTGAATGTTTGTGTGGACTATTAATACTTTGAATGGTGTTGGAAAGCACCTTTCGACTGAAGCCCAACACCCGGCACTAAATATAAATATATCAATGACAAACATAAGAGTCTAGAAAGATTTAACGACCCTCTAAACACCGCAAACTAGGAGTCCAGAATGATCATTTAATCTCTGCACTTAAACACCAGAAATAGCCGCGTGAGCCTGACAGTTTGATTTTTTTTTTTTCTCCATATTTATGCCCCAAGCGATCGCACCTGATTTATTTTGGAGAGAGTGGAAGCTGCAAAGATCATGAGAGTGTCGATTTGGAAGCCAGCAGAGATATTTTAAAGACTTCCTTTGATCCGGTGTGGAGGTGTGCTTACTGCTTTGTGTCTCTGATGCCAGTTTAGCTTTTGCTCATGCGCCCCAATTGGATTTCAAGCTCATAAAGTGTTATGAAGTCCCCTTGAGCCTTGCATGCAGATTCCTCCTGGAAGTGTGGCACTGTCTTGATTTAGAACGTCTTCTGCCTAATTTTCAATAGAGGCGGTGGGAGATAAACCCTCGGGCGCTACTTTAATTTGCAAACAGTTTCAAAAACCAAAAGAGAAGGGACCGTTTTTTTTTTCTTTCCTTCGCAGCCCTGTGGCGTCGATTAGCGGTTAGAGCAGTATATCCTCACACAGCTGGGTTTCCGTTACTACCAGGAAACCATTTGCATACATAAAAAAAAAAAAAATCTAAAAGTATATGCATAATATCGTCTGTGACACTTAATCAGTCATCATTAGCGCGCCCCAGGCATGCATCCCTCAACCCACTCCGGCAGTCTTGGTGTAAAATTGCAGGTGTGACATTTACCGCAAATGAGAGGATGATATAACTAGGGCTGAAACAACTAATCGATTAATCGACGACTAATCGATTATTGAAATAGTCGACAACTATTTTAGTAATCGATTAATCGTTTTCTGGTTCACACAGACTCAAATTGAGCAAAAATGACATGAAAATGTAGTATTTTTGATGAAAACCTACTTTGTTTTTATAGTTAGGGTCTGTAGTGTTTTGTACATTGTAAATTTCATGAATATCTGTCTGTGTCTCATCCAATCAGAAAGCAGAATAAGCGCCAAGAGCCTCCAACAAACATTTACTTTAAGTTTACGCCATCAATACGTCCTCAAGTGGTGCCACTTTAGCTTTTTGTGATTAAAAAACTGAAAAAATAAAAATTTTCTACACAATTCACAGCCAAGCGATTACTCGATTAATCGTAAAAATAATCGATAGATTAATCGATTACAAAATAATCGTTAGTTGCAGCCCTAGATATAACGATGTTTGGGATCTTAAAACGCTGCCCGGCTGAAGTGCTTCCTGTTTTGTGCATTTTCGCATTTTCTCTCTCAAAACAAAAGTGATGGACAGTCGATACGGAGCGGGCCTGAGGCATGTGGGCGGATTTTTCGCAGCCTGCCTGTTTTAAATTAGATCTTGTAACGTTTTTGGTGGACCACAAGAGACCTGGCTTGTCAAAGATAATAGCTTCACGGATAATGAACAATTTCTCCACTATTTGCTCAGTCCTACTGTCTAACTCATTTCCCCTCCGATTTTGTGCCTTTGGTGTGCCTCTGTAGAATTTTTGAAGTTGCTGCTTGGAAAAAAGGAAATATGAAGAATTATTCATGATAAAAGTATTGAATTTATTTTCGTCCTTGTGTGTTCCTGGAAGCAGCCCCGACATATCGCCAGGCAGAGACAGTCTGGCATTTCTCCATATAGCAGTGTATGTATATGCATGATGTCGACGCTGGAGCTGACTCATGTCATGCCTTAAAATATGTTACCCACCTGGCATCATCCCCAAGGCCTGTTTGGATTCATTTTACATTCTTCACCTCTGTCAACAGGAACACAACAGGCAAAATCATGTCAGGGTGTTGAAAGTTGTCAATGTGAATTGTCATCAAGCTTAATTTTGATGTACAACAAAATAGTGTTCAGGTGTTAGTCCTGAGCCGCGCCACCACTGTGGGCCAACCTGAGTATGTTTTTGGAGGTAGGGGAAACCGTAGCACCCGGAGGAAACCTGGCTGGCTGCCTTCAATGAGCCTCTGAAACGGTGCACCGCCTCCTGGGTTTGTCCCTGTTTCAGAGCGTGGTGTCCTGCACTGGTCAGCTCATCCACTCCCTCCTCCACAGTCTTCCGCCATCTTCTGGGCAGTGCTTAGCAGTTAATCTGTTTTATTCTCCATGTGAACGTTCATTAGCCAGAACAATAGAAGGCATGTGTGGTTTAGCTGTGAGTCTTGCCCGGATAACTCTTCCTTTGTCCCTTCCATGCTTCCTGTAGCACCTCTTGTGACGCCTCCACTGTGCTGCAGGTGTGGGGGCTCTCGGTGCTTCTTCAGTGTTTCAGAAGAAGAAATGTGTAGGTCTCAAATGTCTTAAAAACATAAGCTAGCTGTTTGTTTACTTTTAAAAAGCTGCTTTCTTCAGACAAAAACACGGCAAAGACGGCATCCAGTAAAACAATGTGGAACACAGAAATAGGGCTGCAACTAACGATTATTTTGTAATCGATTAATCTATTGATTATTTTTACGATTCATCGATTAATCCCTTGGCTGTGAATGGTGTAGGAAAATTTATTTTTAGAATTTTTTATCACAAAGCTAAAGTGGCGCCGCTTGAGGACATGTTGATGGTGTAAACTTAAAGTAAATGTTTGTTGGAGGTTCTTAGCGCTAATTCTGCTTTCTGATTGGATGAGACACAGACAGATATTCATGAAATTTACAATGTACAAAACATTACAGACCCTAACTTTAGAAAACAAAGTAGGTTTTCATCAAAAACTATATTTTCACGTCATTTTTGCTCTATTTCAGTCTGGGTGAACCAGAAAACGATTAATCGATTACTAAAATAGTTGTGGACTATTTCAATAATCGATTAGTCGTTGATTAATCGATTAGTTGTTTCAGCCCTACACAGAAACCACAAATGCAGTTCGCAGAAAAAGGCAAGAAACACTGCTGTACCAAGAGAGAGGGAGGTTGCAGTGCAAAGTCTAAGTTTTACAGCTTTTCACCATGTTACAAGGTTGTTCTCTCAATAAAAACATACCTGGAGTCGTGTTTCAAGGTGCTAGCGCATGTTTGGGTAATCTTTGGATTTTCACCAGTGGCTATTCTTAGCAGAGCGACAGCAGCTCCCAAAAAGCGCGTCCTGTTCACAAGAGAGTATCCAGGAAATGCTTTCCTCACCGCTCGATCTATTACAAAGCGTAATCCACTCATTATGGAGTAAAAACAGTCGCTATTTTTGTTTTCTTTTATTGAAACAGCTGCACAGCGAAGGGGCGCAAGAGGAGGGGAGTGGGAGGGGCTCAGAGTGCTTGATAATAAGTGAAACTGGATATTTTGTGTCAGCTTTTTTAGATCAATAATGGATATTCTAACCAACATACAGTAATATAGTAATAAAGATGTGTTTAACAATATTACCGAATCTCTGCAAATGTGCATAGCTCTATTCTCCTCTAGAGCAAACCTTGGTATCACTAACAAAATACCATGAACAGCAAAGCAAGCAGGAAACATTTCTCCAGCAGCCAGAGGCGGGACAAGTCCTTGTTTTGTCATTGGCCTCAAGTCAAGTCCCAAAGACACTGTCAGGCAAGTCCAACTCAGTCTCAAAAGGCTCAAAAGTTCAAGTGTGAAATTCAAGTCCTTTCAAGTCTCTGATAGTCTTTGATGATATTCAAGAATCATAAGCCCACAAGCAAGCAGCGATTCATGTATTTTCTTTAATTCACTATCTTTTCAAAATGCAGAACAGACTTATCATTACTAAATGTTAATATCAAACCCATTTGCATGTATAAAGACTGACATGATGAATCCCTTGCTCCTGTGTTCCATAGCTCCTCGTCATGGCATGTGACTCATTGTCATGCGTCCCGTGGCGTTATCTGTCTGTGGTCTGCATGCAGTGCTCACTGATGTGAACTATACACCAATCTCTACAGGGGAGAGCATCAAAATGAAAACACTGCCAACAATGTTTCAGCGCGGCTTTGAAATGCAGCGATCTCACTCTTTCCTTACTTCAAACTGCCATTATGCCGGCGTGAGACTATATTACATGATAGCAGTTCCGTGGCTTTGTCACAGATTTATACTTTGGCTTGAGAAGATGAAATTAAACACTTTTTTCTCCCTACAATAATAAAAAAAATAAATGGAACCATTTTGCTACATCTGTGAACAGACTAACATCCCTTCAGATCATTTTTATTAAAGAAGGCTAGGGTTTACATTAAGTATATCTGCAATTTAGAGAAACAGAAAATGAATAATATCAATCGTTTCTTTGGTTGTAGGTACTGCACTGTCTGGCAGAAGTTTTAAAAATCTGTGCCTGACGTAACAGCGAAAGCTTTTTATTCATGTTATGTTGGTCGTGTTTTGTTTTTGCAGCAACTATGTTGGGATACACAGCATTATTTGCTGTGTGTGTGAGCGTCAATCAGGCAACGAAACTTTTCTTTTCTTCCATTGAATATGACATTAACTGATGAAATTCTGTATGAAGAGCTGCCCATTCTTGGAGTTTTGATAACTGCAGGTGAGAAGTGGGGAAAAATAGGTTCCCAGAGAGATGTTATTTTGTATAAAATAAAAGCCTTTATGCATAAAAAATACAAAATCTAGTAACATTTTTAGTAACAAAATCTGGATAATGGAGTCAGGTTTAAAGAGTATTTAGGATAGCTTAGTCTATACATTATTGAAGAAACAAAATCTTGCCATGTTTTTGTTCTAAAGTTAAGATTACAAATACACATATCCTTTTGGGGGGGGGAAATACTGAATTGAGAAGCTGAGGCACTCTGAATTTGCAATGGATTTGTTGATGACGCGTTTCAGCTCACAGAGGGATAGCTAGCCTGATGAACACCCTGAGTCGAAATGCGTCATCAATAAATCCTTTGCAAATTCAGATTGCCTCAGCTTCTAAATACAGCCTTTTATCAAATTTTGCCTGATTTTTTAGATTTTTACTTTATTTTACTCTGTCTTGACCAAATAATTGGTCACCTTCAGCAGAGATGCTGCTGCCAGACTGAGGAACTATGATTTTAAGAAAATGTTAATGTTAATGTTGTGCCTGTTTCATATGAATCAAGGCAGTGGCAATAAAGTAGTAGTGAAAGACATTGATGAACATACGGTCTATACGCAGAATCATCTCACAGTATAAGCTGACTTGACTTCAATAATAATAGTCACATAAATTAATGTTTTAACACGCAACTCCATTCAGCATAATGCAAACAGCCTCAGAAGCATTTTAAGGATTTCTGACATGACAGGGGATAATAGTGAAATGCTTAGTAAAAGTGCAGTATCTGGAAACTTTTTGTGTCTGCACTTAAAGCTGAGATTCTATAAAAGTAAGACAAATAAAAAACACAATTGTTTGTGTTATCCCGGGAGCCAGAGAGAACGAGGCGTCTCCCCTCTTGACGCTCCTCTGCCCTCGCTGTGTGGCTTAACTCTGCTGTAGATCTCAGAGGCAGAATAAAGTGGAGCTTCATGAAAAGAACATGAGATCTCCAGATACGTCAAGAGTCATCCCGTTTCAGAAACCACAGGGCACACGATTACAGGCTGGAGACACTGCATTATAAGCAACTGTTTTTTTTTAAACAATTCACATGAGCATAATTGTAATGAATCAGATTAGAATTGAATTATAGATTCCTTGTATAAATTGATTATCGTTTCATCTTTTAAGATGTTTTGTTTAGACAGGCGTACTTCTGGTGCTTGTGAAAGGACAATGGTGCTGCAGGAGAGATAAATCATCAATGTGTTGAATGGATGGTTGAACTAGGATATTATTACAATTTGACATATTTAAAAGAGCGTCACAAGTCATGAGGCACATTTTTATTGCAGAGTCATTGTGGATTCTCTGGCCGTTTGCTCATGTGCAGGTATGAGTTGCAGTAGATGATCAGACCTGTCCAAATGCTTGGGGGTGGCCACACCGGCGAGTCCGCCTCATACCAGAGTCAGGCTGGCGCCACAGTCTCCAGTCGTCCTACGGCATGAGCTGGCTAGCACTTCCACATTCAGGGGTGTCTCTCGTATTTACAGCACTCCTGACACCCGCCTCTTTCAACAAATAGCATTACATCATTGAACCTGTTCCACTGCAGAGCACACTACACACACCTGTCTGCTATTCACTCTGCTGAGAGGAAGCAGCAGTAAGAGATCATTAGATCTCCACTTTGTTGTGGATGTGTGGACATAAGTGAGCATATCATGACAGGCAGCAGCAGCTGTTGTGGAGAGCAGCCACTGTGATAGAAGCCGTGATGATGAAACCTGGCTGACCTGGTTTATTAGTACACATGGCTCATGAGAGTCACAAGAAGTCTATCCATATAGATTTTTGAGGGACTTGTCATGAGAGGCACTGAGGCCAAACTCCCTAAAAAAACAGGCCAGACCCTTCCTCTGAAAGTGGGCGGAGAGTCTAAAATAAAATCAGCTGTCACTGTCTGCTCGTTGGACAGAGGTGAAAACATAGCACTGGAGCTGGTCTCCAAGACCAACTGGGATTTGCTATTGGTTTGGATCGACCCTGCAGGCCGGGGGTGCAGTGGCCACTGTGTGGGATTCTACTGAGCTTTTATTCTCCTTTTTCTACTGAACTGGTAGGATATGGATTTAATCTGCGGGATTTTTTAAAGTCAATTCTAAGAAAATATGAATTTGAACAAGCTGCAGCCGGAACTTAACTATGGACAATTTACACACTCTTTACATCAGATACTTACATTGACATTACATGTCAACATGTAGACTGACTAACATACTGAAGCTGTGCGGGCATGATACATGCTTCAAATTCTTCCAAATTTAGATTAGAATGATTCAGCATGTCATTTCATGTAGAAAGACATATATCCGAATCAGGAATCAAAATTATACAACATTGGAAGTATATTTAAACACTGGAGACAAGAAGAAAAGGTCTGTTATTTTAAATCCACATCCTGACCCCCCTGGTTACCTCTACATTTCATGGAGAAACTCGACCCTTCATGCTCCAGTTTAAAATAGGTGTGATTTATTTTTGCATGAACATGGCGCCGAGATTACTTCACTTTCTTGTTATTTGAGCTTGGCGCTCAGGCCAACATGCCATGAAATATCGCCTCAGACTGTTGACACATATTTCAGGCAGTAAAATGTTCTTTTATAAAAGACATTCAGATCAGAAATAAACGTTACAATACAATAAGAATAAGGAGATAAAAAGATGCAACGGTAACATGTGTTTAGCCAACTTCCTACAACAGTTGTGCACACTCACACATAAGAATATGGCATCAGCAGCAGTCGTCGGGATATATGGTTTATATTGAATGTTTTGTTGCTTAGTTTACATATTTGTCAACGCTGTATTGTACAAACAAAGGGGATCAGGCAGAGGCTCATCTGTTGTTAGACCTAATCTACAGGGGAAGCCCTCCCCAAAGGCCGCTTCAGATAAAAACAACCTCAAGTATAAAATTGCCATATTATTTCACAGTATAGTGAGTGGAGACAGCCACCAGGTACAATGTTGTGCACTTAAGTGGTCTAAGGTCACATTCAGGATATATGAACATTTCGCCTTTGTTAAGAGACAGAAAAATATGACCCACGATATTTGTGTGCATCATTAGCTATATTGTGTAACACAGAGGACAAGAAAGGCAACGAGAATGAGACATTATCTAATCAATACTTTTGACATCTGCAGGGGTGTGCTAAGCTGTGTTTTAATTTTGGAGCGCTGCACCTCAACTAAGTTACTCATATCCCTATATGCTTTTTACAAACAGGAATAGAGAAAAATCAGTTAGTGTATGCTGATTGAACGATAACAAATTCACATGACTGCAGTAATATGTCGTCAACTACAGTATATGCAATTAATCGATAAAAGTTGCACATGTCACAAAGTTACAGCATCTCCAAAAAGCAATTCAAATGTGTTAACAATATTACTAAAACCTAAAGCAAAATTAGCGACACCATTAGTGTCTTATTACCTTTAATTGGTAAACTCCTAATGGATATCAGGCCGATGGGAAAGGGGGAGAGTGCTAGTGCTACAGTGCTACTTTTGAAGATGTTTAGAGTTGGGCTTAAACCACTTTGCTTGCTAGGCTATTCCATTCCGGGATGGTACGTGGCAATAAAGAGTTCTCAAACTGGGTTTTGATGGGTCTTACAGTATACTTCAAAGTACTTATACAGTCAAAATGGATGATTAGCTCCTGTTCTGCGGCCGGCATATCTACACTATGTTTACCTCGTATGAAAGTACAATCTGGGACTTAAAAGCTACTTGTAGTACAATGCTGTTTATCATTACCTGCAGAGTCTTACTTTCACTGTCCATGTCACATAGCTGCTGGCAGCAACAGGGCAGGTCTTCCTAATTAACTAAACCAGAGGAACCGGATTCACTCTGAAAGCTCAGGGATCGTCCCACTGACCAACTGCGAGGCCATGTACCAAGCAGCTGTCTCCAAGCGAGCAGACAACACCGGCAGGGTACTCTGCATGGACATGCACTGCTACTGCTACTGCTGCTGCTACTGTAGAATGCTTTGGAAAATATAGATGAGAGAGGACACATCACTTGTTTCACTTTTGCTTGAACACATGTATATGATTAGAGTGATGAGAATCAGAAACATTGAGTGTTAGATCTGGGTATATAACGTTGTCTTTACACATCCAAAGTTATTATCAAAGTAAATGTGTTTGTTTGCTTCAGATACAAACTCCATTTGAATTAGCATATATTAAATAGTGTGTGTGTTCTGCACTGTATCAATGAGTCCAGGGGCTGACAGCTTTGCAGTTTGACGAATGAGCCTTGCATATAATGTGCATGCAAAAATAGAAGGAGATTTAAGACATACCGTACTCCAAACAAGTGTATGGGGTTATGACATTTCCTATCATTTGAACAGGATTGTTCCTAAATGGTTTATTAAACCATTATGAGCTGTAAAAGGGTGTTTGTCAGAGGAGAGAAAGAATGTGAAGTGCAGCTGGCCACTGCACATGAAATGCATTAGTTAGACTGCATTTGTGAGCTGCCTGCGCTTTAAGCTTACCAGACAGAATAGCCCTATTTAGCATCAGTATAATTTCAGGTCGTGTAAACGCAGAGGCCACTAATGATATTTCCTGCTTCATTAGGTCATGGAGGAATCAGAGGTCTGTTCCCTGCCTGGGGGACTAGCCAGTGTGAGGAGACAATTTGAAACTCAAGAAATTGCATCATCACACAATGTCACCCAGTTTCATTTTCAACACAGAAGTGTACAGGTATCATACCTTGCACCTGCATTAAGCCAGTGTCAGCATGAAAACGGAAATGTGATGTGATCATAATAATTATTTGATGTCCAATTATTGCTCCACTTGAACTTTTGCATTTCAGAATATGTTAAAAAAATTGTTAAATCAGGCTCAGTGTGGTGTTAAGCTTTAAATCAGGCAGCACTATCCTGATGGGAAGTTCAGTGTTGCATTTTGATTCAATTGCAAATACTTTGCTCTGTAACAGAGAAGAGAACAGTTTGAAATAGTTTGAATCATCATTGCTCCATCTGTGATTAGGAAACTGTCGAGCAACGTGATCCATTGTCTTCCCTGCATGGTGTTATAGTGTGTTTTGTTTTAGGAGAGACAAAGTAAATTATCTGAAAATAAATGTGTACTTGACTATGGCTAGAAAGAGCCATAGTGGCAGACTAATTGGTGAATGTGCCAGTGTGTGCATGTGCCGTACACATTTGTCAACAGTGTTTTGACGCAGGCTGTCTTCATCATCACAGGAAATGTCTAACTCTGAGGTGACGGTGTCAAGCAGCAGGCAGGTCCATTCAGGCAGTCAGCTAAATCACAACCAAGAAACAATGGTATTTGCACAATCTGTCGCTTTTATCATGTAGACTTTGTTCATGATTAGGGAGTACAAAATATTAGCTAAATGTCTGGATTGCAAAGTAATATATCAACTTTTCTTGTTTTAATATCTCTCTAAAACAGGTATCCTACAGTGGCAGTGCATTGGCTTCCAGTTATGAAAACCATGAAAATGAGACAGGTAAGTGATGAAATATATTCAGTTCATCATGACATCTATTGTGTCGTTTTTTGTTTTTTTTAATAACTATATGTTTACATACAGAGGAGGAAGTGCCTAGATACACAGCCAAAGAGCTGAGAGATCACTTCGAGAAAACAATAGAGGAAGCTGCACCCCACAAACAAGTAAAGGTAAACAGCTGTGGCCAAAAACGCACTTTACTCTCATCACCGTTTGTTTATTGTTAATAAACACAAAAGTATAATTAAGTAACAGAAAATGTTTGCATGCTCTATTAGCAGTTATTAATGGGATGTGTGAAGCATCTTAAAATATGATTTTCGTTTTTGTCCTAAAAGATTACCCGTGACATCAATCGGTCTAAGTGGGCTTCAAGCGTAACACAAAACAGCACAGTGGCCAGTGGAGAGTATGAAGCGTCAGTGACTGCAGCCCTGGAGGACGCCGAAACTGCAATGAAGGATTATGATGATTTTCCACCCCCGCCAGCTGATGACTCTGACTACCTACCACCCCCGCCACCAGACTTATTGCAAATGCCACCAGAGAATCACAGTATGCCAGAATGCCATTATGCCCTGGAGCCCGAAGAACCAGCGCACCCCACCAAGTGCACCTTCAGCAGAGAGGCCTACTTTAAACAGAAGAGCAAGAGCGAGCTCAAACGCCTCTACAAGCACATTCACCCTGAGGTTCGTAAAAACATTGAGAAAGAGCTCTATAGCGACTTCAGTGAAAGCGAGAATGTCCAGGTGCAGAGTCAGGAGTACGCGTATGACGGGGAAGGCGAGGAAAACAACCTGGAGGAAGAGAGTGAATGGGAAGAGATTCTGCCGGGGGATGTGCAGTCGATGCGCTGGATGTTCGAAAACAAGCCCTAGACACCATCAAAGACGAATCTCCGGATGAGGATGACGACAACAACAGAAAGATAACTCAACAGGAAGTCATTCTTGGAAAAGATGTCAGACGCACCGCTTGGATGTTTGAGACAAAGCCAAGCTCACCTGAATATAAAAATAAAGTGAATAAATTGGACAAAGGAGATGTGCGAGCTGCAGCGTGGTTATTTGAAAACCAAACAATGGATACCCTAAACAAAAAGCGTAAAGAAGATGATTTAACGAAAGAAATTGTGTTCACTGAGGAGGACGGGGACTCTACAATCTACATGATTGACAACAAGTACATGCAAACCTTAGGGCACACCGAGACAATTGATGAGAGTCACCTGCTCATATTAAGATCAGTCCTGGAAGAAATCAATGGAGACATGAAAACTATCACAAGCATGTTTGACACACAGTTCAAGTGTGTCATCATGGGACAAGCCAGCGAGATTTTAGAAGTTAAGTCTGTGCGTAAAATTGAGACGGAAATGGAAAACTCGATTGCCTCCCGTTGGCTTTTCGACACACAGCCGCTGGACCTGACCAACACAGAGTCCTCGTCTTTCAAACTTGTGTGTAGTCTCTCGATGGAGGACAGCAATAAGGGCGACTGGGGAAGGTGGTTGTTCGAAATAAAGACGCTGAGTTCACTAACTGACTGGGAAAGTTCAAAGATTGAGAAGAAAGAGATAATGGGAGCAGATGTGCGCAAGCATTGCATGGTCTTTGAAACACAGCCGATGGACACTTTGAAAGATGACTCCAATGCTAAACCTCAGACAATTGAAGATGTTATTGGGGGCAACGTCAAATCTGCAAGAAACTTTTTTGAAAGCAGCCCTCAAGTTGCCAGAAAGAATTGTCTGGACGTGGGGAAACTTAAAAAGCGGCCAATGAATGAAGAAGAAAGGGGAGATGTTCGACACCAAAAGTGGCGATTTGAGAGTCAGCCTCTTGAGCACATAGGTGAAGAAAAGAAAGAGGTTGTCCGCACTGTAAATGTTGAGAATGACATGATACAAGAGGACGGAACTAGCTGCAGGGCAGATGTCCGCAGGAACTGTTGGGTTTTTGAGACACAGCCAATGGATTGTTTAAAGGATGATGCAAATAGCCGCCCCCTGTCAAAAGAGGAGGTTATCGCAGGTAACGTAAAATCAGCAAGACATTATTTTGAAACGGTTCCAACAGACGAATTGAAGGAGCTTGCTGAAGTTGGGAAACTAAAGAAATCTGTACCTCTTGAGGAAGAGAAAGGTGATGTGCGCCATCAGAAATGGAGGTTTGAAAGCCAACCACTGGAACAGATTAGAGAAGAAAGGAAAGAGGTCGTTCGTACTATTGACATGGAGGAAATTGATAAAGTAGATGTTTCCAACTACAAACACATTTTTGAAAGTACCGAAATGAACCAAAGAATTGATGAATCACAAAAAATATTAATTGAAGGGGTCCAATCTGGATCAGTAAAATCAAACAAAACGTTGTTTGAGTCAACTCCTCTGTATGCCATGCAGGACAGCTCGGGGCACTTTCATGAGGTCAAAACAGTGCGACGAGAAGAGGTTGTAAAAGGAGATGTGACAACATGCAAATGGATGTTTGAAACACGTCCAATAGACCAGTTCGATGAAAGCATCAGTAAATACCAAATTATCAAAGGCATTTCCAAGCAAGAACTGGAGACAGGGGATGTTAAAACTGCCAAATGGCTCTTTGAAACACAACCACTGGATGCTATCAAGTACTTCAGCAACATAGAGGATGAGGAAACTGTTGTATCCACAGAACACACTGATGCCATGAAAGGGGATGTAAAAACATGCAAGTGGTTATTTGAGACAAAGCCTATGGATATCCTGTATGAGAGAGCGGACCAAAAGGCTGAGTGTGAAAAGGTACCAAAGGGAGATGTGAAAACATGCACATGGCTTTTTGAGACTCAAGCGCTTGACACCATCCATGATGAGACAGAGACAATCATGAAAACACGCACTGTGGATGAGGAGGAGATCAGAGGGAAAGATGTTCGAACGGCCTGTTTTCTGTTTGAGACAGAGAATCTGGAAAGCCTCTCAGGGGAGGAGGCAAACTCCTTTAAACGCATCACTGAGATTGACATTGCATCAGGGGATGTGTCTGGGATGAAATACATATTTGAAAATCAAACGTCTGACATTATGACTTCCACCTCTGAAGAAGCCAGGCAAAAGTTGAAGAGAGTTCAGACAGAGGACATCCAGAAAGGAAATGTGGTGAACTGCAGATGGCGTTTTGAAAACCAATCAATAGATATGATACATGATAATGAGGAAGAACACATTGGAAATCGCACAGTTTATGATATACAAGGAGGCAACGTCGATCAGGGTCGCTTCATTTTCGAAACATGCTCCTTGGATAAAATTCATGAGGTTGAAGACATTGAGACGGAGGAAATAAAAAAGCGTAAAATTGTCCGTGATGAAGAGGAAAAGGGTGATGTGAGAAACTATACCATGATGTTTGAAACTCAGCCGCTCTACGCTATACAGGACAAGGAAGGTCATTACCACGAGGTCACCACAGTCACAAGTGAAGAGGTAAACAGTGGAGATGTGGTTGGTACTAGGTGGCTATTTGAAACTAAACCCTTAGATGCCATAAAAGACACGGATGAAGTGTATATAATCAAATCCGTCACACAACAGGATGTTCAGAAGGGGGACGTCACATCTGCCAGGTGGAAATTTGAAACACAACCTCTTGATAGAATCAGGGAAGAAAGGAAAGCTTTACAAAGAACAGTAGATGATATTCAAGGCGGAAATGTAAAAATTAATAAACACCGATTTGAATCTGATGATTTATCACAGATTGTCAAAACAGTTAACGTGAGTGAAATACAAAAAGGCGACGTGAGAACAGCCAAATGGAGATTCGAAACTCAATCCATTGACCAAATAAAAAGCATGAGTGCAGAAAATCTTATTGAAACTGTTAAAAAGGAGGATGTTGCTAAAGGAGATGTCCGGCAATCAGTGTGGCTCTTTGAGAAAAATCCTCTTGACCATATTAAAGAAGTAGATGAAGATACAGATTCTACTGTGATCCAGGAAGAAATCCCCAAAGCTGACGTGAAGACAGCAACATGGCTCTTTGAAACAACACCATTCGATGACTTTAATGACACAAAAGTGGAGAAGAGTGAAATAATAGGAAAAAGCGTAAAAGGAACTCTGGCTGAACTTTATAGTCAAAAGATGGTTCGCTCCAAGGGAATACTGATTGAAGCGGATGAAATTGGTGATGTTAGGATGGCTAAGTACCAACTAATGAATCAACAGGCTCCTGAAATTCAACGCGAGGACATCATCAGGGGAGATTTGCAGACAATTATGATGAACCTGTTAAATCAAAAACAAAATAACGAGCGACAGGTAGTGATAGACTCAGAAGAGAAAGGGAATATTAGCTCCACCGTGCAACAACTGTTTAGCCAGGAAAAGGAGAGCAGCACGCAAAAAGAGGAAATTTTACGTGGTGACATTCAAGATGCAATAAACAACCTTTTCAAGGAGGGGAGCTCAGCAAAGCATGGAATACTAATCCAGGAGGATGAAAAGGGAGATGTACAAATGACATTATACTCCCTATTGAACAAACAGGACTCTGCCTCTATTGAGAAAGAGGATATTGTTAGAGGAGATATAAGAAGTGCTCTCCAAAGACTCTCCAGCCCTGACAGGCCAGATGAATCTGTCAAGATAAAGGTAGACGATGTTGAGAAGGGAAATGTCAACTTTTTCTCCACGTGCATTGAATCGGGGACGCTGGACTATCTTAAACAGCTCCATCTAAGCCCTGATGAGACTTATGACAAAGCAGAAAAAGAAACCATTATTGGTGGTGACATCAAGAGCACAAAACGCATCCTCAATCAAAGCCATGTACAAATTGAACGCACTGTTGAAGATGTTATACCTGGAGACGTTCACAATACAGTTAAGGTTTTCATGTCGGAACCAAGCTCCTCATTAGATAAACTGCAAAAGGAGGAAATAGTCAAGGGTGATTTAAGAGCTGCCTTAAGTTCACTGTCCGAGTCAGTAAATCAAACAGTTGTAGTGGAGAAAGAGGAAGTGGTGAAGGGCAACATACCAAAAACTCTGAGGTGTCTCGAGAGGGCTCAGAAACGGCAAAAAGAGGTGGAGAAGCCAGCTATTGTTCCAGGTAACATCAGAGGAGCTTTGAGGTCCTTGGAGAGGTCCTCAACCAGCAGAGTTGAACCTGTTGTTGAAGATGTGGTGTCTGGTGATGTCAAGGCCACCCTTAAGTCTCTGGAGCGGGCAAAGCAAACGGTAAAGGAAGTTGAAAAGGAGGATATTGTAAGAGGTGATATTCATTTGGCAAAGCAGAATCTACAGGATGCATCGACAGACAAGAGAATTTGTCAGCAAGAAATTGATGTTCAAGGCGATGTAAGGGGAACTATTCAACTCTTCATGGAAACCCCACCTTCTCCAAGAATGCAAAGAAGAGCAAGCATTGAGGAAGAAATAAAAGGTGATGTCAGAATGTCTATTAAATCACTGTATGAGTCGCAAGAAGAGCACAGCCAGCTGGAGAGAGAGGAGGTGATAAAAGGTGATGTCAAAAGTACAATAAAATCATTGATGGAAAATGCCCAGCGCGAAGCACCTAAAGTCCAATACCGAAGAGTACGTGTGAAGCAGAGCCCTCCAGTTAAAAATCTCAACACTGATGCCCAGAGAAACGTACAAAAGGTCAAAACCGCAAAAGCGAATGAAACTACAAAAACGGTTTCAGTGGAGCATAAAACAATAACGCAAAATCATGGCATCAAAACTCTCAAGACAGAGTTCCGTAATTTAAATTCTACTTCAAAAGGTATGATAAAGTTGGATAAAACCAGAGTAAAAACTGATGTTTACATCTTGCAATCTAATACACCAGAACCTGATCTTCCCCTTCCACCTCCACCCCCGCCTGTGGTAGACACTGACATTCTTCCATCCCCACCTCCACCAGTTATCGAATCTGATATTGACAACCTGCCTCCTCCGCCGCCTCCACTGCCCAGCGAACAGGACTTCCTCCCACCCCCTCCATCTCAACAAGAACTGGAGAGCATGCCAGCACCACCTTCCCCAGGAATGGCAAAGAAGATGACAGTGAAAAAGGTTAAAGGCCCCACTGTCCACCAAGTAACCAAACTGGAACCTAAAGTTGAAGTTAGCAAAACACAACAGGTAGCTGTAACATCTGGGAAAACAATTGAGACATGTCAGTCGACAACAACGAAAACAATTCGCACTGAAATACTTCCGCCATCAGAATCACCGCAGCCCTTAAAGAAAGTGATTATTCCGGTAAGATTTACTCCGCCGCCATCTCCTCCACCATTCATGAGAGGCAAGATGAGCAGATTTAGCACACCACTAATGCAAGCTGAGGAGAAGTTCCGCCGGCTGCGTGAGGAATGCACACCTCCAACCACTCCAACTCCCCCTCCACGCTATACCCCAGATTTAATCACAAATGCTATCGAGACACTCTCCACTTTAGACACAGAGGTGGTTAAGAAAAGTGCATCAAATATTGCCAAGGAGAGCAATGAAAAGTCTCACGATGCAGAAAAACAGGTAGTCATCACAGATACAAAAATAGCTGCAGGCAATGAGAAAAACGTAATTATGTCTTCTGCAAAACAGCAAATTGTATCAAATGAGAGTTTGAAGACAGTCTCTGTTCAGAAGACCTCATCTGTTTCTGTTGTTAAGCAACAGACGCACACAGCATCCAGTCAGAAAGCCGTTTCTGTCTCCTCCACTGCCTCTGTCACAGCTGATATAAAACAGAAGCAAATAACTGATGGAGAGATAGATATCAGCCAAAAAACAAAGACCACATCTCTGAAAGAATCTGCTCAAACAGTTCAAAGTGAGACTTTAGCAATCACAAAAAATATGAATTCTAATCAGTCAAAAACAGTCATCCAGACAGCTGGTAAAACAAATCAAAGTGAGAAGAGTAAGAAAGATGCTCCTAACAAAAGTCTTAAAGCCATCTCTTCTCCGCAACTTGACAAGAAAAAGAAAAATGATAATTCTCCACCTAAAAAAGAAGAAAAAGATCAATCTCTACAAAGAGACAACAGATCAAATCAATCAAGCAAAAGTCCAGAAAAGGTCAAAAAGCCAACCAAGCAGGAAAAACAAATGGATACAACAACAAACAAAGAGAATGAGAAACTGAATGTCTCTCATGACGTGAAAATGGAGGTGAAAAAAGTTGAAGTAAAAGTAACCAGTGAAGCCCAACCAAAGCAGGAAAAGAATAAAGCTAATGCCGCTTCTGTTCCAGCCTCTGCCAATACGGCACCCACAACCACACCTTCAGAAACTCAAACTCCACCGAAGAGAAAAAAGAAATCCAAAAAGTCCAGGGGTGCTGTGCAGCAAGAGCAAACTAAAGATGTTAGCATTGAATCCAAAGTGGCGGTTTCTGAGAATAAAAAATCAACTCAAATGCAGGAAAGTATGACTGTTTCCCAGGTTCACACCAGCGTACGAGAAGAGCAAATTAAAGTTAAAGAAAATGTTTCTACCACAGTAAGCAAGGAAATTAAAAGTTCGAATGAGCAAAGAACAATTCAAAAGCAAGTCAAAGAACCTGAGAATAAAAAAGAAGTGCTAGTTTTGCAATCGAGCTCAAAGGAATCCACAGAAGACAGCAGGGTTGTCCCAATTATTGTGACAGGCGAGGCAGAACAAAAAGTATTCAAGTCCGCAACCGGAGAAGTGGTAAAATCTCAGCAGCAGCAAGTTCAAATGTTAATCTCTCATATCACAGAGCTGCAAAAAGAAAAGTGTGATTCCAAATCTGTGAAGGCTTTCCTGACCACAGTCCCCGATTGGTTCATCAGTCCTGAAAGAAAATCTGAACTGCAGCAAACCATAAATAAAAGTGATGCTACCGATTTTCTTTCTCATGTAAAATTAATGGCGGAGAGTTGTCTTATGAAATTAGATGACAATGAGACACTGGAAAAGCATGAATGTGAGCTAGTCTCTGAAAGGCTTGCCTCATTTGGAGCAGCACAGAGAATATCTAAGATCAGTATAGGCTCCTCTAAAGTTGAAACCCAAATAACATCCAGGACAGAGATAAGAAAAGAGGAAGCAAGTCAAAGTAAATCTGTGGACCTCCGAGCGCCTTCCCCATCACTGAGGATGCGACCTCCATCCCCAACGTTTATCACAATAGAGTCAACACGTAAATCTGCCTCTCCAACTCTGCTGCACCGGCCACTCACACCTCCAACACCACCCCCACGCAGGTCTGACACTCCAACATCTCGTCTCATAAGAATCACACCGTCTCCTACCTTTGATAGAGCCGAAAATCTCGCTAGACTGAAAGACACAACAGCCAAGCTCTCACGTGGTGTAACCCCGCCACCAATACTTACAACCCAAGTGTCAGAGAAGAAATCAGAGATTTTAGAATCTGCCTCTATTCATAATCAAATCAAAGCTGACAATCAGGTTACAGAAAGTAGAACTGCAGTGACTGATAAAAATGATTTAACAAAGCAAATTGAGGGAATGCTTTTGAACACAATACAAAGTACCGGTGATGCTCACCTACCTGATCCCGATGATGAAGAGATCTCAGAGTTGACATTTGCATCGGTTCGAGAGAAGAAGGAGTTCTTTGAGGAGGCTCAAAAGGCAAAAATTAACAAAACGTATGTGCGTAAAGAGCAAATATCTATCCCTGAGCGTTTGGGACCTGACATGGAGGAGGAGTGTGTAGCTGAGGTTGTAGAAATAGAAGATGAGCTTCCCCGGGCAGACCTTTCAAGTCTCCTAAACAGATTCAAATCAGTGGATGAAAAAACATATGCCAAAAAAGAGGCTATTCCCCTTGCTGAGCGGCTTCACAATGATTCTGATAACACTGACAAAGACAAGGCAGAACAGGAAATGCCATGTTTTGACATTCGGGCTATTAAAAATGTTTTTGAACTGAGTGAGCAAACTGAAACAGCAGGCCCGACTGAAACAGCAGCAGACACTTCAAAGAGGGAAAGTACTAAGGAGAGAAAGCCAGCCTCACAGCCGGGCAGCCCACATCCTCCTCAAAGAAAGCAAGTGGAATCTGTGTTAGTTGAACCATCAGGATTCAGTGAAACTAAAACAATCACAGAGCATTTCTCAGATGTGGATGAATTTGGCAACCAGGTCAGTGGAACATCGACAGCTGTCACCCAGCACTCAGAGAGCACTCAGCGGGTGCCTTTCTCCTATGCTGATGCAGTTAAACGAAAGGCAGCGAAGCAAACGGAAACTTATGATGAGGATTCCACTGAGAAACTGCTGAGAAATTTCCACAAAACATGGACGGAGAGCGAGACGGTTTTCAAGAGTCTTGGATACACCGTTTCTTCAGAGACTTCACAAGTTCTGTCTGAACAAACCGGTAAATGTCCAGCATGTAGCATGGACTTGAACTAACGGCACTGGTTTATGGATGACAGTACATAACCTGCTTGAGCTGTTTTATGTTTTGTTTGTTATTTTTGAGTCGATAATTTTGTGTTTAAACAAGTTATGTTTGTTAAATAACATTTAAAAGTATTTAAATGTATTTTTTTGATGCATTTGTAGCTTCTCTGTATAAAAAAGTGTCAGGTGCCGCAACCAAGTTTTTCTAAAATTTAAATCGTTTCCAAAAATTTGTACAAAGTCAAATCTTTGCCCAGTATATCTTAGACAGTCTTTCTCCTCTGAACATTTCATCTGTAATTTGTAACTGACTGATGCTGTAATCAGCAATAAAACAGGAGGACCACGAACAGAGTGCTCGGTGTCAGCCCAAAACAGGTATCGGTTCAGTATCGGATATTTTAAACCAATATCTGATTTTTTTTTTCTAGTATTGACTGTGATAACTTATACCAGTATTGGATCAGTGCATCCCTATAATTATTAGATGGTAATTTGACATTTTTTGCAGTTGCACCACATGACGGTCTGGTTGCACCACCTAAATTGGCTTTTATGTGGACTCTTACATTAGCTTTAGTATTTGTAACCATGGGTAAACATTTACTTTGAAAACAAATTAAGACTTTTATAATAAAATAATATTTTCCAATATTTACATTGGTTGTACCACCTGACACCAAAAGTGTGACAGTTTACCTATGAGTCGGAAAAAAACTATTTTTCTCAATTCTTGATAGAGATTTTCAAACCTTTTCACTCAGCCATAAAGACAACTTGTTCTTCTGGGTGATGTTATATCCTGTTTGCTGTTACTACTCTTTATTTCAAAATACCAGCCCTGTTCTTACGGTTGTGCCACCCTGACATTTTAAGAGTACAAATTGTCTCCAAATTGTTTTTCAGTGATCTCAAAAGCTTTAAAACTATGAATATTCACAAAAGAGGGCTTTATTGAAAGATATTTAACATAGAATTATGCCATGATGTTTAATTTTTTAATTGTTACCCTGAAAATACAATTTTCAGAAGCTTTATTAGTCTAATCATTTGCTCGGACGGTTGCACCACCTGTCATTTTAGGGGTTTGAGGTGTGAAAACATAAACAAATATTTATTATTGAAATGTGATGGAAATGTGTTTGAACTAAATAGCTTTTGTAGAATAAAGTGATATATGTAATGAAAAGATCAAATTATTTTTTTTAAAGAAATATAACACTCGGACACAAAAATATGCACGTAATGTCAATCACCCAATTATAGAATTATAGACATTTTTATGTACATTATATTAATGTGTGAGTACTTCATAAAATCTACAATTCTCCATCTATATTTCAAACACTTTCTCAAACAACTGTTATTTTCATCTTTTGTAAATAATCTCATTCCAGATGATTTCACTACAAAATAATTTGATGTTTTGGCCTTAGTATGTGACTAATCTATGTATAACACTTGTCCTTAATCAGGAATGGAAATGTTGAATAAGCATAATTACATTTTTTTTTTTGCATGTACACTTCAGTATGTCTAGATGGAATGGCAAATTGCACCCGATGTGAAAACGTGTTATCATAGAAAGATGATTTTCATGTTTAATAATGTGCACTTTGATGTGTTCATACAGACTCCAATTCCGAAGTCAGAGTTTTGCACGGTTTGCCGGAGGAGAGCTTATCCGATGGACGCCCTGATAGTGGACAAAAAAAGTACCATAAATCCTGTTTCCGCTGTGAGCACTGCAGGAATAGATTAAGGTAATTTAAGCACAATTTTAGCATGCATTACTAAACTTGCAGCTGCCAACTAAAGTAAATGTGCATTTTTCTTTTCATTTTAGTGTGGGAAACTATGTATCACTTCACGGACACTTCTACTGTCTACATCATTACAAGCAGCTTCTTAACTACAACAATGGACTTGCACTGCAATCTTCTGAGGGAGGTGGTGGACCCTCGAATGAATGGAGATATTCAACTGGAAGCCTAAACTCAGTTGACAAGCACAAGACACACAGTTGTGAAAACCTAGCGACAAAAACATCTGCTCAAAACAAACCCCATGGAAATAAAATATCTGTTGTGTGGCCCCCTCAAGCGGACCACCCAAAGAAATCATTTACACTAGAAGATGATATTCAGTTAACTAAGCCGCAATGGCCACCACCAGACAATGTCCCAGAGTCGCCAACGTTGCAACACAGAAAAGCTGTGCCTAGAAGTGTCCTGTGAAGTTTTTACATTTTAATCAGATCAGATCCCAAAGCAAAATAAGTGAAACAAATATGGATATAGTAAAGTATGATGTTTGGCTGATGGTATACAGTTAAGTGATTTGAAAGACAACATGAATGGTAATATTTGAAGTAAAGGAAAGAACCTTGTATATACTTGTAAATGGTGTCGGAGGGAGAAGCAGGTTGAATAGTAAGTAGGATAGATGTGCTCAGTGGATGTGTAAAAGTGGTTGTAGAAATCAAAAAATCTACATGATATCGATCTACAGTTGTACATGTTGTAGTTCAGTTGTTTATTTTTATGTTTCCTGCCATTGCTGACAATGAAAATGAATTGCTCAGTGCAAATGTTGGTATTGACCTGCAGTTCACATTAGCCGGAATGACAGTTTTTGAGGAACCACACAATTCTATTTTCCCTTGTCTGCATTTGTTTTTATCTTTATACAAATAAATCCACAGTTGTTTCTTTTTATAAAAATTAGTCAGTCCGGGGACTGTGCAGTTGTATTATTTTTTCAGGGCTTAATCCTTTGTTCTTTTATAGCACCTGGTGTGCAGGCTTCTAAAAGATCTTGGAATTATATTATATATAATATTGAAAGTACAGTATATACTATAGGTGAAAATTGGTAATTATGTTTGTTTTGGACATTTGTATCCTATTTTGAAAAACAAATATTTTTCAATGAAAAGTTGTATTTTTTAGATTAGACCGTTATACCTTGCTTTGTATAAGAAAGTTCCTGATTCTGTGAAGCTGTCAGGCTGGTTCACTTATTGCTGAGGGCAATAAAATGTATGAACAGAGTGTGAGCAGTGTTATTGAAAGCATAGTTTCAAGCAGTTTCTACACATAGACATTTTTTAATTCAAGGATTTGCTCTAATAAGAGCCTACACTGCAGAAGAGACTGTGTTTAATACATTATTCATTGTTTGTGCAATAATATGTTAAATTAACATCTCAATTAACAAAATCATTATCTTAAGATTTGGACTATTGTTTTGGATATTCTTTGTATAATTAAAAAAGTAACTGCTGAGTGGTAAGAGATTGGTCGCCATATCTAACTTCCAGTTAGTGTAATCTGATCCCTTGAGAGGATTATAAAGTTAAAACCACAGGTGTGCGCAAGAAGAGCACTTCAAGAATATTATGGGGGGATATAAACTGTAAAATAGTTTTTGGAAACAGTTTATAAATAGCCATTGGGTGTAACCAAATGTGGTTGCTTATGCTCTAATTGCTCTTCAATCTGGAGCTCCAAGAGTTTTAGTGTAGAATTTGAAACCCCTATAAAGAGCAGCACTGCATTAGTCTAACCACATAATGAAATGGAAGCGTGCTATGAGAAAATGCATTTGTATTTGGGCAACAAATTAAAAGATATGAGCTAAACTGTAAAGGAAGAAGGTTTTTAAGAAACCATAAATAAACAAATTAATTTGCCGCTTATTTGCATTTTTCTGTGACACATATAAAATGTGTTTTTATAGTAGGATCGTAGAAGTCTGTCTTCTGCCATGAATCAGTTCTCTGGACTTGCTTAGAAATTCTCTCACAGCGTCAATCTACCTTGCTATTAAAGCCTTTGTGAAGCTCACTTTCCCCGTTGAGCGGATTGGCAAAGTGTGCGTCGGGATTACCCTGTGATTGGTCGGCTCGGTCGACGTCAGCACTGGAGCACGACCACTGTTGACGTGCCCCAGTCAAAAAGGCAGAGCTTCAAGATGCGGGAGCAGGCAGTAGCGTATCATCAGGACCGCGAGTCCGTGTGGGATGGAGACACTGAGGTGAGCACGCTGGTCTATTCTTGTCTTTATCTATGAAACAAAAGCATGGTTTAAGTGCTGTACGTGCTTGGTTGATATGCAAGAAATGCAACCGTTTGCTATCTGCAAAAATGTTTTTGTTCATGCACATCGTACCTTAGTCCGAACACAACAGCACGTTCGGGAGGTCTGGGTTTTTACCCCTCGTCCACTCGGCTTGTCCCCTGTCTGCGTTCCCTAATGATGCGGCTACTTTGCGGCTAGATCCACGCTGAGCCATCACTGATATCTACACATTGGCATTAGTTTCTGGCATGCACAGAAACGGTCCGAAATGCGGAGGCTGTCCAGGGCGTAGGACGGCGCAAGTGACAGAGAGAGTTGCAGTGGAATAAAGAAAAGTTAAAGGCAATAGCATTCGTCGGTGTGCTTGAATATGCAGCTGAATTCTGCTAATTCTACGGTAGCTAGACGAATAAGTTCAAATGGTGTGCTACCTAAGTCTAGTTAAACAATAAAGAGGACAAATTAATGAAATGATGCATGTATTGAGCATTTGTGTGTGCGTGTGTGTGTTTTACTATGAAGTGAGGACACTTACTTCCAGGCGCTTGTTTTCTTTGCTTCGTGTCTTTGCTTGCCTTGATCAATTACCGTGAGTAGATGTGAGAAAAGAGCGGGAAAGCTACTTTTTGTATCAACGTATTGTAACACTAATTGAATGAATTGCTAATCTCTATGGATGGCGTGTGTAAAAATAAAATGAGAAGTGATAGGGCCTACAGTACTGTCATTTTGCAGTACTTTAACATACATAAGCTAAAATGAAAACGTATTTCTCACCTGCAGGGTGCAAAAAGTAAAACATGCTAGAAAATATTATACCCTCCAAAATACACATTTACATTTATCCAAAATCCATCTTACTTTATATTTAAAAATATGTCCTTCAGTGACACACTATTCCCTATCCAGGCCTATTCAGAGGTTATGAGCCTCTTCATGTGATACTCATGCAGGGTCATCTGCAATTTTAGAATGTATTTATATTGATTAAATTCATGCATTAGCAATGCTTTTTAGATAGTTGTTTTTCTGGTTTAGTTATACTTAACACCCATTTAGACATACATTTGTCCAATCTAGGGCCATTTTAGATCCAATTTAGTCCTGATTTGATCTTGATCTAGGCCTGATGTGGTACTTAAATATTTAAGCCTCTATTCCACATTGTGCGGATGATACTTGGATGGAGTGGTACTGGGTGTGAAAAGTTTGAGAAGCTAATATTAGGCCCTAGCCTATTGGGTCTTGCTACTCTGTTACACTCCTGATATAAAAACCCAAAGCAGTCAGTGCTATGCTGGCTTACACAGAGACAGCGTTTTATGAAATTATAGCTAGCAGTTAGACACTGATAAATAGCTCTCTCTGAAAGATAAAAAGTAGCTACACAATGAAACCGAAATACCTGTTTGGTCAGCATGGAAAGTTTCAAACAAATGCACACTATACTTCAGTTTTTGCATTGTTCGACCTGTAAGCTAAACATGGTTGCTAACCATTCATTAGCGGCGGCACGGTGCGCCGCAGTTAGCACTCGTGCTTCACAGCCAGAAGGTCCCGGGTTCGATTCCCACCTGGACAGGGCCTTTTCTGTGTAGAGTTTGCATGTTCTCCCCGTGTCTGCGTAGGTTTCCTCCGGTTACTCCGGTTTCCCCTACAACACTAAAAACATGTACAATAGGTTCCCCTCTGGGGCCAGGACTCCCCTGAAAAAGAGATTCTTCATCTCAGTGGGACTATCCTGGTTAAATAAAGGTCAAATGGTAAATAAATAAATTAGCATTTAAGGCAATATACTTTGTAATATTTCCATTTTTATGCTTTATAATTTTGCTGTATTTTGGGCATCTTACCATGTTAGTAATTCCTACTGTCTGTCCTGACAATAAAGAGTGAGAAATGTAGAATAACTGAGCCGTTGTGAGTTTCAGTTTGATATTTAGCCTACAATAGCAATCCAATATGGGTGGTGTTTTTGACATAGTGTTTTTAACTATGGGGAATTATTTATTCCCCATAGTTAAAAACAATTCCCTGTTAGAATGGAAAGTTTAGGGTTAATGTTGTTATAACATAATACTGTGTTCATATTGCTACAGGAATAATACCAAATTGCTATAAACAACTCCGAAGTCAGAATGTTGTTTTGATAACAATATAATTTTAAATAATTGATGATGCCCTGTCAGGCAGAGTTGTATGTTTAATATTAAAAACCCTGAGACTAGTCTGATAAGAGACTGTTGTCATAGAAACAGCTTGAACAAAAATTATTCTGTTCCTGTTTTTTACTAGTGGCCGACTGATAAAGAAAGGACAATAAGTGTCCTATTTTTCTTTACACACATTTCTGTTATCATAGCTTTTATTTTTTAATTTACAAGAGTATTTTAAGCACCAACTGCCGACTTATTTACAATGCTGACCTGGAAGTGCCAGAACCAAATATTCTACTCTTAGAAATTTCTCTCTGCTATTTGAAATAGATTAGAATTAAAATCCTTTCTGCAGTCAGGCGTATTCAGTGTCAGACTCTAGCTCCAAAGAACCTCTTATCTCTGGATCCAAAGGTAATCCTTCCGCTCTTTTCCCTACGTCATGGTCTCTGTTACATAGCCAGTCCATCTGCACTGCTCACACATGGATCACGGAGCCTGGCCAGTTCTTCTTAGTTTGACTCTTGGCACTCTTCGCTTCAGTGTGTTCTTCCACAGAGCACATACCTCACCCTCGTCTTTGTGTGTGACCTGCTTACTAGGACTGCTTCACTAATCACATTCCTGCAAGGTGTAATTAGTCGGAAGTCTGCTGCCCTAATCCGCAGTCTAACTCCAGGCTACTGTGGCAATGGGCTTTGCCTCGTCAGCCTTGTTTGGAGATCGGTTGACTAAAGCAAAAAAAAAGCAACACCAAGTGGTTTCTGGTTGTACCAGTTGTCTTATGCAGAAAGGAGATGTTTACGGATTTCATTGCTTTTCTCTGTACCTGACAGCTCGAGTTGCTCTTGCCACAAGCATGTTCTGAAATGCATGTTTACAAATTCATATTTCAGTCCTTTCTCAAGCGTTAACGCTCCATTTGAAAGGTACACAGAATTTCAATTTTGTAACATAAATTGTTAATTAAATCACAATCGCAATATGTTTCCCAAAATCATGCAGCCTTAAAATCGTTTTTAAAATCCTTGCTCGCAATTCTATTTTATTAGAAAGGTAAAAAAAGACCAACAGTAACTTAAAACTAATTTATGTGGAAGCACTTTATTTTCCTATCTTTTGGCCTGTTGTACTTTGGGGACACTGGGATCTGTTCCTCTGACACCATGTCTGAGATTGTTCTGAAATGATGATTAGACCAAAATTGTGGTCTTTCTTTTTGTGTGATTTCTGAAGGACCTCATGGGATTACAGCCTCAGCCTTGTCCCACTCACAGGGACCCACTCAGAAAACCTCTCTGCCATAGTACCCCTCTCATATCTGGGAAAATCCATGTGTTGATGGATTATTTATTGAAAAAGGGTCTGACTTTGAGTTTGGGTCATCAGTGCAAATAGAAAATTAGTGGTTTATTTCTGGATGGGGCAGTTAACCACTATTCCAGCCACCTTTGGTATACAAATAAGTTAGCAATTTGTGATGCGATTTATCTTCACGATTCTATTCACAGTGCTCATTTTGAAGATCTTCAGCAGCATTAACATGTGAAAGAAGACTTAGCTGCTGAACTCCTACGACAACCACATTTCAAATAATAAGTCTGTGATGTTCAATTGTTTCTGAATTATTTGAAGAAAATATGTGGACATTTTTAAAGCCATCAGTTTGCTAGCAGCTTCTTGCCTCCAGCCAGCAATGTGATGGCATTATTCTTGCTGCCCAGTCATTTCGATTTTTTAATTGCAACCATTTACATTGTGATTTTGGGCAAATCGCCTATTTGTGTGTGTGTAGATTTTGAATGATTGTTTTCTGACCTTGAAGCTGGTGATTTTGTGAGTAAGTCCCCTGATCACGCAAACTGAAGACGCCAACTGGGACTTGATTACACTTTTCATCATGTTTTTAATGATTTATTTATTCATTTTCTGTCGTTAATTTCACCTTTCACAGCCTTAAATTCCCGGACGTTAATGACTTACAGAAGCCCCACTGTAATGAAATTTGTGTTTAAAGGGAGTCCTTTAGGTCAAATTGATTTTTGAGACTTTAGGTGGTCTGTGTATAATTACATTTCATGTGTCAGAGCAGATGACAGATTAGTCTAGTTGAATGCATTTGGCCAACCACATGAAGATTGGAATTTGATTTCGTCCAGATATGTTTTTCAGACACTTGGCCGTTACTCTTTAGACCATAGAGATTTTCACTGGTTTGATTGATTAGAGCAGGGGTTCCCAACCTCTGGAGCGGTGGGTAAGTTGTTTTCTAACCAGCAAAATGGAAAAGTATAATACCCCCCTTTAACACTTTATCACAACAGTAATCTAACTTTTAAAACAACAAACTTTCTACATTATGCACAGACTGGACACTTTTCAGCACCACCGCAGACGCTGAGGCCGCCTGCTGACTCAGAGGATATTATCACCAAGTTTCAATCTACCTGGTCAGAGCGACTTTTAGAAACTGGGATCGAAAGAGTTCAGATTTTGTGCAAACTCTATTATACGGTGACCCGGGTTGTTATCCATGGTACCGTGACCCAGAATAATGCCTGCAGGCTTTTGGAACAAGCCCAGGATTGGTTTGAAGAGCTTTTATAGGTCATGATCGTCTTATATAACTCAGACGTTTGGTATCATGATGTGTTTCCCTATGTGTTCTGATGAAAAATGAATCAATCTCTTTATGTAACGGCTATAACAATGTTATCCTGATGTTAAAAAGTATTCGTAAGGATCCATCATTCTTTACGCCCGCATACATTCGTGTTCCAGATTTCTGACTCCTACACAAAAGACAGTTTTTGCCTCCAGACTGTCATGACTTTTAATACTTAGCCCAAAACCGTGGCATATTAGCATGAATTTGTGTCACCATACTACTTTAATTAGCTTAACTGTCGCTAGGCCTAAAGTTCGATATATTGAGGCAGGAAACCATCGCGATAAATGATATAATTGAAGACCATATAATGCCACAAAAACTAACTTTAAAGCTTAAATTTGACAGTAAAGCTCTGTTCGAAAAGTACTTAATGTTAAAGGTGCATTATGAAACTTTTAATGCAAAAAAAAAGTTTTATTATATGTATATTTGTGCGTATTTGACGTTGTAGTGACCCAGTGGCTGTATGAGTGGTCAGCATGACACCTTTACTTTCGATCTCTTTTTTTTCACATAAAAAGTTGCCTAATGCAGCTTTAAAATATCCAATAATGAACATGAAATACAATGAAACACAACTTAGTTTGGGTAAGAAGTAAAGTATTATGTTTGAAAAATGAGGGGGTGGAAATTGAGGGAAATTGAGCACAAAAATGTATTTATCTGTCATTTATTGACAAATAAGTTGATATGGTAATTATCATGAGAGCCCTAACTGTCACAACTGTCATAACAAGTCCTTAACCGATAAGAAACATCAGTGTCCTTTAGTAGCAGTAAAACATCGCTAACAGTGCACAAAGAAATTAGTAGTCATCTATAAAGGTCCGATATTACGCAAAATATTTTTTTCTTTCAGCGTTTACCCATATTATAAAAAGTTCCCATCTTGAAGAAGCCAAAACACTTTCACCAACTTGCTTACATGTTTGTCTGCTATTGGCTTAAGCCGTTTCACTCCAGTCCATGCACCTTCTGCCGGCAATCATGACGTTTTTCCGCCACAGAAATTCCGGCTGAATAACTTTGACTCATTTTCCATTTACACGAGAAGGTATAAAACATGACAAAGCTGACCAAAAGTAATTTAACGTCCCATAGGACCTTTCATTTCCATTCACTCTCTTGTTGAACACATTCATCTTTTGATCACGACCAACCGGCTCCTTTCATCTCGCGTTCCGATGGCAGGCAGATCTTGTGGGTAAATGCTGTAACGCGTCTGAGTGGGTACCGGGCTGCCTGATTAGAAGAATGGGCTTGAAGTGCGGCTTGTTGGAATTTGGCTTGATTTCCCCAGCGAGCAGCCGACCGAACGCGTTTTATTGCACTGACTGAAAGGGCCTTGGACGTGTTCTACGGGCTGGAGGAGGGGCGGGGGGAAAAAATCGTCAAAAGGAAAAAGGGAAGGTTTGGTTTGGCAGGTCGAGAAGGCGGGGAGATGCAGAAGAAAGAAAAATGATGATCGGTGGTGGCGAAGACGATGAGGAGGCTAACGGTTCTGCTGCTGCGGCGGTGGAGATGTGGCTGAGGAGGGTTATGGCTTAAATCGCAGTTTGAGAGAAAGTGACAGGAGGCAGGAACAAGGTAGGAAATACATACGGCTTTCCTATTCACTTCTATTCAGATTTACTGAGCGCTTTAAAGTACAAACTCTTTGCAGAGAGAGGGAGAGGCTGAGGGGGCCGATGGTTCCGCCGCTGCACTAATATGAAGGGGCGATTTTGGCAAAGGTGATTGACTAACAGCACCCTGAAGAAATTGAATTTACACATTGAAGTTTTTTTTTTTTTAAATCCACACTTTGCATTGCTAGCATAACTGTCCGTGAAAAATATGCACAGCTTCATACACCGTCCCGCGCTTTTTACCATCACTCTTGTTGTTAAATGCCGTGGAAACAAATTGCTCTCCAGGGGCTGTGCCAGTGCAGCAGTAAAATGCACTGTGAAGATAATCGGACAATGTTTCTATCATGATCAAGAAGAAACGATGTTAAACAAATATAGAATCATTACGGAGACTAATTATTGTTATTGTTACTTGACAAGTTTCTTTGGGAAAAACATGCATTTCATCACAATGTTCGGATGTTGTTGACACTAATCAAAAGAAACCAACTCTTGTCCAATTCAGAGGGACGGGGGCTTAGCAACTTTGTGATTGATCTCCTCCTCCATCTCTCTCTCTCTTCTCTGTCATGTAATCGGCGTGCTGTGTGCTTAGCTACTGGCTTTCATTTGCTTTCACTCTGGGTAAATGTTGTAATCCTCGTTGCAGTGTAAAGTTGTATACATGACTCAGCCCGGGCTTCATCTGTTGGACTCAACTGACGGAAATTGGACACAACTATAGTTTACATACTGTATATGTAGAGTTTTTGGCTGTTTTACATTGTATTGTGAACATTATCGACACAAATTATAATTGGTTTCAAACATGATGTAATTTCAGAATCAAACCTTCAATAGACCTACTTTCTAAATCAAGGATTACAGACTGACCAATATATTGGTGCTAAACGATTTGGCCTTGAAGTGTCGACATAAACCTTTTACAAACGTGCACGATCAGACGGCTACCAGACAGTTAAAGGGGGGTATTATGTAAAATCGACTTTTTCAAGTTTTATATCATGTTATTATGTCATTCCCTCATTAAACACATACCTGGAGTGTTGCCTTGGCTCATTCACATATTTTTGAGTAATCAGTAAAAACTTAGACGGCAGCCATTTTAGGTGTAGCTATGCCTCAGTCCTCCTAGGAACGCCCCCACCTCCTGGAGACGCCTCCTGGGACCTTTTGTCACCAGCCAAGCCACCAACCACTGCTCCTCAGCTCAGCAGAGCCCCCTCCCAGCACAGTAGTGTTGTTGTTTAAATGCCACAGCAGTGTGCTGAAGGGGGCGTGTCGGAAAGCTTCTTAAAGAGAGAGAGGCCTATTTCAAGACGTTCAGTACAGCCATTTTGAGAGAGCAATTTTATTCAAGGCAGTTATTTTAATTTACTGCATATACAGACCAACAGAAGGTTACGTCATCATTGTAGTATGCTATAGACTGGTGCTATGTGATTGAAAAAAGTATAATACCCCCTCTTTAATTCGAGAAGAGCTGCTTATTTGTACACAGTCCCTCCGGCTTTTCCAAACCCGGGGGAAACCCTACCCTGGCTCTAGTGCTGAGTGGGGCTCGGGCCGCTGTTTGCCCAGAAAAAGCGATGATCCGTGGCACAGGTGGTGACGAACACCGAGCATCTCTTTCCTTCGAGAGGAATGAGCTCCTCGTAAGACCCCGTACACCCCACCACTTGTTTGTGCTTCACTTTCCTTTGTGTGGTTATGGTGCGCGCTCGGCTCGGGGTGTTACGTGAACATTCCCGCGTTTATATTGCCATGACTACGAAGAACAAGGCTAACCGATGCTAATTTCATCAGCCTTGAGTTGGAGTAACAACAGTGGGCCTGTGTTGTCCTTCATATCGGTCGCACGATTGAGATTAGTTGTGTTTGCTTATTATGGGTGTCACCTGAAATTTTCTGGCATCACAGTTTACAAACCAAACCAACAAATGTGAACACCCTAAAGTCTACAGCTGAGCTAATCCAGAAAGTCCACAAAATAAAGCGTTTTTCTGTTGTTGATCGAGCATTTAAACACCTCTGATGAAACTAAGATGTATGTTGAGGCATTTGTTGATTGGCAGCTTCACGGCGGAGGTACGATAATAGGCGCGTCGGAGTGAACGGAGCAGGATCTCATGCATAATGCAGCCTGAACACTGACACGAACAAGTGTGAAGAGAGATACGGAGACACCTCTGCTCCCAAAGTCGCACCTCACAAGTCATCACTGCAGGACAAAGACAGATATTAGCACCATCTACTACTGTATGGTCTTAGTGTTGTTGTGACCCCCTTGGACTGAACAAATGATGTTGAATGTGATTAGATAGCTTCAAATATATTCACGGAATGAGCATGATCGATGGGTTACGCTGTCAGTAAGTGAAAGGGAAGGTGTGCGATCATTTCAACATGAGACAGCGCCTCGTCCCTTAATAAGGTGAATAGGGTGTGTCTTTTTTTTTTACAGGCAAGCCATGTTATGATCATGTGTTGCATTTTTGGGGAGGTCAGTTCATTGTATACTAAACTATTAGTATCATTTGAAATTGTTTCATAATTTGAATCCATTGTGTGTAGATTAATTACAATGCTGTAAGTAATTCAACATCTCTCCCAGATAAACTCGACAGGTCCACCAGGGAAATTAGTCTAAATTACACTTTTGATGTGTGGGTTTGTTTGCCTTGCAGTGACATGCATTTTTTAATTAACTTTTCTTTTCTTTTTTTAGAAGTGAACGATCTTTTCAGTTCGGAGATGACAACAAGAACTCAATGGATGCTTTTTTTAAAATATATATTTGTCTTAAGTCAGTTTTGAAATATATCACAGCCCCCGCCAAACCGTGGGTACAAGCGGTTTTCAGAACTTTTGAGGAAAAAAAGAGTGGGGGAGCAGCAAGACCTAATTGCATTTAAGTGTTGTTGCTCTGAATGGTTGTCACTCTATCGCTCAAAGATACAAAAATAAATAAATAAAACATTTAAAAAAAAAGGCTATGAATCTGTTGAGAGGGACCCTCCCAACGGGATCATAAACCTAGTCTTTAAATGCACCACACAGCATAGAAACTTAATCTACGAAATCAGCTGTTAGGGCAGCTGGGTGGGTGTTTGTCGATGGGGAGCTACTGCCCTCTTCAACTGGTCCGCTCTACACCCTGGCTTTTTAATGCATTACACTATGCAGGGCTTTCATAATAGGGAAAAAAAGAGGAAATTGTACACAAATTAATATTATACTGAGGATGGTAATGACAACTGGGAAGTAGCAAGATCACACAGTGTAATATATACTGCATAGTAACGTGCCTTTGTAACATAGAAATAGTGACTTTCGGTAATGTTACCAAGGTTTGGCATTGGTAACATGCTGAAATATATTATATTAAGAGTTGCCTTTTGTTACTTGATTTGTACTAAACATCGTACATGAAACGAGATTCTGGTTGTCGTTGTGCTTCGTTTCTGTTATATATATGAACATTTCAAACAATGCTTTGTAATTTGGTCTGTGTTAAAAAAAAAAAAAGCCACTTTGAAGTGTAACTTGTTCTCTTCTGCTAACGAGGCTAATCAAAATATGATGCTGCTAATTGTATGACTGATTGATAATGTAGGATAAAATTATTGTTATAGTTCTGTCATGTAATGTCTTTATGTAATTGCTTTTTGTAATCTTGTAAATGTTGTATTGATTTTGGGGGTGGGCGCTTATAAGCTCTTGCTTCAGCCCTCTCCTTTTGTGCAGAATGTTTACTGCTCAAATAAACTAATAAACTAAAATCAAGAGTTTGAAATAATAATAGAAGCAAATCAGCTACCTTGTAACTCGTGAACATCCCATTGTATTTTAAAGATTTTATCCCAAACATGTACCAAAAAGTCGAAAAGCAGTAGTATATTCTTTCTTTTATAATACGTATTTGTGCTTTGGTCAATGGTTACAAAACATAGCTGAAACAAAACATAGCTATTTTAAAACAAATACAGAGAGATGACGGTTTCCTGAACCCACTGTACAACCTTCTGTGAAAAACGGTTATTGTTTTTTTTTTTTTTTTTTTTTACATATCTATATTTTAAGTGTCTGCATGAGTTTAAGTCATGGATAGGGTTGTCTTGCACTCTGAAAAAAAGTGCTGGCCTCCTTTCAAGACTTCACACGCTCTATATGTGGCCAAGAGTCGAGCGTGTGTTAAAAATGCATAAGCTTCGGAAAGAGGAGTTTATTCCTCGCCATATTCATTTTTTAGAGTCGCACAGTTCTGGTGTTGCGTGCTAAAACGGGAAACAACAACAAAGAGCAAATGTCCAAACGGGATTGTCTGGCATTGCTTGGTCTATTTGGCAGTTTACTTGCCAGTATCAGCAGTGCACACTGCGGACGTTTGCCGAAATATATTGGCATACTTTAAAGCCGGTAAACTTTCTTTCAGTGATTTTACTGGAAAACCGCAGCAAACGAGGACACTTAAAATCATCTTAACAGATTGTAATTCATCCATTGACTGCCATCATTTGTACATGGTAATTCAACCTGGATGGACTCAAACAAACAAATGCAGCGATAAGAAAGATTTATCGACATAATGTGTATTTTTGGCGATCAGACCCCAACAGTAGACATTGATATATGAATTAAAGTTAATATGGATGGGCAAATTAGAGTTAGAGATGTCTTCCCCGGAGCCTGGACCCTGGTGGTGGCCTAGGAGACCTGTGAAGGATACAGCAGGGAGAGCTTTAGACGGAAGAGGCAGAGACGGGGTGGATGTAGGTCGCAGCACAGCTGGGAAGCGAACGAACCATGGATGCTGGAGGCTTAAAAGCGGAACCGAGGGTGATGATTGGCTGCTACGAAGGTGTGGCTCTGCACTGATAGGCTGAGGTGGAGGTGACACGATCATTGGCTGGAGGTAGGTGATGCTAAAATTTGTGTCCCAGGTTGAATTTATGCCTAGGCTTCATGTGTCGCTGACATTTTGCCTTTAAACCTGTAAGTTTCACCAGTGACCACAGAACTCAGTTTTCCATTTAAATTTGAAGTTGTAAAGCATGACATTTCCGTGCTTAAATGTCCAAAATGATGAAAAGTCCAATGCAGTAACAAATGACAAGAAATATATATGAAATCTGTCTGAGAGTTGTGGGCTGCATAGGCAAGGGGTTGGCGTTGCTGGTAGATGTCCAGTGCTCTAAGTGGCTCAAAAAGAAAAAGTCTCTCAAGGAAGTTGCCACATTATTCAGCGGCATTATACAATACATTTTCAATATATCTTCATAGTGGAGTATGGATTCATGCAGACCTGCATATGAGTACTATTTAAGCTTGTTGATACTCTTTGGGTGGCTGCATTCTCCTATCCCTTCTCTTCCTCTCCTTTTTCCTCTTCTCGTCTCCAGAGTGCGGGGACATCCTGCGAAGGTGACACTCAGCCCACGCTGTGCAGGGGAGCGAGATGCCTCCAAAGCCCACACCAATTACAGACGCCTGGCTAGAGTTTTAGGGCAATGCGATTTATGAGCTGTTGCTGGTCATAAAATGCACTGAAATGGCATTTTCTTGAGTTTGTATGAAGTTGGACTAGCAGGCAAGCAGCAAACTAAAGACAACAAAAAAATGTTTGATCCTGATTATATTAGCTAAAATTAAATATTTCTCATCATGATTTTTTTTCTGTCAAATGAGATTTTGTAAAGTCTGGTGTCATACATTACACAAGTACATTTAGAGCGATTAGAACAGAGGTCACTAAACGGCGGACCTCGGTCCGGATCCTGACCCACGCGCCAACCCATCCGGACCGAACCTTGGATCCGAACTTTGAACCTGAGTCTCCTCAGACGAGCGGCTGCATGTGCGCTCTCTCTCTCCCTCTCCCCCCTGACTGCAGCAAAGCGGTAACTACAGCCCAGATGAACAGAAAGAGAAAGTCCTACCTCTGAGCTTTGAAACACTTTTTATATTTTTAGAAACGGCTGCGGAATGACTGAAATACGGCTCGTAACGCTAAGTTTTAAAACTGAGGCATCCTAAATAAATATGCACACGCGATCATAATCTGCAAATGTGCGGCTGTTTTCCGATCGGCAGCGAGCAGGTCAGAACCTGGACTAAACCAGATCTTAACCTGGACTAAACTAGGTCTGAACCTGCAATAAACCAGGACTAAACCTGGACTAAGCCAGGACTAAGCAGGACTCAGTGTGTTGAACTGAGCAAAGAGGAGAAACCCATCACTGTCATATGTGCACATTGTGTATAATACAGGCTATGCATTTGTTATTTAGCAGTAAACAGTATTTTTAGAGCAAAAAAAGACAATTATAACAGGATTCAATAAATTGCATTATTTCAAATCACAGTAATCGATTTTAAAAAGGCTTAAAAATCCTCATATACAGTAACTTTAATTTGTGTCAACTGGATTAGAAGAAGTTGAGCATACTTCCAGTAGGTTTGATCATAAGAAAATAACTATTAAACAAACATCAGCCCCATGGCATGAAGAGGAAGCCTGATAACAGTGAAATAAGTTTGTGTTGTTTGGCATGGTGTGTCTGAAGCTTGCAGTGGCCTTTGTTTTGTTATTTGTGCCACTGTTATGATAAAAAGGCAGAAAGGCTACAGTATTTCTGTTTCTCTGTTCTGCGCCAGGAATTGCTTGCATGTTGTCCATTGGTCGTCGACGTTATTATTTATAATTTTATATGAATAAATGACGAGCATAAAACGCGCTCAACTCACAAAAAATGTTCTCTGACTGGTTGAGTATAATTTTAGATGAAGACATTGCTAGGCCTTCAAACCCCAATGTTTAGCTATACAAACATATACAACAAGATATTCCTATCCAGTTTTTTCACCAATTTTGCAATTCAAACAAAAGACACAGCAATATGTGATGATGTTGACAGAAGAGGTTAACAATTTAGATATAGATACAGAGTATTATATGATATAAGATATATAAAACAGAGTTGTTACATGTTGTAACTCGTGCAGAATGACCTGCAGTGTTTCTATGAAGGGCAGGTTGCTATTCCAGGCTGTTGTCTCTCAGAGGACAAAGAAGGTCAGATTCACCTGAGTCAGCAGCATCTCTCCCATATCTACAGACAGGGAGCACGGCCAGCCGCAGTGTCTGCTTTCAATTCCAGAGTAGACGAGACAGGAGAGAAGGGATACCAAGACTGGTACATGTTCATTTAGAAAACAATTACAGCGACCGCACTGGCCGCCGTGATTAAAATGTGTACTGATGTTTATTAGTATAAGATCAGTTGAGATTGCGTTGAGCGTCTTCTATATTGACAAAGCTTTGGGTGCAGAGCAGAGTAACAAACAAAAGAATACACAAATATTATTTGCTGTTGGCTATTTGGTTTTGTGTCATGTATCTTTCCACATTAAAAAATTGGTATTCAGACCTAAATATATAGCTGGAGTGATATGGTTTCCCATGGCAGGACAGTTTGTCAACTAAAATTGTATTGTCTTTTGCTTGTAATAGTGAGTAACTGGAGCCGATTGCACCAACTTGCAGTGAATGTCCTTGGTCAGTTCTTGGACCCGGGTGTTCTTGATTATAAAACTAGCTCAAGATCTCGAGGTGGATCCCTGCTGCTGCTCACACACGTTTCTTCTGCAGCTTTGAGGGGTGGCAAATGCTGTGGATGAATTTCCTTTTGAAAATAATCGAATATAACTTAATCATAACCTTGACTCTGAGCCTTAGGCGAGGTGCGTTCTGACCCAACACATGCAAGCCATTCCCTTGCGTTAATATGGACCAGTGGTGTTCATGTGACATATGGCCTGGCATATTTATTTTTGCATTTTACAACTAACTCAATAAGTAGCCGAACTAAATGTTCCCTTCACAATGGAAATAAAAGAAGGAGGACAGGGAGCTACAAAGCCAATAACTGAAGAATATGAAACCGCTTAACAACAAACATTGATCCTGCAGATATAATAAAATATACCTTTGAGAAAAACGAGGAACCATAATAGTTACAGTGAAGAATTTGTTTAATTTCATCTACTACCACATAATATTACATATATTGTAAACTGTAAATATGCAGTCGATTTTCCTTAGTTCTAAATGCTTGATCTTAGTCCTTTTTCTTTTTTCACCATTTATTATCAGTTCAATAACATACCCCCTCAAAAATGTAGTATGCTTCAAAATCTATTCAAAAGATGCTTCCGTTATAAGCACTGCAGATTTATGCTCATAAAAAACATGATTTGACACACTATATATTTACAGTTTTCAGAAAAGAGCTGTCACATTTCACACTTTCATATGCTAAAACGGCACAAGCATTTGGAAAATGTTAAAAGCTGTCAAAACAGGCTAGAGCAAAACAAAAAGGATAAATATGTTTTTTTTTTAAACAACAACCTGTCTTTCCAGTTGGTGATAGCGTTGAAACATGCAAATAGCTATACATTTCCTTTCAGTCTGCTGTCAAAGCTGGCGCAGCATCACTCTGGTCCGGGCGCGCTGAGTGGAAAGGAAGGTTACAGATGGATTCTCGTAGATTGAGCCCAGTGGTGAGGAAAGAAAAGACCCATTACTCCTGCAGTGGACGTATCACAAAGCTTCACCTGGATATCCATTACAATTTACTTGCTGTAGAAAGAGAAGACAGTGACAGTAGGTGTGTTCCAGTGATGCGTGTTAGAATAAATCTATACTTTTGCCTTGAAAGTATTTTGCTGTTGTTATTTTTGGTGAAGCATTACATTGTGGGTTTGTAGTAAAGCATTTCCAGATCTTGAATCATGATCCTGATTGGAGACCAAACAGATTTTGACAAACACACCCAACAAAACTCACATAAAACATTACACAGAAAAGACAAAGACATTTTTTGGTCATATACCACCTAAACACTGGTTAGGGTTTGATTATTCGAACCAGGATTGTTGGAATAAGAAGTGTCTTTGAGACCTTCAAATTTTTTCCTCTGAAACACTGAAGCACAATGGAGGCATCACAAGAGGCACAACAGGAAACAAAAAAGGGACAAATGAGGAGGTATCCGGACAAGACTTGCAGCTAAGCCACACATGCCTTCTATAGAGAGATGCTGTAAGACTGTAGTGGAGTGGAGGGATCTACGCAGGAGGAAGAGGGAGGAGGCGGAGCTGACCAGTGCAGGACACCACGCTCTGAAACAGGGACAAACCCTGGAGGCGCTGCACCGTTTCAGAGGATCAGAGGAGACTGAAGTCAGCCAGCCAGGTTTCCTCCTGGTGATACGGTTTCCCTGACCTCCAAAAACATGCTGGTCAGGTTGGCCCACAATGGCAGTGCGGTACAGTCGCAGCGGCTCAGGACTAACACCTGAACACAATTGTGTTGTACAGTTGTACAATGAAAAATAAAGCACTTACTTACTTGTGTGAGTGGTGAGGGAAGTGGTTGTTAGTTGTCCAAGGGTCAGATGACGCAGATTGGTGCAGTTTGCGCTAATGTTGGCTACCCCAGGGTTCTCAAACTCATTTGGACTGGGGGCCAAAAATGCAAACCCAGTGTTGGTCGGGGGCCACAACAGACAAAGCCTTTTTTATTAAGTCAATTATGATATAGCAACTTTTTATTGTTTGCTGAAATATACTTTAAAATAGACTGTACATGACCTATCTGCACATTTTTAAGCTTCCAGAGGTTTTTATCGGCCAAACATTTGCTGAGCTTCTAAATTAGAAATTACAGACTTAGACAATTAATGTTTTTGTAATTAATCTCATTTTGGTTCAGGTAAATTGGTTCAGGGCATCAGTGAATGATCTTTCAGGAGTCAGGTCCAGTTTCTGTCTGTTGGCCTATTTAGAAAGAAATGCAAAATGTACTACAAATGTCATTTTAATTGAGTGTAGAAAGGCCCAACCAGGGACTGGAGCTGATAATGAGCATCAGCTACTGTACAAACTTGTTTTGTACAGTGTTAATTTTCAATTACCCTGTAATATAAATAAATACATCAATGAATGTGTAGACTTGGCAACTCTCCAAATGCCATTTTCCAGACTGGTGTGTCTGAGATCAGCTCAGTGAGATGACTCAGTACTGTCTAATGTTGCTGTAATTATTTGCAGTATTTTTATACATTTCCATATTCTCTATTTTTAATTTAACTATGGATCAGGTGGTCGCACATGTGTCCTTAATAAAGATTAAATTAATTGACATGATGTGCTTCTTGTGTGAGCACACAATGTTGCTCTGAGAGAGAGATGGAGAGGAGAAAAGGCTCCTCACGTTACTGTTGTGACGCTTTTAAACACTAATTACGATGTGTTCACTTTGCAAAGTCATAAAGGTAAAGATGGTAAAGGTGCTTATTGTCAGGCTGCAGTGCTGTAACTTTTCCAGGACATGTTAGCTGAACAACTAAAGTTTCTCCCTCACGTTCTGACAGTCTCCCACCTGTTTCAGAAGCTCCTCTCACAGTCCGCTGCTTTGTTGAAAAAAGTTGATAAGTCGTCTGCAGAAGCGCTGCATCTCCCTTCCCCTGGCTGATGTTGTCATACTCGCGTCCGCAGCAACATTGGCGCTAACGCGCGGTAATGTAGTTCTAACGTGTTTAATGCAATTTACCGACGAGCCGCATATAATACAAATAAGAAATCATCTCACGGGCCACAAAAATTACCTCGCGGGCCGCATTTGGCCCCCGGGCCGCATGTCTGAGACGCCTGGTCTACCCCAATGGCAGCTGTGGCTACATACACAGCTTACCTTAACCGGTGCAAGAGTGAATATTAAAAAATAAATACAAATTGTACAGTGTGTATATTAATATATATGGAAGATGCTAGTTTTTACTTTCTTATCTTTTATCTTATCTTTTGATGTTGTTTTAAAAAATATATATATTATTATTACTTTTGTTGCTAATATGTTTTGTTATGTAAAAAGCACAATTCCACAAATTTCAAAAAGAAAAGAAAAAAAAAAGTTAATTGCATTTGGTACCAGTGGCGCAGTTGGACAGTGGGTCATCTCATGATCGGAAGGTCAGGGGTTTGAGTCCCGCCTCCTGAAGAGGCACGCTGTTCAGGATTTCACCCACCTTGCCTCCAGTATGTACATTGGTGTATGTATGAAAATGTGAATGGGTGTCTGGTTCCTTGCTGTAAAGTGCTTTGGGCCTAATGTAGGTAGAAAAACGCTATATTAGTTGAGACCATTTACCATTACTTTGTGTCTGAAAAGTGCTGCCTAGCTATCAGAGATAGCACTTCTGAAACCCTCACCTGGACTGCGCTTTGTCAGTAACAATCTTTAGCAGCAGGCAGATTATATACTGCCATACTGCGGGGGCCGGCCGCATATACCCATAGAGCCAGAACAGCCACGAGTAGGATCGAGTCCCGTCTGGGCCAAACTTTTACAACATGTTTGAGCATTGTATTTTAATCTTGCATCTAATATGAAACTTCTACATACATTACTGCTGTTCTAATTACCATTTTACTTTCAATTTGTGAAGCTGTAATGTGGTTGTGGGCTAGTTATAAATCGAGATGCTATATATAACCTTAATATAGTCATTTTTCTGAAACAAAACTACAGAATTTCATGATAATTTAATGTTTCAATATTAGGTTTTTATTTCTTTCTTAAAAATGGATCATTATAGAGGATACTGAACAGACTAATACTGTATGTAGGCTACTGAATAAATAGAAAGAATGTGGACCATAAAATGAATGAATAAAATGTATTCATTTACATCGGAAAAGACAAGATGTAAACAAGCATGAATGAGATTTTAAGAATTGTAACCATATGTGCAAATATCAAAACAATTTGTTACTTATTTATTTTGGTTACAGAAAAACTATGTACAGTGAGTGACTATTTGTCCCTCTCATTCACCCATCTGTCCCTCGTAAAAGGCTGACCTCTGGATCTCCATCCATGTCCTTTCTTTGGTCATGCCTTGGTCTCTGTACAGAGAGAGCACCTTGGAGGGACAGTAAACATACTTCCCAGGCACTCCAGGAATGCCTGTATACATTCATACAGGCATTCTCAGACATACAGGGCTGTCCCGGCCTTGTTTCAGTGGCAAGTGTCAGAATCTACAGAGGCGTCCGGTGGGAGCACTCGCCTTTGCCTTCCTCTTTGCTCTCTCACTCGTCACCCGCTTTGACTCTGCTCCTCTCTGCCTGGCACCCTCCAGCTCCCTCTCGAAGAAAGGTGAAGCAGCAAACTCCTCAAAGGTCCTCGGATTGGTGAGGCCCTCACTGGAGTACATTCGATGCACCTTAGTAGAGCAGGAAAAGTACTTCACAAACTCACTCTGATAAAAAAAAAAGTGAATGGTGGATCCGTCGCCAAGGTAACGGGACTTTGGCTGCCCACAGGCTAACAGTTCCTGGTCCGCTTCTTCTGAGTCTCCAGTTGTTCCTGCTGCTGCTTTAACACATCCTCTACTATTCTTTCCACAGCGGCTCGGGTCAGTGTTTCTTGGCCTGGCTAGATTGATGGAGGGCTGAGGACTGGTGGGGTAGTGTTGTGACAGGCACACTGATGGTCTGGCTGCCTGTGGTCAGAGTGTGCCAGAGCTGCTGTGCGGAGACCACCTTCTCTGAGCTGGTGTTAAGGGCAGAGTGTGTGTTTTTAACTTGGCCTGATGTTTCATACATCTAGAGATATGCTGCAATGTTGTAGGGTGAAGAAGGCTGTTGGGGTCAGTGCCAGCACTCTGCACCATAGCTGCATATTCAGCATCTACCCTCCTCAGCATGTCTTTGGTCCCTCGGTACTTTACCAGCAGATCATCAATGGCATTCTTCATGGGCTATGTCCACCGACTATGGTCTAGCACATGAATCAGGCCACCGGCTTAAACGGGTCCAGTTCGAGCAGCTTGAGGAGAAACAACAATAGGCAGTGGTGCCACAAGTGGAAGATCTGTGACAGCAAGTTAAAGAAACAATATAATATATGAGTGTTAGATAATCAGTAAGAATAATGTCATTTATATTTTAACATTGGCTTTTTCTTATTCCATTCAAGCAACATCTTCATATGTACTATAATAAACCAATTACCTGTCTCTGTTTAGTGAGGTGACTCAGGATTGACATCAGTGGAAGCCTGTGAGACTGGGGCCAGCTGAGCCGCTAGAAGAGGCACAGGCCTCTGCTGGATCTCCCTTCTTATCTCTTTGAAACATAGCATAAAAACATAGACAGAATTAAGTTACATGTTCCTTATTGTTTATCAATATTTAAATATATATAAGTACCTGACTGGACGCCCCCAAAGTGGCTTCAGGGAGATGGACCTCAGCCCGGGACAATGGCTGTGGTACAGCTGCAGCAGGAACCTCCCCACTGTCTCCAAGATCCTTCTTGTCCCAGTTGAACTTCTCTTTTCCAGTGACCCGCAGGGAAGAGGCATTCAGATCTGCAAAGAGCAGATGGTCGAAATCAGCCGGCAGCTCCATGCTTAGTTGTTTTAGGGCCACCAGCCTCTGGTAGTTCCAGCGCACCACTCCTGTCATGGCCTGTGCCTGGAAGGGCTCATTGGACACCCGAGTACTGTCACTTTCCCTGGGAAAAAGCTAAAGAGCTTCTTCATTTTTCATTCACTAGCAAGGACCACGCCACAACAAAGTGCGATTAAAGAATTTAATGAGTAAAGGATTGTAGAGAGAACTGGGCGAGACTGTGGGTGGGGGACTCCGTCGCGATAAGCCCAGCTCTTCAGACCCCCCTCGAAGCAGGAGAATCAGTGCTGAAATAAAACAGATTTAGAGGGAGGGAGGGTGGGGTCGACAGTTTCGAACAGACAGGAATGAAGGCTTGGCCTGGTGAGTATATATAGCTCGTGGTTAATTAGAGGCGTGTTGAGGTGAATGCAGGATTGGTTGGTAAGCAGAGGATGATTGATTGAGGCGTGGTCCTGCTCCTGAACTTAGTCAACAACATTAACTCCATTTAAATAAAATAAAACAAATTTTGTTATTGAAATAATGTTATTTACCAGACATAATGTATTATCTTTATGATGTAAAAAAAAACAAAAAAAACGTATAACACAGTTATGTACAGTACTGTTTAAGCTATCAATAAACTAATCACAAGTCATATATTATCATAACATCTGACATCTACAAATTCAAACATCCTAAAACCAGGTGCTAAGTATTCATCTTTTATTTAAGTTAAAAAATAGATATGAGTGATAAAAAAAATGCACTAAAAGAAAAGCATCAGATGGAAATTCTGCTTAAGTAACATTACCATGAATAAAAGTGCCTCAACTTTGTAGTTTTGCTTGGACTGTTGTTTGTATTACTTTGTTTCTTTCCAATACAGCAAAACGTGTGCTTTTCAGTGTCATGGCGACACCTGTATCTACAGTACTTACAGTAACTATACTTCATTCATTTGTTAACTCAAAGACGATGCGATATAAGATCATTTTGAAAGTGTCAGTTCAGCATAAATTCGTTTATAAGTCAATTTTTAACACGCACCTTTGTGGATGTCAACAATTATTGCAATTAAAGTTGGAATACTGGGAAAGTCGATGTGCTACGACGCTCTGTGACTGATAAACAAAGGGCAACAACAACAGTGTTTCCTTAACTTTGCAGGAGGAGCGAAACAGCACCCCCAATTTGACGCTGGTGGACAAAAAGTGAGAATTGAGAATGAATGGGGAAAGTTAAGAGATAGGGTGGCACGGTAGTACAGCGGTTAGAGCTGGTGCTTCACAGCTATAAGGTCCGGGTTCGATTCCCACCTGGACGGGGCCTTTCTGTGTGGAGTTTGCATGTTCTCCCCGTGTCTGCGTAGGTTTCCTCTGGGTTCTCCGGAGAGAGGACAACGGACGCAAATTAGCCCAAGGCTACAATCCGGTGTGGGTTGTTGCATGCATGAGACCCATGTATGTTCATTAACATGCACTGTCCCGACAAAATTTAAAAAATAAAACCATATGCAGCCACCATGCGGGATACCGTCAGACCTTGGAAGCTAAGCAGGGAAAGTCCTGGCAGGACTTGGATGGGAGACTGCTTGGGAACACCAGGAAGCCTGGCAAATGTGTGTGAGTGGTTGGTGGTGGTGGCTGATGTGTGCAAACTGGTTGCCTCATCACCGAGTATGGAGTGAATGAATAATGCACCAAATTGTAAAAAGTGACTTTGAGTTAATGGGAAAGACTAATTTATTATTATTATTTTCTATACCATGATGCTTCTGTGAAATTTGTTTTGACAGAAATGGCCTCTATCTCTCTCTCAAACCATCTATTCTCCTCGGCTAAAATTTTGACCTCACTGTTGCTGTCTCTTCCCCGACAATGCCACTGATATCAGGAACAACATCGCAAGTTCTCCACTGTTGAGCTTTTTCTGGGGTGTATTATGTTGTATTATTATCCAAGTCTTTTGTTTTGAAGTTGATTGCCCTCTTGATTTGAACACCTCTTGACCCATTAAATGACTCACGCATACATCCAGTCACGCATTACAGTAAACACAACACCATCCTTTCTTTCTGTTTGTCCTTTGTCTTGCTCATACAGCAGCAGATGAGATGAGCTACACTTGTGGAATACAAAGAGCCAAACACAAACACACACACATACACACACAGGATTTGAGCATCTGAGCGCGGGGACAGAATGATTAACCTTTATCTCCGGCGTGTCCCCGTCAGCTGTGATTAGAGAGTCCACAAACACCGGAACAAGCCGTGAAACAGCCTTTAATGTTATGGATGTAGCCTGCGCTTGTTCAGTCAGAGGGAAACTACTGTACTAGTGCAATCAAATAGGAAACACTCAAGCTATGCTGCCATGTCGTAGTATGCAGTGAGTACACGTTAAGAATCTGTAGAACAAATTATAGCTCTGTGTGGATTCTTTGCCATTCAGATGTCGTATTGGCATTGGCTTTGTACAGTGTTCACGGACTGGTACAAAGGTTGGCGATTTTATCCATGCTTCTGCCAGTGTAAATTGTCGTCATGACACTTAACCCTCTTTAGAAAAGTGCTCCATACAGTAAATGTTCCCTCATCTTGCTTTAATTGCAGCATTGGCGCCTTTCTCAGGTCGAGGGGTTGGTGAAATCTCCACGCCTTCACCATTTTGATAATTACCATATGCAAAGATTTGATCTTTTCCCGAATATCGTCAACTGGACTGGTTGAATTGAGGACGGTTATCTTGTACGCTGACCATACTGTAGGCGTCGGAACCATTCATTGTGAGGGGCACGTGTCCCCCCCACTTTTGAAAAGTGGTTGTTTGGTTCCCTCCACTTTCACAACATGAATTTCATGGACTTTACCGTCTTCATCGGTACAAAGGGCCTGACCAATAACGTTAAGGTAAGGAACATCAGTTTTGGATGTGTTTGTAAAGCGAGTGATGAAGCTTGAGTATAGCATGAGTTTGGGGAAACTGCACCGAGCTAGTGTTCAACCGGTCAATACGCCTGTTAAATCTCGCTGTCTGGACTCTAACTTAACCAAATAATATCTGAATTATTAATTTGACAGATAAATGTTTGCTTCCTTTACCCCTTGACTCAATTTTATCTGTGTTTGTTAACGGGTGTGGCTGAATCTGAATAAATTAGGATGTAAACACGAGCGCGCCATCTCATAAGAACGCTTAATTCACTGAGTTTTTTCACAAAGGGCTGGACAGGAGAACAGCGACTCCACACTATATGTCCACCCCGCTGGGAGGAGCTGGGTGGACCCCTTCTTGAAATGTGTCCCCACCACCTTCCAAACGCTTCCGACGCCGCTGACGCTGACCTCTAACTTGAGTGGTTAGTGTCTTACGTTCTGGCCACAAGAGCGAGAAGAAGCTTCAGAAGATAGAAGCAAAAACATATTTGATTCAATAAACTCAATACGATAATACAGTTTATGGCAGGAAAAGATCTCTTCAGCAATGGACTTTTCTCGACAAATGGCTGTAACTATGAACTTTCACAAACATAGTATTACCATAAATTATGTTAGTTGTCACTAATGCTGGAAAATAATATTTCAAGAAAAAGCCTTTTATTGCATCTGGGCTGGGCGATATAGACCAAAAGTCATATCCCGATATATCTAGGTTGAATATCGATATATGATATATATCCCAATATTTTTAAATAATTAAGTGAGAGCTGTGAAATGAAATGTCAAGTCAAAGTCAAAGCCAAATATGAGTAGTTTTATTGAAAACGCACTATAACAAAGCTCGGTAAGGTGCACATTTAAATAAAATCAAAAATCTATCTAAAAATAGCCTATGAAGTGAAATAGGTCAATCTTTTTCTGAGGGCAGCATTATATATAAAGAGATAACAAAATAAAGTGCTCAGTTTAAGATAAACTTTTTTAAACATCAGCTTGAGATTACTTTTTGTTAACTTAATAGCTTATCTGAATTTGAACTATATCGATATATCTTCAATGAAGGTACTTGAGTCATGTTCTGTACTCAGTAGTTGAAGTCTTCGAACATTTCGCCTCTCATCCAAAAGGCTTCGTCGGCGGACTAAAGTCCCGCTCAGCCCGCAGCTTAGATAAAGACCACAAGAAGGAGTTGGGGTAGGCCCGGCTCCTCCCCTCTAATCACAGCTACTCTCACCTGTGGGTAAACACCTTTGAAGTAGAGCGTCTCTAACGACCTGCTAAACCCAGTATCGGTCAGTCCTGTCCTTTTCATAGATGATCTCTGACCATTATCTGTCCTATTCATGGCTGATCAATGCTAATTACCTGCCTACTGTTCTTTTGTTAGCTGAGGTGCCGTCTCCTTGGACTGGCTGTGCCCTGTCGGTTTTCCCCCGAAGGAGATTGGAGTAAAGTGACGGAAGATTAAATCTGAGCCCACCATTCCGGTTCATGGAGGGATTGTCTTTCTTGACAAAAATAGCTTATTTTACTCCTCGTTCAAACCACCGTTCTTCTTTAGCTAAAATTTTGACCTCCCCGTCTTCAAAGGAGTGGTTGGAGGCTTTGAGGTGGAGGTGCACCGCAGACTGAGGGCCGCTTGTGCTTTCTCTTCGGTGTTGATAAAGTCTCTTCTGTAAAACTTGTTTCGTTTCTCCAATATAATGTTCTTTGCATTCTTCTTCTTTGCATCGAATAGAATAAACCACATTGCTTTGTTTGTGGCTCGGAGTTTTGTCTTTGGGATGAACAAAATTTTGTCTCAGTGTGTTCCCTGATTTGTGGTACACTGGAATCCTGTGCTGCCTAAAGATTCTCTAAAGTTTCTCTGAGACCCCGGCTACATACGGAACTGCAACTCCCTTTCTTCTGGGCTCTGTAGTCTGTCTGTCTTGTTCTTTGGGTCTTCTTGCCCTTTGTGCTTTAGTGAAAGACCAGTTAGGATAGCCGCAGTCTGAGAGGGCTCTCTGGACATGTTGCTCCTCTTTGGTCTTTCCTTCTGCACTGGTAGGCACCTCTTTAGCCCTATGTCTGAGCGTCCTGATGACCCCTAGTTTGTGCTGGAGTGGATGGTTTGAGTCAAACATCAAATACTGGTCAGTATGAGTTGCCTTCCTGTGAACATCTGTCTGAAGCCTGTTGGATGAGAGGCGAAACGTTCGAAGACTTCAACTACTGAGTACAGAAGATGACTCAAGTAGCTTCATTGAAGATGGACAACTCCTGTACGACTGAGAGCTTACACAGATATATCGATATATGTGACATGGTCTAATTTCATATCTTAATTATAAAGAAAACAATATATCTTAAAAATCGATATATCGCCCAGCCCTAATGTCGGTGGGAACAGTGTTGGCCATCCTTTTTAGCCAATGCTCCCAAAAGGCGTGCCAGTTTAGTGATTACATTCAGAAAGTATTGGTCAGGCTTAAAGATATAGATGGATGTTGATATTTACACCATAAAGCTCCTGCATAGGCCACATATTTGTTCTGGCCAGCTGTATGACTTAAGGAGATCCATGATGGTTTGTCTGAATGTGGATGCTTGAGTATCTTTGTAGCAAATAATCTTTAACCCTATACTTTTCTGATGCATAACACTATTAATTGCATAGTATTATCTGGCTTAATACTCTATTATTGTGTTGTAAATGTCAAAATCAGATCCAACATTTCGGCAGAGCTTATTGTTATTGGCTTTTCTGGAGTATAAACGTTGACATCGGCCACACACACGCAAACACATTTCGACTAATCTCTTCTTAAAAAGCTATGATTAAAAAGCTAAATGGGGCCATAGTTTGCCTCCCTCTGATATCGGTGTGATCTTATCTGCTAATTCCAGTCCACTTATCCTTATCTTACTGATATAAAAGAATCCACCTTTATGTCCACAATAACTTTTTCGATTTGTCAAATGAATCTTCAAGAATTGTAACTACAGCCTTTGTGACAATTTGCCGACTTCTTCAGTGACCAAGTCATTAGTTTGAAGGACACGTGTGCTTTTACTTGTACACACAATTGCAGCCTATCTCTTCTCATCTTCAATAATGGTGGCAAACTGCCGAAAATTGTCCTTGGAGGAAAGTGCACTCAGACCAGCTTCATCTGTGAAATGCATTGCACTGTTTTACTTGCTTTTAGAGGAACTAAAGCCACATGCTTTGATGCAATATGAACAAATTCTCTTCTGGATAGTTTTTTGTGGTTTCTGTCGCGGCAAACTTATTGAAGTTGACAAAACATTGGAAAATGTGCGTGTTTTGCAACCCAATCAGAAGCTCCACGGGACATGATTGAGAGCAGAAGCGCAATCTGCCAGAACTACTGCTGAGATTTGATGGGTATTGGACCATTTAGTAGCAATCCATAAACACGACAAGTTCCTATTTCTATATTTTATATTTTGACCACGCAAACCCAAGCTCTGTAAAAAATTAAAATAAATAAATAAATATTAACGCCAGTGTGGGCTCTTTATTCTATTGTGAATTGTTGCCACTTCATCAAAGGGTTTGGAATGTTGTTTTTGCAGTAGACCACACAATAGAGAATAGACACTAGATAATAGAGAATAGAGCGTTTGGTTTACAGGCCTAGAACGATGTCAAATCTGGTACAATTGAGTTCAACGCCATCAACGCCAACGCATCTCTCTTATGTTCTGGCAAACTTACCCATAGCAATTTTTCCATACTGCTTTGGAAAAACGCATCTTGTGTACCCAATGGCCCAATTTACCTTTTGCCTCCTCACTATAGCTTCTTAAGAATTACCCGAGACACCTGCCATCCAAGCCATTTAGCCTCAATGAAACTCCAGAAGCACAGCTAGCCTCCAATGGCCATTTTAACCGCATCAAGGTGACAGAAGCTAACCCTCTATTTCATTAATGGAAGCAACAGTCTGCAGCCCTGCATGATAAACGTTGTTCACTCCTCATTATCTTGCTAAAGGACCTATCTCACTGGAGGGAGTTGCGGAGATGTTGCAGAGACTGCAGTGACTAGCAGTCTCCACAATGTCTCTGCAACTCGGATTGATTGCGCGCATACAAAGAGCCTCATCTCACTGGCCTAGAGACTAGTTTGAGACTAGAGTCGCCATTAGTCACAAAGATATCTCCGATATGTCCTCTGGCAATAAGGCAAGTCTCCAGGTAGTCTCAGTGAAAACGAACAGGTTATATTTCAGCTGAGTCTCTGCATGGTCTCCGAGAGATCTATGTGAGGTCTACGCGATCTCAAGCATCTGGGGCAATGTTGCGAACACTATTTTCTGTTGCACACGTTTCTGTGACATCCCTGCAATGACTCCGAGACCTATTAGATACCTAGGACATCTCAAAGAGTCGTATGGAGTCTTTAGAGCCCATGCCGAAACCTCTCGGAGACCATGCAGAGACCACATGGAGAGTTTTTAAATTCTCCATGTAGCCTCCGCTGAAATCGGAGACTACATGGAGATTTGAAAAACAGGGGACATCTCTGTGACATCTCTGTGACCAGCGGCACCTTGAGTCTCCAACTAGTCTCCAGGCCGGTGAGATAGGCCCTTAAGAGGTGAACACAAAGGTCTTCTGACATATTGGTTACTTTTTAAAGAGTAGTGAGTAGGAAGTTGGGTTAGTGGTTGTTATAATTCTCCATGTCATAAAAAGTATTGTGCGAAAACCACACGTAGGAGACAACACAATGTGAAATGTGTCAAGGCGTGGGCAGGAGAAAGTGTTCATGCCGACACCTTCAAAAGAATCAGCCTTATGAAAATGCATCCTGATGGAATACATAATGCTAATCTTCAGCGCTAAAAGGCAGCAATTAAAGCAGCGTGGACAGAATGCAAATTTGATTGTTGCAAAAAGCCAGAAGTTGCGAACTTTGAAAAAGTTTTCTGTTGACTGTGATTTTACAAGAGCCTGTTCGTTAGACTAACAAACTCGCTAATTGGTATGCTAAAAATACTTAACAGTGCCCAATATCAGTAGTGCTGTGGAATAGATAGATAAATAGACAAAGTGAATACCCAACAATACAGAAAATGTCACTGTAGTGCTTTATTCAACTTTCAGCCCTATATTCACAGCCACAGATTTTTTTTTTTTAATTCTGCCTTTTCACCAGAATAAAAAACTCCAGCAGCAGTTCTAGCAGCAGTTTTTTATTTTGCCGGCACCCACCTTCATCATCAGAGAGGTCGACTTCCTTCCTGTCAGGCCTGATCAAATGTCCCAGAGTCCCGTGGTGGCTCATGGGCTCTCGCTTTTACTGAAATACCCCCATAGGCCGTCCGAATAAACCTGCCACGTTCAAAGACGCAGCTCTTTTTTTCACCGCGGCACGCTCCCGTGGTGTACACATTCAAAGCCGTAGGGAACACAGTTGAAAAGGGGTTTTAGCAGAGAGCCAGTGGTCTGACCTTGAATATCTGCAGAAATGGTTTAATCCCACAGGTGGGAGCCATAGCTTTTGGTGCTTTGCTGAAAATAGATTTTGAATGATTGATTATGATTAGTGCTAACAGGAGACAATATTTTGTTATTGAAAGTCTGCTCAACCATTCTAGATCTAAGTCCTCAGAGGCTGTGGCTTAGAGCGTTTTGTCAGCAACACCAATCCAATCCATTGTTATTATCAATTGGAAATTGCTTTGATCCGTTTTGGTTTTTCAAGGGACAAACTGAATGCAACCAGAGGCAACAACAACAACAACAACACATTTTCTCTTTTCCATCTTGCCAGAATACAAATGTGGTTTTGTGAATTTTGGAGTGACTGAAGAAAAGCATTTTACCATTTCATAATGTTGACTAATTATAAGGGCTTTGTGCAGCGCTTAATTTGATCCCTTGTTTGAGAGAACGCAATTGTCTTTTGATTTTTTTTCCGTAAAGAATCCGGGAAATGTTTCAACATGATGCCCCAGTAAGTCGCACCACCCCAAAAGCGCTCTGGAAACTTTACAAACCAAGCGCTGGCTTTGAGTAGCTGGAGGGGCAACATATAAAGCTCAGTAGTAAAATTATGATTGAGCGAACCAGCTGTAATCATACTTATCTTGTCAACTTCTGAAATGGAAGAGAGCCAAACACTTGTTAGTCGTCTGGTCTGGTCAGTGTGTCTTAGCCTAAAATCGTGAAATTCCCTGTGCACAACTAGACCAGAGCAGACTGTATTGCGTAGAAGATCTGTATGGAAACAGACTTCTCATTTGGACTCGTTCCAAATGCAGCATTAATTAAAAGCCGCACAGAACTGGCGTCCTCCCATTGTCCCTAGTCTGACGCAGTTATTTTTAATTTGCTGCAAACTTTCTCGACAAATGGTCGTATGAATTGGCTATATGCGATTTGCCATGCTTTACGTGTCTAACTTTCATAACATCGCTATGGGTGTTGCAGTTGCACAATGTTTTGAATTTGCAAGTACTTTCACATTATTTGTCCAAGCTAGGGGCAAGAATGATTTATGAGTGCGCCCAAGTCTACCTGGTGCACTGCTGCATTTCTAAAGAAGAAGAAAAAAACCCGGAAAAAAACAACCTTTTTTATATTCCAAGTACATAGTGCTTATCCTCTGGGTGTTGTGCTGTGATGCTGTCCATAGTGAGCAGTTTTATGCAGCAAATTAACCAAATTACGTAGTTAAAGGTGCTACATTATGCTTTATATGGGTATTTTAACTACTGTGGACATCGTGGCCTTTGTATTTTTGTATTACAACTAAGAATAATGTATGAGTCAAAGTAATAGCTCCAGGACTAATAGATGACATGAATTACGGTTATAGAAAACACCACTACACAAACACCAGTGGAGAATCAGTTGAAATAAAAATTTCAAACAATGGTTGCTACAGTCAAACCTGCTTAAGTGCGTAGGGAAGACAATTTGACCACGAGCAAAGTATAAATGCGTTTTGAGTGCGTAAGAGTGAGACGAGACGTACAAAATTTGCAGACTACTTGTTGGCCAGTGTTGGGTAAAGACTACTTCCTGACCACATTTGAACAAGAATTTAAAAAGAAAACAAGATTTAATAAAGAAAAAATTAAATAAACATCAAGCCGAGTGTGTTTCACAAAAATGTCTTCAGATTGTGGAGCTATTTGTTGTTGAGCGTTTAGCTTCAAGGCTAAAACCCTTACGATTTATAAACACAGATGTTTCCTCCAGTGAAGCTTTTACATCCTGAGTAAAGCTTTGGTCATATTATGCAAAATGATTCAACAGCTGTATGTTTTCTGCCACGAAGTGTTTAAATATATATATTTGTTTCAGCGAGACGCGGCAAAATCCCCGTAGGAATCAAACACAGACATGAAACGGTCGTCACCCAAGGAAGTTAGCATCATGTTGCCATGTAGCATTCCGTGTGCAGAGGCTTTTGATCACGACTCTTTTGATCAAAATAGTGATGTGACCTCTTCCTTTGTGTTCGACTTTTCTCCAAACTTGTACAGTTGCTGTTTATTGAAGCCATTGGATGACGTTCCCTCAGCAGTCCTTGGAGATTACAGTGAATGGATCTTATTAATCACCATATGTTCTCTCTCCTCTCCCCCCCTTCTCTTTCTCTTGCAGGTCTGGCGTCTCCAGAGGGTGTAGCACAAGGCTGAAACTCTTCAGTCGGGAATCCTCGCGTTGGCAGCCAAACCTCTCCAACTGACTCCACAGCTGCACCATGCGAGAAGGTAGTGCACCGAAAAACAAACTATTTTGTTGTCCTATGGCCACTATTAAGTCTGCATCTTCAAACTGTCAGCACATAGAAAGTTCAAATGATTTTTTTTTTCTTTCTGAAACGAAAGCATTTGATGAATAGCAGTTTTCTGGGCGTCTGAGAGGCATTCGTCTTGGCAGCTCTTTTGTAGTCTCCCCTTTTGAAAAGTGTGGGCCATTCGCGTTCCCCCATGGTGATGGATATAGATTTTCACACTTGAATCGGGTGCATATTACTCCCCCATATTTCAACCGTCCACATAAATAAGATTCGCGCTGTTGAGGCTCTTCCGTGTGTGATGTAAATAAAATAAAAAAACGGATGCATTTTGATGACAAATTAGTTCCTAGTTTTACACCAGTAAAAAGTACAAAGTAATTGTACTGTATTTTGGCAGATCTGCACAAAGTGTGAAGAGCTCAATAAAAACAACTTAGGGTGCGGGGGAATAAATAAATGATGGTTCACACATGGAATACATTTGAAAAGCCAAAGCTCACAGGATGTAACCACAATATTGAAACAATATTTACAATGCCATATTAGCAATTTGCCTTTAGCTGATTGAAAATCCTTTTCTAAGGTTCTCAGCTGGAGCACTAACAAAGAACATGTGTTGTTGGTTGGTGCTGTTTTGTTTGTTAAAGCTAACACCATTAAATTAGCATTGTGGACTCATCTCGCTGTCAAAATATTGTTTTATGCAGGGAATTGAGTGAACAGCTGTTGGCTCGCTGAAAAATGTTCAATATACAGTACACAACCTCTTGTTTATTTTTTCATCTTAATGTCCTTGGCTTTAACACGAGATGAAAGAAAATATTATGGAAAAGTGATTTCTCTAGTTGTGCACCTCTATTGGACTCAAAAGTGGAGAAAACACATGTCTATGCAGGCACAGTGCATTTGGGGTTTGGTGTATGCGTGTTTCAAACTGAAAGCTTATTTTTCAAATGGCATGTCTTGCTTCGCTATCCACCTCATTCATCATTTCCTGCTGTCACTGAACTGTTCGCATGAGTAATATTCAGATGGATAAAATCTCTCTTTAGTCTTACAGTATATATTGATGTCAACATGAATTTATAATTTACAGTTTGTCATATTACATTGTTAGATATATGACAAATGCTATGTTTTGGTTTTGTTGTTGGGGCCATGAATCGCTTTACTCTATTACAGTTGATATGTGTTGCTTTTAGGGTTGCAAAATTATAGGAATTTTTCAAGGGAATTCATTGGAATTTATGGGAATTAATGGGAATCAACACAACTGCAAGTTGCTTCTTTACAGACATAAACTGAAGCATAAGAATGTGAGTTGATGGTTTTACACTGAAATATCTATCATCTTTTCCATGTCAGACACCAGGGTTTGAAGAGGACAGTGTTTTAGGTGCGTGGCCAATAGAAAGAAGAGCTTTTGGAAATGGGATGGACTCATTCCATTCATTTGTATCCATATTGCATTTATTCACTAAGTGTGTGCAGTATTACAATATTATGTTGTTTTAACCTCTTAACCCCCACTTTAACCGAGCGCAGTTTCTCCAGTTCGGCTCTACCCAAATCTAAAAATGTCTTACAGCCTATAGGCCAGCCTCATTTGAAAGCTGAGACCTACAAAACTGATTTTTCCCTGTGTTTCCGCCGCGTTATCACTTTTTCATCGCTATTTTGACACTTTTTTCAGGAAGCTTTTAGATTCGGGTAATAAGAACTGGATAAGAACTGGAGAAAATGTGCTTGTGTAGGTGGGGGTTAAGAGGTTCAAAGTATCATTTAGTTCAGTTCTGTTTAATGCAGCTCTGTGTCAGACAGAGGTCCTGCCCGGTCCTCATACAGTATTGGTCACCGTTTGCTATCTTCTAGTTAGAGACGAGTGAATTTAACCAATCAAACAGAGTGATAAATAGGATGCAAATTAGCCCAAGGCAACAATCCATTGTGATGTGTTCATTAACATGCACTGTCCCAAACAATTAGAAAAAAAGCAAACAAACAAAAACAAATCATTATATAAAACTTTGCTGTTTAAATCCCACCACTCATTAGAAGGAGAATAAGCAGAATGTAGGATTAGGAAAACTGTGTTGACATGACATTATGGGCTTCACACTACGTATGAATCGGGGGGCGGGGGGGGGGGGGGGGGTGACATCACTCAAATGGAAAAATATGTTTATGTTTATTTTTTATTATTATTATTATTATTTTATAGTTCCAAGATTTTATTGAAACCTTATACAGAAGGACCTCCAAGACGTGGGCTTGACTGAGCCCAGTACAGAAGCTTAGATTAACATTAAACCCTGCTGGCTGATTCAAACAGTACAGAGCTTTAGTGTACACAAACACAAGGGCAAAGTAATAATGTAGGGGAGACTGGGTATGTTTGTAGCATCTGTAACTCACTGAATTTTTGAGCTAGAGTTCTCAAACTTTCATATAAAGTACCTACATGTGTTTACTACAAGTGGGACCAATTCAAACCTCTGCAAGAATATCACAGACCCCATGAGTTGATGTCAAATACATGATGTTCCTTTGTTTCAACTTACCTGACTACCGGGGTAGGTTGTAAAACATGCTGGGGTATGTTGTAACAGTTAGACAAAATAAATATTTCATTGGCCCCGCGTAGGGCTGGGCAATAAATCGAATTAAGTCGAGTGATCCATGGGATTGACCTGACAGGTGCTGCAGCATTGCGCCGTCCTTTTTTTCTTTCCAGACTGTGACAGGATTGGCCAATTCTCCTCGATTAAAACGCACGATTATCGTGATCGGCCTTTATTAAAATCACGATTAGATTAAAATTCGATGAATTTCCCAGCCCTACATACAATTGAAGTCAAGTCTAAATCGGGTTCACATGGATGTTTATTCACAGCAGATTGTTCAGTATGTAAGCTAAAAAACGGTAGTTGTAGCTAGCGCTAGCTTGCATTAGCATTAGCACGATGCTGACATGATTGTTTTCCCCTTAACTGTTTTCAAACATGACCATATGTGCCAGTGCCAGATCTGGGCAGCCAAACCCAAAAATATCTGAAAAACCGCCCAAACCCGCGGACATTCAGCGCGGCTGGTATTTTCAATATTTTTACTCGTTAACAGAGCCCACGTGCTCCTGCAATGATGAGAAACCGTCCCTTTCTCCCCCTCATTGACATAGCAGCTCTCAGAGTCTTGGATTTGAGATTTTGTCATTCGAAATAGTGGTTTTGATCAAAATATAAGATACAAATAGCCAATTTTACATTGAAAACAACAAGGCAAAAAAACTCGGACAGTTTATTTCACCCGCGGCAATGCTTAAATCCACCCAGCCCTGCTATGCTCTGAGCTTCTGCTGCTGCTGCAGCATTTAACTCCGTCCATTTCCCCTTGAGTCTCCATGGAGACGGTTATCAATCACAACTGAGCTCGAGGATGATAAAACTAAAGGCTTATTAAGAAGTTTTACTTTTCATTTAAAACAGAAATGACAGTGTTTAATGGGCCTTATTGTAGGCTATAATATGAATCTAAATATTAATGAACAGAACTCTGAGCAGTTATCTTCATATGAAAGATCAGGAGACTTTTTTAAGTTTATTTCCAATCAAATTTATTAAAATCGCAATCGTCCAAACTGAGTAACAAAATAGAGATTTTATTTTTGTCCATATAGCCCAGCCCTACCTGCAGTTAAACATTTTAAAGGTCCTATATCATGCAAAATCGACTTTTTGGAGTTTTTAACCATGTTGTTATGCTATTTCCTTATCAAAAACACCCCCAGAGTGTTTTTTGGCTTCATTCACGCAGTAATCCTCCTGAATCCTGCTCTCTGAGCAGCTGCTCCGCCCTCTGGAAAATGACGAGTTGTGACACTCTGACGTATTTTACGTCATAGTGTCAAACAGGAAGGTCCAGACCTCTGTAATGTAATGCCTTATGGCCTGATTTTTCATTATTTCAGTTGTAAGAAAAAAAGTCCCCGACACGTCTGTGCTGTCCCGGGAGAGTAACCAAACGCACCCCGGAGGATCCGAACAGAAGTCATGTTTGTGAATATGGAGCTCTTTCTAACCTACTCTGGACACCGCCTGTTCTTTTTTCTTACCCAAAGATAATGTCACGGATGCGCGTTAGAGAGAAACGAGGACTATTCAACCTTCCTAAAGAAGAGTGCACTCGCCAGAAGTTGGAATTTCTTTCCGGGATTCAGCTAGCTACTATATCAACCAACCTGATGGATGCTTGGTGAACCTTGGTGAACCTTGGGCAGAATCAAATTAACTTTTATAACCAACGCGAGTCCCATAACGTAACCCGATGATGGGGAGGCCAGGCTGAGCGGTAAGTCAATCAAAATGCGCGTTAGCGTGTGTGTTAGCGTGTGTGTTAGCGTGTGTGTTAGCCATTTATGAAACTGTGTTGCACATGCCAACTCCTTATAACTGCATTATGTGAAGTAACTTCACTTTTTGCAGCGATATTTATATTTATAATAAATTTATAAAAAACAAATGTGGAATGAGCGGAGAGAGGGGCGGAGTTAAGTGAATCGAAGCGTCTAGTCTTCCGGGTTTGAGATATACCCCCAGAAAATACTTATATTTCTCTCATAAATTAGTACTCCGTAGTGGTAGAGGTACAATAATCTGATTGTAATATATGATATATTATATCATATAAATGCCTATAGTTTACTTTGGAATGGCTAAAATAGCATGATATAGTAGATCCTTTAAAAAGCCTTGCACCATGATGAGCCAGACTGTTGCATTGTAGGTTATCTGCTGTTCGTAAAAATGTAAGTTAATTACATTTGGCCATTGCCAGCAAAACAGTGAAAGGTCTACAGTATGATTTTCTGAAGAGGAGGTTGTACGATTTGAGCAGTGCAGACTTCAAGCGTTCCATTAAATGGTAAAATGGACTCAACTTGTATAGCGCTTTTCTACCATCATCAGGCCCAAAGCGCTTTACAGTAAGGAACCAGTCACCCATTCACTCTCTCATTCATACACCAATGTACGCAGACACTGGAGGCACGGAGGGCGAAGTGTCTTGCCCAAGGACACAACGGCAGTGTGCATTTGCGGGAGCTGGGATTCGAACCTACGACCTTCGATCATGAGACGATCCGCTCTACCAACTGCTCCTCCGTCGCCCCAAATCGTTGAAATGATTTTATTAGACAATATTTTACTCTTCTCTCATAGGTGCTTCTTCTACTTCCATTTTCAAATTCGTCTCACCAGGAAATTTGCGAAATAATCAAAACTGTGTTGAAAGTTGTTTTTGCGGTGTTAAAAAAACAGCAGTTCGTTCCATCTGCTCATAATCAGCACTTTATTAATGAAGTCCTCAGACACTCTCTCGACAGACTTCTAAAAACCTCCTTATATCTGAATAAGTGCAAAGTGAAGACGCATTACCATAGTGCCTTTCATTTGGCATAATTTTGCAAATTATACCAGAGCTGTGCAAAGTGTTCCACCTTTGTTCTCAACAAATACTAGTTCATTAGGCTCTCAAGAGATATTCATGTTTTTGAGTCCCGGCTGCCACAGAATCGGATTCATCTTGGTAATAAACATTTTGGACATGCCATCGGCAGAGAGTCAACATACAGGTTTAGATATAGAACACATTTATATATAGATATAGAACAAATTTGACTGATGGTCTGGTTTTGGCGCGTAGAGCGGGCGATTCCCTCACCTCTCCTGTGGTTGTGGATGCAGGGCATATTTGGTGTGGATACATATTTCATGACAGAGCAGTTGGGAGTTTGGGAATATAGAGCTAAAAGAGAAGTGACTTCAGAAAAGCATTTGGGAGAGACGGAACAAAAATATTGTCTGAATGAATAAAGTCACACTCCGTAACATTTTACCCTCTAAATATTCGAGAGGGGCAACGTGACGAAAGGAAGTCACATTGATTGATGTTGAGTTTTGATTCCAGTTTAGTTTTCAATATGGTAATTAAATGAATACGGCTTTCACTTAACATGATTCATGATTGAAGACAAGACTAGATTACACAAAAACTAAATGCTTTCTACTCCAGTACCCTTTAACACAAACGCAATTTAAAATTTAATTACATGCACAGTCCTAAAAAATTAGAAAGTAGTAAAGTGTCTGCGTACATTGGTGTATAAATGAGAGAGTGAATGGGTGACTGGTTCCTTACTGTAAAGCGCTTTGGGCCTGATAAAGCGCTATATAAGTTCAGTCCATTTACCATTTGAAATGATTTAATTACAGATGTTTTTTGTTGGTGGAACATTCCTCAACAAATGTGTAGCAGAAGAAGCTCAAGTGAGTGGGTACATGTGTGTATGAGAACATGGATAATCATCATGACTGTACAGTATTCTTTGTATTGGTGGGAATATTGTTCCTATTTTATTGTTGTCCCAAGCTTTTAGTTCCTGCTTTGGAGCTTATTGTTAATTTGCTGAAGCTGCACTGGACTGAAGTCCACTTTACAAAGAGAGACTGGAGGAATAATCATATGAAAAGAGCTACAGCAGCACAATGCACTCTCCCTGTGCGCTTTGAAGGAAGAAGCGGGATTATTGTGTCTCAATATAACAGCATAAACATAAACTAATCCATAAACGAAGTCTACCCTTCCCAAGCTTTTGCAATTGGCCTTATAATTACGGTTTCACAGTATACTTTAGGCTGCATAATGAAGAGAAAAGGCGATGAAACGGTTCAGGGTTACGGCACGATGTCAGTCTTTTTCACACAATCTTTCCTCTGATCTGATCCTCTGAGTATGCCCGGTTTAGAAGCAACAAAAAAGTCCGGAATCCTGGCTAAAGTTTTGTCTTTAATGTCGTCCGGAGCCTGTGTCTCCTCCTCACTGCTCAGTGCAGGTGCAGCTCACAGACGGAGCAGGAACAGGGGAAGAGCTGACACAGGCAGCAGAGGCACTAGGGCCCCACAGCAGAGGGGCTTTGGGAAACACTTACACAGGACTTTGACATCCATAAAAAAATAAAAATAAAAATAATAAGGATAGTTACGTAACGACACAAACAATTAGTGTTGCTTTTTTTCTCTGAATGCAGACAGTTCTGATTTTTCATTTCTTTAACAAAGTTGATTTAAACAGCATATTCTTGCCTGAAATACACCAGATTGCACTACATTTTATCATCATATTTATAATAAAATATTTTCTGGTTGAAGACTAGCTGTTGCTCAGCTTCTGAGAGTATCTCAAACCAGAGCACAATGCTTCTGAGGTAATTGAAAAATAAATTTTAAATCTAATCCATTACCGATACCAGCCCATATCCAGTTAGTGTCTTATTTCCATAAGTCCGTCTGGCAGACCTGGGGTAATGTTATTCAAACAGAAGTGTGCACAGGGTTGAGGCGGTTGCTCGGCCTGCCACATAATGAGCCGAAACACCAGAATCCCCTGCACAGAATCCCCCCCCCCCCATCACCAACGCTATTACAGCAGGGGAGGGGTCACGGCCGGCTATTTACATTACCTCCCAGAGAAATCTTCTAAGACTTTTAACTGCCCCAAGTACGTAATGGACACCTAATAGCTTCCAGTCACATGTAGCTTACAACCCCCAACCCCCAGCTGCTTTTAGTCCATCAATGTCATTTCCGCTTCATATTCCATGCATTTACTGGGCTCTCTGTGAACCCACGCATATAGGAATGGCATTATGGCTGGTTTGGGCGTGCTTAAGCTAGCACTGTCCAAGCAAATCTCCTTTTGCCTTTAAGTAGGCACGATCTATAGAGGCAGTGATCGATTCTACATGTCGAGTCATGTAGAATCGACATCAGGCAACAGAGGGAAACCATGTGGCTATGCTTCATGTTATAAATAGCCCCTGGTTGGACACTCGAAGTTCCTAGCATTTCATTTCATATATGCTACAATGTCACTTGCTCGATTAGTGAACTGTTAATGTAGAATAAACTTTTCCAAAACCTACCGTTTATCTGTATACTTATAAGTATACAGTTTCACAATGATATTTGTTGTTAAGGACATTGTACTAGCTAGCCTTCACTGTGCTAATTGTTTTTAGCATTGGTGCTACGTGTGGGTTGGAGAACAAAATATACTGCAAAATGGATTTCTCACTTCTCATGAAAATAGGTACGGCCCAGTGTTTTAACCTCTTAACCCCCGCATTAACCGAGCACATTTTCTCCAATTCGGCTTTACCCAAATCTAAACGCTGCTTGGGAAAAGCGTCAAAATAGTGCCAAAAGCAAGGGGAAAAAAGCATCAGAAAATTGATGGAAAAGTGACAAAACATGACAAAAAGGACATCAAGGATAAGTAAGATTTAGCAGAAAAGCAGATTTGACAAACGGGGTCTATATTTTACAATGACGCTCTTGATGTTTTAATGATGGCTCTGCTGTTATGTAATCGTATAACATAGAACTTTATTTGAACTGAAATATCGTTATTAGGGATGGGCAGTCTGTTTGCCTGTTCAATACAGCCCCTCTGTGCATTAGCGTCTGGCACAGAATTTTGCCAAGTTCAGTCAATTGAGCATTTTATTAAGAGAAATATGTGCCTTCTGTCGAAAGAGCGCAATTTATTAGCCCTGCTCAAACATAAAACTACATGGATACACATATATCTAAATATTTGCATTCATTAGGAATCAATGAGAGAATTAAAAAAAATCCTTTGAGTTGGTTGGTTTTTGTTTGAACTCCTCAACACAACTTAAAGGTGCATTATGCAACTTTTTATGCGAAAAAAGTTGATATTTGTGCGTATTTGACCTTGTTTATTGACCCAGCGGCTGTATGAGAGGTCAGAATGGCACCTTTACTTTCCATCACAGTAGTCTCTAGGACACTCCAGGGTCCCTTGTTTGGAAAGTGTTCTCTGCTGATGGAGCCTCTCACCAGAAAACTTACAAAACAACTGATCCTTGTTGTTTTTGCATTGTTTTTACCCCATAAAAGAATGAAAAAATAAGATGGATGCGAGATGTTTGCATTTTATTATGATTTGCTGATGTTGTTTTATGGTCAACCCAAATCTTATAATAGAAAGCTCAAACGCCCTGCCATTTCCGGGATGGGGGTGTCGGTGGAATTTAACGTTTTACCGGAAGTGTAACATACTCACTTACATTCTCTGTCAATGATTCCGTCGGATAGGGTCTATCTCGTGGAATGTCATCACCATTTGGAAGATATATCCATGTTTTCTGTGCGAAAAGAGCTCCATAGGTCGTCTGCATTTTTATTTCTGAGCCAATGGGCACTGCGCGCAGCCCTGACGTGACCGCCCCATAGACCACAATACCTTACGATACTACCATCGGAGGACACAACACGAGTAAATGAAAACAGCTGTTTTAATCGTGTGTTGCGTATTGTCATAAATAAACTACTTGAATATAAATCGTTACGGTGAAAAGTAGCTGCTGACCTTTAGCTTGAGCTGTTAAACGACCGATAGCTCCTTCTTTCAGGCAAAAAGGCAATCCATTCATGTATAATCCACGTGAAATAACACATCAGGTCCCTCTGACTGTACCTCATGCATTCACACACACACATCAGGCCTATTGTACATGTTAGTGCTAGGGGAAACTGGAGTAACCGGAGTAACCTACGCAGACACGGGGAGAACTTGCAAACTCCACACAGAAAGGCCACAGCCAGGTGGGAATTGAACCCGGGACCTTCTTGCTGTGAAGCGAGAGCACTAACCGCTGCGCTACCGTGCCGCCCGCTCTCGTGTCTCGGCCCTGTATTCATAATCTTTATTTTTCAGATTTTCTTCTACTACAGTAAAAAGGTAATTGTAAATATACAGCAATAATCGGCTTTTGATTAACTGCACTGTAGATTGGACAGCAATGGCTGTTGGGATTACAATATCAAATGTTTACATTATGTTACTGTATGAGTGCCAGAGGACAATACAACGTCATAGTTGCAGACAGAATAAACACGTGAAATCACATGCACATGCACAGTACCTTCCCACTTCACTGGTTAGTTTTTTAATATTAAATTTCATATTTTCCAGACTCATTTCCTCTGTTCTTTGAAAGGCTAATCAAAAACATGAGTCTGCTTGACATTGCTCAGATTGCAGATAATGCCACTGGGAAGTTTTACTTCATTAGTAGTTCACACATGAGTACTACGGCAGAGTGGTTAAAGTCTTGCAGTGTGTTGAATATTTGAATAGGGATAGCTGTAAAAGCATCATGGAGGATAAGGAGGAGATTTTAAACATATTCCAACAGGATGTCACTCAAGTGAATCTATATTCCGGACATGTAGCACCGGATCTGAGTTGTTCTCTGTGCAATTCAGCATCAAACTGTTGCAATAGAAACTGGGATCTGTAAAGTACAGTTTGACAAATTGTGATGTCTGAACATGTCAAATAGAGCATTGATTTTCACGTTTATGTGTATAGCATGTATGTATGGTCAGTAAATTGGTCCTGTTTGGCTACTGTATATGCCAATGTTATAAGTTACTGCTTCATTAGCTGTACTTTTTAGCAGTGCATTTTAGCTTTTATTGAAAAAAATAAATACATGTCATATCATTTTGCCATTTCTCATAGAGTTTTCTCAATATGTCATTTCAAGTTCAAAATTGTGATGCCCTGTGATTCATATTTCCAGCTAACCTTGGCCATTTTTCTTGCCGGAAAATGATTTTTTTCTCTCTTTTTGTTGTTGTTGAAATGCTGCCATGTCCAACTCGGCAGGGGCCCTGCGTCATAAAATCGATTTGTATCTCTCACCCCTTCTCTGTGTCTTTACTTTGTTGTTTTGGAAAGTCACTCTGAGAAAAGTAGAGGCAATAACAAAATTGTGTGACTTGCTGGTTGACCTGAAGTTGTGTTCATGATACAATGATACTATATGGTTTAGTTCATGGTGCTCTACAGTGAGGCTCAAAGCTGTTGAAATCGACTTCAGGCCAATAAATGGTGGTTGAATGAATAACATAACAAATCATAATCAACTGTTTTCTTTAAAATATCTTATTAATTCATTATTAGGCCCGAGAGCCTGACAGGGTCCGGGCCTGTTGTTATTGTACAAGCAGTGCGCGGAGCGCACTGACGAAAGACGTGCGCGTAGCGCACGTCCCAAAAAGAGCGCGGAGCGCTCAAGAAACAGAGCGCGGAGCGCTCCCCATGCATTACACAGTAATAACGACACTCCCGGCACCCCGACCTGTCCGGTGATATAAGCGTGTGCCGCGAAAGCGGCACATTTGTTGCTGCTCGAATAAAAAAAGGTGAAAACCACAGGCAAGGCGCAACATGGACAAGAAAGCAGTCGATGACGAGCGCAACGCGCTCGTCATCGACCATGGCCACTCACCAGCACTCAAAACACTGTTACAGTGACTCAGGGCATCGAGGCCTATACGATAATATAGGTCTTTGCCGCGAAAGCGGCATATTTGCTTCTGCTCGCACAAAAATACGAAAAAAAAAACCCATTGGGAAATATTGAGAAAGAAGAGGTAAAAGAGGAGCGCAACGCGCTCGTATTTGACAATAAACCCACGGTTGGATTACTGGACGTGAGACCTTTCCGAATATATAAATATGCGCCGCCGAAGGCGGCGCTATATTGTTATTGTACGGGTTTTTCTTATTAGGCCCGAGAGCCTGACAGGGTCCGGGCCTGTTGTTATTCTACAAGCAGTGCGCGGAGCGCACTGACGAAAGACGTGCGCGTAGCGCACGTCCCTAAAAGAGCGCGGAGCGCTCAAGAAACAGAGCGCGGAGCGCTCCCCATGCATTACACAGTAATAACGACACTCCCGGCACCCCGACCTGTCCGGTGATATAAGCGTGTGCCGCGAAAGCGGCACATTTGTTGCTGCTCGAATAAAAAAAGGTGAAAACCACAGGCAAGGCGCAACATGGACAAGAAAGCAGTCGCGCTCGTCATCGACCATGGCCACTCACCAGCACTCAAAACACTGTTAGAGTGACTCAGGGCATCGAGACCTATCCGATAATATAGGTCTTTGCCGCGAAAGCGGCATATTTGCTTCTGCTCGCACAAAAATACGAAAAAAAAACCCATTGGGAAATATTGAGAAAGAAGAGGTAAAAGAGGAGCGCAACGCGCTCGTATTTGACAATAAACCCCACGGTTGGATTACTGGACGTGAGACCTTTCCGAATATATAAATATGCGCCGCCGAAGGCGGCGCTATATTGTTATTGTACGGGTTTTTCTTATTATTAGGCCCGAGAGCCTGACAGGGTCCGGGCCTGTTGTTATTGTACAGGCAGTGCGCGGAGCGCACTGATGAAAGACGTGCGCGTAGCGCACGTCCCAAAAAGAGCGCGGAGCGCTCAAGAAACAGAGCGCGGAGCGCTCCCCATGCATTACACAATAATAACGACACTCCCGGCACCCCGACCTGTCCGGTGATATAAGCGTGTGCCGCGAAAGCGGCACATTTGTTGCTGCTCGAATAAAAAAAGGTGAAAACCACAGGTAAGGCGCAACATGGACAAGAAAGCAGTCGATGACGAGCGCAACGCGCTCGTCATCGACCATGGCCACTCACCAGCACTCAAAACACTGTTACAGTGACTCAGGGCATCGAGGCCTATCCGATAATATAGGTCTTTGCCGCGAAAGCGGCATATTTGCTTCTGCTCGCACAAAATACGAAAAAAAAACCCCATTGGGAAATATTGAGAAAGAAGAGGTAAAAGCCGAGCGCAACGCGCTCGTATTTGACAATAAACCCCACGGTTGGATTACTGGACGTGAGACCTTTCCGAATATATAAATATGCGCCGCCTTCGGCGGCGCTATATTGTTATTGTATGGGTTTTTCTTATTATTATTTTTTTTTTTCTTCTCCCCCTAAAAAGCCAGTTTCGGCAACTTCCCACCGACGAAAAGTCCTGAATTTTTGCCCAAAATTCAATTAGGTGAAAAAAAAAACCTTCACATCTCCAAAATGTAAAAATCAAAAAAATGGCGCGTCAGCGCCCCCTGGAAAAACAGCGTTAACATTGCGCCCTATGGCCAGACCCCCCAAAATCCCAAATCCCCGAAAATTTTACTTCGTCATAGACGAAAAAAATTCGGCACAGTCATTGGTCACGTAAAGCCAAACAAAAAAACATATTACGCGGTTGCTAGGCAACCATCAGGAGGGCGCCATATTGGCCAGAAAAGCGATCTGTCGCCGAAGGCGCCATTTCGTGCGCTCGCATTTGAACGAACTCCTCCTAGGGCGTTGAACGCAGCGACTCCCCGTTCGCTCCAGATCATCTACACAAGTGGGACATCAAAAGTTATTAAAAACTTTCTAATAGGATTAACGGTGTTGTCATGGCAACGCCATGAATTTGGCGTCCGTTTTCAGCGCTCGCCGCCGCGTTCAAAGAGTCGTAAATCGCACATACTGTGGCCGATTTCAGCGAAACTTGAATCGTTGGTCGAGTCGTCGACCCGGATGTTTTGATATATGAAATTTGAAAATGGGCGAGATAGCGCCCCCTGCAGAGCACCAAATAAAAATGAATGAGGAAAAAAATTGAACTTTGTCGTAGACAAACGAAATTTGGCACAGACATCTGTCACGTGACCCCGAACAAAAAACGTATTGAGGCCACGCCCCTTTCCCCACCGTGTTGCCATGGCAACGACCCGATGTCAACTTTGGCGCAGCCAAACCAAAATTAGTACACGCGTGCGTCATGACTGTCTGAACAAAAAAGTACATTACATGGTTGCTAGGCAACCAACAGGAGGTCGGCCATTTTGGGAAAAATGTAGTAATCTGTCGCCGAAGGCGCCATTTCGTGCACTCGCATTTGAACGAACTCGTCCTAGGGAGTTGAACACAGCGACTCCCCGTTCGCTCCAGATCATCTACACAAGTGGGACATTAAAAGTTATTAAAACTTTCTAATAGGATTAACGGTGTTGTCATGGCAACGCCATGAATTCGGCGTCCGTTTTCAGGACTCGCCGCCGTGTTTAAAGACTCATAACTTGCACAAACTGAAGCCGATTTGAGCGTAACTTCAATCGTTGGTCGAGTCGTCAACTCCGGATGTTGTGATTTAGGACATTTGAAAATGGGCGCGATAGCGCCCCTGCAGAGCACCAAATAAAAATGAATGAAGAATAAGATCAAACTTTGTCGTAGACAAAAGAAATTTGGCACAGACGTGCGTCACGTGATCCCGATAAAAAAAGTCAATCATGGCCACGCCTCTTTTCCTATTGTGTTGCCATGGCAACCACCCGGTGTCAACTTTGGCGCAGCCAAACCAAAATTGGTACACACGTGCGTCATGACTGTCCGAATAAAAAAGTACATTACATGGTTGCTAGGCAACCAACAGGAGGTCGGCCATTTGGGAAAATCCAGTGATCTGGCGCCGAAGGCGCCATTTCTTGCCTTTGCTCTTTTATAATCTCGACCTAGTGTGGCAGGTAGGGCGCGGTAGCGCCTCCCGGTTATTGGGGCGGCGTGCGGCCACCGGCATCAACCGGCCAAACGAGACCCTCGAGGGCCTCTAAATGCCGCTTGCGGCTTTAATTATTATTATTTTTCTTCTCCCCCCCCGGAGCCAGTTTCGGCAACTTCCCACTGACGAAAAGTCCTGAATTTTTGCCCAAAATTCAATTAGGTGAAAAAAAAAACTTCACATCTCCAAAATTAAAAAATTAAAAAAAATGGCGCGTCAGCGCCCCTGGAAAAACAGCGTTAACATTGCGCCCTATGGCCAGACCCCCCAAAATCCCGAAATCGCCAAAAACTTTAGTTCGTCGTAGACGAACAAAATTCGGCACAGTGATTGGTCACGTGAAGCCAAACAAAAAAACATATTACGCGGTTGCTAGGCAACCATCAGGAGGGCGGCCATATTGGCCAGAACAGCGATCTGGCGCCGAAGGCGCCATTTCGTGCCCTCGCATTTGAACGAACTCCTCCTAGGGCGTTGAACGCAGCGACTCCCCGTTCGCTCCAGATCATCTACACAAGTGGGACATCAAAAGTTATTAAAAACTTTCTAATAGGATTAACGGTGTTGTCATGGCAACGCCATGAATTCGGCGTCCATTTTCAGCGCTCGCCGCCGCGTTCAAACAGTCATAACTCGCACATACTGTGGCCGATTTGAGCGAAACTTGAATCGTTGGTCGAGTCGTCGACCCCGGATGTTTTGATATATGAAATTTTAAAATGGGCGCGATAGCGCCCCCTGCAGAGCACAAAATAAAAATGAATAGGGAACAAAATTGAACTTTGTCGTAGACAAAAGAAATTTGGCACAGACATCCGTCACGTGACCCCGAACAATAAAGTAATTGGGGCCACGCCCCTTTTCCCACCGTGTTGCCATGGCAACGACCCGATGTCAACTTTGGCGCAGCCAAACCAAAATTGGTACACGCGTGCGTCATGACTGTCCGAACAAAAAAATACATTGCATGGTTGCTAGGCAACCAACAGGGGGGCGGCCATTTTGGGAAAATCTAGTGATCTGGCGCCGAAGGCGCCATTTCGTGCCCTCGCATTTGAACGAACTCGTCCTAGGGCGTTGAACGCAGCGACTCCCGTTCGCTCCAGATCATCTACACAAGTGGGACATCAAAAGTTATTAAAAACTTTCTAATAGGATTACCGGTGTTGTCATGGCAACGCCATGAATTCGGCGTCCATTTTCAGTGCTCGCCGCCGCGTTCTAAGAGTCGTAACTCGCACATACTGTGGCCGATTTGAGTGTAACTTGAATTGTTGGTTGAGTCGTCGACTCCGGATGTTTTGATATATCAAATTTAAAAATGGGCGTGATAGCGCCCCCTGCAGAGCACAAAATAAAAATGAATGAGGAAAAAAATTGAACTTTGGCGTAGACAAAATAAATTTGGCACAGATGTCCGTCACGTGATCCCGAACAAAAAAGTTATTGAGGCCACGCCCATTTTCCCACCGTGTTGCCATGGCAACGACCCGATGTCAACTTTGGCGCAGCCAATCCAAAATTGGTACACGCGTGCGTCACAACTGTCCGAACAAAAAAGTACATTACATGGTTGCTAGGCAACCAACAGGAGGGCGGCCATTTTGGGAAAAATCCAGTAATCTGGCGCCGAAGGCGCCATTTCTTCTCTTTGCTCTTTTATAATCTCGACCTAGTGCGGCAGGTAGGGCGCGGCAGCGCCTCCCGGTTATTGGGGCGGCGTGCGGCTACCGGCGTCAACCGGCCAAACAAGACCCTCGAGGGCCTCTAAATGCCGCTTGCGGCTTTAATTAGGCCCGAGAGCCTGACAGGGTCCGGGCCTGTTGTTATTGTACAGGCAGTGCGCGGAGCGCACTGAAGAAAGACGTGCGCGTAGCGCACGTCCCAAAAAGAGCGCGGAGCGCTCAAGAAACAGAGCGCGGAGCGCTCCCTATGCATCACACAGTATAACGAGACTCCCGGCACACCGACCTGTCCGGTGATATAAGCGTGTGCCGCGAAAGCGGCACATTTGTTGCTGCTCGAAGAAAAAAGGTGAAAACCACAGGCAAGGCGCAACATGGACAAGAAAGCAGTCGATGACGAGCGCAACGCGCTCGTCATCGACCATGGCCACTCACCAGCACTCAAAACACTGTTACAGTGACTCAGGGCATCGAGGCCTATCCGATAATATAGGTCTTTGCCGCGAAAGCGGCATATTTGCTTCTGCTCGCACAAAATACGAAAAAAAAACCATTGGGAAATATTGAGAAATAAGAGGTAAAATACGAGCGCAACGCGCTCGTATTTGACAATAACCCCACGGTTGGATTACTGGACGTGAGACCTTTCCGAATATATAAATATGCGCCGCCAAAGGCGGCGCTATATTGTTATTGTACGGGTTTTCTTATTATTATTATTAGGCCGAGAGCCTGACAGGGTCCGGGCCTGTTGTTATTGTACAGGCAGTGCGCGGAGCGCACTGACGAAAGACGTGCGCGTAGCGCACGTCCCAAAAAGAGCGCGGAGCGCTCAAGAAACAGAGCGCGGAGCGCTCCCCATGCATTACACAGTAATAACAACACTCCCGGCACCACGACCTGTCCGGTGATGTAAGCGTGTGCCGCGAAAGCGGCACATTTGTTGCTGCTCGAATAAAAAAAGTGAAAACCACAGGCAAGGCGCAACATAGACAAGAAAGCAGTCGATGACGAGCGCAACGCGCTCGTCATCGACCATGGCCACTCACCAGCACTCAAACACTGTTACAGTGACTCAGGGCATCGAGCCCTATCCGATAATATATGTCTTTGCCGCGAAAGCGGCATATTTGCTTCTGCTCGCACAAAAATACGAAAAAAAAATCCATTGGAAAATATTGACAAAGAAGAGGTAAAAGACTAGCGCAACGCGCTCGTATTTGACAATGAACCCCACGGTTGGATTACTGGACGTGAGACCTTTCCGAATATATAAATATGCGCGCCTTTGGCGGCGCTATATTGTTATTGTACGGGTTTTTCTTATTCTTATTATTATTATTATTTTTCTTCTCCCCCCCCCGGAGCCAGTTTCGGCAACTTCCCACTGACGAAAAGTCCTGATTTTTTGCCCAAATTCAATTAGGTGAAAAAAAAACCTTCACATCTCCAAATTTAAAATTCAAAAAAATGGCGCATGAGCGCCCCTGGAAAAACAGCGTTAACATTGCGCCCTATGGCCAGACCCCCAAAATCCCGAAATCCCCGAAAATTTTAGTTCGTCGTAGACGAACAAAATTCGGCACAGTGATTGGTCACGTGAAGCCAAACAAAAAAACATATTACGTGGTTGCTAGGCAACCATCAGGAGGGCGGCCATATTGGCCAGAAGTGCGATCTGGCGCCGAAGGCGCCATTTCGTGCCCTCGCATTTGAACGAACTCGTCCTAGGGCGTTGAACGCAGCGACTCCCCGTTCGCTCCAGATCATCTACACAAGTGGGACATCAAAAGTTATTAAAAACTTTCTAATAGGATTAACGGTGTTGTCATGGCGACGGCATGAATTCGGCGTCCATTTTCAGCGCTCGCCGCCGCGCTCAAACAGTCATAACTCGCACAAACTGTGGCCGATTTGAGCGAAACTTGAATCGTTGGTCGAGTCGTCGACCCGGATGTTTTGATATCTGAAATATGAAAATGGGCGCAATAGCGCCCCCTGCAGAGCACCAAATAAAATTAATAGGGAAAAAATTTAAGTTTGTCGTAGACAAAAGAATTTGGCACAGACATCCGTCACGTGACCCCGAACAAAAAGTCATTGAGGCCACGCCCCTTTTCTCACCGTGTTGCCATGGCAACGACCCGATGTCAACTTTGGCGCAGCCAAACCAAAATTGGTACACGCGTGCATCATGACAGTCCGAACAAAAAAGTACATTACATGGTTGCTAGACAACCAACAGGAGGGCGGCCATTTTGGGAAAATGTAGTAATCTGGCGCCAAAGGCGCCATTTCGTGCCCTCGCATTTGAACGAACTCCTCCTAGGGCGTTGAACGCAGCGACTCCCCGTTCGCTCCAGATCATCTACACAAGTGGGACATCAAAAGTTATTAAAACTTTCTAATAGGATTAACGGTGTTGTCATGGCAACGCCATGAAGTCGGCGTCCGTTTTCAGCACTCGCCACCGTGTTTAAACAGTCATAACTCTCACAAACTGAAGCCGATTTGAGCGTAACTTGAATCGTTGGTCGAGTGGTCGACCCCAGATGTTGTGATTTAGGACATTTGAAAATGGGCGCAGAACACCAAATCAAAATGAATGAAGAATAAAATCCAACTTGGCAACGACCTGATGTCAACTTTGGAGCAGGCAAACCAAAATTGGTACACGCGTGCGTCATGACTGTCCGAACAAAAAAGTACATTACATGGTTGCTAGGCAACCAACAGGAGGTTGGCTATTTTGGGAAAATCGAGTGATCTGGCGCCGGAGGCGCCATTTCTTGCCTTTGCTCTTCGACCTAGTGTGGCAGGTAGGGCGCGGCAGCGCCTCCCGGTTATTGGGGCGACGTGCGGCCACCGGCGTCAACCGGCCAAACGAAACCCTCGAGGGCCTCTAATTAGGCCCGAGAGCCTGACAGGGTCCGGGCCTGTTGTTATTGTACAAGCAGTGCGCGGAGCGCACTGACGAAAGACGTGCGCGTAGCGCACGTCCCAAAAAGAGCGCGGAGCGCTCAAGAAACAGAGCGTGGAGCGCTCCCCATGCATTACACAGTAATAACGACACTCCCGGCACCACGACCTGTCCGGTGATATAAGCGTGTGCCGCGAAAGCGGCACATTTGTTGCTGCTCGAATAAAAAAGGTGAAAACCACAGGCAAGGCGCAACATGGACAAGAAAGCAGTCGATGACGAGCGCAACGCGCTCGTCATCGACCATGGCCACTCACCAGCACTCAAAACACTGCTAGAGTGACTCAAGGCATCGAGGCCTATCCGATAATATAGGTCTTTGCCGCGAAAGCGGCATATTTGCTTCTGCTCGCACAAAAATACGGAAAAAACCCATTGGGAAATATTGATGAAGAAGAGGTAAAAGACGAGCGCAACGCGCTCGTATTTGACAATGAACCTCACGGGTGGATTACTGGACGTGAGACCTTTCCGAAAATATAAATATGCGCCGCCTAAGGCGGCGCTATATTGTTATTGTATGGGTTTTCTTATTATTATTATTATTTTTCCTCTCCCCCTAAAAAGCCAGTTTCGGTAACTTCCCACCGACGAAAGTCCTGAATTTTTGCCCAAAATTCAATTAGGTGAAAAAAAAAACCTTCACATCTCCAAAATGTAAAAAATGAAAAAAATGGCGCGTCAGCGCCCCTGGAAAAACAGCGTTAACATTGCACCCTATGGCCAGACCCCCCAAAATCCCCGAATCCCCGAAAATTTTAGTTCGTCGTAGACGAAAAAATTCGGCACAGTCATTGGTCACGTAAAGCCAAACAAAAAAACATATTACGCGGTTGCTAGGCAACCATCAGGAGGGCGGCCATATTGGCCAGAAGAGCGATCTGGCGCCGAAGGCGCCATTTCGTGCCTTCGCATTTGAACGAACTCGTCCTAGGGCGTTGAACGCAGCGACTCCCCGTTCGCTCCAGATCATCTACACAAGCGGACATCAAAAGTTATTAAAAACTTTCTAATAGGATTAACGGTGTTGTCATGGCAACGCCATGAATTCGGCGTCCATTTTCAGCGCTCGCCGCCGCGTTCAAACAGTCATAACTCGTACAACTGTGGCCGATTGAGCGAAACTTGAATCGTTGGTCGAGTCGTCGACCCCGGATGTTTTGATATATGAAATTTTAAAATGGGCGCGATAGCGCCCCCTGCAGAGCACCAAATAAAAATGAATAGGGAACAAAATTGAACTTTGTCGTAGACAAAAGAAATTTGGCACAGACATCCGTCAAGTGACCCCGAACAAAAAAGTCATTGAGGCCACGCCCCTTTCCCCAACGTGTTGCCATGGCAACGACCCGATGTCAACTTTGGCGCAGCCAAACCAAATTGGTACACGTGTGCGTCACGACAGTCCCAACAAAAAAGTACATTACATGGTTGCTAGGCAACCAACAGGAGGGCGGCCATTTTGGGAAAAATGTAGTAATCTGGCGCCGAAGGCGTCATTTCGTGCACTCCCATTTGAACGAACTCGTCCTAGGGCGTTGAACGCAGCGACTCCCCGTTCGCTCCAGATCATCTACACAAGTGGGACATCAAAAGTTATTAAAAACTTTCTAATAGGATTAACGGTGTTGTCATGGCAACGCCATGAAATCGGCGTCCGTTTTCAGCACTCGCCGCCGTGTTTAAACAGTCATAACTCTCACAAACTGAAGCCGATTTGAGCGTAACTTGAATCGTTGGTCGAGTGGTCGACCCCAGATGTTGTGATTTAGGACATTTGAAAATGGGCGCGATAGCGCCCCCTGCAGAGCACCAAATCAAAATGAATGAAGAATAAAATCCAACTTGGCAACGACTGATGTCAACTTTGGAGCAGGCAAACCAAAATTGGTACACGCGTGCGTCATGACTGTCCGAAAAAAAAGTACTTTACGTGGTTGCTAGGCAACCAACAGGAGGTCGGCCATTTTGGGAAAATGGAGTGATCTGGCGCCGAAGGCGCCATTTCTTGCTTTTGCTCTTTTACAACTCGACCGAGGGTGGCAGCGACATCATAACCACGTAGGGCGCGGAAGCGCCTCCCGGTTATTGGGGCGGCGTGCGGCCACCGGCGTCAACCGGCCAAACGAGACCCTCGAGGGCCTCTAAATGCCGCTTGCGGCTTTAATTATTATTATTATTTTTCTTCTCCCCTCAAAGTCCACTTTCCCACTGACGAAAAGTCCTGATTTTTTGCACAAATTCAAACACGTGAAAACAAAATTCTTCACATTCAGAAAATATAAAAAATCAAAAAAATGGCGCGCCAGCGCCCCCTGGAAAATCAAAATTACATTGCGCCTATGGAGATGCCCGAAAACTTGACTTCGTCGTAGACGAAAAAATTCGGCACAGTGATTGTTCATGTGAAGCCAAACAAAAAAACATATTACGCGGTTGCTAGGCAACCATCAGGAGGGCGGCCATATTGGCCAGAAGAGCGATCTGGCGCCGAAGGCGCCATTTCGTGCCCTCGGCATTTGAACGAACTCGTCCTAGGGCTTTTTAACGCAGCGACTCCCCGTTCGCTCCAGATCATCTACACAAGTGGGACATCAAAAGTTATTAAAAACTTTCTAATAGGATTAACGGTGTTGTCATGGCAACGCCATGAATTCGGCGTCCATTTTCAGCGCTCGCCACCGACTTCAAACAGTCATAACTCGCACATACTGTGGCCGATTTGAGCGAAACTTTAATTGTTGGTCAAGTCGTTGACCCCGGATGTTTTGATATATGAAATTTGAAAATGGGCGCGATAGCGCCCCCTGCAGAGCACCAAATAAAAATTAATGAGGAAAAAATTTGAACTTTCTCGTAGAAAAAAGAAATTTGGCACAGACATCCGTCACATGACCCCGAACAAAAAAGTCATTGAGGCCACGCCCCTTTTCCCACCGTGTTGCCATGGCAACGAACCGATGCCAACTTTGGCGCAGCCAAACCAAATTGGTACACGCGTGCGTCATGACTGTCCGAACAAAAAAGTACATTACATGGTTGCTAGGCAACCAACAGGAGGTCGGCCATTTTGGGAAAAATCGAGTGATCTGGCGCCGAAGGCGCCATTTCTTGCCTTTGCTCTTTTACAATCTCGACCTAGTGTGGCAGGTAGGGCGCGGCAGCGCCTCCCGGTTATTGGGGCGGTGTGCGGCCACCGGCGTCAACCGGCCAAACGAGACCCTCGAGGGCCTCTAAATGCCGCTTGCGGCTTTAATTATTATTATTATTATTATTATTTTTCTTCTCCCCCTCAAAGTCCACTTTCCCACTGACGAAAAGTCCTGATTTTTTGCACAAAATTCAAACACGTGAAAACAAAATTCTTCAAATTTAGAAAATATAAAAAATCCAAAAATGGCGCGCCAGCGCCCCTGGAAAATCAAAATTACATTGCGCCTATGGAGATGCCCGAAAACTTGACTTCGTCGTAGACGGAAAAAATTTGGCACAGTGATTGTTCATGTGAAGCCAAACAAAAACACATATTACGCGGTTGCTAGGCAACCATCAGGAGGGCGGCCATATTGGCCAGAAGAGCGATCTGGCGCCGAAGGCGCCATTTCGTGCACTCGCATTTGAACGAACTCGTCCTAGGGCTTTTAACGCAGCAACTCCCCGTTCGCTCCAGATCATCTACACAAGTGGGACATCAAAAGTTATTAAAAACTTTCTAATAGGATTAACGGTGTTGTCATGGCAACGCCATGAATTCGGCGTCCATTTTCAGCGCTCGCCGCCGGCGTTCAGACAGTCATAACTCGCACATACTCTGGCCGATTTGAGCGAAACTTGAATCGTTGGTCGAGTCGTCGACCCCCGAATGTTGTGATTTAGGACATTTGAAAATGGGCGCGATAGCGCCCCCTGCAGAGCACCAAATAAAAATTAATGAGGAAAAATTTGAACTTTGTCGTAGAAAAAAGAAATTTGGCACAGACATACGTCACATGACCCCGAACAAAAAAGTCATTGAGGCCACGCCCCTTTCCCCACCGTGTTGCCATGGCAACGACCCGATGTCAACTTTGGCGCAGCCAAACCAAAATTAGTACACGCGTGCGTCATGACTGTCTGAACAAAAAAGTACATTACATGGTTGCTAGGCAACCAACAGGAGGTCGGCCATTTTGGGAAAAATTGAGTAATCTGTCGCCGAAGGCGCCATTTCTTGCACTCGCATTTGAACGAACTCGTCCTAGGGCGTTGAACGCAGCGACTCCCGTTCGCTCCAGATCATCTACACAAGTGGGACATTAAAAGTTATTAAAAACTTTCTAATAGGATTAACGGTGTTGTCATGGCAACGCCATGAATTCGGCGTCCGTTTTCAGGGCTCGCTGCCGCGTTCAAAGAGTCATAACTCGCACAAACTGAAGCCGATTTGAGCGTAACTTTAATCGTTGGTCGAGTTGTCGACCCCGGATGTTGTGATTTAGGACATTTGAAATGGCCGCGATAGCGCCCCCTGCAGAGCACCAAATAAAAATGAATGCAGAATAAGATCAAACTTTGTCGTAGACAAAAGAAATTTGGCACAGACGTGCGTCACGTGATCCCGATAAAAAAAGTCAATCATGGCCACGCCTCTTTTCCCATCGTGTTGCCATGGCAACGACCCGGTGTCAACTTTGGCGCAGTCAAACCAAAATTGGTACACACGTGCGTTAGGGTGCATCAAACGCCCCATATTTTTTTTAACTTCAATGGATCATTTTGTCCCTTGTCTAGTTTTTTTATATATAAAAAAGAAAATGTATGGCAAAGTTTGGTGAAGTTTGAAGTACATTTAGGTGGTCCACCATTCAACTGAATTTTGTCTAAATATCGAAAATTCGCCATTTGGCATATTTCCATTTCATTTTATGTCATTTTGTTAAATAATATTGCATACAGAGTTGTATATAGATATTGCAATAGTAAATTCTCAGTTTTTATCTGATTATATTCAATAGTATGATGCTACATTTATACAACGGGTGTTAGAAGTGTTTATTATATAACATTAATCATTCGCTACATCTTTTAAAATGTTTCAACTCATCGGAGACAATAGTTTCAACGCAATGAATTCAGATAGTATATGTTGTTTTCAACATTGTTCTAAATGATTTATCCAATGTTTAAAAAGTTAAATATAGTTAAATTTATTCTACATTCAGCAATGTTTTAAAGTCAATGGTAGTTATTTGGTAGATTCTTCAGTTAGTCGCTATGTCCTTTGCCTTTTCGCAAGTTGGGCTGTTCTTTACGGTCCTTCTCAACAACTTGCAGCACGTTCTGGTCATGTCCTTCACCCCTTGCTGATGCCAAGAAATCTGAGCTAAGCTTAACACCTGTCTCAAGATTCAAGATTTTTTTTTTTAATTTGTCAAACCATGTGAATGATTTGAAATTAGATTTCTCTCATTCTTGATTGTGGAGCAGGGGGTGGGGGAAGAGGGGTGGGAGGGAGTTCACCTTCCCAATGGCCTTGTGTATGAAACTGTTCTTAAGTCGACTGGACCTGGCCCGTAGATTCCGCAGTCTCCTCCCTGAAGGCACTACCTTGAAGAGACTGTGTGATGGGTGCATAGGGTCCCTGGTGATTCTGACGGCTTTGCGGGTGAGACGGGTGGAATACATGTCCTTAATAGAGGGGAGAGGGGCTCCACAGATCATCTCCGCTGCTCTCACCATGCGCTGGAGGCTCTTTCGGCAGGAGGCAGTGCTGGCGCCGTGCCACACAGTGATGGAGCTGGTCAGGATGCTCTCTATAGTCCCTCTGTAGAAGTGCCACACAGTGATGGAGCTGGTCAGGATGCTCTCTATAGTCCTTCTGTAGAAGTTGCACATAACAGAGGCTGGACTCTGGCTCTTCTTAACTTGCGGACAAAGTAGAGACACTGATTACTTTTCTTGACCAGTGATGTAGTGTGCATGGTCCAGGAGAGGTTCACTGTGATATGCACACCCAGGAGCTTAGTGCTGGTCACCTCTCCACTGCAGCACCGTTGATTATAATCAAGCATGCTCCTCTAATAATTATTAGAGGAGCATGCTGGACCCGCGCTCTTCGAAAATCCATAACAATCTCTTTTGTCTCCTCCATATTTAGAGAGAGATTGTTCTGTGTGCACCACATGGCCAGACTGCTCACCTCACTCCTGTAGTTTGACTCGTCTCTGTTGCTGATGAGACCCACCACTGTTGTGTCGTCTGCAAACTTGATGAAGAGGTTTGAGTTGTACTTTGGAGCGCAGTCATGGGTCAGCAGAGTGAACAGGAGGGGGCTCAGCACACAGCCTTGGGGAGCCCCCGTGTTCAGTGTGATGGTTCTGGAGGATTTCCGCCAACACGTACAGCCTGTGGTCTCCCCGTCAGAAAGTCCAGCAGCCAGTTGCACAGTGATGTGTTGATCCCCAGGTGGAGCAGTTTGTGTATTAGCTGCTGTGGGATTATAGTGTTGAATGCTGAGCTAAAGTCTAAAACAGCATTCTGGAGACTTGGATGACTCAATCTTCAGATCATCAAAAACATGAGACAGGATAATCTCACCAACATGGTGACGACAGGCTGACCAAAGGAGAACTTGTCCAAGCTGCTTCTGGACTGTCACACAGGCTGCAGTTACGTGACCTGTATTTGATTCTGTGGTCATGAAAAAATGGTCTGAATTATTGGCACTCTACAGCTCAATCCCCAAAACAGAGCGGCACTCAATGTGTTAACAGTCAACATGTGCTAAATCTAACAGCCCTGTAATGACTAATAAACAGTTTGCATATAACATTTGTAAAACAGGCTCTAGAATTGCGACAACATGAAAGTATAACATAATAAGTTCAATAAAAATTAAAATTAAAAGGTTTAATACAAAATTAGATAAAATTGAAATATTTTGTAAAAACTCACTTTCAAAGATTGCAGACTTCACAAACAGCTTGAATAAACAAGCAAAGAATAGCTATCTTTCTACTCAAATTCTAGTACCATTGCGACTAAAATTATATAATAAGTAAAAGAGCAATACATTTCAAACTACATGAACTATCGCTATAAAATGCCCAATAACCCAATGCAAATCTGCTTATTGAGTGGGACCCCTAAACAATGTTGAATTAGACAAAAATTGTAAAATTCTTTTAGACCAAAGAATGTTTTAAACTGGACAGATAATGTTGACATGGGGCGATTGATGCACCCTAGCGTGCGTCATGACTGTCCGAACAAAACTCTCTGCATGGTTGCTAGGCAACCACAGGAGGTTGGCTATTTTGGGAAAAATCGAGTGATCGGGCGCCGGAGGCGCCAATTTCTTGCCTTGCTCTTCGACCTTAGTGTGGCAGGTAGGCGCGCAGCGCCTCCCCGGTATTGGGGCGACGTGCGGCCACGGCGTCAACCGGCCAAACGAGACCCTCGAGGCCTCTAAATTGCGCTTGCGGCTTTAATTAGGCCCAGAGCCTGAACAGGGTCCGGGCCTGTTGTTTTGTTTACAGACAAGTGCGCGGAGCGCACTGACGAAAGACGTGCGGCGTCAAAAAGAGCGCGGAGCGCTCAAGAAACAGAGCGCGGAGCGCTCCTATCGCATCCACAGTAATAACGGGACTCGCACGACCTGTCCGGTGATATAGCGTGTGCCGCGAAAGCGCAACATTTGTTGCTGCTCGAAGAAAGGGTGAAAAACAGGCAGGCGCAACATGGACAAGAAGCAGTCGATGACGACGCAACGCGCTCGTCATCGACCATGGAACACTCAACAGACCTCAAACACTGTTAGAGTGACTCAGGGCATCGAGGCCTATCCTAATATAGGTTTTGCGCGAAGGCGGCATATTTGCTTCTGCTCGGCACAAAAATAGAAAAAAAAAAACCATTGGGAAAATATGAGAAATAAGGAGGTAAAAAAAATACAGCGCAACGCCTCGTATTTGACCAATAAACCCCACGTTGATTACTGGAAGACGTGAGACTTTCCGAATATATAATATGCGCCGCCGAAGGCGGCGCTAATATTGTTATTGTACGGGTTTTTCTTTATTTAGCCCGAGAGCCTACAGGTCCCGGGCCTGTTTGTTATTGTAAAGGAGTGCGCGGAGCGCACTGACGAAAGACGTGCGCGTAGCGCACTCCAAAAAGAGCGCGGAGCGCTCAAGAAACAGAGCGCGAGCGCTCCCCATGCATTCCCAGTTAATAACGAACTCCGGCAACCTCCCGACTCTGTCCGGTGATATAAGCGGTGTGCCGCGAAAGCGCACATTTGTTTTGCTGCTCGAAGAAAAAAAAGGTGAAAACCGACAGGCAAGGCAGCAACATGGACAAGAAAGCAAGTTCCCGATGACGAGCGAACGCGCTCGTCATCGACCATGGCCACTCACCAGACTCAAACATTACAGTGACTCAGGGCACGAGGCCTATCCGATAATATAGGTCTTTTGCCGCGATAGCGCTATATTTGCTTCTGCTCGCACAAAAATACGAAAAAAAAATCCATTGGGAATATTGAGAAGAGAGGTAAAATACGAGCGCAACGCGCTCGTATTTGACAATGACCACGTTGGATTACTGGGAACGTGAGACCTTTCCGAATATATATATGCCGCCGCCGAAGGCGGCGCTATATTGTTATTGGTACGGGTTTTTCTTATTTAGCCCGAGAAGCCTTTAACAGGGTCCGGGCCTGGTTGGTTATTGTACAGACATGTGCGCGGAAGCGCACTGACGAAAGACGTGCGCGTAGCGCACGTCCCAAAAAGAAAGGCGAGCGGTCAAGAAACAGAGCGCGGAAGCGCTCCCCATGCAATTACACATATAACGACACTCCCGGACCGCCTGTCCGGTGATATAAACGTGTGCCGCGAAAGCGGCACATTGTTGCTGCTCGAGAAAAAAAAGGTGAAACAAGGCAAGGCGCAACATGGAACAAGAAAGCAGTCGATGACGAGTCGGCAACGCGCTTCGTCTCGACATGGCATTCACCAGCACTCAGAACAGTACTGTTAGAGAGCTCAGGGCATCGGACCTATCCGATAATATAGGTCTTTTGCCGCGAAAGCGGCATATTTGCTTCTGCTCGCAAAATACGAAAAACATTGGAATATTGAGAAGAAGAGGTAAATACGAGCGCAACGCGCTCGTATTTGACATAAACCCCACGGTTGGATTACTGGACGTGAGACCTTTTCCGAATATATAAATATGCCGCCGCCGAGGGGCGCTTAATTGTTATTGTACGGGTTTTTCTTATTATTTTATTATTATTATTTTTCTTCTCTCCCTCAAAGTCCACTTTCCCCACTGACGAAAAGTCCTGATTTTTTGCACAAAATTCAAACACGTGAAACTAAATTCTTCACATTTAAAAATATAAAAAATCCAAAAGGCGCGCCACGCCCCCTGGAAAATCAAAATTACATTGCGCCTTTATGGAGATGCCCGAAAAAACTTGACTTCGTCGTAGACGAAAAAAATTCGGCACAGTGATTGTTTTCATGTGAAGCCAAACAAAAACACATATTACGGCGGTTGATAGGCAACCATCAGGAGGGGCGGCATATTGGCAAAGAGCGATCTGGCGCCGAGGCGCCATTTCGTGCCCTCGCATTTTAACGAACTCGTCCTAGGGCTTTTAAGCAGCGACTCCCGTTTCGCTCCAGATCATCTACACAATGGGACATCAAAAGTTTATTAAAAACTTTCTAATAGGATTAACGGTGTTGCATGGCAACGCCACTGAATTCGGCGTCCATTTTCAGCGCTCGCCCGACTTCAAAACAGTCATAACTCGCACATCTCTGGCCAATTTTGAGCGAATACTTGAATCCGTTGGTCGAGTCCTCGACCCGATTGGTTTTTGATATATGAATTTGAAAAATGGCGCGATAGGCGCCCCTTGTGCAGAGCACCAAATAAAACTTATGAAGGAAAAATTTGAATTTTGGTCGTAGAAAAAAGAAATTTGGCACAGACATTACGTCACATGACCCGGAACAAAAAATGCATGAGGCCAGCCCCTTTCCCACCTGTTGCCATGGCAACGACCCGATGTCAAACTTTGGCGCAGCCAAACAAAATTGGTAATCGCTCGCGTCATGAAGTCCGAACAAAAAAGTAACATTACATGGTTGGCTAGGGCACAACAGGAGGGCGGCCATTTTGGGAAAAATGGTAGTAATCTGGCGCCGAGGGCGCCATTTCATGCCCTCCGCATTGAACGAACCTACTTCCTAGGCGTTGAACGCAGCGACTACCCCGTTCGCTCCAGATCATGGCTACACAGTGGACATCAAGTTTTAAACTTTCTAATAGGATTAACGGTGTTGTCATAGCAACGCCATGAATTCGGCTCCATTTTCATGCAGCTCGCCAACGCATATTCGAAGTGTCATTAACTCGCACATACTGTGGCGATTTGAGTGAAACTTCCAATTGGTTGGTCGAGTCCTCGACTCCGTATGTTGTGATTTAGGACTTTGAAAATGGGCGGCGATAGCGCCCCTGTAGAGCACCAACAAAAAATGAATGAGGAAAAAAAATTGAACTTTGTCGTAGACAAAGAAATTTGGCAGCAGACATCCGTCACGTGACCCCCAACAAAATCATATGAGGCCACGCCCCTTTTCCCACGTGGTTTGCATGGCAACGAACCGATGCCTAACTTTTGGCGCAGCCACACCAAGTTGGTACACAGCGTGCGTACATGACAGTTGAACAAAAAAGTACATTAATGGTGCTAGGCAACCAACAGGAGGTCGGTCCATTTTGGGAAAAATCGAGTGATCTGGCGCCGAAGGCGCAATTTCTTGCCTTTTGCTCTTTTACAATCTCGACCTAGTGTGGCAGGTAGGTGCGCGGCAGCCGCCTCCCGGTTTATTGGGGCAGCGGCGGCACCGCGTCAACCGGCGCAAACGAGACCATCGAGGGCTTAAATTTTCCGCTGCGGCTTTAATCTTATTATTTATTATTTTTTCCTCTCCCCCTAAAAAGCCAGTTTCGGCAACTTCCCATGATGAAAGTCCTGATTTTTTTGCCCAAATTCATTATGGTGAAAAAAAAAATTCACATCTCCAAAATGTAAAATTTCAAAAAAATGGCGCGCAGCGCCCTGGAAAACCACGTAACATTGCGCCCTATGGGCCAGACCCCTCAAATCCCAATCCGAAAATTTTTAGTTCGTCGTGACGAACAAAATTCGGCACAGTGATTGGTTACGTGAAGCAAACAAAAAAGATATTATGCGGTTGCTAGGCACCATCAAGAGGGCCGGCCATATTGGCCAGAAGTAGCGATCTGGCGCCGAAGGCGCATTTCGTGCCCTCGCAATTTGAACGAACTCGTTACCTAGGCCCGTTGATCGCAGCGACTCCCCGTTCGCTCCAGATTCATCTTCACAAGTGGACATCAAAGTTTATTAACTTTAATAGGATTAACGGTGTTGTCATGGCAACCCAAATCCGGCGTCCTATTTTAGCGCTCGCCGCACCGGCGTTCAAATACAGACAGTCATACTCGCAACAAAGTGGCCGATTTGAGGAAACTGTGAAATCGTTGGTCCGAGTCTCGACCCGGATGTTGTGATATAGGAAATTTGAAAATGGGCGCGATAGCGCCCCCTCAGAGCACCAAATAAAATGAATGAGAAATTTTTAACTTTGTTCGTAGACAAAAGAAATTTGGCAACAGACAATCCGTCACGTGAACCGAACAAAAAGTCATTGAGCCACGCCCCTTTCCCACCGTGGTTGCCATGGCAACGAACCAATGCCAACTTTGGCGCAGCACACCAAAGTTTGACAACGCGTGCGTCATACAGTCTGAACAAAAAGTACATTACATGGTTGCTAAGGCAACAAACAGGAGGTCGTGGGCCATTTTTGGGGAAAAATGAGTGATCTGGCGCCGAAGGCGCCATTTCTTGCCTTTGCTCTTTTACAATCTCGACCTAGTGTGGCAGGTAGGAGGGCGCGGCAGCGCCTCCGGGTTATTGGGGCGGTGTGCGGCCACCGGCGTCAACCGGCCAAACGAGACCCTCGAGGGCCTTAAATGCCGCTTTGCGGCTTTAATATTATTATTATTTTCCTCTCCTAAAGCCAGTTTCGGCAACTTCCACTGATGAAAAGTCTGAATTTGCCCAATCAATTAGGTGAAAAAAAACTTCACATCCTCCAAAATTAAAATTCAAAATGGCGCGTCAGCGCCCCCTGGAAAACCACGTTAACATTGCGCCCTATGGCCAGATCCCCTCAAACCGAAATCCCGAAAATTTTAGTTCGTCGTAGACGAACAAAATTCGGCACAGTGAATTGGTCGTGAAGCAAACAAAAAAGATATTATGCGGTTGCTAGGCAACCATCAGGAGGGCGGCCATATTGGGCCGAAGAGCGATCTGGCGCCAAGGCGCCATTTGTGCCCTCGGCATTTGAAACGAACTCGCCTAGGCCGTTGATCGCAGCGACTCCCCGTTCGCTCTCAGATCATCTACAACAAGTGGGACATCAAAAGTTATTAAAAACTTTCTAATAGGATTACGGTGTTGTCATGGCAACGCCATGATTCCGGCGTCCCATTTTTAGCGCTCGCCGCCGGTTCAAACAGTCATAACTCCACATACTGTGGCCGTTTGAGCGAAACTATGAATCGTTGGTCGAGCGTCGACGAGAGGCCCGGATGTTGTGATATAGGAAATTTGAAATGGGCGCGATAAAGCGCCCGCCTGCAGAGCACCAAATAAAAATGAATGAAGGAAAATTTTTTAAACTTGTCGTAGACAAAAGAAATTTGGCACAGACTCCGCACGTGAACCCGAACAAAAAAGTCATTGAGGCCACGCCCCTTTCCCAACCGTGTTGCCATGGCAACGACCCGATGTCCACTTTGCGTGAGCCAAACCAAAATTGGTACACGCGTGCGTCATGACAGTCCGAACAAAGTAACATTACATGGTTGCTAGGCAACCAACAGGAGTCGGCCATTTTGGGAAAAATGTAGTTAATCTGGCGCCTGAAGGCGCCATTTACCATGCTCTCCCATTTGAACGAACTCGTCGCTAGGAGCGTTTGAACGCAAGCGACTCCCGTTCGCTCCAGATCATCTACACAAGTGGGACTTAAAGTTATTAAAAACTTTCTAAGTAGGATTACGTGTGTCATGGCAACTGGGCCATGAATTCGGCGTCCGTTTTTTCAGGACTCGCCGCCGTGTTTAAAGACTCATAACTCGCACAAACTGAAGCCGATTTGAGCCGTACTTCAATCGTTGGTCGAGTCGTCAACTCCGGATGTTGTGATTTAGACATTTGGAA